>CM074718.1:498008011-499333011 GCA_037306005.1 Rhinophrynus dorsalis | reverse complement strand
ATAAAACAAGACTTTATTGAAGGTATATAAACATCAGGACACCCAAAGAGGCAATGGGCAAATCACCCAAAAGCACTCCTGACGTGTTTCGGACCACACTGGTCCTTACTCGTAGGCAAAGTGGGCAGAAGGAATGTGGTTTAAATAGACAAATGATACAAACAAATCCAACCCCCTTGAAGGCATACATGCATATAAAATCCAAAATGGATAAAATCTCTGCAATCAAGGCACAAACCTTGGGGTGAGATGTGATTCCATAATGTACGATAATTAATACATTCTATAATCAAAAAATGTACATAATTGAATCAAAACAGACAAAGATTAAACCACGCCAGTACGAAAGCACACAAATAGGACCAGACCAAAAGTTACCTTCACTTAAGGACCGCTTTGATCCTTGCCGATGTGCCGATACACGTGACCTGTTGCATGTACCAGAGCACCGAGTTGATGTCTGAGAGAGACTTCTCCAGTCTTGTATTTGTCAATTTCAGACCCTGTTTTTACTTACATCTCTCCTGCACTAGTGCAGTAAAAAAAGTATGTGACGTGCTATGGCCGTCACTGGTGCTTAAGAGTATAAACTGCGTGCGGTCATAGCACGTCATGTGGTCCTTAAAGGATTAAAATGCTAGAGAGAACTCTGAAACACATTACTTTGCAGTGTATTGGACACATCTCTAGAATTCAAGGGGTTACAAACTCTGTATTATGTTAATGGTTGTGGGTCAGTTACTTTGGTCCAAAATTGCACCCCTTTAAGTTACTGAATATAGTCCATAGTGTCATCCTTTAGTTTTCTGCCCTCTTTTTAGTTGGTTCACTAAAACACTGAAAATGTAATTCATCAGTTATCAGAGTCCTAAATGCAAAATTTGTCATTTAACCCCTTAAGTACCCTTGTATCATGTGCATATACAAGATTAGGAAGTGGACCTTAATTACCCTTATCTCGTATATACACACGATTACTTAAAAGGCCCCAGACTGCTCTTATGTTCTCTGGGGCCTTTATGACTGTGCTGTCCCATATTACTTATGGAAACCATTTTGAGTAGATTCTGGAAGTAACAAAACTGATTTCCACTGTTTACCAATCTAGTATGCAAAGGGAGCTAGAAAAAAAAATTAAAATCAAATAAAATAATATCTCTATGTCCATACATGCTTCCTATGCTAGCTGCAAGGTAAACGATCGTTCATCCTCACCCACAAATATTCTATCAGTGTGCATGGAACCGGTGTATGGTTACCGTGCAGCCAGCATAAGAAGCATTGTGAACTTTATGCAAATCAGTAAATTGCAGAAATTTTAATTGGAACACAGGGGAGGTGAGGCGATTTCAATATGTTTTTCTCTTACGTCGTAAGTGGAACTCAGGAACCATAGGATAAAATTCCATCCTCCAGGAGGGCAGGGCACAAAAAAAGGCCTCGGAGGTGGATACCCTCTCCCCTCTCCACTTTACCCCAGCGTGGACATGCTCAGTATAATGGTAAACGGAGCTTGCTGTAAAGATAGACATGAGGCACGCAAATATGAAGGGAAGCGAGAACGTAATCCCTGGGACAGCTGGGAGGGAGGTTAGTATTAATATACAGAAGACTTGGCAAAATCATTTTAACTAGACATTGCTATCACTTTAAATGCTGGGGTGTATCTAGAAAAAATTAATGTGTTTTGATCCTATGCCTCCACTTTAATCACTGCAGCGCTACTGTGCTTAAGGAGTTTTTTTTTTTTTCTTTTTTTTTTCTTAACTACGTTGTTAACACTGTGATTGTCCTTTTGCTCCAGGACCAAAATGGCTCAAGCTGTCCAGAATTATGTGAAATCATTGAACTGGGGGCACAGAGTCCAGCTAGCAGAAAAGTAAGTGACCATCCCATCCTCTGTTACTTGCGTAGATGTTATTTTAACACTTTGAATGCCACAAAGGTCTCCAACACATTGCTTCAAAAAAGACTGGGGACCTCACTAGGCTCGAAAGACTTAAGCCCAATTTGTTGATACAGCCAAGCTATGAAAAATAAGTAGAGCTACACCAGAACACTGTATAAAAGCAGAGCTAATTGAGCTCATGTAGACTGTTTAAGTAATTAGAATATACAGTTAAAATGGTGATCAGTTAAAACTATCCTGAAAGATCCACAGTAAGAAGCATACTAAACGCCATCTTGTCAGTTAAAACTTGACAGTTGATTCCTTCAGAATCAAAGTATGTAACAGCACACATAGGAAAGACTAGACCTCATGATGTAAGCTAAAGTGATGCAAATCTGAAACATATCAAGTGTACCATAGAGGGCAAGTAAAAATTCCCCTTATTATCATTGATTTTAAATAACCCCTTGTATGCTATAGTGATCGCCCAACTTATTGATCACAATGTGTTGAAGACCTCTTTAACATTCATGAGGTTAAAAGCTCTATTTAAAGCATCAGAATATTTTCCCCCCTATGGTGCTATTGGTGCTCGTCACATTGGGCTACTCCAAATTTGGTTGGCCCCTCAATATCTCACCTTGCTCAAAACACCACCCTGCCTCTGGCAGATGCTGTTGCCCTTAAGGATTAGTCTGATAAATCATTAGATTCCTTATTGAAGATGAATTTTGTGGCCACCATGTCTGCCCTGCAACCTATTTTCCTATGGCTTGGGTCACTAGAGCCATGGCTATCTTGGAGATAACAACTATCAGTTACCGTCCGTGGGAATGTTCCCAAAGAGGAACTATTGGTTAGGCTGGCCAATATTTTGGTGGCCAATTCATAGCCTACTGAGGTGGATTTTGATGCCACTAGGTTGTCTCACAAATCCTCACCTATTTTTGGTAGTTATGCATCTCACTTTTCCCTGCCCTTTTGGAGGAAACAACTCTTTGAACCTGACTTGGTTAAGCTTATTAGTGACACTGCTGGAGGCAAAAGCATTCTCTTACCTCATGTTATGCAAAAGCTTACCTTTTTTCCAAAGAAGATGCATGGCTTCTGTTACCCCATCCAGTTTGGGGAGTCTAGGGTCCAAACCTTTCGGGACCAAACAGATTTGGCAGAACAAGAAGTCTTCTCAGAAGCCTAAGGCTGAAATGTCCACCTCCACATGACTCTTGGTGTCCTGTCCCGTTTCTGCCTGTAGGGGGTCACTTCTGTCTTTTTCAAGACTCGTGAGAGTTTTCATTGATGGACAAGTGGGTTTTGTGGGTCATTTTAGAAGGGTAAGTTTCAAATCCTCGCTGAAGGAATATCCTTGACTCCATATCTAGAGTACTTTTTACTCAAGGCTCCTTTTGCAGCCTGTTCTACATTCCGATTTAAGACTGTTTTCACATCCTCAAGCAGCTCACTCAAGAAGTCCTGTCTAGTGCCCTCCCAGGTCATGAATTTCTTAGACATGAGATTTGATACCCTCCAAGATAGGGTGTTTCTGCCAGAGGACAAGATCCAGGCTGTGTCTCTGCAGGCGACTCAAGCGATATCTGGGCCAATGGAGGCAATGAGAGAACTAGGTCACCTGATCTCCACTTTGGAAGCCAATACCCATGCTCCATTTCGCAGGAGAGAATTGCAACTGGACCTTCTCAGGAGCTGGAAGAGACAGGGCGCAAGACCCTCTAAGAGTAGATCTGTATATAACGCAAATAATATTGCCCCTAATATATAATTTTGCTCACGCATATTTGAACTTTAGCCCTTGAAAAAGTATTTTTAAAGTAAGAAATGCGTCTGGCGTTTTTGAATTGTGCGTTGTAATTTTATAAGATTATTAATAAATAAGACTCTGAAATCCTCATGGAAGTTTGTGGAAATATCCTTTCCTGTGGAGAAAAAGTCAGAGTGAGGAGTGATAAACTCCAGATGTGCATTTACTCAACTTTGATCTGGTGAGCAAAA
Organism: Rhinophrynus dorsalis; assembly: GCA_037306005.1. Classification (NCBI taxonomy): domain Eukaryota; kingdom Metazoa; phylum Chordata; class Amphibia; order Anura; family Rhinophrynidae; genus Rhinophrynus; species Rhinophrynus dorsalis. Next base: position 499,329,110 of record CM074718.1, on the reverse strand, counting down.
TTATATATTAGGGGCAATATTATTTGCTTTATATACAGATCTGCTCTTAGAGGGTCTTGCGCCCTGTCTCTTCCTTCTTCTTGTTTTAGATTTTTTTTGCACCTTCCACCGGTGATTTAGAAGGGCTGCGACCTCTGAGACGGTTGGAGAAGTAATAGAACTTGACAACCCCCAGAGTCATTATCCTTTGCTCCTTGAAAAACTGTATGAACCAGAATCATGAGTAACAGGATAATAGAAGGAAAATCTTTGTTCCAAACAGGGACTTTAGAAGAATCTTATTGTTTTTGAAATTAATCCTCAGAGTAGGATATTAATATGCTCATAATAGAGACTATTATATAACTAGAGAAGGACCCAAACGTATCCTAGCGCCATAGCACTCTTTGTGTATCAGGAGCTGGTCAAGACAGTGCTCTCACCTGTCTCATACCATTTTGATGTGTCCACGGACGAAAGCGGATCTTTGCTGGTACCTCTGTCATACTCCTCTAACTTTGGGATGTCCTTTTTTTTAATACTGTAATGGGACACCAGCCATATAGTCTCGGGAGTGACCCTGGGTCCTCTAATGGTACAGGCTCCCTGGACCGCGGATGAGAGTCTTCTTTCAAACAAAATTTTTTAAATACGGGCCATTAGATAACCTTTTCAACATTGGTCCCATGCTCTGACAGGAACACAGGTGAGCATCCAATTGGATGATGCAACAGCGGTCACATACATTAATTGCCACAGAGGAACCAGAAGTGAGATGGCTTGCATGGAGGTTCGGAAGCTCCTTTAGTGGGCCAGCCATCTTAGTGGTTCACATACTAGGCATGGAAAAAATGTGGTCACAGACTTTCTAAGTTACCAACATTTGGATCCTGAGAATTGGGAATTCAACTAGAGGGTGTACAAACAGATGTGGACCTCATAGCTGCCTGCAAGAACTTCTCTTCTCTTATAGCTTACAGGTAACTCCGGGAAGGCGATCTCCCCTTTAAGTAGGCAGGATCAATTCTTGGAAAGAATGCAGGGTGGAGCCTTCCTTCCCTCCTTAACTGGTCCCCAGCCAATCCCCTCCAGTTAGATTTGATCCTTGAACAAGACAGGCAAGAGAACCATTCTGCTTAGTTTATAGTTTATTTTGTTTTCTGTTAGATATGGGGTGTAGAAATCTCCCATTAGGTGGATTACCATTACTGACGTCCCAGTGGTGGATTGCTCAGTTAACATGTGCTGTTTGTGGACCTTCCAGCCCTGGGGGAACACTTTGCGTGCTATATCTTCTCCCTAGGAGAAGCCCACTGAGGCTTTTCCCTTTCTTAATGCTAATCTGAAGACAGAAGTACTACAAAAAAGGTGAGCAACCCTTTGACTGCTGAGGTCCACTTGTCCCACTGCTTCCCCTCTGCAGGAGTTCCTACACACATACACCTGCACTCATTTGGGTTTATCTTATTGTCTGCTTGGGGTCTTTGGAGCATTTGGGTTTCTCTGTGGCAATTAAACCCATTCCTTGCCATGTTAGGTGCTTTGGGGCACGTTTTCACACATTTCCCTTGGGGGTCAGTGTTTTCTATGTGTTTTCCAACTTTTGGGACACTTTTCAAAAAATGTGTTTATTTGAATTCTGCACCTTTAAGGCGCACTTTACCTCATGGCCACAATGCTCCATTGATCTCTATGGCACATATCTCTGCAACCACTCCAGGTACCGAGTTCAGAGATGGCTCATTCTTCTTGTCTTCCCTTGTCTTACACTCTGGTGCATGTTCTAAGTATCTTGGGGGGCTCAAGGGGATTCAGGCACTGTTTTTGGGTAATTTGAGGGGGAACTACATTTCCCATGAATGCCTCTTTTGCAGGTTGTTTCCTAATTGACTGCCAGTTTGGTCGCCATTTTCTTTCTTTCCTGTCAGCAGTACCATATGCAGGGCTTCAATCCTTCCGATCTCCTCAGCAGATTAACCCTTAGCTTGTTAGATAAGTATACTTTAGCTTTTTCTGGGATGAATTTTTAATCTGGGACACAGTATTTGAGTTATTCCTTTATACTATCAGACACTTTATCTCCTGTTAGGATGTCTAATATTAGAGTTAACCCTGTATACTATGCTCCACCAGGACAATGACAACCTGGAGCTAGACCTAAGACTAAGGATAGTGGGGTTTCTGTGACCCCATTACGCATTGTTCCTCATGTCAATCTGGGCTCCCTAGAGAATACTCAGGTCATTTGTGCCCTTCATGTGCTGTGGCCCGTGCGTCTCTGCCAGAGCCTTCCAGCCATGATCAAGAGCCACCTTAGATGCAAGAGCTAAAATCTACTCGGTCACCGTTTCCTATGTACCTTCATGCACCTTCATGGGGTCCTCCAGACTTGGAAGCCCCCTGGCATTATTCAGGTCTATAGCACCTAAACCTCAGGGTTTTCCTGATGTGTCTGATTCCACTGATGAGGAATTGTTGGTGGATTCAGATGAGGGTGAATGTTCTGAGGGGGTTTACTCTCAATTTTTGGGGACCCTTTTGGGGCTGACCCTGAGCCCTCCGCTGAGGGTCTTATCAAGGCTGTCCAGGATACCTTGAACATTCCCCCCTGTTTCTGAGGATCCTCAGACTACTTCTGACATCTTCCAAAGGCGCAAGAAGCATTGTACTGCCTTTCCACCTAATCCCACTCTTGACTAGATTGTCCTAGATGAGTGGAAGACCCCTGATAAACGTCTCTCTCTGCCTAAGAGATTTGTTAAGTTGCACCCCTTCTCTGAGGTGGTCTTGGCTCAGTGGGTCCTCTCCCCTAAGGTTGATGCCTCTATCTCTAGGCTTTCCAAATCCACGGCTTTGCCTGTGGCGGATGCTTCTGCTCTCAAGGATTTGTCTGATAGGAAGCTTGAGGCTAATCTGAAGGCCACATTTGAGATCATAGGTGCCTCTCTGAGACTTACCTTTGCTTCAGCTTGGGTGAATAGGGCCATTGCTGTCTGGACAGAACAGCTTACTGAAGCCGTTCGTCAGGATGCCCCCACAGGTGACCTACTGCGGCTTTTGGCTAACATTTCTGAAGCTCAGCATTATATTATGGATGCTATATTTGACATTATCAGGCTTGAGGCCGCCAGACATTCCCTTTGGCTTAAGATCTGCTGATTCGATTTCCAAGAAATCCTTGGTTTCTCTTCTATTTTGGGCACTTCCCTCTTTGGCCCAGTGAGGCTACTGGAGGCAAGAGCACCTTGTTGCCCTTGGTTCCCAAGAAGAAGCCTCAGCTTCACAGACACTGTCTTTTTCGTGCCTACAAGAGCTAGGCACGCAGGGTGACCCTAGCAGTTCCTCAGGCCCCGCGCTCGTCCACGAAGCCCAAACAACAATGGAGGCCCAAGCAGTCCTCCACCAAGCCCAAATCCACCAAACCTTCTTTGGCATGACTTGCAGAACTCTGGACCGCACGCGCCAGTGGGTTTCCGTCTGTGCTACTTCCTTAGTGTTTGGACAGACACCTTGGTGAATCCGTGGGTTTTACAGGTTGCTTCCGAAGGGTACCGGATTCCCTTCGCTTCTCTTCCTTCCTTCAGGTTCTTCCATTCTCACTCACCTCAGGGACTGGAAAAGCTTAGTCTTTTCAATGGGGCCATTCAGACTCTCTTTGACAAGAATGTTCTGGAACCGGTTCCAGACCCAGAAATAGGTTTGGGCTTCTATTCCAACCTATTTGTGGTCTCCAAGAAGGACGGCGGCTGTCGTCCTATTCTGGATCTCAAGGATCTCAATTCCTTTCTGGAGAAGACTCATTACCACCAGGAGTCCTTACGGTCAGTGATTGCAGTGATGTGTCCAGGGGAATTTCTGGCTTCCTTGGATCTGCAAGATGCCTACCTGCACATCGCTATTCATCCAGAGAGCTGGCAGTATCTCAGGTTCGCTTGCAACAAGGGACACTTCCAGTTTTTGCCTCTCCCTTTTGATCTGACGACAGCCCCTCAGGTGTTTATTTTCATCCTGGGCACGTTGATTTCTGTTATGCGTGAGAGGGGTATCCGGGTAACTCCATATATGGACAACTTGCTCTTGAAAGCCCTGTCTGCAGAAATCCTTCAACAGCAGGTTCAGTTTTGCATCCACACTCGCCCATCATGGGTGGGTTCTGAACATAGACAAGTCGGATCTAATTCCGTCTCATAGATTGGTCTTCCTGGGTCTGCTTTTTGATACCCTGAAAGGCATGGTATATCTGATGGAAGATGTGGTTCAACAGATCACCAGCAAAGTTTCCTCAGTCCTGGCTTCAGCCCAAGAAGTTGACTTCTCTTGTGTGGAAATTGATTTCCACCATGTGAGCCATCGCAAAAGGAACTGCTTCCGTGAGAGAACTACAGAGATTTGTACTTCAGTCTTGCAGACCTATTGAAACTGTCTCTCTCTCTCTCTCTTTTCCCTTGCATGTAGAGCTGAGTATTCCTTGGTGGCTGAATCTCTCCAACCTGTGGAAAGGAAGACCGTTCATGATCCCATTCTGGACCATAGTGATGACAGATGCCATCCTATCCAGTTGGGGAGCGGAGGAATATCTCCTACCCATCAATGTTCTGGAACTCTGGGTGACATTCCACGCTCTGCGGTACTGGTTGTCTTATCTCAAAGGCTGTCCAGTCCGCCACAGCCGTGGCTTACATCAACAATAAAGCGGCGCCAGAAGTCTTGCAGCTTGGTTGGAGGTCAAGGCTATTTTAACCTGAGCTGAAGAACATGTCCCTGCCATCTCCGCACTACATATTCCAGGCGTAGACAACGTCTTAGCAGACTTCCTAAATGGACACACTGTGGACAGTGGAGAATGGGAGCTTCACCAGGAGTTGTTCAACCTCCTTGTTCAGAGATGGGGACGTCCTTGGATCGACCTGATGGGTTCCGATATTTCGCTCCAGTTGGTCAGATCTTCTGGCTGTAGTGGTGGATGCGCTATCGATTCCTTGGCAGTTCTCTCTAGCCTACATTTTCCCTCCTCTTCCCCTGCTCCCCAGGGTGTGCACGCAAATTGTAAGTCTCTCTATACGCCGGGGCACATAACCGGCTTATCAAAGGTTAATCATTGCGGCACCTATACCCATTATGGACAAATATCCATTGACCATAAATAATGTCCAAATGGGCAAATATAAATCGGTTTGTTGATATACACATATAACATATATCTTAACCTAAATGCCGGGGCACTAAACCGGCTTGCCAATAGTTAAGTAATATCGCTCCCTAAATACTGGAACTAACCCGGTCAGCAAAACTAGTATTCCCTAAGTACCGGGGCACTAAACCGGCTTGCCAATATTAAATAAAAAGAAAACACGTCACGCCTGACGCGCATTTCGCCAGTCTTCATCAGAGGCAGCATCTCACATGCTTCCGATTATTCTTCTGATTAAAACAATGTAACCCCCAAAGGTATTGCAGCTCCAGCTGAACAAATATGAAGGTAACACTGACCCAGAAAACAGTAGATCTACAAATTGTAGGAAAGACTAGGGAGGAAACAAGCCCCAAAGTGTGTGTTTGTTTGTAAATGTATTATAAAATATATATTATATAGTATTTACACACAAATATGTATATGTTTATAGATATATTTACATTTAATACTTGTTTTATATTACTCCATTAGTAAACTTCAGATGACTCCATGTTTTTAGCATACTAGGGGTTAAATGCTTATTTTAACAGTTTAAATGATATGTTTGGAAAGTATTTGACATTTTTTCCCTCCTTTCTGACATTCACAGTAAAGATTAATTTTAAAATTACCCTGTTGCCTTGTCTTTCACTGCCAATCTATTTCTTTGGCTATTTTCATCACATCCATCTCCTTCAGTATGTATGTATTTAAATGTACAAGGCACAGAGATATGAATCAAAGGAAAGGAAGAGGGCTTCTGAAGCCAAGAAAAGAGAACAGACAATTCTTCAGAAAGAGCAGAGATAGGAAGCTAGAGTTGAAACATAATGCACTGATGCTAATAGAAGCTCCAGCTACCTTCACCTGCATAGAATACTTGTGAGGCAGGCTATAACTGTGTAACTACAAATGTCAAAAGCACAGCCATGAGCCATAAATGCCACTGGATACATTTTCGACTACAAGATGCACGTCATTTTAATTGCCACTCCCCCCCCCCAAAAAAGTATCTTGTAATATGGTAAACACATTAATAAGAATTACTGTTTTTAACCCTTTGAGTACCAGGGAATTCGCTGGCACTCAGAGGGTTAAAATATAAAGAAATACTAATTTGAAAATAATTTTTGATACAAAAAATGATGTATAAATAGATATTTAGACATATTTTAGTGCGTAAGCAGTGACATTGTATATCATTATATTACCATTGCCATTTTGGGATTAACCCCTTAAGGACCGGCCACGCATGCACTTTGTGCTCACTTAAGGACCACGGAGCCCAGAATTGGTTCTTAAAGGGATAGTAATACTTCGTTTTATCTTTATTTTATTTTGTAGGCATTAAAAAAACATGAAGAACGATATAAGTCTTATCTCTCAAACCTTTATGGTTTAAGAGATATTCACAAGCAAAGTATCTTCCCCCCCCCCCCCCCCCATTGACCCAGATCAGAAAGGAGGTGCCCAGGTAGACTGCAGAGAGGGACAATCTTCAATTAAGATAAGGGAAAAAGCTGAAAAACTTGTCAAGGGGGGAAGGGCTTTCATTGCTTTCATACAAAGAAGATTGTCCCCTTCTGTTATCTGTCTGGTCATACAACCAGATTCACATCTGAGAAGAGATGGCTTACACTAGGTAAAAGGGGCAGGAGGGGGAACTTTGCTTGTGAATATCTCTTAAACCATAAAGGTTTGAGACATAAGACTTATATCATTCTTCATATTTTTTAATGCCTACAAAATAAAATAAAGTTAAAACGAAGTATTACTATCCCTTTAAGGATATAACAACCCATAGGGGGTTAAGCAATGTAACCTCTTGTGTTCTTTCAGCAAGCTGGAGGAGATTCACTAAACGGTGATGAAGCGGAGAAGACTTCTCCAGTTTATCACTTCTTCAATTTCTGTGTTATTCTTTGGAGCCTATGCACCAAGATTTCCTCAACTACGAAAATTTTATTGCACAGACTCCATAAGATAGGAACTGGAGAAGTGATATCACTGGAGAAGTTATCTCCTCTTTATCACGCCTTCGTAAATCCCCACCGTGAAGCAATTTGTTGGATAATTCTCTAGCATAAAAGGATTTAGACAATCTATAGTCTTTTAATCAAAATATATATTATTTTAGCAACATTTTTCTCTGTAGTGTAACAAGTATATATGGGTATAAAGAGAGGTATATCTGCCTGCAGTCCAAAGACAGCCACACTGCTTAGATGCATTTAAAATAAGGGAATTATGATATTTTTTACTGTATTTACAGAACATTTATATTGATCTATTTACAACCTAGACAGTAGAAGTAATCTGATTGCCATTTGGAATAAACAATAAATTATTTCCCCTCATTCCAGACAGAATTTGAAATTGCTGTATTGAGGGGGGTTTTGCCTTCTTTTGGATCAACAATGGTAAACAGGAATAGGAAAAAGTTTAACTAGATGGACGCGAGTCTTTTTTCAACCTAAATTACTATCTTACTAACCACAAAACAACCTTGTGTTATTTTCTGTGAGTTGGGAGCAGGAATACATTTTGTAGAACATCAATATGTATATTATTGTTACTCTATAACATTCATTTTTTCCACTCTTTTAACAGGAAAGTCAAGTACTTTAACATGAAGGCCAGTTTTGTAGATGAGCACAGTATTCGTGGCATAACAATAGCTGGAAAAGAGGTGAGTTTCACTGAGTGATAAAGAGTTTGTTATAAATGAGAGGCTTGTGAAAGGCATTATTCTATATAATAATTCACTAAAAAGTTTGTCACGACTCAGTCATGCTCTGTATAGACTGCTGCGAACGCTGCAGTCGTGTGCAGTAGAGACTGCCCGCTCTGCAGTCATGCACAGTATTGAGTGCCCGAATGTGCCGCAGCTGGTACGGAGTGGGGCGCTTGGTCCCAGGAAGGTGCACAGAGAGGACTACAGTCTGAATTTGGAGAGCCCCACTCTGTATCCGCTGCGGCACGTTCGGGCAGTCAGTACTGCGCATGACTGCAGCGTGGCTACTGAGAAGAGAGGATCCAAGCACCAGCCGAGGTTGCTAGGTGGTACTGTGGCCCGTTTACACAGGCTTTTCAACTAGTTCTTTATAAATTAACACACACAAGCATGTTAGTCTTATGATAAGCCCCTTAGGATCAGGAATGTTATCAATGAGACTCACACCCCTCTGGTGCTCAAATAGTTAAGATGATCAGACCTTCTCTTTATCTGGGCACTTATTGGTCATATTTTTTTCTCTTGTATCCAATGGGAGACATGTCTCCCATGGGTGTAAAGTTCCCTCTGCCAAGAGGCATGGTACTTTAACAGTTAAGCAAACTGAAGAAACAAGCGCCTCCCGCTCTCTGGTGCTACTTTATCCCCTGAGGCTCTGCCTCTTAAACACTTTTTTAAATTGTCCTTAAGGAGGCAACAAGGCTTAAAGATTTCTCTTTATTTTCCTTTTTAACTTTGCATTTTTCAAGAGTTTACAAAGGATTACTGTCTAGATCTGGCTCTTTTCATTCCTATATGACCCCCACAGCTAAACTTTATTTTCACTGCATATCCAAATGGGTTAGGAGGGGGGAAATGGGGAACTTCAACGTTCACATACAAGGATGTTAATGGACGAAGAGTTCATCAGTCAGCTCCCACCTGTCAGAATGGGGCCCATATTTAGGGTGATAATACTGCTTTATAATGACACTAGTTGAAGAGCCTTTGTACATGGGCCACAGTGCCACCTAGCAACGGCCGCGGTGCAGTCATGCACAGTAGACACTGCCCGCGCTGAGGCTAATACGTAGCGGGACGCTCTGAATTCAGACTGTAGTCCTCTCTGCGCACACCAAAGGACTACTGTCTGAATTCGGAGCCCCTCTCCGTTATCCACTTCGGCGCTGGCAGTGTCTACTGTGCATGACAGCTTCTAACAAACACACACTTAGCGGGTGAGTAGAAGAATCCTTTCGTATCCTTTTGCTGATATTTTCTGTCAGTGAAATGATTAATTTGTCCATATGGCTACAGCTTTATGTAATGTTTCTTTAACAGAAAAATCATCATATGGGGGTAGTGCTGTATTTACAATGCTCGGGTTTTATGTAACCATTAGAATGAGGTTGTTTATATATGCATTTGGGTAACTAGTTTTCATTACTATGGCAACACCGCATACTTCACAACATTTCAAAAGGTCAAAGAGGGACATTTGTGTTTAGGGGGTGTTTCTGGGGGTGTGGCTGGTGGTCAGGGCATTTTCAACTACTTTTAAGTTATTGCCATGACATATTGACGGCTCTTTGTGTAACTGACTACATGATTTAGAGCAAGACCAAAATATTTGATTTAAACAGATTAGTTGATAATGTTTTAAACAAACATTAATGTGAGTTTTATGTGAAACACTTGTATACACAAAACACCGTGATCTCCTCAAAAGAGGGACACAGAAGTGGGATAGGAGGGATTTGGTTTTCAAAGAGGGACAGACACTTGGGAGGTATGAGACTGCATATGATTGTGGTAGCCCTTAAAGTACCAGAGGGGTATGCAACACATTGTCATCCAATGTGGTGTGCAACCCTCTGGTCGGAAAAGATTTAATTAGTCCCATGCACTCTGCCTGCTATCATGGCTGGCCTCTATGGGCATGACAGCCAGGACTGATGTCTTTTGAACTAAGGCATATAGTCAAAATTCATATGGACCATAACGATTTTCCTGACAATTTTAAGATGGATATTATTAGTAGATGTACTTTTCCTTATATATGAGAACTGTTAACGTTTATTATAAATAAATGTTACCCCTGTATAACGTAATGGTTCTAGAGAGGCCTCCATGATTTGGCTAAGCAGAGGTGTGTCGGTTATAGTCCACTAGAGATTATAAATGTTATCACTGGTTTTTATCTCAAATTAATTTTATGGACTGTTTGAAAATTCTGAGATAAAACTAGTTCTAAGAACTATCACCTGAAATGGTGTCAGTCCCTACATGTACTCAAGGAGGAATATCTTCTTGTTTTTCTTCTTTCTTTTTTCTTCCCAGTGCTTTGTTGGGCACTGAGAGGAAACTGTATGTAACTGAGTTCCATGGTACAATCAGCTACTTCTGACAGAGACAGAAGCAGGTGGTTGTATCAAGTAATACTCTTACACACAGTCTCATCCCCGTGCACAGTGAAGCAGGAGTTGGGGGAAGTGCCATGGAGGTGGGCATTAGGAAGAGTATGGGTGTTTGTAATAGACAAGGGCCCTTTATTAACCCTTTGAGCTCCAGGGAGTATCCAGGACATGGAAGAGAAATGCATTGGACACCCCTAAAGCATTGAAAAGGGTTAACACTAGAGATGCACTGATACCAATTTTTTGAGACCGAGTACGAGTACCGATACTTTTTTCAAGTACTCACCGATACCAATTACCGATACTTTTTTTGCGGTCATTTGCTAGTTTTCCAAGTACCTAAAGCATATAGGTACTATATATATATATATACACAAGTATCGGTGAGTACTTGAAATATATATACACACACCAGCTCTTGATTCTCCCCTTTTGCCTCTTTCTCCCCCTCTTGATTGCCACCTTTTACTTCATTCTCCCCCTCTTGAGCTCCCTCCTTTTGCCTTGGCTTTTTCTCTCCCTTTTGACCCCCCTTTGTCCCCCTCCTTGACTCTTGATTCCACCCATTTGCCTCTCTCTCCCTCCTGATCCCCCCTCCTTTTGCCTTTTCTTGGCCCCCTTCTTTTGTCTCCTGATCCTTCCTCCTTTTGCCTTTTTTTTTTTCTCCCTTAGTCCCTTTTGCCTATTTTTCTCCCTCTTGACCCCCCTCTCTGCCTCTTTCACCACCCGCTCTTGATCCCCCTTTGTCAGCCTTACCCTCCTCTGCCGGGTGCTCACTGTTCTCTCGCGAGCCCCGGGAGAGGTCAGCATTGGATTGTTGCCGTGGTAACCCGCGGCAATGCTCCGACGCTGCAGGAGGGAGAGAGGCGACCGGGGAGCATTGTGAGCAGCTCCCCGGGCTCCCTTTTTGCAGCCCCGACCCTGACTTAGGGTATCGGTGATGGCATCGGCCGCATTTGTTCAAGTACAAGTACTCGGGCAAATGCTGGTATCGGCATCGGTGCAACCTTGGTTAACACACAGAGTGAGAGGACCCCCAGGGATCCCAATTTTTTTTAAAACAGGTAAGGACCCCCTCTCTGTCTCTCCCCTCTTCATGTCCCCTTTCCCCTTTGTTTTTCTACTTCTCCCTGCTTCTCCATGTCTCTTTTCCATTTTCCATACCTCCCCCACCACTGTCTCTTTATCTATGTCTCTTTATCTCTGCCTTTCCATCTCCCACCCCTGCTGTGCCTCTCCATCTCCCTCCCCCTCAACATCTCCCCCCATTTTGCCTCTCCATCTCCCCACTCTCTCCATCTCCCTCCCCCACAGCATCTCCTCCCGTTGTGCCTCTCCATCTCCCCACCCTCTCCATCTCCTTCCCCCTCTCCTCCCCCTCTCCATCTCCCCCCATTGTGCCTCTCCATCTCCCCCTGTTGTGCCTCTCCATCTCCCCTGTTGTGCCTCTCCATGTCCCCCCCTGCTGTGCTTCTCCATCTCCACCCTGCTGTGCCTTTCCATCTCCCCCCTGCTGTGCCTCTCCATCTCCCCCCCCTGCTGTGCCTCTCCATCTCCCCCCCTGCTGTGCCTTTCCATCTCCCCCCCGTTGTGCCTTTCCATCTCCCCCCCTGTTGTGCCTCTCCATCTTCCCCCCGTTGTGCCTCTCCATCTTCCCCCCCCCGTTGTGCCTCTCCATCTTCCCCCCGTTGTGCCTCTTCATCTTCCCCCCCGACCGTTGTGCCTCTCCATCTTCCCCCCCGACCGTTGTGCCTCTCCATCTTCCCCCCCGACCGTTGTGCCTCTCCATCTCCCCCCCCGCTGTGCCTCTCCATCTCCCCCTCTGCTGTGCCTCTCCATCTCCCCCTCTGCTGTGCCTCTCCATCTCCCCCCTGCTGTGCCTCTCCATCTCCCCCCTGCTGTGCCTCTCCATCTCCCCCCCGCTGTGCCTCTCCATCTCCCCCCCTGCTGTGCCTCTCCATCTCCCCCCCCCCTGCTGTGCCTCTCCATCTCCCCCCCTGCTGTGCCTCTCCATCTCCCCCCCTGCTGTGCCTCTCCATCTCCCCCCCCCTGCTGTGCCTCTCCATCTCCCCCCCCCTGCTGTGCCTCTCCATCTTCCCCCCACTGTGCCTCTCCATCCCCCTCTGCTGTGCCTCTCCATCTCCCCCCCCGCTGTGCCTCTCCATCTCCCCCCCCGCTGTGCCTCTCCATCTCCCCCCCCGCTGTGCTTCTCCATCTCCCCCCCCGCTGTGCTTCTCCATCTCCCCCCCCGCTGTGCTTCTCCATCTCCCCCCCTGCTGTGCCTCTCCATCTTCCCCCCTGCTGTGCCTCTCCATCTCCCCCTGATGTGCCTCTCCATCTCCCCCCCCATTGTGCCTCTCCATCTTCCCCTCTTCCCCCCCCGTTGTGCCTCTCAATCTTCCTCCCCCCCGTTGTGCCTCTCCATCTCCCCCCCCCCGTTGTGCCTCTCCATCTCCCCCCCGTTGTGCCTCTCCATCTTCCCCCCCCGTTGTGCCTCCATCTTCCCCCCCGTTGTGCCTCTCCATCTTCCCCCCCGTTGTGCCTCTCCATCTTCCCCCCCGTTGTGCCTCTCCATCTTCCCCCCCGCTATGCCTCTCCATCCCCCCCGCTGTGCCTTTCCATCTCCCCCCCGCTATGCCTTTCCATCTCCCCCCCGCTGTGCCTCTCTGTCTCCCCTCCCTCTCCATCTCCCTCCCCCACAGCATCTCCCTCTCCATCTCCCCCCGTTGTGCCTCTCCATCTCCCCCCGTTGTGCCTCTCCATTGTCCCCCGTTATGCCTCTCCATCTCCCCGCACCTCTCTCTTTCCCTCTCTCTCTCTCTCTCTCTCTCTCTCTCTCTCTCTCTCTCTCTTTCCCTCTCCCCCCTCTCTCTCTCTCTCTCCCCTCTCTCTCTTTCCCTCTCTCCCTTTCCCTCTCTCTCTCTTTCCCTCTCTCTCTCTCTTTCCCTCTCTCACTCCCTTTTCTCCTGTGCTCACAAGTGAAGGAATCCAGGTAGTCATGAGTACTGGGGGTGTACTACCATAATTATCTCAAAAATAGGTGAAAGTGATATGTTTTGTTTGCTGCATATGCCTAACACCTGTGTATGAAATGAAATTATGTCAGAAAATGTCTGCTTTGTACCTCTTGTGACAAGAGGTGGTCTGTATGGGAGTGTATGGACTCTTCTGGGTGTTCTCTTACTCTTTTCCTTGTTTTATGTTGTGTATTGTAAAGATGCAGAGAAAAAAAATCTTACATTTTCTACATGTGCTGTAGGGGAGTCATAATTGCTTGCACTAGAATAGTGGTGTGCTCTATTGTGCATTAAAGGTGTTTGTTCACAAGCATGGTGCCAGCTCCGGATTCTAAAGTTTGAGTAAGTGTAACTCATTTTTGGAGTTAAGATGGCCTAAAATATTTCTTATGCACAGTGGGTTGTGTAGAAGAGTGTAGGAACATTTATGTTCATACCAGTGTGCAAACTTACTGTTAAGATTAACATCCTTAACATCCAGACTGGTGTCATAGTCCTGGCATGTCATGTGTTGCTAACTGGCTAATATGTGAAAAACTTTAAATGCCTCTCAAATAACATGTGCTGGAAATTGAACAATATTCTACCAAATTCCTCTGGTGCTTGTTGGTATATTGTGATAACGAGAAGCAGAGGAATGGTATGCCCTGAAATGCTGTAGATTCACCCACTGCCCTCACCTTGGCGCAAGTTGCTTACATGGGAGAATTTTCAGAGAAGATCGCTTAGTACGTAGTTCAGTGATTGTCAGCTCTAGTCCTCAGGGAACACCAACAGGTTGGGTTTTAAGGATATCAGCAATTAAGCACAGGTGGAGCAATCACAATGATTGAGCCTCTGATTACCTGTTAACAAGCCAGGATATCTTGGAAACATGCCCTGTTGAAGTGTTCTGAGGACTAATGCTGAGAAACACGGACATAAGCAATAGGCAATATTCTAGTTTGGGCATACTATAATTATGGGAGATTTTAATTATCCAGATATCAACTGGAAAAATGAGACCTGTCAGAGTACTAAGGGTAGCAGGTTTTTGAACACACTTCGTGAAAGCTACATGTCACAAATGGTGGAAGCGCCGACAAGAAATAACAATGTATTGGACCTAGTGCTCACTAATAACACAGAAATGGTATCCAATATTAAGGTAAGAGAACATTTGGGAAACAGTGATCACAACATGGTTACATTTGAGATCAGTCTGGCAAAGCAAAAATGTATAGGTTCAACCAAAACTCTTAATTTTAAAAAAGCTAACTTCAAATTGTTAAGATCTTCAATGCAACACATAGACTGGGATATTTTATTTAAAGGCAAAAATACTGAGGAAAAATGGTCAGAATTGAAATTTAGGTTGTAGAAATGTACCCAACAGTATATACCAATGGGGAACAAATGCAAAAGAAGTAAGTCACAGTCAATGTGGTTAACTGCACATGTAAAGAAGGAAATGGCAAGGAAAAAAAACGCATTCAAATTATTTAAGTCTGAAGGAACTGAACAATCTTTCTTAAAATACAGGGAGTGCAACAAAGATTGCAAAAAGGCAATTAGGGTAGCAAAAATAGATAATGAAACTCGAATTGCAAGGGAAAGCAAGACTAATCCAAAAAAGTTTTTCAAATATATAAATAGCAAAAAACTTAAGAGGGAGTGCATTGGACCATTCAAAAATGAGAAGGGTGAGTTGGTTAGTGAGGATAAGGAAAAGGCCAATGTTTTAAACACTTTCTTTGCATCGGTATATACAAGGGAGCAAGGAATGGTAGAAGAGCCTCCGCAAGTAACAAATAAAACAATACAATTAATAGATATTGGGTTAACTCAAGAAGATGTCATGGAAAGACTGAACAAAATGAAGACCGACAAAGCACCGGGTCCTGATGGTATACATCCAAGGGTTCTTCAGGAACTTAGTGCAGTGTTAGCAAAACCCCTATATTTACTCTTTAAAGATTCTATTACCACAGGCTCAGTGCCACAGGATTGGCAAAGAGCTAACATAGTGCCTCTATTTAAGAAGGGAACTTAAACAGAACCTGGGAATTTTAGACCAGTGAGTTTGACCTCTGTAGTAGGAAAACTGCTAGAAGGGATAATAAGGGACTATATTCAGGATTACAACACAAAAAATAAAATCATTAGCACGAATCAACATGGTTTTATGAAGAATAGATCATGCCAAACTAACCTTTTCAGCTTCTATGAGGAGGTAAGCAGCAACCTTGACAATGGCAAGGCAGTAGATGTAGTATATCTAGACTTTGCAAAGGCATTTGATACAGTGCCACACAGAAGGCTGGTGTATAAAATAAGGAAATTGGGGCTAGGAGATAACCTTTGCAATTGGATACAAAACTGGCTGAAGGATAGGGAACAGTATGTGGTTGTAAATGGAAAATTCTCTAGTACAGTTAAAGTGGAGAGTGGAGTACCTCAGGGTTCAGTATTAGCTCTGCTGCTTTTTAACATGTTTATAAATGACCTGGAAATAGATATAGAAAGCAAAATATCAATATTTGCAGATGATACTAAATTATGCAAAGTCATTAATTCAGAACAGGATATTTTCTCTCTACAGAGGGACTTACATACAATGACAGATTGGGCAAACATGTGGAATATGAAGCTTAATGTGGGGAAGTGTAAAGTCATGCATTTGGGAGGAAACAATCCCAAGGCTACTTATAAACTTAATGGAATAATTTTAGGTGACTCGTTGCTAGAAAAAGACCTGGGTATCCTTGTCAACTACAGACTTGGAAACAGTGACCAGTGTTAAACAGCAGTAGTAAAGGCAAACAAAGTCCTGTCTTGCATAAAAAGAGGTATCGAAGCAAGAGTGGATAACATTATTTTGCCATTATACAAATCATTGGTAAGACCTCACCTTGAGTATGCAGTGCAATTTTGGACACCAGTTCTGAAAAAGGATATACTAGAACTAGAGAGCGTACAGCGGAGATCAACAAAATTAATTAAGGGAATGGAGGACTTGACATATGAGGAACGACTAAACAAACTTGGTTTATTTACTCTAGAGAAAAGACGACTAAGAGGAGACCTTATCACATTGTACAAGTATATGAGAGGTCAATACAAGGATCTCTGCGGTGAGCTATTTATTCCAAGGCCTGATCAGGTGACCAGGGGACACCCCTTGAGATTAAACCTCCTTTCCTCTAAACTTCAGCAGAGGAAGGGTTTTTTTACGGTAATGTCTGTTAAATAGTGGAATTCATTGCCCAAGGAGGTAGTTATGGCAGATACAATGGATACATTTAAGAGAAGATTAGATACATTTCTTTCAAAAGGGAACCTACAGAGTTATACTGTTTATCGGTAGGCTGATCAGGAAGGTCTGATAAAGACTAATTGAATTGGTAACAGGAAAGCTATAAAATTCTCAGTTCTGAGGTATGAGGCGAAGGTTGAACTTGATGGACTTGTGTCTTTTTTCAACTTAATTTATTACTATGTATGTTACTAGTGTTTATATATAAACTCACTGTGATAAACCTGCAAGTTCCGCTTAAAGCATCCAAACAGTAGATGGCACTATATGTTCATTAAATGGAGTTGTGCAACATATACACATTTGTAACATACACAACATTTTAAGCGCTGATAATTTTGTCCCACATTTTTCACTTTCTGGCAGACAATTGTGACGGCAGAAAACATAGTCATCGCTACAGGTGGAAGACCAAAGTATCCTACACATGTAAGTAAAGAGTGACGGAGCCGCCAGCCTTTACTGTTTCACTACTGGAAGAGTCTACTCGTGTTGGACCTTCATGTGACAAATCTAACCATGAATGTAATTATTAAAAGTTTAAGGACAAGATGGGCATGCATTGCAAAACAATTTGGATGTTAAAAACTTACCTTGTCAACTTTCTTATGTGTTACTAACTCTTTTATGTATTACTGACCAGATGGCTTTAAGTCACTAGAAAGGAGGACTCAATTTAAATATTAGTCAGGAAAATTTGATTTCATCACATTCTATGTAAAGTGCTTGTTATAGACTGAAATTATCAAATGACATTTACCCTTTCTGCAGTTATGCTTCCGGGAACAGACATTCACATAGGGAGTCCTGGCAGCTCAGTGGAAGAACAGACTGGAGATCAAAAAACTGACCCTTGGTGCTCTCTCACTGATCCCACTAGAGTAACTAAACTGTTACTCATTTGCAGCTATTGAGTAGGGCCACAACGTCAGGTCCTATAGGATGCTAGTGACATGTTTTCAAACCTAAAACTGATGGTCTAGGTAGGCTGCACTTGCAGCAAGTGAATCATGTAGATCAAGCTCAGATTTGCTGCCAACCAGTTTTCTGACACCCATGCAAGTAACAGGAGCTGTGTTAGGGCTGCACAAGTTTGGTCTGTTTTGCTGCCTATTCTTGTAGGTCAGTAGAGAAGTCTAAGGGCCATGGGATAATACAAAAAAATATGAGATCAATTTTATACTAGTAATACCGTGCACTATTATTTTAATGAAGTGCTTTTAAAGTTGGGTATACATCAAATTTTCAACATAAATATATGCTTTAAAATTTTGGGAGCCACTGAACTATGCATTGATCGTGGCAAAATGTTATGAACACTTTTTTTTATTTATTTAGTCTTGTTTTTAGGATGTGTTTGCATTTTAAATATTTCTAATTATTTGTTTGAATACTGCATCCAGAAATCTTAAGGGGAAAAAATGATTGGTCTAATAAAGTAATCGCTGCAGAAGCTTTGCAAAGTTCTTCAGTTTTACATTTTTACATTGAAGATACATGGGGCTAAAGTCTAATTCATTCTATAATATGTTCATACTAAATTCACAGATTCCTGGTGCAATGGAACATGGAATTACCAGTGACGACCTGTTCTGGCTTAAAGAATCACCAGGGAAAACGTATGTTAAGATGATTGTGATTTTCGGGGTTTTTTTTTTTTTTTTTTTTTTTACACACTGTCCTTTTACATATTAGGTGCTGAGTTACAATTTGCACTGTATAGTGCTGGTGCATGGTTCCATGGGCTCTGTAGGAATTCGGGAGTTTTATGGCGCAATGGTAGCACAACAGACTGGATCAATGGGTCGCATGTTAAGATTGGGGATTACCTCCTATTCTATAATATCATGCTGGTTTAATTATATGACTTTGAATAGCTCAGAAGAGAGAATGAAGATAATGCTATACAGCAGTGGTTCTATAACTGTGTTTTGTGCAACCCAAGGTTCCTGAAGAAGAACAAAAGGTTCCATAGGACAGATGTCAGCATTGGGGAACAGTAGAACAAGGCTTAGGTGCCAGACAATTGAACGTGTGGTTCTGTGACTATACAAATGAGTGAAAGATTGAAACATTTATGTTTTGTTTTCTGTTAAATTTCTCTTTTAATCATCCATATAAATTGGCCCCTTTTTGGAAAATTAATATTATCATATATAATTACCTGATCTGTTGTTCAGTGTATATTAATCTTAAGTTACTGGCAGCAACGAGCAATAATAATAAATATTGATACTGATGCAGATAACTCCTTGGGTGCAAGAGAGGTCTTCATTGTATAGTTAAAGTATGTGTTAGAGATCTTTCTAGCATCCAGGGGGTTAAAGGGACTGATTGTAGGGTTCTGTTATTTTAGTCAGGGTTCCAGTATTTCATTGAAACAAATTGGCTCTACCACCAATAAAAGTCTGAAAACCACTGCTGTGCTTTATAGTATCAGTCAGCATATCAGAGGAAAAATCTTATTGGGTAAAACCACTTGTTTGAAACAGAATTATCCAGAGCATTACTGCTTAACCCTTTGAGTGCCAGGGGGTACACAATGTAGTATGTTGCACACTCCTCTGGCACTCAAAGGGTTAATGCATTTTGCACTGGAGGCCTCTTTACCATTAAAGCAGGCATGCAAGAATAAACCTGTTCAGTATTTGAAAAGGTACATACTTAGAGCAAAGTTTGGGAGTTTTTATGGGAGGATTAGTGGATTATTAAATTTATTTTACAAACAACATGAAAGGTAAATAGTGTATGTAGTACAAATGTCTGAAATATTTGATAGCATGTTGTTATGTGGTACACCCACTAGAGGGCAGCATATACTGACATATGTGTGCTTCTCATCCTAACTACATTTCAGTAAGGGACTTTACACGTATGGAATTTTGGCCTGGTGAAATCTATTTACTCTGAACTGGCTTTCATTTAGCTCCTTTCTTTACATCCAGTGATGTGTGAGCTTCCTATTAAAACACAGCTATGAATTATTATCAAAGCAGAACAATGATTACAGGATTGGGCCCCTGAGACCAATACTCATACCTGTCATTTTCAGCCAGGTGCTGTCTGGCTGAAGATGATGGGAATTGTAGTCCAGAAACAACTTGAGAGCCTTGGGTTGCCCATCACTAGATTTGACAACTGGACTTTTGTCTTGCAGTGTAAACTCCAAGGAGCAAGATGAATGAATTATGTGCAGTCAGTCTGTTCCATACCTGTTGCATCTCAGTGCTGGACTGTTTATCATAGGCCAGGAGCCCGTGGCTGCACCTCCAGCTATGAAATGCGACATTTGTCCTACAAGACCCACTTAAGGTTGTCTCATGTTTACAATGTGTCAGCGTCCACAGAAATTCTCCTGACATGATTAATGTGAGGAAGCTGCTTAAAAAAACTGTATCCTTCTAATACATATCAGTGAAAATGCTGCTTTTGTCCACCTACTGTTAATGCAAGTCGTAACAGTGTAATATAGGAGGCTAATGTTTACATGTTGCATTCCAGAGCCTTAGTCAAAATAAGCCTTGAGGGGGCTACTGTAGCATTTCTGTACATTATCAGACTATTTCAGCAGCTGGATGAGAGAGCTGCTCAAACGGGGAAGGCTAAAACTGACTGAATTCAGAAATAGATACATGAGTGTGTGTTTACTTTGTGAGGAGATCATAATGGGCGCTCCTCTCGTCTCTAGTCTTAGCTGTACACTTAGGGCCATATTTAAGAACATAAAGAGAAGCGATTCTGGAGCGAATCGAACTGTACATCAGGGGGCAAGTAAATACTTGTTGATTTAAATAGGGTTTTTCCTCTACCAATGTACTGGAGACATCACTGGCATTCAAGGGGTTTCATGTTCCTCTTAAATTAATGGGAATATGGGGAATCTGAATTTGTCCCCTATGATGCAGTTGGTTTGTCCCTAGAATTAGACTTTCCTTAGCGTTTAGGGTAGGGGCCTTAGTTTATAAATAGTTCACCCAGTTCTTCGTCATGTAGACTATTGATTAACCCCGTAAGGACCCATGACATGCCAGGACCATCATTGTAAAACTTCCCTAAAAACGGTCTTGGCATGTCATGGAATCCAGGGCTCCCCACGAGGTGTACGCCGTTCGGGGAGCACTGAATCTAATAGTGGGGGAAAAAAAATGCTCCCTGGTCCTTAAGTGCCAGCCTTGTGTGCATCCAGTCCTTAACCCTGTGACTGCCTGAAAGGTGTCCAAGGCATTGTGAAGCTTCGCTGAGTGTTAAAGAAACATCTCATTTTTTACTTCTCCTACAGTATTCTGCATGTGCATAATATCGATATATAAAGTCAAAATCGCCTATACGTTTTATTTAACCATTTGCGTGCCATGGAGGTATCCAACACATTGCAATGCAATGCATTGAATACCTCAGTGGCACTCAGTGGGTTAAAGTACACTTGTCCCTTTGATTCAAGTTAGCATATATGAAAACTTCATTTAAAACTGCCTATGTGTCATATTAGCCAAAAGACCAGCAAATGTACAGTTAACCCTTTGAATGCCAGAGAGGCATCTAGTGCATTGCAGCTAATTGCAGTACCCCCTGTGGTACAAGTGCCAGTGGATCATTCGCAGTGACATGTCATATGCTAATAAAGCTTTTCAGTGACATTTCATATGCTAATAAAGGTATTTAATGTTTCATATGCTTTTCCCAGGAATCTGTGAATGTTTCCTAAACTATACATCTGCTGGTCTTTAGGCTAACATGATACATAGGCAGTTTTAATTAAGTTTTCAGTTATGTGAAAAATAACTCTAGGTGATGGGTCCATTTTAATTGTGACCTTTTGTTATACAGTATTGTGTCCCTGACATTGAGCTCCCTGGATTTGTGTTTCCAGAGAGCTTTGTGACTGGGACTGTGAAAGGATATATATTTATAGAATGTCTGTGTGATCTGTTTTTTGTAGAGGCGGACTTTTCTACACTGTTTCACTGTCTCTTTTCTTTTTACACTGTATCTTTTTTTACATTGTTGCACTCTTTCTGCTATCACAGTGCCCGATAGAAAGCTCTCAGAAAACAAATTCAGATACCCCCTTTTAGGGACATAAAAGTGTAAAAATAAAATAAATAGTTTGACTTTACATATTATTCACTTGTAGAATATGTAAAACCAAAAAGGAGGGTGACTGTTACTTTAACGATTTCCTAGTGGGCACTTTGGAGGCAAACTTTGATTAATAAAGAGTGTCTGTACTCCTTTTAACTTCCTGGATGATAAAGGTCTATTATGCATCTTATATTCACTAAAAAGTTTGTAACAACACATGCGCAGTAGAGACTGCTGCGCGTGCTGCAGTCATGCGCAGTAGAGACTGCCCGTGAAGCGGCTGATATGGAGCGGGGTGCTCTGAAGTATCAGCTGCAGCGTGGGCAGGCCCTACTGTGCATGACTGCCCCGCGACCGGCTGGCACTGTGGCCCGTGTACACTGGCTCGTCAACTAGTTGTTTCATAATGTATCAGACTTGTCTCTAACATCAAAGGAGCTAATTATTCTCTTCTCCTAGCTAGCCTCTTAAAAATCTGTTTAGATGCAGGCATAGTAAACATTTTTTTTTATAAAGGGTCTAGTTTATTGAGCGACATTTTCTAGAGGGTGAATTGTCTGGATCAGTGGGACATGGAGGGGGGGATGGGTGTTTTAAAAAAAAAAAAAAAAATTATTCACGCACCTTGTTGTGCCTTGCTTCCTAGACATTTTCACTCATTTCAGCTTACTTTTTAGCCTTTCAGCAGTTTTTGTGCATATTCTGTTTTCATCATCACTTTCTATTCTTTCATATGCAAAAAAAAGTTTAGTTTTTTTTTTCTTTTTTTAGTTGATAATAGATTTTTTTTCTCACCAGCTTGCTCTTTAAGGGGTACAATTAGCAGCAAAAGTTTGTCTGAAACTATTTGCACGCTTTATTGAATCTTACTCTGTTTATTTATGTGATCGCTCAATTAAAAGTGTAATCCAGAAGACTTAATATACATCTCTGGGAATAGAAAAGGTCAAAGTACCTAGTAATCAGTGATATTATTGACATTCTATCACTCACTACCATCTTATGTAAACAGAATAAGTGAACGGCAACTTTGTGGTCCAGTAACATGGCTGCCTACACGTTTGAGAAACTAACTGTAAAGAGGACATTTTTTATTTTAGGTGTTTGTTTTTCTTTAACATCTTGTGCAGCTGAGATGTTACCAATGTATTGATTACGAATGTGTTGGTGATCTCTCACTAGCATTCCTATTTTAAATAAAGACAGGCATCCCCAACAACTGAAAGTGTGGGGAAGGTATTATAGGTCTAAGACAGGAAGTGTCTGCATGGCATTCCTCAATTAGCCTAATCTCTAAATATAAATAACCAAAAATGAGTTTTCTAATACAACATATAAGTGATTTTGAATGTATTTTCAAATTGAACAAAGTTGTTTTGCGATGAGTGTCCCTATGAAAAAAATATAATGGGTTAGTTTTTATTAATAAAAAGTAATAGTGTAGGTATTCAAAAAATAAATCAATTGATGCCAGTCCGATCTCTCATACCTTTATTGTTTGAGAGATATACGGTGATAAAGTTCTTCCTCCCTCCCCTTTCACTGATGTCAGCTGTAAAGCGTGCGCCTTGAGGCGGCTCTTCAACAGAGCCGAAATAACACTGTCTAAAAAGAAATACTTCCTTTGGAACAGTCTACAAAGTGTGCCTGGTTTGCGAGCACACTTTGTAGACCATTCCAGTTAAGTATTTCTTTTTAGATAGCGTTATTTCGCTCTGCTGAAGAGCCGCTAGGCTGGTCCCCTGATCAGGATCTTCTTCTGTCAGCTAGAGGCAGACGTCAGTGAAAGGGGTGGGAGGGGGAACTTTATCACCGTATATCACTCATACTATAAAGGTTTGAGAGACTTTTTATTAATACCAGACATTACTAACCCTTTAATCATGTGTACAAATTGTTTGTGTACCTGTTTGTAGGAGCGTGCGCGCGTGTTTTTAGCACACGGGAAAAAACTCATCTTCGAAGCACCACTCTATGGGCCTAATATATTCAAAAGGGAAGCAGTGCATTTCTGGTGTAAACCAACATCACCATAAGGGACAAATAAATTGTGCCCAGATTATCTTTGGTTTAAATGGGGCTTTTTAGCACCTTGAATGTTAGAGGTTTCCAGTGCCTTACAAAAGCGAGGCATTTGTTAAGTCTAGCATTTAAGGGGTTAAATGTTCTATTTAAATCCATTGGGATTTTTATTTGTTCCCTATGATGAAGCTGGTTTGTACTGGAATTGAACAGCTCCTCTTTCATACATACGGCCCATATGTCTTTGGGTTTGAGGCACAGGAAATAAAGTATTTATCTATAATTAACCCCTTGGATGACACACAAGTCTCCAGCACATTTCTTCGTCATTTATTCAGGGCCAGAACACTTCACACAGCCATCTACCTGCTTACAACAGGCAGAAATAAAGAAAACCTCAACAAACATAAGAGAGAACCCAGATGATAATAACATAACGTAAAATGGAGACCTTGTGAGCTTGCATTCTGTTGGATTTATATGCCAGGATTCTTTTCCACGTGCTGGTGGATTCTTCTACTGCCAAGCCACAAATTTCCCAGTGCCTGCCAGTATTTTTCAGGTGACTCTGACAGCAGAGCTCTCTCTTTTCTGAGATCTGCAAATCCAGGTCTGATCCTATGAGCCCCACTGGAATAGGAGCTAAATCTGGCTATACAATAGCAGGACAGTAGTAAGCCAGAGCTGTCTGCCTAAGCGTCATTTTGTTGCACTCCAGACAATGACCCCAGGCACATTCCTGTCACCTGCAACTCACATGGAATCTGCTTACCAGTCGCCTTCCCCGGCGGCATCTGCCTCCTCATTTGCAGAGAATATAATACTTGTTTTCTTAAAAAGGAATTATGCTATTAGTACCAACAAGGATTACCATTGACATTTGAAATCAAACATGCTAGCATCATTTTGATGCCTCCCAAAGGTGCAGAAATCTCATGTAACAAGGCCACCCACTGCTTGTGCCCCTTGTGCCCGATGTAGTTTTAACACCTCTTACAAAGAAAAAACCCAGCAACAATAAAACATATGGATTAAAGGCTTTATACACACACATTTAACCCTTTGAGTGCCAGAGGGGTACACAACGCATTGCAAAGCAATGTGTTGCATACCCCTCTGGCATTCAAAGGGTTAACCCCATAGCTGATAGAGAGGTCTGCAAGGCATTGCTTTCCAATGCCTTAAGGACTTTTCTAGCATTCAAGGGGTTAACCGCTGGGAGGGGTGAGGTTTGTGGCTGAGCAAACATGTTGGACTGAGTCAAGCGTGTTCTGAGTATTTTACTTTTAAAGTGGGCATTTGTGTGAGAGCAGTAATTAAAATGATAGGAGCTAAGCAAACACTTAATGCCTCTTATATTATAAATATAAATACTCACCTGTGACAGAAACCTGGAAGGAAATTTTCTTGTTAGCACTTAGAGAGGCTGTTGTACCAAGATGAACAGTAATTCTGGAGTAAATCAACTGCACTATAAATAAAAATTCCCATTTATATAAATGGGCCTTTTAACCCATTTAATGCTAAAGAGGTCCCCAAAGTATTGAGAATCAGTGCGTTGGTTAACTCTAGAATTTAACCATTTGAATGCCAGAGGGTATCCAACCCCTCTGGCAATCAAAGGGTTAAGGGCTCAAAAGCCCTTTTAAGTCAATGGACATTTTTATTTGTCCCTTAGCATGTATTTGGTTTACACTAGACTTTTTCTAGTGTTTTTTTTTTTTTTTTTCTTTTTGTACATTCGCTTTCTTACTACAGCAGACCTTCATCTCCTTTAGTGGAGTTGTATTGCAGCAGCAGCTGGAGAGACTCCTGTTGGTTGTAGACATTCTCAGCACAAGGAAACATTAGTCCATTCAAGCAATTGGGGTAATTTATTGTAGGAAACTTGTCTTATGGAATGGTCCACTTAGAGAAACAATGCCAACATGAACATTGTGCTTTCTTACAAATCATATAGTGTGCTGTAAGAGTGGGCTTTACCTGCTGTCACATTCTAAGTTGCCATTAAGTTAGTTATTTTTCTGAAGGTTTATAGAAACATGAATGCAACTTTGTGTGTGAGATATATATCTATATATATATCCAGGAGACCTCTCTAACATTCAAGGAGTTAGAAGCCATGTCTGAATTGCTGAAAATTGTTATTGTTCCCTAGGTGAAGTTGGTTTGCTTTGGAATTGCACTACTCCACTTTAATGCATATGAGCCATGGAATAGCCCCTCTACTAATGCATTACATAAAAGCACACTCCTGTAAGATTAGCACACTGTCAGGAAGGGATGTTTGAGTTGCACTTTGAATGTAGAATTCAGTATACGGCTACCAGCCAGGAATATTTTTAAATAGCACCTGAGCGAATGAGATTTACTAATTTCTCTCCTTGACTACTGTTACCTTCTCCAGGTCAGACTCCCACTAACTCATCTCTCTACACTTCAGTCTATTCAAAATGCTGCGGCTAGACTTACTATCTAACATGTCGAGCCTCAACAGCTGCCTTTCTTTGTAAATCCCTGCACTTGTTCCCATACCTTTCAGAATCAAAATCACAACCCTGAGTCTAACATAAAAAGCTCTTGTCAGCTCAGCTCCCTCATATTTTCTTCACTCGCCTCTAAACATGCCGCTAGAAACCCATTGCATGCTACACAAACTTCTCTTAACCCTTTGAGTGCCAGAGGGGTATGCAACGCATTGCTTTTCAATGCGTTGCATACCCCTCTGGCAATCAAAGGGTTAATGTTATCTCATTCACACTTTCTCCTGAGATGCACTCTATCTATGGAGTTCACAGCCACGCATTATCAGACTGTTCTCCAGCTTTCTGTATTTCAAACATGCCCTGAAAATCTTTTTTGCAAAAAGCCAGTTCCCAATCTCTTTAGTGACCTCACCGTCTTCTGGGCTTTCCTGTACAGTTTTCCACCTTTTACCCTCCCCTTGCAATTTACTTCGCACAAACATTTCTGGATTGTCCAACCTTCTCTCCCTCCCCATAATCTAATTTTCAATTTTAAAACCACATTTTTTAATGGTTCACATTCTCACTCCTCCATCTTGTAGGGGGGTGTATAAAAGTGGTTTAAAAAGGTGTTGCCTAGGTAATTCTTAGTGAGTGCAACAATGCACAAATGCAGTTATACATTGCTCAAGTTGTAACATTGAACACGTATTTGTACCTCCACCACTTTCATACAGAGCTGCATTTATGTACCAGGCTCCCCTAGGCAAGGCACTGTAGGCCCTTTTAGCTCCACCCATGGTCACACCCTCATTCCTCACATGACTCCACTTCCAGTTCCATTCACTATTACCTGGCACAGGTAATACGTTTGGCCTATAACAGTGGTTCCTAACCCTTGCCCTCAGGGCCCACCAACAGGCGAAGATTTAAAGACTTCCTATTGAAGATCACATGTAAGTTAATCAAACTCACTTAGCCTCTAATTAAAGGGATAGTAATACTTAAAATGTAAAAAAATATATGTTACCGGGTTTATCACCCTGAGTAAAACAAGGGTACTCCCACTGCTGAGAGATATTTTATTAAAAAATTATAACAGCTCAAACTTGAAATTTTTAGGTGCAATATCACAGTGGCCTGAAAATTTACAGTGGCACTGTTGCTACACCATCTTATAGACTGCTCTGGTCTGTAGACTATAAATCTCCATAGGATGGTGTAGCAACAGCACCACTGTACAATTTCAGGCCACTGTGATATTGCACCTAAAAAATTCAAATTTGAGCTGTAATAACTTTTGAATAAAATGCCTTTCTGCAGTGGGAGTATCCTTGTTTTACTCAGGGGGATAAACCCTACAACATACATTTTTTTACTACTGTCCCTTTAACTCACCTATGTTCTAGCAAGGAAATCTTTAAATCCTGGTCTGTTAGTGGGCCCTGAGGGCATTGGTTGGGAACCACTGGCCTATAAAATTCAAGAACAAAACAATAGCTTTAACACCTTGATTGCAAGAAAGAGCTCCGATACATTGCTTAGCAAAGCTTTGGAGATCTCTCTAGTATCCAAGGGCTTAAATAATAGCCTGTAAAGGGGTATAAAACTGGTGCAGGGACATTTAAAATTGATCTGGCCACACCCACAATTCAGAAGGCCTTTGTGGCCATTACAGCTTAGGTGCCCCTCAAACTTTGGCACTTTTGGCAGTTGCCTAATCTCTGCCTATTGGGAAATCCAGCCCTGCTTTCATAAATCTTCTTCATAGTGCCTACCACTTTCAGCCACACTATTGTCTTCTCACATCTTGTGTTTTGTATTTAAACCCCTCTTCCGCGAGAGTGTAACTCTCTCAAGCAGGACTCTCAATACCATTGTTTCAGTCTGTTTACATCTCTGTGCATCATTCCCCTTTTTTATACATTACATGCAGAAAATGTTGGAACTATAAATAAAGGAGAACAATAATAATTGGGCTAAAGCAGGGTTGGTCAATCTTTGGACCACCAGCTTTTGTTGGACTACAATACCCATCATCCACAGTCGGCCACTGGCTGGATAAGGAAAATACTTATCGTCCAGCAATAGCAAAAGGGCCACAGGTTTATTCATTTAGAAAGTGTTTTACCAGGAAGAATACATTGATATTTCTTTCCTTTTCAAGATGTTATGGATAGCTTTTACAGTAAACAGTTACATATTTACATAAACAAAGAAACAAAAAACATTAAACACATTACATTTTTATATACAGTTACACTTTTTTAAACCCTTAAGGACCCATGACGGTCCTGTACCGTCATGGGTTGTTATACCCTTAAAGAAAAAAAAAAAATGTATTTAAAAAAAAATATATCTTAATAAACAAAACTGGGAGTGTGATTGTTGTGGAGCCATGTAATACACTTATACACACCGCCGAATGTCAGGGATAAAAAAGTGACAAAATAGGGTGGGAAAAAGGGACATGGGGATTTTCACCCAGGGGGGACAGTGGCCTCTTTAAACTTCGCATTTTGTAGGTATGACTGACCGGTCATACCTTTCATGCAGTCTCCATAAAAATGTAACCCTTTGTGCCCAATTGATCCCAAGAAAAAAAACAA
Source organism: Rhinophrynus dorsalis (assembly GCA_037306005.1). Lineage (NCBI taxonomy): Eukaryota > Metazoa > Chordata > Amphibia > Anura > Rhinophrynidae > Rhinophrynus > Rhinophrynus dorsalis. Next base: position 499,300,338 of record CM074718.1, on the reverse strand, counting down.
AAATGGTGGGGTTTTTTTTTACATTTTTTTAACATTTTTTTTTAATTTTAATAAAGTAAATGGTGGGTTATCCATATAAATGGGGTATCAAAAGAGAGCCCTATTTGTGCTTAAAAAACAGTATATAATTTATGGGGTTGGAATAAAAGACTTAGAGGGAAAACGCTGTTGAACAAAGACATAGTCAAAAAGGTCAGAACTGCTCCGGTCCTTAAGGGAAAACAACCTCAGATTTTCCCGGTCCTTATGGGGTTAAGTACAAAGAAGAGGTTATTTTTTAGGACTTTTTAGATTAGGAGAAGAGCTAATTTCTTTTTTTAATGAGATTATTCTAGAATTGCAGAGCTGTGAAGAAAAAGGCAGATCGATCGGCTTCCTTGTAGTGTGGTATACTCAGTGAGTTGGAGGTGGTGGAGCAGCATTTATAGTTAGTATGGAGTGCGCATCCTGCTCAGGTAGTTTGGTAGCTTTTCCAGAGAAGTGGTTATAAAGTAGCAAAGAAAGGTGAAGGTTTCCCAGCCTTGTTCTGTAAACAGTATCGATACCAAGATCAAATGTTCCAGATTTGTCGTTTTCTTCCCAGAAAACTTTTTCCTTGTTAAAGAATATAATCATTTCACAGATATTTGGACATTAGTGTTATAAAAACTATGCAGTTTAGATTTGAGTCTTACTAAGTCTTATCTCACTGTGTACATTTTCCAATTACTTATCCACAAGGAATCCTAAATAGCTCTGCGGTGCAATAAGGTGACCAACTGCAAAGAGAAAAGGTTCAAGCCCTAATGCACTAGTTTATTAACCCTCTGAGTGCCTGAGGAGTACACAATGCATTGCATACCCTTGTGGCACTCAAAGGTTTGATGAGTAAATCATTCGGTCCTAAATAAACCTGAGTGATCTGTCTCAAATATTCTAGTGATGAAATCCATCAGTCTTTTGAGTTTACCTTTTTAAAGGGGTAGTAATAAGTCCTAATCATGGAAAATATGTTTTATGGGTTTCTCCGCCGAGTAAAATAAGCAGCTCCAACTGTTGAGAGATGCCTAACTTAATTCCTACAGAACAAACATGCTTCCTTTTTTATGACCTTTTAACAGTTTATTCTGAAATATAGAAAATTGAGACACAACAAATACAAATTAACAAAATTATAAACTAAAATGCAAGTTAGTGCTGTATTGAGTTTTTAATGATTCCTCTCCCAGTGGTGGTGGTGGTAACATTTGATTTACTCTTCACGAAAAGTCCTACATTATAAATCAGTTTGTACAATAGAATATGGGACAGATTGCTGTTGGTAATGAGAAGCCTCCCTGTTCACTCTCCACAGAGATTTTGTGCCACATTCCACACAGTGATTTATACTGAATTCCCCATTACAGCCTGTCAGACTTGTGATTTTATTGCGGTATTAAGCAGCGGATTCCTGTTGTGTGTGTGTACTGTACATTTTATGAGCTTGGAAAGTCATTCTTGTTTACCATTTTCTCTCACAAGAAGAGTAGATTACACCTCTAATCTTGTAATCATACAGTCATTAGGATATTGCTGTGGTATTAGTGTTACAGTAGGTAATAAAGAACATTTTCTGTTTACTCTCTTGACAGATTGGTGGTTGGAGCCAGCTGTATCCTTTTATTCTAGATCGGAGAGCTCTCACTCTTCATATAATGCTGAAAGTTATATTGTTCCCAAGGCCTGCTACTCCACACGCTCGTTCTGCTGTCATCCCTTTTTGTCTCTACAGTCATTATGGAGGGGCATAATTTCAACAACTGGTAACCCTTTGAGTGGCAGAAAGGGTAATCAAATTATTACAAGGACATCCATACTTTAGAGATAATGCTTGAATTTGTATGCCCTTAAATGCATTCTGGAGTATGTGTGTAACTCAGGGGTTCCAAGGTTCAGTCCTCAAGGGCTACAAACAGGCCAGGTTTTACAGATTTCCCTGCTTGAGCACATTTGGATTAGTCAAAATGAATGAGCCACTGATCAATACACATCAGCTTAATCGTGGATAACCTTACATCCTGGACTGTTGGTATCCCTTGAGGACTGAACATGGACATCTGTAGTGTAACTTATATAAGTCACTCTTTATAATAAGTCGTTTATAAGATATAATTAACTATACACCCTCCCCTTTCTCTGACATCAGTCCCTACTCCTGTGGAAGATTTGGCCTTGTCACTCGAACATTGTTGCCATAGAAACCTGATTCGTAGTTCATGCACATGGAGATATTTGTCTGTGTGAACTGCTTTTGTACATTCTGAAAGCCATCAGTGCTCAGGATGCACTGAACTTCTCACACCTAGACAAATTTATCTGTGAGACTGAGCTCAGGTTTCAGTGAGTGGGTCAACCCCTTCATTAGATTAAATATCCTCCCTCCACTCTCTCTCTATTTCATCATTTAGCCTACTGTGTACTAATTGGTGTCTGACATCAGTCACACTAATACTTTAAAATCCATGTAAGGGAATGACCATGCAAGCATTACTATCTTGTGACTTTAAAAGTTGAAATTAATGAAAACCGTGGGACTTAAAAAAAAAAAAAAAAAAAAAAATCAATGTAGAGTTAACTTTTTATTAATCAGCTAGTTTTAAAGCCTGTATACATGGGCCAACACTGGCGGTGCTGCAGTCATGTGCAGTACTGACTGCCCGAACACGCCGTGGCTGATACGGAGCGGGGTGCTCTGAATTCAAACCGTGCAGAGAGGACTCCGGTCTGAATTCTGAGCACCCCGCTCCGTATCAGCCGTGGCGCGGGCAGCCTGTTGTGCGCATGACTGCAGCGCTCGCAGCTGCCTCTGCTGCGCATGACGGCTTCTGACAAACATCCTTAGCGAATTATAATGTTGGATGGGCAAAACAGTCAACATTAATGGAGGATATTTAATTCTCTAAACATGCTCTCGACATATCTTCTGCAAATTTGTCCTGAATGCACTTTGATGTTCTAAACTGTTCTGTTTTGAGGCTGTGGTCTTCCAATTTTGTTTGGTGGAGGCAGGGGAAAGAAGCACAGAGCATTCTGTTAACTAAAGTACACAAAATATGGCAAACGTTGCAACAGGAGTCCCTTTATTATGAACTAATACTAGGATACATAATTCATTTATGTCCTAAATCCATCTCCTTACCCTGGCTGATGTATGTGATGCTACTTTGATTAATAAATGATGATCTCTATCAAAATGTAATATAAAACCCAATGATATATACTATGGTTTTTACTGCTACTTAGCAAAAGGACCCTATAGTAGTTGAATAGCCAATGGTGGGCCTGTGTCCCACCAAATTTGTACTCTTTCCCCTCTTTCCATCTGACAAGTACTTTATGTTATTTAATGTACACTTTACAAATGAAAATTTGCTTATGTCTATGGCTGCAGCACTGTGTCATAGGCATAGATATATCATTATAGTGAGTATACACTGCTCACTGCCACTACTCACATGTGATCATTTATAAAGTACCTTCAGATATTTAAAAAAGCTCAAATAATTTTTCTGGTTTGTATACACTAATGTGAAAAAATGGACTTTCCATCAAAAAATTGCATGAGTGTATGAGTATGTTTGCTCCCCATTGAGCTTAAACAAACCGAGGCAACCAACTGCATCATAAGGCACAAAGACTTTTTCATATTGATTTAAATGCTTTGCAATGTATTGGAGACTTTTATTGCATTTAAAGGGTTAAAAGCCTCACTTAAATTCATTTGACCTGTATGAGGCAATTGGTTTGCCCCAGAATTGCCCTACTTTTCTTCTGTGTATAAGGCCACAGAGTGAAGAGGCTCTTACTAGTTATTCTGTGCTCCAGAAATTATTCTGCGCGTACTGCACATGTGGAAACAGCTGGAGCTTGCTCAGTTCGGTTTTCAAGGCTGTGTAATTCGGTATTATTGCCCAGGTGCTATTGACCATAAATAAAAGTGGAGCAATTCAGGGGCAAATTAAATGCACTCTAGGGGAGAACTAAAAATTCCCATTGAGTTTAATTGGGCTTTTTAACCCCTTGTATGCTAGCGAGGACTCCAGTGCATTGCTACGCTATGCATTATAGAACTCTACCTTTCATATGGTAAATCCCCATGTAGATCAATGGCAGTTGTAAGGGTTTTTTATTTCCTTCAGGGTCTAGAGGTAGCACAGAGAGTGAGATAGACAGGAAAAGCTTTCAAAGTACCTCACACCTGTCATACCCAGTCAGGTTTGGGTGTTTCTATGCTTTTCCTGTTGTTTGAGGTCCTTCTAAATACTCCTGTTGGCCTTCTGGACAAGTGTCATTGGCCTAAGTCTAGTGGGTGGGAGGGCTTGTTCACCTTCGCAATCTCCCTTCTGCACCCAGGCTCAGCCAGATTCTGTGTTTTTTTTTTGAGTTATGGTAGCTGTGGACCACTCTACTACTGACCTCCCCTGGTGTTTTCACCGAAGTGAGGTGCTAACACTTCTTGGAGCCGGCTACCAGCTTCCCAGTGCCTTATTTGGCTCCGGAGAGGGTGTGTTCTGGAGGTCATGCTTTTTATAAAGCCTTGATTTTATGAAGCTTCACAGTGTACTTCCTCTGGAACTCAACCTTCTTTTGGTGTCCTAGATGATTACTGGTTCTTAACTCCTGATTCCTAGTTTAAACTGTTTGCTATTTGGCTTGTAGCTACTGTTACATGTATCTCTAGCCTGGTTTGCTCTTCCTCACTGTAATTCAAGTCTGGCCAGCCTCTAATATGACTCTTCTTGCCTACTTTTGGGTGACTTTTGAGGTAATGTGTCTCTGTATATTTCCTATGTATTTTTCTACTATCTGCCTCTTCTTATGACTTTTTTTACCCTGTGCCTTCTGTTGTGTAAAGCATCTTTTAAGGCTGAGTTCCTTGGACTCTTGTGCCAGAAGTGCTTTATGGTAATCAACACTCCATGCGATCCTTTATATATGTTGCCATATGCCTATGGATATGTCAAAGATGATGTTCTTGTTCCAGTCTGTTTCTAGAGAAACCTTCACGTACCTCAGAGATGGCAACTTTTTGGTTTGGAGAGAGTTAGGTACATTACTTCAATCAGTTTCTGTATCAAAGTTCTTGCTGCAGGAAAAGATGCTTTTGTCCCAGAAACCTTAAGTGGCCAAAGCAAAAAGCTCCCAACATCTAGTCGCGAGTTGCAATTAAAACCTTTTGTCTGACACAAGATGTCAGATTCCAGAGGGGGGTGGGGATTAATTCTTCCCTTGTCTCAATGGAACAGCATTACAACAGATTCCCTGGTCATGTGTACTATTCAAGGTAACTACAGGATTCATTTTATTTCCTTTCCTTCACCAAGATATATAGCAACTATAGTTAAGTTCTATCAGATACAGTGCGATTCCTCTGCCAGCTGTTCAACAAACAGTCAAGAAAAGACCCGAGGTAACAAAGAAAAGAGGTTACATGTATAGGTGATAAGTATTTTGGGAAACATCAAGAGGATAATATCCAGTAAACACCCATTGATCCCCAGTGATTGTTTTATATGGAGTTAAATGGGTAAAAATAGTTGGGAGAAGAGAGAAACATCTGAAGCTGTACAGAGGATTATCCCACTAAATGCCACAGTTTTACACCATAAAGAGTTAAGTCAATCTATCTAATATTGAATTAACAGTCACAGACAGAGAGATCATTTATTGAAAATTGTGCCAACATTATTTGCTCCTGTGCCATTTCTTATTATTAGCACATATTTGTTTTTATTTTTTTATATATATGCCAAGTGTTGTATATTCGCTACAGTGAATTGTAGCGCTTCCGTTGTATACAGTCGTTATGGCTCAGTTCTATCCAGTTATGTGTCCAGCCTTTCGCCTTGGAATTCCTGGATCCCAAAGTCTTGGACCCAGTCCCATCATGGCTTCAAAAAAAGCAGGCTTATTCTTTTTGGTCCCAAATGCATTCTGGAGGTTTCTGACTGTAACAACTCTCACCTTTTTCAAGTAGTTTGATTTATAAGATGTGTTCAAAATCAAAACTATAAGGTCCACTCTAAACATTCTACAGCTGCAGAATTGGATGATGACAGTCAGCCTTCAGGTGGCTTACCTTCATACCTCTATTCATATTACATGTCAACTCTCAACAGTATCTTTGGGTGACAATTTCGGATGAATTCTAGACCCATTTGCAGTTTGAGAATCTTCCATTTGGCCTGTCCACTGCACCACATGTGTTTTATCAAATTGATGGTCATGGTTGCTGTATATCTTTTTTGATTCAGAGTTTAGCTGTAGTCCCATATCTCATCCTACCAATCAAGCCAACTTCCTGAAGACCGCCTACTGCTTGGCTGTTCATCACCTCGTGTGCCTGTTGGATTTAATGTCAGCCTTCCTGGAAGTGGTTCCATTGGACCCTCTTCATCAGTATATTTTCCAGTGGAACAGAGATCCTTCTTGTCATTCACTGGACTAGTTAGTCAAAATTGCTCCTCAAGTAAAACTCTCATTGACCTGGGGCAATAGGGCCTGTGGTATTGTGCAAATCATCAGACCACTCATGGGAGATTACTTAGCAACTACCTGACGTCCATGCAATCCACCTGCCAGAAGGAAGTTTTTTCGTCTTCTGCTTCCTGTTGCTTTGGTCCAATGAGAAATGCATAGGACTATAAGCCATCCTCCAGAGACAGAGTGCTGCATGTTAATGAGTGGCTGGAATGCCACCAAAATGCCGCAGGCTCGCCTCCTTCCCTTCCACTGCTTATTAAAGGGAGCTGACTGGTTACAACTCTAAAGGAACTAATTGGTTCAGCAGTATTTGTATAGTCAACTGTCTAGAAAGATATACAGTCAACTAAAGGCCCGCTACAGTCACAGGAATCGCAGTCAGTTAAAGGAATATCACAGGGCCAATCTCTCCAGGGGTCTGCCATGGTTCATAGACCAATGGCTCATTATGGCCACAAATGCCAGCAGGATTTCTAGGGATAAGTTATACTGGACCGGTCATTTCCAGGCACCTGGACATGCTTCTAAGATTATCCTTTATTCCAATTACTTGGAACTCTTTGCAGTTTGGAAACTTCTGAAGATGGCCTTGCTCTGGATCACGGGATATCCAGTAAAAATCAGGTTGTACAACAGGACTGCAGTAGCATACTTTTCTAAACAAGAGACCATGAGAAGCATGTCCTTCCATTTTTTCCTGCCTGTATTTTCTTTTACAGGGTCTCTCTCAAAGTATAATAAAGGCTTAGATTACGGCTATTTGTATTGTCCTGGGACATTCGTTCGCTGACCACTACCATCTTGTCAGTCTGACAAATCGATTAAGAGACTTTAGGAGCCATTTAATATATCATGTTCTGTAAAAAAAAAAAAAAAAAAAAAAAAAAAAAACTATCTTTGAAGACAGTACTTCTTGTTGACTTAACTTCTGTTAGAAGAGTAAGTGAACTCCAAGGTCTATACTGAAATCATCCATTATTTTAGTTTAAGCCAGACCCCATATACCTTCTACTTCCTCCAGAGTTTGCTCCCAGTGTCTTATTAATCTTTCATAGGAGCCATGTGATTTCTCTTCTGGATTTCTTTTTTCTCGAGAGGTGTCATCAGTGCTGTCTGGAGAGGAATAGTTCCTTTTATAAGTCACCTCTCCTCTGTGTCAGTTTCTTCACGCCATAAAAGGGAATGAAGGCTTCTAATGCTACAATTGCTAGAAGGGTTCAGTTGGCAACCTCTGAAGTATACAGCTGGCAGTTAAGGACTATGGGCTTTTTTTGGCCCAGTGAATTCAGGGGTCCCTGAATGGCATGCAGACACATGGGGAACCCTGAATTCCATGACTTGCCAGGACCGTCATGGGTCCTTAACGGAAGTTTTCCTATGACGGTCTTAGCACGTCATTGGTCCTTAAGGGGTTAAAGGTCATTCTACCAGAGCCAACACTGCTTTCTGGGCAAAGATTGACACTTTTAGGAGGCATTCCAAACTGGATCTTTGTGCCTCGTTGGAGGCTGCTTTTGGTCATAGTGTTCAGCCAGCAATCAGCTGTGACCTAGTTTGTCTTCCATGCTGTTGTCTTTATTGTATCTGAGATTGCTACAAGGAGACCCAGAAGGAAATACAGAATTATTCATTCAGGTCCCCCTTGGTATAGCACCCTGACTTCCTGCCCTGGTCTCCTGGGCCAATAAATGATCTTTTTCATCACTTTGCTGTCTGGTCTAGTCTTTATTCAACACTAGGGAGGTCCTTTTAAAGTTTTTCCTGTACTACCTGGCGAGGCAGGCCTCTCTCACTATAAGTGCTACCAAAGGAGACCTGAAGGAAAAAGAATTAACAGAAAAATTTATATATTTGTTCCCTATGTTGGTTTACTTGAGAACGACATCCCTTTGTAGTGTCTTGGTGCTCTAGAGATTATCATGCATTGTTATCCATAACTGGATCCTTCATAGATGTGTCATTGGAGTGTGCAGGATTTTTGTCTGGGATTGGTCTGGATACCACAGCCATGGTCCGAAGCATACCACTTAGAGGGTTCGATCAGGTATGCGAGTTTGCTTGTGTGTGTGTGTGTGTGTGTACGCGTATACACATGTATGTATGTGCATGTGTACATTATATATGTCTGTGTGTTCTTGTATGTGTGTATGCCTTTACATATGTGTGTGAATGCAATGTTGTATGTGCGTGCACTTATATATGTTTGTGCATGTGTATATCCATGTACATATATATGTGTGTGTATGTGTGTGTGTACTAGCAGGTGTGTGGCACGGCATTGCCCGTGTGGCAAAGCTTTTTTTTTTTTTTTTTTCTTGTGATTTAGTTGTATTAAACATCAGACCTCGATGGTGCATCAAGACCCCTCCTGATGCCCCCCAGCTGCTGATCTACCAGCTGATTCGGCTGTGAGATCATTAGTGGGGATGCAGAGAAGCAAGAGAGCCCCCCTATTACCAGGTAGGAATGGGCGGGATTGGGAAACCTTTGCACATCCATGAGGGAACCTTTCCTTTGGCTTGATAGGGTTTCTCGATCCCTCCCACTCCTACCCAGGTACTTTGGGTAGAATGAAAGACAAGGAGCTTTCTTGCTGCCCTGCATCACCTCTGTTGTTCTCCCAACTGACTCCCTGACCGCAAACAGATTCTTATCTGCCATCACCAACTGTGTTTTGTTTTTTTGTTTTTTTATTTGACCATTTATTTAAAATTGGTAAAATATTATAATCTGTTGATATGAACTATTTACTTAAATAGCAGAACAAAGAACAAGAGGTCATCCATTAAGACAAGAGGAAAGGCGCTTTCGACTATAGCAAAAGCAGGGATTTTTTTTTTACAGTAAAGTTAGAGTTCTTTGCCACAAGATGCTTTGCTTTCAGTTACTGTAACTACTTCAAAGAAGTAATGTATACCTGTCTAGCTCCGAACAATACGGAAAAATATGACAGAAAGCTTCAAAGTAGATAGGATGTTGATCCAGGGAAATATCTGACTGCCATGTGGAGTCGTAAAGGAATTTTTTTTTACCCTCTTGGGGTTTAATTGGAAATGGCTTCAGTGGGTTGTTTTTTGCCTTCCTCTGGATCAACAGGGGTGATTTACCATGGGCTTGACTTGATGGACACATCTTTTTTTTTTTACGTTTAACACCTGATATAAATTCTATCCATATGGGTTGTTAGTGCTTCTGCAAGTGCTCCTGTTAGGGCCTTTGAAGAAGGACATCAGTTGAAATACCTTTATGTAATCATGTCAAGCTTAGAGAAGCAATTCGAGGATACGTTTTCCTGAATGCTGCAAAACTTTCCCAACTCTGAATTGCAGCTAAGTTGAATATTTCTAAGGGGCAGTAAAACGCTCACTTAAGATATTTTCTGAAACCAAATAATTTTCTTCCAAAGCAAAACCAGGCAGACCTAAACTGACCACACCATCAGAAGACCTGTATATCGAGCTAACATTATTACCGATTAGAACCGTGTCTGCATCCATAATTCAAGCCCAACTGAACCGGGAATGTCTTAACCCAAGCAAAAGCACAGTCAAAAGTTGACTGGCAAAGTGCGGCCTTCATTGGAGAGCAGATGTCTCTAAACCTCTTCTTTGTCGAAAAAACAAGTCTAAGCGTTTAGCATGGGCCAAAAAATACAGAAATTTCACAGTGGAAGACTGGGAAAAACATCCTGTAAATTTTTGATTGCAATTGTAGAATTCATGTGATGAGATGGATGCATGAGAGGCTAACTCCACAGTGTATAAAACCTACAATTATATATGGGGCAGAAAATATTCAGGTGTGGGGATGCTTTGCCTAGTCTGGAATTGATGACTTGCACAAGATCAACTACTCTTTGACCAAAGAGAAGTACCTCTCTTTTACAGAGGCATGCTATCCTTTCTGGCTTAAATTTGTGTGGAAGAGTGTTCATTTTCCAGAAGGACAGCAATCCTAAACACACATCAAAGCTGTGCCAGGCGTATCTCAAGTCCAAGGAAGAGCAAGGAGTGTAATTTGCATGTGTTTCCCACTGCAATCCTGGACCTCAACCCTACTGAACATATCTGAGAACATTTGAAAAGGGAAAAGGCGAAACACACTGACATCTCTAGACACTTTCTGGGATGCTCTAAAGGAGTGCTGGAATAATGTGGATTGTAAAATTCTGCACAAACTTGAAGAATCGATGCCAGACAGAATTAAAGCAGCCGTTAAGGCAAATGACAGTCATGCCAAATATTGAGAATTTTTGATTTTTCAGTATCTACATACATTTGGTTGTGAAATTGATGTATTTTTGTTTTAGAGACACTGTATATATTGTCAAAGATTTTTTCAGAAATACTGAAATAAAAGCAGATTGTGATAGTGTAGTTGATTCTGACGTTTGGACCGTATTGTATGCGTGTGCAAGTGCATGCGTGTGTGTGTGTGTGTATATATATATATAATATACTATAAGTTGCAACCATTGCCTGTCCACTGCAGATTGAAGGTCTCCTCAGCAAGCTAAGTGTTTAGACCGTGATCTGCCACGCTGGTCCAGTGATGACTGGCATATATGTGACTCTGCCAGACAGATATTTTATGTACCTTTTTTCTAGATTCATATTTAGTTTTCATGACAAACTTTTGAGAGTATCGACCTCCCTTTATCAAGTCAAAAGCAATACTAATCCGCAAAATGAAATGTCCGAGTCCGATGAGAAAGGCAATGCATGAGTTAAGAAAACACATACTGATGTGCTAAAAATCATGCCGGTCTCTCTCTCTCCCCCTCTCCCTGCCTCTCCCTCTCCCCATTCTCTACATTTTATAGTTTGTATTTTCGTAACCCATGTATTGCCTTTCTCATCTGATTTGGATGTTTCATTTTCATGTTTAGTATTGCTTTTAACTTGATAAAAGGCGTGTGTGTGTGTGTGTGTAAATGTAAACGTGGGGCCTTATTCACAATGAAGTGGTAATGCTTTTGGGGTGAAATAATAATGTTGGTTGATTTAAATTGGGCTTTTATCCACTGAATGTTGTAGGAGTCTCCAACACCTTGAGTTTGGTTTGCCCCAGAACTATTACACCATTACTTTGTGTATAAGGCCCATGGTGACAGTGGCTTACTCCTCTTTTCTTCATGTAGCAAATGGCTGCCCTAGTTACGGATTACATGGAGTCCTATGGTACCAGGTTTCTGTGGAAGTGCATCCCGTCTCGTGTAGAGAAATTACAGGATGGAAAGCTGCAGGTCACTTGGAAGTATGTGGATACTGGCAGTGAGGGAACTGATACATTTGACACAGTTATGTGGGCTGTAGGTAAGTGTTCCACTTTTATCTTGCTCTTATCTTATTTTTATTCTTAATAGAATTACATGCATAGCTAAACTCTTATTAGTAAAAAAACCCTACACGCTAGTGTTAACAAAGTGGCTGAATCAATGACAATTTATAGGGATATTTTTCTAAATTTTCTAAAGCTGTGTTGCAGTGATAGTTGCCAGCTTTAAGGCACTACAGCTCCCATCATCCATGTCCCAAACAGCTGGAGGGCTGACAACTGATTCCCACTGCTGTTATTTTACAGTGTGTGTCTGGAACCCGTGCATGCAAAATTAAGTACAAATTTATTCACTGATACAGGTATCTATAAGCAATAAAGCTAGCTAAAATAGAAAATGAGAGCAAGAAAAACCCTAAACAATTCTACAAGTATATTAATAACAAAAAAGTTAAGGTTGATATTGGTCCTCTTAGGACTGAGACAGGTGAATTGATTAGTGAGGATAAAGCTATGGCTGACACCCTAAATATGTTATTTGCTTCAGTATATACAAAGGAAGCAGCAATGACAAGCTATGGGCAAACAGACAGAACCACAGAATTTCCTCCAACATCTACATGGCTTACTGAGGACAAGGTCCAAAAGAGACTGGAAAGGGTTATAGTGAATAACGCTCCTGGACCGGATGGTATACACCCAAGGTTACTTAAGGAACTTAGTTCAGTAATAGCAAAACCATTATACTTAATATTTATTGATTCACTTTCATCAGGCATAGTGCCCTGTGATTGGAGGAAAGCTGATATAGTTCCATTGTTTAAAAAGGGAGCAAGATCCAAACCAGGAAATTATAGACCTGTGAGCTTGACTTCCATAGTGGATAAGATACTAGAAGGGTTATTAACTGACAGTATTCAGAACTATGTGAAGACAAACAATATCATTAGTAGGAATCAGCATGGTTTCAAGAAGAACATATCATGTCAGACTAATTTACTTGCATTTTATGAAAGAGTAAGTAGTAATTTGGACAGGGGAATTGCTGTTGATGTAGTATACTTGGATTTTGCAAAAGCCTTTGATACAGTGCCTCACAACAGGTTACTGCATAAATTATAAGGCTTCGGTTTGGGCGGTGTTATCTGTACATGGATTGAGAACTGGTTAAATGATAGATGGCAGAGAGTTGTTTTAAATGGAACTTTTTCAAATTGGTCTAAGGTTATAAGTGGGGTGCCGCAGGGTTCAGTCCTGGGACCAATGCTCTTTAATTTGTTTATTAATGATCTAGAAGTGGGAATTGAAAGTAGTATCTCAATCTTTGCTGATGACACTAAACTATGTAAGGAAATACATACTGAGCTGGATGTTTTTTCCGTACAGAAGGATTTAGATAAACTAAGTGAAAGGGCAGAAAAGTGGCAGATGTCATTTAATGTAGATAAATGTAAGGTTATGCATTTGGGCTGTAGAAACAAACTTGCTACATATACTCTAAATGGTAAGCAACTTGGGAAATCCTCATTAGAGAAAGATTTAGGAGTACTGATAGACGATAGACTTCACAGCAGTGTGCAGAGTCACTCAGCTGCTGCAAGAGCAAATAGAGTACTAGCCTGCATAAAAAGAGGTGTAGAAGCAAGGGATGCTAATATTATCCTACCTCTGTATAAATCCTTGGTTAGGCCTCATCTAGAATATGGAGTACAATTTTGGGCGCCTGTTCTAAAAAAAGATATTACTGAACTGGAAAAGGTGCAGAGACGTGCAACAAAAATGATAAATGGATTGGAGGATCTGAGTTACAAAGAGAGACTAGCCAAACTGGGTTTGTTTACATTAGAGAATTTACAAATACATTCAAGGTCAATACAAAGAACTATCCAATGAATTATTTATGCAAAAAGCTGAGCTAAGAACAAGAGGTCATCCATTAAGACTAGAGGAAAGGCACTTTCAACTAAAACAAAGGCAGGGATTCTTTACAGTAAGGGTGGTAAGGCCATGGAATTATTTGCCTCGGGATGTTGTGCTTGCAGATAATGCAACTGCATTCAAAAAAGCAATGGATGCCTATCTAGCACAGAACAATATTGACAATTATGACAGATGGCTTCAAAGCAAATAGGATATTGATCCGGGGAATTATTTATGTACCAATTGGAGTCAGGAAGGAATAATTCCCCCCCCCCCCCACACACACACACACTTGGGGCTAGATTGGAAATGGCTCCAGACGGCTTTTTTGCCTTCCTCTGGATCAACAGGGGTGTTTTTGGCATGGGCTGGACTTGATGGACGCATGTCTTTTTTTCAGCCTTATCTACTAGGTTATAATCTAGGAAGAAGGCAATGGGAGATGCCAGGTATTGGCTATGAGGGTTCATGTTTAAAAACCTGCATCTTATTACCAGGCAAAGCATGTAATTGTGTAACGTTCTTATCTCTCTAATGGCAATTGTGCAAGTAAGCTAAGTCTGTAATGAGAGCCGAGAGCTAAGATGTTTTATTTATTGTGATCAGTACCCTCTGTTCTTGCATTCAGAATGGCTGTACAGACCATTAGCAGATAATATTTTTCTATCACTTCTGAGATTGCTAATGGAAGATTAGGGATTCCCTCAAAAAACATGAATGGCTGTCTTCATAGAGCATATGTAAAGCAAGTTTAGGACTCAGAAAACAGATAATTTTTACAGATAGTAGAACAGAGTACAGGGTATTTAAATGGATAGTAATACTTCGTTTTAACTTTATTTCACTGTCGTCCAATACAGGTCACTGGTACTTCTGGGAGGCGATTCGCCCCTTTAATAGGCAGGAACAATTATGCAAATGATTGCAGGGGGCGGAGCCTCCCCTCCTACTTAAGCCACCTTCAGGCCAGAGCCACTAGATTGATTTGTTCCTGGGTGCTGTGCACACCAGGTAGAGAACATCTATGCATTCAACTTAGTATTTTGTTATTTTTTTATTCAAATATGGAATACCACCATTAGGAGGGTGACCATGGCTGTGAATTGCCCTCTTTAAAGTGGCTGGTGCAGCTTCCAGGGATTTTCTGTGGACCTTATGCCCTGAAGAGGGAACAGCTTGTGTTAAGCAGCTTCCCTACTGGGGAATTTACCTCTGGTCTATTCCCACTTCATCATGGTCACCTGAAGACAGAAGTCCTGCAGAAAGGTGAGCCACCCCTTGAGTGCTGAAGGTCCACTTGTCCCCACAGTGTCCCTTTGCTGGGCTTGTATTTGGGAGTTTGCATTGCACTCCAGCACTCATAGGGTGTTTTTATTTGCATTCAATGTTTTAATGCAGTTTCTGTGGTATTCTCTGGGTTTGGAGCCTTGAATAGTGTTTATTTATGTGTTTAATGTATGTTTGGGCACTTTTTAATGTTTTGTTAAACTTTCTTAAAAATGGTGTTCCGCGCCTTTAAGCGCGGCTTTTCCCGCTTAGACGCTATGGCTCCTTTACTCTCTATGAGATTTCACAGTCTGGGACGTATCTCTGGAACCGCTTGTCACAGCAACTCCAGAGAGGGCTCATTTTAATGCTAAGCTCCTGCTCTATCATCCGGTGTGTGTTTTATTAGTGTGGGGTGTTCAGGGGGGCTTCGGGCACTGTTTGGGGTACTTGTATGGGGAAAACTACA
Source organism: Rhinophrynus dorsalis (assembly GCA_037306005.1). Taxonomy (NCBI): domain Eukaryota; kingdom Metazoa; phylum Chordata; class Amphibia; order Anura; family Rhinophrynidae; genus Rhinophrynus; species Rhinophrynus dorsalis. The sequence goes on along the minus strand of CM074718.1, from coordinate 499,284,905 downwards.
TTTCCCATGCGCGCCCGGTTCGCGCTCGTTTCTGAATGGCTATCCTGACGGCCGCCATTTTGTGGAGCTCTTCCTCAGCGAGTACACTACGCAGGGACCGAGCCTTCTCTCCCCTCAACAGATTAACCCTTCGCTGGCCAGATAAGTCCAAAATTAGGCATTTCTGGGGTGAAACTTTAATCTTCCACACTTTTACTGGGTGATAGAGTTTAAAGTGGGGTATATTGACGCTGTGAGCATGTCTACTTCACTGGAGCTAGGGGCTAGACCCAAGTCAAAGGAGGATGGGGGGTCTGCCCCCTCCATGGCATTTTGCTCCTCTTGTCACACTGGGCTATCTAGTGATAATGTGGGGGATCTATGCCCTAAATACACTGGTCAAGATAGCAACCCTGGGCTTCCCAGCCATGCTATTGAGCCATCTTGGGTGAGGGAGTTTAAAGCTGCCACTAGGGATCTCAGATCCACTCTTCAACTCTTTCCCTCTCAGGTACAGGGGGCTCTCCAGGTCTGGCAGACCCCCGCTACAATCAGGACCTCCCTGCCTAAGCCACAGGGTGCTCCTGATGTCTCTGATTCTTCTGAGGAAGAACTCTTGCAGGATTCTGATGCTGAGGAACGTACTGTTATTGAGTCTAACAGGTCCATTGGGGACCCTTATGAATGTGACCCTGAAGTCTCGGCTGAGGGTCTGATTAGAGCTGTACTGAATACGCTCAACCTTCCTCTGACTCAGGAATCCACTTATGATCCTACTGACGTTTTTCAAAAGAAACCATCTAAGCCTGTTGTTTGTTTTCCAACTAACCCTACTCTTGCCCGTCTAGTCTCTGAGGCATGGAAGAATCCTGATAGATCCTCCTCTGTCTCCAAAAAGTTTGCTAAACTGTACCCTTTTCCTGAGACTGAGCTGGCAAAATGGGTTCATCCCCCCAAGGTGGATGCTCCGGTTTCCAGGCTATCCAAGTCTACCGCTTTGGCTGTCTCTGATGCCTCTGCCCTGCAGGATTGGACGGATAAAAAGCTAGAGCTTTCTCTTAAGTCTATTTTTGCCTCTATTGGCACTTCCATGCGTCCAACCTTTGCAGTAGCATGGGTTAATAGAGCAATTGCGGCCTGGACTGAACGACTGACTGACGCAGTTCGCCAGGATGCACCAGTATCTGAACAGTTGCAGCTTCTTGCTAATATCACTGAAGCTCAGAATTATGTTGCTGACGCTGCCTTTGATGCTGTGCGCATGATGGCGAGGGCCTCCACTGCTTCTGTGGTGGCTAGACGTGCCCTTTGGCTGAAAATTTGGTCTGCTGATACAGCCTCTAAGAAAGCCTTGCTTTCCTTGCCCTTTCAGGGGAATTTGCTATTTGGGTCTGAACTCAAAGAAATGATCAGTGAGGCTACTGGTGGTAAAAGTACTCTTCTACCCTCAGTCTTTAAGAAAAAGTTTCCAGCCAAACGCAATCGGTCCTTTCGTTCCTTTCAGACTGAGACACGCTCCTCGGCCCAAACGGGTCCTCCCGCTACGCGCTCCTCCTCCAAGCCCAAACAGTCCTGGAAGCCCAAAGTGGCCCCTAAAGCCAAGACCTCCAAGACTGCTTCGGCATGACTCGCCGAACCCGGGTCCGCATCCGGCTGTAGGTGGACGTCTCCGCATCTTTCGCCGGACTTGGGATGAGTCAGTGGCGGACCCATGGGTTCTTCAGGTGGTGTCAGAGGGATACAGGATCCCTTTCTCCTCCCTTCCTCCTTCCTTCCTCCTTTTCGGTTCCTTTTTACTCGTCCTTCTCAGGAACCCACAAAAAGACGTCTGTTCGACAACGCTATTCAGGATCTCTTGGACAAAGAGGTCCTGGAAGTGGTTCCTCAGGAGGACACAGGTTCAGGATTTTATTCCAACCTGTTTGTGGTAGCCAAAAAGGACGGAGGGGCTCGTCCTATTTTGGATCTCAAAGATCTCAATGCCTATGTGGTGACTTCCCACTTCCGCAAGGAGTCCCTGCGCTCTGTGATTGCAGCTATGTCTCCAGGGGAGTTCCTTGCCTCCCTGGACCTTCAGGATGCTTATCTTCACATCCCTATTCATCCAGAGAGCAGGCGGTATCTCAGGATTGCCTGCCACAGGGGACACTTTCAGTTTTCAGCTCTTCCCTTTGGGCTGACTTCAGCTCCTCAGGTCTTCCAGAGAGTGTTGGGTTCCTTGATAGCTGTGCTTCATCAGGACGGGGTCAGGGTGACCCCCTACATGGACGATCTCCTCCTCAAAGCTTCCTCGGCGGAGCTTCTTCACCAGCAATTGCAGAGGTGTATCCACACACTGACCCGCCATGGCTGGATCCTGAATCTGGACAAGTTAGACTTGGTTCCATCTCAGAGGCTTCTGTTCCTGGGTCTCCTGTTCGACACTCGCCAATGCATGGTGTTTCTGCCGGAGGATGTGGCTCATCAGATAGCCATCCGAGTGGCGGGGATTCTGGAACTGGACTTAGTGCCGGTAACGAAGTTGACGTCCGTGGTGGGGAAGTTCATTTCCACGATCGAAGCGGTGCCCTTTGCCATGGCCCACTTCAGGGAACTTCAGAGATTTGTGATCCAGACGTGCAAGAATCATCCAGATCATCAGCATCTGTCAGTCTCTCTACCTCTTCATGTGGAATCGAGTCTGCACTGGTGGTTGGATCTCTCCCATCTCCTGAAAGGGAGATCCTTTCAAGTTCCTTGTTGGACCACGATCACGACGGATGCCAGCCTTTGGGGCTGGGGTGCTGTGTTGGGTCGCTTCAGTGCTCAGGGAAAATGGGGTCTGGAGGAATCTCTTCTCTCCATCAATGTTCTGGAACTACGTGCCATCCGGCTTGCCCTGATACACTGGGAATCTCAACTGACCGGTCGTCCGATCAGAGTGGAATCCGACAACGCCACTGCGGTGGCTTACATCAACAGGCAAGGCGGCACAAGAAGCGGCACCTCCTGGTTGGAGGTCAAGGATATTTTGGCTTGGGCAGAAGATCACGTGCCTGTCATCTCTGCAGTTCATTTTCCAGACGTGGACAACGTCATGGCGGACTTCCTCAGTCGTCATACCGTCGACAGCGGAGAATGGGCTCTTCATCCAGAGGTGTTTCACTTGCTCACCCAGAGGTGGGGGATGCCGGAGTGGACCTGATGGCCTCCAGACACAACAGGAAGGTTCCGGTGTTTTGCTCCCGGCGGAGGGACTCCCTTGCTCTAGCAGTGGATGCCTTGTCGATCCCTTGGGATTTTTCTCTGGCTTACATCTTTCCTCCTCTTCCTCTATTGATCAGAGTCATCCAGAAACTGAAGCGGGAGCATTGTCCTGTTATCCTGATCGCTCCAAACTGGCCTCGCCAGTCCTGGTATCCGGAGTTGATGGCCATGTCAGTGGCGGATCCGTTCCCACTTCCTGCCCGTCCGGACCTACTTCTTCAGGGATATCTGCGGAAGGAGGATGTTCACTCTCTCCATTTGATGGCATGGCGGTTGAATCCTCGATTCTAGCAAAGAAAGGATTTTCTCCTTCTGTGGTGTCGACTATGCTCAGTGCTCGTAAGCCTGTGTCTTCCAAGATCTATCATCGCATATGGTCAACCTTCGTGGCATGGTGCTCTGATAAGAAATTATCCCTTGATTTTCATCTTCCCACTGTCCTGGCCTTCTTGCAGGACGGTGTTGATAAGGGGCTCAGTCTGAGTTCCCTCAAAGTTCAGACTTCTGCCTTGTCTGTGTTTTTCCAGGAAAGGATTGCTATCCTTCCTGATGTGAAAGTTTTCTTCCAAGGTGTGACTCATGTTCGACCTGCCTTCAAGAGTCCTGCTCCCCAGTGGGACCTCAATTTGGTGCTGGGAGTTCTCCAGCGACCCCCGTTTGAATCCTTGGCTTCCATTTCATTACGTCTCTTGACTTGGAAGATGGCCTTCCTTTTGGCTATTGTTTCAGTTCGCCGGGTAGCAGAGTTACAGGCTCTGTCTTGTAAACCTCCTTACCTGGTGTTCCACAAGAATAAGGCTGTGCTTCGCACTACCAAGGAATTCTTACCCAAGGTTGTGTCCGAGTTTCACATCAATCAGGAGATTGTGGTTCCCTCTTTCTGCCCTAATCCTTCATCTGACAAGGAACGAGATCTCCATTTGTTGGATGTGGTGCGTTGCCTCAAGTTTTATGTTCATCGCACTGAGTCTATCAGGAAGTCTGACGCTCTATTCGTCATTCCTGAGGGGCCTAGGGCAGGGAGACCGGCCTCCAAAGTTACCATTGCCTCTTGGATTAAGGCTACTATCCGTGAAGCCTACAAGTTGCGGAATAAGCATGTTCCCTTCCGGGTGACTGCCCATTCCACCAGATCTATTGGGGCCTCTTGGGCCTACAAGAATCAGGCTTCCGCTGATCAACTGTGCAGAGCGGCTACTTGGTCCTCTGTGCACACTTTTTCAAAGCACTACCGTGTTGATGTGCTGGCCTCGGCTGATGCCAGTTTTGGAAGGAAAGTCCTGGAGGCAGTTTTGCCTGTGTAGGTCTTCCACTCTGTGATCCTTAGTGCTTCCTTACTGTTGAGCCCAGTTGGCTCTAGTTCCGTGTGCTGTGTTAGTTCAGGGATTGTTCCCTTGATTGGTGTCCGTTGACACTTACAGTTTGGGCTATGTAATTAACTGGTTCATAGCAGTTTTAATGACTTGGGCTTTGTTCTGGTCCTTGCCTTATTCCCGCCTCTGGATCAGCTCAATGTTTGTACATCCCAGAAGTACCAGTGACCTGTCTTGGACAACAGTGAAAATAGGATTTTAGTCTTACCTGTTAAATCCTTTTCACTTAGTCCATACAGGTCACTGGTCTCCCACCCTGTCAAGGGACCAGACCTGGCTCTCCTGTGGCATTCAGTGGGAGACCTTTGGGGCATGCTCACAGGAGTCTTTCTTCTTGCTTACCTGAGGTCAGTTTTAGGGTCTCAAATCAATCTAGTGGCTCTGGCCTGAAGGTGGCTTAAGTAGGAGGGGAGGCTCCGCCCCCTGCAATCATTTGCATAATTGTTCCTGCCTATTAAAGGGGCGAATTGCCTCCCAGAAGGACCAGTGACCTGTATGGACTAAGTGAAAAGGATTTAACAGGTAAGACTAAAATCCTATTTTTATTTTGTAGGCATTAAAAAACCATGAAGAACGATATAAGTCTTATCTCTCAAACCTTTATGGTTTATGAGATATTCACAAGCAAAGTTCCCCTCTCCACCCCTTTTTCCTAGTGTAAGCCATCTCTTCTCAGATGTGAATCTGGTTGTAAGACCAGACAGATAACAGAAGGGGACAATCTTCTTTGTATGAAAACAATGAAAGCCCTTCCCCCCTTGACAAGTTTTTCAGCTTTTTCCATTATCTTAATTGAAGATTGTCCCTCTCTGCAATCTACCTGGGCACCTCCCTTCTGATCTGGTTGAACAGGGAGGGGATACTTTGCTTGTGAATATCTCTTAAACCATAAAGGTTTGAGAGATAAGACTTATATCATTCTTCATGTTTTTTTAATGCCTACAAAATAAAATAAAGTTAAAACAAAATATTACTATCCCTTTAAGTGAATAAAAATGCCAGTTCATTTTAGGGGTTAATTCTTGCCAGATTATAGGTCTTCTGGGAACCTGGCCACATCCCTGCTGAAGGCTCTCATTCAAAGTAACGCAAGTTATATGGGATGATGCTCTTCTTTGAAATTAGTTTTATTCAATTTGGTTAGAACCCTTACAATCTGGGACAAACAACAATAATACAAATAACTCTGAGCTCCAGATATGTGTGCATCTAATTTCTCTGTAATGTGTTGCACAAATCTCTGGCACTCAAAAGATTAAAGCACATATCCACTTTCATCTATAGTCCCAGTTTTAGTACACTAAAATGGGTGTTATGCCGAATGTACATGTTTGTTTTCACTGTATCCAGGGAACTGACACTTAGAATTGATAGCAATTTTCTCTCTTTAACCGCTCTGCTTCCTTTACATTTTTTTCCCACTTTGTACTCCACCCTTTAAGATTAGACTTATGAACAGTTATATCTGGTGTACTGACTAGCAGCTTGTTGTGATTCATTGTTTTTATCGCTCCCTGTGTCAGCACACCCACACCAGGTGTCTCAGATAATGCACTGGGAACTGCAGCAGTGTGTAGGATTTCCTGCCTGCCTGTGTGCCACTTACCATGCTGATTGAAAACAAGTCGGCTGAGAGCTGTTCTACAATTCCACTTGCGTGCTTGCTGTGTGTTGAGTAGCGGCCAGGCTCAGCAGTCCACATCCAGCTTGGTTATCGGATACTGCGTATCCCCGAAATGTCTCATTGCTACTGTTCCTGTCATTAGCGGCTCAAATCCCAGTATAACTCACAAATCATTTATGTGTATGTAGGATTTTTATTTCTGGCCCCAACCTTGTACACTGGGGTTAGCATTATACTAGTCCAGGGAAAACAGAACACAGTAAGAAGCGATTGGATAAACACAAAACCATATGTGATATGAAAAACTAAAGATCCTCTCTGGAGAGACTTACTATCCTGTTGAAAATATAGACCCAGTGATGGGCAACGTGAGGCCCTCCAGCTGCTTCAACTCCCATCATAATGGGGGATGATGAGAGTTATAGTCTGGCAATAGCTTGATGGCCTCATATTTCCCACCCCCCGACATTAGACTATAAGCAGGTTGGTTGTTGGGTGGCTGAGGATGATTGGATTTGTAGTGAAACAGCAGCTAGAGCACCATAGGTTGCTTACCCCTGCATTAAGTGCAAGATATACCAAAATAATAAGAATTTAACTGATTTGTTCAAACATGGTTACCTTTTAACTATCCCCACATTTCCCAACAGGAAACACATTTATTTGTCACGACACAAGTGGACCAGAAGGATGTGCAATATATTGTGACGTAATGTGTCCACACCCATCTGGTCCTCAGGGGTTTAAAGGGATAGTAATGTTTCACAATAAAAGCAGCTCCAGTTAATCTTCATAGTATTTGGGCCATGGAGACTGTTATTTCAGTACTGTCAGAGTTGTAGTTCAAGAGGAAATGAATGATAAAGCATCCCTCTCCCACCCCTTTTACTGATATAACACTGCTTACCTCAGAGCAGCAAGACTGTCCAGATGGATCTCAGAGAGGGACAATCTTCAGTGATTATAAGTAAAAACCTGTCTGGGTCCAAAGTAAGAAAATTGTCCCTTGCTGCGAACTGCCTAGTTAAAAGGGGCAGGAGGGGGATACACTATTATTCAATTACTCTTGAACCACAACTGTGACAGTATTGAAATAACACTCTCCATGGCCCAAATACCATGAAGATAAATTGAAGCTGCTGTTTTTGTGAAACATTACTATCCCTTTAATGTGTCAAACCTTTCCATATACTTTTCATTATGTTCTATTGTTTTTGATTACTAGTAGATTCACAGAAATTTAGATTTTTCAACTTCATATGTGACAACTTAAAAAAAAGTCAATCTGTTGCAAGTTCTCTTTGGTATTGAATATAGAGTTAAAGATATAGTAATGTGTCACTATATAAATGATCTGAAATCCATCTGTTTGAATGGACAGATTGCAATGAGGGACAATATTGTGTCTGACAGTATAGGGAAAACCCTGCCCCCCCCTTGACAAAGGAGGGCAGGTTTTTCCTTATGCTGATACAACATTGTCCCTCATCGATATCCGTACAGACCGGCTATCTGATCTGAAGAAAGACTAGTGACGTCTGTAAAAGGAACTGGAGGGAGATACTTTAAAGTATAAGGAGTAATTGAATGTTCATTTAAAGTGAGACATTACTATCTCTTCAAACATGTTCATTTTTGAGTTGAATGAAACATTTGATAGACTAAATATTATTATATATGCTATTCTTTCTGATTTAACCCTGTGTGGACCAGAAAGGTGTACAGTGTTCCTTCCCAATGTGTTGCTCATACCTGGTCTGCAGAGGTTTCAATTTTAACCCTTCGAGTGCCAGAGAGGTATCCTCAAAGGGTTAACCTTTCATTGCCAGAGGGGTATCCAACACTTTACTACTCCGTTCTTTGGACACCCCTCTGCCTCCCAAATTCTTAGTTTTCTTGCACCACAGAGAGAAAATCTACAGTTGCTCAGAACCTGGGATATGCAAACATACTGGAATTCTTTTTTTTTGTTTTTTTCAGGTGTTAAGTTTCCTTTTTGTTGCAAATTTGTATTACAAAATAAACTAAAATATGCAACGAGTCATCCTCCATTCAGCCCCCACTGTTAGGGAGATCAAATGGAAATTTTTAAAACTTTTAGAATCCAGAAATAATTTGGAATTCCTACTCTGTGCCCTTTCTTAAAGGGATAGTAATGTTTCACAATAAAAACAGCTCCAATTAATCTTCATAGTATTTGAGCCATGGAGAGTGTTGTTACAATACTGTCAGAGTTGTAGTTCAGGAGTAATTGAATGATAAAGTATCCCTCTCCCACCCCTTTTATTGATGTAACACAGCTCATAGCAGCAAGGTGGTGTCCAGGGACAATCTTCAATTAGCATAAGGGAAAAACCTGTCAAGGTGGGCAGGGTTTTAATTGTTCTCACAGTAAGAAGATTGTCCCTTGCTGTGAGCTGTCTTGTCTGTGGACCAGATTACACATCTGAGGGGAGGTGGCTTACACTAGGTAAAAGGGGTGGGAGGGGGATACTTTATCATTCAATAACTCTTGAATTACAACTCTGACAGTATTGAAATAACACTCTATATGGTTCAAATACTCTGAAGATTAATTGGAGTGCTGTTTTTGTGAAACATTAGTATCCCTTTAAAAGGAATGTAACACCTTCCTAATAATTGACCTCTATGAATTTTGTCCTTGTGCCATTGTTCAATAGATAGCATTGTCATTCATTCCTGGATGTCAGATCCATGGAGGTAGACAAGACAATTGCTTCAGAATGAAGAAATGTGTTGAACACCCCTCTGGTCCTTAAATTGTTAAAGGGATAGTAATACTTCGTTTTAACTTTATTTTATTTTGTAGGCATTAAAAAAACATGAAGAATGATATAAGTCTTATCTCTCAAACCTTTATGGTTTATGAGATATTCACAAGCAAAGTTCCCCTCCCCGCCCCTTTTACCTAGTGTAAGCCATCTCTTCTCAGATGTGAGTCTGGTTGTATGACAGTACAGATAACAGAAGGGGACAATTTTCTTTGTATGAAAACAATGAAAGCCCTTCCCCCCTTGACAAGTTTTTCAGCTTTTTCCGTTATCTTAATTGAAGATTGTCCCTCTCTGCAGTCTACCTGGGCATCTCCCTTCTGATCTGATTGAACAGGGGGGGATACTTTGTTTGTGAATATCTCTTAAACCATAAAGGTTTCAGAGATAAGACTTATATCGTTCTTCATGTTTTTTTAATGCCTACAAAATAAAATAAAGTTAAAATGAAGTATTACTATCCCTTTAAGACTACTACCATAAAATCTCGGGTATAATGCGCAGGTGTAAATTATACCCAAGATTTTAGGCGAAAACAAAAGTGTCTAAGTATAATATGCACACTTGTTCTCTCTCCCTCGACCCAGCAGAAAAAATTAGTTTCTTGTCAGCTTCCCTAACTCGACCTACCTCAATATGCTCCCACCTTCCCCTCCCCTCTACGCACACCCTCTGAAGTCATCTGGAATATCTGCGCAGTGGGCGGCATACACTAATTTGGTCTTGGGCGTCCTTCAGCGCCCTCCCTTTGAGTCCTTGACTACTATTCCTCTACGCCTGCTGACGTGGAAAATGGCTTTTCTCCTGGCGATCGTGTCTGTTCGCCGTGTCCTGGAGTTACATGCCCTGTCTTGTAAACCACCCTTTTTGGTGTTTCACAAAGAGAAGGCGGTGCTTCACACTTCTCAGGAGTTTCTTCCGAAGTGGTCTCTGACAAGGAGAGGGATCTCCACTTGTTAGATGTGGTGCGTTGTCTTAAGTTTTATGTACATCGCACCGAGTCCATTAGACAATCTGACGCACTGTTCGTCATTCCTGCGAGCCCCAGGGCAGGAAGACCTGCATCCAAAGTGACTTGCATCATGTCCAGCTTATGAGCTGAGGAAGAAGCCTGTTCCCTTTCAGGTTACGGCTCATTCTACCAGATCTACTGGGGCTTATTGGGCTTACAATAATCAGGCCTCCGCTGATCAGTTGTGCAAGGCTGTCACTTGGTCGTCTGTGCACACCTTTTCAAAGCACTACCTTGTTGATGTGCTGGCATCAACTGATGCCAGCTTTGGGAGGAAGATCCTGGAGGCAGTCTAGTCTGTCTAGGATCTTCTCCGGTTCTTGGTGCTTCCTTCACTTTTGAGCCCTGTTGGCTGTAGTTCCGTGTGCTGTGTAGCAGTTCTTGGGGTATTGTTATCCCTGTTTAGTGTCCGTTGACACTCCAGTTGTTTTGTTAGGCTGTCTCTCATCTGATGGGTCATATCTGCTCTGGTGACTTTGGGGGGCCTTGCGACTGGTCCTTGCCTTACTTCCCGCCTCTGGGAAACTCAATGGTTGGACATCCCAAAGTTACCAGTAACCTGTAGTGGATGACAGAGAAAAGAGGATTTTAGTCTTACCTGTTAAATCCTTTTCTCTTAGTCCGTACAGGTTACTGGTCTTCCACCCTGTCAAGGGACCATGCTTGGCTCTCCTGTGGCAGACCGTGGGGGTTCTTCGGTGTCATGCTCACAGGAGTCTTCTTTCCCTTCTACTATCTAGTCAATAGTTAATGTCTCAAATCTTACTGGAACTGGTTGGCTAGCTGCAACCAAGGAGGGAAGGTAGGCTCCACCCCCTGCAATCATTTCTAGAATTGTTCCTGCCTACTTAAAGGTGCGGATCGGCTACTCAAGTTACCAGTAACCTGTATGGACTAAGATAAAAGGATTTAACAGGTAAGACTAAAAAAAAAAAAAAATCCATTGAAGCCATTTCCAAATAAGCAAAAAATTCCTTCCTGGCTTCAAACGGCAGTAATATATATCCTGGGTTCTCCAGGAACAGAGGCTGATTCTCCAGCAGTGGTGTGTTTCTTCTCCTTCCCACCCTTTTCCTCCCACTTCCTGCCCTCTTCTACTTCCCACCCTGTCCTGCCCACTTTATGATGCAATTATTATTAAGCCCCCCCATTAAGCCACACCCCCTTTATGACACGATCCACGTGTAGCACATGTGCCATATCTGAGGGCACAAGACGAGCAAGATACCAGGTATCTGGAAACCTATGTGTTATTTGGCTTTTCTGATGATTAAATGAGGATGCTCCCAATGCTGTCAGTTGTTTTATTCAAAAGTCACAACAGTTCTAATTGTTAGCAAGTGAATTATAGCATGACTCGGCAGTTTCTATCACATTCTATGGGGAACTGTTTGTCAGTGACTCACATCTCCTACAGAATGCAACAGAATAACCAATTTAAATCAAACCACTAGAGAGTGCCGCTAATGTAAAAAAAAAAAAAAAAAAAAAAAAAAAAAGTTTAAACAGTAATAACTCTGAAAATGTACATCTCACAACAGGAAAAGCTCTATGGTATATTTTTTCCATAACAGCAGTTTACTGCTTCTTTAAGTGTGCATAATCTTAGTTAATTTGTAGATGTTGGTGTTAATGTTCCTTTAATATATTTGTTCTGTAAGTTTAGCATAACTCCTTATGTAGGCAATTTTGTCTCTTCTGTAATCATCCGTCAATTTTTTGTTGTTTGCTGCAATTTATATACCTATAAATTGGGGTCCAATTCAAAGCATCCAAGCTGATTTTTCAAGTGATCTTGATCCTATTGTTGGGATTTTACAATTAATGCTATATATTTCCCTTATTTTGGATGAAGCGTTCCTAGAATGAGCAACAGATTTATCCCTTCTCCACGGCACTTAAGGAGTTTATTAAAAAAAAAAATTATATATATGCAATAGTTATTATACATATCTGAAAACAGCCAAGTGACTTTCTGGTGTAGTCTCCAGAAACTTATGCAGACCAGCCTCTCGGTGTTGTAGAAAATTTGATTTACTGGGCTGAAAAAAAAAATCAAAATAAACCAGACCAAGTAGTCAGTCTGTGTGTGAAAATCTTGGAACATTTTAAAGCCTTAGCAGCTTGACTAACACCTTTGGGGTCTTCCTAAGCAAATGCTTACAAATTTCATACAAAATCTGATTGCCGAATGTAATCCTGGTTCAGGAATTCGAGCCAGCAGGGATGGCTGCCAGTTAACCCTTTGGGGAAGCAATGTTTTGGAGACTTTTCTAGTATCCAAGGGGTCAAAATCGAGTGTATGTATTTTAACTGCAGCTTAATATTTCCAGCAGAATGAGTTTAGAAGATGGTGAGTGAAAGTGGAGATTTATTAGATTTTTATTTTATTTGAGATTAACTAATTTGATGCTAGAGCTGTCACCAGCACATTGCATTGCAGTGCTTTAGAAATGTCTCTAGCCTCTGTGGGTTTATTAACCATTTCTAGACAGGGATATTAAATCAGGAAAAATACCTTAAAGGGCTCCCAATAGGTCAAATGGCCATGAGGGGGCATGTTTATTTTATGTGTGATGCTGGTGGCAGGACTGGTGGGTAGACCTTGTTTGGTCACTTAAGGACTTGTTGCAACCTCTATGTGCAGCTAAATAAATGATTTGGAACAAGACCAAAGTATTTTTAAATTAGTTTGTGCAAAAAAAACCCCCCCAAAAACACATATACTGAAGTTTACACAGACAGTGTGATTTTTATTGTTGTGGAGCATTGTCATACACACCAAACAAAAAAAAAAAGAGGGACACCTCAGATTTACGCCTCAGAAAGACAGTACATCTCTAAAATGGACATTCGGTATCCAGTCCATGTTAAAGGGACAGTAATGTCCCATAAAAAATATTTAGATTTAGGTAAATATGAAAAAATAAACTATTTGCAACAAACCCTCTCTCTCAAACTGCTATGGTTTGAGAGATATAAGGATTCAAAGTTCCCCCCTCCCTCCCCTTCCTTGATGTCAGCTGTAAAGCTGACAGCAGGAGAATCGAGTCGTACGTCTCGAGGAGGCGCTGCAGCAGTGCAGAAATCACGGTACTTAAAAATAATTAATTCATTGGAACTGTCTACAAAGTGTGCTTGGTTTGCAAGCACACTTTATAGACCTTTCAAATTAGTTTATTATTTTTAAATACCGCAATTTCGTCTCTGCTGCAGAGCCTCCTGCTGGTCCCCGGACCAGGATCTCCTGCTGTCAGCCAGACGCTGACATCAGGGGGAACTTTGAATCCCTATATCTCTCACACTGTAGTGGTTTGAGAGATAGGGTTTGTATCTACCTAAATCTAAATATTTTTTTGGGGGGCATTACTGACCCTTTAAAAATACACTAATTGAGCACAAAACATCACAGGAAAACCTATAGAAAATGTATTTCTTTAAAATGTGTAAATTGGATAAGTCGAGCATTCAGAACGTTAAAACTTTCTTTATTCTTAATACTTTAAAAAAAAACATTTGTACATTGGCATCTAGGCCCAACGTTTCACTCCGCAATGGGACTTTCCTCAGGGACTACTATCTTCTTTAAAATGTAACTTTTTATAAAAAACTAAATGATGGGTTATACATATAAATATGGCACCAAAGAAAGCCCTACTTTTCCTTAAAAAGGTATATAATTTATGTGGGTGTATTTAAGTAACTAGAGGGAAAATATGGTTGAAATAACAAACAATAAAAAGGCCAAAAGTGCTCTGGTCCTTTAGTGTAAAAACAAAAAGCCTTGGCAACCAAGGGGTTAAGTGCTAAGGCTTTGATAAACTTGGTTGTTTTTGTCAGAGTAAACTGGGCTTGGTAGCAATACACTGAATGGAGTTCATCCCTGCCCTTTGCGTGCTAAGCAAGCTGTTGGCTTCCACGCAGGCAGGAAAAAAGGAGAAGCTGGGAAACCCCATTAGCGATCCATTTGCTGAACATCCAGACCAAAAACTCTCAATACACAAAGAGCTACAACAGTAGGAAGTTGTTTCACATCCGAGCCAAGATAAGGTCCTGGAGGTTTATTATTTTTGTTGCTTGATAGCATCAGACTGGAGAACAACGGGCAGAGAGGGAACAGCAGATCTCCATCCCGTGGGGATGACAGGAGGAAAGACAGACAGATAGCCAAGTGCTGACAACTTGAGTCAGAGCTCCCAGAGGAAGTGTTGGTTTCAGCAGATGAAATGTATATGTAGAAGTCCTCACCAAGGCATGCAGAGGTGGGCATTGTTATGTGCAGTGGGAAGAAGGAAGGTGTTAGGGCTCTGTGCAGTCCTGACAGATGTAGGAAAGTACTGCATCACTGATGTTATTGATGTATTTCGGTCAGCATTGACAAGCCACGTTTTTCCATTTGTTTGCTCCAAATCTTCCTGGCCTCAACATCAAAGCTCTTGTTTCCCTGCCAAGTAAATATTCTTTTTCTATGCCTCATGTTTGCCTGAATATCCGGAGCATGTGAAGCATCCAGGTGAAGCCCATCATAAACTTGTGAATTTGTTTAGAAGGTGAAAAGCTCAAGAGAGAAACAAGTAACAATGATATATATTTTTTATGAGTTTGCCAACCAGATTTACTTTGTTTTTGATCCAGTTTGATGTCCTCTGGGAACAGCCCTGAGGCTGGTTCCCCCTTTGGCAGAGTACTCTGAGCATCATTGTATTTCATGAATAAACAGGCTACATCAGGATAATTGACTTAATCCAGTTTAAATGCCACACACCTTGATTACACATCTGTAAAGCACCAAAACTGTAACAAAACTAACAGTGAGGCTGATGCACTAAGAAAGAGTGGTGCAAGGCTGTAGCAAGCAAACTGTACCACCCCAACATTACCACTGGGAATTTTTAACCCTTTGAGTGCCAGAGGGGTGCACAACATTTCCTTCTGGCACTCAAAGGGTTAACCCCTTGAATGCTAGAAGGCTTTTCAATGCATTCCTATTCATTGCTAGCATTCAAAGGATTAAAAGCCCAGGTTAACCCCTTAAGTACCCTTGATGTCCTGGCATGTCATGGGTTGGGGAGCCATAAGGACCCGTGATGTGCCAGGACCGTCATGGAATTCAGGGCTCCCCGCATGGCTGCACGCCATTTGGGGATCCATGAATCGGATTCTGGAGGGAAAAAAAAGGTCTGTGGTCCTTAAGTGCCGGTCAGGTGCAAGATCGGCCGGTCCTTAAGGGGTTAAACTAAAGGGAATGTTATGACAAATGATTTAGGTAAATTAGAAGAATGGTCAAGAGTGTGGCAGATGCAGTTTAATGTTGATAAATGTAAAATAATGCACTTGGGACATAAAAATCCAAAGGAAAAATATACTATTAAGGGTATTGCACTGTCAGAGACAACAGAGAAAAGGGATTTGGGAGTAATTATCTCTAATGACTTAAAGGTAGGCAGTTAATGTAATAAAGCGGTGGGGAATGCAAGCAGGGTACTGGGTTGTATATCTAGGGTATTAGTAGCAGAAAAAGGGAAGTGGTCATGCCACTCTACAGATCTCTAGTTAGACCTCACCAAGAGTATTGTGTACAGCAGGGCTCAAAATTTCCACTTGCCACTAGCCAATGGTGAGTGAAATTTAGCCATGGCGAGTAGAAATTCAGTCCTGGTGGGTATGTTTTGGCTTGCAGTGGCGAGTAACTTTTCAGGTCTGGCTAGTAGAGAAGAATTTAAAATTATAAGCCCTGGTGTACAGTACTGGAGACCCCATCTCCAGAAGGATATAGATACTCTAGAGAAAATTCAAAGAAGGGCTACTAAAATGGTGACTGGTTTACAGGAAAAGAAATATCAGGATAGATTAAAGGATCTGAACATGTATAGCTTGGAGGAGAGAAGAGAGAGAGGGGATATGATTGAAACATTCAAATGCATGAAGGGATTCAACAAAGTGCAGGATGGAAGTATATTTTAAAGGAGTAAAAATGTTAGGACAAGAGGCCATAGTCTAAAACTAGAGGGACACAGGTTTAGATGTAATGTAAGAAAGTTTTACTTCACTGATAGGGTAGTAGATAAGTGGAAAAGCCTACCATCAGAAGTGGTAGAAGTTGATACAGTGACAGAATTTAAGCATGCATGGGATAGGCATAAGGCGGTCCTTAACATAAGAAAAGACCAAGGACCAAAAAAGGTTTGAGGTTTTTACTGTAAGAAAATGGGCAGATTAGATGGGCCGAAATGGTTCTCATCTGCAGTCAAATTCTATGATTCTATGTATTCCCTATGGTGCAGTTTGTTTGCCCCATAATTGCACCACTTTCTCTTTAGTTCATTGGCCTCAGTATGTTTAATTAGTAATGTATTTTCCTGGGTGTCTTATACCATGGTTACCCCTTACCACATTTCATGCATTGTTTCCTAACACTGAGATAGATGTACTAAGGGAAAGTGGTGTAATTCTGGGTCAGACTAAGTTGATTTAAAATTGACATTCAGAGGGTTAAATGGGGTTTTAATCCCTTAATGCTAGACAGGATTCCAGTGCACTGCAGAGCAATGTGTTTGATACCTCTCTAGCATTCAAGGGATTAAAAGCCTCAATTGAGTAAATGGGATTTTTTTACAATTTATTTTTCCCCCTATGGTGTAGCTGGTTTGCTCCAGCATTGTTCCATTTCTACTTAGTAAGTAGATTAGCCTTGATGTTCTTATGTTGTAACTATATTGAATATCAAACACTGATATTATACTGTGCACTATATGCTGACACTTATACTGGAAATATACTGTGCACTGTACATTAACACTTATACGGAGCACTATACTCTAAGTTTGAAACTGTACTGAGCACTATACGCTGACACTTATTATACTGAAACTATACTGTGCACTATACACGAATACCGAAACAAGATAATAGGAGAGCTATACTGTTTCCCTTTAATAGCACATGAATCAGGATAACAAACAGAGCTGATACTCACATGAGATATTTAATTGGCTACAATCTATAGCAACCAGTATTAACCCCTTAATGACAGATTTTTTTTTTTTCCATTATAGCAAATAACTTCCTGGACTTACTAGGTAAGTCGTTTGTCACTAAGGGGTTAAGGCAGGCGGGGATTTCTAATGCTGGTTCTCCCCGCAACAAAACCATACAGGCTTGCATCACAACTCCACTTCAGCAAGGCAATCAGGATAAAGGCAATCCAAATACAGCAGTCCAGATGAAAAATATAAAATGTATTTAAAAAAAGTTTAAAAAAAAATCCTCAACATGTTTCGTGGCTAACATGCCTCTTCATCAGGAGGGATACAAAAGCACTTTAGCAAAGTATTTGCAATCTTACACTTTTTAGAATAACAGGAAGTTGTGAGTGTTCTCATAACATATTGCTTAATCCCTTTAATATCTTAATACCCTGTTAGGGGTACGGCAGATAGGACTTCCTCACATTTCTCTTCAACCTCTCATCTCCTACTTTCAGTGAACTCAATGAAACACTTTCCCCTGGGGAGTAACTAGAACTTTCTGAGCCCTCTAGTAAATCTTATAAGTTAGTCCAGACCTTCCTAGAGGAAGAAATAGAAGAAATCATTGCACAATGAGTATCCATTTTAATCTTAATGTTTAGACTCCTTAACTATACTGCCACTGTTACAGTGCAGAAATCAAGAGACTTTTTTTTTTTTAATTACCTAAAGAAGGGCAGTTTGCCCAGAATAATGCATTACAATACCGAAAATCCATGGTTCTTTTCTACTGATTTTGTGGTTTGATTCCTGACTTTCCTTGTCCTCTCCCCAGGGGAGAAGCAATTAGTCTGTAATCTCCTATTGTTTTTTGTGATTTCGGAAACTTAATGTGTCATCTGTTTTATTTATTGTAGTTTCTTCTGTGAAGCACCACCACATACATTGTGGGACTCTATAGAAATAAAATTATACCTAAATACAGGGTACTAGGAAGCACAGGTGACATGTTTTTTGGGGCCAGACTAGCATCTACAGCTAAAATGGAGTTAATACATTAATCAGTTTGTGCTCCATGGTGACATCTTTAGCAAAAAATAAATATAATAATAATAAAAAGTATCTATTTACCTGGTTCCTAAAAGTGACACGTGCATTTGTCATATATTGATTCAGCCATTTTCCCCAATCACATTAGCGTAATGAATATAGTGTGTCTCAGGAGTGTTGGTGCAGTATTGCCTGTAAAATGCCCAAATGGCTTTTAAGAACAGAAGAGGGATGGGTACTAGTCTCACTATATTAACTGCTTTAGATTGTGTAACTCACTACATGTTGCACAAACCAAAATAATCAAACTGGGGCCTATAGAATAATTTACAAATTCATTAGAAAGGCAAGTTAAATAAAGAATAGTGTAGGAAATGTGCTCACTTAGAGAGGTTCTATTGGCAAAAAGATGTGACATCAAAACTCCAAGTAATGGTATGAAAAAAACCTGTTTATTGATCCCTTAAAAAAAACAAAAACGCAGACCAATAATACCAGACATCACATAGGACCTCCACACCATCTCTCAATATATATGGAACTTCATCACAGCTTCTAAAATTGTGATGTCTGGTATTTGGTAATATCTGTCTGATTGTATTTTTTAAACGGTTCGATAAAGAAGTTGCATTCATACTGCTGTTTGGAGTGCTGCAGTCTGTTTGCTGTCAGGACTCCACTGAGTTTGCACATATCCCACATTGTGTCCTGATTGATAGAGTGGGGGAGACCTACCTGGAAGGCTACATTAAGGCCCAGATTAGAGATTAATGGAGAATTATATCATGCTTTCCCTGGACATAACCATGGCAGCATTCACAAGATGGGTTAGCTCCCCTTTCAGCTGCTAGGACATAAGTCGAACAGATTCAAAGGGATGGGAAACTGGGGAATACTGCCATGGTTATGTCCAGGAAAAGATAATCTTGGCAAGTATAATATGCTTTCACTGTCGTCCAATACAGGTCACTGGTACTTCTGGGAGGCGATTCGGCCCTTTAATAGGCAGGAACAATTATGTAAATGATTGCAGGGGGCGGAGCCTCCCCTCCTACTTAAAGGGATAGTAATACTTCATTTTAACTTTATTTTATTTTGTAGGCATTAAAAAAACATGAAGAATGATATAAGTCTTATCTCTGAAACCTTTATTGTTTAAGAGATATTCACAAACAAAGTATCCCCCCCCTCTTCAACCAGATCAGAAGGGAGATGCCCAGGTAGACTGCAGAGAGGGACAATCTTCAATTAAGATAATGGAAAAAGCTGAAAAACTTGTCAAGGGGGGAAGGGCTTTCATTGTTTTCATACAAAGAAAATTGTCCCCTTCTGTTATCTGTACTGTCATACAACCAGACTCACATCTGAGAAGAGATGGCTTACACTAGGTAAAAGGGGCGGGGAGGGGAACTTTGCTTGTGAATATCTCATAAACCATAAAGGTTTGAGAGATAAGACATATCATTCTTCATGTTTTTTTAATGCCTACAAAATAAAATAAAGTTAAAACGAAGTATTACTATCCCTTTAAGCCACCTTCAGGCCAGAGCCACTAGATTGATTTGTTCCTGGGTGCTGTGCACACCAGGTAGAGAACATCTATGCATTCAACTTAGTATTTTGTTATTTTTATTCAAATATGGAATACCACCATTAGGAGGGTGACCATGGCTGTGAATTGCCCACTTTAAAGTGGTTGGTGCAGCTTCCAGGGATTTTCTGTGGACCTTATGCCCTGAAGAGGGAACAGCTTGAGTGAAGCAGCTTCCCTACTGGGGAATTTACCTCTGGTCTATTCCCACTTCTCATGGTCACCTGAAGACAGAAGTCCTTGCAGGAAAGGTGAGCAACCCATTGAGTGCTGAAGGTCCACTTGTCCCCACAGTGTCCCTTTGCTGGGCTTGTATTTGGGAGTTTGCTTTGCACTCCAGCACTCATAGGGTGTTTTTTATTTGCATTCAATGTTTTAATGCAGTTTCTGTGGTATTCTCTGGGTTTGGAGCCTTGAGTAGTGTTTATTTATGTGTTTAATGTATGTTTGGGCACTTTTTCATGTTTTGTTAAACTTTATTAAAAATGGTGTTCCGCGCCTTTAAGCGCGGCTTTTCCCGCTTAGACGCTATGGCTCCTTTACTCTATATGAGATTTCACAGTCTGGGACATATCTCTGGAACCGCTTGTCACAGCAACTCCAGAGAGCTCCTGCTCTATCATCCGGTGTGTGTTTTATTAGTGTGGGGTGTTCAGGGGGGCTTCGGGCACTGTTTGGGGTACTTGTATGGGGAAAACTATATTTCCCATGAGCGCCCGGTTCGCGCTCGTTTCTGATTGGCTATCCTGACGGCCGCCATTTTGTGGAGCTCTTCCTCAGCGAGTACACTACGCAGGGACCGAGCCTTTTCTCCCCTCAACAGATTAACCCTTCGCTGGCCAGATAAGTCCAAAATTAGGCATTTCTGGGGTGAAACTTTAATCTTCCACACTCTTACTGGGTGATAGAGTTTAAAGTGGGGTATATTGACGCTGTGAGCATGTCTACTTCACTGTAGCTAGGGGCTAGACCCAAGTCTAAGGAGGATGGGGGGTCTGCCCCCCCCATGGCGTTTTGCTCCTCTTGTCACACTGGGCTATCTAGTGATAATGTGGGGGATCTATGCCCTAAATGCACTGGTCAAGATAGCAACCCTGGGCTTCCCAGCCATGCTATTGAGCCATCTTGGGTGAGGGAGTTTAAAGCTGCCACTAGGGATCTCAGATCCACTCTTCAACTCTTTCCCTCTCAGGTGCAGGGGGCTCTCCAGGTCTGGCAGACCCCCGCTACAATCAGGACCTCCCTGCCTAAGCCACAGGGGGCTCCTGATGTGTCTGATTCTTCTGAAGAAGAACTCTTGCAGGATTCTGATGCTGAGGAACGCACTGTTATTGAATCTAACAGGTCCATTGGGGACCCTTATGAATGTGACCCTGAAGTCTCGGCTGAGGGTCTGATTAGAGCTGTCCTGAATACGCTCAACCTTCCTCTGACTCAGGAATCCACTTATGATCCTACTGACGTTTTTCAAAAGAAACCATCTAAGCCTGTTGTTTGTTTTCCAACTAACCCTACTCTTGCCCGTCTAGTCTCTGAGGCATGGAAGAATCCTGATAGATCCTCCTCTGTCTCTAAAAAGTTTGCTAAACTGTACCCTTTTCCTGAGACTGAGCTGGCAAAATGGGTTCATCCCCCCAAGGTGGATGCTCCTGTTTCCAGACTATCCAAATCTACCGCTTTGGCTGTCTCTGATGCCTCTGCCCTGCAGGATTGGATGGATAAAAAGCTAGAGCTTTCTCTTAAGTCTATTTTTGCCTCCATTGGCACTGCCATGCGTCCAACCTTTGCAGTGGCATGGGTTAATAGAGCCATTGCGGCCTGGACTGAACGACTGACTGAATCAGTTCGCCAGGATGCACCAGTATCTGAACAGTTGCAGCTTCTTGCTAATATCACTGAAGCTCAGAATTATGTTGCTGACGCTGCTTTTGATGCTGTGCGCATGATGGCGAGGGCCTTCACTGCTTCTGTGGTGGCTAGACGTGCCCTTTGGCTGAAAATTTGGTCTGCTGATACAGCCTCTAAGAAAGCCTTGCTTTCCTTGCCCTTTCAGGGGAATTTGCTATTTGGATCTGAGCTCAAAGAAATGATCAGTGAGGCTACTGGCGGTAAAAGTACTCTTCTACCCTCAGTCTTTAAGAAAAAGTTTCCAGCCAAACGCAATCGGTCCTTTAGTTCCTTTCAGACTGAGACACGCTCCTCGGCCCAAACGGGTCCTCCCGCTACGCGCTCCTCCTCCAAGCCCAAACAGTCCTGGAAGCCCAAAGTGGCCCCCAATGCCAAGACCTCCAAGACTGCTTCGGCATGACTCGCCGAACCCGGGTCCGCATCCGGCTGTAGGTGGACGTCTCCGCATCTTTCGCCGGACTTGGGAGGAGTCAGTGGCGGACCCATGGGTTCTTCAGGTGGTGTCAGAGGGATACAGGATCCCTTTCTCCTCCCTTCCTCCTTTTCGGTTCCATTTTACTCGTCCTTCTCAGGAACCCACAAAAAGACGTCTGTTCGACGACGCTATTCAGGATCTCTTGGACAAAGAGGTTCTGGAAGTGGTTCCTCAGGAGGACACAGGTTCAAGATTTTATTCCAACCTGTTTGTGGTGGCCAAAAAGGACGGAGGGGCTCGTCCTATTTTGGATCTCAAAGATCTCAATGCCTATGTGGTGACTTACCACTTCCGCCAGGAGTCCCTGCACTCTGTGATTGCAGCAATGTCTCCAGGGGAGTTCCTTGCCTCCCTGGACCTTCAGGATGCTTATCTTCACATCCCTATTCATCCAGAGAGCAGGCGGTATCTCAGGATTGCCTGCCACAGGGGACACTTTCAGTTTTCTGCTCTTCCCTTTGGGCTGACTTCAGCTCCTCAGGTCTTCCAGAGAGTGTTGGGCTCCTTGATAGCGGTGCTTCATCAGGACAGGGTCAGGGTGACCCCCTACATGGACGATCTCCTCCTCAAGGCTTCCTCGGCGGAGCTTCTTCACCAGCAATTGCAGAAGTGTATCCACACTCTGACCCGCCATGGCTGGATCCTGAATCTGGACAAGTCGGACTTGGTCCCATCTCAGAGGCTTCTGTTCCTGGGTCTCCTGTTCGACACTCGCCAATGCATGGTGTTTCTGCCGGAGGATGTGGCTCATCAGATAGCCATCCGAGTGGCGGGGATTCTGGAACTGGACTTAGTGCCGGTAACGAAGTTGTCGTCCCTGGTGGGGAAGTTCATTTCCACGATCGAAGCGGTTCCTTTTGTCATGGCCCACTCCAGGGAACTTCAGAGATTTGTGATCCAGACGTGCAAGAATCATCCAGATCATCAGCATCTGTCAGTCTCTCTTCCTCCTCATGTGGAATCGAGTCTGCACTGGTGGTTGGATCTCTCCCATCTCCTGAAAGGGAGATCCTTTCTAGTTCCTTGTTGGACCACGATCACAACGGATGCCAGCCTTCGGGGCTGGGGTGCTGTGTTGGGTCGCTTCAGTGCTCAGGGGAATTGGGGTCTGGAGGAATCTCTTCTCTCCATCAATGTTCTGGAACTACGTGCCATCTGGCTCGCCCTGAGACACTGGGAATCTCAACTGACCGGTCTTCCGATCAGAGTGGAATCCGACAACGCCACTGCGGTGGCTTACATCAACAGGCAAGGCGGCACAAGAAGCGGCACCGCCTGGTTGGAGGTCAAGGATATTTTGTCTTGGGCAGAAGAACACGTGCCTGTCATTTCTGCAATTCACATTCCAGGCGTGGACAACGTCATGGCAGACTTCCTCAGTCATCATACCGTCGACAGCGGAGAATGGGCTCTTCATCCAGAGGTGTTTCACTTGCTCACCCAGAGGTGGGGGATGCCGGAAGTGGACCTGATGGCCTCCAGACACAAAAGGAAGGTTCCGGTGTTTTGCTCCCGGCGGAGGGACTCCCTTGCTCTGGCAGTGGATGCCTTATCGATTCCTTGGGATTTTTCTCTGGCTTACATCTTCCCTCCTCTTCCTTTATTGATCAGAGTCATCCAGAAACTGAAGCGAGAGCGTTGTCCTGTTATCCTGATCGCTCCAAACTGGCCTCGCCAGTCCTGGTATCCGGAGTTGATGGCCATGTCAGTGGCGGATCCGTTCCCACTTCCTGCCCGTCCGGACCTACTTCTTCAGGGATATCTGTGGAAGGAGGATGTTCACTCTCTCCATTTGATGGCATGGCGGTTGAATCCTCGATTCTAGCAAAGAAGGGATTTTCTCCTTCTGTGGTGTCGACTGTGCTCAGTGCTCGTAAGCCTGTGTCATCCAAGATCTATCATCGCATATGGTCAACCCTCGTGGCATGGTGCTCTGAGAAGAAATTCTCCCTTGATTTTCATCTTCCCACTGTCATAGCCTTCTTGCAGGACGGTGTTGATAAGGGACTCAGTTTGAGTTCCCTCAAAGTTCAGACTTCTGCCTTGTCTGTGTTTTTCCAGGAAAGGATTGCTATCCTTCCTGATGTGAAAGTTTTCTTCCAAGGTGTGACTCATGTTCGACCTGCCTTCAAGAGTCCTGCTCCCCAGTGGGACCTCAATTTGGTGCTGGGAGTTCTCCAGCGACCCCCGTTTGAATCCTTGGCTTCCATTCCATTACGTCTCTTGACTTGGAAGATGGCCTTCCTTTTGGCTATTGTTTCAGTTCGCCGGGTAGCAGAGTTACAAGCACTGTCTTGTAAACCTCCTTACCTGGTGTTCCACAAGGATAAGGCTGTGCTTCGCACTACCAAGGAGTTCTTGCCCAAGGTTGTGTCCGAGTTTCACATCAATCAGGAGATTGTGGTTCCCTCTTTCTGCCCTAATCCTTCATCTGACAAGGAACGAGATCTCCATTTGTTGGATGTGGTGCGTTGCCTCAAGTTTTATGTTCATCGCACCGAGTCTATCAGGAAGTCTGACGCTCTATTTGTCATTCCTGAGGGGCCTAGGGCAGGGAGACCGGCTTCCAAAGTTACCATTGCCTCTTGGATTAAGGCTACTTTTCGTGAAGCCTATAAGTTGCGGAATAAGCATGTTCCCTTCAGGGTGACTGCCCATTCCACCAGATCTATTGGGGCCTCTTGGGCCTACAGGAATCAGGCATCTGCTGATCAACTGTGCAGAGCGGCCACTTGGTCCTCTGTGCACACTTTTTCTAAGCACTATCGAGTTGATGTACTGGCTTCGGCTGATGCCAGTTTTGGAAGGAAGGTCCTGGAGGCAGTTTTGCCTGTGTAGGTCTTCCGCTCTGTGATCCTTAGTGCTTCCTTACTGTTGAGCCCTGTTGGCTCTAGTTCCGTGTGCTGTGTTAGTTCAGGGATTGTTCCCTTGATTGGTGTCCGTTGACACTTACAGTTTGGGCTATGTTATTAACTGGTTCATAGCAGTTTTTATGGCTTGGGCCTTGTTCTGGTCCTTGCCTTATTTCCCACCTCTGGATCAGCTCAATGTTTGTACATCCCAGAAGTACCAGTGACCTGTATTGGACGACAGTGAAAATAGGATTTTAGTCTTACCTGTTAAATCCTTTTCACTTAGTCCATACAGGTCACTGGTCTCCCACCCTGTCAAGGGACCAGACCTGGCTCTCCTGTGGCATTCAGTGGGAGACCTTTGGGGCATGCTCACAGGAGTCTTTCTTCTTGCTTACCTGGGGTCAGTTTTAGGGTCTCAAATCAATCTAGTGGCTCTGGCCTGAAGGTGGCTTAAGTAGGAGGGGAGGCTCCGCCCCCTGCAATCATTTGCATAATTGTTCCTGCCTATTAAAGGGGCGAATCGCCTCCCAGAAGTACCAGTGACCTGTATGGACTAAGTGAAAAGGATTTAACAGGTAAGACTAAAATCCTATTTTCCTGGAATTGCATTGCAGCATGCACCAAATGGGTGAGTACCCAAGCTGTGAGAAAGGGAGGGGCGCAAAACAAGTATTAAGAAATTATTTCTCAAAGAATAGGAAATAAACAGAGGACCAGCGATCATCTTCCAACCCATACTTGGCACTGCACTGAGAAATACAATTTATTCAGAGAAATTGATCTCTAGAAGAAGGAATCACTCCTCTGTAGATGCATAGTATAGCTATTAGGCTGGCTTCTCCAGATTAGAATACAGCATCATTCCTCAATAGAAGGAGGAACTATCACCAGATAACATCACATTCTTCCAATGAAAATTGTATTCCTCTACAAAGAATTATTTCACTGAAACGGTCTTCTATATGTGCTTGCAAACCAAGCACATGTAGAAGACCGTTTCAGTGAAATAATTATTTGTCACTAACACGATCGCAGCTCTGCTGCAGAGCCGCATGATGAAAGTCAGACTAGATATCCCTGCAGTCAGCACAACGCTGACTTCAGGGAAGGGGGGGAACTTTGCCTTCGGTTATCTCTCAAACCATAAAGGTTTGAGAGATGAACCTGGGGGCTATTAAATTATTTTACAAATATCTACAATATGGGGGATAGTAATAATAAAGTATTACTATCCCTTTAAGGATCTCCCTGCCACTGGTGAATTAATCAGAATAACAGATCTCCTAATTACACATCTGTATCAGACAAGGAAATTTAGAAAACCTGCTGGATGACTGAGAAACTCTGCCAATACGGTATAGTTTTTTTAAAAGGGGCTTAACCCCTTAAATGCTACGTAAACGTCTTTGTTTTTCAGCTTCAATGAACTATTTTTTGATAATGTAGAATACAAATTATATTAATGCTAGAAAGGAACAGGGATGCTTTATTATACCTTTTATTATTTTAGTAGTAATTGCTAGTTTATTAAACCTGCTGGCTTTCTTTTCCTTTCATTCTGTGTTTATTTTTGAATCCGCTATTGCAGTTCTTTTCTTCATCCACTTTCAGTGATCTCTACACCCCTGACCTACAGTCTGTAAAAAGTCTACAGTTTTACAGTATGCGAATCAAAAGAACTCGATTGTAAAGTTTTTGAAAGCAGGCTCCTCATTACCATTTACTTTAGCTTGTTTGTTTATGTCTCTGTCTGTTCATTGCCCACCCCCCCCGTTGTATAAATTTGCAGTATATGCCAGTGCACTAAAATACAGGTAAACTCTTTCTGTGCTTGGGTCTCACTCTGCATTTTCATGTGCCAAATGTTCAACTAAACAGAGAGAAGAGTTATACATTTTTTCAGGAAGTGAAAGATGAGAAGTTCTGGAACAAACGAGCTGCATCATAGGGTGCAAATAAAAATTCCCATAATTCCCATTGATTTAAATGGGGATTGTAACCACTTGAATGCTGGAGGAGTTACCAGCACAGATATTGGAGACCATACCTGAGAACATTTTGTTGAGGACTATGGTATCTCTGGGGAAGAAAAATTACAGGTTTGCGTCAAAAAGGGGCTGGGCTTATAAAATGAAAAAAGTATACTGAATAAGCTGGGGAAGGAGGAGAAGAGGCCAGGGAGTGGGAGGAACACAACTGAAGGAGCATATGTGGGCAGAGTTTCATTTGAATCACGCCACATCCAGAGAATCAGCCTCTGCCTCAGAGACACGGTAATTAGCAGCTAAAACCAGAGTCTCTGGGGCAATTCTGGAAAGTTCCCAGCAATGTTGGAGACCTTGCAAGCATTCAGGCAGTTAAAATATATTGCAAGCTGGCAGTGGTACAGACAGCATTACTTAAAGTATATTGTGCCATGCAGTACCTTTCCAAGCAGGAGTTTCAAAGGCACTGCAGCCAATGAGAGAGGAAAGTTTTGCAAGAATACTCCTTTCTCATTGGCTGCCAAGTACGTATGAAGGCAGCGCTGTTGCAAAGGGTCACAGCGGAGTGGAGTGGTGATGAAACAACGTCACCACAGGCAGTGGGAAGAGCAGTGCAGTGTGCCATCCATAAGCCCGTGTAGGTCCTATTGCCTCAGAAACGTGCCCAAAGCCAGCCCTGTCTCCACTGAAGTGAGTATTATTGATTATAAAACATAGGTACATGGATTGCATCACTGCAATATCTTCAGGATGTGTAAACCTAGCCACTGGAATTCACATCAACCCTTTAAGTGCCAGAGGGTTACGTAACACATTGCTTTGCAATGTGTTGCGTACCCCTCTGCCACTGAAA
Source organism: Rhinophrynus dorsalis (assembly GCA_037306005.1). Lineage (NCBI taxonomy): Eukaryota > Metazoa > Chordata > Amphibia > Anura > Rhinophrynidae > Rhinophrynus > Rhinophrynus dorsalis. Next base: position 499,257,194 of record CM074718.1, on the reverse strand, counting down.
GGCTTAAATTAACCCTTTACACTGACTGCACTGGATTGTACACAGGAGGTGGTATAACTACAGGGTTGTGATGACGCTTGATATTCCTTAGGCTAAGTATATTTATATATCCTTATTTTTTTGGGATGTGTACCAGTTGCTATTATCAAATTAATTTATGAGTGCCACTGTGTTTCATTTTTTTGTTTTTTATTATATATATATATATATATATATATATATATATATATATATATATATATATACTAGTTGAACAGCCCGTTACACGGGCCACAGTGCCTCTGACCCCCTCTGTGGTGTAACTGTATTGCCCCAGAATTGCTCATCTTTATCTTCCCGAGTATGGCCGAGTTCTTATAGTGGTTTTCACATACACTTAAATTGCAGACTCTCTACAGACTGTAGATCAAAGGTGCACAGATTACTGAAAGGCAGGAAAATTAAAGGACAAGAAAGCTACAATAAAAGTGCAATAAATTTATATTTACAGGTAAAATAAAACATAACTATTACTTTAACCCTCATAGACTTCCCTAGCATCCAAGTGGATACTGATCGCATAACAGTCATGTCATTGTGTCATAAGCAAGGTTAACCCATTGAATGCTAGAAATGTCTCGAACACATTGAGTTACGGTGAGTTGGAGATATCTAGCATTCAGGGGATAAATATACAGTGAGTATGTGTTACCAATAACATGTACAAGAAATCTAGTTTGTTGGGTGCACGGTCTTGTTTTATTTTCCATTAACATTTGATATTTGGTATGAGAAGCCAAATAAAAAGAATTGTTTTCTCCCTTCAGGTCGTGCACCTGAAACACAACAGTTGAATCTGGAGAAGGTTGGAGTGAAAATCAAAGAAGACTCTGGAAAAATCATTGTTGATTCTTCAGAAGCCACATCTGTGCCGCACATATTTGCCATTGGAGACATAACAGAGGTGCTGCTTGTATTTCAGTGTAACATTGCATCCATCCACAGTCACCCCAAAGTGCCAGAGAAGTAGCCAGCCTGTTGAGTTATGATGAGTTGGATAACTTTCTGTCACTCAAAAGGTTAAAATAGTTAGGGTCATAAGCACAATCTAATAGAAAGTAGTCTCAATTCCAAAGAACTTGGGATCATATTTATAAAAGCAAACTGGAGTTATTCTGGAGTACGCCAACTACACCAAGGGGACAAACATACCTGGGATTTCTCTGGATATGCCCCAGAGACTTCAGTTTTCACCCTGAATTACCAGGTCTCCAGGGACGGTGGCTGATTCTCCGGCAGTGGTAAGTTTAATCTTCTTCCCAGCGTGTTCCTCTCTCTTCCCACCCACTTCTCTTCCTTACCAACCTGTTCTGTCCATTTCCCACTCACTTGATGACACAAACATGGGTAAACCCCACCCACACAATTAATGCCCACCCCATTTATGGCTCAAATCACTTCATTGACATCATCTTGTCAGCAGCACATGAGCCCTCTACAGGGGCTCAAGATGAGCAAGTTCCCAGGTATGGGGACAAATAAAATGCCCTGTTTAAATTAAATTGGGCTTTTAACCCATTGAATGCTAGTGGGGTCTCCAATGTATTGCATGAGACCTCTCTAGCATTCAAAGGGTTAAAAACCTCTAAGTGCATGGACTTTTAGGATTTATTTTTTATTTTGTCCCCTAGGTGCAGTTGGTTTAATCCAGAGTAAATATGGGCCTTAGGGCCTTATTGATCAGGCTATAGAGGTGCATTACTGCAGGAAACCATCTGCACCATAGTTGGAGAATGGAAATTCCCATTGATTGAAATGGGACTTTTATTGCATTTAATGCTAGAGGGGTCTCCAACTCAGTGCAAAGCAATGCTTTGGAGACCTCTCTAGAATGAAAAGGGATAAAAATCCCATTTTAATTAGTGGGATTTGAGGAATGTTTATTTCAACCCTATGGTGCAGATGTTTGCAACAGAATTGCACCCCTACAGCCTGATCAATAAGGCCCTTACCGTCTGGTTCAGTTCTTCACTGTGCAAATTGTTTTCACATAAATGCAGATCAAAGTGACAATTTAAAAAATGGAGTGTGTTCTGCAGATTCCAACACCTGCCCTCGAACAGTGCCATGGACACCCCTCTGGCAATCAAAGGGTTAAGGGCCCTATGTTAAAAAGAAAACTGGTGTCATTTTAGGGCAAGCCAGCTGCATCATAAGGGATAAATATAAACTCCTGTTGTTCTACATGGGTCTTTTAAACACCTGCTTTCTAGAGGTGTCCATCACATTACTTCACAATGTTTTGGAGACCTCTTGCATTTTAGGTGTTAACAAGCTCCATTAAGTCAGTGGACATTTTGGGAAGTTGTACTTGTCTCCAGTGGTGCAGTTGGTTTGCTATAGAATTACTCTAGTTTTCTTTTGCACATAGAGACTATTTGCCTGAGAGGCTGGAGCAGTAGTTGCACAATCTTTTTTTTCCTCAAGTCACCCCAATAACACGCTGTTTGGAATTTTCAGGGCACCCCCTACTTTATAGGTCATTTGTCAAGTGAGTAGGGAATTATATAAATATATGGTTATTCTTAACACTTTGCATGCCGGAGGGGTATTCCACACATAGTTTGGCATACCCCTATGGCACTCAGAGGGATACATCTCACTATCAGACTATTGTGCATAACAATTTCTATAAATATAAACTAAAACTCAAAAGTCACAATTTTGTCATAGCCTTTGTATCCAAACAGAGGTATCTTAAGTAGAACACACCGAAGTGCCAGGGAATCCTGGACGAGAACCATGAGATTTGGGCATTAAATGATATCCCCAGATTACATAGCTTTAGGTTTAGGAAGGTGCTGTGTGTCTGAGAACTAAATACAGGAAGCCAGGCATGGGGCATTATGGGTATAGACAAAAGGGAAGCAACTCGCCTGCATCATATGGATCAAATACAATTCCCAGTAATTCACATGGGGACTTTAACATCTTGGGTGCTAGAGAAGTCACCAACGCATTGCTTTGCAATGCAGTGGAGACTTCTCTAGTTTCCAAGGGGTTAATCTTATAAATATCAAGGATCCGGTTGCCCCCACATTGCTCCATTTTTGTCCCCATGTGCTCTTTGACAAAATAAGATTGGAACTAGACATTGGTGCCATCTCTGTAAATAAAGAACTAATGTGTTCCTTGGTGCTGTGCTATGAGGTTGTATAAACAACATGGTACCAAGCAGGGAGAGCAACCTGTGGCTTTCCAACCTTTGTTTATCTACAGTCCCATCATTATCATCATCAGCTGGCTGACAATGATGGAAATTGTAGTTCAAGAAGAACACATTACCTGCTCTTGGGTGCATATGCATTAAGGCATAGGTGGGCCTCAGATATGGCAGAGTATACCTCCATGTGGGCATGATTGAAGTTTTATCCTCTAGAGCTGGTGGGCTTCTTGCTGCCCTCCCCTGGTATGTAGGTGAAATGTTTCCTTCTAAGGAGAGCAATCCATCACTGAAAGAGTTAAATAGACCTGCATACACATGGATGCATTACAATAACAGATGTACCATGCTGCTCTGCCCAATTGTAATTACAGTTTTTAACTATTTCTGTGCTGAATTTCTCACTTTTGTACACCTTAGAGGGAATATTGTAATTTAGGGCTCGATCCAAATGTTGGAGTAGAAAAATATTGGTAGGGCAAAATAGATACCGACTGCCAAACTAAAATGTCTTGGTCGATATTCAAATGTCCTACCGACATTTAACACAAGGGACGTTAGGAGACAAAACTGGTGTTGTGTCCAAAGGTCTGTTTTGTGCATTAAGTTCCCAAAATGCCGCTAAATAGCGCCAGTTTTGGGAACTTAATAGTAAAAAAACTAACGATCGGTGCTTGACATACTGTCAAGCACCGATCGTTAAAAAGTCTGTGTTAAACTTACCTGTCATCCACTGTCTGTCTCCTTCTGTCTTCATTCTTTCTTCTATCTTCTCTTGTATCTTCTGTCTTCTATCTTCTTTTCTTTCTTCTTCCTGTAAAAGAAAAAAAATAAGGTTGAGTTGAAAGCATAGATACGTTAACCCCTTGAGTACTATGTACTTTAACCCTTTGGGGCCCAGAGAGGTGCAATGCGTTGCGTACCCCTCTGGCACTCAACAGGTTAACATATCTATGCTTTCAGCTCAAACTTATTTTTTTTTCTATTACAGGACGATGAAAGAAGATAGAAGAGAAGAAAGAAGGACAGAAGATAGAAAAGAAGGACAGAAGATGACCAGGAAGCTGAGGACTCCTCTGGACATCAGGAGTAATGGTAAGTGTTACTTGTAATGTTATGTTTTTTGAACTTAGTCAGGTTAACCATATGAATGCCGACGGGGTAATTATACCCCACTGGCACTCATAGGGTTAATTCTACTAACACTTGACTCATTTTTTATACTTTGGATGTATTGATATGGGGCTTAGAGCCCTAGAGCCCCATATCAATACATCCACTGAGGACTTGTTTTTTGTTTTTTAACTTCAAGCGTCTGTCAGCTGTTTAAACAGGCGATAAGGGACTCAAGTTAAAAAAAAAAAAAATAGGTGTTAACTTTCCTGCGATAATTTGAGTCCCTTATCACCTGTTCTTGGCTAACATTTGAATTGCAATTTACTGTGTTTTCATCCTTTTCAGTGGATGAAAACACCTCTTAACTTTATCTCACGACCGCTCCTTTTTTTGCTGGTATTTTTTGACAGCACAGGCATTTGCATAGCTTACTGTGCTGGAAAAAGTGCTGTCGGCAGAAAAAACAGCCGACTCCAACATTTGGATCGAGGCCTTAGTCCAGTGAGAAAATCTTCTCAGTTCATATGTTATTCTATAGAGCCTTTACACTAAGATCTCTCAGACTTGAATGAGGTACTCCCTAACATAAAGTTACACAATTTTGGACTTCTAAGTGTTGGTACTATAACTCCCATCATCAACTACCAGTCAACAGCTGGAGATCCAACAATTGACCACCCCTGCTGTAGGCTAACATGGGAACTGGAGGAATTTGTCACAGTTTAGTCAAAGTACTTTTTATCTGCAGTAGCAACTGATACTAATGGCTTGAGTCCTTCAAGCACTAAATATAAGTTCTTACAGGATGTAGTACTGACTGTAACAGCCTACATCAATAACAGTCTACACACTGAGCCCTCACTTGTGTTTTGATGGGAACTTGTAAGCTTCAGTCAAATAATGCAGATCTGCAGCCACTATTGTTTCATGAGAAAGTCTGCACCATTTGCTAGGATGTTTGGGTAATTAGCGACACAACAAAAAGCTGGAGAAACACTTTCACATTGCTATCTGCTGTCTCAATCTACATTTGGTTTTTTAAATGTCAGTACGTTCCTTCCGACTGCAGTAATGGAGGCAAACCACACTCTGCTCTGTACAAATTTTAGCAGAAGGAAGTGGAAGAATTCTGGGCAAACCCACAGCACCAAAGGGAGAAAATAAAAAATTGCATTGATTTGAATGGTGATTTTAACCCCTCCTGTGCTAAGGATGTCTCCAAAGCATTGTTTCACATTTGGGAGATTATTATTTGGCCCCTATGGTATAGATGGTTTATTCCAGAATTTCTCCACATTATCCCCAATGCAGCAGAACAAGGCTGAGGACATATCAGATACATTTATGTGTTGGCAAAGCTTCATTGTGGACATGTGATTTCAAGCAAAACCTGAAGTTGGTGAGAATTGCAGTTGTGCAGGCCAGTGGGTGGAGAGTTCCACAGATGTGGAGCAATGAGGGAAAGGATCTGATACAAGACAGTGATGTAGACAAAAACAGAGCTGTGAGAGAGTTCTTGGCTCAGCATAAGGGTCAAGATTGGGTAGAGCGGTAGTTGGGGTTAGACATAAGGAGGACCTTGGATGAAAGGAGCAGGATTTTATGATATTTTGATATGCAACTACTGTAGAGATTAGAGGAGTAGGGGCAGAGGTAGGAGTGAGATATCTCTCATTGCAGTATACTGTATGGATTGAAGTGTATGACACTGAGAGGCAGGAAACCCAGAGAGAAGGTTACAGTAGTCCATGCAGGATAGAATTAGCTCTTCCATGAGGATTTTTTTTTAGGAACAGAATAAGGGACAGAGTTTTGCTATATTATGTAGGAAATGTACCAAAATTTGGCAGTTGTAGGAGAATGAGAAGAGGCGATAGCAGAATTAATTATCACACCTAGACAAACTCTTTCAGCCACTGGGTTTATGGCTTTTGCGTGTGCTGTTTTTTTTTTTTTTCAGCAGGCAGAGGAAGCAATTTTCTTTGTACTCCTCGTTTCCTTCTGTGTCTTATACAGTGATTCACAGCCTCCTGGCCATGTAGTGAATGAGGGGTTTTCCCCTAGACTGCTGAAAACTGAACACACAATATCATATATCTTAAAGGGCAACTAAAATGGAATAAATGTTTGTGTTCATTTGTTTACTAGTTAATGCCGGCTGAGCTCACCTCTGGGAATAGTAGTGTTAAAAAGTTACAGCTTTAATTTTGCATGTCTGCCTCAAGCTTTCAGGCCCACCTTCTACATGAGCTGACGCTGTCAGTGGCAGTGTTGGCCTATTGTCACTTTAGGTGGGAGCAACATCACTGCAGTCTGCAGGCAATAAGACTCCTTCGTTGTCTCTCACATAGACAACTCTGGAAAGGAAAAGTCCAGGGGGGACCTGCACACTGGATGTACGTTTATAATGCTGCTACTGCCAGAGATGGAAGTAGCAGTGATTAACTAGTAAAAGACTGACTTTTGTTATATAAGTACAATTTGTACGTTAGTTTATTAAAAGTTATATGGACATACAGAAACCTATAACGGGCAGGGGTAATATATATAACCCTTTAAAGCAATTCCAGCACTTGAACTCACAGACTGCCAAGTTTTGTTGAACATAATTACAATTAGATTGGAATTGAAAAATGTATCTAATATGATGTTTTCTTCTCTGATAAAATGACTACTTCTAAAGGTATTCCTTGTTTCAGGGTCGTCCAGAGCTGACCCCAACAGCAGTCGCTGCCGGGAAGCTGTTGGCTCACCGATTGTTTAATAACTCTGCAGAACTGATGGACTATGACAACGTGAGTAACATGCAGTGACCTGGAATTTTGGACTTCAGTATATCCAATTGGACATGCTCACAGGAAATTATGTGGAAATTACTTAACCCTTTGTTTGAGCATTAGTGTGCTAGTTACTTCTTTTGATTGTTACCTTGTGCCAGACACATTTAGAAGCTATGTGATCAAGAAGCCATAATCTGAAGCTTCTGGTTGTAAGAGCCGAGCGACATAAAGGTATATAATCATGAATTACACTGTCCACATCATGATAACAATGTCTTTTTTTAACGTTATAGGATTAACCCTTTGAGTGGCAGAGGGCTGTACTTCACTTTTCTCCAAAAGGTTAATATATTAATAATATAGTTAGAAGGAAATGAAGTCACAGCAGAAACCATGTACAGAGAACTCTTTTCCCCTAAATACCCATTTACCATTTAAAGTGCTCTAATTCTGGAGCAATCCACCAGGACCATATTGAACATATAAACATTCCTATATCTCCCCATAGCTTTGAAATGTGTTGGAGAACTATCTAGCATTCCGAATGGCAATTTATCCCATGTGGTGCAGTTGGTTTACTCCAGAATGTCTCCTCTTTAACTTATTGAATATGACCCAAAATATTTAGCAAATCGGCCTTCATTCTATTAGAGCCATTAGTGAAATGAAACTAATGATGATAGTTTAAGTCACAGTCTGTTACCTGTGCTGTGACAAACTACCTCCAGTGAAAATGAATGATGGGTGCTACATTAGCTCCTGTTGAAATTATGGAAAGGCACATCCATTTGTCATTCTGTTATATGGAGTGACCATGACATTTATTAAGAGAATGCCTTTTTGCTGGTAATTCAGAGCCTACCAAACATAGGAGTTGAGTCCCTAACACAAGCTACAGACGGCATCCCACAGATGGACTACTATGGGAGCCAAAGCCTCTATATAAGTTCATCAAAATCTCCAAAAAATAAAAAATCCGCACTCTCCTTCCCCCCCCCCCAAAAAAAAACAACAACACTACCAACCCAATAAAGCATTCCTAACACTAGCCTGTGCCCCATGCCCCCTCCACTCAGCTGTAACAAGCAATACCTTGTTTTCAGAGGTCCAGCGGTGCCTTCTACCTCCTGGTCCTCCTGCATCTTCTGAATAAATAAAATGACCCTAATACTCCGCTGCCACCGTTACCGCCACCTCTAAAATATAACACCCTTCTATCATTCTCGGGCTATTGTCTGTGCCAGCATGAGCAAAAAATGAATAGGGATTGGCGTTTATATTTCCCATGCTCCCATTGGCTGGGATGTGGTGTTATGAGGGGCACAGAACGTACCCTAGTTTAACCGCATCTGCCAGCGAATCAGCTTCTAGGTGGAGTGGTCGCACATGTATAATGTCACCCGTCCAGCTTTGTAATGACTGAATAGCTGGAGGGGTGACAGTATTGACAGTATGTGCAAGATTGATTCCTCCAGCTAGATGCTGATTGATTTGGAGTTGCAGTTACTCTACGGCACTTTCCTACCCTACATAACCCCCACATCATAGCCAATTGGAGCACAGGAAATAATTTGAACAGGGATTGGCCATATAGAAGCCAATCCCTATTCATTTCTTGCTCACTCTGGCTCAGGTAACTGCCAGAGCAGGATGAGTGGGTAAGTTTTAGTGGTGGCAGAGAGGTATTAGGGTTTTATTTTTCATGTTTATTTTCCTTAGTGAGAAGATGCAGGAGGACCAGGGAGTGTAACTCTGACATCATGGTGTGTTTGTGAATGTGTATGGGACATTGGACATGGGGCATAGGTCAGTATCAGGGGCTAGGGGCTTTATTGTATTGGTAGTGTTAGGTGTAGTGCAAGGGTGAGGGGTGCTTTTGGGTTCATTATTTGTGAGGGTTGGGAGAGGAGGGTGACTGTGAAAATGGCTCATGGTCAGAGTTTGACACTTTGTTCACACACACATGGAGCCATAGCTAGTTTTCTTTGATATTTCTAGTTTTCATGCTATTTATTGGAGTTGTGGGAACAGAAAAGCCATGAGGCTTTTGTCACATGACCAGTGTTCCTCAAAAAAGATGCTGGCCAAGGAATAGAAAAAAAATGTGTGTACCAGCCAAAACTGTTTTTATGGCACTAAAGCAGGTTTACTGGCCTCTTTGGAATCAAGCCCCAGGACTAGAGTCCCTTACAAGGGGCTTCTCTATATAAAATGTAAAGGTTCCTTTCCTGCAAAAAGAGGTGTTGTGGGGCTGGGGGTGACATTAAGACTGGTTTGTAGTACAACAATCACTAGGTGATGATAATTAACCCTTTGCATGCCAGAAGTGTATGCAGTATACCCCTATAGTACTCAAAGGGTTAATGGGTACATTTTGGGTGTTTTTGGATCAGCTAGTGGTGTTTTAACCCTTACAGTGTCAGGGATATGCAGAGAATTGCTTTGCAATGCGTTGCAGACCCCTCTGACTATGAAAAGGTTAAATAATCAGTTGTTGTTGTGAAGGTAGCTGATGGTGACCTCAGTGGTACTGTTCATTGAAAACATTGCACACATGATCACACATGCTTTATCATTTGAAAGCAAGTTTCTTATATTTATTGAAGGGATTTTTATTGCAATACACTGGCTTCCATTATAGGACACCAGATATTAATTAACTGTTACCAGTATAATAGTGCATTACAAGAGGCAGAATGTCGAAAGCCATGCTGTTACTGTACCTGATGCCTCACTTTTATGGTGACAGGAATGACTGGATCTCTTGTGACATTGATTGGGTAATAGTACTGACTTTTTGTTAGAGATTGTTTTATAGTAATGATATGTATTGTGCATTGGGTGTTAGACATATTATTGGTGGGGTGTTCAAGGGTGGAGAGTTTTCACACTTGCCTAATGAAACAAGTAGTTCTTCTCTGCAGATAAGTTCAATGGCTCATGTGTTTAAAAACAAATTAGAGCAATTCTGCAGCAAACATATATATAAAACAGGGCTCACAGACTTTTTTCATTTTTGTTTTTAAAGTTTTATTGGAAATACATTAAATACAAACATGCAATAGATTCATGAGTAACTACAGACAGTGCCCAAGACATACCCACTGCAAACATATGTCTTGCACCTACTAAACCTTAGGAAAGGCATCTGAGTCTGATCAGAGTCTACCTGTACCAGTCCCAAAAAGGAACCAGCTAGTGATATTACACAGTACTACAGGATGAGTACCTGAAGAGAAAGGGAAGAACACAAAACGGCAGGAAGGTGGAGAGGAAAAGGAGTGGTGGTGGGGTAAACATGTGGATACATTTAGAAGTTCAACTTATTTAGTGAAACAAAGAAATGAGATGGCCTAAGGCCCTACTCAGGAGTGCAATTGACAAAAAGCCATCTTGAAAGCAAAGAAAGGGGTGAGATGGTCATTTGGACTGCTAATTAGGAGAGGCTGGCAGAAGTTCTCCAGTGCAGTAGAGTCAGGGCGACCAGGTAGCATAAAATACATCCAAAGAATTTGTAACTTGAGAGTGAAGTTTAGCGAAGTCTAGAAGTTTCTGGACTCTGAGGAGCCAGTCGTTGACAGTCGGTGGGGACGCCTCCTCCAAGACAGAGGGATGATCGATTTGGCAGTATTAGTGAGAATATTGCATTGGAGACCTCTCTAGCATTCAGTGTGCTAAAAGACCAGTTTAATTTAACAGGAATGTTCATTTGTCCCCTATGGTGCAGATGGTTTACTCCAGAATAACTCCAGTGTGTTTTTATCAATACGGGCCTATGTTGCCTATATCATTTTATATTAGATTAATGTTAGGGTTTTTTTATAACCCTTTGGTTGCCAGAGGGGTATGCAATGCGTTGCTTAGCAGTGTGCTGTGTACCCCTCTGGCATGCAAAGGGTTAAATGCTGCACTTAAAGACAATATTCTGTAATCTAAACTGGTGCTGTTCTGGAGAAAACCATCTGCACAATGGGGGATAAATTAAATTTACAATCGATTGAGTTGCAGCTTTTAACCCATTGAAAGCTGGAGAGGTCCATTGCATTGCGTTGCAATGTGTTTGAGGCATCAGGAGGTTAAAAGTCCAAATTAAATCAGTGGGAAATTGTATTTTTCCTCTATGGTGCAGTTGGTTTGCTACATAATTGCACTCCTTTAGCTTATTGAATAGGGCCCTAATTAATTTTGATGTTCTTTCCTGTCTATTGAATCATTTGTTGATTTGACTAAAAATGTCATATTGCAGGTCCCCACGACTGTATTCACCCCTCTAGAATATGGCTGTGTGGGGTTGTCAGAGGAAGAGGCAACACAACGCTATGGAGTGGATGCAATAGAGGTACCAGTGATTCCTACTGTAACATTCTGAACAGTAACAATTCTATATTACTAATAGCAGCACTCTCCTCCCACTCATAATTTACATCTGGTTTGTAAGATGAAGTTCTGTAGCAAAACACATTCACTAAAGAGGAGAAACCCTTTGAATAACAGAGAAGTCTCCAGCGCATTGCAAATAATTGCATTGGAGAGCACTCTAGAATCAAGGGATTAAACCATTGCACAGCATTGCATTGCATATCCCATTGCATTTAAAGGGTTAAAAGCTCATTTTAAATCAATGGAATTTGGGGGCATTTTTGTCCACTATGTTGCAGTTGGTTTGCTGCAGAATTGCATCCCTCTTACGTAATTGATGCGTTAGTGAAGAAATGAGCAGTCTGTGACTTTCCTGTCATTGTTGTGTAGCGTCTATCCCCCTTAGCCTGCAAATGGCTAACTGAGTATGATGATGGTTGTTGTCAAACAACAGCTGGAGATCACCATGTTGCCCACCTCTGTTTGAGTTGAAGCTCAGTAAACTTATAAATTATGTCAGGTTGAATCAAGATTAATCCATTGCTTTTCTAGCGTGAACAAACTAGTTAGCTGCAGTGTCATCTTTCCCTTGTAGTATAGATGCTGTTAGGTTTTCTACTGCACGTAACGGTTCCCTTATGGTGGTAGAACAGCCTAGGGCCTTCTAGCTGCTAAATGGATGATGGGAGTTGAAAACACACTGTAGGAAATGGCGCCAAATGTGTACAAAGACAAACCTTAGAACATGCAATAGTAAGTACAAATAAACAGAATATTGCGTATAGGAGCACTAGTTCAAACTTTAAGTACTGTAAGATAAAATAATATCTATTTTTAATAGTCTTGTGTAGAAAATGGTCAGCAGTTCCAATTAAAATTGATCCACTTCTTATTGGGTGCAGCTCCCTTGAACCCTGGTGGTGGGTAGAGTCATAAATTCACTAGAACAAAGAAAAAAGAAAGAGGGGCGCAAGCCCATCTAAGAGCGAATCTGTTTATCACAGGGCAGGTATATCAATAAATACCCCTAAAATTAAGCCGCTTACCAGACTTCACACAGTCTTCAGCATATGAATCAAACCTCCAGTACTCTCATTGAGGTTTCTCCAAACCGTATCTTCCAGGATCTTGTGCCAGGGATCCACACACACTTTGAACTTCAAATCACTTTTACTGATGAAAATATATTAAAAGGCGACTAAATAGTCACATATCAGGATGATTCCAATGTGGAATATTACATGTGAATTATAAGCCCCTGAGGAAGTGTTCCTGATTAATAAGAAACGCGTTGGGGGTGGGCATATGTACTATTTCATCTTACATTTTGGAGAAACCTCAGTGAGATTACTGGAGGTTTGATTCATATGCTGAAGACTGTGTGAAGTCTGGTAAGCGGCTTAATTTTAGGTGGTATTTATTGATGTACCTGCCCTGTGATAAACAGATTTGCTCTTAGTGGGCTTGCGCCCCTCTTTCTTTTTCTTTGTTCTGGATGATGGGAGTTGTAGTTTCCAACAGCTGGAGGATCGCAGCCTTCCCACCCCTTAGAAGAAAACCAGCATAGTACAAGAATGTGAAAATTCATAGAGACGTAAGGTTATTCTCTGCCTTGTGTATATGCTGAGTAGAGCAGTTCTAGGACGTACCAACTGCACAGTAGATGACAATTATTCCCCCTGATTGAAATGGGCCTGTTAACCCATTGAATGCTAAAGGGGTCTCCAGTGCATTGCAGAGCAATGCCTTTGAGAACTCTCTAGCATTCAAGGTGTTAAAAAGCCCAGTTTAAATCATTGTGAACTTAGGGAATTTGTATTTGTTCCCTATAGTGCAAACGGTTTGCTCTAGAATTATTCCTCTTCCCTTTTGTGGATAAGGCCCTCCGTGTATAAAGAAAACCAGTGATCAAAGGAAAATGGAGGCACAGCTCTCATGTGCCATGTAATGCTCTGCTTCTATATAGAATGCGATAATGATGGGTAAAGACCACAGACTGGAGCAGTCGTCTACAGTTACCAGTTTAACAGCTGTTGTTATAATTTCCCCTCTTATGTTATGGATCATCCATTAATCCTTGAGCGTGCAAAGTTACACATGACAAAAATGTCATCTATTCTACCTTCACTGGATGATTGACATATGGATACAGTCTGTCTGAACAATGGCTGGAAGGGCTCAGTGATGTTTCCCTGACAACAAGTATGAGACTAACCAGGTCTGTCAGAACCTCAGGCTAAGTGAGCGGACGACACAATGCAAAATATTGTCAAAGGTTGTTGGAGAATTATGATGCCTTGAGCAGCACTGCAGTCACACAACTACCCACAGGTTAATTCCTGCAGCTTCGTATTTTCTCAATGAACCAGAAATTGTCTCCTCACTTTGGAGTTGACTCCAGAGTTCAAAGAACATTTAATGTGGTTTTCATGTTGAAAAATTCATATTAAGTGAGGAGTGATTGATTCCTTTCTTCTCACCAGTGTCCATAGTCTATATGTTAAATACTGTCTTTCAGCTCTGCTTCTAGGCATGCCATTTCAGTTACTGCTTACAAGCAGAGAGAGACCAAAACTTTATAAAGGAAGAAATGACCTTACATTTCATATCAGTAGAAGCACCCAGCTCATTTTAACCCTTTAAGTAGTGGATGGAAATGCAACAAATTGTGAAGCAATGCCTTGCATGCCTCACAGGTCCACAGGAGAAGTAATACCTCTAATAATACCCCGCAGCCCACTAAGAATCCTAATGACAGACAGTTGCTTTCAGTTTTTGTAAACTGAAGTAGGAAAGTTGCATTAGTCTACCCAGCCCCTTTAAGGACAAAATGAGGTTCACAAAGCTTTGAAAATCAATGCATTGTAAACCTATTTGTTCTTAAATTATTAATATTACCATGTATAGTTGGTTGGGTTTATGTCCTGTGGTTTTGCAAGCAACTGTCTAGAGGAGAGAGCGGGATATGATAGAAACATTCAGATACATGAAGGTATTCAACAAAGTGCCAGAGAGAAGTATATTTCAATGGAGTAGAAATGTTAGGACAAGAGGTCATAGTCAGAAACCAGAGGAACAGAGCCTGAGATGTAATGTAAGAAAGATTTACATCACTGAGAGGGTGATAGGTAAGTGGAATAACCTACCAGCAGAAGTGGTAAAGTTTAACACAGTGACAGAATTTAAGAATGAATGGTATAGGCATAAGGCTGTCCTGACCATAAGACAAGACCAAGAACCAAATAAGGTCTGAGGTTTTTATGGTAAGAAAAATAATCAGACTAGATGAGTCAAATGGTTCTTATCTGCCTGCAGATTCTATGTTCCTGTGTCCACCACAATGAGCATGACATCCAGGGCTGATTACATAATAACATAGTAACATAGTGAGGCTGAAAAAAAGGCATGCATCCATCAAGACCAGCCCATGCCTAAACCCTTCCTATTGAACCAGAAGAAGGCAAAAAAAAACAATTGAAACCCTTTCCAGTTAAGCCCCAAGTGGGTAAAAACATTCCTTCCTCACTCCAAATGGCAGTAGGATAGTTCCCTGGATCAACAACATATCTGCATTGAAGCCATCTGTAATAATTATCAATATTGTTCTGTGCTAGATAGGTATCCATTGCTTTTTTGAAAGCAGTTACAGTATCTGCAAGCACAACAACCGGAGGCAAAATAATTCCATAGCTTTACCTCCCTTACTGTAAAAAATCTGCTGCTTTTAAGTCTAAAGCATTTTTCCTCTAGGCTTAATGCATGACCTCTTGTTCTTGGCTCAACTTTGTCTAAATAATTAATTGGATAGTTCTTTGTATTGACCTTGAATATATCTGTAAATGGTAATCATATCACCTCTTAGACGTCTCTTCTCTAATGTAAACAAACCCAGTTTGGCTAGTCTCTTTATAACTCTAATCCTCCAATTCCATTATCAGTTTTGTTGCACGTCTGCACTTGTTCTAGTTCAGTAATGTCTTTTTTAAGAACTGGTGCCCAAAACTGTACTCTATATTCTAGATGAGGTTTGACCAAGGATCTATATAGAGGTAGAATTATATTAGCATCCCATGCAACAAAAGTATTGGGCTCAGGACTGAACCCTGTGGCACCCCAGTTACAACTTTAGACCAACTTGAAAAGGTCCTATTTACAACAACTCTATGCCATCCATCATTTAAACCCTTCTCAATCCATGTGCAGATATCACCTCCAAAAACAAAGCGTTTTAATGTATGCATTAAACTTGTTGTGTGGCACTGTATCAAAGGGTTTTGCAAAATCCAAGTATACTACATTAACAGCAATTTCCATGTCCAGATTACTACTTACCCTTACGTAAAGTGCAAGTAAATTAGTCTGACATGATCTATTGTTCAAAAAACCATGCTGACTCCTGGTTTGGATTTTGCCATATTTTAGAACAATGGAACTACATCAGCTTTTCTTCAATCACAGGGCACTACGTCTGATGAAATCAATAAATAAAATATATAATGGCCTTGCTATTACTGCACTAAGTTCCTTAAGTACCCATGGGTGTATACCATCATGTCCAGATGCTTTATTCACCATACCCTTTTTCAGTCTCTTTTTGACTTTGTCCTCAGTAAGCCATGTACATGATGGAGGAAATTCTGTGGTTTTGTCTATTTGCCCATAGCCTGCCATTGTTGCTTCCTCTGTATATACTGATGCAAATAATATATTTCGAGTGTCGGCCATAGCCTTATCCTCACTAATCAATTTACCAGTCTCAGCCTTAAGAGGCCCTAATTTCAACCTTAACTTTTTTTTTTTTCCAGTATATGTTTATTGGGTTTTCAAAAAGTTTTTAACATAAGTAGAAACACAATACAGCAAGAGTGACAAAGACTACATTAGGCATCACCTTAATAAGTATAAGATTTTTAGTGGTATGGCACAAGGGCCTGGAGAAACCGGATCTACAGGTGACAAATAAAAATGGAGAAGGTGAGCCAGGAAGAAGAAGGTAAGAAATAGAAAGAAGGAAGGTGAGAAAAGGGAAGAAAGAGAGAAACAGGAAGACAGAAAGAAAGATGAATCTCGGCCATGTGTGTAGGGAGCATAAAGAAAAAGGTCCTCCTCAAGGTATGCCCTCACCTAACCGTTTCCGGAAGTAACCTTTTTGTTAATAATATAGTTGTAGAATTCTTTAGGATTTTTCTTGCTCTTATTTGCAATATTTCTCTCATTTTCAATTTTAGCTACCTTATTGCTTGTTTGCAGATTTACATTGTTTATATTTTTTTTAATGATGCATCTGACCTGTCTGACTTAAACACTTTAAAAGCCTGCTTTTTATGTCTCTTTTTCCTGCAAACCTCTTTGTTAAGCCACGTTGGTCTCAGTTGACTCCTCTTGTGCTTATAGAAGATGTTATCTGTTGAACTAATACATAAGGGTAAAATTCATAGGGGCTACTAGGATTTTCTGGCCATAATATGTTATTTGGGGGTTATTACTAGGAGGTGTTACTGCTCCTTTAAATGGTTAAGTATTTTCCTCACCAAGAAAATGAATAATTTTCAAAGCATCCTTTATTTATTTTTTTTCAGTAATTAATGATAATAGTAATTTACAAGCCTCAGCATTGCAGCTCTTAACAGGTCTTTTGAATTCCTCTTAATACATGCTTTTATGGCAGTGGCCAACAGCTAAATTCAAGCACAAAGCAATGCATTCGAGACCTGTTTAGCCATCTAGGGTTTAAAAGCTCCATTAAAGTTAACTGACATTTTTATTTCTCCCCTGTGGTGTAGTTAGTTTTCCCCAGAATTACTCCTCATTTCATTTGTACATATGGCCAGCAGTGTTATCTTTGGAGTCTGATGCTACTTGTCCTTTCCAGGTCTTCCATGCCTTTTACAAACCTCTGGAATTTACAGTGGCTGAAAGAAATGCCTCTCAGTGTTATATAAAGGTGAGTAGCTATCACTTTTTCTACTTTGATCATGTTTCATTTTTTCCCCCGTTCATTATTTCAGTGTTTTTTCTTCTGGATAATGTTCTGTTTCTCTACATCCTTCATACTCAGCAGCTTATTTATCAGGACAAATGGTTTAATCCTTTGAGTGCCAGAGAGGGATACCTCTCTGGCACTCAAAGGGTTATCAGCTTTGGAAATCTTGTATTTCTGTGTTGTAACCACTCATACACCCCTTAGTCAAATTTTAACTCTCTTATCAATGAATAAGTACAAGGATACTCTATGCCCAGTTCTAACTGGTGTATCCTGTGTTAGTGAATGGAAATGAACTGCAAGGAAAGTAAGATTGCTTGGAAAAACATCTTTTGTATATTTCCCTGTTTCCCATGCTAGCATGTTTTAATGATAGAAGTGTTCAATTTCTCATAAATGCACAAAATTATTTGTGAATAATTGCATAAGAGTTTAAGCAGAGCTATAGTATGAGTATTGTCAGGTTCCCCATCTTGCCCCAGTAGGGTGAATTCCAGGAAATAGATAAAATATTACAGGAAGGACAGCTGATTTAAAGGCACAGGTAAAAGTAATCCAATTAAAGGTATGTTGCTCTTATTAAATTGATGTATTAAGTTAAACAAATATTGCCTTATCATTGTAACTGGCATCTCTATCCTTTTGTAGGGCTGGGTGACTCATTGAGTCTTCTTCCTTCAGTCTGTGCCCATAATATGTTAATGATTCCAAGGGACTTGGCCAAGGTCAAATTTCCTCTATTTTCAAACCCTATTGTTGAAGAACACAAACAATCATCACACCATGAAGTTCCAAGTTCAGATGCATTCAGTGTTCATGCAGGTTCTTGGATTAAAACTTGGGAATGGGCACAAGATATTTTGACATCATTAAGAAAAATTACTTGCACATTTTAAAACCTGGGTTTAAGCAAGGAGCAAGTTTGGCCCTACTCTGACTCCATAGAACACAACCGTTAGAAGGCAGAAACAGACTGTGATGTCAACCAGCTGGTTTTCAGACAGAAGCAGTAAACTTTTATTATGGAAATTTGTAAAGGCACTCCCACTTTTAGGAGATATTTATTTTATAAGTTTTTACACTAAACTTTATGGTATACTTACCAAGTTCCTAATCTCTTTTCAATGACGCAGATCATTAAGGCCCAAATTACATTGTAGTTGGTCATTGATATCATTGGTTTTACCTAACAGAGTCTCATCGAAGTCTGTGTACAAATTTGTAGATTAAGTCCTTGATAAAGTTGTCAAATTAAACAGAATCCAGGCTATAGTATGATTGAGATATAGGGGTGAAGTGTTCACCTTTTTACAACATTGAATTGATATTCTAATTGAATACATGTTAGTGATGATTACCTCAATCCCTCAAGTCCTCCTCTTTTTCCCAGACTTCCTCCTTTGAGGTCTCATTTAGGTCACCCTGAAGCCATTTGTGTTTAGACCCTTAAAATAATCTTCATTTGGCTTTAGTGAGGTTATGAGATGGTGATGTGAATAGGACAGAGAAGAAAGATGGAGGGTGGAGAACAGAGGGGAGAAGGGTGAGCAGAAAGAGGTGAATGTAAAGAGAGCAGAGGCGAGGGAGAGAGGGATAGATCAGAATGGTGAGGTGAAAGCAGAAATTTAGATGAAGGCTGATGTAAGACAGAAAGTGAAGGGATAGAAAGGTGGTGGGTGGAGAATATTGAGTATGATAGTGGGAGATGGGCACAGAAGAGAAAGTGGTTAATTTTAGGCGATGGGTTAATGTCAACAGTTTGGGAGTACGAAAGGGAGATAGAAATGCTTCCAAGCCATGAGAGAGGATGTGTCTATAGTGTGTCTGTAAATCAGTATAAATTATAAATAATTCTGGGGAAAGCTAACGCCACTCACAATCTTTTTTAGTTATATTTTATTGATAAGATATCTGGATTTCAGGAGAAGCACAAAAAGAAAAATAAAGGGAAAGAGCGGGTTAATCTGGGGAAAGATGAGGTGGGGGAATATAGCATACAGAGAACAATACATACCATCTGTAATACACGCAAGGATTATATTGAGGATCAGCAGAGTTTGTACAATGCCAAGGCATAATGAGATGTCAAACTGTAAGCCTGCCAGGTGCCCATATCTTCCTGAAGTCTTTGTGGAAGCTAGTGGCATAATTACACACTGTGCCATAGGTGCATCTGTACCCGGGCCCTTAGTCTCAAGGGTCCCGCAGCCTTTACAACTCCATACAAGCTCCTTTCCTGGTGGGGAGCAGGGCAATGGGCAAGTTGCTTAGAAAAGATCTCCCTTAACTAGATCACTGAGGCCTGTGCCTCCTCCACCACAGACCTCTGTTTCAACACATCTGGTTTTCTCACAGTTACATAATGCAGACTCTGGGATATTACATCATATCACAGCATTCTGTATCATTGCGCAATGCAGAGGGAGTACTGGAATAGAGATCCATGCAAGCAGGATGGGCCTCAAGAATACTCCCTCCCCACACACCAAGGAGTGAGAGAGGGGATTAAAAATTGGGGAATTGCTGTGGCACTGAGTGAAAAAAAAACTGGAGACAGAAATGGGAGTTAAGATACTGAGGAAGGTAGAGAAAGAGGGAGAATGAAAGCGCGAGAAGGGGGGCTGATGGAGAAAAAAGGGGAACTTGGGTAGAGAGGGAAACAAAATGACTAAAGGAGTGGGGGAGCACTGAGAGAAATGGAGACTTGGAGAGACTGAGAAGGGGGGAAAGACAGAGGGATAAAAGACTGGGGGGTGAGAGAGGGGAGGGGCAATATATGGAGGAAGAGAAGAAGGGGGGACTAGGGATATATAAGTGGAGCTGATGAAGAAAAAAGGGTTTAATGGGGGAGAGAGGGGATCAAAAAGACTAGAGGAGGGAGAGAGTAAGTGGAAGACTGGAGGAGAAAAAATGCATGACTTAAGGTGGTGGAGGATCAAACATATTAGAGGGGGTAAAGGGTGAGAGCTTGGAAAGAGGATGACCATGAGGTCATTTATCTAAATGTAACATCAGAGTTTGAGAGGCTATCTTGGAATATGTATCAGAGATTAGACTTTTTCAGGAGGAGTTCACTAGACATGACTTTTCAAAGACAGTAAGATCTTGGGTGATAGCAGATGCAATATCTGAACTGGAAGTGAAGCTTATTAATTGTATATATCTAAAGATGTCCTTAGGGAACTGAGGATGTTTAGTTGAGATATCATCACATTTTAAAAATGAGTGATCAATGAAAATGTCCTTAAAGTGAGCGATATCTGTTGATTCTAAATTCTGGAAGTTTCCAAGGGACACCCTGGAGGTGGGGGAGATTTGTTAAGAGAGGGTAAGTTAGTAGAGAAGGAAAAGTTGTTAGCTGTGTTTTAGAGAATGTTTGCTTCAAATTCAGAGTTGATAATTGAAGGGCTTTGGGTGTAACAAAGTAATCTATTAAATGGGACATTTAACCCCTTGAATGCTAGAGAGATTTTCACTTGTCAAACATTCTAGGGATTCAAAGTTCCACTTAAGTGGTAATATTTATTTGTCGCTTATGGTGCAACAGCCATATTCTCTACAATTGTCTAAGATAATGCACGGTCTCAGTCCTCTATGCAGTCTGCCTGCAGGGAACATGGGTACAAATATACAAAGCTGATTCCATGCTCTAGGTGCTGGAAATGAATTCCCCCCCATACACTTACCTAACAGCAATGTGGTAAGCTTCCCCCAAATTTCTCCTTGCACCAAGGGATGGACAATGTGTCAGTGTGTGGACATTTCAGGGCAGTCCTTTCTTCTACTCCTTATTTTAGTCAATGTACTAAACCAGGGCTGTCCAAGTTCAGTCCTCAAGGGCCACCAACAGGCCATGATTTAAGGATTTCCCTGCCTAAACCTGGGTGAGTCAGTCAAAATGAATGAGCAACTGATTACCTCACCTGTGCTTAATCAGGGAAATCCTTAACCCCTTAACATCCGCGTGCTGTGCTATAACCGTCACACGTTTTTTGTGTTAAGGGCCGGTGACTGTCATAGCACATCATGTACATTTTACTTATATCACTCTTCCAGGAGCACTGTAAGTAAAAACGGGGAGTGAAATTGACTGCTCCAAGAGTGGAATGGTCTCTCTCAGTCCCCAGCGTGGCGTGCCGGTACGCGTCACAGGTCACGTGTACCAGCACATCAGAATCATCAAAGTGGTCCTTAAGGGAATGTTAGATCCCAGGGGTTAAATCCTGAAAAACCTTGAGGACTGAACTTGGACAGCCCTGTACTAAACAAAGCATAGAGGGAATGGCATTTGTTCACCATTGTCCTTCTTGTTTTATGGGAATTACACTAGTGGGGCTCACTGACCAGTTTGTGTATTTGCCCATGGTCACAAAGACCATGAGTGTTAGCCTCTCACCTTTATATGCCCAGAAATTACAATGACTAGAAAACTCTAATTACCACCATGAATTGTCCTTTGCTCCTTTGTTCAAGAGATCTTCAATCAGTCCCGGATGTCTTGTCCATGGAGGCAGACGTGACAGTTGTTAGCAGTGCCTCAAACTCTGCTAACTGTACATGGTAACCGGACCAGATTGGTGTACAACACAATGCATTGTATACCATCCTGGCCTTAAAGGGTTAAGTAGGCTTATGTGCTCTGTCTGCTTCAGTTTGGAAAAAATGCCAGTAACTGTCATGTCTGCCTTCATGAACATGACAGGCAAGATTGTGTGAAGATTGATAAGGGCAACATTCATAGGGTTTCTTGGCATAGTATGGTATATGTGGGGTTTATTATTAGGAGGTGCTAGTTCGCCTTTAATAATTCTGTTTTTTAACAGGTACGGTGTTACTACTTTGGTTAACCTATATTACTGTTGGAAATTGTGTATCACTGTCTCCATGCTGTTGTATATTCTCCCTTCCAGATGATATGTCTCAGGGAACAGGATCAACGAATTCTAGGCCTACACTTCACTGGGCCAAATGCTGGAGAACTGATCCAAGGATTCGCTCTTGGAATAAAGTATGTTTATAAAAATAATATTAACTTCCATAGAGACATGAACACGTGATGGAAACTTTTCAGGAGGAAAGCATATTTTAATACCTGTTGAACTGTACTTCTATCATATTCAAAATGCCATCGACGGATGGGGAAGTTCTAATCCAGCAGCTAGAGGATCATATTTGCTCATCCATGTGCTACACAATAGAAAATTAAGGGGAACACTGTATTATTATTATTATTGTTGTTGTTTTTATTATTCTTTATTTAGATAGCGCCAACTTATATTTCCATATTTCGAATATGGAAAACAAAAAGATCAGAGGGCCCTGCTCATGAGAGGTTACAGTCTAGAGGAAGGTAGGTTGGACACAGAAGGAGTAAGTGCTATGGGGTGTAAGTGTCTCCTGCCACATGAACTGCCCATCAGCTGGTGGGTGAAAGAAGTGCTATTGGTCCAGGGAAGGGGTGGTTCTTATTATGGTGGGAGTTGATAGGCTTCCCTGAAGAGGTGAGTTTTCAGGGAGCATCTGAAGGCTGGGGAAGGGTCTCATGGAATGGGGGAGGGAATTCCAGAGCTCAGGTGCAGCACAGGAGAAGTCCTGTAGGCAGGAATGGAAGGATGTAATAAGAGCTGTAGAGAGGAGAATGTCATGTGCAGAGCGAAGATGGCAAGTGAGAGTGTATTTGGAAATGAGAGATGAAATATAGGGGAGTGCAGTGTTAGTAAGGGCTCTGTAAGTTAGCACCAGAATTTTGAATTTAATTCTGTATGCTAATAGGAGCCAGTGTAGGGATTAGCAAACTGGAGTGGTCTTAGAGAAGCAATGAGTAAGATAGATTAGTCTTGCAGCACAGTTCATTACGGGCTGCAGTGGTGTTAGTTGGGGAGAGGAAGGCAAATTAGTAGTGAGGTACAATAGTCAAAATGGGACATGATGAGTGTTTGGATTAGAATTTTTGTGGTGTCTTGGGTGAGAGAAGGTCAGAATCTAGAGATGTTATGGAGATGGAGGTGGCATGAGCTGTATAAAAAAAAGTTTGCCATTTTAAAGCAAGTCCAAAAAAAAGGTATAGCTTGAAAACTTTCAAGCTTGGTGAGAATAAGCAGCTTTGAATGGGATAATGTCATTGTCTTTAAGTTATGACTTCATGTTAGGTTAGGGCTTAACTCGTGGACCATGATTATAATTGTTGTTGTGCAAATAAGCAACACCGAAGAACAGTTCACTTGCACTCCAGGTTTCTGTGTAGATCCTTAGCTAATATGTAAGTGAGTATGCATTGTGATGTACCTGCTATATGTTGCACTACTATGGTGAATGATGAAATGTTTACCTCCTTTTTGTAACATCCATGTTTAGAAACAAAATCCAAATGTGAAGCCAAGAAGCAGGATATGAGCGGGGAGTAGGTGTGTATTGTAAGTGATTAAGGGTTTTGGAGGAGGTAGAGGTATTGTTACGCCATTGTGACCACATATTTTGCCGGTGAGATAGCTCAGTGGTAAATTCCCTGACTATGGAGCCTTTTCAACCTCAAGGTTGCAGGTTTGAATCCCGGCAGGGTCAAGTCAGCCCTTCATCCTTCCAAGGTCGATAAATGAGTACCATTGATTGGATAATAATAACACCTATTATTTCAGCTTCCGATTTGGTTAATTCCGTGAGCGTGCACTGAAAGCGCTTTGAGTCCCACTGGGAGAAAGGCGCTATATAAATACTAGTTATTATTATTATTATTATTATATTTTAGCAGGTCTATCATTGATTACAGCATTGTGTCATTTGGCCCATGTGTAGATGGCCTGCAGCTATAGACTGACAACTGAGCAATCCATCAGAAGGTTCTGCTAAGAGCAGCAGTAGTCTCTAATTTCTACCTTCTGCGAGTCATGTTGTTCATTCTACCCTTCATTCTATTAAAAATGAAGTGTTTTGTGTTAAAACAAATGACATGTTGTGGCAGGATGGGTAAGAATGAAGAAAATACCAGAACTCACCTAGAGAAATCTATTTACAGGAGCGTACATTTTTCTTCTCCAAAGGAAACAACAGGCATTGTGGTATTCTGCATATTTTTGCACTAGAAATATTGTTTTTCTAGGTATTTCTTAAAGGGACACAATACAAAATAATTTATTATAGTATACTTTGATACTATACCTGAATGACAGGAAACAGTTATATCTTGATTTAAATATTTAAAATTTAGGACTTTTTGCTGATGGGCCAACTGGATTTCCTTACAATACTGAAGTTGCAGCATGTTCTAAGCTTCCCCTTCTACACCTGCAAGAGAATCACCCATGTTTCCTTATAGTGGACAGCTTCTTGCTCCTGCCCTCCCACTCCCACCCATTGACATCACTCTCTCTGCTATTACCGAGTGTTCAGTATAAGTTGTTTTTTTTTTTGTTTTTTTTTTTTAAGATTCTTTATGTTGTAAAGCCTGCAAAGTTTTATACTACTCTAGTAATATTGTCATGGCTTTGCCCATGCAGCTAATAAAACAAACAAAAAAAACTCCTTCCCCCCAAAAAGTCCCATGAAGTTGTAATAGGGTTCAAAAAATTAAAAGTGGATTTTTGTGTAGGACTATTTTCCCCTGACATCTAGGTAAATCCAGAAAGGAGACAATTTTCTTAACCCCTTAGCGTCCGGTGACGTACCCGGACCGTCACGCTGGTCCGGCACTTAAGGACCAGTGACGGTCCTGGTACGTCACGCACTATTACTCACCGCACTCCTGCAGGAGCGCGGTGAGTAATACCGGGGACTGAATTTGATCGCTCCAAGACCGGAGCGATCTCTTTCAGTCCCTCAGTTCGGCGTGCCGCCCCACGTGATCAAGTCACGTGGGGCGGCACACCGAAATTCTCTATCGGGTCCTTAAAGGACCCCACACCCCGCGACCTCTGGCCGTTAAGGGGTTAATGACTGGATTGTTGAATTTTCAGTGCTTAGCCCCTTCAATTCCAAAGCAGTGTGCAACACATTGCATAGCACTGCGTTACATAACACTCCATCAGAGTGTGTGTGTGTATGAGTGAGAGCGTATTTGTGTGTGAGCACGTGTGTATGTTTTGTGTGTAGTGCGTGTTTTGCATTTAGTGTTTTGAGTTTTTCATAAAGAGTTTTGCACATAGCATTTTGCCTTTTTTCCATAGTGTATGTTGTTTTGCGGATAGCGTTTTGTGTATATCATTTTCCCTATACCTTATTGCATATGGCATTTTGTGTATTACGTTTTAGGTATAGCATTTTGCGTATTGTGTTTTGCTTACATCATTTTGATTATAGCATACAGCCTTTTGTATATACCTTATTGCGGATATTGCTTTGTGTATATGGTTTTGCGCATAGAATTTTGCACCTACCATATAGCGTTCTGCGTATAGCATTTTGCATATAGTGTCTTGCATATTGCATTTTGCGCATCATGTTTTGTGCATAGCGTATTGCATATAGCAGTTTATGTATTGCTATTTGCATTTAGCCTTTTACTTACAGCATTTTGCCTATAGCAGTTTGCGTATTGTGTATTGCGCATAGCATTTTGCTCACAGCTTTTTGCATATGGTGCTTTGAACATAAGGGTTTGCGTATAGAGCTTTGCATAAAGTGTATACCATATTGCGTATATCATTTTGAATATAGCTTACCGCTTATATGATATTGCGTTTAGCATATAGTGTAAAGCATTTTGCGCATTACGTACAATGTGTTGCTACTGCAGTTAGCATTACTACATAAAGAATATCAATGCTGTCCAATACTTGTAGCAGGAGTGATGTCACAATACAAGACAGGCATGTGGGGCGTATATCGTTTTGAAAATAGCATACCGCTTATATGATATTGCGTTTAACATATAGCGTAAAGCATTTTGCACATTACGTACAGCGTGTTGCTACTGCAGTTAGCATTACTACATAAAGAATATCAATGCTGTCCAATACTTGTAGCGGGATTGATGTCACAATACAAGACAGTCATGTGGAGAGCTTATACACCTGACAAATGTAAGTGATCCCACAAATTGTATACATGCACAGTTTTTGATATTTTCACCCATCTATGAATTTATCCATGCCTGGTAAGTTCATTAGGTTTACATTTCCTCCTGCCCATTTCTTACTTTAAACCTCTCACTGATGCGCAAAGACAAGTCCACTTAAGGACTTTAAACAGGCAAAGCCATCTTCGTAAGCAGCTAACATCACCCATGCTGGACAAATTGAGAGTAATGACTCTTAAGAAGCTTTATAAACCTTTTGTTTTGTTCTGATCTGAGGACAAAATATAGAAACACAGATATGCTTTATTTCCTTCTCTTAACAGGCTACTATAATTTCTACTAGGAGGAACTGCCCCTGTTAATTAAAGTGCTCAGTTAAAATGGACAAATTGCATTGAGCACGCAAATATCAATTTTAAAGTACTTACCAAGTTGCACACCAGATCCTCACCAAGTCCTGAAGGATCTAGTGAAGCTTCTTGTACGATCCTCCTAAATCAGGGCTGTCCAAGTCCATTCTTCAAGGGCCACCAACAGGCCAGGATTTAAGGATTTCCCTGATTAAGCACAGACGAGTTAATCAAAATGAATGAGCCACTGATTAACTCATCTGTGGTTAATCAGGGAAATTCTTATACTGGCCTGTTGGTGGCCCTTGAGGACTGAACTTGGACAGGTCTGTCCTAGATCACCAACTTGAATTACAGTGGAAAATTCTACTCTCTGCTCAAATGTTTTTTAATACTAATAGCAATGTGGGATGGCGTTGCCCGTCATGTTATGCAGGGAATGTGTTTTTTTTTGTTTGTTTTATAATAAATGTTATGATAGTGAAATATAGCGTAGGATGTATGTGTCAGAAAGGGATACACAGACACATGTGCAAACACACACATATACAGGGGGACACACAGCGATAGACAGAGACGCATGCAACACACATGCACTGACATACACAAAGAGTGACACACAGATGCAAAGCAGAACATACATACATACAGTGTGAGTAGTGTAAGTAACATACCTCCCAACATTTCAAATGGCCAAAGAGGGACACTTGTGTTTTAGGTGGTGTTACTGGGGGAGTGGCTGGTGGTGTATTTTAGAGAATGTTTAACCCTTTGAGTGCCAGTGGGTAAGCAATGCATTGCATACCCCTCTGTCATTGAAATGGTTAAGTTACTCTTTGTTTAAGTTAATGATTTAGAAGAAGATGAAAGTATTTTTACACAGACTAATTTATAAGATATATACAGAAGTTTATACACACATTACTGTGGGTTTTATTGATGTGGAGCAATCTTATTCACTTGTATATACACCACACAGTGTGATCTCCTAAATTGAGGAACAGAGGGATTTGGGTGTCAAACAGGGACTGTCCCTCCTATACTGTATAGTGCCAGTCCTTATGCACAGATACACACAGACTGTATACTATACAGCAGAGGTTCTCAACCTATGCCCTCAGTGGCCACTAATAGGCCAGGACTTAGGAATTTCCTGCTAGAACACAAGTGTGTTGATCAGAGGCTCAGTCATATTGATTAACCCACCTGTGCTCTTAAAAGGAAATTCTAAAATCCTGGCCTGTTAATAGCCACTGAGAGCACAGGTTGAGAACCACTGCTATACAGTGCCAGACCATTGTAGAGAATTTTTAACCCCTTGAGTGCCAGGGGGTAAGCAATGCATTGCATCCCCTCTGGCACTGAAATTGTTAAGTTACTCTTTCTGTAAGTGAATGATTTAGAAGTATTTTTTTACACAGACGAATTTATAAGATATTTTCAGAAGTTTATACCCATATTACTGTGGGTTTTATTGACATGGAGCAATCTGATACACTGGTATATACACCACAAAGTGTGATGTCCTAAATAGAGGAGCAGAGGGATTTGGGTCTCAAACAGGGACTGTCCCTCCTATACTGTATAGTGCCAGTCCTTATACACAGACACATGCAGACTGTATACTATACAATGGCAGACCATATATAAATAGTTTGTCATACACGCTATACAGTGAACTATGTACAGCATGGAGATGATTGCAAGAACTGGCACCTCTACTTACAGACAGACTAGCAAACAATCTGCTCTCTTTCTCTCTCTTTGTGCAATATATAAATACAGTCACAACCATGTCTCTGCCATTTACCAGCTCAGCTGAAGCCCTGCTTTGACTGCCTGTTCATGTCTCTGCCATTGTTCCAGTTTCCCAGCTTCTCTGTGCTAGCAAGTCAGCTCCCCAGCAGTCTACCTGCTGATTGGTTAGAAATCGGCTCACTTGTAGTAATTGGCAGGGCTGTGCAGGGTCACAGACAGGGAATGAAGAAGCTGCATATGAGTGGTTTATTGCAGCGAGCTCCTAACCTTGTATCTATGTGCTGGAAACCCTGATGCATAATACAGATTTGGAACATGGTCTTCCAGCTTAGCTTGAACATAGTTCCCATCATCCTCAGCTGCTCAGTGTGCATGTGTGTGTGTCTCTGTATGAGTGTGTGTATATGTTTGTATGTGTCTGCCAGTGTGTGGGGGGCATGTGTGTGTGTCTGTGGTGTACGAATGAGTGGCAGCCATTTTTTTTTCAGCCTTAGATAGTGGTGTGCGGGCTGGATAGTGGGGGCGGGCCAAAAATCACACCCCCATTGAATCTTACTGCCACCCCTGGGTGTGTTTTGAAAGGCACAAAGTCTTTATGTATATATATATATATATATATATATATATATATATATAAATTATCATTATTAGGCATGGCCTGTGTACTAAGAGACACTGCAGGAAAGGGATAAATTAAAATGAACCAAATCCCCATTGAATTGGGAGCTTTTTAACACCCTAAATGCTAAAGAAGCATTGGAGACCTCTTTAACACACACACACACACACACACACACACACACACACACACACACACACACACACACACACACACACACACACACTTCAATTGTATTAAATGGAGCTTTTAGGCTCTTGGAGAGGTGTCCACCACATTGCAGTGCATTTGAGACTTCTCTTCTCTAGCATTCAACAGGTTAAAAGGCCCATTTAAATCAATGGGTGTTTTTATTTTGTATCCAAACTGTTCCACTTTTCTTTAGTTCATCAGCCTAATCTGTTTTTCTTTTTAGTTGCCCTTTAACAAACACCCACACTTGAGTTATTTGTTTCATGTTAGTTTCCCTTTAACACACATGTGCA
Organism: Rhinophrynus dorsalis; assembly: GCA_037306005.1. Lineage (NCBI taxonomy): Eukaryota > Metazoa > Chordata > Amphibia > Anura > Rhinophrynidae > Rhinophrynus > Rhinophrynus dorsalis. The sequence goes on along the minus strand of CM074718.1, from coordinate 499,227,532 downwards.
TGCACACACATTACTTTATTTCATGGGCACACCATAGGCACATATTACATTGTTGCTTTTTTCATGTTCTTTGCCCTTTAAAATTCATTATATTCCACGTATTCTCAATATTGTGAAGCTGCACGTATTCATGATCTGCACATTTGATTCACAGAATGATTTTACAAGGGAAGTAAAGCAGGACTGTTCCTCTGCAGATATGTTCTTGCCCCTTTAAGAGCAAATGAGTATTTTGTGCCTTCTGCTTTTTCCCGTGGATGTCCCATCTTGTCATCACCTCTTTAACCATTGCTCAAATTGTCACTATAGCTGTAAACTGACACTGTAGCCAAGAAATGCAAATGTTGTTTGTGTAACATGCAAATGTCATTCAGCTTTCATTTAGTGACCAAAAAAGAGGGGGTGTCAGCTGGATACATTAACCCCTTGTATGCTGGAGAGCTTGCTGCCATCCAGGGGTTAACAGCCGTTCATTAATTTTTTCATATAATTTCTTTAGAGACATTTCTTTAATGCCTTTATTCCTATTTGTTTATAGATGTGGTGCAACCTACTCCCAGTTAATGCGCACAGTAGGAATACACCCAACCTGTGCTGAGGAAGTAACCAAGCTGCACATCACCAAACGCTCAGGACTGGACCCCACTGTCACAGGCTGCTGAGGTTAATTACCATCCCTGCACGAAATATATGCCATGTGTCTGCTGGCAGGGTCAAGGGATATTTCTCTCAGCCATAAAGTAAATTCAGCAACCTGCACATTATATAGAAATTCAGTTGGAATCAAATGAGCTATTTGAAAGTTTGATTTTGAAAACCAGTGGAAATTTCATATGAAATACAGTGCACATTTCACAGCAAATTCAAGGAATTCATAACATGTCTGAAGTGAAACCAGGTGGAAAGGAGTTGATAAGAGGGAAAATGAGTGACATACTCCTATTCTACAACCATCCAGGAGGTGGAAGTGCAGCCCAGCAGATGTGAAGACCACAGGTAGTGAGAATAATGTAATTCAGCTTTTCATCTGCTTCGTGCCTGGGGTGTATTTCAAAGAGTAAATAACATTAGGGGAACTATACTTGGAACTAATTTATCATGAAAGAGCTTAAAAAAAAAGTTTTCAAACTTCAAATGATGCCGTTTACAAGCCATACCATTCTCCTTTCTCAATGCCAATCAAACCCCAGCATCACATTATATCACATTACTGGAAACTCATTCTTCTATCCATATTTATTTACTGTCTTCTCATCTCCTTCTCTAAGAACTTTCTAACCTGTCTCACTGTTTGTTTTTCTAGCTCGCGACTAAAGTGCAGAAATGTATCTGATTTTTATCTACAGCTGTCGGGTGGGGGGTCACCTACTTCCACACATGCTGAAAGCACCTACTGCGTTATACTGGGCGATCTTTCATCTGTTGTGATCACAACACGCTTAATATCCCTTATCCCTGCTGTTTGTGATTGAACCTTGTAGTCAGACACTCGCTGGCTTTATCAGCAAGCCTCCCATTGAATGTCTGTCACATTCGGAGAGAAAGTGGTTTCTTTAACCCTTTGAGTGTCAGTGGTACTGAGTTGCAAACTCCTCTGGCATTCAAAGGGTTTAAGCCAGGAATGGGCAACCTGCCGCCCTCCATTTTGTTGTTGGCCTATAATTCCCATCTTCCCACCCCTGATTTAACTGTTTTGCTGACATAGGTTTATATACACAGCAAAAGTGGATACATTCTGGGGCAAGCAAGTGGCACCATAAGGAACAAACATACTGTTCAATTGATTCAAATGTGGCTTTTAACCCCTTAAATGCTATGGTACTGTTGATTTGCTTCAGAATTGAACCTCTTTCGATTGGTCATAAGCGCCTAATGTACAAAGAAAAGAGGATCAATTGTGGTACAAACTAACTGCACCAAAGAGGAGAAACAAAATATATAAAACTTCCCTTTGGTTAAATGGGGATTAATTAATAACCATTCGAGTGCTAAGGGGTTAAATGTTAGTGTTTTCCAACACATTGCCCCATTCAAATCAATAGGGATTTGTATTTCTCCCCTGAGTTGCAGTTGGCATAGCCCAGAATTGTTCCACCTTCCTCTTGTGCATAAAGCTCTAAGGGCCGTATATTCAAAGAAACTGGTGGAAATTTGTGGAAAAAATATGCATTTATTATATTTTTATTTGACCCCAATGGTGCAGTGAGTTTGCTCAAAAATCACTCTAGTTTTCTTTTGGACGTAGGGCCCTTTAAGTGCACACAGATATAACTAGTTTAAGCTGTGGGGAACAGCAAGCAAGCTAGAAAGAGCGAGTCATTTTATAGGCAGTGATATTTTTAATGGCCCCACATATCCTGTAAGCTGGTGTATAAGCATGGGACTGACATGGTGTCTCCATTGTTTGCACGGAAAGTAAAATGAATTAGGACTCTAGGCACAATTGGAGCTACACTGTAGCCAGATAGATTACTTTCTGACACACTGCAGATTAATGTTCAGGTCCTGCAGCTCAGCGAAAGGCTCACGTCACTGGAATTACTTTACAGGAGGAAACAGATTGGGAACAAAAATACTTTTGGATTCCTGCCTGTAATTTGCGGCTAGGTTCCCAAATATTCCTGAAACCCACATCACGCTCCTAGGCACCATCAAAGGCTTAGCGTCTCCTTCAGTACAATAAAAAATAACAGAGGACATCCTGAGGAAGCGGTATCCTAATATCGCTAGCCTGGCATGTCTTCCCCGCAAGGAGATCTGAAAAATTACATCTGACATTGAATATTCCATAAGGCCAAGAAACATGCACAGTGATTGGACTCTGCTGTGTGAATATGGGAGCTGATGAGCTGTGTGCGTGATTTCCAGATGGCATTTCAGAGTTCCAGTCCTTGGTCTTACTGAAATGAAAACAAGGCCAAATCTAATTGCAGAACATGCTATCAAAAAGCTGGCTGCTTATACATGATAATCCTGGTCCAGTAGGAGGCTATAAACGTATGGCAATGAGCCATATTTGTTTGCCTTACTTTGCAATGCGTTGTGTACCCCGCTGGCACTCAAAGGGTTAACATTTTGAGTTCCAGAGTGTTAATGGCAGTTAAATGGATATTGTCAACAGAAAAGACTATCCAGTCTCTGATTATTGGTGAAATCTAATATTGCTTTAAAGGAGAATTAATACCGCCTAATAATAACTGCCTTACTATGGCCAGCAAATCCTAACGGCCCCCATGAATTTTGCCTTCTGCCTTTGTGTAAGATATAAAATCTTCAGTCAGACCTGGTTTTGATGACCATGAAGGCAGACATGACAGTTGTAGGCAGTTTTTTCAAACTGAAGCAAGCAGGGTGCGTGAGCTTCTTGACCCCTTTGGTACTTAAAGGGATAGTAATACTCAATATGTAAAAAATATATATTGCTTCCTCTGCTGAGAGGTGTTTTATTCAAAAGATATTACAGCTGAAACCTGAGTTTTTTAGGTGAAGTATCTCAGTGGCCTAAAATTGTGCAGTGGTGCTGTTGCTACACAATCCAATGGAGATTTATGGTCAACTGATCAGAGCTGTCCATAGGATAATATCGCGACAGCACCACTACAATTTCAGGCCACTGAGATACTGCTGTAATAACTTTTTAATAAAACATGTCTGAGTTGTAGGAGTGCCCTTGTTTTACTCAGGGGGATAAACCTCGCAATATATATATATATATATATATATATATATATATATATATATATATATATAATTTTTTTTTTTTTTTTTCACGTATTAAGTATTTCTGTCCCTTAATGGGTTAAGATGACCATGTGCAGTGAGCAAAGATTGTGTCATGTGGTCCTGACAGCAACTATCATGTCTGCCTCCTGCACATGACTTGCAGGACTGATTGTTCTCTTGATCAAAAGGCAAACGGGCACAATTCATAGGGACCAGTATGATCTTCTGTCTATTATAACGTACGTTTGGAAGGACGTATTATTGGAAGGTGTTAGTTCTCCATAATATTGGCCATTTAGAAAAGAAAATGTAATAATGATTGATTCTTTGTGGTACAAAATATTTTTTCTTTCTTTTCTTTCCTTGAGCGGGGATCGGCCTGTACATATACAGCTGCTTTTGTACAGACTAGAGGTAATTTCCAGTGTTACAGCATAGTTTTGTTAGCGACTTTAATATCCTACAATAATGAGCAAATGTTTTCATTCTTTGAATAGTTTGTATTCTGTCTCTCTCACAGGACAAAAGAGGCTGTGAATTTTTATTCACGCACACACCTGCGGGTTTATATACATTTGTTGCAAAAGTCTGTTTGCATTTTACCCCCTCAATCTGCTCATTCTGAGTGACGTCATTACAACAACCTTAAGACAGACCATATTTACAGATATTAAATACCTGCTACGTTCGGCTACATCTTAACCCTTTAAGGACCACAGGGCTGTGCAGTGCAGTTCATTGCACAGCCTCCTGGTCCTTAAGGGGTTAAGGTATATTTAAATATTTTAACGAAAGAGTATAGTAAGCTTGATAGGAAAAAAATATAAATAAACTACTTGGGTGCTAGAGGATTTACCAATTCCTTGTTTTGCAATGCGTTGGAGACCCCGCTAGTATCCAAGGGTTTAACCCTTTGAGTGCCATAGGGGTACGCAACGCATTGCAAAGCAAAGGTTTAACAAAGCTGTGGTACTGTAAGTCCACCATGAAATTCTGGTTCACATGTATGCATGAATGTAAACACTAATTACTTATAGACGTGCAGATGATCCTGTCTTCCTAGCAGACTGAGTCCTGGTGTATATTTTCAGGGATGGTGTTTTTGTATTAACACTACTGAGAGTAGTAGCTGAGTATTGACACATATAGACATATTTGGGCCACCAATTAATGATGGCTTGTGTGTAAACCCACATAGTGGGCAGGACAGGCCGGATCTTCTGTTGGTTCCCTGATATTTGTGAGATAATATTATGTGGATTAACAAAATAAACTTTCTTTCATACCAAAGGCAGTGTGGCTCTTGGCCTTATTTCTAGAAGGTTCTTAGACATGTTATGATTATCAGAGCTCTGTATTAACTCTGTTATAAAGGGTGGTGGGGGTTTGTTGCATCAACGTGTGTCTCTGGTGAAGAAAAGAATGTTTTCTCAAATCTTTATCAGGGCTAATGAAGGTCTGAAGCAAGAGCAAAACGTTGGCTTAGCACTTGATTTTATTTTTCCTATTAAATCACCATAAGCACAAAACAGACCCCTATATGCATTGAAGACACTGTGCCTTATGTACGAAAGAAAAAAAGAAGCGATTTTATAGCAAACCAACAATAGGGGAGAAGAAAACATTTCCAAATCTACTATTGATTTAAATGGAGCTTTAAGTTAACCATTTGAATGTTTTTCAATGTGCAGGAGACTTTTAGCATTCAAGGGGTTAAAAAGTCACTTTTAAATCAGTGGGAAATTGTATTTGTCTCCTATGCTGCAGTTGCTCCAGAATGACTTCTTTTTCTTTTGTACACAAGGCTTGGGTATATATGTATGTATTATATATATATATCATCCCTCATGGGTCTTTTAAATAATGCAAAGAAAGTTAAAATGTATGTTTCAATCCCTTCTTGGGATCTTTTGTCAAGATTAAGATTAGAGTGACAAGAACCACTACATATACCCTATGATAGTGTGAAAACAAACACCAGAATATCCATCACTCTATCATATGGTATGGTATATGTTTTTTTTTCCTGCTATCTACAGGTCATCTCCTGGCCCCCAACTTTACACAGTGATTCTCACTTGTTATTCAGCTAACCCATTTGTCTCATTGCATGTAAAATGAGAATCTGATTCCTCTCAAATACATACAGCAAACAGAAGACCTCAACATTGTGGTGATGAATAAGTGATATTTGTTGTCTCCTATAATCAAACACTAACACTGCCATTTTTCTCCTCAAACAGAGCTTTTTCAATCCATAAATACACACTCAATGTTACTTAAAAACACAGTTTGACATAAAAGTCCCGTGACACCTTACTTGAAGTTGCTCAGTTTTAGATACAAAATGAGATTTGGAGCTGAAAAAAGCCGCCATACATTTATATAATTATATTTAATCTTAATACCCTTTTGTCCAAACAATGAATTAGGACAATTTTGATTGAAAAATAGTTGCTTTTCCTTGATCATCATTGTACTTTTCAACTTTTATGCCATATGGTCATGTAGCAATAGCAATATTCTCTATGCTAAGATTTAGGCTAGTTATGCCCTATATTACTAGGATAAGGTTCTAACTGACCGTTTTTTTCAAAAATTGTATAGTGTCTTTAATGAACGATGGAGCCTTCTCAAGTTTGGGATTCAATACATTGTCCAAAAACATAGCTAAACAACAACAATTCTGAGTGTATCCCTGCTGCAGTGGGTCTCCCTGGGGGTCTAGCCAGACTTCAGTGTGTTTTGGGTACATTACAGAGCACTGGATTAAGTGGATTTTTTTTATGTAAGTAGAGGAACGAGTCCCTCAATTAATTTGGAGGGGCTCATCATTCCTTTTTGCATTTCATATCTACTGCACTTAGATCCCCCTTTTGTATGTATGTATGTGTGTATATATATATATATATATATATATATATATATATATATATATATATATATATACAGGTCTCAACATTTCCACTCGCCACTAGCCAATGGCGAGTGAAAATTTAGCCCTGGCGAGTAGAAATTCAGCCCTGGTGGGTATGCTAAGGCTTGCAGTGGTGAGTAACTTTTCAGGTCTGGCTAGTAGCAAAGGACTTCAAATTTTAAGCCCTGTATATATATATATATATATATATATATATATATATATATATATAATGGTGTTCCATTGCTGTGCATTTCTTCCTTCACTTGAATAAATAAGTGATGAATTATCATCATTATATACATAGTATTAGCCAGGATCCATGGCTGCAGGTAAGGCAGAACCTTGGCCATGTGTCTTAGCAGTGATTTTAAACTCTAACTCCGAGGAACTCCTAACAGGCCAGGAATTGAGGATTTCCCATCTTAAACACAGATAAGTTAGTCAGAAGGATGGAGCCTCTGATTAACTCACCTTGTGCAGAAGATAGGAAATTCTCAAGCCCTGGCCTGTCAGTGGGCCCTGATGGCACGGGAGTAGAACCACTGCTTTATTAGACAAACAGACATTTAGCATACACGACAAAGGAGCAGAAAAAAAAACATAGAATTTGACAGCACATAAGAACCATTTTGCCTAGTGTGTCCACGATTGCATTATGTCTGGTTTGATGGATCCTTTATAGTATACCCTTAAATAACTATCCCAATCAGTTTTTGTTAAAATCTGTTTTTTCCAATTTATATTCATCTATGTGCTACTAGCTTTATATCAGCTTTTCTCAGCCTGTATTGTTCCAAGCTCTTTTAGAGCTGCACAATTTCATTTGAGGGATATGGGTCCATGATGGTAGAGGATGGGACCAGCTTTGGCTTTGCTTTTCACCCTTTAAGGACCAGAGGGGTGTGTTAATTTTAAAGAGAATTAAAAAAAATGCCTTTCTCTTACATCCAGTATGGAACGTAGGAACCATGGAGTTCCCTCCTCCAGGAAGGCAGGGTACTTTCCAAGAGACAGGTTCTTTGGGGTGGAAACTCCCTCCTCACCCACTAGTTCAACCCTCCACCTCCAGATTCATGTGCAGTGTATCCTAGAAGATGGAGGTAAAGTGGAACTTCTGTTAGTTTTTAGGGGTTTTTATTGTTTTTCTTTTTAGATATGGGGCTGTATAATTCCCCATTAGGTAGGCTCCCGTCACTGGCTTCCTTAGAGTTGGATTGCCCAGTTCACAGGAGTTTTGTGGAGGTTGATTTTATAAGTCTGTTCCTCATGGCTGAATCTCTTAGAGATTCTGCCCCATTTAGATGGGAGCCCAAAGACAAAAGAGTGGTGAGTAACCCTTTAAGTGCCATGGTCCATCTTATGTCCCACTATATCAGCGGTTCTCAACCTTTCTAGTGCAGCGACCCTTTGATAAAATTTCCCAAGTTGTGGCAACCCCTAACAGTAAATTATCTTCGTTGCTCCTTCATCGCTGTAATTACTGAATTACTCCGTTATAAAGAAATCCTTACTGTTCCGAGGCCGGTAGCCAGGCACCAGCGCAGACATCTTGTCTGCGAGCCTGCGCTGTAAGTCCTGGTCTCCCGGGCAATGACAAGTTTTACAGATTAAAATAGACAAAAAAACAATTTTCTGATGGTTTTAGGCGACCCCTGGCAAATCGTCATTCAACCCCGAAGGGGTCGTGACCCACAGGTTGAGAACCGCTGCACTATATCTTCCACACTCTGTGTGATGTTATGCACTCATTACTATCCCTTATTCTCTCTTCATATGCATGGTAGCATAGATGGCTGCATTAGTTTTTATTTTAACCCTTGCATTGCTGCAATCCTATCATGGGTCTTTTTCTGGGATATTTATGCTTCTTAGCACTCCAAAACCACTGTAATATTCATTATCATGCCAACACCCAGGGGCGGATTGTAAGGGAATACCGGCCCGGGCTCCCCCCTCCCACACACACACACACCCCCCCGGTGCGCACTGAAAGAATTGCAAATAAATTACAAGTGCTGTACAGTGCCGGACATCTCTCTTCTCCACTAACTTCCTTTAGTGCCCTCATTCTGCACTCAAGACAAAGTGGAGCGGATGGGTAGACAGATGGCCAGCGCTGTACAGCACTTGTATTTTAATTGCAGTTCTTTCAGCGCGCACCGGAGGGGGAGAGAGTCTGCACAAAGTGGATCGCGACTTTTTAAAAGTGAGCCGATATAGCGGCCCACCGGGGGATGCCCGATCCCCCGATAGGACAATCCGCCCATGCCAACACCCCAGGTGTTTTTGACAATTTTTTCGTTTATTAAAATAATGTTCAATTTTAGGTGTATGGCACCTTTAAGAACAGGAGTTTGCATCGTGGCCATCTTTGCTGAATAGGTCTTAATGGGAGAAAGCTCTATGGGGCATATCTCTGCACTGGTTCATGCTAGAAGGGTCAGAGCTGGCTCTTCTTATTTGATCAAGCTCTATCACATGAGCAGGGTTATTCCATGAGGATCGCCATGCTTTGTGGCTGGAGAGGCACTCATTGTTAGGTACCCGTAATTGATAAAGACTACAATACCTAGAATTCCCTGTTTCCCGGGCTTGCTTCTGATTGATGGATGTCCTTTCAGGATGCCATTTTATTTCGCCATAGCTTATACTTTGCAGAGGTTGACTCTACTGCTCTTTCCCCCCAGTTTAACACTTTGTATACCAGATAAGTACTTTTTTTGGTGGCTTTGCTTTAAACTGGGGCTACTTTTAGTTAGTTTTCTATAATTTTATATACTTTTTTTTTCTGATTGGTTCCCTGTGCGGTCGCCATTTTGTATTTTCCATACACAAGTATCATACGCAGGGTTTGGTCTCCTCAGCTCTCCTCCTCAGGTTAACCCTTCGCTTGCCAGATGTCATGGGAGACTTGTGAAATAAAGACTCTTGACAAGTACAGATACAATAAAATGAAGATTTATTAAAAGAAAGATAAAGGAAGTAAAGTATCTCTCCACCCTTCACTAGACCAGGTATGGAGACAGGGCAACGGCACTTCCCCAACCCTTCACTAGACAGGTGGGAAGCTAGTACAACATACAATACCCCAGAACGCTGGAGCACATACAAGGAGCGAGAGTACTTCTCCAACCCTCACAAGGCCAGGTCTAGGAACCATGTAACGATACTTCCCAACCCTTCAGTAGACGGGTGTGAAGACAGTACACAGACAATACCCCTGAATGCTGAGCACCAGCAAGAAGCAAGAGCACTTCTCCAACCTTCACTAGGCCAGGTAGAAGGACAGTGCACAACACTTCTCCTCTACCCTTCACTAGACAGGTGTAAAAATGGTACACAGACAATACCTCAGAATGTTGTAACACCTACAAGGAGCAAGAGTCCCCAGGAATCTGGGGATAGCCATGCAACAAAACAGGCCCTAGAATGCTAGGGCCCTGACAGGCAATGGTGACTTACCCTAGAACACTAGGGTTAACCAACAGGCAGAGGTGACAAACCCTAGAACGCTAGGGGAGACAACAGGCTACCCAGACAATAGGCCGCAAGTGGACAATGTTCTAGGCTGACAAATACGGAGTACTGCCAGGAGGCAGTAAGTGCGGCAGCGTCAGTAGGCTGAGGATGGAACAGTCAGCTGGAGCTGGGTAGGCCGGAGCGGAAAGTCAGCCAGAGCGAGGAGCGCAGCGGAGCGAGAGTCGACCAATGCCGGAAGGAAGGGTTAGATGAAGACATGAGTCCCGATCAGGTAGTCAGACGAAGTCATCAGAGCTGGGTTGGGTAGTCAGACGAAGCCAAGGGTCTCAGCTGGATCAGATAGTCAGATGAAGCCAGAAGTCTCAACCAGATCGGGTGGTCAGACGAAATCAGAAGTCTCAGTCGGATCCGGTAGTCAGACAGAACCAGAAGTCTCAGCTGGATCAGGTAGTCAGATGAAAGCAGGAGTCAAGCAGGAACGGAATTCAGACGAAGCCGGGAGTCATACACCGCAATCAGAACACAGAAGCACAACGCTCAGGTAGACCACGAAAGGGCCAGGGTGTATAGTGAGGTTTCGGCCTTTAAGGCCTAGCATGTGGGAGGAGATACCAGTGGCCTATAAGAATAGCGATATGTATATAGTGACAACCAGGAGGAGAACAAGGTCGCAAATACCACAGAGCACCACTGGAGGCAATCACGGAAACCGAGATGGCAGATAAGTGCATTTTAGGTTTTCTGGGATGAAATTTTAATCTGGCAGTATTTGGGTCTTTCCTTTTACTGTATTGACACTTTCTCCTGTTAGGATGACAGATCCACTTGGACACGGGGCTAGGCCTTAGGTTAAGGACTCAGGGACATCTCAGGTCCCCCTTACGTATTGTTCCTTATGCCACTCAGGGCTTCCTATGGAGTGTTCTGGGCATTTATGCCCCTCGTGCTGTGGCCCCTGTGTCTCTGCCAGGGCCCTCCAACCATAACCAAGAGCCACCTTGGGTCAAGGACTTAAAGTCCTCTATAGCACAGTTTCTCTATTCAAGGAGTTCTTCAGTCTTGGAGACCCCCCTTTTCCTTCAGGTTTGTGGCCCCTAAGGCCCCTGGCATTTCTGATCTATCTGATTCTTCCTTTGAGGATTCATATGGAGACTGAGGATGGTATGTGTTCCGAAGGGGCTTCTTCCTACTTTCACAGGGACCCCTTTGAAGCTGAACCCGAGCCCTCTCATTCTACTCCTGTAGAGCCATAGGCTAATTCTGATGTCTTTCAAAAGCCTAAAAAGTTATGGAGGAGTAGAAAACGCCTTATAAGCGTCTTTCTGTCTAAAAGGTTCTCAAAATTCTATCCCTTTTCTGAAGATGCCTTGACTCAATGGGCTACTCCTCCTCAGGTTGATTCCCCCATTTCTAGGCTTTCTAAATCCACGGTCTTGGCTGTGGCAGACACTTCATGTTTAAAAGATGTGACTGACAGAAAACTTGACGCGGTTTTGAAGGCTAACTTCATGGCCACAGGTGCGTCCATGAGGCCCACCTTGGCTTCTGCATGGGTCAATAGGGCTATTGCTGTTTGGACTGAACAGCTGACTGCTGCTGTACACAAAGGTGCTCCAAAAGCTGACCTTTTATCCCTTTTGGCCAACAGTTCTGAGGCTCAGCATTATGTTACTGATGCTCTCATGGATGCAGTTCAGCTTGAAGCCAAGGCATCCCCTTTTTCTGTGACTGGTAGGCGCATGCTGTGGCTGAAGATCTGGTCTGTTGACTTAATCTGTAAAAAAATATTACTGATTTCTCTTCCCTTTCAGGGTACAGCTCTTTTTGGCCCTGAACTGAAGACTCTCATCAGTGGGGCCACTGGCGGTAAGAGCACGTTGTTGCCTCAAGCTCCTAAACGCACCCCTCAGGCGAAGAGGCATAATATTTTTCGTTCCAAACAAAGCAGAGTTTGGAGAAAACCCGGTGGAGCCTCAGCCCCGCGTTACACCCCCCTCCAAGCCCAAGCAGCAGTGGAGGTCTAAACAAACCTCCACCAAACCTTCTTCAGTATGACCAGTAGGGGTTGCCTGCATCACTTTTTGAGTGTTTGGACAGGCTCTGTTGTGGATCAGTGGGTATTACAGGTGGTTTCAGGTTACAGTATTCCCTTCAAATCCCTGCCCCCCCTTCAGGTTCTTCCCTTCTCGTTCCCCTCAGGGACAAGAAAAGCTCAGGCTTTTCAAAGGGGCAGTCCAGTGTCTCTTGGACAAGAGTATTCTGGCACCGGTTCCCATACAGTAGAGAAGTTCCAGCTTTTATTCCAACCTCGTTCCCAAGAAGGATGTTGGCTGCCGCCCTATCCTGGACCTCAAGGTTCTCAACAAGTTAGTGGTCACTACAAGGTACAAGATGGAGTCCCTGCGCTCAGTCATCGCACGATGTGTCCAGGGGAATTGCTGGCATCCTTGGATATTCAGGATGCAAATCTGCATATTCCTGTGCATCCGGATAGTCAACAATACCTCACGTTTTCCTGCGAAATGGGCCATTTCTAGTTCATTGCTCTCCCCTTACAACAGCTCCTCACTTGTTCAGTCGAGTTCTGGTTGCATTGATTGCCTTCCTGCACACCAAGGGGATTCAGGTAACGATTTACATGGGTGACCTCCTAAAGGTGCCTTCCAGGGGCCTTCTTGACTGCCAGATCCAGGAATGTGCTCAGATCCTCCTTTAACATGGTTGGATTCTGAATATGGACAAGTCTGATCCTGTGCTCTCACAGAACCTGGTGTTCCTTAGTCTTCTCTTCGATGCTCTGCAGAGTATGATCTATCTGACGGAGGACTCAATTCAGCAGCTCACCTCCAATTTAGGTTGAAAAAAGACTTGCATCCATCCAGTCCAACCCTTTTCCTATTCCTGTGTGCCATCGCTGATCCAAAAGAAGGCAAATAAAACCCCTCAATACAGCAATTTCAAATTCTGCCTTGAATGGGGGGGGATTCCTTCTTGATTCCAAATGGCAATCTGATTTCTCCTTGGATCAACAGGCACTAACTACATACGTACATAGCCCACTATGTTCTGCTCTTTTAAATAAGTATCCAGAACCTTTTTAAAGGCATCTAATGCATTCGATAGCACCACCTCCTCAGGCAGTGAATTCCATACCTTTATTGTCCTTACCGTAAAGAAACCCTTCCGCTGCTGTAGACAAAATCTCCCTACCTCAAGTCTAAGCGGATGGCCCCTTGTCCTTTGTACTGTTCTGTTAATGAACAGGTCTTTGGAGAGCCCTTTGTATGGGCCCTGAACATATTTATATAGTGTTATCATATTCCCTCTAAGACACGATTTCTCTAGTGTGTACGAGTTTAACTTTTCTAGCCTTTCTTCATAACTAAAACGTTCCATTCCCCTTACTAGTTCTGTAGCCCTCCTCTGCAGTTTCTCTAGTTCCATAATGTCCGTTTTCAGAAAGGGCACCCAGAATTGAACAGCACATTCTAGGTGAGGTCTTACCATGGACCTGTAAAGAAGCATAATAATATCTTCCTCCCTTGAGCCAATACCCCTTTTAATACATGCAATATCTTATTGGCCTTTGCAGCTGCCAGCTGGCACTGCATGCTACTGATAAGTCTATTGTCTACCATTACTCCCAAATCATTTCATTAGTAGATTTCCCCAGAGAAAAGCCATTTAAACTATATGTTGGACTTTTATTACTAAAAGTGGCGAGTGAAAATTTTGAGTCCTGGTGTGTATATATATATATATATATATAATATTATATTATATTATTGTGGTAAGGTCCCTTCAAACACGGTCAGGACAGCCAGGAGGTTGTAACTTCAATGCAGTTTATTGTAAACAGCAACAACAAAAGAAAAGTCTCTTTTCAATTTTAGGGTATGCTTCCCCTTTAAATCAAACAGGTTTTTGACACCAAATAAAAAAGTACAGAAATAAACAGGCCTACTCCTTTCAGGAGGCTAACTCACAGTAGTTCCCTCACTACCAGTTACTGACCCAGCTACTCTGGGTTCCAGTACAAAAAAGTTAAATAAGCAGACATGCAATCTTTTCAGTTCAGAAGCTTGCTCACCATTTCTTGGTTTCAGAGGCAGACAGACAGCTTGCAGGTCTCCAAACACACTATCCCAGTGCAGTCTGACCACACCCTGCTCTTTCAGACCTACTATATAGGTCTGAACTAATTAACCAGGAGCACGTGTGCTAGCAGAGGCAAAACACAAAACTTAACTCGTTAATTACTGGGATAAACTGCTTGTTGTAGCCTATGGCTGATGTATACATGGTCCTGGATTCTGTCACATATCCCCCTCCCCAGCTTCACACAGGCGTGTGAAACGGTCACCACCGCAAGGCCATGTGCCCTAGATAGAGCATCAGCATTACCATGAAGCAAACCAGCCCGGTGCTGCACAATGAACTTAAACGGAGGACAGAAACCATCTCAGGACCCTGGAGTTTCTGTCCCTGTTGGTGCGCATCCACCGTAAGGGAGCATGGTCAGTGATCAGTGTAAAGCGTCTACCAAGCAAATAATACTTAAGAGTGTCCATAGCCCACTTAATAGCCAAACACTCCTTTTTGACCACAGCATAGCGCTGCTCTCTGGGCAACAGTTTCCGGCTCAAGTACAAGACGGGATGCTCTTCCTCGTCTATGTACTGTGAAAGTACCGCCCCCAAACCCATCTCAGAGGCATCAGTCTGCAAGAAGAATTCTTTCTTGAAGTCAGGTGCCACGAGGATAGGTTGTTGACACAGCGCAGAGCGAAGATCCGAAAAGGAGTCCTCTGCTTTGCTGTCCCACCTAACCATGTCCGGACATTTTGCTTTAATTAGGTCAGTGAGGGGACAAGCTCTGGTCGCAAAATGCGGTATAAACTGGCGGTAATAACTAACCAGTCCCAGAAAGGCCCTAACCTGCTTTTTCCTAAGGGGCAGAGGCCAGTTCTGTATGGCCCCCACTTTGTCAAACTGGGGTTTTACTAACCCTCTACCAACCACGTAACCCAAGTACTTGGTCTCTGCCAACCCAATACACTTAGATGGCTTAGCCGTTAGCCCAGCCTTTCTGAAAGTGTCTAACACTGCTTCTACTTCGCAGGTGTGTGTCCCAGTCTGTGCTATGAATTATAACGTCATCCAGATATGCAGCTGTATACTGGGCATGAGGTCTGAGCAATTTATCCATTAACCTCTGAAATGTCGCTGGGGCTCCATGCAGACCAAAAGGCATTATTCTGTACTAGAATAGACCGTCAGGTGTAGCAAATGCTGTTTTCTCTCTGGCCCGCTCACATAACGGCATCTGCCAATAACCTTTTGTCAGATTCAATACAGAGAGAAACCTGGCATTTGCTAATCTCTCTACCAACTCGTCCACCCGGGGCATGGGGTAGGCATCAAACTTTTAAACTTCGTTTAACTTTCTGAAATCATTACAAAACCTAATAGAACCATCAGGCTTGGGTACTAGAACTTTTGGGCTGGTCCAATTACTTTGAGATGGTTGAATCACCCCGAGTTCAAGCATTTTCCAGACCTCAGCCCTTACAGCTTCCCTTCTTGCCTTGGGAATTCTGTAAGATTTAGCCCTAATGGTAACCCCTGGCTCTGTAATAATGTCATGGGCTATTTCCTGGGTTCTGCCAGGGATTGGAGAGAAGACATCCTTATTCCTCTCAACCATGCTCCTAGCCTCCTCTGCTTCTTCAGGTGTCAGCTCTGTAGAAACTGCCACAGGCTGTTCAGCGGCCAGGGAGTCATCCTTTAGGTCACCCACCACAACTCCACAGGCTTCCCTATCCCTCCACGGTTTAAGAAGGTTTATATGAAGCACCGCCTCCTTCTTATGGCGATCTGGCTGACTAACCTTATAATTTACAAGACTTATTTTTTCCAGAATTTCATAGGGTCCCTGCCACTGAGCGAGAAGTTTACTTTCTGCTGTGGGGACTAGAACCACTACCCGGTCACCCTTTTTAAACTCTCTCACTATAGCCTTCTGGTCATAGTGGAATTTCTGGGCACCCTGAGCCTGTTCCATGTGCTGGCGAACAAGAGGAACAATTCGGGCCATACGCTCCTATATTTGTTCCACATGTTGTACCATATTAGTCCCCGGGACTCCCTGTTCCTCCCATGTTTCTCTAAGGACATCAAGTATCCCCATGGGGTGCCTACCATATAGAAGCGAAAAAGGGGAGAAGCCAGTGGAGCTTTGGGGAATCTCTCGGACAGCAAACAATAAGTAGGGAAGCAGTAGGTCCCAATCCTTTCCATCCCTACTAACCACTTTTCTCAACATCCCTTTTAAGGTGCAGTTAAATCTTTCTACCAGCCCGTCTGTTTGGGGGTGGTATACAGAGGTTTTCAAAGCACGTATTGCAAACAGCTGACATAACTCCTTCATAATACGGGAAACAAAAGGGGTACCCTGGTCAGTAAGTATTTCTTTTGGTATACCAACCCATGAAAAAACATGGACCAATTCCTTTACAATATTTTTGGCATTAGCCTTGCGCAGTGGAATGGCCTCAGGATATCGAGTTGCATATTCGAGAATCACTAAAATATACTGGTGTCCTCGAGCAGATTTCTCCAACGGACCTACCAAGTCCATGACAATCCTTTCAAAGGGCACATCAAATATTGGGAGGGGTATGAGTGGGGCCCTTAATCTGGGTTTTGGGGAAGACAGCTGGCATTCTGGGCAAGAAGTACAATACCTTTTAACCTCCTCATGTACTCCTGGCCAAAAGAACAGTCTAAGCACTTGTTCTTGAGTTTTTTCGGCCCCCAAGTGTCCCCCCAAGAGATGAGAATGGGAAAAATCAAGCACCTTTTGGGTATAGGAGGAAGGCACAACCAGCTGTTCGATCTCCTGGCCTTCATCTGTGGTTACTCTGTGAAAGAGGTCATTCTTGAGAATGAAATAGGGATAACCCCTTTCTGGTTGACCCTCTACAGGCACTCCATTCACCTCTACTACTCTGCTCCTAGCATTTTGCAACAAGGGATCATTTGCCTGGTCTCGACCAAAGCTAGCACTGGTAGTGCCCAATTTTCTTGGATCACTCCCACTGGACTCTCTGCCTTGTTCTGTGTCAGATTCCCTTTGTTCACCCACTGTATCGTCGGCATCATATTGCGTGGCCACACCTTTACTAGTATGTTTCCCACGCTCATTCAACAACACTTCATTTATGGCATTATTAAACCTTAACCTGTTCCCCCTACGCTCCCGTCTGGTTTTACCTCTTTTTGGGTTAGCAACATACAAGTCGGGGTGGGTAAAGGGAAAAATTTCGTGGATACCACTGCATTCTTGTTTGCCCTCAGGTTCACCCTGTTTTAACACCATTTGGGCCTGTAAAAGGGTGTGGAAGCCAGGAAAGTTCCTTCCTATGACTAGGGAATAGGGTAACTGCAGTTCAACTACTGCTGAGATTTTAACCAGTCTACCCTGCAAAAACAACTCTGTGTTGGCAGTAGGATAACGTACAGTGCTCCCATGGATACAAAGTACCCCCATTGTTTTATGCTTTTGTATGTGAGTAGGCTTGACTAAGCCCCCTGCTACCAGAGTTAAGGCACTACCAGAGTCAACTAGTGCCTGTATATCCTGGTTGTTCATCTGGACTGATACTCTGAAGGTATGTGAACCTTCCACTATGCCTGCCAAACATAATCCACAAAACTCATGGGGAGTTTCCCCTAACCCACACTGCATCGGCTCTGGAAGGTTAGGGCACTTGGCCCTGCATGTCCTTTTCTACCACATGCAAAGCAGGTTATGGGGTTTCCAACCAAGCGGTCATCTCTCATAGGAGTGTGGTCCTTGGGGTCTATTTTGTGCAGATGTGCTCCGGATCTGAACTCCTCTTCAGGTTCGCTCCTTTGGATCTTTGCTCTCTGGTTCATCCCAAGTGACTTAGTTGAAGATTTTTCCAAGTCCTTTGCAGACAAGTACCTTTCCACCTGAGACACCATGCTATCATAATTCGTGGGGTTACCTTGACTGACCCACTCACGAGGGCCACTGGGAAGCTCTCTTAAATATCTGTCAAGCACCAGGGTTTCTATAATCTGGGCAGGACTTTGTGTCTCTGGTCTGAGCCATTTCCGGGCCAGATGAATTAGGTCAAACATCTGGGATCTGGGAGCCTGTCCATCTTTTAACCGCCATTTATAGAAGCGCTGGGCTCTCACAGTCGCAGTCATGCCAATCCGGGCCAAAATTTCAGCTTTTAGTCGTGGGTAGTCTGCAGCGGCTTCATCTTCTAGGTCATAATACATAATACACTCCCGCTGTTGGGGAGGCCAGGCTTCACGGCTGGCTGTTCATTCAAACGCCAGCAGATAGGTCTCCACATCATCTTCTGGAGTCATTTTCTGCAGGCAACTGCTTGCCCGTATCTTGCTGTCACCTCCTGTTCGTGCAGGCACTCCCTGCATAGAAAAACATTCCAGGATATCTTTAAGCAGAGCATGATCTGCTTTCTGTACCTCAGTCAGAGCTCCAATTTGCAAGGCCAGGAGCCTGTTGGTCTCTTGTTGGGTTGCTGTTGAGGCTGCAACATGCTTGTAGCTCTCTTGTTGCACAGCAGTAGCCTGCAGTAGGGCCTTTACAACATCCTCCATTTTCTGTGAGTTCTGTACCTTTAAGGCTTTTGTGACAGCGGAGCCGGTACAACAAGCATCCCACTTCTGACACCACTTGTGGTAAGGTCCCTTCAAACACAGTCAGGACAGCCAGTAGGTTGTAACTTCAATGTAGTTTATTGTAAACAGCAACAACAGAAGAAAAGTCTCTTTCCAATTTTAGGGTATGCTTCCCCTTTAAATCAAACAGGTTTTTGACACCAAATAAAAAAGTACAGAAATAAACAGGCCTACTCCTTTCAGGAGGCTAACTCACAGTAGTTCCCTCACTACCCGTTACTGATCCAGCTACTCTGGGTTCCAGTACAAAAAAGTTAAATAAGCAGACATGCAATCTTTTCAGTTCAGAAGCTTGCTCACCATTCCTTGGTTTCAGAGGCAGACAGACAGCTTGCAGGTCTCCAAACACACTATCCCAGTGCAGTCTGACCACACCCTGCTCTTTCAGACCTACTATATAGGTCTGAGCTCATTAACCAGGAGCACGTGTGCTATCAGAGGCAAAAGACAAAACGTAACCCTTTAATCACTGGGATAAACTGCTCGTTGTTGCCTATGGCTGATGTATACATGGTCCTGGACTCTGTCACAATATATATATATAATATCTTTGTCCTATACATGGGTATTGACTCCTCCTCCCAGCAGCTGGTAGGGCCAATTGCAAAGGCTATAAAAGACCTCTGTGACTGTTAGTCTGGTCCTTCCTAAATGGGGGAGAGAGGTATAGTCTTCTTCCTTCTGGCCATACCTATAGTTTATCTTTGATTTGGCTTTAGTCTAGTTTTATAAAGCGTTTCATGTTCAGCACAGGCAAGGAAGAGTGCAGCCATCTTTCCTTAGTTTAAGTTGCTTGGCAGCACCCTCCCCATCACTTGCCCTCCCCTTTTTATTCCAGAGTGTGTCTAAACAGCCAGAAGGCAGAAGCGACATAAAAGAGCAAGCCAGGCAATGAATACAAAGTGAAAAGCAACATCCTGCACTTATCAGTGCAGGACGTTTCTTTTTACTGTGTATTCATTGCCCGGCTTGCTCTTTCATGTCACTGGTGCCTATAGGTAGCTGTTTAACTCCGAGAGAAAAAGGGGCAGGTGGTGGGCGGTCATATAATAGCACAGGGGGACTCCCAGCTTTAGAGCTGCATGCCTGTGGCCCCGCTTGTGCCGAAGGCAATATGAATTGTGACGTCACTTGGAAATTTAGTAAGTGGTTTTTCGCAAAATGCAGACAGTTTGGGGAGAATATACAACAATCTACAGAGTTTGTTTTTGCTTCCATTTGCATATGGGAGCAATATGCAAGTAGGTGATAGTTCCCCTAGTTTTAAATGTTATACAATTCACCCTTGGCTAGGATTAAGTCTGGTAACATCACCTCTGGGCAACTAGATGGGGATGTCTGTTCTCTCCTTTTTATGTGCTAAAGCCACTGACTCTTTAGTTAGTCTCTTGTGGGCATCTGATATGGTTCAAGGATTGAAACCTGAATGGTTGGAAGAGCATGTCTCTCTCTCTCTCTCTCTCTCTATATATATATATATATCAATAAGAAACTGCTCTATCATGATTAGTCACTCCAGGGTGCCCTAGACATCACTGACAAATTTGGGATCTTTTTGGGCCTCACTGTTAAAAAGGAAAATATTAGCCGTATTTAAATTAATCTGAATTTTTATTAGTTCAGTTAGTTCCAGAATTTCTCCAGTTCTTAGTACATCAGCCTCTTTGCATGCTAAAAGGGTACCTACTTCTTTGCTTTATAAAGTCTTGGAAACCCCACTGACACTTAAAATTTTAAATTCTGTACTGACTGCAGTACTTTGTATGATATAATTTGGGTTATGCTCATTATTGGTACTTGAGACAATAGGTAAGAGTAGATAATGATGTAGACACTTTGGGATGTAACCCTGAAGGGAAAGATCATAAAACATTTAGATTATGTTGAGAGGAAGATTTTTCAGAGTGCAGATATAACACAGGAGAAGATTGGTTGTCTGTGAATTTGAGATAAGAAGAGACAGTTCACTGGTGGGGCAAAAGAACTATGAAAGGGAGTATTATTAGGAAATGGCTAGCATATGAGAAGAGTCAGCCTGTATAATACACACACTATACACAGAATTAGCAGGAATATAATAATAATATCAAAGTATTTTACCAGGAAGGATACATTGAGATTGTCTCTCGTTTTCAAGTATGTCCCATACCTTCTAACATTTCAAATGGCCAAAGAGGGACACTTTTGTTTTAGGAGGTGCTACTTGGGGTGGGCAGGGGCATTACCAAGAATTTATACATAATTTCATGACCTACTGACACCTCTTTGTGTAACTTAATAAATGATCTAGAGCAACACCAAATTATTATATTTACACAGACTAATTTATAAACACATATAATGATGTTTAAACAATCATTAATGTGAGTTTTATGGCTGTGGAGCAATGTGATACACTTATATACACACACAGTCTGATCTCCTAAAAAGAGGGACACTAGGGTGGGAAAGAGGGACCGTGGGATTTGGGACTCAGAGGGACACTTGGGAGGTATGATATCCTGAGGGTATAGATATTATTACCCAGTTTAATGGTACTCAAATATTTCTGTTTTAATATCATTTAAAACTTCCCCAAATCCACAATTACTTAAATGGGGCTTCGAAATCCTTGAATACTAGGGAGGTCTCCAACACATTGCTTCAAAATGCATTGGACACCTCTCTTGCATTCAAAGAGTTAAAAGCCTCATTTAACTTGATGATCATTTTTATTTTTGACCTGTGGTGCAGAGAGTTTGCTCCAGAATTGTATATGTTTGTGGATAAGTCCCTTTGTTTCTGGTCAGTCTGGTAACAAAGTGTTAAGGCTAATATTTACTGAGCAGTGTTTTACTTGAAAACAAATTTGAGCCCATTCATTTAAATTATCTTAACATTTTACCAGAGACATAAACTACCTTATAATAGGGGATGGCTGAGGTAATTTGGCCCTCGGTGACAAACACGTATGTTTTTCCATGTTATGCATCAGGAACACTTTGCAGAAAACAATTCCTATTATTGCTAAGGTGTGGAAAAGTGTTCTTGTGTTGTCCTCATTACCTCAACCTGACTGAACGAGTCTCTTGTTGTGAGCGATGTAATAGGTAGCAATTATTTACCATACAACAGGAAGCAATCTGACAACATTTTGGAGACAGTTTCTTTCTTTCTTTTTTTTCCTCTACCTTTTTAGTCCCTGTAGGCTCGTGTCATTACTTTTTGGGCTTGCCTTTTGGACAGCAGCATTTTAAGCAGCTGCATTTTTAAATAAAGTAGTATGCCGGATGTTAACTACTACACTGCTGCTCCATCAGGGTAGGAGCAACCATTAGGCATCTGCGAAGCACTCCTTTGAGCATGTGGAGACCAATGGCTATTGGTAAATGTAATAATAGTATGTAACATACTGATTAGAGGTGTCAGTTCTTGAGATGCTAATACATGAGAAAAACAGGTCTGTTTAGAGTGGGAATGGGCAACTTGTGGCCCTGCAGCTGTTGCAGACTTCAACACCCATTGGCTGAGGATGATGGGAGTAGTATTCCTCAACAGCTGGTTGAGAAAATGTGTGCTATCTGCTTTGATGAATTAGGCTCAATCTCTACGCCACTCACAAAACAATGGACATTTTAACCATGCCCTTATTGAAACACGTCCGCATACATTTGCTAAGCCATAAAAAACATGTTCAATTCAATAAAAATGTTCGCAGTAGTCATTTGTCCATCAAAAGTACATCATACATAAGTATTGTGCATGTTTCTTGCATTCCACCCATTATCTCTAACTTCCTCTCACCCCCACTAAATGAATTGCTCAGGACCTTTTTACAGTCAGTGTGCCCAGGGGCCCATATCATGGTGATCTCTGCATAGACATTTGCTCATAGAATAACCACTAGATTGTAAGCTCTCAGAACCGAGCTTCTCATTTTCCCTCCAAGATCTCACCCAACACCCAGCTCTACCATTACAGTTAATGGAACCGACATTTATTCGGTCAGTTTAGCACACTGCCTTGGCACCATATTCGATTCCTCCCTTTCCTTTTCCCCTCACACTAACTCAGTGGCTAGAACTTTTTGCGTCTTCCTCCACAACATTGCTAAACACTTCTTCAGTTACCATTTCAATTGTTTGTTCTACAAAGTAACAGAATGGAAATTAAGTGAAAGATTATATAAAGTGATCATCAATGACTAGGATAGCTGTGTATTCTCTGGAAGAGGGTAGTTGAAGTTCATGTACTTTTATCCCTAAGGACCTGATGCTATAGGAGAAGGTTGTAGCAAACCCCACAATGAAACGTGTGGCACATATGTATATGTGAACATCAATATGTAATTTAGAACACCATAAAATAAGAAATACCATTCTTAATTTTCCTGAGTCCGTATTTGTCCAGTGGGTTGAAACATTTAACACTTCTTTTAATTCAGCATTTTCTGGAATACTGTAGCTCATGCAGTATTCACCACATATTATAAGAGATATTCTTGGCTGACAAACAACCTCTAGAGAACATAACTGTAAGAAGTATTTTAAAATTGCTCACAAAGATACAATAGGAACTGAAAGAGTGGGACTTCATGTGTGCTTTTGCTTTCAATTTGTCTTATGCGAGTTGTTGCTTTAATACTGCTTATATGCAAATAATATCAATTATCTCACTTCCAATTTGGACATTTCCTTCTCTTTTGGAGTTTGTCTGAGGATATGGTTCACAAAAATGTAAATACCTGACCAGTTGTGATGAATGCTATGTGTGTCAGTGCTCCTGAAAATATAGCACTTAGAAGTAGCATTCAGTTTATTTATATTTCTGGAAAGTGATCAGCTGAGTAATCCCATGGGAATAATATGAAAATGAATGTAAAAATGTGGCTCTATACTCTGAAAGAGAATGGCTATTATTGCTGAATCATAGGAATCTGCTTGTACTATGAATTAATATTTGGAAGGACTAAAATAGGGGACATGAGAAAATGCTTTTTAGGAGTGCAATTGCAGCTTTTGCCATGGATGACCACTTGAAGGAAGTGTTTTTCAAGGTGAGCCTAGTATTTGTGGACATTTTCCCAAATAATTTCTCAATGAATTCCCTATACAAATTTTAGAACCATATGGATCTCTCTACTTCATATACATTCTTAGGGTTAGGCCATTCCAGTAGTGCTTTGACTTTATTAGAATCCATACTTGGGAGGCCAAACACTTGAACTGAATGCAAATATGCAACCAATGTCAACATGCCAAATATAAATTGGCTGAAAATGAAAAAAAGCCAATAACCTTTTTAGTCTGTTTGAGTGGTTAGTTCATCAGTAAAAATAGTGGAAGCTGCTGAATTTTGATGCAAGCTAGTATAGGCAGTCAGAGAAATAAAGGGTGCTAAAGTTGCTTGCTTTAAAGGGATACTAATGTTTCACAATAAAAGCAGCTTCAATTCATCTTCATAGTATTTGGGCCATGGATAGTGTTATTTCTATTCTGTCAGAGTTGTAGTTCGAGTAATTGAATGACAAAGTATCCCCCTCCCACCCCTTTTACTGATTTAACACTGCTCAACTCAGAGCAGCAGGGAGGTGCCCAGGTAGATAGCAGAGAGGGACAATCTTCAATTAAGATAAGGGAAAAAGCTGAAAAATCTGTCAAGGGGGGCAGGGATTTCATTATTCTCACAGTAAGAAGATTGACCATTGCTGTTCTCTGTCTGGTCAAGCAACCAGATTCCACATCTGAGGTGAGCAGTGTTACACTAGGTAAAAGGGGCTGGAGGAGGAATTACTCTTGAACTACAACTTTGACAGCATTGAAATAACACTCTCTATGGCTCAAACTCTTTTGGTTTTTACCAAACCTAATGCCTCCTTTTTACTTAAATACATGTAACCCTTCTCGCATATTTATATTTACTTTTATTTTATAATTTTTGTAATATATTTTGAATCCAATTCATTACACTCCCCATCAAATGTACACGTATCATGAGAAAAAACATGGTTTGCAGTGGCGTAACAATAGGGGTCGCACCTGCAACCGGGCCCGTCACTCTCAGGGGCCCGGCCGCCCCCTGCGACCTCCTTGCAACACGCCCGCAGAACAGCTGATCTCCCGGTGGCCGGCGCTTTAATAATGCAGAGCGCTGGGAGATGACATAATCTACCAGCGCTCTGCATTACTAACAACCGCATGGGAGTTTGGTTCCGGAGGTCTGTGCCTCATTCGGCACACCGCTAGATCACCAGGGAATCGAGGTAGGAGGACCGGGGGGGGGGTTGGGGGTCAGTAGGGGCAGTGTGTAGATGGGGGCAATGTGGAGAATGAGGGGTTATTGTGATGGGGGCATTTTTGAAGGGGCAATGTGGAGATTGAGGGGCAGTGTGGAAGGGGCATTGTGGAGAATGAGGGGCAGTGTGGAAGGGGCATTGTGGAGAATGAGGGGCAATGTGGAAGGGGCATTGTGGAGAATGAGGGGCATATTGATGGGGGCAATGTGGAGGGGGCATTGTGGAGATGAAGGGGCAATGTGGAGAATGAGGGGCATTGTGGAAGGGGCATTGTGGAGATTGAGGGGCAATGTAGAGGTGGCCAATGTGGTTGAGGGGGGCCAGTGAGGTCAGAGGGGGGCCCATGGCAATTCTTGCACCAGGGCCCCGTGGCTTCTAGTTACGCCTCTGATGGTTTGATCACATCCGTTCTTTGAAACAACCTTTCCCAAATTTTTACAGCATAGCCACTATAAGTTTATTGCTGAAGCAAAGCTTCACCCCCCCCCTATAATTGCCTCATACCCACCAGAGGGGATATGCCCCATTTTTGGAATCACTGATCAATGGATTGGTAGTAGTCAGCTCTATATGCAGGTGAGATAGCTTTGTCTGAAATGAAAAGGCTGAAAATAAGCAATATTCTAATTTATAAACTTTTTGAAAGACCAACTAGAATGTCTGGACAAGAACACTAAAAAATACAGAAACATTTTGGTCTTCATCATCATCATCACTGCTTATCCAATCCCACTCAAGGTGTAGAGCCACTGCTGCCTTCAACAAGTACTATTGCAACATCTTGCTCTTGTAGGACTGATTACGTAATAAGTAGTCCCTTAGGAACTCCTCAGTCTATGAAGTCGACAGTATAGACAGTATGGAAATACTTCACTCATGATCCAAAAGCTAAGAATGTTGCTATGTGTTATCTCTGGGAAAATATGCGAGCAGGAATAAGCAGGATTACATCTAGGCACATTCTTATTGAGATCCTACATGATGCAAAAGCACAGGTCTGATTGGGAGACATACCTGCAGCACTTTAGAGGTGTGATGACTAAAAACTGTAACAGTAGCAGTACTCTTAAAATTTCTTAAGAAATGGAACAACATTTTCCTTAGTTACAATAACACATTTCCTACTACCTTTGTACAAATGCAAAGGCAAGAGTTATAGAGTCCCGGCAAGTGCCACACCTGCTCTGCCATTTCCACTGCCACTAGTCATGTTAAAGCAATTAATTTACACAGTAATTATATGTGCTGCCAACCCACACACACTGAGTTCTTAGAATAATAAAATGTAATGTCAGGTATTTCACCCTGCTTGCATATCCCAAACTGCAGATATTTTTCAAGAAATGCTGCGTCAGTGTTGTTCAAGCAGGTGGTTGGTGTCATGGGCAAACAGCTGTAAATATTATATGGCAAGATAATGTGGACACGTGGCCAAAGTACAAACTATATGTCTGTCAGAGCTCAATAGTGTATCTTTTCCATCAGTGAGCAATGGCATGCAGCAGTGGAAGTCACAGCCAGTGTTGCCTCTGGTATTAGTGGTAAAGGCCAGGAGCAGGGTAGCCCATATCATTGGTATGCCTTTTTATATATGCAGAGCTTAAAGAGACAGTCCTGCAAAGCTGTAAAAACAAAGTGCAGCAGGCCGTAGATGAATGGTTTGTACCCTGTTCCTTGAAAGCTGATCATGTCTGTTGACTGACTGTGGTTATATAATATTAGCTGCTCTGAGAATAAGGCCGGCCTGGTACTGTGTAGTGTGATTCTATGGTTACCAGAGGAGCAAGGATGGGCTGGCAAACAGCTCAGTGTGATTCTGTGGTTATCAGTGGAAGAAGACTGAACTGGCAGATAGTGTAGTGTGGTTCTGTGGGTTTCTGTGACTATTAGTGGTCAACGATCAAGACAGTGTTTCTGTGACTAAATGTAGGAAAGTAGACTAACTCTCCCTTCCCCCTGCCTTTTATTGCATGAGCAGTAATGTGCTTCTTTTGCTGGTACTATTATATAAACTATATTTCAGTAATACACACTTATAAGGTAAATTCTATTGGGCTGCAAAATCTGTTGGCACTACATAAAGGAATGGTAAAAAAATAGTTTACTTTTAATAATCTATCCATTCATTTATGGCACCAGATATAATCTCAATAATATTTATAAACTTGCTCTCGTTAAAACTGCTAGTTTGACTTAAATGAACATTGCATGACAACTTTACTGTGAGAACTGTGCTATGTTGAATCTGCATACTGTGTTTATTTAATTTTTTAGTACTGTGAAGCTTTATATAATTAGTGGTGATGGTGATATATAGTCTTTCAGCCAGCCGCTATGATCTTTATGGTACTGTGCATAATACGGTCATTTGGACTGTATAGTTTTTTTTTGTTTTCATTTGTTTTGAAGATGCCTAGCTTTTGATGTGAGCAATGGGTGAAGTCACTCGTGGTAAGGATACTTAGCCACTCCTCCACACCTGGAAATTGTTTTTGTATGCATATAATCCACACATTTTCCTGGATTACATTACAGTTGTTAACTTTATTACTGGTTTTAGCTAAAAGTTTCCCTATAGAGTACAATAGGAATGTGTAAAATTAAACCAATCATAGCATTTATCACGTGCAATGTATTCTACGCTATTATTCTGATTTCCGTAACTCTGAAGATGGCACCATGAGAGTCAACTATGTTTGGTCATCATCAAAGCTGATGTACTAGGGAACAACTAAAAATTCACATTAAACTTTTGTGTTAGAGGGGTGTGCAATGCGCTGCTCTTCAACCAAACGGTTAATATAAATGGAGATTTTAACACCTTCATTGCAAAAAAATGTCTTCAAAACAATGCAAACCATTTAAATCAATAGTGAATTTTGATAATGCTTGTTTCCTCTGGTGCAGTTGGGTTGCTTAAGAATTGTTCCACTTCATTTTGTATATCATTTTTTCATTTCTTATGTTGCGTGCTGCATTGTACTTTCCAGAATCTTGCATGGTGTTTATTGTTGTGTTTTACTGGATGGATGGATAGATAGATTTGATTTTGTATATAATTTAGATATAGATGAATGCATATAATATGAACCAAATGTATAATTTCTGAGGCCTTTATTAGTTAAGCATTTTCCTTTATCACTGGAACAAATACAGAATGTATGTCGAATGTTTTACTATGTTAGAAGCTCTAACTGCGAGATAGACTGTTAATGGCAATCTTGTCATCACTTTTTATTTTTATTTTCCTCACACATTCTGACTAATGGTGCATTTCCTATTTGACCTCACATGGGTAGTCCGTGGCTCAGTTACTGTGTCAATCCACACATGTAGGCCTGGTGTTCCCAATCCATCCCCTTCTCAAATGGAAACAGTGTTCTCGAAAACAACAACAGATCCAAATTGTCTGTCAGTCACCAGGTTTTTTTTATGCCACTTCCCACATTGTATGTCCTTGTAGCTGTGAAGAGGCAGTTCCTCCAGAGGCTGTCTATGCCTCCCATTCATGTTGTGCTGCCAGACTTGATAGATAGCTCTTTGTCCTCTTTTTAATTAACTGAAGAATATCAAAATAACATCTCCACTTTTGTCACCAGCCTATTCATTTTCCTTTCATTCCTTGCTTTTCCTGTAAGCATTTTATACAAGAAGACATTAGTTGGCTAAAATAAAAAAGAAGTTGACATTAAATCAAGGACACAATATATTTATCTACTGAATAACTAGATGTCGCCTTCAAAAAAAGTGTAATTTGTTGCATATGCCTCTGTTAGGAAATAATTAAAAATCATTACTAGTAATATGAAAATGATCACTGTACAATCTAAAAAACACCCTGTTATTTTACAATATGGCTGCAGTATTAAATATTTGATCTAATTACAGCAAATGATTCCTAGAAATATCAAATTATCGGTAGAAAAGAAATTACTTTGTATGAAAAGCAAATAAAATGCCTACTATATGTATGTGTAAAGACTGCAAATACAAAAGATGGAATCAGTTTGTGAGGAACACTTCAGCAATTATTTTTGGCTGAGGTATTTCACTGATTGGTTAACTAGCCCATCACTGGCTTAGAGGTCACACCCAGATTAGACAGTGCTTCCACCTCGAACCTTTAATAATGGTCACTTACAAAATACAACCTTTGGCGTTCCCACTATTGTTGGACTACAACTTCTATCATCCTAAACTGGCATACAGCTGAAGATGATTGTAATTTCTGTCCAGTAACAGCAGATGGAATGGGAGTTATAGTCCAATAGATGGAGAGTCAAAAGGTTACCCACCTCTACTCTAGGACTAAAGTGGTTTCTGTGCAGCCCTGTATTATACATATTTCCCAAGTTTTGGTATAAAAGAAGTATTATAAAGTTTTATTATGATGAGTGTGTGTTTGTGTGTGTGAGATATTTTAGTACTGAATAAAACAAAGGCATTCTCACTGCTGGAAGATGCTTTATTCAGATGTTATTACAGCTTAAACCCCCCCAATCAAACTATTAACAAGATCATGAATAGTGTCAAGGGGCAATTCTGTGTTTCATTTGCAGATTTTAGTATTATGGTACCATAGTATGGCCTAATTGCTTTTAATAGGTTAGTAATGTCTAAAAGTATTTCACTGAGTCTTCTTTATATTAAAATTAAGAGATTGCTCTATATTTAAGTTCTTACTTTTGTGTAGCTAAAAAGTTATGCAGAGATAAAGATCCACCACATCACTAGAAGCTTCAGTCTGGTGAGGATGGCTACAGCGAGAGACAAACTTCAGTAAGCAAAGCAAAGGGAAATCCTTCCCCCTTCGTCAAGGGGGGCAGGACTTCCCTTATACTTACTGAAGTTTGTCCCTTGCTGCAGCCGTCAAGTCGCGTGACCCCATTACAGATTCAGAGGGAGGCAGCCAGAAAGGGGCGGGCGGGGATTCTTTATCTCTTCATACCTTTTTAACTACACAAAAGTAAGGACAATCTCTTTATTTTAATATAAAAAAGACTCTGAGAAATACTTTTAACAAGACGTTACTAGTCCTTTAATATGGAAATAAGTGAATAAATGCTGTGTAAACATTTGAGTTGGAGAACAATGTATCCTAAGGAGAGATCCACAATATCCTGAGCAGAGACCAATGTTTATTCTCTGCATGCTGTGATTGTTGTACAACACTTTCATCCACCGTTCAATGTGACTTTACAGCTACATACTTTTATATTTTTTTCTGTATTATAAGGCATTTTTGGCACTAGGAGTATGCTGTGTCCAATACAGATAATCTAGATTCTTTTTGAAATTTAGACATGCAGTATAAGTCGAAGCACTTCTAGGTGATCACCACTAGAATTGAAGTATACACTATATAGACTACAGTCTTGATGTGGATTCTTGAGTATTTTGTTGTTTTTAATATATTAATAATAAATGTTAAGTTTTAATTTTTCCATTTTTTTAATTTTTCCATTTTTTTTCCATAATTGGATTGCAAATTACGGAGGTTAATATATGAAAGTGTACCTAGTACTGCAGTGTTTCTTTGAACTCTCCTTTTTTCATGTTATTTGTTTACTCTGTGAGCACCTCTCATTTACCATAGTCGTTTCCTCTCCACTAATTAGGGTTATAGTCTACACAGGGTTATACTTTATATGAAATGTCCACACACGTCTCAATAGTTAGAAACAGTTCTCTGGTATCATTGCTCCAGCAAAATATAAATTCTCACAAGGCCTATTTGAATGTGTTTCAGTGCAGATTTACCATACAGAAGCTGTGGATTGGTTTGGATTTCCGAGATTCTTTCTCAGTGGTTATGGAATAAACCTCCTCCTGGCAGTGCTCACGTAGGTGCTGGATGACATGGATGGATAGGCAAGTCAGATCTTCTGATGCACTGGGTACACCAATACTGGAAAGATCATATTTTCTCATTTCATTTGTTTTTATTTTTTCTGTTATTAGGAAACATACAGATGTACTAAAAGCATAAATAATTATCCTATATAATTATTATAATAATAAAAATATGTTTGTCAGAAGCCATCATGCGTAGTAGAGACGGCTGCATGTGCTGCAGTCATGCACAGTAGAGACTGCCCACACCGCGGCTGATAATTAAAGGGATAGTAATACTTCATTTTAACTTTATTTTATTTTGTAGGCATTAAAAAAACATGAAGAATGATATAAGTCTTATCTCTGAAACCTTTATGGTTTAAGAGATATTCACAAACAAAGTATCCCCCCCCTGTTCAACCAGATAAGAAGGGAGATGCCCAGGTAGACTGCAGAGAGGGACAATCTTCAATTAAGATAATGGAAAAAGCTGAAAAACTTTTCAAGGGGGGAAGGGCTTTCATTGTTTTCATACAAAGAAAATTGTCCCCTTCTGTTATCTGTACTGTCATACAACCAGACTCACATCTGAGAAGAGATGGCTTACACTAGGAAAAAGGGGCGGGGAGGGGAACTTTGCTTGTGAATATCTCATAAACCATAAAGGTTTGAGAGATAAGACTTATATCATTCTTCATGTTTTTCTAATGCCTACAAAATAAAATAAAGTTAAAACGAAGTGTTACTATCCCTTTAAGTAGTTTAACAACTGGTGAATAGCACCAGGGATTAACCTGCCCCTGATCAGGTGACACTGAATTGCTGGAATCCTCTTGTATAAATAATGATCAGCCAAATAACATATAACATTTATTACAAAAGGAAACCATAAAAGCAAAAATTAAATCATAAAAATTAAAAGCATATTTTGTGTTTCAGGGCCACAAGGAAACTCTAGGTTATAATGAGGGTGCTGCTGAAATAAAGAGTAAATGGACACGTGATTCCCTGAAATTTATTATCGTATTGTGGATGAACTGTATAGATTTGAAGAATATTGATTGATATAATTGCTATATGATAGTTCTATAGATTATATTGGTCATTGTATCTATATTTAGTGGTATAGGGTGAATCGCCGTGTAATTTTTGTGCTTGTTATTTTTGGGTGGTAGTACTCCACTAATTTTGGAGCTAGAATTACTAGCTACATCAGGAAGAGACATCTGCACCTAGATGCATTAAAGGTCGAAGAGAGCTATGAATGTCGATGTTCTGTCGGAGCAGTATCGTAGGCACATCCACAGTATTCACCAAACTGTCTATGACATTACATCACCAGCACTCCGACAAATATGCACATATCGACAGCAATCCGACAGGTTTATGAATTTTCATTCATGACATCGACAATGGCATATTTCCATATGGTAATGAAGCATAATGACTCATTTCCATGTGGAAATGCTGAATAATGAGATTTGGATGCAAGGGGTTCTGTTGATATGATAATGTGACACTTCGACTCATTCAGTAAACTCCAATAGCAGCCTCTGCTGTCGGAGTTCACAGTCTCCACTTCACCTGCCTCAGGCTGTTGTAGTTGGGATCTCCCCTGTACTTTCCTATGGAGTAACAGCAGGGAGAGCTACAACAATTCTGAACAGCATTCTCTGTGCTTCCCTACCCAGCCAGTTGGGGAATAAAGAGAAGGCTTTCAGCACCATGGACAGCATTGAATGCCATAGGGATGTGCATTGCTCACTCCTGTGGCATTCAAAGGGTTAAAATAAACTGAAACAGTACACCAAGTACTACACAATGCCCCCCCTTCGACATACTAACTCCATTCGACTCATTTGACTTTCACCTCTTCATTGGACAGGAACTGCCATTTATTCAACAGAACCTGTCCTTTATTTGACACTTAACCTTTTGAGTACCAGAGACGTAGGAAGGCATTGCTTAGCAATGTGTTTCCTACCCCTCTGGTACTCAAAGGGTTAATAGGCAAGGTATGCGGCTGCGCTCTCATCATTGAATCAGTAACCGGGGTCAGACCGGGTGTGGGTGACTGATTCAATGATGAGAGCACAGCCCTGTTTCTATGAATGACCCATTGACAAGGTTCATTCATTGAAGGCAGCACTTCAAGTAGATGCGGCTTTTATAGCCGCTCAGTTAAAGAAGGCAGAAAATGCCTTGGGGTCACCCCATGGATCATCTATCCTTTTGGATAGATGATCCATGATTGGGGGGCTATCAGGAGGGGTCCTGGTACCCCCCTTTGAGGTCTGAAAGTATTATTTAACCATAAAATGTGAGAGATGTTATTTGTGCTTTATTTAAAACACCGGCAACTGTCGCCCCCATTTTAGGGGGGTGTCATAAAGGGTCATGAGGGCTGATGTTTGTTTTAATAAATTTAACAATATATTTAAATAAAAAGCCATTTTTTACACACACACACGAGCAAGGTATGCAGCCACATACCTTGCCTATTAACCCTTTGAGTACCAGAGGGGTAGGAAACACATTGCTAAGCAATGCCTTCCTACCTCTCTGGTACTCACAGGGTTAAGTGCTGAATGAAGGACAGGTTCTGTCAAATAAATGGCAGTTCCTGTCCAATGAAGAGGTGAAGTCGAATGGAGTTAGTATGTCGAATATATGCAATATATGTTGACATACTAAGGGGGGGGATGTGGAAGAGGGGAAGAGTGTGTAGTGCTTGGTGTACTCTTTCAGTTTATTTTAACCCTTTGAATGCAACAGGGGTGAGCAATGCACATCCCTATGGCATTCAGTGCTGTCCATGGTGCTGAAAGCCTTCTCTTTATTCCTCTACTGACTGGGTAGGGAAGCGCAGAGAATGCTGTTCAGAATTGTCGTAGTGTTGGTGATGTGTGAGGAGAGGCGATCCCTTACACATCGACAACACTTCGAAAATCCTGTATGCTAATAGTGACCTTCTCCAACCCTCCCCTTCCATCTGACAATTTTGGTGAATATGTTGATGTACAGATCGAATTGTGGGAGTAATTCGAACACATCAACAATATCATATCGACACCGCATCAACCTTTAGTGCATCTAGGCCAAGGTCTCTATCTTGAACACCATGTTTCAATTTATTCTTCTCCCCCCAATTTAGATGGATCGGATACATTTGAAGGTAAATTTTAAATATGTCTTCCCTCCTTTACAGGAATGGGGTCATGAATCTTTTTATGGGGTATTTGATTAATAGCACCACTTAAGCTTCTGCTAGACTTTTGGTGAACATTTCAGACACGTTATTCATACATGAAGATATTGCTTTAGATATTATTGACTGATGTATCCATAATGGATTGGATATGTTCATCTGAAATAGTATAGGCTTCATGGAAGCCTAATGAAATTCAGGGCTGGATTTGGAAAAAATTGTTGGGGAAATTTCTTAGATTTGATAGGGGTGGAATGTGGCAAACTATACCTCTGGTGAGCTATTAGTAAATAAATAAATAGCAATAGAAAAGAAGAAACTGAGGTAATTTTTTTTTATACAGAAACTGTATAACCCAATAAAAGGAATTTCAGAAACAAAAGAATAAGTACATAATATAAAAATACATTATAAAGTAATACACTGCTATGCTGATCAAATATGAAACTTCAAATGGACCAAAGAAAAGGCATTTCCTCACAGAAAAGCACTAGACCACAAGAAGAAAACACTCTGAAATATATGTACGCTGCTGCTTGTTGTGTTCGATGCAGGGTGACAGACAACTCACCATGCATCGGGTTGACAATGAGGTGTGCATGAGCAGAAGGCCTTGATGGCCGTAGGAATGAGTTGAGGTAAAGTATAAGCAAACATGATGACTTAATTGAAGGGACCTGTCTGAAGTCAACGTAGAACACAAAGGCTACTTTGGATCAGAAGAATAGGGAGATAGAAAAGAAATCACGTTTTTAGGTTGCACTCTAGATAAAAGAGAAATATAAAGATAGGATTAATATTAAGAACAAATTAATGAAATAACTAGACAGTAGACAGCATTAAACAAAGCAGAAAATACAATATTTCTGGAGGATTAAATACATAGACTTGTAAAATATATTTTATATCCCCAGATGTATACTTAGCTTTCCTGTGGAGCAGCAAAGAAAGAGGATGCTGCCACAGGATTGCAGTGGTTTTATAGGACAGATGTATCAATGTTTGGTGAAGAGTGGATAATGGGGCCTCAGGTCCTTGTTATAAAATTAAACGGCTTCATGTGGCAGGACAAGCCCCCAGATTTATATCCTGCTGTCTCTTTATTATTTCATAAGAAACAGCATGATGGGCTTGGCATGCTTAATGTCCATTTATATAATCATGCAATTAATCTTTTCTCTCTATTACATTGGTTCCTATTTATGGAATCAAAAAGCTGGGTTAAGTTGCTTCAGGATTTGATAGATCTTGTTCAACTGTGGGCTTGATTCTATTAGACCCAGCAGTGAAATTATAATGGTGGTGGTAAGCCACAGTTATGCATTCTATTGCCTGTGCTGTGACCAACAATAGTCAGTAAAAAATACAATGCTGTTGCTAGATTAGTTCCCATAGAAATCAATGGAACAGCACATACCATTTGTTATGTTATACTATGCTGAAGCTTTTAACGCAAGTCAAGAGGACGTATTTTTTGCCATTGGGAGGGGGAATGGAACCTAAATTATTTTTAGGTTTAATGAAGGGGAGTGTACTTAATTGATAGTGTTAGGACTAGTGGGAGGTGGTGGGGGGTACTTTTAGAGTTAGACTTGATACTGTTTAGGAGGGTGAATGTGACACTAGCTCATGGTCAACTTTTGACACTATGTCATACATCGAATGTAAGTGAGTTTCCTTTGATCGTTCTGCTTCTCACACTATTTAGCATAAGTTGTAGGAAAAGAACACTGTGATGAGCATTAGGCCGCAAGTTGGATTTGTGCAGCCTACGCTCGTTGTTGAAAAAGCTGGGCAGCTAATAGAAAAACCTTCGGAAACCGGGTATGTTTTCCTGTTGGTACTTCTTTTAGCCAACAGCTGTTTAAATTGCCCTAATAGAAGAAAGCCCTATATCCCTTACCTTGGATAGACTTATCCACCAGACTTCCCCTGCCATTAGTATACAGTATTATACTTAGTAGTTTCTTACAGATGGATTGTCTACCGATGTCTCCCCTATTCTGTCTCTCTGGGGAGGAGGTGGGGGAAAGTTGCTGGCCCCACGTGATTGGGAAACAGACCTTGGTGTGCCCCTATCAGACTCTCAGTGGAAATATACTATACTTATACTAGGAATATATTGGCTTTCAAAACTTATGTTACAAAGTTACTAAATATTGGTATAGGACTCCTGAAATCCTACATAAGCTTTATCCTATCTCCTCTGTGTTGTAGATGGGATTCCCAAGTAGGCTCCCTGATGCACATGTGGTGGGACTCTCCCCCTAATACCTACTACTGACGGGAGGTCTGGGATGATATGGAGGGGATCTAAAACGTCAAGCTGATCTTTTCACCAGCACATTTACTACTTAATCTTTCACAACCATACCTGACTGGTCAGCTAGCTAAAGGTAGACTATACTTTAATCTTTTATTAGCAACTAAAATGTTTGTTCCTGGCAAGTGGAGGCAGAAGACTACTTAATCAAAATTAGATTGGATTATCTAGTGTACTTATGTTACGACCTTGTAGAAACTTAAACATCACATTTACAAAGACTCACAGGCAGTTTGAGCTCGATGGCTGAAGTTTTATGCTTCTTTGGACAGCTAGGAACTACACACTATTACTCCCTAGCCCCTATTTTATCAGTTGTAATCCCTGTAACCTTTCAACTAATAGTATTTGTATTTGAGTCTTGTTGCCTACTGTAAAGACTGTTCATATCTTTATGTTCTCTTGCTGTGAATAGCTTTTGATATGTATATTGCATTGCTGAATTTTGGCTTGTTGTGCCTTATCCATTGTAATTCTCGATTGAGAAATACTGTGATCATATTGTAATTGAGATACCTCCCCCCCTCCTATGCCCTTCCCATCCTACACGTCACCATCCCTAA
This sequence comes from Rhinophrynus dorsalis, assembly GCA_037306005.1. Taxonomy (NCBI): domain Eukaryota; kingdom Metazoa; phylum Chordata; class Amphibia; order Anura; family Rhinophrynidae; genus Rhinophrynus; species Rhinophrynus dorsalis. Next base: position 499,190,465 of record CM074718.1, on the reverse strand, counting down.
CAGTAACACTTTACTAACTGGTAGAGACCTCTGGTAGGAATGGGAGCATCATACTCATGGGGGCAGAATAACTAAGGTGTGATAAAGAGGTGAAGAAGTGGAGATCGCTTCTCCTATTGCTATGTTATTCTGTGGAGCCTATGCTCCACAGAATAACATATGAGTTGGAGAAGTGAGCTCCACTTTATCACCTCTTTATCACACCTTAGAGCATAACCCTTTGGAGATTAATGGCAAGCGATTTGGTATAAATGCTATGGTTTTAAATATATTTATATGTTTTATTTATTTTTTTTATATATTATGACTTCAGTGTTAACTCTATGAGTGCCTGAGATGTGTGCAACTCTTTCACTCACCTACTCCTGCTCTGCAAAGAGACACAGATGTCTTTTGCAAAAATGAATTTGTCATATGTAAAAGTACACCAATTATGGAACAAATCAACTGTACAATAGGAGACATCTAAAACTTCCATTAATTTAAATGGGACTTTTGACCCAGTAAATGATAGCAAATGCTAAACCTCTCTAGCATTCAGTGGGTGAAATTTGTAAATGGTTATTGTTCCCTATAGTGCAGTTGATTTGCACCAGAATTTGTCCAGACTCTGTCCATACGGCTGTCTGTGTGATATTAATCTGTTAATAACTAGATCAAGACAAGTGTGATATTACACTAGGCATTCTTGATCTTGAAAGTGAAAGGCAGTAACAGTTCAACCCATCAATCATGCTGGGATGATGTAATTGTGGAAAAGGTAGGGGAAGCACTCAATTAAATAAGAAGGTGGCAATTTCTTTTTTTAATGGCACCATGTTTCATAATTGCATAAACAAAGAAGTTAAATAAGACATTTTTTTCTAGTGCAATATTCCCTTTTAGAAGAAAATAGATCGATTGTAGCCTTTTTCCCAAAAAGGCTACAATTTTTTTCCTTACCAAAGAATGTATACTTTGTCACTACTAAACCCACCATTTGCAATATTATGCGGTTTAAGATTTGGAACTTATTTTGAGTGTTCTTCTAGAATGTGAGATTCTTATCTTTGCAAAAAAAGTGAAAAGTGTAAATACCTGTACATTATCACTAGGAAACAAAAAAAATTGTGAACTCTCCCTTTTTGCCAAGAGCAACTTTTCGAAATAGAATTGACTCATTATATCCTCAAGCATCTATCTTCTGATTTATTATGGAATGGTGTCTTCATGTCCCAAAGGATTCGTAGAACCATGCAAAATTATTCCAGCAGCTCTTCCAACCTGTACAAAAGTTATTTTTCTGTGCCAGAGGATAAGAAGGGGGTGCACAAGAAGATGTAACAATTTGTTGAACCACTCCCACTGGAATCTGACATTTTATCTGGGAAGAGCTACATTAACTTATGTCTGTACATGCCAACACTAGAAGATGTTTTAATAAATGTAATTATGAAATTGGCAGCTTTGTTACAAGACATTTATATACTATGCCAATAGCAGCCAATTTGGAGGAAGGAACACTGTCAATCAATATACACCAGACTTAAGCAGATGTATGCAGACAAGCAGAGTTCTAAATGTTACTCAATATTAATGTATTTTTTTTTGTTGGGTGATGAAAGTAATATCCATAATTGTCACAAAAAGTTATAAAGTAAAAGATATCCATTGATCATCAACCCATTATAAGGGGAGATGTGTCACAGCTCACACTATGCAGTTGTTTATTGTCTTCAGTTACTGAAGCACATATGTTCATAAATGTATTCCTATGGATTTTTTTTTTGTGATTCAATTAGATTTATTTTATTTTATATTTTTATTTTTTAAGCACCAGATTCCCCACAAAAATGGTGGAAAAGTAAAACTAGTCAACTCCTGTAACCCACCAATAAATAAATGTAACTATAGGCAAAATATACATAATGAGCACAAAGTTGCAGTATTTGTTTCCAAGGAAAAATTACATTAAATTGCAAACCTATGTGAAAAAAAACCCATAATGAGTTTTATTCTGTCACTAAATTAACCAGTTTAGAGTGGTTATGTCATCTACTTGAAGTAATACTAAAACCTTGTAATAATCAAACCCTATTTATCTTAATTAGTGCAGAAAATTCTTCCTGCTAAGTTGGAAGGGGTTTGAGGTCCTTGAGCCCTGTAACAAAGAATCATGACTGCCTGCATAGGTCTTATATCCAGACCTGATTAAATATTACTTGTGGGGAACTAATCCAAACACAATTGATTAAAAAAATGGCCATTAAGATTAACACTTTGAATGCCAGGGAGGTGCTAAACACATTGCTTTGCACTCAAAGGTTTATGATAAGTTGAGGTATTTTATTGGGGTATTTTATTAAAAGGTGTTAATGTTTACTTTAAGGCAGCTAAGTCCTTAATTCTTTGTTATTGCAAAAAAAAACAAAAAACAAAAAAAACCCTTCTAGTCCTTGAACAGAAGAGTGGATCACCAAACTTAATAATACTGTGTTTATGAAGCAGATAGCAACTAAGGATCAAAATTATTACCGTAAAATCTTGCTTATAATACACACAATGATGCCCTTCTTCACCTTATGTGAAGTGGGGGGTGCCTATTATACACTAGGGAAAATTAAAAAAAAAATGTAATTGCAGCACAGCTTCTCTCCCTCCCCGCTTACCCATCTCCTGCTCTCCCCCTCTGCAGCCCAATTTCAGCAGCCTGACAGGGTCCCAGCGGGCAGCATGCTTACATCTGCCGCCCGCTTCCAGCATTACCTTGTCAGAACCTTTTCTGGCTTGTCAATGGTATGGTCCTCACTGGGCAATACCATAGATTCAATGCGTATAGCTATGCCCATTGGATCTATGGTATTGCCCTGTGAGGACCTTACAGACCTCACAAGACATTACCATTGGGTAGAAAGAAGAGATCCTGACAGGGCCATGCTGGAAGTGGTCGATAGATGCAAGCATGCAGCCCACTGGAATCCTGTCAGGCTGCCGAAATTGGGCTGCAGAGGGGGAGAGCAGGATAAGGGTAAGTGGGGAGGGAAGCTGTGGGGCAATTTAATTTTTTTGTGTGTGTGACGGGGAAAACAAGAGTGCCTATTTTACATAGGCACTCTTGTTTTCGCCTAAAATCTTGGGTATAATGTACACCTGCGTATTATACACAGGTGCGTATCATACCCAAGATTTTAGGTATGATTATGGAGCCTGTGAAACCACCATTCTTAAAAAATGTTTATTTTCTCCTTTTTTCTTTATATTCTCTTGTTTCTTCATTTCTTCTGCATCAAAGAACCTTATGTAGAAAAAAAAGTTTAAGACTTTTGGGGCAAACCAACTCTATTTTAACCCTTTGAGTGCCAGAGAGGTATACAAGGCATTGCTTTGCAATGCGTTGTGTACCCCTTTGGCACTCAAAGAGTTGAGGGAGAACTAAATATTCCCTTTGATGTAAATGGGGATTTAAAGGGATAGTAATGTTTCATAATAAAAGCAGCTCTAATTAATCATCATAGTATTTGGACTTTGGAGAGTGTTATTTCAGTACTGTCAGAATTATAGTTCAAGAGTAATTCAATGACAGTGTCCCCCTCCTGTCTCTTTTACTGATGTAACACTGCTCAGCCAGATCAGAAGGGAGGTGCCCAGGTTGATAGCAGAGAGGGACAATCTTCAATTAAGATAAGGGAAAAACCTGAAAAGCTTGTCAAGGGGGGCAGGGCTTTCATTGTTCTGATAGGAAGAATATTGTCCCTTGCTGTTATCTGTCTGGTCTATGGACTGCATTCCACATCTGAGAAGAGATGGCTTACACTAGGTAAAAGGGGCGGGAGGGGGAAACTTTGCTTGTGAATATCTCTCAAACTAGAGAGATAAGATGAGAGATAAGACTTATATCGTTCTTCATGTTTTTTTAATGCCTACAAAATAAAATAAAGATAAAACGAAGTATTACTATCCCTTCTATACCTCTGAATGCTAGAGATGTTTCCAGGGCATTGCTTTGCAAAGCATTGGAGACATCGCTAGTATTCACGGGATTAAAATCTCCATTTAATAAATTGAAATATTTTAACATTTTATGTGCCCACTATGATTCAATTAGTTGACCCCAGAATTCTTTCATTTTTCTTTGGCCCTAAGAGTTATCTTTTTCTCTGTGTGTTAGTTTTGTTTTGAATTTGTATTGTTTTATATTGTTTCACAATGAGAAATGCATAGAACAACTTAAGAAGTAGTCAAGAAAGACAGAACATCGACAAGGTAAAGTATATAGGGGGAGATTTATAAAAACTACTCAAAGTTGGTTTGAAAGAATTTTCATTAAATCATTGCAACTGCTGGTAAAGGTAAGTATTATTTATAAATGGGTAAGGGCAGCATTATAAATAAGGCATGGTCTGGAGAATTAACAAATTAACTAATGGCTACACAGTTCTTAAGAACAGATTATTCTTGATGTTAATATTCTTGTAAAAATGTTGATTCTAAAATGTTGCATTTAGCGATAGATCTATATACATTCTCTGTGCCAGAATTTTCACATGTGCTAATGTCGCTTCTCCAGAAACAGGACTACATAGCGTTAAAGGGATAGTAATAGTTAATTTTTGGTTTATTTAATATTGTAGGCATTAAAATAATATGAACAACGATATGTCTTATCTCTCAAACCTTTATTGTTTGAGAGATATACCTTGCTAAAGTTACCTTGTGAGAGAAGTCAGCGCTCTAGCTGACTGCTACAGAATCTGTATGGAGGCTCTTCAGCAGAGCCGAAATCACACAATCTAAATATAAATACTTAATTGGAACAGTCAACGAAGTGTGCTTTCAAACCAGGCACACTTTGTAGACTGTTCCAATGAAGTATTTATGTTTAGATTGTGTGATTTCGGCTCTGCTGAAGAGCCTCCATCCGGTCAAATGACCGGACTCTGCAGCTGTCTGGTAGAGAGCTGACTTCTCTCACGAGGTAACTTTAGCAAGGTATATCTCTCAAAGCGTAAAGGGTTGAGAGATAAGACTTTCATCGTTGTTCATATTTTTTTAATGACTACAATACTAAATACAATTAAAATTAACCATTAATATCCATTTAAGACTTCCAAAACTGCCATTAGTGTCTTTTTAAATGCCAAGCTAAAAGGGGAACTCTCACCCCAATTAAACTTAGTTTGTGTGGAATCTTCAGGTGCAGTGTGCCAAAACCCTTTTTTTTATTTTTTAATCACAAGCAATCTCAAAAAACCCTGTTTTTACTATGACGCATGCTGTGTGTGTAAAAGTGGTACAAGCTGTACCGCATGGTGTCTTAGTTCCTCCTCTCTCTACATACTGATGTATAGCACACACTCTGAGAGGGGAGAAACAAAAGGGGGCAGTATCTTTAACGCAGGCAGAGGGAGAATGCTGTCAATCAAGAGTCTCATCGGCAACATGGCAACATCGCTAACCCTACATTGATCCTTTCAGATCTGCCATTTATTATCAAACAGATATAATGTGGTTTCCTTAAAGGATTTTATGGGAAACATTGATTGGTGCAAGTAGTGTATATGTGATAGTTCCGCTTTAAGATTAGTGCCAGAATTCAGCCACATTTCTCTTTACTCCATTTTTATAAATCTAAAGATAAGTTCATGTTTAGCTTTGTGCATAAAACAAAACTATCAATTAATAGTGAAATATAAATTTGAGCAGCTATCAAAATATAATCAGCATACCTGGGAACTTCCAGTCGAGGGCTACCCGGAGGGTAGTCCTCTGTTCACCAGGGGGTGACAAAATGACGCTAATCGTGTCAAAAAGGGGCGGGGCTTGCCGCGAGTGGGGGGGGCTTAACCCTTTGAGTGCCAGAGTGGTACGGAATGCATTGCAAAGCAATGCATTCCTTACCACTCTGGCACTCAGAGGGCTGGGGACTGAGTATCAGCAGGAGAAAAAGCGGATGTGGCAGAGTTTCAATAGAAACTCTCCACATCCGGAGTAATCAGCCTCTGCCCCGGAGACCCGGTAAAGTTCTGTCAGAACCGGAGTCTCCAGGGCAAATCCGGAGAGTTCCCAGGTATGATAATCAGACACTACCACTAAAATGTGCTCTAAAAGTTACACAAAAATATACATCCTCCACACCAAAATTGTAGTCATAATGCATATAGGGTGCTTTCAAATATAATTTTTGTGTAATTCTCTATAAATCTCCCCATTGTTACTTGTATGCAAGTAAGCATCAAATTAATTCAGTGGGCCTTATTAAAGGGATAGTAATGTTTCAAAATAAAAGCATCTTCAATTAATCTTCATAGTATTGAGTGTTATTTCAGTAGTGTCAGAGTTGTAGTTCAAGAGTAATTGAAGGATAAAGTTTCCCCCTCCTGCCCCTTTTACCTAGTGTAAGCCACATCCCCCTCAGATGTGGAATCTGGTCCACAGACCAGACATCTCACAGCAAGTGACAATATTCTTACTGTGAGAACAATGGAAGTCCTGCCCCCACTTACAGCTTTTTCCCTTATGCTAATTGAAGATTGTCCCTCTCTGCAATTCACTTAGACACCACCCTGCTGCTCTGAGGTGAGCAGTGTTATATCAGTAAAAGGGGAGGGAGGGGGATAATTTATCATTCAATTACTCTTGAACTTCAACTCTGACAGAATTGAAATAACACTCTCCAAGGCCCAAATACTATGACGATTAATTGGAGCTGCTTTTATTATGAAACATTACTATCCCTTTAAGGTAAACTAAGTGTAAGGTGTGTGTGGGTGTGGGGGGAGGGAGAAATACAGATTCCTAACATTCTTAACATTAAATAACGGATTTTTAGCAATAATACTAATACGTTGCAAAATAAATATGTAATTGGCCCATCTAGTATTCATGGGGTTAAAAGTCTCACATATCTTTTTGAGTGCCAGAGGGGTGTGCAACATATTGCTTTTGCAATGTGTTGTGTTTCCTTCTAGCATTCAACAGGTTGAATCAGTGGGAATTGTTATCGGTCATCCACAGCGCAGTTGGCTTGTCCCAGAATTGCAATGTTTTTCTTTTATACGTAAGGGCTATTTGTGCCAATGTATCATAATCGTATATGCTTCCTTAAATCTTTAGTGAATCATATAGTTCCATTCATATCCAGTTTAATTCTTTGAGTGCCAGAGGTTTATGTAAATTCGAGAAAGGAGCGCAAAGGGATCACACTTGTCAAAATATTATATACGATACTTCTAGAGGAGTATACACAAACTCACCAGAACTACATTCGCGATGGCGAATACACCTCCAGCCCTCGCATCCACTTATCCTCCGGCTGTTCTTATGTCCAACAATCACGGTATCCTTCTTAGCCACACAAACCAGCTACTCCCTGTAGCTCTGCACAGATCCCGGTTAAGGATCTGTGCAGAGGATTAAGGATGCGAGGGCTGATGGTGTATTCGCCATAGCGAATGTAGTTCTGGTGAGTTTGTATATACTCCTCTAGAAGTATCGTATATAATATTTTGACAAGTGTGATCCCTTTGCACTCCTTTCTCGAATTTGGATATTGTCAAAGTAACTGGTACTTGTGTGAGGAAGCGGCATTTGGACTCCACTAGAAACATTGTATCAAGTTTACAATTTATGACATCCCTGTATGTGTTTTATCCACAGTGAGCTAGGTTCATTCCATTCCGCTTAGTTCATAACATCTTGGGAGACTAGAATTATTGTGGTGGTGCAGTTTGTGATTTAAGGATTTATTTTTTAGATTGTATATTCCCTTTTTTTTTAGATTGTATATTCCCTTTTCTTGTGGTAGTTAGGGACGGTGCGCAGGGTGGATGTGCATGTACTGGGGAGAGAGGCACGGCATTTGTAATTGTTGAACTCCTATCCCCACTATATTCACAGCTGTATTTGTTCCAGAGGTTTATGTAATGCTGCTTTGCACATCCTTGGTCAAAGCCGACGCAAAAAATAAAACAACCAAAGGAGGAGAGAAACACGCCATAAAGTGGGCACAATTAAAAGCAGGATGTAGAGGAGATAGCAATGTAAAGGACAGAAAAAAGTTAAATGCAACCACCTGTACAATCTCCTGATGTGGTCATCAGTGCTGTGCTTACAAATAGTTATTTGTTGCATAGACATCAGAGGCTGAAAACTGAAAGGTATAAGAACAAGCGTTCAAAGTGCTGTTTTTCAAGTAGGATCCATAGTAACTTCAAATTGTATGAAATTAAAACACCAATATACCCCTTTATTGTGGAATCTCTATTTGTATAATTTAAATGATTTTGTCTCCATAAGCAGAGCAGTAAACAGAATGTGTAAATGAGTCTACCTTAGTAATAGTTCCTTAATGGGGATCTATAATTGCAAACTAAGGACTGGATTCCACTGCAAGTCGTACCATAGTCACTAAGTTTGTCTCCACATTTTCCAGTAGATTTTTGTAGGAATTTGTGAGATAAATCCAGTGATAACATTTATCACCTCAATGAAATCCAGCCCTAAAGTAGCACTAACTGGGCCAGACTAAGGGATGCATTCAATTGCAGGTAGAAAATGTTAATATATTTTATCATACATTTTCTCATTGACTTGTTGAGATAAAACCAGTGAGAAAATTTCAACTGCAGTGGAATCCAACACCAAGTGATTTAGCAGGAGGTGAATTGTGTAGCCCTTGTGGGGCCCCTATGAGCTCATTTAAGAAAACCAAGGCAATGACTGTCTCCTTGGGTTCTCTGTATGTTGCTGTAATAACCCGTCATGTTCCTCCACCCCAGAGGTGGACTCAATCCTAATTGCCAACACCCTTCACCTGCTTGTAGCTTACTTATGTCTGGGACCTTGCTCCATTTCTCCGTCCTTGGATGGTCTGTGCTCCGCTTCCAAGTACCTGTGTTCCAGCTCACCTGTGATTCCTGATTCCAGTTGTGACCCTTGCTTGAACTCCTTTTATCCATCTGTCTGGCTTCCTGACCTCTGCTTTGTTTTCAACCATCCTTCCTGTTCCTGAGAACCGACTCTTTGCTTCAGTCGTCTGCTCGACCCACTGTGTACCGAATCCGGCTTGCCTGATCACTCTCTGCATAACTCCAATATCACTGCCCATTTGCCCGACTCTTTGTGTATTAAATCCGACTTGTCTACAATCCCAAGGTACCGACTGCCCAATTGCTCGACTCTCTGTATACCAAATCCGGCTTGCCTATGTCTCTCCGCTTGTCTTCAGTTCAAAGGTACTGAATGCCCAATTGCTCGACTCTCTGTGTACAGAGTCTGGCTTGCCTATGACCTAGTGTAGTCGACAACTAACATTACTCGACTACTTGTGTTCGACTCCTGCTCGACCTTGACACTCCTATATTCTGCGACTTCTGATTTATTCGAATAGCAGAATCCGGTTATCTGTCTGCTGACTTAAAGACATCTGCCTGCTCTGTTTGTCAACTCCTGTCCTTCTGCAATAGGGTTCCGATTCTGTGTCTCAGCTTGTGTGTTTTAACATCCTGCACATTAGCTAAACTCGCCAGGCTGATAGACTGTGATAGTATCCAAGGGCCAGTAACATGGAACCCACAGAGGTCGGTCAAAAACTAAGCATATGTGAGGCCAGGATTGAAGGCCTAGACCACTGCATGGATCAGTTTGCTCAGGCCTTACAGACTTTGATAGTTTGTTCTGATCCTGCACGACAGACTGCTCCTGCTGCTTCTTCTCCTGCTCAACTAGAGACCTCTGCTCCCATGCTAACTGTGAGACTGCCACCTCCCCCCCCCCATTATGGAGGTGATACTGCTGCTTGTAGAGGTTTCCTAAATCAGTGTACCATACACTTTGAGATGGCACCCCATTTGCCTGGGCCTCCCCTCTATGGGAAAGGGGCACTCCACTGGTGAACAATTACTCTGAATTTGCTCGCAATCTCCATCAAGTCTTTGATCTCCTTGGCAATGCTGGGACTGCTTCTTCATCTCTCTTCACCATTAGACAAGGCTCACATTCTCTAATGGACTATGCTATTGAATTCCACCCCTTTGCAGCAGAGGTTAATTGGAACAACAAAGACTTGGTCTCTGCATTCAATAATGGGTTGTCAGACCGTCTGAAAGATGAACTAGCTGCCAGAGATCTACCCCTGGAGTTGGAAGAACGTATTGCATTTGTCTCCCGCATAGATCTCAGACTCCAAGAGAGGCAACTCCAGTGGGACCGCATTAGAAGACCTACTGTCAGGCTGGCACCTACATTTTCTCCTCCGGAATCTCTGGTCGTTCCCCCTCCAGAGGATCACATGCAAATTGGGTCCATGGGGTTGAGCGAGGAGGAAAGGCAACACAGAAGGAGAGAAAACCTATGCATGTATTGTGGAGGGAATGGACATTATGCCTGCAACTGTCCTAAAAAGCAGGAAAACACCCGCACCTAGAGGGGATCAGCGGCCCTGCTCTACATGTAATTTCTCATACTCCTGAATCAAGGGACAAACTTCTATTGGTTCCAGTGCAACTGTCCTATCAGACTCTTAATGTCTCTACGTTTGCACTAATAGACTCTGGGGCTGCAGGTTAATTTATTGATGAGACTTTCTGTTTAAATCACGGGATTCCTTACCTCACCAAGACTCAACCTCTGTTGCTAGAAGCCATTGATGGTAGACCGTGTCACCCCTCTCTTATAACTAAAGAGACTCAGCCCCTGCATCTCCAAGTAGGGGTTTTACTTAGTAGGATACTCCTGGCTGTTGTTACATAATCCTCACATAGACTGGGAGACAGGACAGATCACTTCCTTCGGCTCCCTTCACTGCCTTAAATCCACGTAACCTGTACGCATTCAGTCTGCTCTGACTACTTGTCCTGGGATTCCTGTACTGTACTAGCAATTCTCTGATGTGTTCAGCAAAAAGGAGTCAGAGAAATTTCCTCCTTACAGGGCTCTAGACTGTCCAGTAGATCTGTTGCCTGGCACTGTTCCACCACAAGGCAGAGTCTATCCTCTTTCATTGCCTGAGTCTGAAGCCATGGAGGAGTATATCAAGGAGAGTCTAAGAAAAGGATTTATTCAACGCTCTACTTCCCCTGCTGGAGCAGGGTTATTTGTTGTTAAAAAGAAAGAGGGAGACCTTTGCCCCTGCATTGACAAAAGAGGACTAAATAAAATCACCACTAAAAATATGTACCCCTTACCCCTGATATCAGAACTGTTTGACAGGCTTAAAGGCTCTAAAGTTTTTACTAAATTAGACTTAAGGGGTGTATACAATCTCATCAGTATTTGTCAGGGAGATGAATGGAAGACTGCATTTAACACCTGCTCAGAACATTATGAATACAGAGTCATGCCCTTTGGGCTCAGCAATGCTCCTCTAGTCTTCCAGGAATTATGAACGAGTGTCTCAGATATTTACTACAACAATTTGGTACTGTATACTTGGATGACATACTGATTCACTCTCCTGACCTAGCTACTCATCATACACGTCAAGCAGGTATTACTCCGTCTTTGTGAAAATCACTTGTATGCCAAGTTGGAGAAGTGTATCTTTGAGGTAGAGAGGCTACCCTTTCTGGGGTATATCATCAGTTCCACTGGATTCGAGATGGATCCTTCCAAATTGGACACCATCCTTAATTGGCCTCAGTCCTCTGGACTCAAACCCCTTCAGAGATTCCTGGAGCTTGCGAATTATTATCGCAAGTTTATCAGAGACTACCCCAAGATTGCTGCCCCTCTCACGGCCCTTACAAAGAAGGGATCTGACTCTATTAATTGGCCTCCAGAAGCTGTTAAGGCTTTCAAAATATTAAAATAAAATTTCTCCACTGCTACAGTTCTGAGACATCTAGATCCTACACAGCCTTTTGTGGTTGAGGTCGATGCCTCTGCGGTTGGTGCAGGAGCTGTACTATCCCAGAGGACTTTCTATAATAGTCCACTTCATCCCTGTGGATTCATGTCTATCACGGTGCCCGGGATTGCCCTCCGTGAGCGCCGTGCTGTGCTGCAGGCGACATTTCCATTACTTCCTGGTTGTTGCTCTTAGGCACATTCGCTATTCTTATAGGCTGATGGTAATTGCCAGAATGAGTCTCCGCTTACATGCTAGGCCTTATAGGCCTCAGCCTGCCAGTGCTCCTTTGCCCTTTCGTGGTGTAACTATGCGCTAAGCTCTGATTCTGTGTATAACTCCTGGCTACTTTTGACTCCAGCTACGTTTAATCCCTGACTAGTTGCCTTCTGCTCTGATCTGACCCTTGGTTCCATCTGACTATCTGCTCCGGTCTGACCCTTGGCTCTCTCTGACTACCCAATCCGGTCTGACTCTTGGCTTTGGCTGACTACCCGCTCTGTGCTGACCCCAGCTCCGGCTGACTATCCGATCATTTCCTACCCTTGGCCTACTGTCTCCGCTTGTGCTTACTGTGCTCTGTTGTTTGCTCTGGTTCAAGCGGTGCTCAGTTACTTAATCAGACCTTGTCTCTGGCATTCCTGTTCTACCTGTTGCCAGTTTGTGCCATTGGGTATACCCTAGCTTTCTAGGGAGCTCAGTCACCACATTGCCTGTAGGTTACACTAGCATTCTAGGGAGCTCAGTCACCATTGCCTACTCTCCCTAGCGTTCTAGGGATTCCTGTCTCTGTTGCCTTGTACTACCCTAGAGTTCATTTTGCCTGGGAATTTCAGCCTCTCCTGAACTAGTAGCTACTGCCATCCTTGCTACCATTGCATACTATAGTCAGAGTGGTATCAGCCTCTGTGCAGTCGGTGGATTCTGCCCTGTTTCCATACCTGGCTAGTGAGGGTTGGGGAAGTGCTTAGACACTGTCTTCACACCTGGTCCTGTGAGGGTCGGGGAAGTGCTATTCATATTTTTTCTGTTCTTATATTAATAAAGCTATTGATTTTACTGTACCTGTACTTGTCAGTGTCGTTATTCCTCAGTCACCCTGTGAAAGTGTCCAAACGATTCTCACAAGCCGAGAGAAATCATGATGTGGCTACTAAAGAATTGCTGGCCATCATCCTTGCCCTGGAGGAATGGAGACACCTCTTATTGTTGCATGTATGCCCATAACAATTCTTACAGATCATAAGGACCTCCTGTACATCAGCGATGCTAAACGGATGAACCCCAGGCAGGCAAGATGGTCCCTGTTTATCTCCTGGCTCAATTACATCATCTCCTACCTGCCGGGTACTAAGAACACCAAAGCTGATGCTTTCTCCTGGATGTTCACTGCACTTTCTGAGGAGAATCAAACTATGGAACCCATTATTCCAACTCGTAGGGTATTGGCAGTAATCTCCCACTCTAATCTTTCCTCTCCTCTGATGGATTACCTTTGTGACAACCATCTAATCCCACTCCGCAAGCTGCCATCAGCCCCTGAACTGGCTCAAACATTCATCAGGGAGATTGTTAGGCTACATGGAGTACCTACTCAGATAGTGTCTGACTGTGAAAACCAATTCATTTCTAAATTCTGGAGGTCTTTCTGTGAAAATCTTGGGATCTCTAACCAAGAGATGGAGCAGTACCTCTGAATATTCTGCAATGAAAGCCAGAATGATTGGTCTGAGTTTCTTCCCTTGGCAGAATTTTCCAAGCATAATGCCCTACAGGTTCTATCCAGGTGTCTCCCTTTTGTTGTCTCTATGGGATGAACCCAGAAGCTCTACCTACTGCCTTCTCTGAGTCCGGTATTCCTGCATTAGACACTCATCTGGACAACATCAGTCAGCGCTGGGCTTCCATAAGAGAGACTTTGCTTAAGATTGTGGCTAGACAAAAGAGGAGTGCAGACAAGAAACGATTGATTGCTCCCACCTATTTTCCAGGTGAGAGAGTCTGGCTCTCCACCCACCATCTATGAAGTTGGCCCCTTGCTTCATCGGGCCTTTTGGTATCACCAGAAAGATCAACCCTGTAGCCTACGAACTCTCCCTACCTAAAGCGCTCTGTATTCCCAGGGTTTTCCATGTCTCCCTGTTGAAACTTCTAGTCTGCAACAGGTACACTAGAAGTGTTGTTGCTCCTCGGCCAGTAGAGGCCATTCATGAAGATGAATTTGGAGTACAGGCTATTGTGGATTCCCGTTTTCTCAGAGGTTCCTTGCAGTACCTAGTACACTGGAAAGGGTATGGTCCTGAGGAGAGGGCTTGGATATCGGCCAAGATACCCAACTCACCCTGGGGCTGGCCGCCCAGAGGTAGGCCCTCGAGGGGGGGTACTGTCACAACCCGTCATGTTCCTTCACCCTAGAGGCAGACTCAGTCCTAATTGCTTACACTCTTCACCTACTTGTGGCTTACTTATGCCCAGCACCTTGCTCCTTTCTCCGCTATTGGATGGTCTGTGCTCAGTGTCCTAGTACCTGTGTTCCAGCTTACTTGTGATTCCTGATTCCAGTTGTGACCCTTTATCACGTTGCCCATGCTCCTCTTGCGACATTCTGTCAGTCTACACTCTGCTTCTTTCCTATTGGCTATACTGTGCTTGTCCCGCCCATTATGGCCTTTATATGCTGGGTTCTGGCACCTCTCCGGTGCCCTTTCGTGGTGTTCCTGTACCAGTGCTTGTTCCTGCTCTCAGTATTCCCAGTGTATCAACCCGGCCTGCCTGACTACTCTGCATCTCGTCTCCTGCCTGTGAACCCACCCGGACCGCCTGACCATTCTTCTTCTCCTGCTCCTGTGCACCGACCCGGCTTGGCTGACGTTCCTGCTCCATGTACTGATCCAGCTTGGAGGACGTTCCTGCTCCGTGTACCAACCCAGCTTGGCTGATGTTCCAGCTCCATGAATCGACCCGGCTTGGCTGACGTTCCTGCTCTGGCTGCCTCAAGAAAGAAAGGCATTTGAACTAAGGATGAGAGTTCTCTTTAAATACATGGATAGGATTCAACTTATATCTGGGTTTCTATAACTAGTGTCTCCTCTACAGTTTTCCCATTCCCCGCCATCTTCTCTCTGCTCTGTATCCTGCCTGACAACTGCTCATACACACCTTACTTATTGCTCACGCCAGTATTATATATATCTATATATATATTTTATATCAATATAAATATATATATATATATATATATATATCATCAGGATCAGCCACTGTCAGCTTACTTCAGGATGAAGGCCTGAGAAAGGTCCTTTTGGACCGAAACGTTGACCATTGGTTTTGCCTTTTTTATCAATAAATTCTTCAAGTTTAAGTCCCACGGATGCTGCCCATTTTGTCTTCTAATTAGATAGAGATAGAGATAGTCAGTATTATCTAACTTTGGAACTCTGCATTGTTTTGTGATTCAGCATTTTTTGACCTGAGAAAGAGAGCTGATCTCTCAACAGATTATGTTCAAATATAATATGTTACTTGAAAACAGGACTAATATCACACATACACATTAATTTACTCATGCTAGAGTGCACCAGGGAAAGGATAGTGTCTACTGTCAACCACTATATTAATTTGAAATCATGGTTGGCAAATGATGTAAAAAAAAAAACGACACTTCCCAAAATTATTGAATTTTACCTTAATCGATAGATCTTAAAGAGGTTAACAGAAGCATGAATTCATAAGTGTTACATATGTATCCTAAACATATATATTTCCTGTTTCTACCTATGATGACCTATTTTTACCAGTCATACTCATCTGGGTGTGGGCATAAATGCTTTGCTGATAATTATAATGAATATCCGATAATAAATTAATCTGCAGATCTCAATCTGATAACTGTTAAGGTACCTGCCAAATCGTGATGTATTATCCTGAAATTAACATTTTGCCATAATGTATTTAATTCAGTAGCTAGCAAATCTGACTCTGTCAGTTTCTGGCATATAACTATAGGTATGAGAGCCAAAAGCAAGTTTTTAATTGTTACATAGGATGAAACTTGACAAAGGAGAGAAGATGAAGCTTGGAACCAGTCCTCATGGAAGCTATTAGCACTTTGAAACTTATTAACAAAGGAAATGAGGAACAGTTCTAGATCAACTTTACCATAGGATAAGTATCCCATATTTACATTGAATTAAATATGAATTTTTAACCCCTTAATTGATAGGTCTGTCCCTAGCATTCAAGGGGTTAAGATTTCCTTTTAGTTCAATGGGAAGTATTATTTGTTCCCTATGGTACAGTTGGATTTCTCCAGAAACTTTCGGGCAGGGACCTTGTACTCTATGGGCCATATGTTCAAAGATGTAGCAAAACAGCTTTTGTCATTTGTGACGACTTTTCAAAGTACAGTGTCGTTAGGCTCATTAATATTTTCAGAGAGTGTCGGTTGTGATTGGAAATACGTTGTTTGTCCTGACTGAAATTGTCGTATGTAATGACAAAAAAATTTCTTAACTAACGATAAAAATGTCTTAACTAACAACAAAAATGTCTTAAAAATTGTCTTAGCTAGTGCCAAAAATGTCTTTAAAAATGTCTTAACTAAAGACAAAAATTCTCACATTCAGAACACATTCCCTCCACTTTTTTCTTAACGTACAAATTTTGTCTTTTGCAAGACTTTTTTTTGTCGTTTGTTACGACAAATTTTCTTTTCCACTCAACGACACTGCAGAATAGTTTAGCCCCGCCCCTTTGCCCGTCAGTTCTGGAGTTGTGTCGTACACAACGGACATTACTAGTTTTTTGTTGTATACTCTATAGAAAATATGTCATTCATGCATTCAATTACTTTTTTTGTCTTTCATATGATAATTTTTTGTTGTTATCCCTTTGAACATACGGCCCTATGTTTCACTCTACAAAGCACTTGTAATCCTGTATTGTCTAAAGCCTTAAAATGTAAAGCTCTGCGTACACTTGTGGCGCTACAGAAATAAACATATTCATGAATTAATTTATTCATATACATAAACACAAAAGTGGAGTAATTCTAGGACAAACCAGCTGCACCATATGTAACAAATAAAGCTTTCCATTAATTTAAATGTGGCTTTTACCCCTTTGGATGCTAGAGAAATCATCCAATACATTGCAAAACATCCCATTTAAATCAAGGGTAATTTTTGTTTGCTTGCAGTGGTGCAGTTAGTATGGCCCAGAACTGCGCCTAAGGTTCACGTGGCCACTTTCCTGCTGAATTCACTCTGGGTATAACAGTAGAGAAGGTGAGCCAGTCATTTTACCTGCTTATCACTTCACAGATACTGATAAACAGAGCTATTAATTGGTGACAGTAAGTTTTATTTTATGAAACTAGTTTACCAGGAAGGATACATTGAGATTGTCTCTCGTTTTCAAGTATGTCTGATTTTTCAAGAAAAGTACCATGTAGGATTACATATGGGCCAAAAAAAAAAGTGCTGGTGCTGAGTACCCTTAAAGGGATAGTAATGTTTCAAGATAAATCAAAGGAGCAGTAAACTTTTTTTATGAAAAAATATATATCATAGGGATTTTCCTACTTAGTAAAACAAGGGTATTCCCACATCCGAGAGATTTATATTTCCAGAGTTTAAACCCAAGTTTTATTACATCAGCAGTGCCCTCTAGTGGTCAAATTCTAATAAGATTTTCTGTTAGATTCTAATGGAGAGGAAAGTCAGAGACATACAATTCACCATAGAATGTGATAGAAACTGCCTGTCACTTCCTGTCTGTTAGAATAATCAGGAAGTAAACACAGTAAATTCACTTCCTGATTATTTGAACTGCTATAGATTTTGAATAAAAAATCTGACAGCAGTGGGAGTGACCTTGTTTTATTCAGCAGGAAATGCTCTATAAAATATATGTTTTCATAAAAAAAGTTTACTGCTCCTTTAAGCTTTAATCATTCTTTGTGTTTTTTTAGTTTATATGTTACTATGTTTGTGTCCCTTCCCACCCCTTTTACATACATAATGTTGCTTCCCCTCAGCCTGTCCAGACGGATCACAACAAGGGACGATCTTCTGTGAGCATAAGGAAAAACCTGCCCTTCTTTGTCAAGTGGTCCAATGACGGGTTCCAGATCGAAGGGGAGGCAGTGTTACTTATGTAAAACAGGTGGGAGGGGGACACTTTATAACATAAATATACATAAACTAGATATCTGTCACGGTTTTTGAAGACTCTCAGACTTAAGGTTTGGTAAAATAATGTAACTTTATTAAAAGTTAAAGGCAGTCCCCATAGGGTAAACATACATAACAATACAACAGTAATAGAACATACAATGGGTTCTACCGGCCTTGCCTAAATACCGGGCAAGGCAACCCAAGTGACAGTTTTAATGACAGGCTCTACCGGCCTTGCCTATACCGGGCAAGGCAGCCCAATGGAATGCTGAATGTAGGCTCTACCGGCTCTGCCAATACCGGGTAAGGCAACCTTAAACATGGTGAATACAAGGTTCTACCGGCCTTACCAATACCGGGCAGGGCAGCCCAAAGGAGTACTGTAGTAGGCTCTACCGGCCCTGCCAATACCGGGTGAGGCAACCTATAGGATGGATCATCAAGGTTCTACCGGCCTCACCAATACCGGGCAGGGCAGCCTGAGCAAGTAGACCAGCTGTCAGGTGACTAAGACAGCAGAGAGCATAAGTATAGAGACCTTAATCAGCAGAAGTCTATAGCCAGGGGTAATCAGACAACTGCAAGGAAGTGGACAGAGACTGACCACAGTACTGGATGTTCAGGAGCAAACCAACATCCGCACGTTGGGACTAATGGTAAATAGCGCCACCAGGTTTAATGGAGCAAACCAGCGACCGCACACTGGAACCAACAATGTATATCGCAACCAGGTTTAGTGGAGTAAACCAGCGTCTGCACGCTGGAACCAACAATGTGTATTGTAACCGGGTTTAGTGGAGCAAACCAGCTTCTGCACGCTGGAACCAACAATGTGTATTGTAACCAGGTTAGTGAGTAAACCAGCGTCCGCACACTGGAACCAACAATGTATATTGCAACCAGGTTTAGTGGAGTAAACCAGCGTCCGCACTCTGGAACAAACAATGTGTATGCAATAGCGAGGAGAACAATGCCGCCAGAGCGACAGCTGGAGCGGGAGACTCTGGAACTCATACGGGTTAACCCGCACGGTGCTGGAGCACAGGAACCCCGGAATACAGGCACACAGGAACGCTGGAACACCGGAACGTTAGCATACAGGAACACTGGAACGCTGGAGCACCGGAACATTATCGACAGGAACACTGGAACACCGGAACATAGCATACAGGAACACTGGAAACAGGCCCAGAGATCTGACAAGCAGGTCAGGCAGAGTGGAGTCAGAAACACCACGAAAGGGCAACCTGGAAGTGCTCAACCTGGGTTTAAAAAGGCTGTGTGAGGAGGGCTAATGACAGACAGCCAATCACGAATACTCAGCAAGTGACAGACACAGAGGAGCACGAATCACGGGCACCGTGATAATATCTTACAGCACTGCAATAATGCTCTCCAGTGTTGAAGAATTATGAAGAATGATTCAAGCTTAATTTATCTTGAAACATTACTATCTTTTTTAACTCTTTAAGTGCCAGAGGGGCAAGAAACGCATTACTTTATGTAATACAGCGTGGGTAAACAGTACGAAATTCAGCTCATAGGGCAAAGCATATTATGGTTAAGACTTGCCTACGATAGGGGACCTTGGTGTGATGGCAAGCTTAGCAAACTATGGACATCTTATGTGTCTAAAATCTTATCTTTAATATAGTAAAGGGTTAACAATGATGAAAATATGGATGTGCACCAATAATTTGTGTATTTGCTTTCAGCTATTTTGTTCACAATTGGTTGCACTCCAGTCATTTGAAAGGCTTTTTTTTTTCTTTGGGTGCACTTACCAAAACCTGGACTGGAATTGTAGTTTTGGAAGTTTTAAACATCTTATATTGGTTTAAGTACCCCTCCCATCCCCAGGAGTAATGATCATTGTCTTTAGGACACTAAACAAATCCTGTATACAATGCCTGTCAGGGTGTTTCTCTTCATCAGTGATTAAAGCTGGAAAACATCCAGCTCTCAGGATAAAGCAAATTAAAGTTAGTACATGAGTAAAGCAGGGGAGATTCAGTTCATAGGACAAAGCTTGTTAAGGTTAGGACTTTCCTATAATTGGGTACCCTGGAGTGGTGGCAAGGTTAGCATACTATGGCCACTAAAACCTCATCTTTAATATAGTGGTGATATGAAGGCATTATATCACAGATTAAAGGATTAATAATGATAAAATATGGATGTGCACCAATACTTTGTGTATTTACTCTTAGCTATTTTGGTCAAAATTGGTAGCATGCCAGCAATTTTAAATGTGTGTTTTTTTCTGTAGGTGTGCTTATCAAAATCTGGACTGGAATTATATAGAATATAGAATTATTTTGAATAGCTGTTTTAGTCCAGTGGTGTAGGTACCAAATGAATGAGTATCTCAGTATGTAATAATACCGTTTTATCAGACTAACTTTCAATTTTAGAGACAAGCTTTAAAGAGTGATGCACCCTTTTTTAAGTTTAAAGTATACAGGAAGGATATATGGAGATTGTCTCTAATTTTCAAATAAGTCCTGATTTTTCAAGAAAAGTACCACGTTGAATAAAGTTTTATTTTTCGCAAAAAAAAAGGTGCTGAGTACCCTTAATCCTTTGAGCTACAGAAGGGGCAAGCAATTCATTGCAAAGCAATGCATTGCCCACCCTTTTGGCACTCAAAGGTTTAAATACCTGCACAAAACAATCCTGATCATATGTAACGCTAGTGGCTATGAAATACAGCTTGGGTAAACCATCCTATATTATAATTCACTAGGGATGTTTGGCAGAAGCCGTCATGTGCAGTAGAGACGGCTGTGCATGCTGCAGTCATGCGCAGTACAGCGGGGAGCTCCAAATTCAGACCGGACTCCTCTCTGCGCAACTCAGATGTGCAGAGAGGACTCCGTCCACGGCACGGGCAGTCAGTACTGCGCATGACTGCAGCGCCACCAGTGTTGGTCCGTGTACACAGGCTTTAAAACTAGTATGAAATAATTCATGCCAAAATACTTACATTACATTGCATGTGATAAATGTTATTATTGGTTTTAGCTCAGACAGCTATTGAAATTGGTGGGACAATTTGTAAAGTTATCAACTGCAGTGTAATCCAGGCCATAGTTTGAAGGAAAACAGATGATTACCCAGGAATCTTAGTAACATAGTAAATTAGGTTGTAAAAAATACACCATCAAGTCCATTAAGTTCTAACTTTACCTCATAACCCTGAGAAATGAGAGTAATATATGATTTCCTGCTGCCAAATATGTTAGTCTACATGTGAATTTCTTGTTTTGCCTACTATAACCATGTATGTTCCATCTTGAAAATAATGTATCTAATCTTCTCATAAATGTATCCGTTGTATCTTCCATTACCACATCTTTGGGCAAAGAATTCCACAATTTAACAGACTTTACTGTAACCTTAACCTTCTGGGCCTCACCTCCGCTGCATCTCATGCTACCTTAATAGTTATGTCTATGCAGTTTCCCTGCTGCAATTTTGGCACAAGAAGTTAATGTCCAAAGAAATAAAACATTTCAATATGTTTTATATATATCTGAGATATCATGGGCTAAACCAGCAAAAACAAATAGCATTATAAAGTATAATCGAACACTACTAAAATAATAATTATATAATGTCTACAACGGAAGTGTTATTTAGTTACTTAAAAAGCACCCAGATTCACCACTAGACAAATAAACTTCCAATCAAGCCCACTTAAAGCTCTGTAAGATTTCTCTCCTTTTAATGTGTCTCAGGTTGTTGCATGTTAACGGAAGAAGAGTTGTGTGTGAGAAACAGCTGTGATCTGTGAAAGCTCAGCTACATTAATACCCAACAGTATGGTGACTACTGGTATAACAGGAGTAGAGAAAGCTCCAGCTGTGAGTTGAGTGTGTGACCAGTTTTATAATGGCACAATTGGCTGTCTGGAATTTTTTTTTTTGGATTTCTTAATGCTTTAAGAAGCTTATCTCATCTCAAACACATAAAATTGTGTCTGCTACTAAATATTTTATGTTCAATTAGGCTACAAAATAAGATTTATTACAGCCGATGCTGTGAAAGCTCAGGAGGACTCTTAGTAAAATATATTCACATAGTTCAATAGGGTCTTATTGTACATTATGGCCAATTGCCTTACTATGGCCGTAAAATCCTAATAGCCCCTATGTATTTTGTCCTTGTGCTTTTGTTAAAGAGATAACATCTTCAATCAGACCTGGTTATTATGTCCAAGGACATTGCTTTGCAATGCGTTGTGTACCCCTCTGGCACTCAAAGGGTTAACAGTTGAAGGTCATAAAATTCTGTCAAAAGTATTATTTTTAGCATAAGAAATCCGCATTCACTATGAAAGACAAAACATGTGACTCTACATTGAGCCACATGTTTTCTGACTGATAGTCAGGGGAGGGCTGGCCTGGGCGGCAATTGCCCCCTGGGCTGGTCATATGTCTGGTCCGATGGGCCACTGCCTCACTCAATCTCCCACATGCGGCTATAAATGGAGCTACACTAGTGATGCCACAGAACTTACAATTGAAATGGAGATACACAAATGATACCACAGAGCTTACAATTGAAATGGAGCTGTGCTAGTGATATCACAGAGCTTACAATTGAAATGGAGCTGTGCTAGTGATCTCACAGGGCTTACAATTGAAATGGAGCTGTGCTAGTGATATCACAGAGCTTACAATTGAAATGGAGCTACACAAATGATACCAAAAAGCTACAATCCAAATGGAACTACACTAGTACCATAACCCATTTCCCTTGTAAGCTCTATGGTATCACTAGTTTAGCTTTCCTTAAATTGTAAGCTCTGTGGTATCACTAATGTAACTCCCCTTCAGTTGTTAGCTCTGTGGTATCAATTGTGTAACTACATTTTGATTGTAAGCTACATGGCATTACTTCACAACATTAATGACAATTTTAAAAGTATCAAAATGGGGTGCGCTGGAACTGTGGGATGGAAAGATAATAGAAATGGGCCACTTGATTGTATTTGTCCCCCCAGACCACAAGTTGCCAGACCTCCCCTGCTGATAGTGCCTTCCCATCCTTATAAACAGAATCCCATATTACTATGCATGTGTAAAATTATTAAAGTGGTTTAGTAAAACATTTAATGACATAATAGAAAGCTGCCAAGCTTTGTTACTATGGGTGAGTTAATATGGAGTCACTCTGTGACTCTTACCCTCTTTGAACCACATTTGTCCCATAACACTTACTATATAGTCACCCTTACTAAGCATGTGGAATAATCTGTAAGCAGCTATTAGGTAGTGGGGCAGGAAAACAACGAAAATGCTGTAAGACGCTCTGTCTGTATTACTATCAGCACCCTGACTGACCACTGCTTGGTACTGAAGATGAAAACCATGTCCAAACTGGCTACAGCCAATTGGGAAGTAGATTTCAACCTGTCTCTGGATGGTCAAATAGCTTGAACAGAGCTACTCAGTGGTAGCCAAAGAGCTCTGAGTAGCTTGTGAGCTACTTGTTGGAGTCCTGTACTAGAGGCTGTCACATCCACCTCCATGGACATGACATCCAAGACTGATTACAGAAGATATATCTTGAAAAAAGTCTTATCAGCTATTAGGATTTTTTTTGGCCATAGTAAGGTAAGTGGTGTTATTATTAGTAGGTGTTACTCCCTCTTTAACCCCTTAAGGACCAGGAAAATCTGAGGTGGATTTCACTTAAGGACCAGAGCAATTCTGACCTTTTTGACTATGTCTTTGTTCAACAGTGTTTTCCCTCTAAGTACTTTATTTTACCTAAGAAAATTATATACCGTTTTTTTATGCACAAATAGGGCTTTCTTTTGATACCACAGTTATATGGATAGCCCACCATTTATTTTAGTAAAATTAAAGTAAACTGTAAAAAAATTGTAAAAAAAAAACTCATTTTTTTTCTCTTGGGATCATTTGGGCGCAATGGGTTAAAATTTTATGGAGACTGCATGAAAGGTATGACCGGTCAGTCATACCTACAAAATGGGCGGTTTTAAGTGGGCACTGTCAGGGGGGTTAAAATTCCTTTTTCCCCACCCTATTTTGCCACTTTTTTATTGATGACATTTGGCATGGTGTGTATAAATGTATTACATGGCTCCACAACAATCAAACTCCCAATTTTGTTAATTCAAAATTTTTTTAAATAAAATTTTTATTTTGTAAAAAAAAAAAAGTTTATTTGAGCAGGTCAAAAATGGACCTGCATTCAGCTAGCCTCCAGCACAGCAGTGAAGGGGTTAATACCCCCAGCTGCTGAATTTTTTTTTACCAGTAGGTGTCTCCTCTCTGCTTCTCTGTCCCT
Source organism: Rhinophrynus dorsalis (assembly GCA_037306005.1). Classification (NCBI taxonomy): domain Eukaryota; kingdom Metazoa; phylum Chordata; class Amphibia; order Anura; family Rhinophrynidae; genus Rhinophrynus; species Rhinophrynus dorsalis. The sequence continues at coordinate 499,166,144 of CM074718.1, read as the reverse complement.
TTCTTTGATCGTAAGGGACAGACAGGCATAGGGGAGACACAGAGACAGTGTGTAAATCACACTATCTCATTCATTCCAAATGCCGGTACATGTTATCACTGCTGCAGTGATCATATGACCCGCGCTAGTGAAAGTGGCCGAGACTGAACACTCCGGTACCGGATCGCTCAGTCTTAGCCTGGAATTAACGATAGCAGCATGCACGGAGGCGCGCTGCTATCATTTAACCCATGACGGTCCAGGACTGTCATGGGTCCTTAAGTGGATTCTACCCTTGATGGTCATGGACCGTCATGGGTCCTTAACGGGTTAAAGATTTTAGCAGAAAATGAATTTGACATCCAACAAAAAAAGCATTTTGATGGTTTATGTATATGAGAATCTAAACATAACTGCTAAATTGTAAGTTCTTTGTAACAGGGACTCCCTTTTCAATGTAGGATTGAAATGGTTGCACTTTTATTTTTCTGTTAATGCAATATTTGGAAAAAATATCACAGTTTACTTTTCTTTGTCATATTGTGCCAAAATCTTAAAAGGGATAGTAATGTTTCACAAAAAAACAGCTCAAATTAATCTTTGTAGTATTTGGGCCATGGAGAGTGTTATTTCAATACAGTCAGAGTTGTAGTTCAAGAGTAATTGAATGATAAAGTATCCTCCTCCTGCCCCTTTTACCTAGTGTAAGCCACCTCACCTCAGATGTGGAATCCGGTCCCTTGACCAGACAGCTCACAGCAAGGGACTATCTTCTTACTGTGAGCATAAGGAAAACACTGCCCCCACAACATGTTTTTCCGGTTTTTCCTTATACTCATTGAAGAATGTCCTTCTCTGCGATCCATCCGGACAGTCTTCCTGCTCTGAGGTGAGCAGTGTTACATTACTAAAAGGGGTGGGAGCAGTATACTCTCTATTGCCCAAATACTATGAAGATTAATTGGAGCTGCTTTTATTGTGAAACATTATATCCCTTTAAAGGGAAACTCTCACTTGTATTATGTTGCCTTTATTTGAATGCGACTGTGGACTGAATATGTAATTTTTTTATTTTTTTTTTAATATAATGCTGTATTCTTTGAGATATTGGCTTCTAAAGTTAGTCCATTGATGTCACTTCAGGACAGGCTGTGGGTCAACTCTGCCCCGTAGCCTGTCAAACTTTGTCTCTTCCCCTCCCCAAGTAGTGCCTCATTCCAACAACCTTCGATGATTTCTCAATGTAAGCTGGAGTGGTTTCTTACCAGTTATAACATTTGGTGCCCCTTATGAGTTATTCAGGCCTATAAAGGCCCATTGTTTACTGTAAAGAGGTGTAGCCAAGAGACAGACATCAACAGAGATCACTATATACAGAAAACCACAGCTTTAATGCAAAGTTTAAATTGATATATCCATATCTTCAAACCTTTGTGTCTTAAAAGGTATAGGGGTGGGAGTGTCTTATGCAATTTGGTGGGAGGGATTGATTGGGGCAGGTGGGATTGGAATAAGGGGAGGTGGATTTTGCCCTTACAATGGGGGTGGGGTGGAAAGAACAGGAAGGAGAGTGACAGCAATTCATACCTCCCAACATTTCAAATTGCCAAAGAGGGACACATGTTTTAGGTGATGTTGTTGGGGGCATGGCTGTGGGCGTTGCATTACCAAGACATTTTAGGTAATTTCATGACCTTTTGACACCTGTAACGGAATATATATCCTATATAATAATTCGCTAAGTTGTGTGTAACGCCCGACATGCGCAGTAGACACTGCTGCACGTGCGGCAGTCACACGCAGTGGAGACTGGCCGCGCCGCGGCTGATACAGAGTTGGGCGCTCAGAAGGAGCGTCCAGGTCTGTATCACCCGAGGCGCGGGCAGTCTCCACTGCGTGTGACTGCCCCGCGACCAGCTGCCAGAGGCACTGTGGCCCGTGTAACGGGCTGTTCAACTAGTAACCAGATAAAAGCAACAGAGGCACACGTTTACAACTGCCCGAGTTGATTTGCTGTATAAATCAGGACAGGACTTTACAATCCATTGCTTAACCCCCCCCCCCCCCCCCCCGGCACTCAGATAATTAGATGCACTATACAGTTAGTTAGTCTACGTGCAGTCGATAGCAGGGAAAAGTTTAACCCTTTGAGCACCAGACAGGCTTGCAAGGCATTCGTATGCAAAGTGTTCACCTTTCTGGCATTCAAAGGGTTAACTGGCTTATTTAATGTGTTTGCGCATCTGTGCGGATGGGATATAGGGTTCCCGTGAGTCTGGAAAAGGGGGAACCATAAAAAAGGAGATATAAGGGGAGAGGATAGAGGGACAGTAGACAAGAGGGGATCATATATATTAAACTGGCACACAATGACTTTAATTATAAATACACATACAGAGTTTAAATGCACCTAATCATTCCACTTCTGGTTTTAACCTTTTAAGTTCCAGAAGTGTGTGCATTGCAGATCAGTCTGGCACCTGAAGGGTTAAACCTCCAGCTCTCTAGTCTTATTTCTGCTCTATTAATTTACAAGGTGGTCTCTTCCAGTATCTGAGCTAATGAAAGTTCGTACTGCAGCCCTATGTTATGTCCTGCAGTCAGTGTACTACAGCCCTGAGTTATGTCCTGCAGTCAGTGTACTACAGCCCTATGTTATGTCCTGCAGTCAGTGTACTACAGCCCTATGTTATGTCCTGCAGTCAGTGTACTACAGCCCTATGTATCCTGCAGTCAGTGTACTACATCCCTATGTTATGTCCTGCAGTCGGTATACTACATCCCTATGTTATGTCCTGCAGTCAGTGTACTACAGCCCTGAGTTATGTCCTGCAGTCAGTGTACTACAGCCCTATGTTATGTCCTGCAGTCAGTGTACTACAGCCCTATGTTATGTCCTGCAGTCAGTGTACTACAGCCCTATGTATCCTGCAGTCAGTGTACTACATCCCTATGTTATGTCCTGCAGTCAGTGTACTACAGCCCTGAGTTATGTCCTGCAGTCAGTGTACTACAGCCCTATGTTATGTCCTGCAGTCAGTGTACTACAGCCCTATGTTATGTCCTGCAGTCAGTGTACTACAGCCCTGAGTTATGTCCTGCAGTCAATGTACTACAGCCCTGAGTTATGTCCTGCAGTCAGTGTACTACAGCCCTGAGTTATGTCCTGCAGTCGGTGTACTACAGCCCTATGTTATGTCCTGCAGTCGGTGTACTACAGCCCTATGTTATATCCTGCAGTCAGTGTACTACAGCCCTATGTTATATCCTGCAGTCAGTGTACTACAGCCCTATGTTATATCCTGCAGTCAGTGTACTACAGCCCTATGTTATGTCCTGCAGTCAGTGTACTACAGCCCTGAGTTATGTCCTGCAGTCAATGTACTACAGCCCTGAGTTATGTCCTGCAGTCAGTGTACTACAGCCCTGAGTTATGTCCTGCAGTCAGTGTACTACAGCCCTATGTTATGTCCTGCAGTCAGTGTACTACAGCCCTATGTTATGTCCTGCAGTCAGTGTACTACAGCCCTATGTTATGTCCTGCAGTCAGTGTACTACAGCCCTATGTTATATCCTGCAGTCAGTGTACTACAGCCCTATGTTATGTCCTGCAGTCAGTGTACTACAGCCCTATGTTATGTCCTGCAGTCAGTGTACTACAGCCCTGAGTTATGTCCTGCAGTCAGTGTACTACAGCCCTGAGTAATGTCCTGCAGTCAGTGTACTACAGCCCTGAGTTATGTCCTGCAGTCAATGTACTACAGCCTGCAGTCAGTGTACTACAGCCCTGAGTAATGTCCTGCAGTCAGTGTACTACAGCCCTGTTATGTCCTGCAGTCAGTGCCAGTAGACTGATCAGAGACGTAACAGGGCTGTAGTGCGAGCCGATGCTCTTACATGTCAGAAGAGGGTCAATACCTTATAAATTACTGAGAGAGCAGCTAAACAATGTGAGTGTGCTTAACCCTTTGAGTGCCAGAGGGGTACACAATGGATTGCAAAGCAATGCGTTGTGTACCCCTCTTCCACTCAAAGGGTTAATGATTTAGGTAAAAAAAATTGCTTTCTAATGTGTTATGGACATTTCCAGGCAGCATTCAAGGGGTTTACTTACTATTCTACTCACTACTGAACTCCTAATTGGAGTTTCAATTCCCAGGTTCACCTTTCTAGAAGAAATTGTCTCATTCTTTACTTCTCTGCATTTTGCGGCCGGCTTTGCATGATGGAAAATGTAGTGTGATCAGCTGACTGAGTGCCAGGTGCGATGATTACAGAAAAGGTTGTGACGAAGCAATCTCTATAGATATAACCTTCCTCTCAAGAGTTACTTGGATCTCTCATGCACTCTAAACGCGGATGACACTTGCTCAAGAATATAGCGCCCCCCCCATTGCAGTTTAAAAGTACCTGCTCAGGGACGACTCCCCTTACTGCTTCATTCCCACTAGTGACTCAACGACTTGAACTGACATCAGGCTCAGTGCCAGAGCCCGCATACTCACACACTCTGCTGCTACTGAGGAGGACTAACTCAGAAGGTGGGCAACAGGATAAAATGCAGTCTAAGCTGCGTGTTTGCGTATATCATGAAGAGTGTATGCCCAGTTAAAGTTTTGGCATCCCGCTGCCCCTTGAACAGCACAGCTAAGGGAACCTGTGTGGTTGTCACTAAAGGGTGTAAAAACTGCCGGGCAGAAGTCTGGCAAGCGGGACAGTAGGTTAATGCGGCAGGACAGTGGGATTTGGCCCCAAAATCGTGACTGTCCCTCGTAAATCAGGATAGTTGCCAGGTATGGAAACTGGCAGTTAAGTGGGTGGAGTTACAAGGGAACTCATTAAGCCCTGAGAATCAGACCAGAATCAGAATAGAGACCACATAATTAAGTACAAAAACCGTAGTCTTGGGGTCAGACCTTGTTAAGGATATAACAGACTATTATTCGAAGGACACCTACCCAAGTAAGTTAGTCAGCTGAACAAATGAAGAACCACTTCTTTATAGGGCACAGTTTAACCTCTTAAATGCGAATCCCAAGTATTGAAAACCAGCCGTGACTGCTATCAGTTCTATGTCCTTCCAGGAAATTCTCTACACTCCAGTCTCTGACTTATATAATTACATGCAAAAGCCACATGGTACACAGCACAATTGTCTAATTTGGAAATGACTGATGCTGATTATACAAGTCAGAGAATGGGGTGTGGAAAACCTCCTGAGATGAAACTGAAGAGATGGGAGTCAGGTCTGGTTTTGAACACTTGGGACTCTGTGGGTTGAAATGAGGAGTAGAGAAAAATTGGACAGTGAAGAAAACGGAAGGGATCACGAAAGCTATTTTTATCCTACAGGCTGGCAGGGGCCATGTATGATAGTATTAGCTGCCACCAGCCAAAATAGGAAACTGGTCTGATTGTAAGTGATCCCATTATAGTGCTGAGCTGATGGGATGCTCTTGGACACTGGGCCCTGTCACAACTGCACCCCTTGTAGTTACAACACTGTTCAACAGCACATCCTCTAAACAATTTACCCATCAGAATGGGGCATTGATTATATAGGCATTGGATATGAAAAGCACATAACACTATATTAAAGCCTTTAATATCTATATTCTGCAATCTTCTTAAAAAGTAAGTGGTATCCAAGCAACGTATAAACATTTCTCACAAAAGGTTGCAAATATCCATCCAATAATATATCAAGCTGTCAACTCTTTTACCTCAAACAATTTGTCGTTGGTGGTGACAGCTAGAGCAGACAGCAATCTGCTTGGCTTATAAGTGGAAGGAGCTTACTGTTCTAGTGGTTAAAATAAAGGGTGGGAGAATACTTTAAACTTTAGGATTATTGACACTCAGATACAGAAAGCTACCCACATACCAAGAAAAAATCTGTTGAGCTACAAAGAACATCATAAGGGAAAGTTGAAGTTCTACACAAAATATAAAGAGACTAGTTGAAGAGCCCATTACACGGGCCACAGTGACACTGGCAGCAGGTCACGGCGCAGTCATGCTCAGTAGAGACTGGGCCACCCCCAGGTTGAAGTTCTACGCAAAATATCGAGAGAACTTCAAACCAAATTACATATGGATGAAAGACTTAAGAACATATTCCCACAGCCTCCCTTACTCTCCTTCAGACAGCCTCCCAATTTGAAACAACTGATGGTGAGGAGTGCCCTGAATAAAAATACAAAAAATAGCACATCTCCCTGCCTACAAAAGAGATGTGAAACCTGTGCACACATTTACACCACGGACAAAATACCAATTCCAAACACCCAGTTACACCATAAGATCAATGGTACCTTCACCTGTAAATCATCCAATGTAATATACCTTATCATGTGTGCAAAATGCCCAACAGCTCTGTATGTGGGAGAAACTGGACAAGCACTACATAAGAGGTTTAATTCCCACAGATCCAGTGTTAATAACAAAAAGACAGAGACACCAGTGGGAGAACATTCTTGTCAAAATGGGCACAGTGTCAGGGACATTAAGTTAACTGTATTGATGGGACGGTTCCGCACTCAGAGGGACAGAAAAGTATGGGAGGTAAAATTAATATTAAAATTGAATGCAATTTGTAGTTGTTTAAATAAGGACAGAGCATTTTTGTCACATTATCACTCAGTTGGTTGACCTTTCCAACAGACCCAAGAGCATTGTAAATACCTCTAAAGCCTCAGAGGAAGAGTGCAATTTACCATTGACTGATCAAAGTATCTGGATCGAGTTCTCTTATCTGATTTCCATGCTAAACAATGCATTGTATACTTGTATTTAAGACAGATGTTTTCATATTTATCTGTATAACATGCCTGATGAAGAGACCTAAGGTCTTGAAAGCTTGCATTCTAAATCTGCTTAGTTAGCCAATAAAAGGTATCAAAAACTATATTTGCCTCCTGTATTTCTACGGCTAACACGGTACCAACTCTCAAACTTTAAACTAAGAAAGGGGAACGGGCGAAACAACACAGGATGAAGTAGACAGTGTAGAAGAAGACATGGGATTAGAGAAGGGGTATGGGGGTGAAGAGTGGGATGGGCTAGATCATCTAAAATGGAGGTGCATGTGTTACATACAACCTGATAAAAAGCAAATAAATAGTTCAATGATTGAATACACACATGCACACATGACTGGGCAGACAATGTAGATGCATTTTCACTTTTTAGAAGCAATGAGGTTAATGAAAGAGTTGGGTAAGTATGTCTGTATGTAAAGCAAGCCTTAGATCTAGTATAAAGGAAGGTATTAATGAAGGGTCTGGGGAAAGCGAAGAGGCACTGGCCCCTGTGGATTTATATAGACATTGGGGGCATTGGCATACATAATAAAAACTATGTTGATGGGTTTTGCACAAGCCAAATAATATTGGAGAGTTTCAAGAAGCCCAGCTGCTACTGGAAATCAAAAAAGCTTCTCAGTTAGGAAATGCAATCATAATAGGACATTTCAGCTAACCTGAAATTAGCTTGAGAAATGTGACTTCCAGCATAACAATGGGAAATTATGCTTAATCACAATTGCATATCCCATCTAGCAATGGCGCTAACTAGAAATGAGTCCTTGCTGGACCTAGTGATCTTAAAGAATTCTGCAATGGTATACAATACACAACTAAGACTGCATTTGGGCAGCAATGACCACATTATGGTAACAATTAAAATTTGTTATGAGAAACCCGTTAACAAGGGTTTACCCAAAACAATTCAAGTTTAAAATGGCTAATTTTATAAGGCTAAAAACAGTATTGAAGGATACTGCAGTGGAATGCAATCGGCAAAGCTAAAAATGCATATAATGAACTAAATTTGCTCAAAATTATATTGGATAAGTATATATGAGCCAATAAAAGAGGAACAAAATAAGACCAAGGTGATTTACCTAAAAGGTTTGCTGGGAAATGAGGAATGAAAAGCAGGCTTTTAAATTATTTAAGTCAGAAAAGGCAGCTGCATCTTTCAGAAAATAATAATGCAATAGAATCTGCAAACCAGCAATTAGATTAGTTCAAACTGAAAATGAAAAAAGTAGTGTAAAACAGAGCAAGACAATCCTAAACACTTCTACAAGTATATAAATGGCAAAAAGGTTAAAGTTGACTCTTAAAGGGATAGTAATACCTGGAATTAAGAAGGTTTAATATTTTAAGATTTATACGCTTTTAAATTCCACCCCTCCTGCCGCTTTTACTCACGTCAGTGCTCTAGATGGCAAATCAAGATTCTGATCATGCGACCGGACAGCTCTTCAGCAGAGCCAAAATGGCAGTCTCTACAAAGTTTCACACTTTGTAGACCGTTCTATGAAGTATTTCTTTGTAGATAACGCTATATCGGCTTTGCTTAAAGGTATAGTAATACTTCGTTTTATCTTTATTTTATTTTGTAGGCATTAAAAAAACATGAAAAACGATATAAGTCTTATCTCTCAAACCTTTATGGTTTAAGAGATATTCACAAGCAAAGTATCCCCCCCCCGTTCAGCCAGATCAGGAGGGAGATGCCCATGTAGACTGCAGAGAGGGACAATCTTCAATTAAGATAAGGGAAAAAGCTGAAAAACTTGTCAAGGGGGGAAGGGCTTTCATTGTTTTCATACAAAGAAGATTGTCCCCTTCTGTTATATGTCTGGTCTTACAACCAGATTCACATCTGAGAAGAGATGGCTTACAGTAGGAAAAAGGGGCGGGAGGGGAAACTTTGCTTGTGAATATCTCTTAAACCATAAAGGTTTGAGAGATAAGACTTACATTGTTCTTCATGTTTTTTTAATGCCTACAAAATAAAATAAAGTTAAAACGAAGTATTACTATCCCTTTAAGAGACGTTCCATCACGTGACCAGAATCTTGATCTGTCAGCTAGAATGCTGACGTGAGTAAAAATGGAGGAAGGGGAGTACTTTGAAAGCTTATAAATCTTAAAATATAAATCTTTAAGCAATGGGATTTACTACATTTCATTTATTTTTTTCCTATGAACAATATTAATCCTTCTTAATTCCAGTATTACTATCCCTTTAAAATTGAGACAGGTGTGGATAAGGCAATAGCTGACACCTTAAGTTAATATTTTCTTCTGATATACAAATGAAACATGAAAGGCAGGCTCTCGGCAAACAGAATTTCATCCATCGTGGAAATGGTTTACTCTGGACAAACAGAATGGAAAAGGTTATGGTGCAATAAGGCCCTGGACCTTATAGCACATACACAATGCTACTTAGGGAGCTAAGTTAAGCAATAGCAAAAAGCATTATGCTTAATATTATTGAATCGTTCTCATTAGGTGTAGTGCCCTGTGATCGGAGTAAACAGATGTAGTTCTAAAAGAGGGCAAGATCTATACTGGTAAATTATACTCCAGTAAGTTTGATTTCCATAGTGGGTAAGCTATTATACGGATTAATAACCTGGAATATTAAGAACTATCAGATACCTGGGTATTACTGGGCTCCTTTGCAGCAAAGTTTACCTTCTCCACTGGTTGGTACTCATGCTTGTGCACGTATGTGTGCATCTGTGTTCACAATATCGCATGTTTCCGCGCACAGTGTAGAGCATACGTCCAATGTTTACACTACATTGCACCACAGTATATGAAGATTGTGGAGCACTCACGTCAAGGTTTGTTGCCCATGCTGGAAGTTTGGTTAGTCTGGCACTTCCGCAACGTGTGGTACACAATATGTGGGGCACACTGCCTCAGGACTTCCCACCTCCCTCCCAGCTGCCCCAGGGAGCGTGTTCACACTTCCCTTCGATGTGGCATTTATGTGGGCAACCTCAGTAGCATGGTAAACGAAGCTTGCTGTAATGATAGCCCACATAAATGCCACCTCTAAGGGAAGCGTGAACGCTCTCCCTGAGGTAGCTGGGGGGGAGGTGAGAAGTCTTGAGGCGTTGTGATGCACACATGGTGTGCCGCACATTGCAGAAGTGCCAGAATTTAACTCTGAATATCTTCAGTACTAGATAAGATTTAAAAAAAAAAAAAAACAACGCTAATCTAGTTTTACTAATTATAGACAATGGGCACAAGTTTGTGTGATGTGAATGTTCCCCTTTAATGCTAGTATCTTTAAAACATATTTATTTGTTTTCAGAGGTCTAAAATTTAGTCTTTCATATACTATGAGGGGGCAACCATTATCGCGTTTTCCATGGCTTAAGGACTCCCACTTATTGTCCAGGATTATCTATGAATGAACTGAGACAAGATCACAATACAAACGCAGTGGGTACTAGTCACATTCAGTTAACTGATATCCGTTTTTATCTCTCAATACAAACAGCATTAAATAAATGCTCTCGGAACAGGAAAATTTACAGTTATGTGAAAAAGCAACTTTAGGATTATATTTTAGGAATGTAATATTTGATTAACTCCTTTTTTTTTTGTTTTTACAAATGTAGCTAGCTGTAAGTTGTAAGTAAGTGATATTAAAGTTATATCAACCTATTTATTTGATGTTCATATTTCTTTAAAGTTAATTAAGCCTGCTACTTTTGGGTATAATTTTATTTTAAAAGGCAATTATTTAACTAAAATTTTTATTCAATCTTGTGACTGTCATGCTAAAAAAAATATTAGGCACATATCACCTAATTGTCAAATTTTGGGTAACTAACAAAGCTTTCAGATAAACATCTGCTTCTTCTTACATATTACTATGTAGGTAATTTTAACAAAAGAGGATTAAGCACAGTGCACTATTCATCATATCAAGGATTACTTGCTGTAACATGACCCACAGCCTCTCATTGAACATAATGCAGAGTTTTGTGTAAAGCTTCATTTTACTCAACGTTATTGACAATTAAGCTGATTTAAAATAAATGCAAGCATGGTGCTCTCATAGGCTCATTTGGTTAAAGTGTTTTAATAGTATTGGGATGAAGCCCATAAATAGATAATAAAAATATTATTCTGACATGCCTACCTGAAATGTTACAGCATGTATCTGGCAAAGAAAGCTGGGGTTTCTCTCTAAAGCTGTCTAAACAGCAGCTTTTGTCTTGTTTGCTTGCATAGATCAATGTTGAGATTCTACTAAAGGCCAGTTTTAAATAGATTACTCAGTGCAACTGTCCTTACTTTCTTTTAATGGTTAAAGATTAGTGATGAGAAGAATGCAGAACTTTTTCATCATAAAGCTTCCATTTGTAAGAGACTAAAAATCTAAGACCATTGTATTCTCAATAAAAGATTCATTTCCAAGTTCAAATAGCCTGTCTAATTTAATGCTGAACTTGTGTTTTGTTTTGTTAATATCAGGAGTCAGAGCAGTCATGTATAAACGAGCAGCCCTCTCCTCCAGATTTGTAGGCTTTCATTTCCATTATTCTGACCTTGGACAGCTTGTGATCATGGTGGCTGAGATATCTTGCACCACTGATCACAAGTAATTAAATTTTCCCCAATGACAATATTATTATCCTGCAAGTTAAAGGGATAGTAATACCTCATTTAAACTTTCAATCCGAGTATTATTTTTTAACATGTTGCACTATATATAGTTACTTACAGATTTGTAGTTCAAATGCTACTGAAGCCGAAAGGATCCCCCTCCCTCTCCTTTCCCTGCATCACTGATCCTCTCTGTCTGGTCTGGATGGAGAGCGGCGAGGGACAGTCTTTAGTAATCAAAAGGAAAATCTTGCCCTCCTTCGTCAAGGGGGGGCAGGGTTTTCCTTATAATTACTGTGTGACTGTTGTCCATCGCTGTATCCATCCAGTCCCATGAGTGGATTCCAAATGTAAGGGGAGGCTGCCAGAAGGGGCAGGAGAGGGATCCTTTCTTATTGAATAGCTTTTGAACTACAAATCTGTAAGTAACTATATAGCGCAATATGTTAAAAAAATTGTAAATAATACTCAGAGCTAAAGTTTAAATGAGGTAGTACTATCTCTTTAGGATGGTATATGTGTGCATACGTGTGTATTGTTTACCTTTACCTGTATATATAATTTTGTATCAACATAATTGTATCAATGTTTTTGTCCCACTTTGAGCCTTTGTCAACCTATTTTGTCAAAGGCCCAAAGTGGGATTGAAATTTTGATACATTGATAAATTCATGGCCAGGCTGGGCTGGTCTTCCTCAAGAAAAACCACAAGTGCAAACAAGGTCCCCTAAATAACCTCTGTGTATGGACGCCAGAGCTGGCATTCTTGTGCATTTATGATGTCACACCCATAGGCGGAGTCAAGCAAACTAGGCGTGCAATCCAAGGTGATTCGAACAAATAATATGATTGAAAATATATACATAAATAAAAGTAGTAAAAGGTATTATTGGGATAATTGTCTTGTTCAGTAAGTGTGAAATATTAACTTATAAACAAAGGAGAATATAATACTATCTATAGGAACAACAATCTATATGAAACAGTATGAGACTAAATATCTCCAACATGTTAAATTCTACAAATGCTATATTGGCGACTTGTCCATTATCTGGTGGTGGACCAAAAAATAACTCCTGGAATGGACAACATCTCTCAACCAACTCCGTGCACTATCAGTCTGAAGCTGGATTATGACAAGCTTATTCCAGTCTAGGTTTTGGTAAGTACACCCGAAGAAAAAACACATTTAAAATTGGTGGCGTGCAACCAATTTTGACCATGATAGCTAAAAGTAAATACACAAAATATTGGTACACATCCAAATATTCATTCCAATTAACCCTTTACTCTGCGGCATTATGCCTGCATATCACTATTATATTAAAGATGAGGATTTAGTCACATCATATGGCCACAGAATGCTAAGCTTGCCACCAACGCCAAGATACCTCATTTTTGGCAAGTAACTAACCTTAATATGCTTTGTCTTATGAGCTGAATCTCTCCTACTATAGGCATTTACCAACCTTAATTTACTTTATCCTGAGAGCTGAGTCTTTATCAGCTTTACTCATTAATGGAGAGAGACTCTCTGACAGGCATTATATAGTGTCCTAAGGACAATGAGCATTACACCAGGGGTGGGAGGGGTGCTTAAACCAATAGAAGCTGGTCAAAACTTCCAAAAGTACAATTCCAGTCCAGGTTTTGGTAAGCACACCCAAAGGAAAAAAAAACACATTTAAAATTGCTGGAGTGCAATCAATTTTGACCATATCTAAAAGCAAATACACAAAATATTGGTGCACATCCAAATATTCATCACCATTAACCCTTTACTCTGCGACATTATGCCTGCATATCACTATTATATTAAAGATGAGAATTTAGTCACATCATATGGCCATAGAATGCTAAGCTTGCCACCAGCGCCAAGGTACCTCATTTTTGGCGAGTACTTAACCTAAGCTTATTGTTGATTTGTTTAGACTTTAGGATTTCGAGTTTCAGTATTGGATTGAGCACCACTCTTTATCAAAATCCCACAGATCACAACTCTCTCCTTCATGTGACTAGTTGCCATCTGCTGGCACAAAAGAGAGGTGTCCAACCTACCAAGGAGGAGCAACTGGAAATGATGAGATACTGATTTTTACAGAGTGGCTATGACAATAAGACTTTTGGACTTGAAACTATGGACTTGAAGACTTCAAGCAGAACTTACTTTTCAATAATGCTAAATCAAAGGAAGCTAAGCCTAGGATGACTATTGTCACTACAGTGCTACAAATGTGCTAGCACTTCTCTGGCACTTCCTTCCACATTATATAGTAAAAGAATGGCAAACCACAGATCCACCATGAAGGCTGCTCTCTTGAACATTAAAATGGATAAGCCAGAGGCAAGACACTTTTACGACTACAATTATACATTACCATCTTTAAGATATATGCTCATTGAGCATGTCCTCCCATTGAAGATAGGTGATAACCATGCTCTAAAGTCACTCCAATGTGAAAAAAATGGATTTACAGAATTAACTGGAGTCATAAGCTTTACCATATTTTACCCTTCAAGGGCTATATACTGTAAGCACTTTCTGCTTCCAAGGCCCTGACTGGGGGAGCTTGTAATAGTGGGTCATGCACATAATGGGACCATAGTCCAGTGCATTTACTGTACCTATCCTTTCAGTTCAACTAAAGGTGTTGAGTTTCCCTTTGGACCCTGGTATGTATGTGATGGCCTTACGATGTGAGTGGCAACCATGGGGAATATTTTGTTTAGCTTCCCCATACTTTCCTCCTTTTGCTGTTGAATTTAGTGCATATTTATGTACTGGTCTGGTGGAACCCACATTGGTGATGTGATCCTTGATTGCTTCTCTTGAACTAATATTCTTGTTGATAGATTCCTCTTCACTCACTTTGACTGGTTGTGCCCTGTCTGATTTTTATTGCTAGTTATCAACTATGCAACTATGGAATTGACCCAATCATCACTGGTAACTATCCAGTTTCAGAATCGGATTTCCAAATCCGGGGATTTTGACTCTTGTTTTGGATCTCTTTCTCTATTGATGATTGATGCTGCATTCTGAGATGTAACTCATACTTGCCTATAGGAGGCATCATCATCTTCAATATTTGTATCCTCTCAGCCTTTGATACTACTTTTTTCAATGTCATTATTTTATCTGTATTAACACTGAGGATATGTGTTATCCTGTCTAGTGAAAGCCCAGCCATATGTCATGTTTAACTTTGACTCAAAAGCTTAGCTTTTGTTGTACCCATTTCCTTTAACCCCTTAACGACCGGGGAATCCGGACGCGGACGCGACTCATCGACCACGGAGAAATTTTTTTTATTGCTCCGTTGCGTTCCGGACTCCCCGAATGGCGTGCAGCCGCGGGGGGAGCCCGGAACTCGATGACGGTCATAGTACGTCATCGGTCGTTAAGTCAAATCGACCCTTGACGTACTATGACCGTCAAGAGTCGTTAAGGGGTTAAATATAGGGGACTTAGCATGGATGGTCCTCGTATTAGATAACTGTTTACTTTTCAGCAGCTATTATACATCTAGGTTTGTAAGCTGATCCCTATCTATTTTTTATTTATTAATTTATCTTTTTGATGGTTTTGTGCTACATTAGATAATTTAACCCCTTAACGACCGAGGAATCCGGAAGCGGACGTGACTTAACGACCACGGAGCAATTTTTGTTTTATTGCTCCGTTGCGTTCCGGACTCCCCGAACGGCGTGCAGCCGCGAGGGGAGCCCGGAACTCTATGACGGTCATAGTACGTCATCGGTCGTTAAGTCAAATCGACCCTTGACGTACTATGACCGTCAAGGGTCGTTAAGGGGTTAAAGGGGAACTACCACCCCGCAAAAACTTTACATTAATTAAGTCTTCATCTGGAGACTAGCTGCTTAGTAGCGCTAGTCGCCAGAAATATTACCTGATTTCAAAGATGTTCAAGTTTTTCGGAGGCTCACAGTAGCAGGAAGCACGGACATCTTACCACAGTGACGTCCGTGCTCCTGCGCTGTCAGTCCCTTTTGGAGCCAGCCGGCTCCTAAGCAGCTAGTCGCCAGATGAAGACTTAATTAATGTAAAGTTTTTGCGGGGTGGTAGTTCCCCTTTAACACTTTTCTGCCTGTTTGGTAGCACTGGTAGGAATCTTACTATCCCTGAAGAAGTGCCTTTAAAAGACCCCCTATTTCTGGCAGTATATTCAGAACACGTAGCAGTACCATATAAGCCTGAGGATCCAGGAGCTGATACATTGTTGGAGACGGTAGATCAAGTACATTGGGTGAGATCCTTGCCCGCTTTACAGCTAAGCACTAGGAGCCCCAGCACGTATACAATCAGACAGTGGTCAAGAAAATGGGAGAGGTATTGTGACAAGACTGATACACAAAAGACACAAAGGATTGGACTAACATTTAATCTGTGCATGTTATGATGCATTGCAAGATGGAAACAAACACTTATGTTGGATCAAGGCACTCAGTACAAATGACTAATATACTGGACACTATATATTTTTTTGATCATTTTTGGTAATTTTTAATTGTTTTGAGCTCCAATATTGTTTTATATATTTTTCAGTGATATCACTGTTCTAATAATAATATTTGATATTGAATTGTATATGTCTTGATATATGACAGAGACTCTAGCACTCTCCCAGTACCTACCATATTATATATATATATATATATATATATATATATATATATATATATATAGAGGTGCCAGATGATGACAGGATGTAGTCCATATAATTCACAGAGAGGTCATGAGGTGGCTTGGACCAATCCAGCAGTGTGACTTGCCAATGGCAGTGGTTCCAATGACAGATGAGGCGAATGGGCATGCCACAGCAGAGTATTGAGTGCAATGTGAAAGGTGAGGGGAACTGTGAAAATACCTGAGCAGGGTGTGTGAATGGGGACAGATCAAGATGCCACAGCTTGTCCAGATGTTGCAGGGTATGTATCCATGTGAAGAAAGTAATGACCAGGGCCAGACTGTCTATCAGGGATACCCCAGTGGTTCACGCAGTCATGGGCCAGTTGGGGAGATCAGAGGGTCTCCCTGCACCAGCTCATAATATTTTGTATATAAAGGAACAAGACCATGCACAGATTGCCTACCATGCCCTGAAATGCCCACAGTTACACCTTATCCAATGTAATAAATAAAGTTTAGAGCTGGTGTGCTGAGAAAATACTTAGAGTGAGTTGAAGACTCTCCTACTAATCCCTGTAAACCCTGTTAGTTGCCTCACTCTGAGCCAACTCTTTGATTTACAGAGAGAGGAGGACAGGACTAATAGAATGAGATTCAGTAAAGTAGGTGCAGCACTGCTGCTCCATAATTCCACACTGTCGTCACACTCCCAGTCATGCTTCATACTATAAACCATAACCCCTGTAAAACAATATATCTCGTTCCTAATTATTAACACTAGTGCCAGAGCACTGAAAGCCTTCTTAGTTACTAAGATTTATAAAAAGCATTCTTAGTGTATGTTTAAGAACTGTCATGAAGGTTCACAAAGTTAGGTCATATTTATGAAGAAGAAAATCAATAAATATGTCTCAGAAGATTCACAGAGAATTTGCAACTCAAGATTTTTTTTCCACACACAGCCATCACTATATAGTTCCATTAAAAACAGCTTATACCTGGAGTTAAGATTTATTTATAATATATAATTACTTTATAAATACACTGCAACAAAATTCTTATTTGGACAAGACTACTTCTACTCCACTTCTCTAAAAAGTCTGGAGTTAGCACTTAGCAAAAATGTTGCTAAACGATTATACATATCCTTATGTTCCTTTTCGACAATTTTACAGATACTCTTTATTAAAAGGCACTTACAATAACGCATTAGACCAAGCAAGAAGTCATTCACACAAAGATCTAACACCGTGAAACACAGAACAAAATTACAGCACTGAATAAATACAGTATCTAAATACAGTAGAAACAGAATACATAAATGCAATATAAATACAAAGCCAAGGCAAAACACTCTGACCTGTGCACTTGTCTGGAGCAGCAAAGAAAGAAGGAGGGGTTAGACAGAAGGGTTTTTATATAGATCTTCTTCACTTTTTTGATTGGTTATGTAAATCTGTGCTGCTATGGAGTTCAGTAAAGGAAGTTAATGCAAAATATGAAGCCTCCTGTCATGTGGTAAAATTGGAGTTTCTCTACTGCAACAAGCTGTCTGCTGGTATTAAAGGCTACAGCAGGTACTCATTTCGGCCTTGATTCAAAGAAGTGTGGTAAAATCGATGTTACGGCAAAAAAGCCCAACGAGCATTAGTCATGTCTGACTTATATAACATTGAATAAACATTCTATCAGCATGGTCATAGAGAGAGAGAGAGAGACAGGAACGTACATTCAAGCGAGGTAGAAGTCATTGGGAGCAGAGAGAGTTGGTACTATAATGACACATAATACACCTCGGCACATCTTGCATACAAACACACACATACATACATATCTTTTTTGTTTCGCACACATAACACAACTTTATCTTTTATTTTGACAGTGTAATTCATTGAGTGAAAGGGAGTGCTAGAGAGTAAGTTTGATCAAATGTGTCTGTGAGGACCTGTGTCAGTGACTGAGTGTGAGTCGGTGTGTAATGGCAGGGAGAGGAGAAGCATAGAGGGATGGAATAGGAGGAGGAGGAAGTTGAGCAGGGAAGGAGTGGGAGACCAGCAGGGTGGAGGGGTACCCAAGCAAAGAGAGGCACACAGGGGCCAGGGACAGCTTTGCCAATGGCATGAGGGGTAGATCTTGGGGAGCACCCCACACAGTCAGGGTAAGAGCTGGCAGGGCCTGAAAGCCATAGCTCTGACGCAACCCAGGCTGATGCTGAGGAGAGGCTGCGGGCAGGGCCGGCACCACCTATAGGCGAGGTAGGCGCCGGCCTAGGGCGCACATTCTCTGAGGGCGCATCGGCCCCCGCCGCCGCTTACAACAGACTGCCGAAGTAAAAAAACAAAACAAAAAAAAAAACGTAAGTTTCGGTGCCCTCCCTTGGCTGGCTATTTTTTTAATGTAGCACAGCAATACCTGTTTCTCTCTCCCCCTCCGCTCCTTCAATCCTGGACCAGGATTGAAGAAGTGGAGGGGGACAGAGAAACGGACATCGCTGTGCTACATTAACCCTTTCAGTGCCAGAGGGGTACGCAAAGCATAGCTTTGCAATGCGTTGTATACCTCTCTGACACTGAAAAGGTTAATAAAAGCCAGACAAGTGAGAGCACCAAAACCTACGCACTGGGGAGAGAGTGCACACACTGGGCATGGAGTATAGAACAGGCAGATCAATGCACCTATGATGTGACCAGACTCAATCAGCCTGTTCTTAGTACATGCCCCTCACTGTGTGAAGTACATAGAATGGCTGTAACAGAATGTCCATGATGCAGAGCTGGCTAGAGCATTGAGGCACCTTAATGTTCAAGCTCACAACCAATACAGTCTTGTGGCATAACACATTAATGGAGTGTAAAGAGGATTTACATGGTCTGTATCTTGGTATCATGTAAGTGATAGCAATGGTCTCATGATAAGCTAGGAATTGCCACGTAGCACCCCTCAGTGGGTATCCACACATTGCATAGCCTCAGACATGCAAAGTAAAAGTGCATAGAAAGAGACAATTTAACCAGTTTGATACTTATAGCCCATTATATGATAATATTTTATAGTAGTTTTATATGTTAATTTCTATTATCACCTTTGTGGGCAAATTTTAGCATATACTATTGTAACATGTGTGACTGAGCATTTAGATAAAAGCCAACAACATTTACACTTTGAAAGGAAAAAAATCCCAGCACATTTTAGACTTAAACTAAATTCCTAAAAATGTATAACACCAGTTGACCTATATTAACGAGCACCAATGGGTATTATATAACTGTCAATCAACAGTATCAGCTGCTTAGAAGCTTTAAAAATGTGTACGTTTGTGTGCAAGAAGGCTTATTAAAGTGTAAAACCCCTACAGAAAATCTTTTTTGGGAAAATCCCTTTGCCCTAATGTTATTCACTTTACTCATATTTGTGCTAGAGATACACATTAAAATAATAACCATACTTAAATCCACTTAAATGTCCATTAAAACAAGCCAGTGGTTGCAATGGATACTACACTACTTAGCTAATGCTCATGTTACTACAGATTTGCATTAACAATTCACCCAGAGGTTCCCTTATATGTTCTGGTATGCTGCCAAACACCTGTGAATCAATGTGCAGCACATATTCGTGCTGTTTAATTTAACTTTGCACAGAAGGACTGTATTAGTCCTGATCTCAGTACGTAATCCCAAACCTCTAAAGAGGTTTAAAGCACTCTAGTTTCACCTAATCCTGAAACCCAAGATGGAATCCCAGAAAAACTCCATAACATCATTGGAATGGGCAAATAGAAATTCACTACTAGTGAAATATTAAAAGGGCAAAGTTGGTCTTTTGGATTTGAGAATTAAAACTTTTGTTAAAGAGAACTGAACTGTTGGCATGAAACAATGTTGTTTTCAATTGTTATAGGTTTAAGAGCCTTGAAAAGGGCTGTTTATCTTGAACACGTTTCTGAATGATTTCTTGACAATATATGGTAACCATACAGTAACCTAGTAAATGTTTTGACTGTTTTAACCAGTAGTAAAATAAAAATGACTAAATGTATTAAGATACGGCTTACGACATATTGCAATCATTCTCAAGCTTTTAGCTATTTATCCATTTGTTTACTAGAGACATTTCCAACAAGGGGTTGGAGCATAGTTAAAGCATTCGCTGCCTTTGACCTTACCTGAAAGCATCATTGGCCTGATCAAATTGTTTAGAGGGCCGGAACTGGCCCTTGGGACATATATTGTCCATGTCTAGTCAATCATCACTATCTGCTTTACCCCTTTAAAATCTTGTCACTAACCTGTAAAGACTTCTACAACTATGCTTCCACCTCTTATGTACCCTGACTTTCAGTTCTTCTTTTTCACTCTCTTATGCTACAGCCTACTCGTTTCGCCCTTCTTCTAGATTCTGGCCTTTCCCAAGCAGAACTCATGGTACTGTGTAATATGTTGGAGGGTTTTAAATTATGACAACTTGACTAAATTTGTAAGTTAAACATATTGGGGTGAATATAATTATACCAGCATACCTCCACTGGCTTTTACCTCCAAATGGAGTGGCTGTGCTTCAGAGTTTGCACTACAGTGTATGATCACTATTAGTGCATATCTGCAGACACACTCTGCTGTTGTTATCAAGCTCCTCATCCCAACCCCATATCATGTGCAGCAAAATGGCATAAAATCAAGCAATTTTCTCTACTACTTGGATAGTACATTTTATTAAACAAAGAGGAAAGAAACACCAGAAACATCCACAGAATGCCCTTCCCTTGGCACAAGCAGCATTAAAAGACCAGTAAACTGTATTTATTTATTTATTTATTGGGGGGTATATTATAGGGCTTTTGCTGTTGAATAAAACAAGGGCACTCCTACTGCTGGTAAATGTGTCTTTCCAGATTTATTGCAGCTCAAATGGTTGTTTTATTACATTAACAGTGACCAGTAGGGGGCAAATTTCAGATAGTTATGCTGTTGCATTTTATGTGAGAGGTGAGTAACTGAAAACAAGTCTCCATAGAATGTAATAGTAGTAGTAGCTTTATCACTTCCTGTCAGTTTGGACTTTCAGGAGGTAATGGACCTTTCACTTACTTCCTGACAGTTTGAACTGTTATAACATTTGAATAGGATAACTGCCAACAGTGGGAGTCCCCTTGTTTATAAGTTGCTTAGTAAATCTGTATTAGGCAGGAATATGTCTGGAAAATCAATTCCAGCTCCTGATTTACATACCTGGGAACTTTCAAGATGAGCTGACCCTGAGATATTTTAAATATTAACCCTTAAAGCTTCCCATAATGTAGATTTTATGCGATATGTGCCTGCTTGCTCTAACACAGAGGTGCTCCAGTCCGTGTGCGAGGGACCTTTAACATGCTACAGTTTGGATAACTCACTGCCTGAACACAAACAAGACAAGCAGGACATCTCCCACTGTCTTTCTGGTACTAATGGCACCAGTTTAGATGCTAAGGAAACATTTAATTGGGGAAATTCATATAGTAGGTGACACAGACCTCTCTCACCCTGAGAATTTGGCCCTTCACCCTGAGATTTGGGTCAAAACCCTGAGACTCGGGGTCAAACCCTGAGAGTTCCCAGGTATGCTGATTTAGAGAGGGATCATATTCACCCATTATGATTAATTTCATAATGTTGCCAAGAAAATTATTATGTATATATTCTACAAAGACAATAATGAAGTAATGTTTAGGAAACCTCACAAGAATCCAAGCATTAACCTTTTAAGCCCCATTTAAATCTGTAGGAATTGCATTTGTTCACAGTGGTGCAGCTGATTTGAATCAGACTTGATTCACTTTTGACTTTGTTCATATGGCCCATGGTGCACTAGTGTAGCCACATTAGGCTCAGAAATATCAGGGCACTTTAAAAGTTGTGCTTCTTTTTAAATTAATATTAACACCTCCTAATAATACCCCCCTTACATTATTATGGCCAGACAATACTAAAGGCTCCTATGAGTTTTGACTTTGTCTCTTTATTTAAGAGATAACATATTCAATCAGTCTTGAATGTCATGTTCATGAAGGCCGACATGGCATCGCCGGCATTTTTTTTCTTTTCCAAATAAAATCCGCTAGAGTGCATGAGCCTGCTTCAAGGACCAGAAGGTTGTTGCACTTAAAGGTTAAAATTACCATAAACAGTGAACAAAGTTTGCGCTTGTGATAACAACTGTCATGTCTTCCCCCATAGACAAGACATCCAAGACTAATAGAAGATCTTAACGACTGAACAAAGGCATAGTGGCAACATTTGTAATGGCCATTAGGATTTTCTGTCCATAGTAAGGTCGGGGGGTTATTATTAGGAGGTGTTAATTCTCCTTTGATGTACTTCTAGTGAAAAAAAACTGGAAAAAGTCATGAGCAATAACTCTGTTGTCTCATGTATTTTTTTTTAATTGGTCAACTCTTCCATATCTAGGAAGAGTTTTCTTTGCGGCTGTGCTATGATCAGAAGGCTATAATAGCCTATGAGGAATATTTTGATACAAGTCCAACATAAATGGGAACACTGCATGTATTACCCCAATCTTTTCTGCTCTCCTACATATTTTTCATTGCATAGATTCGCACACAGAATTGTATTCACAGTTTTGTAAAGGAGTATAATCCCGGATTGTTCAGATGCATAGAACAAATAAAATCATCCGCATAACTGATTTTGTGGACTAGTAAATACCAACTCTTGTCTTGATTAGAGTAGAAATGAAGGGAAGGACTTCTGAACTACAACTGAGTATAAGATTTGATGAGAAAAGCTCTGTTTTTCATTGATCAAATTTACACAGTCTGTTTGCTCACTTAATGGCATTGTTAAGCTCATCACTTGTTTACCTTGGTTTGCTATGTGAAGACATGTTAGCTTAGATGGAGGAACAATAAGAGGGTCAGTCCCCATATAAAAAACTACAAACCATTCTGTCAACCTATAGTGAACACTTCATTGAGATTCAGGGCATTGTTTAAGAAAATGTAACTACATGGTTTATTTGGAATTCTAGACTGACACATAACCAATTAAATTTAAATTATCATAATATATAAATGTTTTACTATTGTCAGTGAACAAAACCAAATCACATCTGAGAAGTGACTCGGAACAGCTATGTAAACATAGACTTTGATGGCAGATAAGAACCATTCGGCCCATTTTTCCTACTGTAAAAACCTCAAACCTTAATTGCCCTGGTCTTGTCTTATGTTAAGGAGAGCCTAATCCCTATTCCCTCCTGTACTTTGTTGAATCCCTTCATTTTAATGTGTCTATCATATCGCCCTCTCTCTTCTCTCCTCCAAGCTACACATGTTTAGATCCTTTAGTCTATTCTTATATTTCTTATCCAGTAAACCTTTCACCATTTTAGTTGACCTTCTCTGAATTCTCTCCAGAATATATATGTATCCTTCTTAAGATGGGGTCTCCAGTATTGTACACAGTACTCTAGGTGAGGTCTAACCAGAGATCTGTAGTGTGGCATGACCACTTCCCTCTTTCTGCTACTAATGCCCCTAGCTATACAACCCAGCACCCTGCTTACATTCCCCTGCTCCTTTGTTACATTGACTGCCTGCTTTTAAGTCAACGGAAATAATTACTCCCAAATCCCTTTCCTCTGTTTTCTCTGACAGCATAGTACATTTAACACTATATTCTGCTTTAGGATTTTTATATCCCTAGTGCATTATTTTACATTTATCAACATTAAACTACAGCTGCCACACTCTCGTCCATTCTTCTAATTTACCTAAAGCATTTGTCATTTGGCTTATTTACCCAGGAATGTCTACCCTATTGCAGATCTTTATATCATCTGCAAAAAGGTATACCTTACCTTGAAAACCCTTTGCAATAACATCAATAAACATTACAGATCCCTGAGGTACCCCACTAGTAACACAACCTTCCTCTAAATATTCTCCATTGACTACAACCCTCTGTCTCCTTTCATTCAGCCATTTCCTTATCCATTCAACTAATTTTACATCCAGACCCAAACAGTGCAATTTATTAATGTGTATTGTGTTACTGCTAATTACACAATATGTAGAAAGTGTAAGGGTAAACCTAATACTATGATATTTGTGTTATTGTGTATTATACTATATGCAGAAAGAGTAAGGGTAAACCTGTCACTGTGATATTTATGTAACTGCTTATTATCCTATATCTAGGAAGTATAAGGGTAAATATTACTATAATAGCTGTGTTACTGCTTATTATACTATATCTAGAAAGTCTAAAGGTAAACCTGATACTGTGATATTTGTGTTACTGCTTATTATACTATATCTAGAAAGTATAAGGGTAAATATTACTATGATAGCTGTGTTACTGCTTATTATACTATATCTAGAAAGTCTAAAGGTAAACCTGATACTGTGATATTTGTGTTACTGCTTATTACACTATATGTAGAAAGTGTAAGGATAAGTCTGTTACTGTGATATTTGTATTATTGATTATTACACTATATCTAAAAAGTGTAAGGGTATGTTTGTTACTGTGATATTTGTCTAATATCTTCTTAAACTGCAAATCATCAGCCCTATAGGGCAATAATTACTTTTCCTTTTTTATTTAAATGGAGGTTTTTACCCCTTGAATGTTAGAAAGATCGCCAAAGCATTACTTCTCAACGCATTGGACATCTCTCCAGTGGTTAAAAACCTAATTTAAATCAAAGGGAATTCTGGAACTTTCCCTCTCTCCCCATTGAAGTCAATGGGAATTCTCAAATGATCCCTACGTTGCAGCTGATTTACTCCAGAATTGCTCTGCTTTGGTTTTCTGAATATAGCCCTATATTCTGCTAGTCTTTCCTATGAAAGGGTATGGAGATGCAATTCCTCCACAAATGTGCACCTCTTTGGGATATGTGTACCTCTTTGGGATATGTGTGCTTATTCATCTTAACCTAAAGACTCCAGCAGAAGAGTCTTCTGTTCTTGGACAATAGACACCACAAATCCCTAAAGCAGACTGTTCCTAAACTACAATTATTGCTGGCTGCTGGGGGGGTGATTGTAGGTTTTAGTCCAGCAATATCTAGCATATCATGCATCCAGCATATCATGTTGACCACCCCTGCCCTACAGTGTCACTGTCCTTGTCTGTTCCAGGTCCAACCTCAGTAGTAATACCTGTGTATCGCCTGCTTCTGGGCCAATGACAAGGGAATCATGGTGCTGAAACAGAGCAAAGAGACAAAAATGGTTAGCTCAATAAATATTACACTGCATATCTGGTACAGGTTTATTTAAGTACTGAGTAATTTCTACTTTATAAACCAGCAGTAATCAGTTGTAGGATCTTCAGATGTTGGGGACTACAACTGCAATCATTCAAAATCCTTTGGGGTTGGGGATTATGGAAGTTATTTATTTATTTTTTTCCAAATAGTCTTTATTTGAGTTGAAGTAGAAACATTACAGCATAAGACAGACGTCTACATCACAACAAAAAGTCAACAGTAGTACTTACAGCATGTGTACAGTATTTGACAGAAAACATGACCCACAACATATCATTAGTGGTAAAAGATGCCAGGAACTCGAAGGATGACCAGCCCAGAACTCAAAGAAAGCATTAACTGAGAGGAATGGCTAGAAGGGGGGCTAAGTGAGGTACAGTCAACCTGCTCCATAAAACAAGTGGGTACGATAGGATCAAGAGTCCCATTGGGGGTCAGTTTCTGGAAAGGAAGTGAATGATGACAGAGGAGAGGAGATAGAGAAACAAAGAAGCAGGAGGAAGAAAGAAAGAGGGGAAGACAGGGGAGAGGAGAGAGGTTCAGTAGGCAATGGGACCTAGTGTACCAACTTCCCTGAGTCTACATATAGTTCCCATGACCTTCAGATTAACAAAAACGTATCCCATTTCTGTGCAACTAGGGCATGATTTTCTGCATGAAATACGTAGATCTAACGCAGGTAGACCACTGGGATAAGGTGGGCAGGAGACTGCACTTCCAGTGTACAGAAATGAGAATTTTAGCTGCATTGGTGAGGTGGAAGTATAGGTTCCTAAGAGGTGGGTAGATTGTGTGCAAACAGTACCAACAAAGGGTCAGAGGGAGGGGGTATCCCCAGGATGGCCCCAATATGAAAACAGATCTCCAGACAAAAGAAAGTAATTTCCAGGCATCCCCAACAGATATCATAAAGGGACCCAAGCACATCTCTAGCATAGCGGAGATGTTGAAGGGTATAAGGAGTGAAGAATCTGATGGGTGCGGTACTAACGGGAAAAAAACTTATAGTTGCATTCTTTGATGGGGACATCCCAAGAGGAAAGGAGGAGGCATTTGATGATGATGTGCCAGTGGGCTAATCAGAGAAAGATGCCCAAATCTGCTTCCCATTCATGAAGGAACCAAGGTTTGGAATCGAGGGAGTAGGAAATAAGGAACCTATTCCACATGGTTAAGGTGTGAGTAAATATCTGAGGGCTAGATAGAGTTTCAAATGGAGTGATATAAGGAAATGTCTAACCTGAGAATATTGCCAGAATTGGTCTGCAGGGAGATCAAAGTCCTGGACTACTTAGTAACATAGTAAATTAGGTTGAAAAAAGACAACAAGTCCATCAAGTTCAACCTTCGCCTCATACCTCAGTAAGTGAGAATTTTATAGCTTTCCTGCTACCAATTAAATTAGTCTTTATCAGACCTTCCTGATCAGCCTACTGATAAACAGTATAACTCTGTATGTTCCCTTTTGAAAGAAATGCATCCAATCTTCTCTTAAATGTATCCATTGTATCTGCCATAACTACCTCCCTGGGCAATGAATTCCACAATTTGACAGACCTTACTGTAAAAAAACCCTTCCTCTGCTGAAGTTTAAACCTCCTTTCCTCTAATCTCGAGGGGTGTCCCCTGGTCACCTAAATAGTTCACCGCAGAGATCCTTGTATTGACCTCTCATATACTTATACAATGTGATAAGGTCTCCTCTTAGTCGTCTTTTCTCTAGAGTGAATAAACAAAGTTTGTTTAGTCGTTCCTCATATGTCAAGTCCTCCATTCCCTTAATTAATTTTGTTGCTCTCCGCTGTACCCTTTCTAGTTCTAGTATATCCTTTTTCAGAACCAGTGCCCAAAATTGCACTGCATAATCAAGGTGAGGTCTTACCAATGATTTGTATAATGTCAAAATAATGCCATACCTCTTTTTATGCAAGACAGGACTTTGTTTGCCTTTACTACTGCTGTTTGACACTGGTCACTGTTTCCAAGTTTGTAGTTGACAAGGACACCCAGGTCTTTTTCTAGCAATGAGTCACCTAAAATGATTCCATTAAGCTTATAAGTAGCCTTGGGATTGTTTCCTCCCAAATGCATGACTTTACACTTCCCCACATTAAACTTCATATTCCACATGTTTGCCCAATCTGACATTGTATGTAAGTCCCTCTGTAGAAAGAAAATATCCTGTTCTGAATTAATGACTTTGCATAATTTAGTATAATCTTCAAATATTGATGGTTTGCTTTCTATATCTATTTCCAGGTCATTTATAAACATGTTAAAAAGCAGCGGACCCAATACTGAACCCTGAGGTACTCCACTCTAACTGTACTGGAGAATTTTCCATTTACAACCACACACTGTTCCCTATCCTTCAGCCAGTTTTGTATCCAATTACAAAGGTTATCTCCTAGCCCCAATTTCCTTATTTTATACACCAGCCTTCTGTGTGGCATTGTATCAAATGCCTTTGCAAAGTCTAAATATACTACATCTACTGCCTTGCCATTGTCAAGGTTGCTGCTTACCTACTCATAGAAGCTGAAAAGATTAGTTTGGCATGATCTATTCTTCATAAAACCATGTTGATTCATGCTAATGATTTTATTTTTTGTGTTGTAATCCTGAATATAGTCCCTTATTATCCCTTCTAGCAGTTTTCCCACTACAGAGGTCAAACTCACTGGTCTATAATTCCCAGGTTCTGTTTTAGTTCCCTTCTTAAATAGAGGCACTATGTTAGCTCTTCGCCAATCCTGTGGCACTGAGCCTGTGGTAATAGAATCTTTAAAGAGTAAATATACGGGTTTTGCTAACACTGCACTAAGTTCCTGAAGAACCCTTGGATGTATACCATCAGGACCTGGTGCTTTGTCGGTCTTAATTTTGTTCAGTCTTCCCAGGACATCTCCTTGAGTTAACCCAATATTTATTAATTGTATTGTTTTATTTGTTACTTGCGGAGGCTCTTCTACCATTCCTTGCTCCCTTGTATATACTGATGCAAAGAAAGTGTTTAAAACATTGGTCTTTTCCTTATCCTCACTAACCAACTCACCCATCTCATTTTTGAATGGTCCAATGCACTCCCTCTTAAGTTGTTTTGCTATTTATATATTTGAAAAACTTTTTTGGATTAGTCTTGCTTTCCCTTGCAATTTGAGTTTCATTAACTATTTTTGCTACCCTAATTGCCTTTTTGCAATCTTTGTTGCACTCCCTGTATTTTAAGAAAGATTGTTCAGTGCCTTCAGACTTAAATAATTTGAATGCGTTTTTTTTTCCTTGCCATTTCCTTCTTTACATGTGCAGTTAACCACATTGTCTGTGACTTACTTCTTTTGCATTTGATCCCCATTGGTATATACTATTGGGTACATTTCTGCAACCTAAATTTGAATTCTGACCATTTTTCCTCAGTATTTTTGCCTTTAAATAAAATATCCCAGTCTATGTGTTGCATTGAAACCCTTAACAATTTGAAGTTAGCTTTTTTAAAATTAAGAGTTTTGGTTGAACCTATACCTTTTTGCTTTGCCAGACTGATCTCAAATGTAACCATGTTGTGATCACTGTTTCCCAAATGTTCTCTTACATTAATATTGGATACCATTTCTGTGTTATTAGTGATCACTAGGTCCAATACATTGTTATTTCTTGTCGGCGCTTCCACCATTTGTGACATGTAGCTTTCACGAAGTGTGTTAAAAAACCTGCTACCCTTAGCACTCTGACAGGTCTCATTTTTCCAGTTGATATCTGGATAATTAAAATCTCCCATAATTATAGTATGCCCAAACTGGGCAGCTTTGTTCATTTGCAATAGCAGTTGGGCCTCATCATTGTCATCGATATTTGGTGGTTTGTAGCATATGCCCACCAACAACCTTTTTTTTACCTTTCACACCACATTTATTCTCGATTTCTACCCACATGGACTCCACAATTTGGCCAGTTTCCTCACTAATATCACCTCGCAAAACTGGATTTAGCTCTGTTTTCAAATATAAGCACACACCTCCCCCTTTTCTATTAATTTGGTCTCTTCTAAACAGGGAATAGCCCTCTATATTTACAGCCCAGTCATGTGCATCGTTCCACCATGTTTCTGTTATTCCAATTATGTCCAATTGCTCATTAACCGCCAGCAATTCTAGTTCTCCTGTTTTATCTGCCATACTTCTTGCATTTGCTAGCATACGATTAATTTTGAAGTCTTTACATATATTAATCCCTACATGCCTTTTTTCTACACCTTCATTTACTAGGAGTTCCTCCCTACTGACTAAATTTTTCCCCACCCTTTCTCCACCCCCCTGGTCATTTACTTGGACCCAGTTCCTATCTGCTCTATCTACCCCATTTTTGCTATCTATACCCACCCCCCCTTTCCTAGTTTAAAAGCTCCTCCAAGCTTCCTAGCATTCTCTCCCCTAACACAGAGGCTCCTCTACCATTTAGGTGCAATCCATCTCTTCCATATAGATTGTACCCAAGAGCAAAGTCTGCCCAGTGTTCTAAAAACCCAAAACCCTCCTTCCTACACCATTGCTTGAGCCATGCATTGAGCTCCCTCTACCTACCTGCACTGGCGCATGGCACAGGTAGTATTTCAGAAAATACTACCTTAGAGGTCCTTGCCTTAAGCTTGCACCCTAAATCCCTGAAATCATTCTTTAGGGACCTCCATCTTCCTCCTATTTTGTCATTGGTTCCAATATGTACCAAGACAGCTGGATCACTTCCAGCCCCTCCCAATAATCTGTCAGCCCTGTCCGCAACATGACGAACCCGAGCACCCGGGAGACAGCATACTGTTCGGCATTCACGTTCCTGGCGGCAGATTACCCTATCTACCCTCCTAATAATAGAGTCCCCTATTACCACCACCTGCCTTGGTTTCTGCCTGCTCTGCATCCCATCTAGCCTGGAAGGAGGACTGTTCCCCTGGCTGCTAGAGGAATCAGCCCTCTCCAGTGTTGCCAATTCTGAGCAATTCTCATCAACATCTTCACACAATCTTGCAAACTTGTTCCATGGGACTTATCCCTGTCTCCGTGATCATGTCTCCAACAGTACCTATATATAATTCGCTCCAGACATGAAAGGAGGTAAGCCCCTCTCCTGGGGGAAAGGCAGGATTAAGTGCTATGGGAGTACGTTGAAAAGGATAAGGGAGAAGAGAAAATTGCATGTTGAGTTTTGACGAAAATGAAAGAAGATGATCCAGAATGATGTGTTGTGAGCATGTTTTAGGGAAGAAACACTGGTCAAACCAGCAAAGACTACCCAATGCAATACCTGGGGCATAGAACCGAGAGCATGTAACCCACACTTTGGGTAGCAAACATGCAAGGTCTGTGATTTTAAGGAGACTGGAAGTGTTGTAGTAGGCTATGAGGTCCAGAACTCCCAAGCCCCCTACCTAATAAGGGAGCCAAAGATGGGAAAGACATATTCTCGGCCTCCGGAATCTCCAAATGAAATGGTTTACTACTTGTTGGAGTGGTTTAATGTAGTATAGGATACCTAGTATTGCTTATTTTCTTCTTCAAGTAAGGGGTAACTACCTGTGTGATAACAAGTGTGGCAACTGTTGATATATTGAACATGAGTAACCTCATTCCAAGATGTGCAGGGAGAGAAAGAATTCCATGTTGATCAACATATAAATTGTGGTACCAAGTATGTAATAGACATGCTTTTCTGTGGATATTATATTGGATGCACCACTCACACCCTGAGGGAGTGAATAGGTGAACATTGTCAGAAGATTTGCAACAAGGAGAGAAATTAAAGAGTACCTTGACAGTTTGGTGAATGGAGTTGTGAAGGGTCTGGAAAGTATGCGGTATCTAATTCTAGGAGGTATAGTAACCATTGTAAGAGGGAGGCATATATAAGTTAGGTACTATGGTGCCTTGGGGTTTGAATGAAAAGGTAGAGTTAAGCGGTTATTTCACAAGAGTGGTAGTCGGTTATCACTAAATGTGCCATTGATGTTATTATTGGACTTATTGCATTTTATATGTAATATAAATCAATATTTATCTTTGATGTTGTTATTGGATTTAATACATTTTTGATGCGATTTGTAATATTTAGTGTTTTGGGGGTATGGTGGTACTGAGCCTTGACAACCCAGTGGAAGGTATTTCCTGTCCTGTGTAGTAGACTGCCATATATTATGGTGATAAGTGCATGTGTAAGTGTTTTGACTCAGGGGATATAATATAGAAAGGATAGCATTTAGGAGGAGGGACAAATGAAAAATGGCACCCATGTGCCATGGAACACATTCTTTAGAAGTTTAACACATATGCATTCCAAGATTCAGGAACAGGATAAGACGTTGCTGATGAAGGGGAGGAGATTCTTCTCCCAAGCGGAGCATTTGGATACTATCAGAGTCTCTATAAAAGGATGGATTCTACTTGAAAGCAAATAATGATCCCGAGTAAGTATATATTCTGAAACACGTTGGTCTATGCAAATTATGTTGTACTTGTGCAACTGTTTTATTGGCTATTTTTTTGCCTCATTAAAATACTTTTTTTTCATATTAGAAGGTCTCCCTTCTGTCTGTTTGTTAGACAGCCACTTCCCATTAAGCCACACTTACTCTACGCATATCACTATTTCGTTTATGATGGAGAGAAGATGGAGCATGGATCAACGACCAATGGAGGAGTGAGGTAGGACATGTGGAAGATTGGGAGGTTGGCAGACTGTTTACAGGTGACTGAAACTGGTGGTCAGATCTAGCCAGTTCTATAGTCCAAGCAGCAGGACAGACCTCCCACAAATGTGAGTACCCACTTGGGGTGATAAGGGGATTTGCCTTATACCATTTGGAGAATAAAATTTTGCTGCGCTGTTCTATATTTTGTTCTTAGTTTCCCATATAATGTGTATGTAGCATGCTTTTTTTTCTGCAACCCGGATGCAAAGCCTTACATGTATTTATAGTAAATCTCATCTGCCACTTCTCCACCCATTCACTCAGTTTATCCAAATCTTTCTTCAGAGATAAAACATCCTGCTCTGTAAGTTGTTCCTTACATAGATTTTTGTCATCTGCAAAATACCCAATATACCTAAAATACCCAATTTTAAAAAAAAGCATAGGGCCCAGGACTGAACCCTGTGGCACCCCTCTTACAACTTTGGACCAACTTGAAAAGGATTTAAAACAACTCTAGTGCCATCATTTAACCAGTTCTCTGTCACTTCTCAAGCCAAAGCCTTTTAATGTATGCATAACCTGTTTTGAGGCCCAGTATAAAAAGCTTTTGCAGGATTCCAAGTATACTACATCAACAGCAATACCCTTGTCCAAGTTATTGCTCTATCCTGCTGACAGCAGATGGGCTACAGTCTAGTAGGCTAATGTATGTTTCATACCATCCCTGGGGTCCTTTATCCCACTGGATTCTGGATGGACTAGAGTTTAGTGAAGTGGTTCTCAATCTTTTTCCATTCAAGGCATCCCTAACATGTAATCTGAAATTTTCAGGGCCCCTATCGCATTTTATATTTTATTTCAGAAGGACAATGAAGGGTATACTATACAAATGTACAGTTTTTCTTATGTCTCAAAGACAGCATAACAACAAAGCACATATTGTTTTTAATAATTTCCATAAATATACATTATAAACACAAGTTTAATATTTTGTCAGTCTTCATAGGAAAAGTGGGGCATGCTAACTTGGTGTCCAAGACATACCAAAGTGCCACAACATACTGGTTAGGAACCACTGGTCTAGTGAAGTAAAGTGCCATTCATAAAATCACTAAAGTTATTTCTCCCACTGGATTCTAGCTTGCTTATAATAGAAGGGCTACAGTCTAGTAGGCAAAAATAACTTTTATAACAGCACTAGTGTCCTTTCACTCACTGCACTGGATTCTAGCCAGCTTATAATAGGCTAGAATCTAGCACTGCATCATACATTGGAACAGAATTCTGTAAAATAAATGTTTTAGCCATGATATCTGTGCATATACCACTTTAGTAGATATTCTAACACTGTCCTTTTGTTCAAGTCTGAACAGAGTTGAGACAGTTGGAATTCATCAAGTGGCAGAAATAGGGCTCTATTCTATTACCAGCGCTAAAACCGGTGCTACATAAAAAAACAAGCAATGTGTATTTTGCAAACGTGTTACATCGATATTCTATTGCAGAACCACTGTAAAACAAAACCAGTGTAGACAGCACATTTCTATGAAGTAACAAAACTGGCACTGTTTGCTTCTATTCAACTACCGCCTAAGAAAACATGCAAAATATCAAAGACCAAGGAAATAGGTGTACATTTGATGACAGAAGATCAAGTTTAGCTTTAGCGTTAAATGTGTTCCCCACATTTATTAAAAATGCTGGCAATTGTCGCCTGCATTGACCACCTATCCTACTGGAAAGGTGATCAATGCTAGGGGGTTTCAGGAGGGGTCCTGATGCCCCCCCTTGAGGTCTGAAGGTTTTTTGCTTTTAACTACAATACAATTACAATAAAAAATAAACTTTTTACAGATATAAAGGAAAGGTATGCAGCCGCATACCTTGCCTATTAACCCTTTGAGTACCAGAGGGGTAGCAAATACGTTGCTACTCTCTGGTACTCATAGGGTTAATCATGCAATACAAATACAACAAGGGCATGTCTAAAAAAAAAAAAAAAAAAAATTGGAGAAGAACAATGTTGAATTTAAATGGAGAAAGAAAGTCATGGGAGCCCTATAAGTCAAATTTTAAAGGAGGGGATGGTTAAAATGTTGAATGTGAACAATATTTGTCGAATTAAAATGGTGGAAAGTACCATGTTTTGAATTTCAAAGAGTGGGTTAATATGTTGAAGGGGGCACTCTATGTCAGATTTCTATGCTGTATACTGTATTCTGCACTGCTTTTGTTCGAACAACGATGGTTTTGAAACAGTTGTTGTGGCTTCTCCGCCTCAACTCTGAGGTGCAGGATTACCAACAGGCGGTAATACAATAGTGTAAAACTGCGTTTCAGCAGCTCTAGGTAGAGACTTTATAAAAGGATCCACACCAAAAATTAATTTCCCCTCACTAGTTCCTTGTTTATTGTGGCCAAAAATCCAAAATACTTTAATAAAGTGGGTTGTCTTTTCTATCCACTGTCTGTCAGCATAGATTCCATAACAGGTTGGATGTTCGTATTGTACAGGGAGCAAAAGTTTTTCGTGAGATGGATCCCCAGGTAACGAACAGAGGCGTCAGCCCATTTGAACAGCAGGCTGTCAAAAGTAGTGGGCCTCGGCCCTTGCACAAACCACATTGCCTCTGATTTTTTGAGTTTGATAGTGAGTCCTGAGACAGTCCCAAACACCTCCAGGAGCTCCAGAAGGGTTGGAACCGTCTCCCCAGGGTGCTCCAAAAGCATGTCGTCCGCAAAAGGAGCTATGACAATTCTGCCACTGTGCGCTGTATGACGCTCCCCAAGGCCCAAATGAGCAAGCCATCTCAACAGAGGGTCGAGGGCCAGATTTAATAGCAGGGTAGACAAGGGGCAGCCCTGCCTCGTTCCTTGCCCTAGCTGAATTGGACAGGAGTTGGTATTATTAGTCATAGTAGTAGCCTGAGGGGCATGGTATATATTGCAGATATAGAGAGTAAAAGTACGTCTAAAACATTGTCTGTCTAATATTCCGAACAAGTAACCCCAGACTATTGAATCAAAAGCCTTTTTGCCGTCTAAGCTCAGGACTATGGAAGGGACCTCAGGGTTATTAGGTCTCATGCGGAGGCACACTGATGCATGAATCCGCTAATATCTATTTGTAACTATGTTGTAACAGCTATCTTTTAAGCCTACTAAGAGATGTGCATTTTTTAATCAAACCAGAGTACCTCTGTTGCCATTTACCTAATGATTTTTGTTGGCGCTAACATGTACTCTGTTGATTCCCCCTCATTAATCTCTTCCTATTAAGACTACTAGGGTTTATTAACGGTTCTAATTAAGATATCATATGGTTATCAACTTAACAGTGGACATAGTAAATCCACCCAACTATTGTGTAGGTTTACAGGTACTGCTTAATGCTTATTTGCTGACCTGCACTCGCTTACTGGCAACAGGTGAATCCTTGCATCTACCCGGAGCTCATCTACTTATGGATCAGCATAGTACTGTCACTCACTGCCATCACTGAGTTTGAGCTACTGTGCATACGTACTTCCTCTTTACATACTTTTCTCGCATGCGCCCATTCAGTCAGCTGTTGCCGGACAGACGCACAAACGAGCCTCCTTCTCCTTGTGTGTCTATTGGAGAGGGTCCAGGACTCGGGGTAGCCCTTTTCCCATTGGTGACTCTCTTGATATAAGCCCAGCCAGGCTTCCATTCCCTTTCCATTCCACAATAGTGGTGTTTGCTTGACCACTCCAGTGTTTTTTGACCTCCTGGGTTCCCGACCTTGGCTTGCATGACCACTCCAGGGTTTCTGACCTTCTGGCTTCCTGACCTCAGCTTGCTTGACCACTCCAGTGTTTCTGACCTTCTGGCTTCCTGACCTGGCTTGGCTAACCATTCTGACTTCTGGTTTCCTGAACCGGCTTGGCTGACTACTCTCCGCTTGGACTCTGGCTTCCTGATCCCCCTCTCCTCCTGGTCCTACATGGTTCCCAGTTACTCCCATCCTGGTTGCACCCCAGCTCAACTGGGGTGCAACCAGCACATTTATCCAGCATTGGCTGCAGCAAGGGAAAACCTGGCACGCCATCACCGCACCCAAGCATCAATCCCATGCGTCGCACCTCAGCATCAAACATATTACTATTATATCTATGTTTAAGTGATTCTGTTAATCTTTTCTGATTTTTGAACCCTTTTCATCCTAGTATGCCGATATTGCTTATGTTCCCATTTAACCCCATCATTACTTGATTGCTGCACATGGTGGTACCACATGGGGTAGTGTTGACTAGTAAACACTCTCTGGGAACATAGGCACATTTGGGTGTCGGCCCCAGTATGCTTGGGACCAATAACATTGTGTTAATCTCCAAGCATATTGGATGAATGGAATAAGTTGTATACCCAATTATCTTATAAGTAGACAAAGTGAATTCATGTCTTCCCAATATATCTTATTACTTACTGCTACTCTCATGGTTACAGAATAGTTTATTTCTTTCGGGGCTTGGAGAACCCATTAGGACCTAGCTCCATTTCTATTTTTATTATTATTTTAATTTGCTTCCTTTTTACAAGGTCTTTTAAGGCTTGGCTAATAAAAGTTAAGTTTTATTTGATCCATCCCAGTCATCAGTTTCCGTTCGTTGCCTTTTTGTTTGGGGTGGGTCTGGTTCTCTAGATTCTGTTTTCTCTCTTTGTTTCTGTATATAGCTTTTTTTTTTTTTTTTAATTAACTTTTTATTGAAATTTTTGAAAAACAAATACAAGCATATTTGCAAAGTGAGAACAGGGGACATCATAAACAATGATTAGTATGATGAGAAACCAACACCAGTGTGTTAGGTATACAACATGAAGATCCCTTCCCATAATAGCAGGGTACGTCTCACACTGACTGGACCAGTGATTTCAAGAAGAAGACTGAGAAGGGTACAGAGAATGCTTAAACAATGAACATTTTGTGTGGAGTGCTGCGACCTCCAGGGTACCCAGCAAAACCATCCAGATAGCTGATGTCCTAGCTAGAACTCCAAATAACACAAACAACACAAAACATACAACTGACTACAAGAAACAGGTGCATGCCTCCAGAGGGGGCCCGATCACTCCCCTCCAATCTCACAGGAAAAAAGGAATATTAAAGTAATAGAGTAATGCCAGGCCCTCCTCCCCCGCATCCAGACAGGGAAACGAGGGATCAACCTCCTCCACCTCCATCTTTAGCATGTGTTCCAAGGTACTATCCATCAGCAGTCTCTCCTCCATCCATGAAGTATACCGAAAGCAACAGTAAAAGACCTTTTGACAAGCAATAGGTAAAGATAGAATAAAGGGTTCCCAGAGAGTGATGAAGCGAGCATCCAGCGTCTCTTTATCTGAAAGGGCAAGAGTCCAATGCAGTCTGATGAAGTGAAATAATTGAATCCAGTGTCGAAGCAGAGGGGATAGAGGTGATAACTAAAGTGTCAGAATACATTTCAACGTTACCATAACTGCAAAATCAACTAATTTAGTTTGGCAAGTCGTCAACTGGGAGGAAGAATTATAAACCCCAAGGAGAAAAGCTGGAGAAGCAAAGTCAATGGGGATTGCAATTTTTGATGTGATATAAAAAAATACCTTGGTCCAGAAAGAATACACTTGTGGACATGAATATAATATATGTAGTAAAGTTGCACCGGGAGACTGACATTTAGGACAAGAGGAAACTGGGATAAGGCCAATGCGGTGAGCTGGCTACTACGGGGATCACGTAAACCCTATGCAATAACCTATAAGAAAGGTCATGAAAATAGGCAGAGAACATTAAAATCTGCTCAAAAAGCTGGATTCCAAAATGTCTACCGTTAGTGTGGGTATATCTGCCAACCAGCCGGAGGAGCCTAAGGGATTTGATTCCCTGTGAGCCGTGGAAAAGATAGTTCTATAAATACGGGAAGTTTTGAATGATATGGCTGAAAGTTTTTTAATTAAGCAATCTAAACGGGTCGTCTGTAAGTTGGGGGGACAAAATTGGTAGAAGAAACTGTACATAATTTTTAGCCTGTAAGAAAGCAAAGAGATGGCTGGAAGGCAGAGTACATTTCAATTTCAGATTTGGAAATGAGTATATCTGTTGAGTTAAGGGATCTAGTAGGTGACCAATGATGTTATTCCCCGAGAGGCCCAATGAAGAAACCGAGCATCAGCTAACTCCCCCTTGAAAGGAGGAGTTGCGAGTGAAAGGTAGAAAGACTGAAACAGAACGCGATTTGAAAAGATGATATCTAATGTATTGCCAGCCCTTCACAGTAGATGCCAGCAGAGGATTTGCCACACAGGGAGGGGGAAGAGCGGACAAAGGAGCATGGAGAATATAAGGAAGGCTAACTGTCAGAAAAAACACTTGTCTCTATCAGAGTCAGTATAAACCGTGGTGCCATCCAGCCAGTCCTTCGCATACCGAAGAAGGCATGCTACATTATAGAACCGTAAATGCGGAAAATTAAATCCCCCAGACTGTTTAGGCTGAGTCAGTTCAGCTAAACTCAGCCTGGGGTGTTTGCCACCCCAGAAGAATCCTTGAAAGCGGTGATTAAGTGACTGAATGTCCAGTGCTGAGAGATATAATGGGAACATATGTAGTAAATATAAGACGCGTGGAAAGATTATCATTTTAATTAAATTAATGCGACCAATAAATGTGAGCGGTAAAGCCTTCCAAGCAAGAAAGTTGGTAGTCAGTTTGGTCAGCAAGGGGCCAAAATT
Source organism: Rhinophrynus dorsalis (assembly GCA_037306005.1). NCBI lineage: Eukaryota > Metazoa > Chordata > Amphibia > Anura > Rhinophrynidae > Rhinophrynus > Rhinophrynus dorsalis. Next base: position 499,127,392 of record CM074718.1, on the reverse strand, counting down.
GGTCAGGTGAAGCGTAGAGATATCCTAGGTAAAAGAATACCTAGAAATTTAAGATGATGAGTGGACCATTGTAAGGTGCAAGAAAATGGCAGGGGAGGAGGAGGTTGCGGGGAAAGCCACATTGCCTCAGACTTACCAAAACTAATCTTAAACCCCACCACCTTGCGGAAGTCCTGAAATACCTTTATAATGGAAGGAAGAGCAGAGTGTGGGTTATGGATAAATAGCAGCAGATTGTCTGCAAATGCAGCAAGTTTGTTTTCCACAGCTCCTACTCTAATACCCTGAAAATCTTGTAATGCTAATAATGTACAAAGAAGAGGATCCAGTAAGAGACTGAAAAGAAGTGGAGAGAGGGGGCAACCCTGTCTAGTACCCATGAAAAATTGAAAAAGGGAGGCATTGATAGAATGAGAGGAAACTGTGGCTTGAGGTTTAGTATAAAACTGTCCAATTAGAGCATGGCATAGAGGGCCAAAGCCCTGGATTTCCAAAACCCCGAATAGATAAAACCAAAGATTTTTGTCAAAAGCCTTTTCAGCGTCAAGGTTTATTAGTAGATTATTATTTAATAAGGTTTGCTATAGCAGTACAAACACTAGTTACCGAGTACCGACCTGGAATAAAGCCCGTCTGTTCTGGCGTAATGAGCTGGGGCAGTAATTGATTGAGTCTATTCGCCATAATCTTGCTGAGGATCTTCTAATCCGTATTCAAAAGTGATATTGGTCGATAGGATTCAACTCGGGTAGGATCCTTTCCAGGCTTAGGTAGCAGGATAATTCTAGCAAGGGTGAGAAAGGAGGGCATGACATGCGAATCGAATATAGTATTATAAAGAGATAACAATGTGGGAGAAATGTCCTCTCACAAAATTTTATAGAACTCAGCAGGAAGACCATTCGGTCCTGGAGATTTGTCATTATGTAAGGATTTATGCACTAGCTCTAATTCGTCAACAGTGATGGGTGCCACCAAAAGTGAGCGCTGATCATGCGTAATCGTGGGTAAAGACAGACGCTGCAAAAACTCTGACCGAGCAGAAGAATCATCTGGTTCAGGACCATAGAGATTGGAAAAGTACTCAACAAAAGCCGCATTGATATTCGTCGGATCTGTAGTGAATGAATAAGATTGGTCTGTATATAGCTTTAACACAAATACAGAATTAGCACATCCCTTTGCTCCATTTTTCTCTATACCTCGGGGGTTATTCTCAGCCAACACCACCATCAGAGCCCGTCGGACATTGATGACCGAGTGCTTCCCCTTAAGTCTGCCCAGGGGAGATCAAAAAAGGAAGGAATGTACTTAATCTATTAGCAAGAATTTTGTTCAAGATCTTAAAATTAACATTTATGAGGGATATAGGCCTGTAGGAGGAGACCAATTGTGGATCCTTATTAGGCTTCAGAAGCACAATCACTCTAGACATGTCAAAGTGAGGGGAGATAACCCCAGTTTCTAGAATATAATTGTACAGGTACGTTAAGACTGGGGCAAGCTGTTCCTCCAAAGCTTTAGAATAGTTATGTGGGAGGCTATCAGGGCCCGGGGCTTTATGAGACTTGAGGGCGTGAAGGACTTGTGTCACCTCTGCCAACAGTATAGGAGCCTTCAGTAGCTCTGACTGCTCCGAGGAGAGAATAGGGCGGTCCAGAGTAAGTAGAAAGTCTGATTCCAAGCGGGTCACATCCTCTTGCCTTTCATACAGGTCCCCGTAGCAATTAGCTCACTAATTCGAAGGCTATCGGTTGAATTAACTCCTGTGTCCCGTGGCAATGTACCGTGTTATGATCCTGGGCAGTAGTAAGATGGAAAGAAGTTTATCCTGCTTATTGGCATGTCAGAATCTTCGGCATGTCTGACATTGTTGGGAGAACGGCACCCCCTCCATAAAGGCTGTAACGGGAATGGGCCTGTTACTAACGGAACAACCAGAGGTATTTCTCAATGCCTTCACTTTGGAGCTCAAAGGACTGCATTCACGGGAGGCTAGCTGGCCACAAGAGAATTGCCGCTCCCTCTTTTGAAATGTAGGAGGCCCTCTGATTGGCCTCCTACTGTACTGTAAGGGGTAGGGTTCAGGGGTAGTGCTGTATGTTATTTGCTGGACAGGTAAGCACCCTTCTGATTGGTTTCCACCTGTCTCCAGCTTGTCACTCTGGTTCCTATTGGTTGACGAGCCAGAGTGATGTAATTAAGTTGTGTGTCAAACCCAGACATTTCAATCTCCTGTGGAGAACAATGGCCCGGGTCCTGATTGGTGGCCTGGTTCTTGTTGCTCCAACTCCTATTGACTGGGAATTGGAGTGGCAAGATTAAATTATGTTAACATTGTTCTGAGGCTTACTGTACAGTTGTCCCCATGTCCCTGTCCCATTGTGTGACCCATACAATGTTTATTCAAGCCTTCTATTCATGCTCCTGCCCCATTGTTCTATTGTATAGTTTATTACTATAAAATAACCCTATGTTCCTCAATAAAGTGTGTTAGATTTGGAAGTAAGAAAGCGTGCAGTCCTTTATGTCCTGAGCACTGTAAAAGGTCTCCTTTTCACCTCCATTCATAGGAGCTTTGATTCACGAAGACCGGCTTGGCTACCATCTTGTGGCCGCATCTAGGACAGAGAAAGCCAGAACGACAGCCCAAGTCAACTTGGTGTCCGTTACAAGGACTATCTCATAGGCCTCCTTAGAGGTTTGGTAGAGAGATTTTGTCATGGGCGAGTTGTGTTAAAGAAATTGTCGACAAGCTTTCAACAAGCCCTCGGGAGCTGGCCCAGCTGTTGCCCTGTTTCTTTCAATTTTTTAGCACCATACAATCAAATAAAGCCCCACAGAAATGCTTTAGAAGATTGCCAATGTAGTGAAGGGGCCCCTGCATGTTGGGCATAAAACTCTGTAAACTCTTGGCAGGTATTGAGAAGGCCACATTGAAAGTCTTCCGCTAGGGTCAGTATGGAGGCATTCTCCAGCTAAACAAGGAGTAACAAGGATATGGCAAGGACCAGGTTAGTGAAATCGGAGCATGCCCAGAGACAAGGACATTATGTATTCTGAAGTCAACCAAACTAGACATCACCTGGTTGCCTCCCAGGAAGTAATGTATTCTGGAAAATGTGTCATGTGGGTGGAAGTAGAACGTGTAGTCTGTCTTCTGGGCATATGGTCCTCCAAATATCTGTCAGGCTAAGGTTGGTCACCAAGTACAGTAAAGGGTTTGTCCTCCCCCCAGTCGACAGTCCCGGGGCACCGCTAGCGTCAAGCACAGGGTCCACCACACAGTTGAAGTCACCCCCCCTCCCCCCCAGTATCAGCCTCATGTGTCCAGTGGGGTTAACATTTTCACAGACAGCATATATTACATAATCATATATTCTGCACTGTAATACTGCTAAAACCTAATTTTGAGGATCAAATTGCTGATAAGGCAGTACAAAGCCAGAGGTTCCCAACCAAGGTTCCACAATCTCAAATTAAAACACACTTGAAGACCTCAGTATGCTATATAATCTGCCCACTTCCACTAGTCTGCCTGCTCTCATTACTCCAAGGAACCATACAGTAGGAAGAAACTTGCACCCTCCCACAATGGCCTGTACAGCTGCAGCACCCACTCACACACCCATCCCACTTCGTACACTGCTGCTCTCATTACTCCAAGGAATCATACAGCCACCATGGCCTGTACAGCTGCAGCGCTCACACAAACACCCAGCCTGCTTCGTACCCTGCCCATTTCCGCTGCTGCCACTCTACAACTGACACATCTCAGTAGCTTCAGTACTGTTGATCCAGAGTCTGCAAGTGTAGGTGAAAGTTACTTATGTTGAGCTGCAATGTGGGGAAGCAGAGTTTAACCCTTTGAGTGCCACAGAAGTACGCAACACCTTGCTTTCTAATGTGTTGCCTACCTCTCTGCCGCTCAGAGGGTTAATTTGTCACTAACTCTGCTTCGGTGCATTCCCCCTCAGCACAAGTAACTTTCTCCTACACTTGCAGACACTGGATCAACCTCTACCACTTACTACAGAAGAAGATTCCCAAGAATAAACAGTACAGCTTCCACAGGGACAGGCCATCTGAGGACCGAATGCCAGTGTCTCCTTAACATCTCAGAACAAAGCCTTCAACACAATGAGTACCAATGCAGTGGCACTTGCTTACTTTTAACATCTTGCTATGTGGAGAGTGCATTGTGCTGTGGAAAACAGGCTGCTGATCATCATGCTGGGAAGACCTTGGCTGGTGACTTAAAGCTGAACACCAGGGAAGGTAGATGACCTACTGAAGCTCCCCAGTACTCTAGAGCGCCTCTACCCAGGAGACACAGTCATGTGTTTGAAACCAACCAGTAAAGGTTCGGTGTTAGTTTCCCTGTCCCTGATATGTGTGTGTGTACATTACCTGTGTGTGTTGTCCATATTGTGTGTCTGTTGTGTGTAGTCTTCAGTCTCCAATCTTGAGCACCGGAGGTGGCATCTCTCACACTTCTCCAGGGCTTCCCGGGAAAAGCTGCTCCAGCAGCAGGGGAAGATGCTACCCAAGTTCACCTCAATCCTGCTGCAGTCTGTGGAGGCACGAAGGAGCCAGGGAGGGTTCTCACTGTAGGCCACAGATCTGCCAAGGCCTGGGGGTTTTCCTGCTTTGTGGATAGAATGGCGATGTCACTGCGCAGAGAGGAAGGGGGAAGAGCCCGGCTCATATGGCAGGAACGTTGTACTCACAGCTGGGTATATCAGGGCTTGCCAACCTGATGCCCTCCAGCTCTTCAGGACTACAATTCCCATCACCCCCAGCCATAGAAAGGCTGCGTACCGATAAATGGAATTGTACTTCTGAGCAGCTGGAGGGTCTGTGATGTGTACACCACTTTGGGTTGTTAACCCTTTGAGCGGCAGAGGGATACACAATGCATTGCATAGCAATGTGTGTGTACCCCTCTGGCACTCAGAGGATTAATGGTTACATCCAGGATGTTCATCAAGGGCTTTGCCTTACTGCAGAGTGGGCCTGTACCATTGTTTACAGCAACAGGGGTGACTAACAGAGACCAAGTAAGTCACTCTATAACCATATTAATGAGAGAAATTTATAACTTATACATTAATGTTCATCATATGTATCATGCAGTGGCTTACACACTCCACCCTATTAATACATGGATTGGTCTGAGTCCATGGGGGTATGGACTTCACATATCAATTGGTCTTCCCTGGCCACAGGGATCCAAAGTAGATAACTGGACTGTGATGGATGGGTGGGGTTGTACTGGGGGGTGGCTTCAGCCCTCTGTATTATGGAGATGTACAGTACTAGGGGCTGCACCTCTCTCTAACACTTATCACTGACAGGTACAGTACCAGGGTCTGCAGCCCCTGTATATTAGTGTAATCACTGGGGGGTACAGTACTGGGGGCTGCATCCCCTCCATATAACACTAGCAAAAGGGGCACGGCATTGCCTGTGGGTATTAAGACCTTTCAGTGGCTTAGGGTTTGGGTACATTTGCAGCAGTGAAAGGGTTAAGTGTTTGACAGGCAAAAAATTATCCATGCAGTGGAATGTGTTGGATACCACTATGCCACTAAAGAAACCCAACATATTGGGCATTTTCTCTCTTTTGTTTAAACCCCTTTACTGCCAAATAGGTAAGTAACATATTTCACTGCATGGATACCTATTTGGCTCTCAAACACTTAACCCTTTCGCTGCCGCTAATATACCCATACCATTATGAATCAATGCGTTCAATACCCCTCAAGCACTCAAAGGACTTAATCCCCACAGGAAATACGGTCTCCCTTTTGCTAGTATCACATAATGTGCTACATCAATAAGACAAATATAAAATGTTGTGCATCAAAACAAATCCATATCAATACAAAATGACAAATACTTATCCAAGGACATCTAAACATCAAGAGAGAAGGTAAAGGGCAACTGTGCTCCCTGCCCAGACTCTATGTGCATCTCCAAAACAGTGACTTCATCAGGGAATACTGGGTATATTTTGATGTGGAATCTTTAAAGAAATAAATGACCAATAGCAATTCAAAAAAAATTTACAAACGGTGTGTGCTCATATAGAGATGGAGTCATGCATATTAATCATTGCAAGATATAATACAAATCGGGGAAAAGTGTGAACCTGCGAACAATTGAGTCATCACCATATGTTAGAATAACCCATTAAAATAGGCATCACAATCCTATATAATGATTCACTAAGATACTTGTGACGATGCAGTCATGCACAGTAGAGACTGCCTGCATTCGGGCAGTCTCTACTGCGCATGATTGCACTGCGTGAGTGAGGTGACGCATCACATGGAGCAGTGAGGTAGCGGCCTCTTAACCCTTTGAGTCCCAGAGGGGTACTCGCGTTGCATACCCCTCTGGTACGCAAAGGGTTAACATTACCCGGACCTTGGCCCGTGTACACGGGCTTTTAGACTAGTTAAAATAGAAAAGAGATCCGACATGAAGGCAAATATACCCAATAGACATGTAACAAAGGTTGTGTAAGGATATAATACAAGTGTTTCAATTATAGTATACTGTCATAGCAATGTCATACTTATCAATGTTGTATAATATACATGGAAATGATCATATTTGTCAAAAGAAAATGTAATGCATACAAAATGGTCAAAGAAATATAAATAAAGCGATTCCATCAAAAGCAAGCTATACATATGGTATAATACATAATAAATTATAATTGGGCAACAAATATCACTAGAGGTCCATTAGGACACTCGATCTATGTAAGTAACTAACATGAGTCACTGGACCGGATGAGCTCAAAAAGTAGCTCCAGACACCAAATTTCTCATTGTACCAGTTGTAGAGTAAATGTCAGAACTGTTATGAAGCAGATTCCAGAGCAAGCCCAGAAAGAGGCTCTAAGAGACTCCAACAGTTTGTGGTGAATCTCAAACCCTGCAAACAAACAACAAGGGTTATGAGTTGTCACAGGAAATGCACATGTAGTAAGTGACTTCATAGCAATACTGAGATGAGCTCCAGGGCAAAAGAGGTAAGCAATGCAGAAACCCAACAACCATCCAAATATAGATCCAAAAAGTAGCAGAAGCAGTCATGAGAAGTGACCTGTCAGTTCATATCACCTAAAATCAATATAATTAGAGATTTAAAGAAAATCAAAACAATTATGTAAATAGTAAACATATTATTTATTGATTTAACACCTCATTCATCCCATGAGGGCTGCAGTATTGGAACATGAAAGTCCACCAGGTCTCCAGTAATTTCTTACTTAGGTTGCATCTTCTGATGCTCAAACCAATTCTCTGAAGACCAACAATCTCCAAACCTTCAAGTGACCCTGCATGTTGTAAAAGAAAATGGTTTACCACGGTGATGAGGGTTTCCCCTCTATCATCGCCCCTTGCTGGATCCTGTATCAAGGATATATGTTTTTGAATGCAGGTCTTGAGCATTTATGTAGTTTGTCTGGCATAATCAAGCTGGCATTGACATTCGAATGCATAAATGCAACTGGTGGTCCTACAATTTAGAAACTGTTTATGTTTCAAGTCCTTCTGTGCCACAGGATTATATATTTGTTTAGCTGGTTCCACAACTTCACAGATATAACAATTGCCACATGGGAAGCTGCCCAGAATCACTAGACCACTTACATATTTATGATTGAAATGACTATGTACTATTGTTATATAGATTTCTACATCTCATTGCTTTAATTAGGGAACAATTTTTTGATATGTCTTCATAAACTTTCATCAGTAATTATGATTTGCTAATGTTTTTGAGGAGGCAATGAATGTCTCCCCTTTGTGAATTAAAGGTACTAATAATTCTAATATGATACTGTCCTTTCTTTTGTTGCCTGTGGCCAATAAGTACTTCTTTCTGTCAAAATAGCCCATTGATTTGTCTGTTTCAGAGATGATTTTGGGTAGCCTCTCTTCTTGAATCTTTGCTTCAGGTTACGTGAATGATGACAAAATATGACATCAGTGGAACAGTTACATCTGATTTGTAAGTACTGTTCGAAAGAGATGGCACTTTTGGAGTTTTCAAGATGAGAACTAGGGAGATGCAACAATGAATAGATTTACAATACAAATCAAGAGTTGAGGTTTCCTGGACACCCAATTGTGGCTGGTAATGGGGGCCTCTGCGAAAAGTTAGGTCCTAGAATCTACCTTATAAACGCTTTGAAACCAACTTTTTTTTGCCGTAGAGCTCATCTCATTATCGTTCTGGAGTCCACGTACCACAGGTGCATTTCTTGTGACAACTCATAATTCTTGGGAGGCTGTTTGCATAATTTGAGTTTTACCCCAAACTGTTTGATCCTCTTGGGACCTCTTTCTGTATGCTTACTCTAGAATCTACTTCATAACAGCTTGAAATGTGGTTGCTATGGCCACTTTTCAAGTTTATTGGGTCCAATTATTAATATAAGATTTACTTGTGAGACTGGATGTCCCAATGGACTTCTAGAGATGTTCTCTGCCAATTTTGAATTTATTATGTATTATACCATATGCATATATTGCCATATCAAACCATTTTTTGCTTTTTAATGGTATCTCTATTTATCTTTGGCCATTTTTAAGCATTATATTTTCTTTTGATGAATATGATTTCATCTTATCAATATTGTATAATCTGAGTGTAAATGACAAGTATGACACTGTTACAACTATATGTTTTAAATTGAACCACTTATATTATCCTTATAAAACCTTTGTTACATGTCAAATGGGGACATTTACCTTCAAGTCTGATCTCTTTTATATTATAATTGCGATGCCTTTTGGAATGGCCTATTACAATCTATGGTGATGACTCAATTGTTCACTAGTCCCCATTTTCACCCGATTTGTATTATCTGACCCTCATATATGACTGTTCTGTATTACTTTACTTGTGTTACTTTTCCTATTAGTGGTCAAATTGGGCTATGTTATATTGAGCAAAACTTGAGGACATGGAAGACGTTTTGTATGCCGATTCATTTTTTTGCTGAATTATAAGTGTCTTAATTTTTTGTGCACTTACATTCACCAAATAAAGCATTGTGTGGATCACTGCTACATACATGAACATACTTTGACTATACAATGGTACACTGTTCGAATCATCACATTAGACATGCACCTAATTTGTACAATCGCACAAGTCCTCCTTTGCTTATATTGGCACATGCACTTTATTTCACATACTTTACCAAGCACATATATTGGAATATCACTGTATTTTACTTTAGCACATATACACATCTTTGTTTCATTGTTGATGTTTGGCTCTGATTGGATGAATGAAGATGATTGTTGATGTGTATCTGGACAATTACTGATAATGACACAGACATTGCGGTTTCTTATGTACATGAAGTAATCTCTTTATGAGAACATCATGTGTATATATTTTGTATTGTTGTTGGCCATTTATTTATTTAAACGGACCCCATCAAAATATACCCAGTATTCCCTGATAAAGCCACTGTCATGGCGATTCGTGTAAGGTCTGGGCAGAGAGTACAACAGCACTTGACTGTCTTTTGGATGTGCAGGAATAAGTATTTGTTATATTTTGGATTGTTTTTTTATATCATATCCTCTTGGGTATATGAAAGTTTTTAATCTCTTTACACACTGGTTAAACTCTAATGATGCTTTACTTGTCTGAATTTGTGTCATTCTTACTGCAAGAATCTAGTCACTTGTACTTTTGAGTGTTTACGGAGTTTGAACTATTTACATTGCAGGTGAGAATACCTTTGTTTAGTCCAATGCTTTAAAGGGTTAGTAATGTTTAATTGGACCAGCAGCTAAGATTGTTCTTCATAGTTAATAGTACTGATGTCCCATGGTAGCAATGTTCATAACTGTCTAGTTACAGTGTAATTATATTATGACATTTACCCCCTCCCGTCCCTTTTCCCGCCGTCAGTCTTCTCTGGCTCAGATCTGACAGTGGATCACTACAAGCGACAATCTTAATTCAGAGTCAGGACAAACCTACCCTCTTTCATCAAGGAGGGCAGGATTTTCCTTATTGACAGAGGGAAGATCGTCCCTTGTTGTGATCTGTCCAGTCTCATGACCGGTTTTCAGATCTGAAGTGAGGTGGCTTCCTATCAGGAAAAGGGATGAGAGGGGATAAACTTCAGAATATAGTATAACTAGACTGTTATGAACAGTGGCAACACTGGAAATCAGTACTACTAACTATGAAGAACAACCTTAGCTGCTGGTTTAATCAAACCTTACTAAACCTTTAATACAAAAGACCATGTGGGATAGCTGTTACGTTTGTGAAATTAAAGGGATAGTAATGTCAGAAAAAAAGTATTAACTATACGGTAGATACAGTTAAAAGAGTACTTGCACTTATTTGTATCTCTCAAACAGTTATGGTTTGAGAGATCTAGGACAAAGTTCTCGCTCCCTCCCCTTTCTGCTTGACAAGCTGTAAAGCTGTCAAAAGCAGATTCTGGTTCCTGGATCAGACGGCGGCTCTTCAGCAGCGCCGACATAGCGATGCCTAAAAATAAATACTTCATCGGAACGGTCTACAACATGTGCCTGGTCTGCAAGCACATGTTATAGATCATTCTGATGAAGTATTTATCTTTAGATATAGTTATATCAGCGCTGCTGAAGAGCCGCGTCTGGTCAAATGACCAGAATCTGGTTCTGACAGATATACAACTCGTCAAGCAGAAAGGAAAATAAAGTTCTCCGCTCCCTTCCCTCTCTCTCTCTCAAACCATAACTGTTTGAGAGATACAAATAAGTGCAAGTACTCTCTTTTAACTGTATCTACCATATAGTTAATACTTTTTTTCTGACATTACTATCCCTTTAATAGAAAGCATCCCTGATAGGAATAGCACATACCTGACTGCAAGCAGCACTAGCACACCATGTAGCAAAATTATATATATATATATATATATATATATATATATATATATATATATACACATACATACATTATATATATATATATACATACACATACATACACACACAGTGGGGCAAAGTATTTAGTCAGCCACCAATTGTGCAAGTTCTCCCACTTAAAAAGATGAGTGAGGCCTGTAATTTTCATCATAGGTACACTTCAACTATGAGAGACAGAATGGGGGGAAAGAATACAGGAAATCACATTGTAGGATTTCTAATGAATTCATTGGTAAATTCCTCGGTAAAATAAGTATTTGGTCACCTGCAAACATGCAAGATTTCTGGCTCTCACAGACCTGTAACTTCTTCTTTAACAGTCTCCTCTGTCCTCCACTCGTTACCTGTATTAATGGTACCTGTTTGAATTTATCAGTATAAAAGACACCTGTCCACAACCTCAAACAGTCACACTCCAAACTCCACTATGGCCAAGACCAAAGAGCTGTCAAAGGACACCAGAAACAAAATTGTAGACCTGCACCAGGCTGGGAAGACTGAATCTACAATAGGCAAGCAGCTTGGTGTGAAGAAATCAACTGTGGGAGCAATTATTCGAAAATGGAAGACATGCAAGACCACTGATAATCTCCCTCGATCTGGGGCTCCACGCAAGATCTCATCCCGTGGTGTCAAAATGATCACAAGAACGGTGAGCAAAAATCCCAGAACCACACGGGGGGACCTAGTGAATGACCTGCAGAGAGCTGGGACCAAAGTAACAAAGGCTACCATCAGTAACACACTATGCCGCCAGGGACTCAAATCATGCAGTGCCAGACGTGTCCCCCTGCTTAAGCTAGTACATGTCCGGGCCCGTCTGAAGTTTGCTAGAGAGCATTTGGATGAGCCAGAAGAGGATTGGGCGAATCTCATATGGTCAGATGAAACCAAAGTAGAACTTTTTGGTAAAAACTCAACTCGTCGTGTTTGGAGAAAGAATGCTGAGTTGCATCCAAAGAACACCATACCTACGGTGAAGCATGGGGGTGGAAACATCATGCTTTGGGGCTGTTTTTCTGCAAAGGGACCAGGACGACTGATCCGTGTAAAGGAAAGAATGAATGGGGCCATGTATTGTGAGATTTTGAGTGAAAACCTCCTTCCATCAGCAAGGGCATTGAAGATGAAACGTGGCTGGTTCTTTCAGCATGACAGTGATCCCAAACACAACTCCCGGGCAATGAAGGAGTGGCTTCGTAAGAAGCATTTCAAGGTCCTGGAGTGACCTAGCCAGTCTCCAGATCTCAACCCCATAGAAAACCTTTGGAGGGAGTTGAAAGTCCGTGTTGCCCAGCGACAGCCCCAAAACATTACTGCTCTAGAGGAGATCTGCATGGAGGAATGGTCCAATATACCAGCAACAGTATGTGAAAACTTACATAAAACATTTGATGTTTTGTTTGATGTCATTGCCAACAAAGGGTATATAACAAAGTATTGATATGAGCTTTTGTTATTGACCAAATACTTATTTTCCACCATAATTTGCAAATACATTCTTTAAAAATCAGACAATGTGATTTTATGGATTTTTTTTGTCTCATTCTGTCTCTCATAGTTGAAGTGTACCTATGATGAAAATTACAGGCCTCTCATCTTTTTAAGTGGGAGAACTTGCACAATTGGTGGCTGACTAAATACTTTTTTGCCCCACTGTATTATATTATATATATAAAAAATTAGATTCAAGGAAGCACTCTTGCTTAATTTGGCAATTGCCTGGGTGCTGATGAAATTTGCAAAAGTATATGAGATTCAGGCAGACATAAGCACTCTCAGGACTTCATTGAAGAATGTGAAATAAAAATTATTTTATTTGATCAACGTTTCGGCTGTATCTTGTCAGCCTTCCTCAGGATTATCCTGAGGAAGGCTGGCAAGATACAGCCGAAACGATACACACTCCCTGATGAAGTACTAAGAATAGTATGAAACACGTTGGAGAACTCTGTTGTATGACGCTGATTTCTTTATATGAACGATTCAATTGGAGACAAGTTAATATCTACGGACTCATATAATGGTGGAAATTGACAAGCTTTAAATATCTAGGATCTTGATCAAATTTATCCGGCTATAGTAATATTTCTGTGTCTGGACATTGTTGACAAACAGACAGGAGGTTTGCATAAAGGCAACCAGAATCCATTGCCCGCAGCATCAAGCCTCAGGATCCTGATTGAACTAATCCGGCTAAAGCAACATTGTTGCGTCTAGACAGCGTGGACAAAAACCAAAAAAAAAAACAAAACAGGATGTTTGAACAAAGACGACCGGAGTTAATAGAGGGCTAAGAATAGATAGACAGGGGAGGACATTAAATACTTAAAGGAGTAAAGATATAACATCAATAGATCTATAACTCCAGTCTGTAGAGCCACGCAAAATATCTGCCCGCTTAATGTACCAGTCCGCTGGGCAACTACCGTAAAATCTCAGGTATAATACGCACCTGTGTATAATACGCAGGTGTATATTATACCTAAGATTTTAGGGGAAAACAAGAGTGCCTATGTATAATACGCACCCTTGTTTTCCCCTCTTAGGGAAAAAAAAGTTAAGCTGTCAGGAACCCTTCCCTCCCTCCCTCCCGCGGCCCAATGCGCTTACTTGTCTCCACTGCAGTCCTCTCTGACAATGAGGCTTAGCGTAGGTACTTCCTTCCACTGAAGTACCCATCTTCCCAGCGGGCGGCAAGCTTGCATTTGCCGCCCGCTTCCCTCATGGGCTTTCAGGACCTTCCGCCTCCAGTCAATGGTAATAGAAGCGGAAGGTCCTGAAAGCCCATGAGGGAAGCGGGCGGCAAATGCAAGCTTGCCGCCCGCTGGGAAGATGGGTACTTCAGTGGAAGGAAGTACCTACGCTAAGCCTCATTGTTAGAGAGGACTGCAGTGGAGACAAGTAAGGTAGGGAATCTGTCAGCTCAATTTTTTTTTTATTTTTAAAATAACTCTCGTGTATAATACGCACCCCCCACTTCACATAAGGGGAAATGGGGTAAAATTGTGCGTATTATACCCGAGATTTTACGGTACATTTCTAGCCGAATATATTATACAAGTTACAAGAGTGATAAGATAACTCCAGCGTGTAGAAGCTGTGGAATACATCTGTCCACCTATTATAAATGCTTGCGGGATAACAACAGCTCTAGCTGGAAATGTTATATATACTATAAGATAAGATTGACATTCCACCATTTATGAGAAGAACTGTCGACATCTAATTCAATATACTGGAAAAGGAGCTTACAGATTGTGCACAGTTATCATACACTCCGGAGCCTTAATACGATATAGTGTATTTATGTATACATAGTTCCATTCTGATACTGTATATCAATGTTATGTATTGATTTTATTCATGTAATTTTTTATTGTACTGTAACGCTCTCCCTATATTTCTATAAATATATATATGTTGGAGAAGGACGCACTCTCGACACGACAGTTAGACAAATGCCTGGGTGCCCAGTTAGACTTCAAATTCCAAAAGAAGAAATCAGCACTCACAGGACTTCATAATGTGCTAATTAGTGTTGTATTTATTTTGTGGTCAACGTTTTGATCCTCACATGGATCTCTTTCTCAAGTCTTAAGATCAATGTGAGGATTGAAACACTGACCACAAAATAAAAACCAACACTGATTAGCATATTATGAAGTCCTGTGAGTGCTGAAATATATATATATATTACACACATATATACATACACACACACGTCACAAAGCCCGTATACACTGGCCGATCTGGAGCGGGGAGCTCCGAATGGCTCACAGCCTGTCTGTGCTCCTGGCTCTGGGGCAGCAGCGGAGGCGCTGGATGACAGTTTGTCACCCAGCCGCCTCCACTGCTGCCCCGGAGCCGGGAGCACAGGCTGTCAGCCTTCTGGAGCTGTCCGCTCCGGATCAACCCATTCTGCGAGTCCCTACTGCACATGTGCGGTTACGCACACAGTGAGCGACGCATTCTAGGACATATATATTATATACATATATACACACACAGAGAAAGCTGCGCACTCACGGATCTTAAGTTAATCATTTATATAGAAACTAGCAACATTTCGATCCACAATTAGGGGTCTTTGTCACGGCTTTTATTAAACCTTCAAGGCATAGAAACATAGAAGATTGACGGCAGAAAAAGACCACCTGGTCCATCTAGTCTGCCCTTTAGTATTCCTTTATTGTTATCTTAGGATAGATACATGTTTATCCCAGGCATGTTTAAACTGTGTTACTGTGGATTTATCAACCACCTCTGCTGGAAGTTTGTTCCAAGTTTCTACTACTCTTTCAGTGAAATAATATTTTCTAATGTTTTTCTTGATTTTTCCTCCAACTAGCCTCAGATTGTGCCCCCTTGTTCTTGTATTCAGATTCTTATTAATCACACTTCCCTCCTGAACCTTGTTCAGTCCTTTAACATATTTAAAGGTTTCAATCATGTCCCCCCTTTCTCTTCTTTCCTCCAGACTATACATATTTAGATCTCTGAGTCGTTCTTGATAAGTTCTATGCTTTAGACCTTCCACCATTTTTGTAGCTCTTCTTTGAACCCGCTCAATTTTAGTTATATCCTTTTGCAGATGAGGCCTCCAGAACTGTACACAGTATTCCAGATGTGGTCTCACTAGAGCTCTATACAGAGGGATCACAATCTCCCTCTTCCTGCTTGTTATACCTCTAGCTATGCAGCCAAGCATACGATTTGCTTTCCCCACCGCCTGGTTGCATTGGTTACTCATCTTGAGGCTGTCAGAGATGACCACCCCCAAATCCTTCTCTTCTGAAGTCTTTGCTACCACAGAACTGCCAATACGATAGTCAGATTGAGGGTTTCTTTTCCCCAAGTGCATTATTTTACATTTGGAAACATTGAACTGAAGTTTCCATTGTTTTGACCAGTTATCTAATAGTGCCAAATCATTCTCCATATTACAGACACCTCCTGGAACATCAACCCTATTACACACTTTTGTGTCATCAGCAAACAAGCAAACCTTCCCTGCCAAGCCTTCCCTTATGTCACTTACAAATATGGAAGGAGTGGGAAGACCAGGCTGCTCCCTGTGTGAGTATGTTGCCCGAACTTTTGAAATAGTTCCGTGTATCCATCTATGATACGACACCCTCATGGGTGCGACATCAGAATCTCGCCCCTGTCATGAGGGAGGCACTCTGACATCGCTGCTTTCAGCGCAACAACATTTCTAATGCGCTGTTGTGTTAGTTACCTTGAACTCTACAGATGCCTACAGCACAACTGCTTTGGAGACATCTCTAGCATCCCAGGAGATAATACACTGGTCTTCAATGCATTTCAAATCAACTTACTGGAGACCTTTGAAGTATCCAAGAAGTTGACCATCTTAGTGCCATATAGGTGTCCCAGTGTGCACATGTGAGAGTAAGAGAAACAATGTGTATGTGTGTTTCTGCATTTCTGTGTGTATGTTTGTATATGTGTGTCTGTGTGTTTGTTTATATGTGCTTGGATGTGTGTGTGTGTATGTGTTTTGTGTATGTATGTCTGTATATGTGTGTGTGTGTGTGTATGTGTTTGGGTGCGTCTATGTGTGTGTTTCTTTGTGTGGGTGTATGTATGTGTGTATGTCCGTGTGTGCATACATATATTATACTAGTTTTAAAGCCCATATACACGGGCCAACACTGGTGGCGCTACAGTCATGCGCAGTAGAGACTGCCCGCGCCGCGGCTGATAACGGCCGCGGCTGATAAGGCAATGCATTATGAACATTGAGAGAGAGAGAAAAAGGTTTTTTTTTTTTTTTTTTTTTTTTTTATAAGCCTATCCACTGCCAAGCGAATGCATACACATATGAACCTGTTTACAGTTACAGCAAATTAGTGCACGTGCACATACATCCAGTGTTTAGTGACCGACTTCTAGATGCTACAGGTGTATTTCTGCAATGCATGGAACATCAGTGCAAAAAAATGTGCTTGAAGATTAATATACCAAAGACTTTGTTTCATGGCTACTTGAATCTTACCCCCACACCCAAAAAAAAAAAAAAAAAAAAAACACACCCCACAACATTATATAGTACTTTTCTCCAAAAAAATATAGCAATATACTACACAGTACCAGCACCTTTTATTCTAGAAATATAGCCCAGAATATACTCCGATACATGTGTAGTCAATTGATGGCCAATCAGTCCTTGGACACTACAACTCCCATAATCTCTAAATACGTGTTGGCTGGTTGGGGATGATGGGAGTTTTAGTCTCTAACAATTAGAGATCCAACAGTGTGGATTTAATAAATTGCAAACTCCTTAAACTTTTAAGGACAAAAAGGTGTGCAATACGTTGAGCAACATCTGGTCCTCAAATGGTTAAGCACAAAAATGTAATGATTATTAACAAAAAATAAACTGATTATACAGATAATAACAACGCCACAATGCAAGAACTGGAGTAAATATCAAACTAAACACATGAAATTACACAGATTGAACTAGAGTTTATAAAGATACAGATCCACAGATTCCACTTTATCTGTGGAATAAAGGGCCTAGAACAGTGGGTGATTCTCAGCTCCAATCCTCATGCAGACCAACAGGTCAGGTTTTAAGGATATTCCCAAGTAATCAAAAGCAGATTAGTTAGGATTACTAAACCATTAATTGGCTTGCCCACCCGTGATTAAAGTGGGTTATCCTGTGAACCAGCACTGCTTGTGTGCCCTGAGAGCTATCTGAGACATTTAAACAGTATGATCTGCTCCAGCGCCGCATACACCAGTTCCGTAATAAACAGTTCAAAATTGCCTGCTAATCCATTTATATGGCGTCCTGTTTCATTGCTCAATCTTACGAAACCCTTCCCTCACGCTACAAGGCAGTCACATGACTTATGATGTCACCAAAGGTCCTTTTTGTCCACTAGAATGTAACCACTTCCTTACCGGTAAATAGGGGCGGTTCGTGAGAGATGATTCTCATAGCAGGTTAGTGTTGTTTATTGACTACAGCATGAGACATGCAGGAGAGTACAGATGCAGAAATAGCCTGAACAGGCCATGTTGGTATATTATGTATGCACTGCAAGGCTATTAACTCCTTGAGGACGAGAACGGTGTGCAATGCTGGCCCTCAAAAGGTTAAACCTTTAAGTGTCAGGTGATAATCCAACTCACTGTTTAGCAATTCATCGGATACTCTTCTCGCTCAAATCATAATAGGTGTGTTACGTTACAGATATGTATGCATATGCATTTTTAACACGATTAAGAAGATACTGCCCTTCAACACTAGAGAAGTATTTGCACATTCTGGGAGTTACTTTGGCACCCATGAGTGTAATGTGCTTATATCTGGATCCATTCTTTATATTTTGTTTTAATAACATCGACATAGCTGGTAACATTCAAAATTACAGAAAATATATAAGTGCGTATGTTATGTCAAGTCGTACAGCAAGTCGCAAATATATGAATTAATAAACAAGGAACATAGAAAGAAATGTTTTGTAAGCCTAACCCAGATGAACCATTTATGTTTATTGTGGTACATCAAGGGGCGACAAACCCATAAAGAGACTCGTTCAGTACTGTATTGCTATGAGGTAGTAAAGACAGTTAAAAACTCAAATTTTATTAGATAGTAACATAAAGCGATAGCTAATAAATCACATATGAGTTTCAATGTGATAATTTTAAAACCATTATCAGATCTGTGAATCCTGGGGTGGAAGTGTGTTCTCAACGAAGGTGTTAAATACAGTATGGTATCCAAGGTAGTTAGTGTACCTGAATACAATTCAGTTAAACATTTGCAGAATGTAAAAGCATGTAGTTTATGCACCTTAGATCATTAGTATTCACCCCATAGGTACCATTATTCATTGGGGATCATGGTTAGTGCTCTAAGTAAAACTAATACTACTGCAGGTGCCATGCATATCCTTTAATTGGTGGTTAGGTATTAGTTCAGTGAACCACCTACATAATCCTAAATCAATCTGTATTACTCATAAAGATGTATATGAGTACAGCAAGATGCATCCCTGCAGGCACCCTGCTGTTAAATAAGAAAATGCATAGAACTCATGGCAAGGATCCATATTAATAAATCCTTAACATGTGGTAATGTCAAACTCATGGTACTTATTATTATAGTATAGGATCCATCATCAGTGAGAAAAAGATAACAGTACGGTATTATTTGCCTCACTAGTACTGTTGACCAAGTGTTGTGCGTGTTTGCAACTGCCCTGCCAAATTGAAGTATGAAGCGATCACCCTGGAGTTCCAGACAACGTCCGTGATCACTATGAGATAAAGGGAGCAGCTGTAGAGTCTAATGCATGCTCTGATCTTTCCTCTCTACAGCAGAATTGTATATCTTGATTAACCAATGCCCTTCATCCTGTGATACAATAGTAACAATATGTATCACAGAGCTAATGTTGCAGGCTTTTGTTACAGTGCTTGTTCTTGGATAGTTTCCGATATAGCATAGATTTTGTTTTGCCTTGTTGACCTGACCTAAGACAATTGCGTGTAAGCAAGGCGCCTGCAGTGAGGATTGTATGCTATATCGAAAACTATCCAAGAACGAGCACTGTAACAAAAGCCCGCAACATTAACTCTGTGATACATATTGTTACTATTGTATCACAGGATGAAGGGCATTGATTAATCAAGATATACTATTCTGCTGTAGTGAGGAAAGATTGGAGCACGCATTAGACTCTACAGCTGCTCCCATCATCTCATAGTGATCACGGATATTGGCAGGGCAGTTGCAGACATGCACAACACTTGGTCAACAGTACTAGTGAGGCAAATTAATACGGTACTCTTATGTTTTTCACACTGACGATGCATACTATACTATACTATAATATGTACCATTAGTTTGACACTACCTTATGTTAAGGATTTATTAATATGGATCCTTGCCATGAGTTCTAAGCATTTTCTTATTTAACAGCAGGGTGCCTTCAGGGATGTATCTTGCTGCACTCATATACATATACGTCTTTATGAGTAATCCAGATTGATTTAGGGTTCTGTAGGTGGTTCATTGAACTAATAGCTAACCACCAATCAAAGGATACACAATGCACCTGCAGTAGTTTTGTTTTTTTGGTGCATTAACCAAGATCCCCAATGAATAATGGTACCTATGGGGTAAATAATAATGATCTAAGGTGCATAAACTACATGTCTTTGTATTGTGTATCTGTTTAACTGAATTGTATTCAGGTGCAGTAACTACACTGGATACCATCCTGCATTTAACACCTTCGTTGAGAACACACTTCCACCCAAGGATTCACAGATCTGATGATGTTTTTAAAATTATCACATTGAAACTCATATGTGATTTATTCGCTATTGCTTTTTTTATGTTACTATCTAATAAAATTGGAGTTTTTAACTGTCTCTACTACCTCATAGCATTACAGTACTGAACGAGTCTCTTTATGGGTTTGTAGCCCCTTGATGTACCACAATAAACTTAAATGGTTCATCCTGGGTTAGGCTTACTAAACATTTCTTTCTATCATCTTTGTTTTCTTGTTTATTAACTTTCAAAATTAGCTGACCCTGAGATTTTTAAAATCTCAATCCTTATTACTTCCCATAAACTGATTATAGGCTAAATGTCCCTGCTTGTTGCAACTCAGGGTTTCTCCAGTCAGTCCTCAATTAACCTATAATTTGCTATAACATAGCGATATCACTACTGAAATACACCTAAGACAAGAAGGACTTCTGCTATGCCTTTCTGGTACAAACAGAACCAACTTAGAAACTAAATAAGCAGTATATTGGTGCAGATCCTTTAGCAGGTAACACTGAACTCTCTCACCCTGAGAATTTCGCCACACACCCTTAGACCCTGAGATTTGGGTGAAAACCCTGAATCTTAGGGTCAACCCCTGAGAGTTCCCAGGTATGAACATTGACACACTAAACCAGTAATGGGCAATGTGAGACCGCCAGCTGCTACCAGACTGCAACTCTCATTATCCTCCAGCCAACAGTGTGAGAGGAGGTTGCCCATCAACTGCAGTACACCATAGAATGGAAACAAAGAATGGGAAGAGTTGCAGTTGTATAACCATTCAGCAAGATGAGGCACTTCCCTCTGAAATAGAGTTTATTTCTGAGAATAAAACTGTGTATTTAAAGGGATAGTAATACTTAAAATGTAAAAAAAAATATGTTGTAGGGTTTATCCCCCTGAGTAAAACAAGGGTACTCCCACTGCTGAAAGGTGTTTCATTCAAAAGTTATTAATTTTCAAAGCTGAATTTTTTAGGTGCAATATCACAGTGGCCTGAAATTGTACAGTGGCGCTGTTGCTACACGATCCTATGGACAACTCTGGTCAGTTGACCATAAATCTCCATAGGATGGTGTAGCAACAGCGCCACTGTACAATTTCAGGCCACTGTGATATTGCACCTAAAAATTCAACTTTGAAAATTAATAACTTTTGAATGAAACACCTTTCAGCATTGGGAGTGCCCTTGTTTTACTCAGGGGGATAAACTCTACAACATATTTGTTTTTACATTTTAAGTATTACTATCCCTTTAAGCCTTTGAGTGCTGGAGGGATGAGTGGAAGAGTTATGGGGTAAACCATTTAAACTGCAAGGGAGATCTAAATATTCCAAAAGTCCTAATTGAATTAAATGGGGATTTTAAACACTTGAATGGTAGAGAGATGTCAGGCGCATTGCGAAGACCTTTCTACTATTCGAGTGGTTAAAATCCCCATTTAATTCAATGGGCATTTTTACTTCTTCCCTATAGTGCAGATGGTTTGCCCCAGAACTCCACTTTACATTTCAACATACACTAGAGTGTGTGACAAGAAAAAAATCAGGTAAGTGAAAGGGAGCATTTGGTGGACCAGTGACCATCTACAACTATATTACACTGGCTGGCGACTGTGATATTATTGTAGCAAGATGGGTGTGTATGTATGTATGTGTGTTTGTTGGACTTCAGCTTTGGAAGAATGTCAGTGCGGCCATTCAATTACATCAACATAGGCTTAAAGGGATAGTAATGTATCAAAATAAAAGCAGCTCCAATTAATCTTCATAGTATTTGGGCCATGGCGAGTGTTATTTCAATTCTGTCAGAGTTGTAGTTCAAGAGTAATTGAATGATAAAGTATCCCCCCCCCTTTTATTTAGTGTAAGCCACCTCCCCTCAGATGTGGAATCTGGTCTTAAGACCAGACAGCTCATAGCAAGGGACAATCTTCTTGCTGTGAGAACAATGAAAACCCTGTCCCTCTTGACAGGTTTAACAGGTTTTTCCCTTATGTTAATTGAAGATTGTCCCTCTCTGCAATCCACCTGGACACTACCTTGCTGCTCTGAGGTGAGCAGCATTACATCAGTAAAAGGGGCGAAAGGAGATACTTTATCATTCAATTACTCTTGAACTACAACTCTGACAGTATTGAAATAACACTCTCCATGGCCCAAATACTGTGAAGATTAATTGGAGCCCATTTCTCTAGTATTTAGAGCTCTCTCTGGATACCTTTTTCTTGTAGTCCAGCAGTGGCATCTCTTTCTGTCACAGTAGGCAGTGCCCAGTTATCCTAGTGTTTAGAACTCTGTGCTCTGGAATCTTCATTCCAGGACTTTGTATTGTCCCAGAAGAAGGGGGCTGCCCGGGACATGGGACACAAATTTAAACTCTGGAACTGTCCTGTACAATCCAGGACATGTATGTATGTATCTTTATTTATATAGCGCCATTCATATACATAACGCTTTAGAGAAGTTGAAATAGTATAATACAAAAATACAGAACCGGGTTAAGAGCATTAGGCTAAAGTGCATTCATTTCATTTTTTGTGGGGGAAAAGTGCAGCAAGGGAATCATACACTGGTAAAGGGACCCTGCCCCAAGGAGCTTGCAATCTAATTAGAATTCATCATGACATACACAGACAGTAGAAGGAGCATCATAAGTGCAAGTACAAGGCGTAGTGAAGGAAGTGCAGAAAGATACTGATGTGACTATCAGTGTGCAAAAGGAGGATATTGTTACTGAGATGCCTCCTTGAGCAGACGGGTTTTGAGAAGATGCTTGAAAGTGATGAGTCTGGATGATTGGTATGGTGATAGGGAGGGCATTCCAAAGTTGAGGGGCAGGCAGTGAAAAAGATTATAGCCGAGATATGGCTTGAGTTGTATAGGGAGAGGACAGGAAGAACCCTTGAGAAGACCATAGGTGACAGGAAGAGGTGTAGCAGGAGATAAGAGCAGAAATGTAAGAGGGTACTGAAGAACAAAGAGACTTACAGGAGAGGAGGAGAATCTTGTAAGAAATACAATACTTTATGGGTAACCAGTTGAGGGATTTCAAGAGGAAATGAAAGGGAAGGTATCTTGGAGCAAATGTGGTGATTCTTGCAGCTGAATTGATAACAGACTTAAGTGGAGAAAAATGATAATCAGGAAGACCAGAGAGTAGAATGTTGCAGTAGTAGAGTCTAGAGAGAATGAGTGCCTGAGAGAGAGTTTTTGCAGTTGACATACAGAGGAAGGGATGAATTTTGGCAATATTTTTCAGGAAGAAGCGATATGTTTGGTGACAGCTTGAATATGGGGGGAGAATGTTAATGTAGAATCAACTATGACCCCAAGGCAGTGTACTTTGGATACTGAGCGGATGGCAGAGTTGTCGATTGTGAGGGAGAAGGAGGTTGGTGGATGGGTTTTAGGAGGGAACACAACCAGCTCTGTCTTAGCCATATCATGTTTACGATGGCGGTGGGCCATCCATGAGGAAATAGCTGAGAGACATTGAGTGACACGAGACTGCACAGCTGGAGTGAGGCCAGAGAGAGAGATTGGTGTGTCATCTGCATAGAGATGATAATTAAAGCCAAGAGGTGAGATGAGTTCACCAAGTGAGAGGGTATAGAGGGAAAAGCGAAGTGGTCCCAGGACTGATCCCAGAGGTACTCCTACTGAGAGGTCATGGGGAGATGAGAAACCATTTGCCAAAGAAACACTGAAAGTATGTTTAGAGAGATAATCCATTTTAGAGGTGTGTCACAGATGCCAAGGGTGTGCAGTCTGTCCAGTAGGAATGCATGGTTAACAGTGTTAAAAGCAGAATATAGACCTAGTAGGATCAATATACTGTATTTTCCTTTGTCCTTTGCTTGTGTAGGTCATTAGTAATTGTTGTTAGGGCTGTCTCAGTGGAATAGTTGGAACGGTAACCTGACTGTAATGGGTTAAGAAGAGAGTTTGAACTGAGAAAAGAGATTAAACAGAGAATGCAAGGTGTTCCAAGATCTTAGATGCAAAGGGGAGGAGTGAAACTGGACGGTAATTTGAAAGACAGGTGGGGTCGAGGGAGAGTTTTTTGAGTATAGGTCTGACTATTGCATGTTTGAATGAGGTTGGAAAAGTGTTGGTAGAAAGAGAATAGATAGAGATGTTAAAGAGACATGTGGTCAAACTATCATAAAATGAAATAGGCTGATACAGGTTTAAATATCACGTATTTACAGGCAACATGTAAACATTATTCATATGTTACCTTTGAAAGATAATCCTAAACTTTATTTTTAATGCATGTGCAAATTGTTATGTTCTGATAACATTTATTTAATTTTGGTTCTGCTGTTTGTATTGATATATAAGCGATAACGTTAGATAATTGACTGTTATGTGTGCCTACTGCAGTTGTATTCAGGAAGGTTCTTACCATATCTCAGTCCATTAATAGACAATAGTGGAAAATGAATAGGAGCCCTGGAAAAGGCAGGAATGGTAGCTCTTAAGGCCATATATAAGACTAGAAAACAGATTTTTTTTTTTAATACAGATTAGATCATGACGTACAGTGTATAGAGCCCCAGTTCATTTTTAGGTGTTGGTGTTCCTATAATCACAGTTTTCCAAGAAGAGTTGTGTGGAATTTTTATCTGTACAGGATGTACACAACTGAATGCATGTGTGTCTCTCTCTCTTTGATATAGATTGTCCATAAAAATATCCCTAAGCTGCTACTTCTTCTTAAAAAAACAAACAAAAAAAAAAAAACCTCACAGCAGGTGCAGCGTAGTTGATCTCATAAAATAAGATACACAAAGGAAATAAATGAGTAAACAAGTATTATACAAGGAAACTGATCTTCGGGATCTTCTTTTTTTTACTACATTATTAGAATTAATTAGTTATGTGCCTCACACATAACTAATTAGCATATTTGCATATAAGTAGCATAACGTGTTAGCAAAACATAAAGGTTAGTCTTTCTAATTATATGTCTTTTATAACATAAGTGTCTTCAATCATTCTTAGATGTCTTGTCCATGAAAGTAGACATGACCATTTCTGCTGGACTCAGACTGCCCCTACGACAAATAGTAATTGTTCGTTTTTGTCTTCAGAAATACATAGACCTCCCCTTCCGTTTACTGTTATAAAGTGAGTGAGTGAGTGCGTATATTTCTGCTGGAGAGTATGTGAGGTAACTGGGGAATGAGTGTGTGTTCTTGCAGTAATACAGCTGTATCTAATAATTTCTACAATTTTCCACCACTATGACAGGATTTTATTAGTCTATAAATAATGAATTAACCAAAATTTGAATATTGGGTTATGCAGGAACATTTTTAGAGCTGAAGGGTTTAGGGCTGCAACAACGAATCGATATTATCGATAAAAATCGATTATGAGAATCGTTGTCAACAATTCTCATAATCGATTAGTTGCAGCCCCAGACCACCGCCAGTGTCAATATGACAAGATCCATCCGCCCGCATCATCACGCGCCCCTGTGGGCCGTGATGACATACAAACAGAGAAGAGGAAGAGTGCAGAGGCACCGGAAGAGAAGCTCTTGCTGCCAGCAGACTGATCGTTACTGTCTGGCAGCAAGCACTTCTCTTCCGGTACCTCTGCCTCTTCCCCTTCTCTGTATGTATGTCATCACGGCCCGCAGGGGCGCGTGATGAAGCGGGCGGGCAGGAGGGAACTCAGTGCCAGCCAGCCACAGGGGACCGGATGCCACTCAAATTATCCCCTAGCCCGCCAACTCAACGCTGCAAGAGGAGTGCAGCAGTGACAAGGAGAGCGACAGAGTGACAGTCTAGAGGAAGAGAGGTACAAAGGGGAGAAAGAGAGTTGCAAGACGGGAGAAAGAAGTACAAGGGAAGAGAAAGAGACACATGGGGGAGAGAGAGAGGCACATGGGGGAGAAAGAAGTACATGGGGGAGAAAGAGAGGCACAAGGGGGAGAAAGAGAAGTACATAGGGGAGAAAGAGAGGCACAAGGGGGAGAAAGAGAGGCACAAGGGAGAGAAAGAAGTACAAGGGGGAGAAAGAGAGGCGCAAGGGAGAGAAAGAAGTACAAGGGGGAGAAAGAGAGGCACAAGGGAGAGAAAGAGAGGCACAAGGGGGAGAGAGAAGTACATGGAGGAGAAAGAGAGGCACAACGGGGAGAAAGAGAGGCACAAGGGAGAGAAAGAAGTACAAGGGGGAGAAAGAGAGGCACAAGGGGGAGAAAGAGAGGCACAAGGGGGAGAAAGAGAGGCACAAGGTTGAGAAAGGTACAAGGGGGGAGAAAGAAATACATGGGGGAGAAAGAGAGGCACAAGGGGGAGAAAGGTACAAGGGGGGAGAAAGAAATACATGGGGGAGAAAGAGAGGCACAAGGGTGAGAAAGAAGTACAAGGGGGAGAAAGAACTACATGGTGGAGAAAGTGAGGCACAAGGGGGAGAAAGAGATACACAAGGGCTAGAAAGAGAGGCACAAGGGAGAGAAAGAAGTACAAGGGGGAGAAAGAGAGGCACAAGGGGGAGAAAGAAGTACATGGGGGAGAAAGAGAGGTACAAGGGAGAGAAAGAAGTACAAGGGGGAGAAAGAGAGGCACAAGATGGAGGAAGAAGTACATGGGGGAGGAAGAGAGGCACAAGGGGGAGAAAGAGAGGCACAAGGGAGAGAAATAAGTACAAGGGGGAGAAAGAGAGGCACAAGGGGGAGAAAGAGAGGCACAAGGTTGAGAAAGGTACAAGGGGGGAGAAAGAGAGGCACAAGGGGGAGAAAGAGAGGCACAAGGTTGAGAAAGGTACAAGGGGGGAGAAAGAAGTACATAGGGGAGAAAGAAGTACATGGGGAAGAAAGAGAGGCACAAGGGGGAGAAAGAAGTACATGGGGGAGAAAGAGAAGTACAAGGGGGAGAAAGAAGTACATGGTGGAGAAAGAGAGGCACAAGGGGGAGAAAGAGAAAGAAGTACAAGGGGGAGAAAGAGAGGCACAAGATGGAGAAAGAAGTACATGGGTGAGAAAGAGAGGCACAAGGGAGAGAAAGAAGTGCAAGGGGGAGAAAGAGAGGCACAAGGTTGAGAAAGAGAGGCACAAGGTTGAGAAAGGTACAAGGGGGGAGAAAGAAGTACATGGGGGAGAAAAAGAGGCACAAGGGGGAGAAAGGTACGGGGGAGAAAGAGAGGCACAAGGGGGGAGAAAGAAATACAAGGGGGGAAAAAGAGGTACATGGGGGGGAGAAAGAAGTACATGGGGGAGAAATAGAGGTGCAAGGGGGAGAAAGAGAGGTGCATAGACCCCATAGTAAAATAATAACAATGACGCATGTTAATGTGTAAAGGTTTTTATTATGCTGTTTGTTTTTAACACTCAGTTTGTTCATTAAATCATTTTAAATAATGAAAAATTAGCATATTGGTTTTTTTTTATCCGATTAATCGAATAATCGAAAAAATAATCGGCCAACTAATCGATTATCAAAATAATCGTTAGTTGCAGCCCTAGAAGGGTTACTTGTTAAGAAACCCTGCTCTAATTGAAGAGAGAGTATGTGAATAAATTAGTGCACTCGTGAGCAAATAAGCTTGCATTTGTTTCTGGTTGTGTTTTGCTATATTTTATATGTCCAGGTGTTTATTCAATATTTGGAGTGTCTCACCTTGTCAGTACTTGCATATCTAAAATATAATAATTTGCTTTATGTCCCAGGAGACATATATAGGCATAGATGTGTGAGCAAGAGTAGAAGGAATATAGGGCAAGAGCTGATGTGGAATCACAGAAACATGTCCTCTCAGTACCAAGCTGTTTGGGTTTCATAAAAAAAAAGGCAAAACTACAATGTGCTCCGGCACTTGATGTAATATAATGGCAACATTTTGGAGAACATGTTTTTAAATTTCTATTTGTCACAGCAGTTTTATTGCAACGATTACCTCTCTATCAGGAGTAACATCTGACTATTATAATGCCTACCAATCTAGAGTAAGATTGGCTTCACTAACAGCAAGAACTCTGGTGTTAACTTGGAACGGTTGATACCTTTATTGGTGAAAGAAGAGATGGTTTGAGAAGGATGGAATATTCATTTATATGAAGCAATGCTGTTACTAATAATACACTACCATAGATATGTATAATATCAGTTTTCAGTTGTCAGATATGTGTGCTGTGCTTACATGTCCTAAACCTGAATTATGAGACTTTTAAGCCCCAGAGTTCAGTTTCATTGTGAGACAGCCAAAGCAGCCTCTGGGGTAAGTTTTCTGATACCCAAGTCAGCTGTTAGGTTGACTAGTGTGGCTGCACAGTGCAGCTCCTGTTACAATATAGGTAATGTGCCATGTTACAATATAGGTAATGCACTTTAAAGGGAAACTAGTCCTCACAATACATCCCGGGATAGGCTGAAGGCACAGATCAGCTCTGAAGTGCAGCCTCCCGGATCTACAGTTAGTGGCATATGCACCAGTTTATGAAACTTATGCACGCTATAGGTGTGGGTAACATTTTACTGTACTTGGTATAAAGTATATATAGCTCTCCCTTATGCAGAGATATCTCTTCATTTATGAGAATGGTATTTTATTTTTTTACACAGCAGTATCCTCATACAAGTAGATTTATTAAGCCGCCTTATACCAATATATTCACAACTTCAGCCATGGGACAGCCTACATGAGTCTCATGGGCACGCTGTAGCACACCAAAACAGATAAGTGAGAATGGGATGTCTGTGTTGTGAGTTTACCTCAATGCCCTACTAGTATTCTTGTATTTCCCAGGCTATATTTCTTCTCAGATACAGAAAATGTATCAATTATTACTCTATCTGTAATGATAGAAGGATACAGTGTATCAGTGTAGTGACTTGTGATAACATTTTTCACTTTTTTTTTTTCATATTTTTAAATCAACTTTATTAATCAAAGCTCTTACACAATCATGTTCAAGTAAATACATTGGCATAGACAGATCGACCATTAGTAACATAGCAACAAAAGATTCAAGGATGACAAAACTGAGGTGTAAAAAGAAAAGGTAAACACACAAATATAATATCAAAAAGGGAAGGGTAAGGAAAGAGTCCTGAGAAAATACTCAGCGGTGACCAAGGTAGAGGGGCCAGTCCAACTAACATCAGGACCTTAAGCACCAATAGCTATACCAGGGCTTATAATTTTAAGCCCTTTGCTACTAGCCAGACCTGAAAAGTTACTCACCACTGCAAGCCAAAACATACCCATCAGGGCTGAATTTCTACTCACCAGGACTAAATTTTCACTCGCCATTGGCTAGTAGTGAGTGGAAATTTTGAGCCCTGGCTATACCAAGGCAACCTCAGGGTCACTGCACTAAGGGTAAATGAAAAAAAGAAGACTACATAAAATAAATAAATAAAAGAGGAGCTACCAGAAATTTAGGAGAAAGAGTAGTAAGAAGGAAAGAGAAAGGTTAGTACTCAAAGGGGGTAAAGGTAAAGAAGGAAGAGCACAGAGGGAAAGAAAAAAAGAGAAGAAATGGAGGACGTGTGACAGTGCCATTGATTCCAGGAGGAAAGTATCTGAAAGTGCAGAAAGCACAAAGTCAAATTTGTAGGGCAGATGACAACTGTGAACTCCCAAAAATAACTCAAAAGGGGACCAAGTTATTTGTGGACCCAGCAAGCCAGAGGAAGGCCAGATAGAGGGCCAAGTGCAGAACATGGCAGGAAGCATAATTGAGGCCCTAACTAATTATTAAACTGGTGTTGCAAGCCGTAAAGGGGACAAGGAAGGACAGACGTTTCCTGAAGGTAAGTTATTCAGGGGGGTCCAGATCAGAGAAAACTCAGGAAAAGAGTTGGAGGCCAGAGGATGGCATTTTTCCAAGTTGAGGAGGTCGTTCATTTTATATATCCATTGTGAAAAAGAGAATCTACGGAGCACCACGCACAAGGGACAAGAGACTTTGCCACAGTATGAGAGACATGAATAGCTCTGGCAACTGGAGCTTGGAGTCCATTCTAACCGAAAGACAAAATAGGGCATCTTTGTATATCCAAATCTTAAATATAGAAGTAGGGCATTGTAGAACTCGATCCCAAAAAGAGGTCAGGGAGGGAAAGCCCACCACAGGTGATACAGAGAGCCAAGGTGAAGGGAGCATCTTCAACAATGATCACGGTACATTTTTGCAAGGTCATCGCGAGTTCCATACCAACGGGAGACAAGTTTATAATTCATTTCACACAAAAAATGTTAATTGATTTTTAATGGGGTCTTAACTCCTTGAATACTACAGAGGTCTCCAACACATTGCCTTGCATAAATCATGGGAAATGTATTGGATTTTTATTTGTCTCCTATGTTGTAGTTGGTAGCTTCACTGGCTAACTGTGGGAGCAGGTAAGCAGGTTGCTAAAGGCAGAGTGCAAAAAAAGGGGAATGCTATCATCCACTGCCATGAAAGGTGTGACAACTGCAACATGAGTGCTGTTTCCATACTTCTGTAAGGCAGAGATTGTTAATGCCTGGTATGCTTCTTGCAAGTGACTATTTATGGCATCCTGTGCAGGGCAATTCAGAACTCTGGGGACTCTATTTTTAAGTAGTGGGTACTCTTTTCGCACGGGCAATTGCAAGAGAAAGATCTGAAAATGTAGCTGAAAATTCCCCTCTGCTGATCCGTAGATTCACCAGAGACCAAAAGTTATCTCATTTGTCACTTGGGGCTTCAGGGAAACATTCGTAGCTACATCACTATTCATGAGCATCTAGATGGGAATGCCCTTGTAATTAAAGCCAGCAGTTGGCTGTTCCAGACCATTTGGCTTGATCACGTACTATACAAAGTATACAATATTCATTGCTGTCATTGTTAAAATGAGAAAAGCAGTTCTGTTTCATTCCACGGTATGAGTCTATTGACATAATGTTGGGCAGATTCTAAAAGTGCACAACATATGGACTGCACTCAGTCACTTTTTTAATATATTTTTCTCATTTAAATACATGTAAAACATGGGAACTGTGTTGTGTGTGAAAACAAGTCATTGTTTTTATTATTTTGCTTATTGTTCCAGTCAAGTCAACTGGTTTCCCTCCATTTTGCAATTTAGGGTGTAGCTTCCTTCTATGTTTATCTTAGAGTAGATTTTTATTGTCCCTATTTTGAGTTGGCAAATATACTTCCTAGCAGTAGTTCCACCTATTGCAACACTGACACAAAACCATACTAATTTCAGCTAATGGAATTCATTCATTCCTCATTTTTTATCAACTGTAACTTCCAGACCTTGAATAGCACTGTTCCTTTTTAACCACTTAAGGACCAAAGTGGCGCACAGCATATTTCAAAGCAATGCATTGCACATGCTTTTAGTCTTAAAGGGGTTGATAGATTTTTCTCGTTATGGTTCAGTTCAATGGTTGTGAAACCGTTTTGGTGATCCTGTTTTTATCAAGCATGTTGTAGTTTTAATGCTGTTGGGACCACAAATTAAAAGCTGCAGGAAAAGAAAAACAAAGATTATTTGTAATATCATAGACAGAAAGAATGTGTAAAACAAATTAATGGCACGCACAACATATTTGTGGATAAGTATTACAGAGCCACCAAGCCAAATATAATAACATTTTAGTCCTTGCTGGCCTATACTATTTCATTACTCAATTTAAAGCAAGGCAAGTATGTGTCTTTGATCTGTGAAATGTGCTCAACTGACGTAGGTTCTTTTCAAAGTTCATATTACTTCTCACTTGCCAAGACATCTATTATAACATTTTATTGAGCAATTGCTAAATCAAACACTTATTAGGATGATGCATATAATTCAGATTTTTTTTTTTTATGAAAGCTTTTTTTTTTTTTTTATATATATATATATATATATATATATATATATATATATATATATATATATAGTCCTGTGTTATTTGTCATTTTTATTTTTATCATAACTTATGATTGCATAGTGATATTGGCTGAAATTGTGGATTCCTGGTCAGATTGGTAGTTCCATCAAACTCTGCAAGTACATTAGTTTTATAGTTTCTGAGTACCAATCCTGTCATAAAATATATATAAACTAGCAAAGGCAGCACAGCATTGTCCCACTGGTAATATTTTTTGCCTTTTTTTTAATTGTACATTGTTTTGTGGGCCACCAGAACAAGGTTGAACCCTTTGTGTGGCAGAGAGGTATGTGTTGCAATGCATTTGATTGGTCTCTAGCAATCAAAGGGTTAATTGGAGTAATTAAGGTGGAGACTGGAGGCAAGGAGGCAGAACAAAGTAAAATGGGAGGGAGTAAGTGGTAAGTGGGGGGGAGATGCAGACGCAATCGGTTGTGTAAGGAAGGCAGGAGAAGGCAAAGTGGATAAAGTGAGTGTGTTGGGGAGAAAGGGCCCTGGCAGCAAAACACAGAGACAATGTGGCAAAAGGCAATAAGGGGGTGGAGGCAAAGAGGAGAAGTGGATGATCACGTTCCGTGGTGTAGTATTGTTAATGTGTATCTCCTGTCTGCAGAGCATAGCAATGGTGTAGAATGGATGACACAGTACTGGCACATTACTCCTTTGAGTGCCAGAGGGCTACGCAACATACTGCACAAATCAATGCATTGCGCATTCCTCCGGCACTCAAAGGGTTAAACATGGATAGGGTGAAAAAAGTGGTGTTCGTATTGTGTTGCAGGGCAGGGGGAAGGATGGCATGAGGACAGAGGAGAAGCGTTAACCCATTGAGTGCTATATGGATATTTGACACATTGTGCAGAGCAATGCATTGTGCACCCCTCCGGCAGTATAAGGGTTAAACATGGATAGGGTGACAAAAAAGTGGCATTGATATTGTGTTGCAGGGCAGGTTGGAGGAGGGCGGGCGGAAGGACAGGGGAGAAGGCCAGTGGGGAGGGAGGGTATGAGGACAGAGGCGAAGTAGAATGATTAGGGAAGGTGGAAGGTGTAGGGAGTCAGTCTGTAAAAGAAGTTGTGAGTGAACTGTTTGAGTGCAAAAGGGGTACACAATGCATTTTACAAAGCAATGTGTTGTGTACCACTCCGGCACACAAAGGGTTAAAAATGTTTAGTATGAGAAAGTGTGTTCTGGCACTGAAAGAGTTAAAAATAAAGTGCACCCTGATCCACCATCATTCTTAATATAGGAGATTAACTTCTGAGCTGGCAAGGAGATGAGATGGATAATGTGAGGAATAGAGGCCTCAGATCTAGTAATCTCATATGGGATCATTGGCGTGTAGTCTTCCAGATGCATCAAGAAGTTCACTAGTGGTGTTGTCGAAATGACAGGCTTGACATCTCCATTTGCCACACTGGGGGCAGGTACACTCCATTGGAGAGCAATCCTACAGAGGGTGCAGCGATAGCTGCACAAGAGACATGGATGCTTGGTCTCCACTCCCCTGTGTCCCTCCCTGGCAGTTCAGCTCCACTCCCAGCAGCAGGCACGGATTTGGGGTTGTTAGTTGTGCTGGGTTTGCTTTCAGAGGGTGGTCTGTGCTGGGGGTCCTGATATTTGCTGATCCTGTGTTGATTCTGTCCAGCTCATCCTTATCCTATGGACCCAGCTTCCGGAGGAAAATTGAAAAGTGGCAGTTAAGCCAGATTTGCATGGGGCTTCTGACACTGCTCTCCTAACGACAGCTGGGACTGATGGAGCAGGAGGCCAACACCTAGTGAGACACGGATCATAAGCTACTACATTAAACCTAATAGTGCCAGATGGGTACATAGTGCATTCCCTTGCAATGCGTTGTGTACCTGTGTGACATTCAGAGGGTTAAGCAAAGGTGGAAGCTGTCAGTGTTCATAATTAAAGTGGATGTATCATCTTAAAAACTTAGGTTTTGTTACTATTATTGTATTATTAGGAAAGGTTTTTTTGTGACGTAAGTACATTTGCAGATATTCTATTTTCTGTGCTGTGCATGTCAGCATTATGTGCACAGCTCGCTTTCTCCTCCCACCTCCCTTCCAGCTGCCCCAGGAAGCACATTCACGCTTCCTTTCGGTGTGCTGTGAAAGTCTTCTATCGTTACATCAAGCTCTGGTTAGCATTAAACTGAGGTTGCAACTTTAACTTTACTTTAACCCACATCAATTTAGTGGCCGTTTTATGTGCATCATTTAAAATCTGTCTATTAAACAGATCACAGGGGGATAGAATAAGGACTCACTTCATTGTCCACAATTTTAGTGCCCATTTAGAGCTCTGTCGGTTCGACCGTGAATTATGCTTCCTCCTCCTTTCTGGGTCCTCTATGTCTCCCAGGCTTCCTGTCCTTGTTGCCCTGTCTGTGTTGATGCTTGCCAGGACAGCAGCTACCTTGACAGAAGGCTTGTACTGTGGGCAGCTTGTGTGCTATGATGTGCTGGGAGTGTGCAGAGATGCCAGCACGACAGAGATAGCTCGGGCGTAAAGACAGTATTATAAGCAGGAAAACTATCCTCACATCCACCACAGACAGGGCAACAAGGACGGGGAACCTGCTTGAAAAGCAGCTACAAGCTAAATAATATGTGGAAAGTGGATGGAAAGTATTAAAATGACTAAGGCACCTGAATCCAGAAAGGAAGCCAGAAAGGAGGAGGAAGCCTAATTAATTAATGAACCAGCAGAGCTCTAAACGGGCACTAAACTGATGTGGTTTAAAACAACGTTTAAGGGCACAACATGAGAATGTCATGTTTTTCACGCAGAGTGAGATTCTCATGTTGCCCTTTTAATCACGGTGACATGTTATTGTGCCTTTAGGTCGCACGCTGTTTTGTGCGCAACCTTTTAAAAGGTAACCCATACTCAGATAGAGCTTATTACTATGGGTAGGGTTATTTAGGTTATGGTAGGCTGCCTTCTACTGACAATTAACCTCTGGCATCTGAGGTGTTTAAGATGTAATCGCTCTCTTATTAAATTTGCTAAACTCCGATATGCTCTCATAGACCCCCAACATGTATTGTCATCCCAGCCTTGTTTCACTTCTGTAAACAAAGAAAAAAACTCGGGAGAGCGCTCAAAATAGATACCCAATAATCTGTCCAACTAATAAGAGCATGTAACAATATACAATAAACATTTATTGAAATAAAATAAATACATGGAAAAAGTGGACACTAATGTCTAAAAGACAACTGTATGTATCCACTATTTCCAATATATATACATACAATTACAATATAAAACAGAAACTTCTAATAGTGGTACCACTATACTAAAACCTCTAAATTAAAAAAAGTCTCATTATGAGTGAATGCCTAAACGCTGTAGATGTCCTCCACACTTGAGAGTAGAAATCCCTCTCCCGTCTCTATGTGAAAGAGTGATGCATTGCTAAAATAGCAGTTACCAATTTATTTTATTTTATTAAATGTTTATTGTGTATTGTTACATGCTGTTATTAGTTGGACAGATTATTGGGTATCTATATTGAGCGCTCTCCCGAGTTTTTTTTTTTTCTTTGATTACATTTTTTGGTTTGGATTATACACACGGATCCAGGGATTGTAGCGGCTGTTTGGAGGGATTTTGGTGGTGACATCTTGGTGTCTATTTTTTATTATTATTATATATATTTTTATATTTTAGTTTCTGATCTAGCTGAACGCCGTGCTCCACATTAGTAGTATTTTCTTGTTTCACTTCTCGCTGGTAATGACTGACCCCAACAAATCATGTCCCACTGTGCAACTTATCTAGCATCAATGGGTTAAAAGCCCCATTTCCAGGACTTTTTATTTTTTGTTGTAGTTGGCTTGCTCCAGAATTGCACCACTTTAAGAAGTGTTGCAATTCTGGAGAAAACCAGGAGTAAACCAACTGTATCAATTTGAACAATTGAAAGAAAAAAAACTATAGAAATACAATGAAAAAAGTTGTTTGTTAAAGCCACAGTTAATTTGTCACTCAAGGGCATAGAAAATGGGAAAATACATTTTTCCACCTTAACTCTACATGGCTATGTACTTTGCCATTGACAAATGACATCATTGTCACTGATCAGATCATTTGTGATGTTACCTTTATTTAGGATGTCACCTGTGATGTCACTGACATCAAGTCTGATGTCAGCAAAGCACATGGGAGAGTGGAGTAAAGCTGGAAGAATGTAACCTGTATTTCCTGGCTTTTTCATGTTTGAGGGAGAACTTAACTGTGACGTTAACAAAAGGTTTATTTCCAGTTGAGGACATTATAAGTGGTGGTTAAATCTGTACAATTTACTTCAAAGAAATATTTAAAGTTGAAACCAATGGCAGTATTCAAGTGGTTACATTCTGGATTAAATCAACTTTACCATAGTTGAAAAATACAAGTTTCCATTGTTTTAAATGGGGCCTTTAACCCCTTGAGTGCATTGGAGACCTTTCTGTCATTCATTCATGAAGTTTAAAGTCACCACTTGAATCACTGAGAATGTTTTTTTTTTTAATTTGTCCCCTATGATGCATTTGGTTTCCTCTTGCATTGCACCTCTAACCTATTGAATATGGCCCAAAGTGTGCAAAATTATTTTAATTGTAATCTTATTTGGAAAACATACATTCTGGATCCATAGGAATCTGTAAAATATTCTTCAGGCTTTTGAGTAAAGGGGAACTACCACCCCAAATAAAGTCTCCCCCCAACAATTAGGCATCTAGCAATATGCTTAACAATAGTAGTATCAGCCTGCATAATTACCGCGTTAGTGAGAAATCCTGCTTTGCTGAGACTGACGGCCAGACAACAGAGCAAACATCTTTGTTTACAGACATCAGTGCACCTGCGCTGTCAGTTTGTCCCCTCTAGGAGGCGTTGCATGTTACTTTGGTACCAGAAGGGACTGACGGTACAGGCGCACATATGCCTCTAAAGCGCTGTTGCCTGGCTGTTAGTATTTGCGGTGATAAAAAAATCTCCTGATACAATTGGTGTGTAGACTGTAGCACCTTTTACAGCTTATGAATAAAATATAAGTGTTTATTCACTATAGTTCAATTGGTTTGCCCCTGAATTGCCCCACTTTTATTTTTCTACATATATCCCCTTGGGTGTTTTACATTTTATTGTATCTATTTAGAAGGTTTTTAAATTCAGGTTAATAAAAAGGTTTCCATATTTCCTAAAATTAAAAATATGTTTTCCAGCTTTACAGCCATGACATAAAAGTAAATTCCTAAATACTTTTTATTGTAAAAGTAGGAGTAAGTGTAAAAAACCCGAAATCCATAAGATACTTGGCTATTAACACCAGTTGCCTGAGATTCATAACTTCACACCAAAGCCTGCTGGTTTTATATATCGAGCGAGACCAGCTAACAGTTTAAATTTCAGCCTATGAAGGTATTAGAAAGATTATGGCGGCTGGGGAGTTTATGAAGGTAGTTAGGGGTTTCAGATTTACACTGCTCAGTGGATCAAACTGATGACCAAAGCAAATTTCTAACTCTGATTATTGAACATTTTTACAACCAGAATTTCATATGAGAGATTAGGTTTGACTGCTGTTGTAGGCTTGAAATTATTGTGCTATCTTGTATAATATCTCCAGCAGTGCTCCCTCCCTCCATTTAGACAAGATGGTCTACTTATATCTGTGTTTACTGATCCCAGTACAAGCAACATATTACAGAAATGATCTTCCATTTAAGTCTATCTACAGCTGTATGCAAAAGCACAGGCACCCCAGCCAAATTACATGTTTTGTTGATTTTTCTAAGGGAAAGAAGTTAACACAATATGTCTGCAGCAAACAAACTTAAAGGGATAGTAATGTTTCAAAATAAAAGCAGCTCCAATTAATCTTCACAGTATTTGGGCCATGGAGAGTGTTATTTCGATACTGTCAGAGTTGTAGTTTAAGAGTAATTGAATGATAAAGTATCCCCCTTCTGCCCCTTTTACCTAGTGTAAGCCACCTCCCCTCAGATGTGGAATCTGGTCCACAGACCAGACAGCTCACAGCAAGGGACAATCTTCTTACTGTGAGAACAATGAAAACCCTGCCCCCCTTGACAGGTTTTTCCCTTATGCTAATTGAAGATTGTCCCTCTCAGCAAGCCATCTGGACACCAACATTCTGTTCTGAGCTGAGAAGTGTTACATCAGTAAAAGGGATGGGAGGGGGATACTTTATCATTCAAATATTCTTGAACTACAACTCTGACAGTATTGAAATAACACTCTTCATGGCCCAAATACTATGAAGATTAATTGGAGCTGCTTTTATTTTGAAACATTACTATCCCTTTAAACTTGACATATTCCTTCAAATTTTTAACACACAGTTACTATTTATTTGCTGAATTTAATAGATTATAAAAAATAAAATGTGGACTTTGCAAAAGTAAAGTCACTCTACCAGTACTTAGTAACACCTCCCTTCTTGTAGCCAGGGAACAGTTTTATTATTCTTGCTTTAGGAATTCTTTCCCTTCCTTGAAAAATGTTTCTAATTCAGAAATATTCTTAGGTTGCCTTACATGCACTGCATGTTTGATGTATACCCACAGATTTTCAGTAATATTCAAGTCTGGGGATTGTGAAGGCCATTCCAAAACCTTAAAGGGGAACTACCACCCCACACAATGTTTACCTTTACTAAATGGCTCCTAGCCACGCCTCCTAGACCCGGCTGGCACTGACAGCGTAGGCGCGCGGACGTCACAATGGGAAGATGTACGCGCTCCGTCCTGCCTGTCGCCCATGGAAGAGGGGAGAAATCTGTTAAGTAAGGTAATTATTCTGGCGACTAGCACTACTAAGCAGCTAGTCGCCAGCTGGGGACTTAGTAAAGGTAAACATTGTGTGGTGGTAGTTCCCCTTTAAGTTTTTGTTTCTTGAAGTAATTCATGGTTAATTTTGAGATATGTTTTAGATCAATATCTTGTTGTAAAATGCATTCTCTTTTCAGCTTAACCCCTTAAAGACTGGCTGCGTGGCTCGCGGCTGACAGTTAAGGACCACGGGGCATTTTTTTTCACTAATGGATTCAGGGTTCCCCAAACAGTGTGTAGCTGCATGGGGAGCCCTGAATTCTATGCAGTGACAGGACCGTCATTAGTCATTATGTGCAGAACAGCCATGATGGTCCTGGCACGTCATTGATACTTAAAGGGATAGTAATACTTTGTTTCATCTTTATTTTATTTTGTAGGCATTAAAAAACATGAAGAACGATATAAGTCTTGTCTCTCAAACCTTTATGGTTTGAGAGATATTCACAAGCAAAGTTTCCCCTCCTGCCCCTTTTACCTAGTGTAAGCCATCTCTTCTCAGATGTGGAATCCAGTCCATAGACCAGACAGATAACAGAAGGGGACAATCTTCTTCCTATGAGAACAATGAAAGCTCTGCCCCCCTTGACAAGTTTTTCAGGTTTTTCCCTTAATTGAAGATTGTCCCTCTCTGCAGTCTACCAGGGCACCTCCCTTCTGATCTGGCTGAACAGTGTTACATCAGTAAAAGGGGCGGGAGGGGGATACTTTGTGATTGAATTACTCTTGAACTACAACTCTGACAGAATAGAAATAACACTCTCCAAAGTCCAAATACTATGATGATTTATTAGAGCTGCTTTTATTATGAAACATTACTAACCTTTAAGGGGTTGGGTTTCTCCTCTCACTGTGGGACATTAATTTCCAGGATTTGTTGATACTTAGTAGAATCCATTCTTCCTGTTACCCACACAGTATTTCCTGTGCCACTGGCTGCCACACAACCAAAAATATAGTTCCACCCCCTATGCTTAACAGTTGGCAAGGTGTTCTTTTCTTCAAATGCTTCTTTTTTATTCTCCAAACATAACTTGGTGATTGTAGCCAAAGAGTTCAATTTTAACTTCATCAGACCACAGCATTTGGTTCCAAACCACCTCTGGCTTATCTAAGTGGTGTGTTTCTTACTTCACTTTTGTGATGAGATCACAGGTAAGGTTTCTGTCTGATGACTCTTACATGCAGATCATGTTTGTGAAAGAAACACTGCTCAGTTGACTAGCGCACCATTGCTCCTGCGCCAGATATTGCAGTAATATGGTGGTTTTGCTTTGCATTTCTGACCAGTCTACTAGTAGTACTATCAGAGATTTTTCTTCCAGATCTTGCCTTGACTTCAGCAGTCCCTGTAACTTTCACTTCTTAATGACATTTCTGTCAATGGAAATTGCAAAAAGGAAGCAGTTGGATATCATTTTGTAGCCTTTGTAAGAGTTATTTATCTTTATTTTCTGATCTTCAGTCGCTGCTTAGAGGAGCCCATGGTTGTTATAAGTACAACACTCTGAGACGTTTGATGAATCAGGGACTATATTATGCTCTGGAATTGTCATCACCTAACTTAGATGAAGGCCTAATGAGTCAAGTAAGTTCTGAGACATTACAAAAAAAATAACACTAGTGGGTCAACTCTATGGGTGCCCAAACTTTTGCACATGCCACATTTTCTGTTTTTGTTTTCTTCATTCTGCTAAATTCAGCAAATAGTAAGTGTACATTACAATTTGCAGAAATATGTCAAATTTAAGATTGTTCTCTGCAGGGGTTGTTAACTTCTTTTCACTTAGAAAATCAACAAAACATGGCCAGTTGTGTCCAAACGTTTGCATACAACATATACGTCTGTCTATCGATCTGTTTCTCTCTCCTGTATGTCTACATTATCCTGTATATAGTTTGTGGAATTTCAAGTTTCATTCCTAAAATTCAGACAGGTAAACTTAAACAACTGCAGACTGTTATGTTTAAAAACACCTTGGGGGAGATGCATTAAGCTGTGAAAGAGGTTATAAACTGTTATCACTTCACCAGTTCCTTTGTTATTCTATGGAGCCTATGCACTAAGATTTCCTCAACTTTGGAGATCTTAGTACACAGGCTCTATAGAAAAACATAGGAAATGGAGAAGCGATCTTGACTTCATCACCTCTTTATCACTCCTTAGTGCATAATCCCCCTTCTGTTTTAAAATCAAACCCAATGTTAACTAGCCTTTTCAGACTTCATCCAGTGTTCATTTTCCTACCATTTCTGCTGACGACTTTGACTGCAATATAAACACAATTCCTACACATTTCCGGTTGTTAAAGGCCTAGGGCCTGGGTGTGCAACCATCATCCATACTGCTGCTGTTGGACTATATACACTGCTGGTTGGCAGCAACAGCTAGAGGGCTGAAAGTTGCCCACCCCTAATCTAGAGTTGGTAGTGACTGTAAAAACCTAGATGTTTGCTAAGCAGATTTTTTTAAACCCTTTATAAATCAGAGGGGCGTGTAACCTAAATGGTCTAAACACTTGTTATATATTTAGCATCAAATGCTCATGAATTGGAAGGACCTACTTTTAGAGGAAGTAACACTCCCTGATAATAAATACCCTCCCACTTACCTTACTATGGACAGAAAATCCTTATAGACCTATTAATTTGTTTACATGTTCCTTGATTCAAATGATAACATTGTCATTTAGTCCTGGATGCCATGTCTGAGGAGATGGACATGGCAATTACTAACTGGTCCACAGGACACAAACCCTGCCCACTGCACATGGTAATCTAAGCCCTTTGATTACTAGAGGTATCAGTTACCTGGGTCTTGCCAAACTCCTTCGTTGTGCTATTTACCTTCCTTACCAGCCTGTGCGAGTGTTTGCACACAAAGGCCTGCGTCCTCGTTCGTGTCTATTAGGTGTAATACGTATCGTAGTGGTTACGGAGAGGTTTCGAATACACACCCACCTTTGGTACTTAACTGTGGGAGTGGTTTGGCATCCACTCCAGGGGAGTGGATAGTCTACCATTTCCTGTTTCTCCTATAAACCCCCTAGAAACTTTTAGGCAGTGTTCAGGTAGTGGCTACTCCACTACCTTGGTTCTTCCTGTGGTGCTCTAATCTTCTCCTCTCTATTTGCTTCTGGTTCCTGAAACATGGTTTTTGTTCCTGGTATTTGCTGATTTGCCACCTGCCCTGACTTCTGGTTTTTATTCTCCTGTATGATCCTGTGCTGCCGGCCTCTGACCTTTTGGACTGTCTAACTTCACTTCTGCCCTGCTTTCTGGATTTGACACAGGCGATCATGACTGCTTCCCTACTTTTGTTGGGTCTTCCTCCTATACTCAGAAGGGTCATTGGGGTCTGTAAGAGTGTGCCTCCCTGCCATAGGATTCCAAATACTTCAGGTACAGTGTGTTCTGAAAAGAGGAGTGTGCAGTGGATTTGTTTGCAATGTGTTGCAGACTGCACTGGCCCTTAAATGTTTAAGTAGACTCCTGCACTCTGCTAGACTCAGTTTGGAAAAACCTCCAGCAACTGTCATGTTAATCTCCATAGACGTGTCATCTAGGACTGATTTGAAGATGTTATCTCTTGAACCAAGGAACAAGGGATTCATTCATAGGGGACATTAGGATTTTTTGATAATAGGTTAGTGTTTATTATTGGTGGTGTTACTTTCCGTTTAATTGCATATATCTGATGGGTAAGCTTTGGCATCTATAAACGTAAGTGGATATTTATAATAAACACTTGTTAGCAGAGTGATTGAGAAACTGCATTGCCAATATAGAGATTATCTAATGCAAATAAAACAACTGGCTCCTTTTAATTGGAATTAATTATCATTTTTGCAGTTACCTATAATTAAGTAGAAAAGAAGTAACAAACGTTTCATAATTTTTGATTTTTATTTTTTTAAGTTTCATTTTCCCTTGTAAAAATGTGTCATGATTAACTAGTAAACTTTTATAAGGAACATTCTGTTAAAGTAAAATATGAGACACTAAGTAGTATATAATTAACCGTTAGAATGCCAGAGGGGTATGCAACACATTGCAAACAATGCATTGCATTCTACTCTGGCACTCGTAGGGTTAACACTTACACCAGATACGTTGGACGCTGGGCACATTTTTAGCATTTTGCTATCCATCCTAAATATGATACCCTTAGGTAACTCTCTAGTTATATGTGGAAAGCTTTTTCATGGTGCCTCAGACATTTGCATTATGTTGCAAGCTATGATGTCATAACTAAAAAAAATTAAAACAATTACAATTTGCTAATATCCGATTATTTTTTAAAATCCCTGCATCCCCTGAGTACACAAATACCAAATATGTATCTTGTTACCTACATGCTTGGTCTGCACAGATCTCCAATTAACTTAAGGGGGATCTATCACCCCTATACAAGTTAGTCTTATTAGTTAGATTATTTAGCGAATATGTTTAAAACTGTATTCATTTGTTTTTTTAAATGCTATTTGGGTGAAAATTAATGTTTAAAGAGTGCCCTGCACCCTACTTCTGGTCAGACTGCAGGCACCTGCTCTGTAACCGCAGTCTGTCTCTCTGCATCTGCTCTCTTCCCTCTAACCAGCCTCCTCCAATGACATAGGCTTTCTGTCTGTAAGCTGGAGTGATCTCATTGGCAGAGATCGGGGAGCAGAGGCAGAGTAGACCACAGTCTATACGGAACTAGG
This sequence comes from Rhinophrynus dorsalis, assembly GCA_037306005.1. Classification (NCBI taxonomy): domain Eukaryota; kingdom Metazoa; phylum Chordata; class Amphibia; order Anura; family Rhinophrynidae; genus Rhinophrynus; species Rhinophrynus dorsalis. The sequence continues at coordinate 499,083,656 of CM074718.1, read as the reverse complement.
GTGCAGGGCACTCTTTACACATTAATTTTTGCCCAAATAGTGTTTTAAAAAAACAAATGAATACAGTTTTAAACATATTCGCTAAATAATCTAACTAATAAGACTAACTTGTATAGGAGTGATAGTTCCCCGTTTAATCACAAAAGGATATTTTCAACTTTCTGAACTAAAACGCTATGCTTTGGAGACCTCTCTACTATTCAAGGGGTTAAAATTTCCATTTAAACAATGCAAATGTGGGTAATATCTGTTTCCTATTATGTAGATGGTTTACACCAGAATTGCACCACTTTGGCTTATTGAATTTCACCTATTATAAAAAATGTGCATCTCAATATTGGAGATCCTCAAGGAAACCAGTGCATCCATTCATTCATTGCCTGGACGAATCACCATACTTATATTGTGAGAGCGCTGGAATACAGGTATTATACATTAAATAGTATGACATGTTAATGACTAGATGAATAAATTAGTTGCAAAAGTGTTGTGTATATAATACTAAAATGCAAGCTGGATTGCACAAATAGGCAGAGTCCAACCTTGGAACTAGGACCACAATCATTAAAACCCAGGTGGACTATTTGTGGAGATTTTTAGTATAGTGTACTGTGTAGACTGATTGATGCTTGTGATGAAATGAGGGTTGAGTGTAGAAAAACCTAGCAAACTGTTTTTATTTTGTTTATAATTAAATTATTGTTAAATAGAGTATGTATTCTGTTCCAGATCACCTGACTGTCTAGGTTGTGTGCTACATAACACATCTCTAAAAGCAGCTCAGTCCTAGGAGTTCACCTATGTCGAAGCAATGCCAGTACTAGTGGTCCTTGTTCCTGAACTGCACACACATTTTGAAAACAAATGAAAAATCCTAATACAGTATAACGATTGAACACAGAGCCAGAATGGAGACATTTGAAAATCTTTAATAAGAATCACCAATGTTGTTAAGCTCACAAACTGTAGTCACTGGTGGTGACAGACCACCAATCCTTGGGGTGAAGAGGTGAGCCAGGAAATGGCCTGTACCAGAAATGAAGCATTATTTATAACTAGAAAAGAAAGGGAAAACCGGGCACCCCTATGCCCAAAAGAAAAATGGAGCAATTCTGATATAAACACGACAAATAAAACTTCCCATTGACTTAAATGAGACTTTAAACCCATTGAATGCTAGATAGGTCTCCAACACATTGCATTAGGTTTGCTTCAGAATTGGTCCATTTTTGTTTAGTGCATGAGGCACAAGGAGACAGAATTTTTATTAATCAAGATGGTATCAGTCATAAAGAGGAGAATAAACATCACAGGCCCCTAAAGGTGGATTCAAAAAGGATATCTCCAGCAGGGGCCAATATAGGAAGGATTTGCAGTGAGGGACAGCAAGCCCAATTCCTGGTTCCAGTAGGGAGCAGACTGTAATCGTTTCTAAGGTGTTAGAATTCAATGTCTCATCCAGTATAGTGTACTGTGTAGACTGATTGATGCTTGTGATGAAATGAGGGTTGAGTGTAGAAAAACCTAGCAAACTGTTTTTATTTTGTTTATAATTAAATTATTGTTAAATAGAGTATGTATTCTGTTCCAGATCACCTGACTGTCTAGGTTGTGTGCTACATAACACATCTCTAAAAGCAGCTCAGTCCTAGGAGTTCACCTATGTCGAAGCAATGCCAGTACTAGTGGTCCTTGTTCCTGAACTGCACACACATTTTGAAAACAAATGAAAAATCCTAATACAGTATAACGATTGAACACAGAGCCAGAATGGAGACATTTGAAAATCTTTAATAAGAATCACCAATGTTGTTAAGCTCACAAACTGTAGTCACTGGTGGTGACAGACCACCAATCCTTGGGGTGAAGAGGTGAGCCAGGAAATGGCCTGTACCAGAAATGAAGCATTATTTATAACTAGAAAAGAAAGGGAAAACCGGGCACCCCTATGCCCAAAAGAAAAATGGAGCAATTCTGATATAAACACGACAAATAAAACTTCCCATTGACTTAAATGAGACTTTAAACCCATTGAATGCTAGATAGGTCTCCAACACATTGCATTAGGTTTGCTTCAGAATTGGTCCATTTTTGTTTAGTGCATGAGGCACAAGGAGACAGAATTTTTATTAATCAAGATGGTATCAGTCATAAAGAGGAGAATAAACATCACAGGCCCCTAAAGGTGGATTCAAAAAGGATATCTCCAGCAGGGGCCAATATAGGAAGGATTTGCAGTGAGGGACAGCAAGCCCAATTCCTGGTTCCAGTAGGGAGCAGACTGTAATCGTTTCTAAGGTGTTAGAATTCAATGTCTCATCCAGAAAAAAACAAAAACCTCACAGCTCTAATATATCATAAATATTTACTTATAATAAAAATGAAATTAAGATCCCAAGTGAATAAGGTATTAAAAAATATTCTTGATGAAATTCTTTTGTGGAAACAAGCCAAACAGTGCTTGGTTAAAAACCTTAAAATATTTCTTCAGTAGGTCCAAAGTTCCCTCAAACCTTCAGGGGCTCCATTTTTGAAGCAGGCTGTGCTCCACCTTCTACAGAAGAATGTTATAGAGGAAGTTCCAGATTGTTAGAAGGGTTTGGGCATCTGCTCTATCTTGTTCATTATGGACAAGTCTTCTGGAGCATACAAGATTATTCTAGACCCGAAGTATGTAAACAGATTGATCAAGCCCACATGTTTCAGGATGGAGACTATGGCTTCAGTGATAAAGCCATTCCACCTTATGCCTATCTGACGACAGCAGATCTGTTGGATGCCTTCTACTACATTCCAACCAGACCATGCCACAGGAAGTTCCTCAGGTTCACATTAGGGGACCATCATTTTCAATTCAGAGCCCTTCCATTTGAAATTTCCTCTGCATAGACAGTTTTTACAAAGGCACTGGCAATATCCGTGCAAATCCTGAGGGAGGAAGGATTTGCCTAATTCCCTACTTGGACAACCTATTGATTGTAGCAAGATTTGATCTCCCAATCAATAGAATTCACTAAAATTAGTTATCTTTCCAATTAAGGTTGGTTGATCAGCAAGGTCAAGAGTCAGCCACAACCACCTCAGGATCTTGTCTTCCCTGGAATCAGGCTGGATACTTGCCTGGGTATGGCTTTTCTTTCAGAAGACAGAATACCTAGACTGAAAAGAATGGTGCAGTTCTTCAGAAGAAGGCTGACTCACACAGCACACGATTATATGGAACTGATAGGGGTCATTATATCCACTATTCAGATGGTGTCCTGGTCCAGACTTCATCTCAGGAAAGAACAGAACAGTTTCCTGAAGTACTGAAACAGATGCATAGAAAACACATCTCAGTGGATTCCTCTTCTGAAGTCGGTAAAAATGAACCTGACAGGTGGTTAAGCAGGAAGAATTTGATGCAGGGTCAGACCCTGGTAGATCCTCAGGTGCTAATCCAAATGTCTGAGGAAGCTTGTGGAGAAGCATCACAGCCCAAGGAAAATGGTCTGCAACAGAATCCTCCTTACACATACAATTGTTGAAAATGAGGGCAGTAGGAAACTGTCACAAAAGATTCAGAGACCACATATTACATAAATCGGTCCTGACATAGTCAGTCAGCATCACTACGGTAATGTACCTAAAAAATCAGGGAGGCACAAGGAGCACATCTCTAGACAGAGAAGCAGAAAAGGTTTTCAGGTGGGTAGAGAGGATATCTGTTTCCCACATCTCAGGAAACAAGAACATCCAAGTAGAGTCATGCTGGATCAGGAAGAAGGGTCTTTAAATCCCAATGTCTTCAATGCATTAATGAAGAGATGGGGACAACCAACTGTGGATCTAATAGCTTTAAATCTAAATAAGAAATGCTACATATATCTCTCTTGATGGAAACACCTGGAATCAATGGGGGAGAATGCTCTCAAAGATTGATGGGATTTTTCTCTAGCCCATATTTTTCCTCCCATTCTGATTCTCTTGGATGTATTAAGAAAGATAAGGAAGAACAGAGCACAGATTATCCTGATACCACCATACTGGTGTCACGAAGATGAAGGGAGTACCCAGAGAAGAAGCGAAGTACGAAGGTCAGACTCCTCCAACAAGAAACCGGGGAGCAAGGAGCTGGGGTGCGAAGCTAGGGTACGTAGCTTGGGTACGGTGGTTGTCTAGAAGGAGTTGTGCTGCGGCTTACCTGTATAAAGATGCTAGCCGCAAAGCTAGATTAGCCCTCTCCAGTTGAGCCGAAGGGGACCCGCAATAACCCCTAATAGGCAAACTATACTACCCGATCCCCAGGGAGAAACAAACTCCAGAGGGAAACAAACTGGGTACTCACTCAAACTGGGCAGGAACAGGAGATCCAAGGAGTACAAGGCTGAGACAGAAGGAAGGTAACAGACTGGCTGGGTTATACACAGGAATCAGGCAATACAGGGCTGAGGCAGAAGACTGGTCACAGACAGGCTGGGTCATACACTAGAATCAGCAATGCTGGGCTGAGGCAGAAGAGTAGTCATAAGCAGGCTGGGTCATACACAGGAGTCAGGAAACACTGGGCTGAGGCAGGAGACTGGTCACAGACAGGCTGGGTCATACACTGGAGTCAGGCAGAAATACTGGCTACTAACACTAAGCTACCAGAACAAAGGACGCTATACTAACGCATCAGAAACCAGAAGCAGCCTCACTTTGAAGCTGACAGCCCGAAGAGACGAAGCGGCGTGTCTAGCAACGAGGAGTCAGCTGACCCGTTGCTAGGCATGACGCCGTGGCCCGACGTAGCAACAGGGTCAAATTTTCCACCAAGATCCAGCCTTCTTCAGGTTGACAGCCTGGAGGGTGAGTGCCGGTTTTGCAGTTTATAGAGTTATCATTAGAAATAGCCAGAACAGTTACTTCTGGGAAGAAGGCTTCAACCTCTAAGATGTATTGTAAAATCTGGAAGAAATTCAGCACTTGGTATCTGAAGAAAGGATTCAATAGTACCTCTGTTACTTCTGCCAGAATTCTAGAATTTCTGCAACAGGCGTTTGACTCAGGACTTACTCCGGCATCTATCAAGGTCCAGCTATTAGGTTTATAAGCAATTCTGACAACTCAGTTTGCCGAAGAAGACCTAGTTAAAAGATTCAGCAGAGCTACTGACAAAAAGAGACCTAGAATCAGAGAACTGATTCCCACTTGGGACTTGAATATTGTTTTGGATCAGCTGTCAAGTTCTCCTTTGTTTAAACCCATTGACCCACTCATCTGTTAAACATTTGACTGTATAGACAGCATTCTTAACTGCAGTTACCTCAGCCAGAAGGGTGAGTGAAATTTGTTCTCTTTCTTGTGAATCTCCGTATATAGTTATTCATCAGGAAAAACTTGTCCTTAGAACAAAGCTATCTTTTAGGACTGAGGTGGTTTCAGAGTTTCATTTGAATCAAGACATATGTTATCTTCTTCCTTCCCTAATCCAAGGGTGAAAAGCAAAAACACTTCCATAATTTTAGATGAGGTAAGATTTATTTCTGCATATCTCTACAGAACAAAGGAATTCAGGAGATAATACTTTCTTTATTTGTTCATTTTTCTGAAAAATTCAAAGGCATCACCACCTCTAATGCTTCTTTAGCCAAATAGATTAGCGACTATATCAAGATTGCCTACCAAGATGCAAATCTTCAACCTCCTGTAAAGGTTAGAACACATTCTATGAGGGTATTTTATAATCTTGGGCAATTGAAGTGCAGCCTCACCATGAGAAATTTGCACAGAAGCTACCTGGGTTTCAATCTCAACATTTATAAATCATTACTGAGTAGATTTCCAGGCTTTAGCTGAATTCAGATTTGGAAGAAAAGTTGTATAAGCTGTAGTGCCACTTTGATGGTGGTATCTCAGCTTTCTACCTCGCTTTTCCCCTTCTTGTCTCCTGAGAGAGGTTTTGGGTCTATCTTATATTCGCTCTTTTGTTTTATATATTGGGGTTCTCCCTCCCTTGGGTAAATCCCACTTTGCTGCCATGGAGCAGGACACAGAAGAAAGGGAGACATTTATTCACTGATATTTAATTTTCTTCTGTGCTCCTCCACAGCCCTTTCACCCTCTCTCCTTTTTTTTTTTTTTTATTCACAGCATAGACAACAGTATAACAGGGGAACTGCTATTTATGTGATTTGATTTGCCCTACCCAGCTTTACTGCCATGGAGGGACACACAAGAAGATGAAATATCTGTTCGTAAATGTCACCCTTTTCTAATATCATACACTGCCACAAAAAAATTTACGTTTGTTGATACATTTTTTATTACATTTAAAGTTTTGCACCTACTGAGTATGGAGATACCAGATATGTGTTGTTTTACCTTTTGTGCTCTTGTTAAAAAAAGTCTGTACAAGCTGTGTGTAAGAGTTTTTTTTATCTTTAGCAACTCAAAATGCACATTCAGTTAGTTACATTGTAAACCTACCCTAAACTAGTTTAATAAACCTATCAAAGCATATATTTGTAGATAGTAGACACCTTAAAGTATCAGAAAATTATTATGGTGTCTCAAGCTCTGGAATTTCGTTAAAAAAATAAAAAAAGTGGAAATCATGTGTGCGTTTGTCACCAGGGCTCCAAATTGGTGACAACACATAATAGAATTTATAAGTGACGTGTTCATGTACTTAATCAATACACATTAAAATTGGTTTTGAAAGCCTTTATTACCCTTTAACATAAAAAATATATCCCGCCATCTCAGAGAATTCAGAATTGTCTCATCTGTCTTGTTATTTGATAGTTAATTAAAATTAATTTTCTTTGAATACAGCAATTTTCTGATTTGTATGCATTTTTATAACCGATAAAAAAAAATCACAATTTACATAATAGCATCTCTCAAACTTATTGTAACAAACAAGAAAGTATACTATTAATGCAACATATCCCCTGAGTAGACTGCTACCTAGTATGTTTATGTACACATATGTATGTTATCCTCTGGGGCCCCAAGTTGGGAATAACATATAACAAAATTATTAATTGACACTTTCATAGATCGAAAATGCATTAAACATGGTTTAGAAGTCCTTACCAACAGTGTGGTAGTGAATACCATTGTTTTTCAACAAACCCCAAATTTTATAGCTTGCGGTGGAGGATAATGGAAGACGTCTGTTTCATCACATAAGTCATTAATGACTTGCCCATCTTTGTTGTGGCTCCATCACAATCTAGAAGTTTGGGTTGTACTGAGCAACATGGGAGTGTTCTCCTTTGCATTCATGTTTATTGCTGTTCTAGCTCTAATCACAGCAGCCAGTGAAGTCTGATTTTACTGTGGGAGAGAGGGTAGAAACCAGGACAGTATGGAATATGGTCTTGGCCATGCTAGTACACTTGGCCACTACCATATGAGGTAAGGTTGTGGCAGTCAAAGGGTTAAGAGAATTGTATAGCAAAGTAGTAGTGATGACAGTAATAAAGAAAAGTAAGTCAGGGAGTAATTAAACAGTTAAAAACATAGGATATTCTGAAAACTGTAAAATAGAATTCAATATGAGCGTTGTGGATAACAGATTACAAATCTACCATGTATATCCCTTTGAGTGCCAGATAGATGACCAGTGCACTGCAATTTAATATAATATATGTGTAAAAAAATAAAAATTTAATGATATATAGAGAGTCCTTATCACCAAAAGTCAGTGAAGATATAAAATGTTCTTTCAAGATCCAAGATCTTTTATAAGATGATGCTCATACTCAAGGGGCTGACGTACCCATTCCTCACTCTTGACAGCTTCAATATGATCTAAGAGCGCATGCAGGAATAATCTGCAATATCAAACCACCACTTAGCCACCCATAGGATTACTACTTATGGCTAAAGTGTCTCTCATGATAGTCACAGATCCTGGTCCCTCAAGTGGGTCTTTTGGTATACAGATGACTCCTCTCAATTGAGATTCCACATACACATATATATTTATATATTTATCCCCCCCCAACAAAAAAAAAAATAGAAGAAATTAAAATACAACAGATCCTCTGGTACAGAGACTAGGGGCTCGATCCAATTGACACCGATAAAAATAAAAGTACTGGCTGTAGTTTTAAGTCACAGTCAGGTATGCAATTACCTTGCCTGTGACACGCTACTGATTGGAAAAAATGCACTTCAGGCACTAAATTTGCCCCCATGGGGATTAATGTAAAAGTAGTTGAATTTGTGATTCAATTCCATGTAGTGGCTAGTAACACACATAAAGGGCTCAACTTTCTTGTCAACAAAGGTGGCGCAGAGTCCCCCAAAGAGTGTGCCTAACCACCACCATGTAAGTGAAGTGTGTGTGTGTGTGTATATATATATATATATATATATATATATATATATATATATATATATATATACGTACAGTTGAAACCAGAAGTTTACATACACTATATAAAAATACACATATGCATGTTTTTCTCACTATCTGACATGAAATCAGAATAAACCTTACCCGTTTTGGGTCAATTAGGATTACCAAAATTATTTATATTTGCCAAATGCCAGAATAATGAGAGAGAGAAAATTTTTTAAGGCATTTTTATTACTTTCTGCAAAGTCAATAGTTTACATACACTAGGATTAATATGCCTTTAAACAATTTGGGACAGCCCATATGATGATGTCATGTTTTTGGAAGCTTCTGATAGGTTTATTGGCAACATCTGAGTTAATTAGGGACACATCTGTGGATGTATTTTAATGCACACCAGAAACACACTGCTTCTTTGTGTAACATCATGGGAAAGTCTAAAGAAATCAGCCAAGATATCAGGAAGAGAATTGTGGACTTGCACAAGTCTGGATCATCCTTGGGTGCAATTTCCAGATACCTGCAGGTGCCTCGTTCATCTGTACAAACAATTATACGCAAGTACAAACAAGATGGGAATGTCCAGCCATCATATCGCTCAGGAAGGAGACGAGTTCTGTGTCTCAGAGATGAACGTGCTTTGGTCCGACATGTGCATATCAACCCAAGAACAAAAGCAAAAGACCTTGTGAAGATGCTGGCGGAAGCTGGTAAGATTGTGTCATTATCCACAGTGAAACGAGTACTGTATCAACATGGGCTGAAAGGCCACTCTGCCAGTAAGAAGCCATTACTCCAAAAGAAACATATAAAAGCCAGATTAATGTTTGCAAATGCACACAGGAACAAAGACCTACATTTTTGGAGACGTCCTGTGGTCTGACGAAACTAAAATTGAACTGTTTGGCCATAATGACCATCGTTACGTTTGGAGGAAAAAGGGAGAAGCTTGGAAGCCTAAGAACACCATCCCAACTGTGAAACACGGGGGTGGCAGCATCATGTTGTGGGGTTGTTCTGCTGCAGGAGGGACTGGTGCACTTCACAAAATAGATGGCATCATGAGACAAGAAGATTATGTGGCAATATTGAAGCAACATCTCAAGACATCAGCCAGGAAGTTAAAGCTTGGGTGGAAATGGGTCTTCCAAATGGACAATGACCCAAAGCATACTGTCAAACTGGTTACAAAGTGGCTTAAGGATAACAAAGTCAATGTTTTGGAGTGGCCATCACAAAGCTCTGATCTCAATCCTATTGAAAATTTATGGGCAAAGCTGAAAAGGCAGGTGCGAGCAAGGCGACCTACAAACATGGCTCAGTTACACCAGTTCTGTCAGGAGGAATGGGCCAAAATTCCTACCAACTATAGTGAGAAGCTTGTGGAAGGATATCCAAAACGTTTGACCCAAGTCATACAGTTTAAGGGCAATGCTACCAAATACTAATGAAATGTATGTAAACTTTTGACTTTGCAGAAAGTAATAAATATGCCTTAAAACATTTTCTCTCTCTCATTATTCTGGCATTTGGCAAATATAAATAATTTTGGTAATCCTAATTGACCTAAAACGGGTAAGGTTTATTCTGATTTCATGTCAGATAGTGAGAAAAACATGCATATGTGTCTTTTTATATAGTGTATGTAAACTTCTGGTTTCAACTGTATATATATGCATGTGTGTGTGTATATATAATAAAAAAAAATAGGAAAAATAAAAAAGTAGTGATTCCTACACAAGTGACTCATGAATGTATTAATATTGGGCCCTAAGCCCCATATCAATACAAATATGTGTGGAGGGAAAATAACCCTTTGCGTGCCAGTAGGGTATGCAACACATTGCACAATGTTGCATACCCCAGTAGCACTCAAAGGGTTAATTACTCCAAAAATAACACCATAAAATTAAAATTAGGACTTACCTGTAATGATGACAGATGGAGAAGAAGAGAGAAGAACATTTTGCATCTCAGGATGCTAGTTTTGGCCGAAAAGTCCTGGAGGCCATTGCTCATTAGCTTTCTTCCCTTCTGCTAATTTTCGGACGGCTTTAGTAAATCACGATGGTCCCTGCATCCCTCAATGACCCTAGAGAAAATGGGATTTTTTACTTACCGATAAATCCGTTTCTCTTAGTACATTGAGGGATGCAGGGCTTCCCTCCCTCAGAAATTTTTTTGGGTGAGGAGACACTGCCATTATTGGCAGATCTGAAGTTAGTTAGGCAGGGGGAGGGGTTAGCAGCTAGAAAGGGAGGATCTTTTGTTTAGAGTGCCCTACCTCCTATAGGCACGCTGTTTAACCCCATGATCCCTGCATCCCTCAATGGACTAAGAGAAAAAGATTTATCCATAAGTAAAAAAATCCCAATTTTTAATAGGTTTTCCTGTCATAATTTGTGCTCCATTGCTTAATTTTTTATAGAGACTGGATAAAAGGTATGAACGGTCATTCTCAGCTCCCAAATGTCCCTCCTTAGGAGGGTACTGTCCCTCTGTAGCAAAAATCCCATTGTCCCTCATTCCCTCTCTGGTGTCCCTCTTTTAGGCGATCAGACTATGTGGTGTGTATGTAAATGTATCATATTGGTCCACAGTAATAAAACTCACATTCATGTTTGTTTAAATTTCATTATGTGTGTTTATTAATTGGGCTGTATAAATAAATCACTTTGGTCTTGTTTTAAATAATTTTTTCAGTGACCCAAAGAGGTGGCTGTAGGTCACCAAAATTGATCTACCTCTAGTTTTGCTCCATCATCTTAAATTTAATGAACAGTACCTCTCATTGTGGCCATTTCACCTATTGGGACCTCTGTTCTCTGCTTCTCTCTTCTCCATGATCACTGTATAGTATACATTGATGTAGTAATTGGCTCAACCCATTCATGTGATTGTGGGGAAGTCTTTGACTTGCCTGGACTGGCACCCCTCTTTAAAGGGATAGTAATACTTCAGTATTACAAATCCCTGTATTAAAGCCCTTATAAAAAGAAACGTTTTGCCCCCAGTGTCATCTCTCAAACCTTTATGGTTTGAGTGATGAACGCTTCTAAAGTTGCCCTCCCCCTTCCCCATAGTCAACATTTTAGCTGAGTCAGGGAAATCCGGTCAGAGATCATCAGGCAGCTCTGCAGCAGAGCCGCGATCTCGTTAACTAAAAAAGAAAAACTTTCACTAAAATGGTCTTCTACGTGTGCTTGCAAGCCAAGCACACGTAGAAGACCATTTCAGTGAAAGTTTTTTTTTTAGTTAACGCGATCAGGCTGTGCTGGAGAGCCGCCTGAAAGTCGTACTACTCTCTTCCCTGCAGTCAGCTAAAATGCTGACTACAGGGAAAGGGGAGGGAGAGGGCAACTTTAGAAGCGTTCATCTCTCAAACCATAAAGGTTTGAGAGATGACACTGGGGGCAAAACATTTCTTTTTACAAGGACTTTAATATAGGGAATTGTAATATTGAAGTATTACTATCCCTTTAAAGGACGGAAATGTGTGACAGTCCTGGCACGTCACTCATCAGCCACAAATACAATCAATATAAATAAAAATGCATATACAAATGCTTTATTTAAAAATGTGTGAACATATATACCCCAACGCATTTCTCAGCTACAGTGCTTCTTCATTCTCAGGGGTAAAGGGGATATAGTTAGTGACATAAAAAATCTTCTGTCTTTAGATAAATGCCGATGAAGTCTGCGGTAGAGTGTATCCCAGTCATAGACTGGCTATTTGATCTGTGGCGCCTTCTGTTACTGGGCAGATTTCTTGATGATTTTTTTTGTTTATTGGCTCATGTATGTGAGGGAGGTTATATGATTTTTATTGGATAGATTGAATCTTTTGAAAGATATAAAAGGTGCAAATTGAACTTAATGCTTCCCTTTTTACCTGACGAAGTAGCATTGTAACTGAGAAATGTGATGTGCTATATATGTGTACACTTTTTTTTAATAAAGCATTTGTATACACATTGTCATTTGTAATGATTTTATTTGTGGCTTATCAAGTATTGTTTTATATATTTTTTTAGATTATAGCTTTCTTTTTCCCCTCTGTTGCCTTCTGCACTGTTTTGTTATACTCCTATTTGGATGTAACATCTTCTAAGAAAGAAGTGTGGAACCCAGGGAAATTCTATCTATCTGTACCAACTCCATAACTGTAATACTACATGAGATGAGAGGCCAATCTAGCCTCTATACCAAAGGACCTGTGGTATTTTCACATCTTCCATTACTTGGGGGAGAATATGTATGTGTGATTTCATCTGAGAGAATTGTGTGTGTATATATGAAAAGATCCACTTGGGGGACCAGGATCTGCAAATATCTTGAATGGTCACTCTAGCCTCTCTACCGTGTGAGTGGGAATCCTGTTGGTACCTCTGATATTGGAGATTGTTTTTTCCATGTGCTCTTAGATTGTGTGCTCTTGTCTTTGCTTTGTTTTTTATATTATGAAAACTGGCACAGTTATGAATTGAAAACCACTCTACTAATGTGATGACGCTATTGCCAGTTTTTATCACCTTTGTCCTGTGCACTATGGTGTCCATGAAAGACGATTATGGGAGTAGAATGTACTGGAAAGCAGATGGCGGCAAATCAGTACCCTATGTGTATGGATGGGCAAAAAAAATCCCTTTTTCTTTGGAAATTTACTCCTTTTTCCTTCTAAATTCCCATGCATCTAAAATACATAAAATGTATGCCATTTCACTGCTGCTGGTGAAATTCCAGTGAGAACTTTGTTAGCTCCCCTACATTTTCTATGGCAGTGAGATTTCTCACTGCAATACTACTCCTGCTGAGTGTTGAAGTGGAGAAATAAGCAGCAGAAAGTTAGCAGACTGAATTCTAGAGCAACATAAGCATTGAGAAAATGATTACCAGGCTCAGTAGTCCAGCAGCACCATAAGTGTTACAATGATGGTAGGAAGTCTTACCACAACATAAGCCTTGAAAAAAATGTTATCAGGCTGAGGCCTACTGCAACATAAGCCTGGAAAAATTGTTAGCAGGCTGAAGCTTAGGACAGAGAAGGGGCACCGTACCACCAACAGCACCTGATTTCTATCTTGTTTCACATTTTCAACAAACCTTGTTGTGTGATGTCTTCAGCTCTTTGCCCATGACACTAAACAGGTGTTTGTATAACTATTACACAGCCATCTTTTAAAAATAACTGCATCTTGGAACATGCCAGTGGGGCACAACATGTTACAATAGTTCTTTAAAACCACTGTTTTCAACTAAATATGGCAACATGTCCACTGGAAGCATTTTGGCAAGTTTGCCATTCCACAGACATATTTTTATGCATTTTTTTTATCTTTCTAAGATATCACTATATGTGAATTAACAGCACATAGACGAAGAGCTGTGTCATTTAATTGTTTTATCATTACTAGTGGAGATGGGTGGGGTGGTCTTCATCAGCCCTTTGAATGCTATAGACATGTTCAACACATTGCTTCACAATGTGTTAGAAACATATCTAGCATTCAAGGGGTTAAAGGGAGCATTTAGAGGAAACTGGTTAATATTTTGAATAAGCATGTAAATACCACGCAAAATTCCAAGACTGTGCAGAGCGTTACTGGTCTTGTGCAAGAGGGGGTTTTAAGGAGAGGAGTGCAGTCAATCTTGGGAAGAGTTATCCAAAATATAAGCTAGGTAACAGATAAATGCTCATTGCACCATTTGCTTAATTTTTTATTCCCTTTAGTGTCAGAGTATTCTGCTTATTCTCTTGGCAGAAAAAAGTAAACAATTCTTGTAAACAAAAACATATATCAAATACATACTTTCAACATGGTTAAATGTACTAGAACAATGCTGAGAACGCTTGCGTTGCTGTGTCGTTACGTGATGCGTTTTTCAATGCATCACTGGAATTCCACCCTGGGATCCACATCTTTGAAGCCGACACCAAAATTACTGCCCTGTCTCTTCCAAAGGCGGATACTGATAGAAGATTCAATGAAATCGAAGGTCGCCAGTCTGGGCAAGTGTTGAATGATACCTGGCCTATGATACTATTTCTGATTTAATAATGCGAATAGGAGGCTATGCCTTTGTAATAATTAGGACTAATTACTGGAGAGGTGTTGACAGATAGGCTAAGAGGAAACAAACTGCCTTTATCCACTGGCTTAGAGTCAGATTACTAGTCTTGTCTTATCTGTTTCCCATAGAGTAGAAGCCTCAATCAGTGACTATGTCTTCAAAGGGGAAAAGTTCCTGACAATATGCAGGATTTAGGATGGAGCTATGAGAAGCAGCTTTAACTCCGTTGTTAAATGAATTCTCTTCCCCCAATTATCATCGTCTCAAGCACACAGTTTGAGTTACTGAAAGGAGATTTTTTTTCTTTTTAATTCTTTCACAAGTGATCAAGTCTTTTGTGATTACTTCTTACACCAGACTTCTAATTCTATTTACAACCCATTTAGAACATACCAACAGAATAAAATGCTGATGAATATTTTAGGAAGGTGCTCTATGCTGAGTTCAGTTATAGTCATTTTATTATTTTATGTTTTGACATTCAAACAAAGCAATCAATGGTAATGTAAAAGGACTTTGTAACAGAAAATATCCTATATAATAATTTGCTTAAACGTGTGTAACGCCACAGTTATTCGCAGTAGAGACTGCCTGTGCCGTGGCTGATAAGCTCTGTATCAGCCGCGGCGCGGGCAGTCTCTACTGCGCATGACTGCCCCGCGACCGGCTGGCAGTAGCACTGTGGCCCATGTAACGGGCTCTTCAACTAGATATAGAAATAGATATATAGATATATATATATATATATATATATATATATATATATATATATATATATACAATTTTTTCTTCTTCACTAATGCAGTGCTTTAGTATTCACTGTAATTTAATTCTGTATCCTCTTACCTGAACCTGATCCCTGCACATCTACAAGAGAGTTAGTAACAAAGTTTTATTGCCTATTTGCATTTTTTACCTACTAATGTCAGACTCAGAACAACCCCCTTTCCCAAACTGACTGTGGTTAAATAATGGTTTCAAAATAGATTTGAATGAGTGCAGTCTAAACATGGAAAATTCATAAATTTAGCAAAATGTGTTCTTGCATAACGAACATTTTGTGAAACATAAAGATGTTTGGAATTGTCTTAGAGACTGCATAAATATCTCAGTCTTCAACAGTGGCTTATTGTAAAAGTTCACTTGGCTAATGCTCCAGATCTATAACATCATTTTTAATGAAATATGTTGTTTACATTTATAATAAATATGAAGATTATTATTTCCATTCAGTATAAAATGGTGACCATAAAATAAGTATCTCCTTGAATTTATCCCATTATTTAATTCCAGAAAAAGAATGCATCTCATTGCAAATTAATGCATGCAGACTTTTCTACCATCCAAGTGATTGTTTTATATGCAGTCATATGGTTTTGTGTTTATGGCTTTTGTGGCATAATAAAAATATATTCTCATCATAAGATATGAAAAGTATGCACTAATTTAGTGAAGCACATTAGGGTTTCAGTTGGGCTGGACTATCCACAAACTGACAGCTTTTTTATGAGGCTGTTTTACAAAATTTACCTCTCTGCTGTTTACATTCATTTTCAAGAGTACAAAAGTCTTTTATTCAGAGGTTTGGGAACAGCATATGTGCCTTTGCCATAAAAAATTTCACGGCCAGTAGTAGAGGTCATGTAAACTTGTTCAGTTTTGGTTTACTGAATCAGATTATTTAATTCTGTGCATTTCTTGGATGCGTTGAGCTTGCGATCCACTGAAATACTTTGGGGAATAGTAAACCCACAAGAAGGAGACACTCTGACTACTCTCAAACATCTCCTGATGGGGTAACCAATGCATTCTTATATATATATATGTTAAACATTTGACAATACCTCCATTTAATGAACTATTTTAATTTATTTGCAATATTGTAGTATTAAAGAAATAGCTTTGATGTGCTGTTCCCAGGTTGGGGATCATGGTTCTGGTAAAAGGTTATACTAATTAAGTTGGGCAGAACATGTCGTAATCAGCTCATCTGATGACAGATTGACATGACTATTCCTGCCAAAATCAACCTGTAACACAATAGTGGGCTGTATAGTGCATTCAGATGATGCAAAGGCAGAAAAGTTTAAGTTCAGGTATTGAAGTGATACTGGGCTCTTAAAACCAAGATGACAAAGCAATTGGGACATTGCACTGCATTATCAGTACCAACAATTATTACCCTGCATTATATCAGGCATCGGCTGCGATAGAAAAAAATACTTTGGTGTACCAAAACATTTGTAGATTTTTGATCTTCTGTTTCAATTTTCGTCCTGTTCAGTTAAATCATTTTCCACTATCTTTACAGTCTTCCCTTCTCTTATATCCTTCCCTCTGATTTCGCTTTGCTACTACCCCTGTTCATACCCCCCTTAATGCTCTCCCCTATCTTTGCATAGCTGATTAATTTTGCCCCCTCCTAGTTTCCTTTGTTATACCACTCTTATTTTTTAAAATATTCCCTGCATGGAACTCCCTACCTATTAATGTCCTGCATCATAGTATGCTGATATGGACCCTCTAAACAGGTCTTGAGTAAGATCAGGACTTATTAGTAGGCAGTGGAAATGTGAGGGGGCCTTGCTGTCCCATATGTTGCCCTCTTTCCTCATGTAGTGTGTGCGAGCATGTGCACTCTCTGACAAGGAATGGTTTTGTTTAAAGGATTAATAATATACCTACGTGAATTGATAGCATTTCATTTGTTAAACAAAAAACTTATTTTTCATGTAGTAGTCTAGGATATCTACTTATATATTCTTTGCATTATACAGTTGCCTGTCTGTCGTTAGTTAGTACCTTCGCACAACAAACATTCTTAAGCAGTCAAATGGTTCTTTGTAGTCAGTTGTATTTATCAGATATTGAACGTAAAGACGTACTGCTGTATGTTAATTATGTTATTCTTTTAAAGTGGAACTAATACTATATTATGTTAGCCATTCTTTATTTAAATGAAAACCTATTGTTTAGGAATTATTTACTGTATTTGCCTGTAAAAATGGAACCCCCAAACCCCTCCCCACAACTTTCATCTGTGTGTGTGTGATGGGGGAAGTCTGAATGTGTCTACCCTCTCCATCCCATTCTCTGCCTCCCTCCCTACCTACCTGTACCTTTAAACTACAGTAATAGATAAGGCAGGCTTCCAGGAGACCGGACCAGTAGGCGGAATGCTTGAATTTGCTGTTCGCCTCCACTTGGACATTGCCTGTTGCAGAATGGTCCTTCCATAACCTTTCTATCAGGGTACATAGAAAGGTCCTTTGCCTGACACAGAAATCTCCTTCCAGTTCCTTTCTATCAACACGCATAGAAAGTTCCTTCTAAGACCTTTCTATAGTGGAAACGTCAGTGTAGAGATGAATGGCAAATTAGAGCATGCCACCAACTGGAACAGTCTCCTGGAAGCATTTATTGTCTATGACTGCAGTTTAAAGGTAGCTGGAGGGATATCTATCGATTACCCGCCTGACGGGATTTTCTTCCCATCTACCCATAGATCCTTCCAGGACCTTTCTATCAGGGTATATAGAAAGGTCCTTTGCCTGACACAGAAAGCTTCTTCCAGTTCCTTTCTATCAATGCGCATAGAAAGTTCCTTCTAGGACCTTTCTACAGTGGACAATGTCTGAGTGGAGGTGAATGGCAAATTCAAGCATGCCGTCAATTGGAACGGTCTCCTGGAAGCATTTATTTTCTATTACTGCAGTTTAAAGGTAGCGGGATGGGTATTTACCCGTTACCCGCCTAATGGGATTTTCTTCCCATCTGGTGGAAAGCCCAAATAAAAGGTGACTCCGAATATAAGGCAAGGTCACTTTTGTAGGTTCAATCCAATACGGTAGCTTTATTTATTTTTCAGTTTATGCAGATTAGACAGTATTGGCTGTCACAGCCTAGTGTTTCAGATACTGATATTCCACTCACCCTCCCAACTGCCATTTCCTACCAGGAAGTACTGGATAATTTGTCTAAACTCACAAATAAAGCAATATATCTCAAACTACAGTTTTAAATACTTAATGGGTAACATAAATATAGATGATTTTGAAAGCCCTTTCATTTTAAAGTGTTCTACTTAAATGTTTAATTCCTTAACCCTTTGAGTGCCAGAGGGGTATGCACCACATTGCAGAGCAATGCATTACGTACCCCTCTGGCACTCAGAGGGTTAAGGATTAGAGTGGTTTACAGCACTATGCATGTATATCATTATTTATATGGCACCACACAGTGTACGCAGTGACTTACAACTTTAGTATGTTACAATAAATAAATGGGGATTAAATAAGTGTCACAGTTATAGAAACCATAGGATATAGGTCCCAGCCCCAAGGAGCTTACAGTCTAAATGGGTAATAGGAGACAGACAACATAGCATGAGGGTGTCAAGTGCTGTGAGTTCAAGTACTGAATTTTTCAAAAGGAAGGATATGGTACTAGTTCTCCAGAAGATAGAATTTCAGGGTATACTTAAAGACAGAGGGGGCTTGTTATAGATCTTGGAAGAGAAGTATGGAGTTGCATAGGTAAGGAGTAGAAAATGAAAAAGGTTTAACAAGGGAGAGGTTGCGGATGGTGTAACAAGAAGGGCGTTGTGTGCTGAGTGAAGGAGGTGGCCGGGAACATGAGGAGATGAGTGAAGGTCCTTAAGGGCTTAAGAGCCACTACTATTGGGGTATAGTTCCAGTTTAACTACTAATGTTTCTGATCTCCCATATTGTCAGTTGATAGCAGTTTGGCAGAGGGTGGAAATGAAGGTGAAGGGAAGATGCATCTCAAAACCAAGAAAAAAGAAGACGGTTTTTTGACAGCAGTGAGATTACCATTGTCCTTCTTGGAGCCAAAAACCTGCAGAGGCAGAAGGGGACTGTTGCTACCTTCATGCTTTTGCAATGTTCTGGCACTTTGAAGGCATGATTCCTTCTCTTTATTTTCCAGTGTGGTGAACGGTTTATTTCTGAGTTTGAGGATAGCAAAAAAAAAGGCATCACAATGCTTTCAATTTTTTTGTTATGTGACCTTGCAGTCCAGTTGCTTTTTGCATGTCATCTGGTTCTGTAAAAGTGTCTTTTTCATATGTGTTTGAAGGCTTCCTACATCCTTTCTAGGGTATAATACTGTCTCTGAACCTACTTTACATAATAGGAATTGTATATATATTCAAAACGAGCAGAATTCACTTCTAATGTGTGTAAAACAGAAAGATCGCTTCTTGAAGATTATAGCAACCATAGACTTAAGTACGAATGAAAAGTGGTGTAATACTGGGGCACACCAACTGCTCAGTTGGGAACAAATAAACATTTCTATACACACTAGTCTAATACATTGTGATGGAATTCAGTGGGATAAAAGCACCTTTTAAATTTAAAGGGGAATTTTGGCAGAACGTGTACTTGCCCCTGTAGTAAGTTGGTTTACTCCAGTTGGTTTACTGTGTTGTTATACCTGAAGATGAAACCTATGGGGAGATGTACTAAGGTGTCATAAAGTGGTGATAAAGAGGAGATAACTTCCCCAGTGAAATCCAAATCCTATTTTATTCTATGGAGCCAATGCACTAACATCTCTCCCACTTGATAATTCTTATTGCATTAGCTCCATAGAATAACACTGGAACTGGAGAAGTGAAATGACTGGGGAAGTTATCGCCACATTATCTCTTCTTTATCCCACGTTAGTTCATCTCCCCATAGTGTATTGAAATACTTGCATCCTAGAGCCATTCAGTAATCCAATAAAAGTATCACTTTTACTGTATCAGTCTCCTGCTTTATTTGTATGTAAGGCCTATAGTGTTGGCAACACGTTAAGCATAAGAGATGGTCACTGTATGTTGTGCTCCTATCACACTGGTTGTGAAATATAAAAAAATAACTGAATAAGCTATAGGTTGGGTTGGTTTGAGACATAATCAGTAGTCTGAAGTCCATACATAAAAATAGTACCTGACAGCTATCCCAGACATGCTGTTACGTGTTTACAGCTTAAATAGTAATTGTTCTTTAGAAGTTATATGGTCTCTTGACTCAGCAGCAGAGATGTTAACAAGCACATATTACCACCCTTAAGCTGGTGATAAATCTTAGGTGACAGGTCTGACTAAAACTTGGGCTCCTATTTTTTCACTGTTGAATCCTAACGTCTCCTTTCTATATACATGCATCCCTTTCTCTGGCTTCTGTAACTTCTGTCTGGCTTCTATGTTTTATTCAATTCTAGTTTTGAGTTGATTATTGCCCTATGTTGTTATCTGCATAAAACTGTTCGGATGAATAAAGCCATTTGAGAAAGACAAAAATGTGTAATTTTAGAGCAAACCAACTGCAAGATATTGGAGGGGGAGATAAAAAATTCCCATTGTCTTAATTGGGGCTTTTAACTCTTTGATCACAAGAGGGTATCTTGAATGCATTGTTAAGCAATGTTTTGCAGCCACCTCTAGCATTTCATTTGAATTAATTTGAACGTTATTTATTTAATACCCCCCCCCGCATGTAACAGTGGTTTTGCTCCAGAATTGCTTATCTTTTGCTTTTTGCACAAAGTCCTATGGCCCATAGTTATAAATGCAAACTGGAGTTATTCTGGAGTAAACCGACTGCATCTTAGGGGACGAAGTGATCATTTCTATATTCCTATGCACTTGAATAGAGCTTTTTAACCGAGTGAATACCAGCAAGATCACCAGTGAATTGATTCACAATGCACTGGAGACCTATGTAGCATTCAACAGGAATTTTTATTTGTCCCCTATGGTGTAGTTGGTTTATCCCAGAATAACTCCAGTTTGCTTTTATAAATATGGGCCTTTTTTTTTTTATAAATATGGGTATTTCTAAATTCAGCACTTTACTCTTAGATCAGTGGTATTGTAACAGCCTTGTTGTGTACTGGATCACTACAAAGCTGCTGTGGCTACAGCAGGGATATTAATGTCCTAGAAAAAATATTTATCGTTTTGCAGTGCTTAAAAAGTTCAACTATATGCAACAAATCCTATCTCTCAAACTGTTATGGTTTGAGAGATATTCCTATTCAAAGTCCCCCCCCCTTTCCCTGACATCAGCATTGTGCTGACTGCAGGGGAATCCTGTCCAGGGACCAACTGGCAGCTTTGCAGCAGAGCCACAATCATGTTATTTAAAAAGAATGACTTCATTGGAAAGGTCTAGAAGGGGTGCCTGGTTTGCAAGCACGCTTTATATACCATTCCAACGAAGTAATTTTTTTAAAATAACGCAATTTCGGCTCTGCTGAAGAGCCTCCTCGTGTCAGCCGACACGGATCTCCTGCTGTCAGCTGTAAATATTTTTTCTAGGACATTATTAACACTTTAAATATATGTATTTTTTTCAAAGGAACATAGGCACAATGTAAAAGAGGAGCATTTGTAGATCAAACTGGGTGCTTTAGAAGCATACCTGGACTTCACATCTGAAAGAGTCCAGGAATGCTTATAAATGCTGATGATGCCGGTGGGAATGCTTATAAATGCCGCTGGGGAGTAAAAATCTGCAAATCGCACGAATGGGTGGGAAGTGGGAGGAACTGGGTGGGGAAGGAGGAAAAGTGGGAGGAACTGGGTGGGAAGCAGCAGCGGCAGAAGTGGGCAGAGTTTTAAAGAAAACTCCCCACATACAGAGATTTGGCCTCTGCCCTGGAGACCTGGTAATGCACTCTCAAAAGCGGAGTTCCGGGGCAAATCCGAAGGGTTCCCAGGTATGTTTATAAAGAAGGAATCAAAATTCTTTTTGACTTAAAGGGGAACTACCACCCCGCAATAACTTAACATGCTTTCATTCTTCATCTGGTGAGTAGCTGCTTAGTAGCGCTAGTCACCAGAAATATTACCTGGTTCCAAAGATTTCTCCGATTTACCGATGCTCACAGGAGCAGGAAGCACGGACATCTCATCACAAAAGGGACTGACAAAAGGGACTGACAGCGCAGGCGCACGGACGTCACTGTGACGAGTCCATGCTTCCTGCTCCTGTGAGCATCGGTAAATCGGAGAAATCTTTGGAACCGGGTAATATTTCTGACGACTAGCGCTACTAAGCAGCTAGTCACCAGATGAAGAATGAAAGAATGTTAAGTTATTGTGGAGTGGTAGTTCCCCTTTAACCCCTTAGTGACGGCCGCGTGCAGACGCGGCCGTCACTTAACGCCCGTCTAACATTTTTTTTTTTTTTCTGCATTAGAATCCGGAGTCCCCGAACGGCGTGCAGCCGCGCGGGGATCTGGATTTCCTGGACGTACATGTACGTCCTCTGTCACTAAGTGACACCCACAGAGGACGTACATGTACGTCAATTGTCGCGAAGGGGTTAAACGAGAAGAACACAAAACATAAGAATGTCCATGTGTAGAAAAAAATCTTAAAAGGGGAATTAGAAGAGAAGCTTTTGGCAAGTGACCACTTACTATGATTGTAGGTCATGTATTAGTAGTATTTTATTTATTTTTATAATAAATAAATGATTCATATTATCCATTACTTCTGGCCTCTTCACTAAGTACCCTATTAAGTATTTTAGAAGAGAAGGAGCTGGTGTACAATTACAATTACGGACTACGATAACAGAGCAGGTAACCGCAGTCTATGCGGAAGTAGGTGCAGGGCAGCCTTTATTACTTCAATTTCGACCAACTAGAGCTTTAACCCCTTAACGACCAGCCGATCATCACGGCGATGCGACTGAACGACCGCAGAGCTTTTTTTTTTTTTTTTCCTGGTTCCGGACTCCCCGAACGGAACTCCATGATGGTCATAGTACGCCATGGGTTGTTCAGTCAGATCGACCCTTGATGTACTATGACCGTCAAGGGTTGCTAAGGGGTTAAAAAAAGAAATGAATAAACTTTTACACATATCCTATATAATAATTCGCCAAGTTGTGTGTAACGCCCGACATGCGCAGTAGACACTGCTGCGCGTGCGGCACTCACAGGCAGTGGAGACTGCCCGCACCGCGGCTGATACAGAGCTGGGCGCTCTGAAGGAGCGTCCAGCTCTGTATCAGCCGAGGCGCGGGCAGTCTCCACTTCGTGTGACTGCCCCGCGACCGGCTGCCAGAGGCTCTGTATCAGCCGAGGCGCGGGCAGTCTCCACTGCGTGTGACTGCCCCGCGACCGGCTGCCTGAGGCACTGTGGCCCGTGTAACGGGCTGTTCAACTAGTTCGCTATAAAATGTAACTATTCAGGCTAACTTGTATAGGGGTGATACATCCCCTTTAAAGGGGAACTGAATAAATCCACCACATGTGGCTCTTGCACTGAGACAATAAACCTAGCTTAACCCTTTGAGTGCCAGGGGGTATGCAATGCAACACAACGGGTTAAAGCATTATAGTAATATCAGAAATATATGAATAAAATTAGCGGACCATCCACACAATGAGTGATTAAAATAATATTCTGAAAAATATAAAAATATATGGGTCTTAATTTGAAACCAATACATTTTTTTCTATTTTTCATAATAATCACATTACCTTCTTGTGTAGTTTTGTTTAAATTAGTGCAGAAAACATTTTTATTTGTGCCAGTAAATCTTGTGTAGTTTTATGTAATTTAGTGCAGTGGTATAATTTATTTTAATTACTCTCTGTTTATTTGGAGGTCCTTATCTGAGGTAATCATATATCTGCTTCTCATGTCATCTGAGTTTTATTGCAGAACTTTACCCACAAATCCTAACTGGGCCTCTCTATCACTGTATCTCATTGAAGATGAGCAAGGAGGCAGCCTTCCATGCTTAAGCATAGGTTTGTCAAAGGCCATCAAATACTAAAAAAAACGTTAATGCTCAGTAGTGCATTGGTGCAGTTTTATAGGGTCAGTATGTGTGGATCTATGGCTACCATTGCAGTAGCACAATGCTGGGGCATTAGCATTTGAGTGGTTATATGGCTGCCAGCGAGGCCCAAGGAGCTTTATGTACTTAATGCAAAATGTAGCACTTCAAGAGCAAACTAACTGCAATATACTGGACAAATAAATATTCCCAAAATACCCATTAACTTAAATGGGGTGTTTTACCCGTTCAATGCTAGTGGGGTCTTCTAAGTGTAACTCTACATCTTGAGTTAATTAGGCATTTTAACACCTTTAGCTTTACAAATCATCAGAGACCCTCTAGCGTTCAAAGCAGTGTTTCTCAACCTGGGTGCCGTGGCACTTTGGTGTGCCACTTTGGTGTGCTGTGGCCACTTAGGATGCCCCATTGTATCAATAAGGCTTTGACAAAAATGTGAATGTAGACTTCCAACTATTTAAGGACATTACTATGCACAAGATGGTTATTTTAGTTGTGAGGTCTAACAATAACTCTATATTTATGTATTTGTAACCTTCATTACACCTGTGACAAATGAAATAAAATGATAGGGGTGTCCCGAAAATGCCAGACTGAGGGTTAGGTGTGACTTGAGCAAAAACAGTTTGAGAACCACTGGTTCAAAGGATTAAAAGCCCCATTTAAATCAAGGAGATGGGTGTTATTTCCCACTCTAATGCAGTAGTTTTTCTCCAGAATAGCTTTACTTTATCTTTATACATAAGACCTTAAAGCGGAACTTTCATGCTACAATACGTTATCCCAAATTAACTGTTAGTAGCTTCTTATTCATGGAAATAGCATAATAAAGTTGCAGTGCCTGCATGGGTTGGAATCATAACATTGTATTCAACTTACATCAATGGCTCTATAGGAACTCTATAGCTTCATGACTAAATTCCTTAAAGCGAACTTTCATGCTACAATAAGTTATCCCCATTTCATTGTTAGTAGCTTTTTATTCATGGAAAAATGTAATAACGTTGCTTAAAGGGATAGTAATACTTAATTATTACTAATCCCTATATTAAAGTCATATTAAAAATAAATGTTTTGCCCCCAGTGTTATCGTTCCTAAAGTTGCCCTCTCCCTCCCCCTTCCCCGTAGTCAGCGTTCTAGCTGACTGCAGGGAAGCCTGTCGTACGACCGTCAGGCGGCTCTGCAGCACAGATCGTGTTATTAAAAAAGAAAACCGTTTTAGTGAAATATATATATTTTTTTTATTAACGCGATCGTGGCTCTGCTGCAGAGCCGCCTGATGATCCTAAGCCGGATTTCCCTTCAGTCAGCTGCAACGCTGGTTTTCCTTTCTTGTTTAATTTCTGTTTCTTTTCTTTCATCTTTGCTATATGTTAAATCTGAACATGTCCAGGTAGGATTAAAGTGGATATAAGAGAGAGTCTCTGCCTCAGAGAGCTCTTTTGATCCACTGCTCTGCTATCATCGAGGAGGTGACTTTACTCATGTTTCCTTTGCTCCATCCTATATAATAATTAGCTAAATCGCGTGTAACCCCGCATCATGCGCAGTAGACACTGCTGCACGTGCGGCAGTCATGCGCAGTAGAGACTGCCTGCGCCGCAGCTGATACAGAGCGGGGAGCTCCAAAGGAGCATCCCTCTCTGTATCAGTCGCGCGCGGGCAGTCTTTACTGAGCATGACTGCACTGCGACTGGCTGGCTGTGGCACTGTGGCCCGTGTGGCACAAATTATCCCCTTTTTATTAATGCTTGGCTTTTCATATTATATTGGTATGAAAAGCAGTTACAAGCCTCTGAATTGGAAGTAAAGCATGCCAAAATGGTTTAATAGAATTTGATTTATTTATTAACCCTTTGATGCAAAGGGAGGCCCTGGGCGCAGAGCTGTTATTATAATGCATGCACTTACAATTTAAAAGATCAGTAATATTTTAACTTGAAATAGAACATGATAGAGCTTAAAAGATCAGTAGAGTTTTTAGGGAAAAAAACACATTTCTCTGTCGTCTAATACAGGTTACTGGTAACTTTGGGTAGGTGATCCGCCCCTTTAAGTAGGCAGGAACAATTCTAGAATTGTATGCAGGGGGTGGAGCCTACCTTCCCTCCTTGGCTGCAGCTAGCCAACCAGCTCCCGTAAGATTTGTTCCATGGCGAAGACACAGGCAAGAGAACAGTTCTGCTATAGTTTTAGAATTTTTTTTTATTTTTCTGTTAGAAATGGCATACTACCATTAGGCGGATTACCATAACTGACAATGCCCTTAGATGTGGCTAGCTCAGTATCCAGATGCTTTTGTGGCTCTTAAACCCTGGAGAGAAAATCTTGGGTTCAAGTTCTTTCCGCACTAGTTGCCCACCGAGGCTTCTTCTTGACATGGTGATCTGAAGACAGAATATCTGCAGGAAATATGAGCAACCATTTGAGTGCTGCAGGTCCACATGTCCCACAGTGCCCCTCCACACAAGGGTTTTTCCTTTGGAGTTCTTATTACACACTCCTGCACTCATTGGGTTTATCGGTATGTCTGTTGGGTGTTTTGGAGCAGGTTTATGTGGTAACTTAACCCTTTAGCTGTTGGTTTTGCATCTTTGGGGGGTTATTGGCACTTCCCTACTGGGTTCAGTGTTTTCTGGATCTCCTAACATGTTCTAGTGATGTTTCATGTACTTTTATTTTTTTACTTTTCAACTTTGCAAAATTTAAGTAAAGGCGCGGTTTACCGCATAGACGCCATTGCTCCATTCACTTCTATGGGACTGCATACTCTACGACATATCTCTGCAACCGCTCAACGTAGCAACATCAGAGATGGCTCATTTTAATTGTCTGCCCCTGCTCTTTCATCCGGTTCATGTTTCAAGTGTGTTGGTGTGCTCAGGGGACTTCGGGCACTGTTGGGGTACTTTTTCTAGGGAAACTACATTTCCCATGAGCGCTTGCTTCGCTCGCTTGTTTCTGATTGGCTTCCGCTTTCAATTTTCATCTCTTCCTTTTGGTCTGACTACAGCTCCTCAAGTCTTCAATCGTGTCCTGGGAGCCTTAGTGTCCATCCTCCATCAGAACGGCATCAGAGTCACTCCATACATGGGCAACCTGCTTCTGAAGGCACCTTCTTCAGAACTTCTTCATCAGCAAGTTCAGGACTGCATTCATGCTCTCACCCATCATGGGTGGATCATCAACATGGACAAGTCGAATCTTGTCCCATCCCAGCGTCTGGTCTTCCTGTGCCTTTTCCTAGACACTCAGCAGAACATAGTGTTTCTCACGGACGAGGTAGCTCACCAGATCACCCACAGGGTTCTGGCTCAGGATCCAGTTCCAGCCAAGAAGCTGTACTCTCTAGTGGGGAAATTCACCTCCACCATAGAAACGGTCCCATTTGCCATGGCTCATACCAGGAAACTCCAGAGGTTTGTGATCCAGGTGTGCAGGGTCAGCCGGACCTTCTGAAGACGTCAGTATCCCTTCCTCTTCATGTGGAACTGAGATTGTTGTGGTGGCTCGATCTCTCCAATCTGCTGAAGGGCAAGTCCTTCCTGGTATCCTTCTGGACCACGGTGGCGACTGATGCCAGCCTCTCCAGCTGGGTCACCTGAGTGCTCGGGGTCGGTGGTCTCTGGAGGAATCTCTCCTTCCCATCAACGTGTTGGAGCTTCAGACGATATTTCATGCCCTTCGTCATTGGACACCCCAGCTGGAAGACTGCCCAGTCCAGGTACAGTCCGACAACGCCATGGCTGTGGCTTACATC
The DNA here is from genome assembly GCA_037306005.1 of Rhinophrynus dorsalis. Lineage (NCBI taxonomy): Eukaryota > Metazoa > Chordata > Amphibia > Anura > Rhinophrynidae > Rhinophrynus > Rhinophrynus dorsalis. Next base: position 499,055,655 of record CM074718.1, on the reverse strand, counting down.
AACAAGCAGGGCGGAACAAGAAGTCTCGCCACTTGGTTAGAGGTCAAAGCTGTTTTGTCCTGGACAGAAGAACACGTTCCTGCAATATCCGCATTTAACATTCCTGGCGTAGACAGCGTAGACTTCCTCAGCCAACACACAGTGGACAGCGGCGAGTGGGAGCTGCACCCAGAGGTGTTCAACCTCATCGTTCAGAAATGGGGTCTTCCTTGCATCGACCTGATGGCAATAAGACACAACCGGAAGGTTCCGAGGTTCTTCTGTCACTGGAGGGATCCTCTAGCTATAGCGGTGAATGCCATGTGCGTTCCTTGGTTATTTCCTCTGGCTTACATCATCCCTCCCCATGTTGCACAGGGTGTTGCACAAATTGAGACTGGAACGCTGTCTAGTCATTCTGATTTCTCCATACTGGCCTCGACAGGCTTGGTTTCCAGAGCTTCTGGGTCTGTCCATGGCAGGGCCATTCCGGCTCTCTTGCATCCGGATTTTCTACAGGATTACCTGTGGAAGGAGGATGTTCATCGTCTCGCTTTGATGGCTTGGAAATTGAATCCTCAATACTGAAGAAGAAAGGTTTTCCTTCTGGTGTGGTGGCTACTATGCTTAGTGCCTGCAAACCTGTTTGTTCTAAGGCCTACCATCGTGTCTGGTCAACCTTTCTATTTTGGTGTGCTGATAGGGACCTGTCTCAGGAATTTGATCAGTCTATGATCCTGGCCTACTTGCAGGACGGTGTGGATAAGGGTCTCAGTCTGAGTTCTCTTAAGCTTCAGACTTCTGCTGTCTTTGTTTTCTTTCAGAGGCACATTACCATTCTTCTGATGTCAAGGTTTTCTTTCGGGGCGTTGCTCATACTTGTCCTGTCTTTAAGAATCCTGCTCCTTCGTGGGATCTTAACTAGGTTTTGGGCATTCTTCAGCTCCCTCCCTTTGAGTCTTTGGCTATCATTCCTCTACGCATGTTAACGTGGAAAATGGCCTCTCTCTTGGCAATTGTCTCCGTTCGCCGTGTTGTGGAGTTACATGCTCTGTCCTGTAAATCACCCTTTTTGGTGTTTCACAAGGACAAGGTGGTGCTTTACTTCTCAGGAGTTTCTCCCAAAGGTGATTTCGGAGTTCCACATTAATCAGGAGATTGTGATAGCTTCTTTCTGCCCTGATCCCACCTCTGTCAAGGAGAAGGATCTCCACTTGTTAGATGTGGTGCATTGTCTGAAATTTTATGCACTGAGTCAGGCAATCTGATGCGCTGCTCGTCATTCCTGAGGGGCCCAGGGCAGGAAGACCTGCATCCAAAGTGACTGTTACGTCTTGGATCAAGTCCACTATTCATAAGGCTTACGAGCTCAGGAAGAAGTCTGTTTTCTTTCGGGTCACGGCTCATTCTACTAGATCTGTTGGGGCTTTTTGGGCTTACAAGAATCAGGCCTCCGCTGATCAGTTGTGCAAGACTGCCACTTGGTTGTCTGTGCACACTTTTTCGAAGCATTACCGTGTTGATGTGCTGGCCTCGGCTGACGCCAGCTTTGGGAGGAAAATCCTGGAGGCAGTCTTGCCTGTTTAGGATCTTCTTCGGTTCTTGGTGCTTCCTTCACTTTTGAGCCCTGTTGGCTCTAGTTCACTGTGCTGTGTAACAGTTTGGGTATTGTACTCCTGTTCAGTGTCCACTGACACTTCATTTGTTTTGTTGGGCTATCTCTTATCTGATGGTTCATATCTGCTCTGGTGACTTTGGGGGCCTTGTGCCTGGTCCTTGCCTTACTTCCCGCCTCTGGGAAACTCAATGGTTGGACATCCAAAAGTTAAGGCTGAGGAAGCTGACAGTGTATCTGTGAGTGCCAGAGTTGCCCTTTTCTTATTTATACCTCATTGGGGGCAGCAGTACCACAAGTGATACCCCCCCTCCAAAAAATAAGCTATAAGTATACTGTCTACCTGGAACACATTCACTGCCTTTCTTTCCTCCTTTCTCAACCTGGCGTTCTCTGAATTTCCAGGTTGAGTTGAAAGCCCATTCACATCATCACTGAATAAACTGTTTGTCCACTTAACTATTTATGGACTAGAAGTATGTCCAACATATTTTTGAAACAATGCTTTGCACACCCATCTGGTCTTTCAAGGGTAAAGATTACCATATGCGGTGTACAGTTTGGATTTTCTGTGATAGTAAGGTGTGCCATGCGACAGAGAGAGAGAGAGAGAGTGTGTGTGTGTGTGTGTGTGTGTGTGTGTGTGTGTGTGTGTCCATCTCTTGGGAGGTAGCAAAATGCTGACATGTGATTGTTGTTTTTTTTCATTCAATCTACCATTTACCACATTACTAGAACAACTTTTTCCATTTGTACCTACCTGTTGTTTTTCTTCCCTGTCATTTTCCCCTAAACTGAACATTTAAATAAGAAAACAAACATACATTTTCCAGTGTGAAACATGTATTTTCTTTTTGTGAAATCTGTGGGACAAACAGATGGTATAATGCTTCAGCTCAAGAGGGAAAAACAGACTTACAAGTGACAAGTGTATAAACATGGCCTTATAAATGGAAATCCAGATTCTGCTCTTACTCAACATGACTGCAGGCAAGTCACAGACTTGACTGGACAAATGTCAAAAAGATATATATCACAAAATTGTTAAAAACTAGATGAATAATGGGGTCATTAGAAATGCATAAATTAGCTTGAACAGTAATAAACCTGACACATCGTCATGGTGAAAATATGTGCACAGTGTAAATTAGTTTGCAAATAATATTGTTTACATTAATTGCTCTGAGTTATTTTAAATTGCTGACAAATAATGTCATCCTTTGGCAATAAAAATCATTAGTTTTAGTGCTTACGTTTTATTTTATTGTTATAAGCATTTTAATTACTCCTAAATTACATATTAAAACCCTGTGTTAACTTTATGTTGCTTGTTTTTTTGTGGGTTTTTGATCATGTGATGTTCTACACTAACACCTCCTAATAATAATAAAAATAATAACCCACATTTACCTTAAAGGAGCGGTAATGCCTTCTAATTATAACCCCCTACTTATATTACTATAGTTAGAAAATCCTGATGGCCAATATACATTTTTCCCTATTACCTTTGATCAGTCAGTCCTGGATGCCATATCCGTGTTGCTGGAAGTATTTGTAACCCTTTGAATGCCAGAGAGGGTACGCAACGCATTGCAAAGCAATGCGTTGCGTACCCCTCTGGCACTCAAAGGGTTAACTGAAGCAGAAAAAGTGCATGATGCCACACAACCCTTTAAAGGGAGTGTAACGTCTGAATAAAGTAGGTCGCAGAGTCTTCTGTATTGTAAATCTAACATATTGCATGCACTATGTTTAACTACTTACTTTTATGTAGTTCAAATGATATTCAATGTAAAAAGATCCCCCTCCCACCCCTGCTGCCTCGCCATACTTCCTCCATTTGTGGTCCGGATGGAGAGCGGCGAGGGACAAACTTTAGCAAGCAAAGGAAAATCCTGCCCTTTTTATACTGACTTAAACTGATAGTAATGTCTGAATTTTTGAAAGTGTTTTATTGTAGACTAGTTGAAGAGCTCGTTACACGGGCCACGGTGCCACTGTCAGCTGGTCGCTGGGCAGTCATGCACAGTAGAGACTGTCCACGTCACAGCTGATACAGTGCCAGCCGGTCGCGGTGCAGTCATGCTCAGTAGAGACTGGCCGTGCTGCGGCTGATACAGAGCTGGACACTCCTTCGGAGCTCCCTGCTCTGTATCAGCCCCGCCACTGGTAGTCTCTACTGAGCATGACTGCAGCACGTGCAGCAGTCTCTACTACGCATGACTGCGTCGTTGCACATGTTTTAGCGAATTATTATATAGGATATTAAAAAAATAAGTTGAGAGATATACGATTATAAACTTCCTCACTCCCTCCCCTTTCCCAGATGTCAGCTGTCAACCTCTCAGCATGAGATTCGAATTGTGCGACTTGAGGTGGCTCTTAAGCAGAGCCGAAATAGCACAATGTAAAAACAAAAAAACAAATACTTAATTGGAACTGTCTACAAAGCGTGCCTGGTTTGCAAGCACACTTTGTAGACCATTCCAGCGAAGTATTTATTTTTACATTGAGGTATTTCGGCTCTGCTGAAGAGCCACCTGCCTGTACCGGGACCAGGATCTCATAATGTCAGCTAGAGGCTGAAGTCTTTGGAAGGGGAGGGAGCAGGGAAGTTTATAATAGTGTATCTCTCAAACTATAAAAGTTTGAGAGACAAGAGTAACATCACTGAACTTATTGTTTTAATATCTACAATATAACACTTACATAAAACCAGACATTACTATCTCTTTAAGTTTGTCTCTCACTGTATCCATCCGGTACTGGGACCAAATTGCAGCTCCAAGGGGAGGCGGCCAGAAGGGGCAGTGCTGGGATGTTTTTACATTGAATATCTTTTGAACAACATAAAAGTAATTTGTTAAACATAGCGCAATATGTTAGATTTATAATAGAGAAGACTTGGCAAACTATTTTATTACAGACATTACTATCCCTTTAAGGGCGAGTGGGGTGTGCAGCATGTTGTGAAACAATACATTGCACAGCCCTCTAGTCCTTAAATAGTTAAGATTACTATATACAGTGGGCGGAGTTTGTGTTTGTCAAGTCTGCCTCCATCAATATAACATCCAGGACTGATTGATGTTCTCTCTTCAACAATGGCTCAAGGGCAAAATTTATAGGGGACATTGTGATTTTCTCTCCATAGTAAAGTAAGGGGGGTTATTAGTAATATAGCTGACGGGACTAAAATAAAGACATGCGTCCATCAAGTCCAGCCCATGCCAAAAACATCTCTATTGATCCAGTGGAAGGCAAATAAAACAAACAAACCCTGAAGCCATTTCCAATTTAGCCCCAAGTGGGTGTAAAAAATTCCTGACTCCAAATGGCAGTCAGATATTTCCCTGGATCAACAACCTAACTGCATTGCAGCCATCTGTCATAATTTTCAATATTGTTTTGTTCTAGATAGGCTTTTTTGAAAGCAGTTATATTATTTTCAATTACAACATCCCGAGGCAAAGAATTCCATAGCTTTATCACTCTTACTGTAAAAAATCTCTGCCTTTGTTTTTGTCAAACATCCCTTTCCTCTAGTGTTAATGGATGACCTCTTGTTCTTAGCTCAGCTCTTTCCGTAAATAATTAATTGGCTAGTTCTTTGTATTGAATTTGAATGTATTTGTAAATGGTAATCATATCACCCCTTAGACATCCCTTAACAAAACCCAGTTTGGCTAGTCTATCTTTATAACTCAGATCTTCTAATCAATTTATCAGTTTTGTTGCACATCTCTGCACTTTTTCCAGTTCAATGTGTATTTTTTAAGAACTGGTGCCCAAAACTGTACTCCATATTCTAGATGAGGCCTAACCAAGGATTTATACAGAGGTAGGATAATATTCCCATCCCATGCATCTATATCTCTTTTTATGCAGGATGGTACCCTATTTGCTCTTGCAGCAGCTGTGAGTGACACTGCTGTGAAGTCTATAGTCTATCAGTACTCCTAAATATTTCTCTGATGAGGATTCCCTATAATGAGTTCTCCTATAATCTGTGCTGAAATTCCTAATGGCAACTGTGAATCGTTTGTGTGTGTGCATTGGTTCTACAAAATGTAATCTTTAACCCTTTGAGTTCCAGGGGGTTGCCCAACCCAAAAGGTTGATTAGTACTAGATGCCATGTTTGTGGAGAAAGATAGGATTCATTTTGCAGGACTCCAAACTCCTCCCAATGAAATCTTCTTAGGAAGCCTTCAATAGGGGGAGTTTGGGGTCATTGAATCATCCAATAAAGAATCATGCCCTCTTCCATGGAAATGATATTCATTACTAATTAAACATTCATTTTGAGAACCAATCCACTCAGCATTAATTGTGACCATTAGGATTTTCTGCCCAGATTAAGTTAAATGGGGTACTATTATTAGGAGTTGTTTACTTTAAATAGTTGTTTTTCATTCTTAAAGGTTTTTATTTGTGTATCTATTTGTTGTACAAAAGCTTATTGTAGAGGAGTATTTACTTATGTCCAAGACACCACTTTGACACTTATTAACCTGCTGGATGCCAAAGGGCTGGTCAGTGCATTAGGAAGCAATGCACTACACAGCGTTCTCTTACATTCCAAAGAGAAGAGCAGTACATTGCAGTCAGGCTCCTTTACATTGAACATAATAAGGATGTGACTTTAAATTGCTGAATTTTGTTGCTTTTCAGCACAGTGATGAATGTGACAAGTCACACAAAAGGACCAACACATAATGCTCGCCTAAAGGTATTATAGCTCAAGGTGTATGGAACAGAGAATAGTATTGGCAAGAGCTGTACAATAAAGGGAGGCTGCTGCGAAAAATCTGCCTTAACCCCTTGTACAACAAAGAGGCCCTACTCTTTTGCCCTAAGTGCCAGATAGCCTGCTCACGATGGCCATGCTTATCAATGTTCTTCCAAAATGCAGTCTTATGGAGCGTTTACACCTGAGTTCAGCGGATGAATAGCGTTTGTTATTGTGGGACAATGCAAGCATATCAACCTTTTTTTTTTCCCCAGCATAAGCCTATAACAAACTTAACCTTTTAAGAGTCAGAGACGTATCCAATGCATTGGATACCTCTCTGGTGCTCAGAGGGTTAATTCTGGATAGTTAAAGGCCCAAGGCTGTCTGTTTTTTTTTTTTTTTTTTTACTCATTCTCATAAAAGCAGAGCATTGATCTAGAGGCTGCTTTCCTGACTACACATATATAACTATTTGAACACTACTGTATTGATAAGCTAGCTTGAGTTTGCCAGGATTTTGTGTATATTTTTTGGTTGGTAGCTCCGTGTACACAGGCGCTAGTTGCAAATAAGGAAGGTATAAATACCTTCCTCCCTCACAAGGTTTTTGGTCACAGCAGAGGTAAGATGGTCTCACTGTTTTTAACACCTTAGTGACCGATGATGTGCCAGGACCATCATGACGGTGACCGTGCGTTAAGGACCTGTGACGGTCCTGGCATGTCATTATTTTTTTTTTTTTATCAAATAGCTCCTTCAGGAGCTCTGTGATCACAGGGGAGTATAAAACTGACTGCTCCAAGACCGTAGCAGTCAGTTTCAGCCTCTGCTGTGGAGAGTCGGTACATATGATCTCTTAAACATACCAGCTCTCCAAACACATAAAAAAAGAAAAGTCCTTGGTTGTCCGGTGCAGCCAACCACTAAACCTTAACCCCTTAATGACCGCCCGATCTGTGGGTGGGCGGCTGTTAAGGACCACGGCACTTTTTTTTTTCATCTCAAATTCTGGGATGGCAGAGCTGCGTGATGTTTTAACGATGTGCTGCCATACCAGAATTCCATGATGTGCCAGGACGGTCATCGGTCCTTAACGACTAGACCACAGTGGCGGTCCTGGCACTTCACCAGACGTTAGAGGGATAGTAATACTTAAAATATAAAAAATGTATGTTGTATAGTTTATTTCCCTGAGTAAAACAAGAGTACTCCTACTGCTGAAAGGTATTTTATTCAAAAGGTATTAAGGCTCAAACTTGAATTGTTTAGGTGTAATAGCACAGTGGCCTGACACACCATCCTATGGACAGCTATGGTCAGTTGACCATAAATCTCCATAGGATGGTGTAGCAACAGCCCCACTGTAAAATTTCAGGCCAGTGTAATATTGCACTTAAAAAATTCAGGTTTGAGCTGCGATAACTTTTGAATATAACACCTCTTAGCAGTGGAGGACCTTTGTTTTACTCAGGGTATAAACACAACAATATATGTATTTTTACAAATTAAGTATTAATATCACTTTAGGGGGTTAAAGGGGTTAAGTGCATTATGCTAAATTCATATTCACTTCAGATTTGAAGCAGATAGGGATTTGTCAGGGCAGCAACCGTAACGTGTTTTTGGACACAAACATCTAGCTAAACCTCACTGTTTATTATCTGTAGCAAGGCACACATTATTTATTGGTAAACATCAGGACACGATGCACAGACTTTTTTATTTAATTTTAGAAATGTTTTATACATATGTCCCATGGATACATGCTGAGCAATTTTATGTGTTTCTGCACAGATTAAAGTGGACCTATCGCATTGAATTTTCTTTACATATTTGAAAACTTAATTCAAAACTTCCTATGCGTTATGTTAACCAAAATTCCAGGAGATATAGTTTAGGAGGATATAGCACTTTTACTTCTGGGAAAGTGAACATTTTCTGGTGCAGCACAGTGATTCATTAGAATATGAAACATCATGGAAACCTTCATTCACATATGACATGTCACGGAAAAGCTTAGTTAGCAAATGACACATCACTGGTACCACACAGATACCATAGTTAGAAAACATTAGATACCAAGTATTAATATCTCCATAAGTGTACACTTGTTGGTCTTTTGTCTAATATGATAATAGTTTCTAAAGGGATAGTGATACTTACAATGTAAAAAAAAAAAAGTTGCAATGTTTATCCCCCTGAGTAAAACAAGGGTGCTCCCACTACTAAAAGGTGTTCAAAAGTAATTAAAGCACAAACCTGAATTTTTTAGGTGCAATATCACAGTGGACTGAAATTGCACAGTGGTGCTGTTGCTACACCATCCTATGGACAGCTCTGGTCAGTTGGCCATAAATCTCCATAGGATGGTGTCACTACAGCACCATTTTACTATTTCAGGCCACTGTGATAATGCACGGAACAAATTCAAGTTTGAGCTGTAATAACTTTTGAATAAAGCACTTCTTAGCAGTGGGAGTACCCTTGTTTTACTTGGGGGATAAACAGAGAAATGTTTGTTTTTTGTTTTTTTTTTAGGGTTGCACCGATACCGATACTAGTATCGGTATCGGTGCCGATACCAGCATTTGCGCAAGTACTTGTACTCGCGCAAATGCGGCCGATGCCAGCACCGATACCCAGTGTCAGGGTGGGTGCTGCAGAGAGGGAGCCCGGGGAGCTGCTCACAATGCTCCCCGGTCACCTCTCTCACTCCTGCAGCGTCTGAGCATTGCCACAGGTTACCATGGCAACGCTCCGACGCTGACCTCTGCCGGGGCTCACGAGAGAACAGCGAGCACCCGGCAGAGGAGGGTAAGGGAGGCAAGATGGGGCAGCGGGTGTTGAAAGAGGCAGAGAGTGGGGTCAAGAGGGAGAAAGAGGCAAAAGGAGGAAGGATCAGGAGACAAAAGGAGGGGGCCAAGAAGAGGCAAAAGGAGGGGGGATCAGGAGGGAGAGAGAGAGAGAGGCAAAAGGGTGGGATAAAGAGTCAAGGAGGGGGAGAAAGGGGGATCAAAACAGAGAGAAAAAGCCAAGGCAAAAGGAGGGGGCTCAAGAGGGGGAGAATGAAGCAAAAGGTGGGAATCAAGTGGGGGAGAGAGAGTCAAAAGGGGAGAATCAAGAGGTGGTGTGTGTGTGTGTGTATATTTTATATATATATATATATATATATATATATATATATATATATATATATTTATTTATTTCAAGTACTCACAGATACCAATTACCTATACTTTTTTTTTTGCGGTCATTTGCCAGTTTTCCAAGTACCTAAAGCATATAGGTACTTGGAAAACTGGCAAATGACAGCAAAAAAAGTATCGGTAATTGGTATCGGTGAGTACTTGAAAAAAGTATCGGTACTCGTACTCGGTCTTTAAAAATCTGTATCGGTGCATCTCTAGTTTTTTTAGCTACACATGTAAAGGTTTAAAAGAAATTATGAGCCATTGCTTTAGTCAGTGAACTCTAAAGTTAGAGGTGGAACATCTGCCATGTTGAATATTGCGTTTATTGATATATTGGGCCTTATGTGTAAATAGAAAATCATGACATTCCTGGACAGACCAACTGCACTAGAGGGGACTAAAAAAACCTCCCAATTAATTTATTTTAGGGTTTTTACCACTTGAATGCTAGAGAGGTCAACACATTGTGTATGTTGAGGAGAGCATTAACATTCAAGAGTTTAACAAAGCAATGCGTTGACTACCCCCTGGCACTCAAAGGGTTAAATGCCCCATTTAAATCTAATGGAAATGGCTGAATTTTAATTTGTTCCCTATAGTGCTTAGCAATGAATTGGAAACTTATCTAACATTCAAGGGGTTAAAGGTTCAATTTAATTTAAAAGACATTTTATTTGTCCTCTGTGGTACAGTTGGTTTACTCCAGAATAACTCCAGAGTGTGTATGTGTGTGTGTGTATGTATATATATATATATATATATATATATATATATATATATATATATATATATATATATATATATATATATATATACACATTTTCTTTTTATATATTATACATACATATACACACACATACCTCCCAAGTGTCCCTTTTAGGAGGGACAGAACCTCTTTCAGACCCAAATCTCTCTGTCCCTCTTTCCAACTCTGGTGTCCCTCTTTTTAGAAGATCAGACTGTGTGGTGTGTATATAAGTGTATCACATTGCTCCACATCAATAAAACTCACATTAATGTTTGTACAGACTTCAGTACAGGAGTTTATAAATTGGTCTGTGTCAATAAAATACTTTAGAAATGCCCTGTCCTCCAGCCACACACCCCAGCCACACCCAGACAATAGTTTATCTCTTTGGCCATTTGGAATGTTGGGAGGTATGTAGATAGGCCAGTGGCCCATATATATATATATATATATATATATATATATATATATATATATATATATATACTAGTTTTAAAGCCCGTGTACATGGGCCAACACTGGCAGCACAGCAGTCATGTTCAGTCCACGGCAGGGCAGTCTGTATTGCGCATGACAGCAGCAAGTGCAACCATCTCTATTGCGCATGACGGCTGCTGACAAGCATCCTTAGTGAATTATAATATAGTATATATATATATACATATCTATAATATGGGCAATTTGGAGAGATGTATAAATATATAATATGGGCCATTTGGGGAGATGTATGAAACTGGATCTAGAAAGAAAGTGTCTGTAAAATTGTCTCAAAGTGACACAAGTATATGGATAGACATCTAGTGACATTTTCGCTAAGTGCTAACTCCAGTTAGTTGACTTTTTGAAAAGTAGAATAGAAATGGTCTTGTGTCCCAATGTATTTTATAAAGAAATTTGCTAATTGCGCCAAAAATAAAGGCAGTTTTAGTGATTAACTCTTAACGCCAGGTATAACCTGTTTTTATTGGAAGTATATAATACCGCTATGTGTGCAAAAATAAATATATTCGCAGGTGTGAATTTTCTCAGAATAACCTCAGATAGATGTATTTATAAATGTGACTTTACTTCTTTATAAATATTACCCGGAGTTGTGAATTTTAGTGACAATTCTTAAGTATATACTTGTATATATACTTTTATACATCCTCCACATTGTGCATTATGTTTGATGACAAAGTGGAGCAATTATTTGGCAAACCAACTGCCCCATAAGGAACAAAAATAGTCCCGTTGATTTTTAATGGGGCCTTTAATCACTTGAATGCTAGGGAGGTCTCCAGCATATTGTGCAGCTATGCGTTTGAGACCTCTCTAGAATTTAAGGAGTAAAACCACCCCATTTAAATGAGTGGGGATAGTGAGAATTTGTATTTGTTCCCTATCATGCAGTTGGTTTATATCTAAGGCCTAGTGTATTGAGTCACCCTCTGTCATGGGCCTGGGTAAATAAAGAACAGATGTAATACACCTGGGTAAAATATTTTCTTAAGTGACATGTTTTATCACTTATGTGTGGCTTCATCTTTATAGGCATACATTTCTGCTTCTCTCTTGAAAACAAAATAAGTCAGTCTCACGTTTGAGGTAGGATTGTTCTGACATTATGTCTGGGAAGGCATTGTTGAGTTCTGTCAAATGTGAAGTCAAAATCTTACAATGTTTGGTTATAGTATTTTAAGGTTATTTTAGCGAACACTTTTATTGTAACATACATAAAATAATTAGGAAAAACAGTGAAACAGAAGAGAGAAGAAGGGGAGAGAAGGTGCTTCAGCCTGGGAGTGGGGTGGGAGAAGCAAAAATATTCAGTAAGACATGAAGAGACAGCATTACCAAGTTGGGTGGGGGAGGGGGTATGCAATGATAAGAGTTCAGGTGAAACCTTTTCAAACTTTTGAGAGCAGTTCCTGTTTATAGTAACATATGTGATGGGGCTGAAAAAAGACATGCGTCCATCAAGTTCAGCTCAAGCCATATCACTGCTGTTGAAGATAAAAAAATAAAAAGTAATTTCCAATTAAGCCCCAATTCAGTAAAAAATATTCCTTCCTTACTCCAAATGTCAGGCAGAAATTTTCCTAGATCAACATCCTATCTTCTTTTAAACCAACTGTTATAACTCTAAATATTGTTCTGAGGTAGAATTAAATCCATTACTTTTTTAAAATCAGCTACACTATATGCAAGCCCAAAACCCTGAGGCATAGTGTTGCATAACTTTACAACTCCTACTGTTTTAGTCGAAAAAGGCCTTTCCTCTAGGCTTAATGGATGACCTTTGTTTTTTTGTACGAGTTTGAACAAAGAGACCATCTTATTGACCAGACTTAATCGGTAAAGTATTAATGTATGTGTACAAACTAGCAGGTTGTGGAGTAGGGTTTTTGTGTGAACTAGTCCCATCAAAGAAACTAACAAGTTATTAATGTGGGGAATACCTAGCTCAAAGTCTATAAATTAAAGAATACCTAACAAGAAGTTGGAAATAAATGCATAAGACCAAACCACAAGAATGAAGCAGCCTGGTGATATCCAACATCTTTAGCATTTGTATTTGTCTGGAAGGGTTGCTTACCGTTAACCCTCTTTGCTTTGCAATGTATTGCCCACCCCTTTAGTCCTTAAAGGGTTAAAGAAAAACTATAATCTGAAAAAGATAAATTATCATTTAATTGTAGACAACTTTTTTTTTTCTCACAGTCCACATGTGTAAAAAGTTATTTGGAACGGGAGCCCTGACATAATCAAATATAAATGTACACTTCTGCAAGAAAGTGTGACCACTTGACAGATTAACCATGTCACCTGGTTAAAAATGGCGATATGAGAATCTCGCTCTGCATGACAGTGCAAGATTCTCATGTCGTTTACTGAACGATGCATAGAATGATTATAGAGCTGGGAGTGGATCAGGTGCCAGGCTATGAGGGAATTTGGTTTACTGGGTCTTCCTATATCTGTGCTGCATAATAACTCACACTGTTGTGCAGTTGCTGGCACTCACACGCTCACAACCTGCTGATCTTCTTGGTTGTCAAGCACCTACTGAAGTAAGCCACTCTGGCCTTTCACTCCCCTTCTCCCTCTTTGTGTTCTCCAAGAAGTACGGCAACTGTCATCCCATTTTGGATTTGAAGGATCTCAATTCTTTTGTGATCAAGACTCATTATCATCAGGAGTCCCTACGGACGGTGATTGCTGCTATGTCCCCGTGGGAATTCCTTGCCTCTCAGGATCTTCAGGACAGGTATCCACACATCACCATTCATACAGAGAGTCTGCAGTATCTCAGATTTGCCTGCGACCAAGAGAAATTTCAGTTTTCAACTCTTCCCTTTGGTTTAACTACAGCTCCTCAAGTCTTCAACCGTGTCTTGGGAGCCTTAGTATCCGTCCTCCATCAGGACGGCATCAGAGTTACTCCACACATGGACGGTTCAGGACTGCATTCATGCTCTCACCCATCACGGGTGGATCATCAACACGGACAAGTCAGATCTTGTCCTATCCCAGCGTCTTGTCTTCCTGGTCCTTCTCTTCAACACTTAGCAGAGCTTGGTGTTTCTCATGGACGAGTTGCCTCACCGGATAGCCCACAGGGTTTCTGCTGTTCTGGCTCACGATCCAGTTCCAGCCAAGAAGCTGTCCTGTCTAGTGGGGAAGTTCATTTCCAGCATAGAAGTGGTACCGTTTGCCATGGCTCACACCAGGGGACTCCAGAGGTTTGTTATCCAGGTGTGCAGGGGTCAGATGGACCTTCTGAAGATGGAGATGTATCCCTCTTCATGCGAAACTGAGTTTGTCATGGTGGCTCGACCTCTCCAATCTGTTGAAGGGCAAGTCCTTCCTGGAATCCTTCTGGACCAGAGTGACGACGGATGCCAGCCTCTCCGGCTGGGGAGTGGTCCTGGGTCACCTGAGTGCTCAAGGTCGGTGGTCTCCAGAGGAGTCTCTCCTTCCCATCAACATGTTGGAACTTCTGGCAATATTCCATGCCCTTCACCATTGGACACCCCAGATGGAAGAATGCCCAGTCCGGGTCCAGTCTGACAACACTACGGCCATGGTTTACATCAACAAGCAGGGCGGAACAAGAAGTCTCGCTGCTTGGTTAGAGGTCAAGGCTATTTTGTCATGGTCAGAAGAACATATTTCTGCCATATCCGCAGTGCACATTCCTGGCGTAGACAACATTGTGGCAGACTTCTTCAGTCGACATACGGTGGACAGTGGAGAGTATGAACTGCACCTGGAGGTGTTCACCCTCATTGTTCAGAAGTGGGATCTTCCGTGCATCGACCTGAGCAACAAGACACAACTGGAAGGTTCCGATGTTCTGCTCTCGCTGGAGGGATCCTCTAGCTTTAGTGGTGGATGCCATGTCCATTCCTTGGTTATTTCCTCTGACTTACATCTTTCCTCCTCTCCCCATGTTGCACAGGGTGTTACGGAAATTGAGACTGGAGTGCTGTCCAGTCATTCCGATTGCTCTGTACTGGCCTCGACAGGCTTGGTCTCTGGAGCTTCTGGATCTGTCAGTGGTGGATCCATTTCGGCAAAATGGCTCCCTTGCTGTCCGGATCTTCTTCTACAGGGTTACCTGTGGAAGGAGGATGTTCATCGTCTAGCTTGGACGGCTTGGAAATTGAATTTTTACTCCTTTGAAATGTACTTCCCTCCTGCACTTTGTTGAACCCTTTCCTGTATTTGAATGTTTCTAATGTCCCCTTTCTCTCTTTTCTCCTCCAAGCTAAACATGTTCAGATCCTTTAGTCTATCTGTATTTATTTTCCTGTAAACCATTCACCATTTTAGTAGCCCTTCTCTGAATTATCTCTAGAGTATCTTTATCCTTCTGGAGATGGGGTCTCCAGTACTTTACACAATTCTGTAGGTGAGGTCTAAAAAGAGACCTTTCTAGTGGCATGACCACTTCCCTTTTTCTGCTAATAATGCCCCTAGCTATACAACCCAGCACCCTGCTTGCATTCCCCACAGCTTTGTTACATTGCCTGCCTACCTTTAAGTCATTAGAAATAATTACACCCAAATCCCTTTCCTCTGTTGTACACAGTGGTGATAAAACTCTCCAGTGAGAGAAAGCTCTTCAGTTTATGTTATTCTGTGGGACCTCTCTGTCAGTACCTTAAAGGGGAAGTAACACCACTTAATAATAATAACAACACCCTACTTTCCTTACTGTGGTCATGCAATCTTAATGGTCTCCATGAATTTTGCACTTGTGCCTTTAAGATATAAAATTTTCAATCAGTCCTGGATGAGATGTTCATGGAGGCAGACATGACAGCTACTGGCAGTATTTTCAAACTGAAGCAGACAGAATGCAAGAGTCTACATAACCTTTTAAGGACCAGAGGAGTGTGCGATGTATTCTGAAGCACATTCTGAAGCATGCTGATTACAATGTGCAGTGGGCTGACTGTGTCCTGTGGTCCTGTTAGCAGCTGTCATGTTTACCTCCATGGACATGATATAGAGGACTGAATTGTTATTTCTTGAATTAACCTGTTGAGTGTCAGAGAGAGAGAGACAACACATACCTCTCTGACACTTAAAGGGTTAAGGAGCAAGTTAAAATTCAGTTAAGATTTATTATACTGATAGTGTCACCTGCTTCACCTCTGCAACCAGAAATAGATGCCCAGTTCTGTGGAGATGAGAACTGAAATTGCAATATACCCTTTAATTGTTCTATGGCGCCTATGTCATTTGCCTTCATGGTGGCAGACATTTTGCTACACAGCAGTGCAATGCAGGAAGCAAACATAGCTATTTTTATGTGTGTTACACATTCCCTATGTACAGTATCTCTGCTGAGAAAGGAGCAATAAACTTTTTTTTAATTCAAAATATAGTGCTTTTCCTGCTAAATAACTTTTGGGATATCAGACTTTGTGGGGTGTATATTAAATGTATAATGTTGCTCTACAGAAATAAAACTCACATTGATGTTTGTTTAAACTTCATTTTATGTGTTTCTTAATTAGTCTTTGTAAATAAAATATGTTGGTCTCGTTATAAGTCATATATTAGGTTACACAAATAGGTGTCAGTAGGTCATGAAATATCTTAAAAATTCCTGGTAATGCCCCGCCCACCAGCAACACCCCTGAAACAAAAGTGTCCCTCTTTGGCCATATGAAATGTTGGGAGGTATGCCATCACTTACTATGGGGAGCTGCAGTCAGTGACTTATAAAGAAAAATTACATTTTGGATATATTCGGCACTGTCAGTACAAATTTAGGAATGAAACATTTCCCAGCAGTGAAACTGCCCTTGTTATACTCAGCAGGAAGACCCCTTTATCCAGTGATGGATATTTGCACAAGCCCCAGTTAAGGGTGCTACTTTTTCCATGAAGACTTTAACCCCTTAACGACCCATGACGTGCCAGAACCATCATGGCTAAACTTTCCTTAAGGACCCATGATGGTGCAGGCACATCATGGGTTAAATGATAGCAGTGCGCCTCTGTGCACACTGATATCACTGAGTTCAAGCTGAAACTGAGCGCTCTGGTACCGGAGTGCTCTGTTTCAGCCAGTGTCTCTTCTGCTGATATACCTGCTCGCTCCGGGAGTGATCACATGTACCGGCATTTTCATTCAAACAAGCAGTGTGCTTGATGCACTGCCTTTGTGTCTTCCTGTGCTTCACTCTTCCTTACTATTAAAGTAAGGGAGAGAGAAGCAGAGAGCAGACACACATACAAATTAAATAAAGCAATAGTTGGGGGTGTTAACCACTTCAGTGCTGGTGCTGGGGGCAGTCTGGATGCAGATCCATTTTTGACCTGCTTAGAGCAACTTTTTTTTTTAAATATAAATTTCAAACAGCAAATATTTTATTAAAACAGGGAATATAAAAAAACAAATTTGTAAGTGTTAATAAAAAATAATGAGAGTTTGATTTTTGTGGAGCAATTCGATAGACTTATACATACCAACAAGTCTTGCTAATAAAACAATTTAAAAATAGGGTAGGAAAGAGGGCCATGGGGATTTTCACCCCAGAGAGGGACAGTGCTCACTTAAAACTGCCCATTTTGTAGGTATGAATGACCGGTCATACCTTTCATGCAGTCTCCATAAAAATGTAACCCATTACACCCAAATGATCCCAAGATAAAAAAATAAAAATGGTATTTTTTTTACATTTTTCTGTAATTTTATTAAATTAAATAATGGGTTAGCCATATACGTGTGGTATCAAAAGAAAGCCCTACTTGTGTGTAAAAAAAATGGTATATAATTTATGTGGCTGAAATAAAATATCTAGAGGGAAAACACTGTTGAACAAAGACACAGCCAAAAAGGTCAGAATTGCTCCGGTCCTTAAGTGAAATCCACCTCAGATTTTCCCGGTCCTTAAGGGGTTAAAAAAAATGTGAATATTGAATTTTAAATATATTTTTTATATAAAGTTATACTGTTCATTTAAATGTTATTTTGCTTTTTAACACTTTGAGTGCCAGAGGGGTGCACAACATATTGCAGAGCAATGTGTTGCTTCCCACTTTGGCAGTCAGAGGGTTAACCCTTTGAGTGTCATCGGGGTAAGTAACACATTGCAGAGTAATTTGTTGCTCACTGCTCTACCACTAAAAGGATTATAACAGTTTGCCTCAATGATACAAGA
This sequence comes from Rhinophrynus dorsalis, assembly GCA_037306005.1. Lineage (NCBI taxonomy): Eukaryota > Metazoa > Chordata > Amphibia > Anura > Rhinophrynidae > Rhinophrynus > Rhinophrynus dorsalis. The sequence continues at coordinate 499,037,724 of CM074718.1, read as the reverse complement.
CACAGTCATCCGTAATACTGCTGTGCACGTTTCATATAGTTATTCCAGAAATATTTACTTAAATGCACTTTTCACAATACAGAGTGGTTTGCAGTGTGAGGAACGGCCAGTTAACTGGTAGCCAAGAGGTAGAAATGACAGACAAAAATGCTGATTAAAAAAAAAAAATTCAGCTTGACACATTTGTAGTATAAGAATGATGAATGTTTATGTTAATGCATAGCTTTTACATATTAGAATGATTAATGCTTATGTTAATTTATGACTTATACATATTGATTAATTGCATTTGTTTTACTGGCTACAACAGTGCAAGTGGCAATGAGATCCATATGTTTGCTGGCAAACTCCCTTGAAAAATCATTATAGTCGCTTTTTGACTTTATACTCTAAGTCAGTGGTTGTTATGTGCACAATAGCCAGACTGGAGAAAAAGGAAAAAAAGAGAGAAAGAAAAACAAGTTTTAGTTGTGTTTTGCACGGAAAGTACTGTTGTTCTGGGGCCTCTTGATCCAAAATATTTGAGTTATTGGCACTGATTTCCAACCTCTGAGAAAGGTCTGATGCTGTTTTTCTAGTTCATTGACTGCTTTAAAGGGATAGTAACACTTTATTTTGATTTAACATTCTGTCAGTGCATGCTATGTAAAATAAAATTCCCTCATTTAATTTTTTTATTTGCACCTCCTTCTACACTGTTATGTTCCTGATAGTGACCTTCCTGGATCTATTGCCAGAGAGATTACTGTCAGGGACTCTGAAAACAGGCATAGTTATAAAGTGTAAATATATCTGGGAACTTTGCTGACAACAACTCCCAGAGTGATAAGTATGAGTGGAGGTAGGAGTGTCCAAATTATGTAATTTGCATCAGTGTGGGTGGGGCTTCATAGAAGGTAGGTAGGATTGGGATGTGGGAAAGTGGGGGATTGTGCCAAAATGGGCAGAATGACAGAGTGGGTGGAACGGGTGAGAAAGTGGTTGGGTTTACCATAGATCTAGCTTACCCGGTGAATCACCCTCTGTCATTAGATACCTGGTAAAGCAATGCGTTGCGTACCCCTCTGGCACTCAAACGGTTAATAAAACATCTCTCAGCAGTGGAAATACCTTTTATTTTACTTAGCAGGATAAACTTTCTAATATGTGTTCTCATATTTAGCATCACTGTCTCTTTAAGATAATTTTTTGATTCTTATTTGTCCACTACTGGGCCTTGTGCACAAGAGAAAAGAGGAGCAATTATTTGGAAAACCAACTGTTCTATAGGGAACAGAATCAAATTCCAAAAGATTTTGAATGTTCCTCTTAAACCCTTGAATGTCAGCGAGATCTGCCCAAGGTATTGGACACATTTCTAGCATTCAAGGGTCTTAACCCTGCGAGTGCCAGAGAGTTACGCAATGCATTGCAAAGCAATGCGTTGAGTACCTCTCTGGCACTCAAATGGTTAAAGCCCCATTTAAATTTATAGGCATTTGGGGAATTTATATTTGCTTCCTATTGTGCAATTGGTTTGCACTAGAATTTACCACATTTCTTAATAGTATATAAGGCCCACTGTAGTCATAGTGTAAGCTCAGTAGTCTGCGTCAGAGATGTATATACAATGTCAGTGCTGGAGAAAAAAAAACTGCACAGAAGTGGCAATTAAGACATTGTATTGAGATTATAACGTATGAAATGGCAAACACGTTTATACATATCATCTAGCTCACAAAGCACCCAATAACCTATTATTCCATTTGCCTTAGATCACCATTTTATACTTCTCCCCCATAGAATCCATTTACATTTTTGTGGCTGAAATAAGGTCATTGTGAAGTTGTTAACTTTATGTGGTCAGATACATCCAACTGATATGTGTGGTGCTATGTTATTGCAGTAACTGTGATGCTGAGCTATAGCAAAAGGGTTCAATTGATTTAAATATCATATAAACAGCATTGTAACAAAAGAAAAAAAAAAAAAATATATATATACATATATATACATATATATATCTTAAACATATATCCCAACACAAAACCAATGTAAGGTTATAATAATTGATTTTGAGTTCAGTGTTTAAAAATAAACTATCAAACGGAATGGAATTACAGTGTACCATCTGTAATTCAATAATATGAGAGAACTGGTCAGGGGACTGAATTCTTTTGCAGGGCACTATATACTGTATGTATGTCTATATTACAAAAGAGAATGTGGCAATGTGGCCACCAGTTCTCCGGACGTGCCTGACACACCCCGAGGCTGCAGCAAGCAAGCGATATGCCTATCTCCTCCTCACTGCCTGTTTGCAACATGCAAGGGGGCGTGAATTTGACAGGAGTGGCCCAGGGCTTGGCCCGTCATCAACTTCCCCTGGTTCAAAGAAAAAAAAACATGGCCAACTAATTCCACTCTGCCACCACACACATCACCTCACAATGTATGTGTTACAAAAAAAACCCACACTAAATAAAAAATTACATGCCCCACTCATGTGACATTAAACCCTTTCAGTGCCAGAGGGATATTCAATGTGTTGCGTACCCCTTTGGCACTCGAAGGGTTAGTGGCCGCTCATCGCTCCTGCTCGTTCACTTTAGTCCCTCACAGTCACAGCTGGACTGACATGGAGCAGCCTCTCTTGTGACCGCTCCGTCCCCTTTCACCTGACAGGAACCACGCAATCTGCTGCACTTATCGACACCATCTACTGGGCTTCAATTTTTTATTAACAGCAAAAATGTAATATCACATTTATGTCCATTATTAGGTAATCGTATGTTGTACCAGAACCATACCACCATGACTCACAGCACAAGCCATTCCAGTTGTTGGACTACAGTTCCCTATAATCCTCACACACAGACCCCATGAGGAAAATGGAATTGTAATCCAACAACAGCTTGGTACCCGCATCATGCATAACCCACCGAATACTCCCCAACAACACCCATTAGCGTCACATCGGGAGTACCCTAAGCACTGCAGCAACTCATCCATCTGTTACAATCATGTGGGTCAGCAATGCTGTGCAGTCTTAAATCACCATTTCATCCTAACTTTATAGTATATGGTTCCGGTTTGAAATGGCACTGTCTTCCAGGGTGAAACGCATTAGGCATAATGTTGGAGGGATAAACCATAGCGCTTCCAACCTCATAATTTTTCCACAACTTAGCCTGCCTGTGTCCCTCCTGCTGCCCCAGCTGCAGCTACCTCCCTCCCCTCCTTTCAGATTCTCCCTACTGCCTCCTTCTCTGCCCTCAACTCTTGACCTGCCTCCTCCTACCCCCTCTCTCCATGCCTCCTCCAGCACCAGCTGCCATCCTCTCTTCTTCATCTCTGTCCTCGCAGCACTACCAGGACTCTCAATGACCACGCCATGATGACAGGCATCACAGCTGCCTCCTTCTTCAGTGCCTGCCTCTTCGGGGGCTGTGGCCTCCGCTTCCCCACCATGGCTGAGTTTATCAAGCACATCCAGGATAACCACATCCATGAGTACCTTTACCCCACTGCCCAGGGGTCCTGTCTCCCAGTATACAAGAAGACATGCGCTTCCATAGACATAACCAAACCAAGTCCATATGTAAAACCATCAAAATCTTTATTGGAATGAATAAAAGTATCTGGATTGACTTCTGGACTGAAAGCAGTCCAAGTGGAGAGACTTAAGAACAGGGTACAAAGATGTAATATAGCCGGGTGCCATCCTGCATAGATCAAGGCTTTTCCTGTATAGAACGCTTTTTCATGATTTTTTATTTTTTTCTGGATCATGAGTTGTTATTTTTTTTCTGGATCATCAGTAAGCGTTCTAAATGCGAAACACGTTGATCTATGCAGGATGGCACCTGGCTACATTTACATCTTTCTACCCTCTTAAGTCACTTGATGACCACTTTCAGGCCAGAAGACAATTATGGTACTTTTATTCATTCCAATAAAGATTTTGATGATTTTACATATGGACTTGCTTTGGAGATGTCTGCGAAAGTGCTTGTTTTCTTGTTGCTGTTTATCATGTATTTTGGGAGCCAATAGAGAAGCCCCCTTATTGCATACATAGCACCATATGGTCCTGTTATTTTGATACCAAGAGATTCATTAACCTTTGTGTGCAGAAGTTACATTATACCACACATATAATGAGAGACTGGTTTATGGACTTGCTGTTCCTATGATTGGTAGCTGGAGCTGCTGAATTTCTGCACGGATATGGTCCTGTCTCCCACCCACAGCACTGTGGGTACCCAGCAGTACTCTGGACATGGGGTATGAAATGATGCACAAGAGCTAACTTTATGTTATTGCATGCTCTATTTCATCATATGCATTGCAACCGTTGCATTACATGACTCCTCTGGCCATATGAAACATTCACTTCTGCATGGTTCCACTAGCATAAGCAGTCATGCATTGCAAGCACCCAACCCTCTGATATTTTATTATGCTTACCTTTTATTTATAATTGCCAGCATATGCTACAGTTTTGTACAAATGAGTAACAAAAACAAATATTATGGCATACATCCTGATACAAATAACAAAAGGGCCCTGGTCTTCTGACCTTATAATCTGGATGTGTTTAAAGATGTGCTTTGCAGCTATCTCTGGATGCTTAGGTGAACAGTCCCTCTCACTCTGGCTTTTGTCATACCTCCTCTGTGCCCAAAGGGTTATATGCACAAACACACAAGTGGAACAATTAACCTGCACCATAGGGAACAAATAAAAATGTTCCCCAATTACCCATTTATTGGAATGGGACTTTTAAGCCCTTGAATGCTGGTAATATCTCCAACACATTGCAAAGTAGTGTGTTGGAGTAATTTGTAGAATTCAAGGGATTAAAAGGTGTATGAGACCTATTATTTCATCTCTATTGTGCTGTTTGTTTGCCTCACAATATCTGGACTTTTGCATTTTGTGTACATAACCCCCAATATCCCACTGCATTTGGTAGAAGCCTCTGATTTAATTCCTTCTGCCAGCTATGTGACTAGGTAGATTGTATACTGCTGGCTGCAGGTGTTGTTACCTCTGCTGTATCTTAAGTACAATCACACAGACACACATCTGCATATACTGTACATCCATACAAACCCATGCTACTTTAAATTGCAAATTACTAAATATAACGATAAAAAAAAAAAAGACAGTCACACTGCTAGTATATAAGTATATAATGTGTAGGGGAGCAAGAGGCAACGTTTGTTATCTTGATAGTGAAGTTATTTCCAGTAGGTTTTATCAGGAGATGAGAACCTGTCCCTTTTTTCACTTCAATGACTTATAGCTTTTATTTTTGTTTACATAATAAATGAATATAAACAAACAGGGTTGAAATGATGTTACTTATGTTTAAAATATGTTTCTTCTGTGTCCCATCCATTATGAAGGAGGCAGTTAATTTGTCATGCAGTGCATCCTTAGACATTATAAATCTGCTGACACACTCTTCAGCCCTATCTGTGACAGAGGGAAGTGCATGGAAAGCAGATTCATCATCTAAGAACAAGCTGGTCTCTCTGCCATTTGAAGGAGTCTCCTTATTTGGGGAAGTATTCAAATAAATAATTAGAAGAACACTGGGACCAATGAGCTCCTTTTTACCCCAAGAGGAGTAGAGGCTTCTCTACTTCAAGGTCTTCTAGGTACAGATCCAGAAGACAATCCATTTGGGAAGCATGAAAAATAACAACCTGAGAGACCCTATGAGCACAAAAGAAGAGGCACATCCCAAGATGCTAGAGGATGTTTCAGAAAGGGCTTCTCCAAGAAGGCACAGTTCAGAAAATACTTCCAATGAGGAAAAGTGGACCTCACCTCCAGTTCCAGTAGGGGGCAGACTGGGACAGTTTCTTCCAGCATGGATATCATCACAGCCAGACAAAGAGGTCCAGCAAGTGACAGAGATAGGGTATGTGCTGGAATTCATGGACGTTCCAAAAACCAGATGACTCAACACATCATCTGTCCCCAGAAATCAATTCAGGAAAATTGCAATGTGGAAATCAATCCAGTGGATCACAGAGGTTGTGGAATTTATTCCCAGTACCAAATCCTTTGGGCAAATTTAGGCTGATACTAGATTTAAAGTGCACGAACAGCTTTATAAAGACAAACATATTCAAGATGGAGACAATAAATTCAGTGATTAAAGCAGTTCTGCCACTGTCCTTCCTTAATACTATAGATCTGAAGGATGCATACCATCATATACTGGTAAGACCCAGCCATGGGAAGTTCCTGAGGTTCTCCATAATGGTAAAGTACACTATATGACCAAAAGTATGTGTTTCAGCCACGTCCATTGCTATCTCCATAGACAAACATTGGCAGTAGAATGGGTCATACTGAAGAGCTCAGTGACTTTAAACTTGGATGCCACCTTTGCCACAAGTCAGTTCAGGACATTTCTGTCGTGCTAGATCTGCACTAGCCCATTGTAAGTGCTATTATTGTGAAGTAGAAGCCTCTAGGAGTAACAACAGTTCAGCCATGAAGAGGTAACATCACTCACTACAGAGTTCACAACTGTCTCTGAAAGTAACATCAGCACAAGAACAGTGCTTTGGGATTTTCATGACTTGGGTTTCTATGGCTGAGCAGCTGCACATAAGCCTAAGATCACTATGCGCAATGCCAAGTGTCAGCTGGAGTAGTGAAATGTACTCTGGAGCAGTGGAAACATATTCTTTGGAGTGATGAATCACGCTTCACTATCTGGCAGGAGGGATAATGGTCTGGGGCTGTTTCTCAGGGTTTGTGCTAGGTCCTTAGTTCCAGTGAAGGGTAATGTTAATGCTACAGCATACAAAGAGAGTTTAGACAATTGTATGCTTCCTACTTTGTGGCAACTGTTTGGGGAAGACCCTTACCTATTCCAGCATGACTCTGTCCCTTTGCACAGTTTGATTCATTTGGTGTGGAGGAACTCGAGTGGCCTGCACAGAGCCCTGACTTTAACAGTGAACACCTTTGGGATGAATTGGAACACCAATTATGAGACGGGCCTTCTTGTCCAACATCAGTACCTGACCTCACAAATGCTCTTTTGGCTGAATGGACACAAATTCCCACAGACTCGCTCCAAAATCTTGTGACTATGGTTTTTGTCTGTAAACTGGAGCAGTCTCATTGGCTAGATATCAATCTCTGCCAATGAGATCGCTCCAGTTTACAGACAGAAAGCCTCTGTCATCGGAGGAGGCAGGATAGAAGGAGGGGACTGGAGGCATAGTGACGGACTGCAGTTACAGAGCAGGTAACCGCAGTCTATCCGGAAGTAGGGTCAGTGCAATATTTATTCCTTCTATTTTGCCCAAATAGCGTTTTAAAATACTAAATTTATGAAATACTCAAAATAATCTCTATATAAACTAACATTTAAGAACAACTTGTATAGGGGTGATAGATCCCCTTTAAAGGGTTAGTAATACTTAATTTCCAAGAACCTTAATATTGTGTAGTGTGATTTGCTACCATGGTTTGTTTATCTGCTGGTCGCTAAAGCTGGCCAAATGCTGTTGAATATGATTCAGAAGTTTCCTTCTGCTGCCCTTTTTATCAATGTCATGTAGACGTGTCTCAGACCTGAAATCTGGTCGCATGACTGGACGGATCCTATAGAGGGTAAAAATTTATATGCAAGTAGTGTGAGAGCCTGCCCCTTTTCATGATTTAATGATGTGAACATCATGGAATCAAAGCAGCAGGGGAAAATGGAGTACCTTTCTATCGCAAGACTGGCTTTGTGATTTCAGAAGGAACAGAGCACCCTCTCCCATTGGCAAAATTTTGTGTAGTGTACAGCACTACAGGGAGAAATTGTGGATGTGCAAAACAAAGGGGAAAAGAAAGACTGCTGACGCAACTGGAGACAGAGACACAGAAAATCAAATAAAATACAGTCAACTATGACATTAAAGGTGAAACAAAGGGCATAACAGTAAGGATACTGATTCTTTAATTTTAGGGAGGATTATAAGGATTAACCATTATTATCCCTTTAAAAGGCCTCTCAGAAGCCATTATTAAAGGAAGGAAGAAGTCCTCTTCTGAAGTTTACTATAGAGTACTAGTTGAAGAGCCCATTACATGGGCCACAGTGCCACTGCTAGCCGGTCACAGGTCAGTCATGCTCAGTAGAGACTGCTCACGCTGCGGCTAATACAAAGCTGGATGCTTCTTTGGAGCGCCCCACTCTATCAGCCTTGTCACGCCCAGTCTCTACTGAGCATGACTTCATTGTTACACGCTTTCTAGCAAATTATTATATAGGATGGTCTACCTTTCAATAGTGGTGCTGCAGTAGGAATTTATCCAGAGAAGGTATTTCCTTTGGACTCGTTGTAGACTTTCTTCAGGAAAGATTCCAGAAAGAACTTAAAGGGATGGTAATCTTTCACAAAAACAGCAGCTCCAATTAATTTTCATAGTATTTGAGCCATAGAGAGTATTATTTCAATACTGTCAGAGTTGTAGTTCAAGAGTAATTGAATAATAAAGTATAATTTGGAAAAGAAAAAGTAACTGCAGCATCTAAAGCCTCTGTTGCAAGATGGATCAAGGACTGCATTATTCAGTCTTATAATGCATCTAAAAGAGATCAAACCATCAAGGTAAAATCTGTTTCTACCAGATTTATCCACAGTGGAACACAGGATCCATGAGATAAAGTATCCTATCACAGGAGGGCAATACACTTGCATAAAAAAGTCTCTCTGGAGGTGGAGACTCCCTCTCTACTCCATTTTACCCTCACCATACATGGTTCGTTTTAAAAGTGACCTCAAAGGAGATGGCCAGGGCACATATATTCTTAACCTGCTTTTATATTTTCTTAACATATATGGGTTGTTCAGTCCCCCCAGTAGGCAGGTCCCTCTGTCTTGCCTGTTTACAGCTAGCTGTTGTTCAGTGTTTTTTTGAGACCTCTTGTCTCTTTTTTGGAGTGCTGTGCTAGTTTGGTGTCCATTGCCACCTTGGTTATTCAGATCCAGAATAGTCCTAGGGAACTCTTGTTTCATGGGGATGTGTGGGAGGTCTTTCTCCTTAATCTCCCTGGTAATCTCAGCTTTGGTATATCCCCATGGTACTTGTGTTTCATATTGAACTTAAGAGAAAATAGGAATTTAGTGTTCTTACCTGTTAAATAATTTTCTCTTTAGTCCATATGGAACACAGGTCTCCCACCCAGAGAAAAAAGCCTGATCTGTGTTGCTTTCCCGAGTCTTCTTTGGGTCTTCATCCTGGGAGATTTTATTTTCTTCTTACCCACTTATTTTCCTTTACTGTGGCTTTTTTTCACTTGATTTCTGGAGTTTGTACGCAGGGGTTAATCTGGAGGAGGAGGGAGTCTCCACTTTGTTTTTTGTGATGTGCCCTGTCCTCAGGAGGAGAGTTTCAACCCTATGAGAGAAAAGTGTTTAACAAGGAGGAAAACTAAAATCCCATTTTCTCTTAGTCCATATGGAATCCAGTCCTCCCATCATGAGAAAAAAAGCTGTGCTTCTTTCCCCAGCCAGAGGAGTCCTCTTGGGGTCTTTTTCAGGGTGTTTCCTTCTTTTATTTTTGCTTTTTGTACGTTCTTTGTGCCACTTTGCTAAACGTGAATCTGGATAGGCAGGGGGTTGAGCAGGAAGAAGAGGAGGGAGTCTCCTCCTTAAAGAATCTGTGTTTTTTGAAGTTCCCTGAAGGAGGGGAGCTCAACTCCTTGTTTCTGTGTTTCATATAGACTAAGAAAAAGGATCTAACGGTAAGTTTGCTAAAATCCGCTGGGGTTGCTGGCAGGTCAGACCATTTTATAATAAATAGAAGGGCCAGTGGTTGAGCATGGATCTTCCGTATGATAGCACTGCTGCACAGTTTACTTTTACCAGGAAAATTAAGTTGAGAAGAGATATGCAAGACCAAGCGATAGTCAATTCTGGATAGTGGGAAGGATGGCTTATAAAAGAAAATGAAGGTAGCCTTCCTTACAGTGATGGGGTATGTGTCATTATTATGATTGTATGTATTTGTGGGTTCTAGCATGCTTTGTGTTTCATTAGTACCCTTAAATCCCCTGAGGGTGCATTGGAAGTTTGCACAGGCAAGGCCCTCCCCACTTCTTGTATCAGTTTGGCTCTATGATTCCAGTTTGTAATTATTACTTTCCAAATATAGGATGATGCAGAATGGCACCAGTACCTAATGTAACTCTTTCCAGACAGAGGGAAGTGTGGCCTTCACTGGTCACTCCCTGTATGGTTACCTCCTGGCGCTGAACTGGTAAACCCTGAGCCTCCTCTATAGGGGAATTGTGGTACAACATTGTGGCATTACCTCAACCTATCTGGGTACCCAGAGTATGGCTGGCCTCCCCAGATAGTAACATAATGATAATAATATGCTAACACCTCGTAAACTATGAAAACATAAGGGTTTGTATTAAACAGTAAAATAGACAAATAAAATGCAATGCAATACAGTTATTAACTAAACACACCAGTCACTGGCTACCCAGGACCCAATTCCCTCCCAAACCACCTTTTACCCTCCTGCAGCTTCGCTCTAGCATCAGATTAAAGTTCATGCACTTGTTGGGGCCCTTTAACTGTAATCCCCCAGGGAGGTGTAGCTGGGACAGCCTTTATTTGAAGCGGGCGGAAGTGATGGTGCCTGTCGTTGGGCAGGGAAGAGATTTCTCCTTACCAGTCCAGAGGTTGCTGTTTACAGGGAAAGAGAATGTCAGCTTACTTCAGTCATACCAGCCAGCTCTCCCGATTTTAAGGGCCAAACCCGTTGTCCTGCCGCATTTAGATTATGTCACGCTTTCTTGACCTCTTCCCTTCTTCCTAAGTATGCCCATACCTCTCCAGCAGCATTAACACTTTAATTAAGTCACTTCATCATGTGACTTCACATGCGTGTCGTGCTTCATATACTCCACCTGAGCAACTTATTCCTAAGTGCTCAGTCTGAGCAGCACACGGCAACAACAGTGCCGACAATATTCCTAAGAGCTGTGGTCCAAGTCTCCCTGATCATCATCCTGTCTGACCAGGTACAATTCCGACTCACTGATTCTGACAGTTTGTTACTTTGGCTCCACCTGAGAGCCCTCTGGCACTAAATGGGTTAATGCCAGCCTGTAATACTATCCTGTCTATAATAACTCCAACATATCCAGCCACTTAATCAATTACATCCATACTCAATCAATGGCTTCATATATACCAGGAGCCTGTTATTTTAACCCTTTCTTTTACTCAAAGAGTTAAAGGATAGGCAGATCTGCCGTTAGAGTAGAATGGTTTTGGTGTAGGTCAGAAGGAGATATATATCACAAGAGTCTCTTTTTGAGACCCAGATCCCTCTGTCCTTCCCTGGTGTCCCTGAGTTTAGGAGATCGGACTGTGTGGGGAAGTGTATCACATTGCTGCACAGCAATAAAACTCAGTATATGTGATTTTAAATTGGGCTTGTTCTAAATTTATTTATTCAGTTACACAAAGATTTGTCATGAATTAACCTAAATGTCACCTAAACACAAGTGTCCCTCTTTGGGCATTTGAAATGTTGGGAGGTATGCTTCAGTTGTGGCCACATGGAAACCCAACTCAGCTACTCCTGCAAGTGGATCTTCATCTGCTGCAGCTGTGTCCCATCTCTGGCTATTTTCAGTCTCAGCTGTTTAGCAGGTCTACTCAGACCTGCTGGGCAATTCGATCCACTGATAGACCACCTAACACTTTCTCTCTGCCTGTACAGCCTCCTTTTCATGTTCTACATCTACCCAGTAAGTATATTGTATCCCAAGCCTCTTTTTCATGTTTTGAGCATGCTCAGTATTGAAGTCCAGCCTCCTTTTCACATCCTGAGCACAACCTCACAGTTCTAAACAGCCTAGTACGTCCTTCTCAGGCCCTAGGAGACCCAAAATAGAAAATACCCAAGGGCTTACACTAACTTAATGTCAGACATTAGATTCTATTGTTTGAATGCTATAGAGAAAAATATTTAACAAAGCATTAACAACATGTGTTTTTATGCCTAAATGTGATGTCAAGTGAATTGACAGCAGTGGGAAACCTGGAATTACAGAGCCCTGACTAGCTTCCCTGTGGGAACACTTATCATGCTTTTTACTATACAGAAATGTGTCCTTATTTTGCACAGCAATTGTGCAATGCCTCGTACTGCCTGATGACTTAGGATTTGCTGTCTAAATCAAACACATTTACTTTCTAGAAAGAAAATGCACACTGGACAGGGAAAATACCTCACGATTTCCTCTTATTACTTGCTTTGTAACTGAAGTTTGTAGCAGGTCAGCAAGATCTGTTTCCAAAGAGATCTGATTCCTCAACAACGATAGGCATTAACCCTTAGAGTGTTAAAGAGGTCTTCAAACCATTGCAAAACAGTGTGATGGAGAGCCCGCTAGCACACAAGGGGTTAAGTGGAAATAATTTAGCAGTGTATATAACTAGCAGTCTGGTGATTTTCTCATAGACTTTTAGTTGTGTTATGGTAGCTTAACTGCAGTCACCATTATAAAACCGCACAACATCTTTCGCTTATTTAAGTCCCCATCTGGCGACTAGCTGCTTAGTAGCGCTAGTAACCACACCAGAATTATTACCTGATTTAATAGATTTATGCTTTCTTCCATAGCTGACAGTAGCACGGATCGTGGACAGCTTGCCATAGTGATGTCCGCACACCACGCTGTCAGTCCTTTTTGGAGCTGGCTGGCTCCTAGCAACGCCTCCTAGACCCGGCTGGGACTAACAGCACAGGTGTGCGGATGTCACTATGGCAAGATGTCCGCCCTCTGTCCTGACTGTCACCCATGGAAGAAAGCTTAAATCTATTAAATAAGATAATAATTCTGGTGTGGTGACTAGCGCTACTAAGCAGCTAGTCGCCAGATGGGGACTTAATTAAGCTAAAGATGTTGTGCAGTGGTAGTTCCGCTTTAAAGTAAGAATATTATTGCTTGAGAGAGTCTCTTTTAAAACATCAAAGAGGCTGATGTTCTAAGACTTTTCTTTTTGTTCTTCCTATATATTGTAAATTGGAAGTACACATAATTTTATATATATATATGTATATATATATATTTATATGGAAAGATCAGATCTTAAAAAAAAAAGGTAAGTAAATCATCTGAGGCAATCCAATTGCAATATAGGGGACAATTAAAATTGCCCACAATTGATTTAACCCTTTGAGTGCCAGAGGGGTATGCAACACAGTGCTTACCAGAGCTTGATGTAACGAAAGAAGCCATTCACACCAAACCGAAGGGAAGCTTGAATGCGTTCCCTTGGGCAGCTGGGAGGGAGGTGGGATGAGAATAAGAACTGTGCCGAAGATTCAGTTTACCCATTATGTGGAAGTGCACAGCTTGAAGATTAAATAGCTTTAAACGTACGTAAGCGAAACAAAAACAAACCCATTTCCAAAAACTACTTTAATAACTAAACCTATGCTAAAAACATTTTAAGAGGTGAATGTTCCCCTATAAGACCCACATATTTTAAGTTGTGATGGTTAATATGGCATTGTTTCTTTCTCCTTATAGCAGATTGAAGATGACTCTTCCATCCCCAGATCCTAAATATGATCTAAGAGGCATCTGTGCAGAGGTTCAGTGCTTGCATTTTAGTTGCATGGTTCAAAGACCGTGCCCACCACTTCTCTTCTCTGGGTGAGTAAACTGTCTTGTAATGCTACAATATAAATACTGTAGTTATTTTATATCCCATATATCACTGTGGAGTTGGGACTTTGAATTTTAAAACAATTTTGGATTCTGTATTCCCAATTATGCTTCTGAATTTCCATCGCTCTGCACTCTGCAACAGCATAGTGAGAATCAGTTTACTGATAGTAACTGAAAGTGCATAAATTCTGCTTTAGAGACATGTGGCGAGATGCAGGAAATGTGCGCAATCGCTATTTCCCATGTGAAAACCACTAGGGAATAGGTTTGTGCATGATTTTGTTGAATTGCGCATGAAAATTCAAGAATAGCGAACGGCTGCGTATATTTATTTTTTTGTTGGCGTGGCTAAGATTTGCAAATCTGTGTGAGTGGAATAGCGAATGCGCCTAATTCAAGAACTGCTATTGTGAAATAATTTATATGTCTGTGTACTGTTGTCATAAAATGAAATTTTTTATGTGCAATTCAAGAAGCGTTCGGTATTTAGCTTCCTGGATTAGAACATGCGCAAAATGTGTTTGTGCACAAAAATGCCTTTATCCAATGCGAACGTTCCCTGCATCTCGCCAATGGTGACATACATGGATTAAATGTTATTATAAATATAGCTTACCTTAATGTGCATTTTCTTTTGCAATGTGTGCACCTGAATTCATCTCAGCCCCCACTGATAGTGTAAAGACTTCTGGCCATGTAGGGAGTGGTGTAGGTGCAGACAACCTGTTGTTTTCCAGCTGTGTGTGTACAAGACTCAAAGACCTTTGTATGTATAGCTTGGAAGAGAAGGGAGGATATGATAGAAATATTTAAATATATTAAATGATTAATAAAGGGTGGAAAGAAGTATTTTTTTGGAAAAAGAGAAATAGTAGAAGAAGAGGACATGACCTAAAAGACGGTGTAAGATTTGGAATTAATGTGCAAAAGTAGTGCTTTACTGAAAAGCTAATACATTTATGGAACAGTGTTCCAGTAGAAGTGGTGGGGGGAATAATGCGATAAAGGAATGAAAAAATGGCTGGAATAGACAAAAGTCTATTCTGAGAACTATATAAGACTTTGCATTTTATCTGGATAGGAAATTGGGCAGACTGGATGGGTCAATTGGTTTGTATCTGCTGGGAAAATCTTTGTTTCTTATGTCATCCACAACCGTTAAGTGTTTGATTAAGGATGGTAATAGGTGTTTGCCAATAATTGAGAAGAATGTTGCCTGGCTCCAACTGGAGACTGAATGCTAGGTTTACACAAACACAAAGACACGCAGAGACAGATGCACATACTCAGAAACGCACACTCAGAAATACAGACAGATGCACAAGCTCAGAGAAACAGACAGACATACACACAGACAGACACACACACACACACGTGCACACAGACAGACACACTCTCAACTTATTGCGCCGTCCTTTGGACTGACAGAAATGAAGTAAATGAAGGGTGTGCATAATTTCATTCATGTTTCCCCACCCATGCCAACCCGTAATTCAAGCCAAATCATCTACTCTATAGCCTCCCTGAAGGAGTCATTTTCTCAGTGTGCATTATTTACATACTTGGTAACTTTCAGTTGTTGTCTTCCTCTGGTGCGGTAGGGGGTGAGAAAAATGACTCGAACCGTGTCAGAAAGGGGCGGGGCTTGACACGATTTGGGGGGACAGGGCTTAAAAGTGTGACACAGATCGTTCAAGAAGGCTGGGGAAGGAGGAGCACAGAGGGAAAGAGCAGCAGTGGGCAGAGTTTCAATATAACCTCCCCACAGGCCCGGACTGGGACAAAAAATAGGCCCGGGCATTTAAAGCTGAGCAGCCCATTTTTATTTTTTGAGCAGCCCAGGGGGGGGGGGGGGGCGCGCGTTCGCTCTTTTTTTTTTTTTTTTTTTAACGCCCGGACCCAGGGCCGGTGCAAGGATTTATGTATACACAGGGCGAAGGTGCATTTTGATGTCCCCACCCCCCTCCGACACAATCCCCTGCCCCCATATTCACCTCCACACTCTGCCCACCCCATCCTCCTCCCCACATTTCCCCTTCCACAATTCCCCCTTCATCTCCACATTGCCCCTTCCACAATGCCCCCTTCATCTCCACATTGCCCCTTCCACAATGTCCCCTTCATCTCCACATTGCCCCTTCCACAATGCCCCCTTCATCTCCACAATGCCCCTTCCACAATGCCCCCTTCATCTCCACAATGCCCCTTCCACAATGCCCCCTTCATCTCCACAATGCCCCTTCCACAATGCCCCCTTCATCTCCACATTGCCCCTTCCACAATACTCCCTTCCACTCCACAATGCCCCCTTCATCTCCACATGGCCCCTTCCACAATGCTCCCTTCCACTCCACAATGCCCCCTTCATCTCCACATTGCCCCTTCCACAATGCTCCCTTCCACTCCACAATGCCCCCTTCATCTCCGCATTGCCCCTTCCACAATGCTCCCTTCCACTCCACAATGCCCCCTTCATCTCCACATTGCCGCTTCCACAATGTCCCCTTCATCTCCACAATGCCCCTTCCACAATGTCCCCTTCATCTCCACAATGCCCCTTCCACTCCACAATGTCCCCTTCATCTCCACATTGCCCCTTCCACAATGTCCCCTTCATCTCCACATTGCCCCTTCCACAATGCCCCTTCCATCTCCACAATGCCCCCTTCATCTCCACATTGCCCCTTCCACTCCACAATGCCCCTTCATCTCCACATTGCCCCTTCCACAATGTCCCCTTCATCTCCACATTGCCCCTTCCACAATGCCCCCTTCATCTCCACAATGCCCCTTCCACAATGCCCCCTTCATCTCCACAATGCCCCTTCCACAATGCCCCCTTCATCTCCACATTGCCCCTTCCACAATACTCCCTTCCATTCCACAATGCCCCCTTCATCTCCACATGGCCCCTTCCACAATGCTCCCTTCCACTCCACAATGCCCCCTTCATCTCCACATTGCCGCTTCCACAATGTCCCCTTCATCTCCACAATGCCCCTTCCACTCCACAATGCCCCCTTCCACAATGCACCCTTCCACTCCACAATGCCCCCTTCATCTCCACATTGCCGCTTCCACAATGTCCCCTTCATCTCCACATTGCCCCTTCCACAATGTCCCCTTCATCTCCACATTGCCCCTTCCACAATGTCCCCTTCCTCTCCACAATGCCCCCTTCATCTCCACATTGCCCCTTCCACTCCACAATGCCCCCTTCATCTCCACATTGCCCCTTCCACAATGCTCCCTTCCACTCCACAATGCCCCCTTCATCTCCACATTGCCGCTTCCACAATGTCCCCTTCATCTCCACAATGCCCCTTCCACAATGTCCCCTTCATCTCCACAATGCACCTTTCCACTCCACAATGCCCCCTTCCACAATGCACCCTTCCACTCCACAATGCCCCCTTCATCTCCACATTGCCCCTTCCACAATGCCCCCTTCCACAATGCCCCCTTCCACAATGCACCCTTCCACTCCACAATGCCCCCTTCATCTCCACATTGCCCCTTCCACAATGCCCCCTTCATCTCCACAATGCCCCCTTCCACAATGCCCCCTTCATCTCCACAATGCCCCCTTCCACAATGCCCCCTTCATCTCCACAATGCCCCTTCCACAATGCCCCCTTCATCTCCACATTGCCCCTTCCACAATGCCCCCTTCATCTCCACAATGCTCCCTTCACCTCCACAATGCCCCTTCCACAACGCCCCCTTCATCAACTGCCCCTTCATCTCCACATTGCCCCTTCCACAATGTCCCCTTCATCTCCACATTGCCCCTTCCACAATGCCCCCTTCATCTCCACAATGCCCCTTCCACAATGCCCCCTTCATCTCCACAATGCCCCTTCCACAATGCCCCCTTCATCTCCACATTGCCCCTTCCACAATGCTCCCTTCCACTCCACAATGCCCCCTTCATCTCCACATTGCCCCTTCCACAATGCTCCCTTCCACTCCACAATGCCCCCTTCATCTCCACATTGCCGCTTCCACAATGTCCCCTTCATCTCCACAATGCCCCTTCCACTCCACAATGCCCCCTTCCACAATGCACCCTTCCACTCCACAATGCCCCCTTCATCTCCACATTGCCCCTTCCACAATGCACCCTTCCACTCCACAATGCCCCCTTCATCTCCACATTGCCCCTTCCACAATGCCCCCTTCCACAATGCACCCTTCCACTCCACAATGCCCCCTTCATCTCCACATTGCCCCTTCCACAATGCCCCCTTCATCTCCACAATGCCCCCTTCCACTCCACAATGCCCCCTTCCACTCCACAATGCCCCCTTCCACAATGCCCCCTTCATCTCCACAATGCCCCCTTCCACAATGCCCCCTTCATCTCCACAATGCCCCTTCCACAATGCCCCCTTCATCTCCACATTGCCCCTTCCACAATGCCCCCTTCATCTCCACAATGCTCCCTTCATCTCCACAATGCCCCTTCCACAACGCCCCCTTCATCAACTGCCCCTTCATCTCCGCAATGCCCCTTGATCCCCTACCTTAAATCCCTGGTGATCTAGCGGCGACGCGGCGTACCATCAGTGTGATCTGTGCCTCCTTCTGCACAGAGCTGCATCTCCCGCGCGCGGTTCGCAATAATGCAGAGTGCTGGGAGATGATGTCATCTCCCAGCGCTCTGTATTAATACGGAGACTGGGTCACCGGACCGGCCCACCGGGCAAATGCCCGGTGTGCCCGATGGCCAGTCCGGGCCTGCCTCCCCATATCCGGAGGAATCTGCTTCTGTCCCGGAGACCCTGTAAAGCAGTGTCAAAAACGGAGTTTCCGGGGCAAATCCGGAAAGTTCCCAGGTATGATTATTTACTCATTCATATTCTTGCAGAATACAACAAAAAAAGCACTTATACATGGTGCTGCATGGTAGAGCTGTACTATAGGTAATCTACCCATTCATGCCACGGTCTCCATGGGCAATATGAGACCTTCCATCCGTTGCCAAACTATAACTCCCATCATCTCCTGCCAGCCAAGGATTGGTGGGGGATGATGGGAGTTGTGGTCTTACAGCTGCTCGAGGGTGTCACCCTGGCATCCCTGACTTATAATATGTGGATTTAAAGCCACTGAGAGCATGTAACACACTCCCTGCCTTCAAAGACACAAGACTACTATTGTATTTTAAGCCACATCCCTGTCTTGCTCAGTAATAAGGAAGAAAGGGAATGGTTACTACATTGATTTCCAGAATCAATTGCTTTACTCACCCCTCTGGCACTCAAAATAGTCCCGGTGTTAATCCTTAAAGTGGAATTGCCACTTTGTAACAAGCTGGTGATTCTGAAAAGAGCGTACAATCACCCATATTTATGTTAGTGTTTTTTAATTTCAGACAGTAGTTTCTGAGATATTTAGCTTTATTTATTTGTCCTTTTATGCAGCTGAGCTTGTTCTTCATGGTAGGAAGTGGCAGTTGGTAATGCAGAGCTATGTGGAATGTTTGAGTCCTCCAGGGGTTCCTGATTGACTTGCATCTATCGATAAATAAATAAATATGTTATTAACAATTGCGCTAATTAAAAATGCCTAACATAAATATAGTTTGCTTTTGAAAAATCTTTCAGAATTACTTAGTTGTTACAAAGTGACCGTTGTGCTTCACATGCTTCTTTTTTTTATCTAATCTCCTCACTGTTGGGTCCATCTGCTCCCGCGCTGCCCCATTCCTTTCCCTGTCATGTGCTTCCAACACTCTAAAATATATGCACAAATTATTCAAATACTAGTACCGGAATCTTTGCCCAAACTCTTTCATTTGTATATAATCCAGTTTAATGATAGTAGAGCTGTAAGCCATATGAACAAAAAATGTCCTTTAATTTCATGATTTGTACCTCCAGGGCCTCCAATGGACTGGTCCATGTGTGGAATCTAAATAGACGGAGAGTGGAGACCGTGCTTGATGGTCATGGAGGGAAATCGGTTTACTGGATTCAAACTCTGCATGGCCGAGACTCACTCTTAAGGTAAAAATTCCATGTACATTATTGGGAGCCTAAATATTTAAAGATATACCTGAACCACATATTATTCATTATTCAAGCTTTCATGTTCAGATTGCTCTGTATCTAGACAATTTTTAAACACGTGGAATTCAATATTGTGTAATTTATGCATGAGCATACACTTATCCAGCAGAAATGTTACTTTAGAGCCAGGGAGTAATGTGAGTACAGAAAAGAGTCTTCTGTATTCCATAATAGAAGACAGGTAACTTCTTTATATATATGTATGTATTTATGGCCGGACAAAATGCCCCTTTGCATGAGAGATGGATAGTGAAGAATTTCTGTGACTCACAGTTTACGGATCTGATTTTGGATGATTATGAGATACTATTGTGCTTTTCTGCTCATGTTAGCCAGTTCCAAATTGAGCTTGGCTCCCCCATTTATTTTTCTACATGCCGCACTCCTAATTTCATGGCTTAGTAAATACTAACCTGCTTGTGTGATACCCGGATCTGTTGAATGTTTGTATTTTCCATTTTCTACTAAAATCTCCAATAAAAATCTATTAAATAAATAAAAAAATGGAGAAAAAAAAAGAGAGGTGAATGTGTCTTTACATATTATGCATTTGTAAAATTATACAGGTATTTGCATGCCAGTTCAAGGCAAAAGTTCCAGTCTTTTAAAGGGATAGTAATGTTTCATAATAAAAGCAGCTCTAATTAATCATCATAGTATTTGGGTCATGTAGAGTGTTATTTCTATTCTGTCAGAGTTGTAGTTCAAGAGTAATTGAATGATAAAGTATCCCCCTCCTGCCCCTTTTACTGATGTAACACTGCTCAGCTCAGAGCAGCAAGGTGTGTCCAGATAGATTGCAGAGAGGGACGATCTTCAATTAATATAAGGGAAAAAGCTAAAAAACCTGTCAAGGGGGTTCAGGGTTTTCATTGTTCTCACAGTAAGAAGATTGTCCCTTGCTGTTATCTGTCTGGTCTATGGACCAGATTCCACATCTGAGGAGAGGGGGCTTACACTAGTTAAAAGTGGCGGGATACTTTATCATTCAATTAGTCTTAAACCACAACTCTGACAGTATTGAAATGACACTCTCTATGACTCAAATACTATGAAGATTAATTGAAGCTGCTGTTTTTGTGAAACATTACTATCCATTTAAATGATGGATAATTGGGATAGCTGCAACGTATCAGGAGAGTCAATCTACTGTTACAAACAGCTATGAATCTCCTGACAGTGTGTGGAGCCGATCTGCTGTCTGCACTGTGAAAGTCAGTCTTTAAGAGAGAGCCTGGCATTTTCCTCTTACTGCTGGGATCTAAGTTCAGAGTGAACCTTTCACTAGGTTCAGTAAATAAAGGGACAAGAGGAATGTTCTAAATTGAGGGGTACAGGCTGCTGTTTACAGCCTGGACCCCTCATAAAATAACATTAAACTAAATAAATATAAACACTATAAAGATAGTTATTTTAATATAATGTGCACCTTGACATTTTAACCCTATAATTGCCAAACCACAGCAAAAACCTACACACTTAGGGTATTTTGTAAACAGGAGAACTAGTGGAATATAGTCAGTGGTATTTCACAACAAGCACACTAATTGTGTTCAAACAATCAAGGTGGAGTTATGAACTAACTATCATTCTCTCACACACACTCTCCAAGAAATCCTTAAAGTGGAACTATCAAGCTAAATAAAGGTCCCCCCCCAATAATTAGGCATATGGCGATATGCTTAGAAACAGTGCTATTATCAAGCATAAGTACAACGTTATGAAGAAATCCTTATTCTTCTTAGAATGGCGGCCAGGCTTCTTGCTTTAGAGGCATCTGCGTGCCTGCACCGTCAGTCCCTTCCTGTTACCTTAAGGTACAATGAAGGAGACCGGGAAGGACAGCACAGGCGTGCAGATGCCTCTAAACCAAGATGTCTGCACCCAAGCCACTGGTCTCAGAAGAAGAAGTAGTTCTTCATAACGCGGTACTTGTGCACGATAATAGCACGGTTTCTAAGCTTATCACCATATGCCTAATTATTGGGGGGGCTTTATTTAGGGTGATAATTCCGCTTTAAGGGTTTAAATAACTATTCATGGAGAATTAAATGTTATAAAGAGGGATATTTATAGAAGAATATCCATTTTGTGGTTAACATTACATGTTCTTCTCTGATATGTGTCATACAAACTTACATTTTTTCCCAAGCTCCTTATTAGTTTGCAGTTAGGATAATTTTAAAGTCCAGCAAATTAATAGGGAATTATACCCTTGGATATAGTTCAGGCCATATAGACATTGAATAGATGGTTCTAATAGGATATCTGTAGTTACACTGCAAGCTTCAAGATGCATACTGAACTCCATTTTGTCAGTTACAGTTTTCACAAAAGAAAAACTGAGCCATTCTGGAGTAAACCATCTGTACCATAGGGCACACATAAACATTCCTTATGCTCTAAATGATTTTGAACCCTGCTAGAGAGGTCTGCAATGCATTGCTTTCCAAGGTGTTAGATATCACTTTAGCATTCATGGGGTTAAAAGCCCCTTTTAAAGCAATAGGATGTTTGTACTTGTCCCCTATGGTGCAGATGAGGTGCTCTAGAACTGCTTCTCTTTTCTACATTAGGCCATATATGTGCTGGTTCATGTTTTGATTCAGAAGGGACCAACTGGCAAGACCTGATAAGATGGAGTTCAGTATGCCTCTTGCTGTGGAGCTTTTGGGAGAGTTTATTTAATTTGCTTGCTATCATTTAAATGATTTGAACTATATATTCTCTTAAAAAATATCTGTTCAAAGTCTGTACCGCCTCAGTTATGTCTAAAGAGGAACTTTCATGTTGTATAAAGTTCTCCTACAATAATTAAGTATATGGCGATTAGCTTCAGAATAGTTATATCACATCTCAGAAATACCTGATACAAAAGTTATCCTCAATGCGTTGCGTACCCCTCTGGCACTCAAGGGGTAAATCTTCGGAGACTGAATGGCCAGGTTAGTGCTGTCTGCATGTCTGTGTTGTCAGTTCCTTCTGGCTACTGTGTGCCACACTGCAATGCTTCTTAGTGGATACCGGGACTGACAGCACAGGCACGCAGACAAGATGTCTGCACTGATGCCTGGCTTCCGGTTTCTGAATATTAAAGATATCTTTTGAATCGGGTATTTCTGAGATGTAATATAACTATTCTGAAGCTAGTCACCATATACATAATTATTGTAGGGCGACTTTATACATTGTGAAAGTGCCGCTTTAATGGTATAGTTTCCTATAAGTATATTAAACATGCAGATACTTGAGGGCATTACTGGATGATTAACTTTTAAATGATGGGGGCATCACATTTTGAAATCAAACAGATATATTATCTTAATCCTTTCAGAGCAGAAGTGTGAGAAACACATTGCAAATCAACGTATTACTCGCTGCTTTGGCACTAAAAGAGTTAAGGACATGTGAGGTACTTGCCTAATTACAATTAATGTGAAACTCAGTAAATTGTTGGAAGTAATTTCATGGCTCCTTGTACCAAATGATTACTGGAGGGCAGAACTACATTAATAGTGTATCCAATCTTTCATGAAATCATTGAATCTGTTTAATGAAAAACATGGGCTGGATATGTACTTGCAATTGCTTGTAATTTTACCCTGAAGATGATTAACAAGTTATTGCTTTGCTTTGGCAATTCCAGCACGTGCTGTGTTCTTCAAAACGTTGCTTTTGAGATTCTTTAATGCATTGTAGTGCATTGCAGTGTTTGTGTCCAATATTCATGTGGACACCATTGATATGAGAATACAAGTTTCCAAGAGGCTGGTAATTGTAATGCCAAGTTGTCTAACTGTATGGGCAAAGATTCTAATTTGTCTTTCAAGCAAAATTATTGTACAGCTGTAATATTGTGTTTGTTAAACGGTCCGTAGGGCAACAGTAGTTACATTGCATGTAGAACAAGGCTTCTGTCAGCCATACCAATTCAGCAGTTTTACACTGAAGGCTGTGAAATGTCTGATAGATCTGACTAGATTTATCACTAATGCCAGCAGGTGTGTTTTTAGAATTGCTGTAGTTTGTAGCTGTCCCCAAACTGGAACTAAAAGTGAGGCTGATGTACTGTGAAAAAATGGAGCAATTTTGGGACAACCATCTGAACCATAGGGAACAAATGAAAATATCCATTGACTTGTATGATGACCTTTACTACTTGAATGTTAGAGAGGCCTCCAACACTTTGCTTTACAATGCATTGGAGACCTCCTTAGCATTCAAGGGGTAAAATACCCATTGTAATCAATGGGAATTAGTATTTCTTCCCTATGGTGCAGTTGGTTTGTTCCAGAATTGCAGCATGTTTCATGGTAAATCAGACTGTGTCTGCTTTCTATATATTTGAAAGCATAGCAAAGGAATATTGACTTAAACAGTAAAAATATATACTGGTAGATAACTTAGCAGAAAGTCTAATTTCAATGTAAATATTATGAGGAAACCACGCTGAAACACTTCATCACTGATAAGGTGGACTTACACAATATGAGATGGCTGTGGGCTCATCCTGTTCCATCTTATTGATTGTTCAAAACATCTAATTTTTGTTATAGATAAATATGTTGACAGTCATTAGTAAAAAAAGAACCTTGGGACGGATCAAGTAATTGAAAATGTTGCCATTGTTTTAGAAAGTCCCTCAAATATGGAACATATTGACAGTGTTTTAAATAACATTGAACTTTGTTATGCCAATCATTTTTTACAACAGTGATATGCATGGCCAGTACTCTATATTCAGGAACAGGTTTTCAGGATACCACTGAAACAAGTTTATTTTATAAATATGATGAAAGAACTGTAATGTTGGTATTTCTTTCTGTGCTGTCTAGTTTTTGCGCAAGAGTTTATGATGTGATTTGGGTTCTTATGCAAATTACGTTTTTGTCTACCACCACCTATGTCCTGTTATATATCTTTTTAAAGTAAAACAATAGTTTGAGATATTTAACTTTGCCATTTTATTCAAATCCTACAGTGCTGACTAGTACAACCATCTGCCATCTACTAACATTCAGAAGTGTCTAATTTACATAAACAGTCAAAAAATAAAGCCAAGTATCTCATAAACTATTTTTATAAATAAAAAATCCTAACATAACTTATAGGTGATTTTGAAAGCTTTTTTAAAAGAACCTAAATTGTTATTAGGTATTTGTTCCACTTTAATCCTTTCAATTCCAGAATACCCTGTTAAAGTCTTGGCAAGATGAGCCATTTTTCCAAGGCTGTATGTCATACTTGTAATGGGTACCTAAGTCCACGGATGGTTTCTCTCTCCTGAGGTGGGCTACAAGCAGGTAGCCTTGCCGGTCATTCTCCCAGAGCTGCTTCCTAGGATGGGTGTCAACAAGAGACCCTTGATACCACCCAGCGACAAAGAGACAGGACACAGATAAAGTTCCAAACTAACACACTCTATTTCACAAACTTCAGGTATTTATACACAGTGAACCACATCAGGATATAATACCAGACAAAGGACAGTGACATATGATGTAAACATAATACAAAGGGCCAGACATGATTACATTATTTAGACTGATGAGGGGCAAACTCTAGGACAAAGGACTGAGGGGCTCGAATACACATTTCAAACAATGGCCAGAGGGTTGAAGCATTTTTGAATATTCCGCTTCAACCCCTGGCCAATCCGGAGCCTAGAATCGGGTGACCAATCCTGGTCAAGAGTGTCATGGCCGTCTCGGCCTATCAGAACCTTGGGGCAGGCAGCTAATTGACCAATCCCTGGGCCGCCTACGTTTCCCCATGTTAATTCTATGGGGGACCTTTAAACTTGTCACCCAGGGCTTTGGCCAATCAGGAAGCTGCCTACTCTCCTATGTAAAATCTATGGGGCCTTTTGAATATGTAGCCCCACACGGCAGCCAGCCTGTGGCCCGTTATAGACGTGAATCCAGTCTTTTAGAGGAGCTGTTCTTCATGTAACCCCAACCAAACTGCCAGACACTGATCCACGGCCCGCCACAATTCCCCTTAGGGGGCGGGCTGCCATAGTCTTGCCAACAGCCTCCAAGTAACGGCCTAGGGTCTGTTACACTACTGACCTGGAAAAATTCCTTAACATCACTCCTTCTGTAAAATAAATAACTAATTGTAAAAAATATATCAGATCTTGTTGGTGGTGGTGGGGGGGACATCTGGACCCTTCTGATGCCCTTCCCAAGTATTGGTAGGATTGTGGTAAGTGATCAGTACTGGTGAAAAGAAAATATCTTCCTTCCTTCAATAAAAGCTTGCAGTTGCACTTCAGATCGAGTCTTAAACAAATATGGCCAGCTTGATAAAAGTAAAAAACCTTTATTGAATGAGTGCCTTCCTTCCCTCCTACTTAAAGGGATAGTAATACTTCATTTTAACTTTATTTTATTTTGTAGGCATTAAAAAAACATGAAGAATGATATAAGTCTTATCTCTGAAACCTTTATGGTTTAAGAGATATTCACAAACAAAGTATCCCCCCCCTGTTCAACCAGATCAGAAGGGAGATGCCCAGGTAGACTGCAGAGAGGGACAATCTTCAATTAAGATAATGGAAAAAGCTGAAAAACTTGTCAAGGGGGGAAGGGCTTTCATTGTTTTCATACAAAGAAAATTGTCCCCTTCTGTTATCTGTACTGTCATACAACCAGACTCACATCTGAGAAGAGAAGGCTTACACTAGGTAAAAGGGGCGGGGAGGGGAACTTTGCTTGTGAATATCTCATAAACCATAAAGGTTTGAGAGATAAGACATATCATTCTTCATGTTTTTTTAATGCCTACAAAATAAAATAAAGTTAAAACGAAGTATTACTATCCCTTTAAGCAGACGTTTCCTGAACTTCTGGATCAAGTGGGAGGAGAAAAAATGACCACTCATATCATCAATTACATTATTGGTTTCCTGCTACTCTCACTAAAGCTGAGACTTTGGGGAGTCCCACTTTGAGTAAGGGAGAGGGAAGGAAGGCAGCAAGTGCAAGTGTTGCAACTGTTAATCACTTACATGATTATCTATGTGAGCAGTACCATTGGGGGTGTCAGGAGGGACCCAGATGCACCTCAATGAGGTCTGAACTTAAAATACAAAAAAAATAATCCTGTGTGTGCATTCGGGCATGCATACTGCCTTCTTCTTCTGCCTAGTTCAACTGCCCACTAGCAGTCACAGATCCCCCACATATAATGTTTAACTCCCTAGCCTGGTTACCCTGCCCTCTGGTAGTCACAATTCCCAACATGCTGTCTGAACCCCAGCCTAGTGCAAATGCCTATAGATTGAGAATCCGTGATCTACGGGCATGTCTATGTATATTCTACAGACAGGATACAGATAAGAAAATAATCGTATTCATGTCAACTAATCATACTTTGCAATAGACTTTGGGCCTTATGTATCAAAGCAGACTGGAGCAATTCTGGGGCAAACAATCTTCACCATAGGGGACATAGAAGTACCTATTGATCTAAATAAACAAATACAGAGGACAGAAGGAGGGCATTTTAGTATATAAACTGTGTCTGAATGTAACAGGAAGATACTCAGATACAGTTGGCTGGTGAGGAACAATCTATTCACCTACTAATAAGCAGCAGGGAAAGAAATGCTCGCCCCTGTCTGAGCTTCCATTGGGGATTCAAATAAATAATCTGTTACTTTCACATATAAGAATGTAGTAACATAAAAACATATGACACATATGTCTCACATTCATAAAATGTTAGTCTATATGCGTGTTTCAATGTCATCCAGATCTTTTTATCAACATGTAAACAATCAACTTTTCTTTTTGCATTGACTGGTCACATCTTGATAAAAAGTCTGGAGGGTCGTGAATCGCTTCTATGTATTAACCTTTTTTATGAATGTGAGACGTGTGTGTCATATTTTTTTATGTTATTAAACTTTTTATACCTGAAAGCAACAGATCATTTACTGGAATCCCCAGTGGAAGTTCCGACAGGGGTGAGCGTTTCTTTCCCTGCTTCTTATTAGTAGGTGAATGTATTGTTGTTAACCAGCCGACTGTCATAAAATGAATTTGTGTATTCCCTCTTAAATGCTGGAGGGGTCTCAATTGTATTACTTTGCAATGCATTGGAGACATATTTAGCATTCAGTAGGGAAAAAAGTAAATTCAAATCAACTGGAATTTTTTGTATGGAGGATGTAGTTTGACCCAGTATTGCACGTATTAAGCGTATTAAAACCAGTCCTTTGTTTTTATATTATGGTTTCTCTTTTTCTTGTCTCAGTCAGGGCAGAGATTTACAAATCTGTACATGGAATTTGGAAGAAGGAAGGAATGAAGTGGTAGAATCGATTTCTGTGGAGAGTGTTGGCTTCTGTAAGTGTTCCTTATCAAAAGCTGAGAGGTGCCTCTTAGCCATGCCAGGAAAGGATAGCTCACAGGTAAGAAGTGTTCCTCGTTTTAATAAAATTATTATTCAACATCTATTCAAGGTACAAGACTGGGGATGGACAAAATGTTCTGTTGTTTTTTCAGCAGGAACTTCTGTTGAAATAAACACACAATTTTAATATTTTTCATAAAAATTCCTGCAGATAAAAAATTCATTAAAGGGATAGTAATACTTCATTTTAACTTTATTTTATTTTGTAGGCATTAAAAAAACATGAAGAATGATATAAGTCTTATCTCTGAAACCTTTATGGTTTAAGAGATATTCACAAACAAAGTATCCCCCCCCTTGTTCAACCAGATCAGAAGGGAGATGCCCAGGTAGACTGCAGAGAGGGACAATCTTCAATTAAGATAATGGAAAAAGCTGAAAAACTTGTCAAGGGGGGAAGGGCTTTCATTGTTTTCATACAAAGAAAATTGTCCCCTTCTGTTATCTGTACTGTCATACAACCAGACTCACATCTGAGAAGAGATGGCTTACACTAGGTAAAAGGGGCGGGGAGGGGAACTTTGCTTGTGAATATCTCATAAACCATAAAGGTTTGAGAGATAAGACTTATATCATTCTTCATGTTTTTTTAATGCCTACAAAATAAAATAAAGTTAAAACGAAGTATTACTATCCCTTTAACATTTAAGCCTTTTCACTAATTCTGAGAGAACATGGTGATTTTAGCCTATTCTTTCTATGGTCATGATAATTTCCTCTACAGTGCTATAAAACCCCCACTGTGCTGTGATATTTTAGTGGGTAGTCCAAGAGAGTGGTTGTGGAAAGTGAGATGACAGAGAGAATAGTTTTCAGAAGTGGTAGTAGTTACTTCCTGTGTTGCTGCTGATGCTTCTTGGTTTCAGTTAAAGATGAGTTGGAGGGCTGTTGCTGAATTGGAGAAATCCCACAGTTGAAAATAACAGTACAAGCAGCAACAGTAGTAGCAGGAGGAGGAGCTCAGCAGATAGTACTGCTGTCAACAGATCATCCAAGATCTGTTGTATGTTTCTAAAAAGGGAAGTGTTTGACTTTCTCCAAGTGGCTGCATGCTATAACAGCACAGAGGTGCAACTGATTGAGCCTGCTGTGTCTGTGAGTGTGGCAGTAATTGCACCATCTGTGTTAAAACCAAGAGAGTAGGAAGAGCGGGTGGTGGTGCTGGTGATGAAGATGATGATGATGAAAGTGAAATTATATCTGTTGTAGCTCAAACAAACAAAAAGTGGGAAAGAGATCTTCAGATGGGAATGGATATCACCGCCAGTGACATTTTGATGTTTGTTAATTTAGTTCCTGCTGAGTTATCTGAGCATCAGTTTTCACGGAGTCAGGTATAACTTGCTCAGTCAAAAAAAAAAAAAAAAAAAATCTCAATTTTCTAACTCGTTTCTCCCTTCACACCCACACTTCCTACATCCCACCTGTCCAGAGAACAACTAGCTACCACCAGTAGTCACTGTAGCTCACTCTCTTTGCTTGCCTGCTTACACTAGCTAGTGTCAAAATTTCTGAAGCTTTCTCCCTTTTTTTCCTAAGCAGAGACTGTATGTGGTAAACATACAGAGTGTGAGATGTGCCATTTTTCACTTTGCAGTTTTCTAGTGAAAAATGTTGCCCATCCCTACATAAGACCGTTATCATCTATTACATAATAAAGAATGAACAATACGTTTCTATAGAAGGTTTAAACTAGTCATTACAGCTTGGGTAGTAGAGAGGTGGCCAATGCATTGTTAAGCAATGTGTTGTACACCACTCTAATATCTAAGACAGTCTTTCTCAATCCTTTTTCTTTTTTTTTTTTTTTTTTTTAAGGTACCCCTAACACGCAGTCTTGAATTTTTGTTTCACCCCTAATATCTTACAGTTCAATTGTAAGAATAATGAAAGGTACACTCACACGCAACTTTTATGTTATTAATTTAGTTCTCTCAATCAGAAAAACAAAAACACACATTGTACATTACAATTTACATAAATATATAACTGAAACTTGCCATTCAGATTTTTGGTCGAAGTCTTTATAGAAAAGAAGGGACACCCGAAATTGATGTCTGAGGTACACCAAATTGCCACGGCACCCTGGTCGAGAACCAATAAACTAAGAAGTCAAAAGAAAAGGGATTATATTATCTACCCCAAGCTAGCATCTGAAATAAATATTTGTTGTTCAAAGTCTACAATCTAATCCTACACATAACTTACACTGAGTCTGTCTCAGAAGTGATAATGCAAGCTGCCCAAATGTTATCAAACATTTGTATAGTACATGAGCACATGTTTTATATTTGGGATCTAGAGCTGTATTCAAATAACTAAAAGGTGCAACTCTGGGGTAACCAAACTATACAGGATAGGACAAGCTAAAATTCCCAAAATACACATTCATTGAATGGAAATATTAACCCCTTGACTGCTAGAGAGGTCTCTAATACAGTTGATTGGATTCAGATGGCTCAGTTAGTTATTGCACCAGCTGTAGAATGTGTTCAAACTGCAAGGTCAAAGGTTCTAGTCCCGTCAAGGTCAGCTCAGCCTTTCAACCTTCAAAATGAGTCCAGGACATACTTTGAATGATATTCTATAAGAGAAAGAAAGAAAGAGAAAAAGAAAGAAACAGAAAATATTTACAGATGCTGTCAGTGAGTACTGTATATTAAAAATATGACTCCATTTTAATTTTTAGGCGTTAATGGCAAACTATAAGTCCTTGGCTGCTAGAGACATTGTCAATGCATTGCGTGTCTAGCAACTAAGGGGTAAGGTACCTCATGCAATGCAGGTTGTATCGGTAATTTCATCATATTATGTAGCTGCTTATAATACAATATTTTTGTTTAGACTGGAGCCTTCCCTGTTCAGGCTACAAGATGAACCTCTGTATTAAGGCTCCTCAAAGTCTGGATCAAATTACAAAATCATGAATCAGGATTTCCATCTTAAACCACAGTGAGAACGGCACAATTTTTTACTTGCCCACAACAAATCCTAAATACCTGTCTACGCCCAATTGCTTGCCCTGTAAAAACGAAACTGTCAATTTGTATCAAAACTAATTATGGGTTTAATGATACTGCAAATTGGGTTAACCCAT
Source organism: Rhinophrynus dorsalis (assembly GCA_037306005.1). Lineage (NCBI taxonomy): Eukaryota > Metazoa > Chordata > Amphibia > Anura > Rhinophrynidae > Rhinophrynus > Rhinophrynus dorsalis. Next base: position 499,006,421 of record CM074718.1, on the reverse strand, counting down.
GCCTGAAGAAGGGACCTTAGTGTCCTGAAAGCTAGTCCTCAGTTAGCTATTAAAAGGTATCACCTTTATACCACTCTTATGAGTTTTTTGCTACACTGAATCCTATGCAAATTATATAGTAGTTGTTGTTTTCTAATTAGGAGTTTATTTTTATTTTTTCTCATCAGAATAACAGGAAGCTCTGCCGTCATAAAGTGCATATAGCACAGGCTGCGAATATAATGTAGTTCATAGAGCTGAAGAATACACTTACTTTATTATTCAATAGATAATAAATACAGCAAGGCAACCATCTCTCTAATCTGTATCAAAGGGACAGTATTACTTCGTTTTATCTTTATTTTTTTTATTTTGTAGGCATTAAAAAAACATGAAGAACGATATAAGTCTTATCTCTCATCTTATCTCTCTGGTTTGAGAGATATTCACAAGCAAAGTTTCCCCTCCCACCCCTTTTACCTAGTGTAAGCCATCTCTTCTCAGATGTGGAATGCAGTCCATAGACCAGACAGATAACAGCAGGGGACAATCTTCTTCCCATGAGAACAATGAAAGCCCTGCCCCCCTTGACAAGTTTTTCAGGTTTTTCCCTTATCTTAATTGAAGATTGTCCCTCTCTGCAATCTACCTGGGCACCTCCCTTCTGATCTGACTGAGCAGTGTTACATCAGTAAAAGGGGCGGGAGGGAGATACTTTGTCATTGAATTACTCTTGAACTACAACTCTGACAGAACTGAAATAACACTCTCCAAAGCCCAAATACTATGACGATTAATTGGAGCTGCTTTTATTATGAAACATTTCTATCCCTTTAAGCAGGAAACTATGTAAAGATGCTGAAATCTCCAAGTACTGGGAAGGACTAAGATGAATGTTGATTATTCTAAACTAGTGTAAAAGCCCGAGTACACGGGCCAAGGTCCGAGTAATGTTAACCCTTTGCAATGTGTTGTGTACCCCTCTAGCACTCAAAGGGTTAAGAGGCCCCTACCTCACTGCTCCACACGATGCAGTCTTGCGTCGCCTCACTCACACAATGCAATCAAGTGCAGTAGAGACTGCCTGAACACGGGCAGTCTCTACTGCTCATGACTGCATCGTGACAAACATCCTAGCAAATTATTAGGAAGAGCACTTACATCTGGTAATGTTCTCACTTCACTATAAACCATGATCATTCATAAATACTTTTCAGATTTTTTTGAAGGACTGAGCACTTTTGTAGGTACTAAGACCTTTTTTAACCCTCAAAGGACCAGAAGGGACTTGAAACATATGTGTGCTCCCACATATAAGCTTTGCTTTAATGCACAAATTTGCATCACCATTTAACTTCAAATCCATATGACAGGCAGAACCTTGTGGCATTTAAAGGGTTAAGACTGGTCCTGGAATCCAGAGGCATCCTAAAGCTTATTATAGAACAGTGCATTTCTGTAGCCTCTGTGTCCTAAGCAGATGGTGATTCATGTTTCTCATACAACCCATATGTGCTCCTAGAACTGTAATTATTGATTTGTGGCACCGTTACTGCTTAAAATCATCATTCTAACACCTCGTAGTGCCAAGATATGACTCTGGTTTCAGGAAGTCTTTATGCTTGGCTGGTACCCAAGAAATGATTAATTGTATCTGCTTGGAGTCTTATCCTGAGTTATGTGATATGGGCAGCAATTTATTTGTTTGTGGCTGCATTTATGAGTTACACACCGTTCTCTTACTATGTCGCCAGATGTATGTAATAATATATTCAATTGGAAAAGGGTGTGCATCTCATGTAGCCTATTATAGCTTACCAGGAACACTGGTAGCCTCCAGCAAAGCCAACAATAATTTTTCTTAATTAGTTGCACTGATTTAAGCATAAATTCTGGTTTTGAAATAATGTTTGGCTCGTGTGTTATCCTTAAAGGAACCACATTTTAACTTTGATTTCCAAACTACGGCCTAGGTTTATTAAGATGTGTACATTTTAACCCAAGTGTGAACATGCCTCTTTCTAATGTCCTATTCTATGACAGGGGCTGTCAGTGTATGGGCCTCCAGCTGTTGAAGACTATTTGCGGGATGCAGGAAACGCGTGCAAGCTCTACGTTCTGAGGGAAAATTGGTAGTGAATTTATTTACGCATGATTTTACTGAATTGTGTATGAAAAATTTTAAATAACAAATTGGTGCACACATTTTGGGTTTGTGGGCGTGGTTAGGATTAGCGAATCTGTCTGAGCAGAGTAGCATATGCATCTAATGCAGGAAGTGATGTTGTGAATGATATTATATGTCTGTGTGGTAGTGTTGCGAATGCTATATTTTTTACGCAAATTAGGAAATTTTGATGCGCAATTCAAGATTCTTTTGGTAAATGGCTTCCTGGATTATAACTTGCGCAGTAGTTATTTGCACAGGTTAAAATCACGATTTCACGTTTAGCGCTTGCAAATGTTTCTTGCATTCCTCCATATATCTCCTATCATCTCCAACCAGCCAGAGGCTGTTTGGGGAAAATGACTGTTGTCATATCCATCAGCTAGAGAACCAACAAATGACTACCCCTGTACTATGGGTTGGATTTACTAATGTGACTAAATTACACACAACACACAGTACATGCTTTCCACTTTCTTTTAGCCAGACCATCTCTTTCTTTCCTCCATTAGAATGTTACAGAATAACCAATTAAAATTTGACCACTAGAGGGCACTGCTACTGTAAAAGAAAAACAGTTTTAAACTGTAATAACTCTGGAAATATCCATCTTTCAGCAGTGGGAGTACCATTATTTTACTCAACAGGAACACCTCTACAATATATATTTTTTAATTAAAAATGTTTACTGCTCTTTTAAATTTGAATTGCCAGAGGGTGGGTAATGTATTTCAGAGTATTGGTATCAGTTGTTTTTCATTGCTAGTTGTTACAAAAAACTTAACCCCTTGAGAACCAGAGGGGTGTACATAGTAATACATTGTATAGTCCTCTGGTCTTCAAGAAGTTAAGACTAAATAAAATATATCAGATAACACTTATTCAATTGTATCTGTCCATTTACTAGGAAGGTTTATTTTACAGAGAACATATTTATACTGTTAAGTATGTTTCAATTTTCTGCTTTATGGCTGCTAGTCACATAAACACAACTGCCTTGCACCACTGTCTCCCATTACTTATGTTTGTTCTGTGAAGCTCTTTGCCCTTCTTAAAGGGATAGTATTACTTCAAAATTACTATCCCTCATATTGTAGCCCTTAATAAACTGAGTTGAATGACACCAGCGGCATCTCTCAAACCTTTATGGTTTAAGAGATAGCCTCTTTCAAAGTTTCCTCTCCCCTGCTGTCAGAGTTCTGCTGCCAGCAGGGGAATCTGGTCCCGGGACAGGCGGAGGCTCTTAAACAGAGCCGATATCTCGTTATGGAAGGAAAAATGATCCATTGAAACAGTCTTCTATGTGTGCTTGGTTACCAAGCACACGTAGAAGACTGTTTCAATTAATCATTTTTCCTTCCATAATGAGATATCGGCTCTGCTGAAGAGCCTCCTCTTGATTCAGAGACCGGATTCTCCTGCTGGCAGCAGAACGCTGACAGCAGGGGAGAGGAAACTTTGAAAGTGGCTATCTCTTAAACCATAAAGGTTTGAGAGATGCCGCTGGTGTCATTTAACTCAGTTTATTAAGGGCTACAATATGATGGATAGTAATTTTGAAGTAATACTATCCCTTTAAGAAACCCTTGGCTTCAGGGCCGGCGCCACCTATAGGCGGGGTAGGCGCCGGCCTAGGGAGCACATTCTCTGAGGGTGCATCGGCCCCCGCTGCCACTCACCACTTAAAAAAAAAAAAACAAAAAAACCCGTATGTTTCGGTGCCCTCTTTCAGCTGGCTATTTTTTTAATGTAGCACAGTGTTACCGATTTCTCTCTCCCCCTCCACTCCTTCAATCCTGGACCAGGATTGAAGAAGCAGAGGGGGAGAGAGAAACGGGCATCGTTGTGCTACATTAACCCTTTCAGTGCCAGAGGGGTACGCAATGCATAGCTTTTCAATGCGTTGTATACCCTTCTGGCACTGAAAAGGTTAAAAAAAAAATAGCCAGCCAAGGCAGAGCACCGTAACTACTCAGTCTCACTGGGGAGAGAGAGACGTGCATCGGGAACAGTAAGTGGAACAGGGGTCAAGTGAGGGGATAAACAGTCAGACTGGGAGAGAGAGAGAGAGAGTCAAAGGGGGGGATCAGCAGTCAAGGGGGGGGAGAGAGAGTCAAAGGGGGGGTTAGCAGTCAAGAGGGGGATCAAGAGTCAGACAGGGAGAGAGAGAGTCAAAGGGGGGATCAACAGTCAAAAGGGGGAGCAAGAGTCAGATGGGAGAGAGAGAGAGTCAAAGGGGGGATCAGCAGTCAAGAGGGGGATTAAGAGTCAGACGGGGAGAGAGAGAGTCAAAGGAGGGTCAACAGTCAAGAGGGGGAGAGAGTCAAAGGGGGGTGAGAGTCACATATAGGGAACATACAGTCTGTCACACTGATACACATATAGAGAAGCACACACACATACTTACACACTGATATCCTTACAGAGACTCACACACACTTATATACATATAGGGAACACACACTGACACACTTATATCCATACAGGGAACACATACACATACAGAGAACACACACACAAACTGACACATGTAGGGAACACACTGACACTTAAAGACATACAGAGGTGGTGCATAAATGGGTAGGGCACAAGGGGTGGAGCCAAGGGGCAGCAAAATTAGGTTTTGCCTAGGGTGGCAAAAATCCTTGCACCAGCCCTGCTTGGCTTTATGGTGAACCCTGTTTGAGAGCAACTGTTAGAGATGCTTCCTAATTTGAAAGGTTTAGATATTTATTTGGATAACATAGCTCTTGTATTATTATGAACAATTTATAAATACTAGTAAGTCTTTTTTTGATTACTGGGTTTAATTTTGGATACTAAAACTTGGTGAAGATAAAGATAGGAAAATAGGAATTAAACTTTAGGAAACATGGGTGTTGTGCTCGGTTCAGGATAAATGTGTCATAGAAAACCTCCTTGGAGGACGAAAATCTAATAGGGGCTAAGATTTTTATTATTCAAAGAATTTAGAATAAGTGGGTGTGTTAGGGTCATTTCTTTTTACTAAACCTGTTTTTGTAGGAATGTTTGGATATTGAATGAGTTGCTTCATCCTACTAGGATTCATCAATATTTCCTCTGTAATATGCACACATAACAAGCATACAGTTTGATTTGAGTAAGCGTAATGTTTCCCTTTTACAGGTTCAGGTTTTGGATCTACGATCTAAGAAGACAGTCAGCTCAATGAACCCTAATTCGGATAACAGATGGGGCATGGTGATGTGCATGAAGCTGTGGCAGGTAAAGAATCATTCTGAAAAAAGAGACATTGTTAAAAGTTAGTGTAAGATCATTTTTCAGTTTGGCAATCCATAAATCCTGTCCAGTCTTGTGTATGCATTCTTCTGTTCTAAAACCCAAATCTAACATGTGGTATGTAAAATACCAAATTGTAACAATAAAACCAATGTCCACGGATACTAGGTCCAATGAGAGGTTCTTGTAGTTCACTATTTTAAATGCATCTCACTGGTGTTAGGAATCCTATACCATCTAGTGATATAAGCATAGGGAGACTTCCATAGCATAATGCCATTAATAAAACAAATGAAAGTAAAAAGAAGTACATACCACCACAAAACCCTTATTTTGGGGTGAAGCATCTCAAAGTCCTTGTTGCTATGTTCCATGAGTCGTTCCCCCACTTTATTCAGCAGTCCAAGAAGAGAACAGATGGAATGGTAAATCATCTGGCCTGAAATATGGTTATTGTTGGTGCGGAGAGCCAGTATTGTCTGACAGGATTCTGGACATGTCACTTGACAGAAGGAGTCCCTGTGTCTTCCAGTGTTGAAATGTTACATATAACATATACTCTGGTTTTAGCTGTTCCAGGAAGCATGTTTCTTTTTAATTTATTTTAAATTAACAGTATTTTGGATATCCTTCCTTACTATATGCAGCTATTCCACTTACTTGTTTTTGTGATCGTTCTGGGAGGTAACGCATGGTGGGAGGAAACAAGGATAGCTCTGCAGTGAGAGATATCCAGCACATGTTGCTGGATATGCCTAACTTCCTCAGGAGCTTTCCTAGCTGTTTACCGCTTCTGTTTATTTATAGTCTGAACTATGTTGAAGTACTTTAATGAAGCAATATAGATATACATACATATCTGGAAAAAGGCTCAAGCACCTACTAGGGATGGACAATGAGAAAAGAAAGCTAAACCTTTAGTAGAGTAATTGTATATCACAGACTCAAGAACGAGAACTTGGACCAGTACAGTAGGTAACACAATCTTTATTGAGAGTACGAGTACAGAATGAATGGCAGCAGCAAACACAATACAACACAGAAGACTTCAGGATGGATATACTGCCATGGTGGTACCAATCTGAGTACCAGAGGGAGGCTAGAGATAGCCGACTCAGGTCCGCACCTGAGTACTACTGCAGATACGCACCTGCACAGGCTAGGAGACTGAGAAGGCTACAGTGCTACAGGTCCGTACCTGTAAGGCAGGAACCTGAGGAGATACTGTGTACCGGTCCGCACCAGTACAGACAAGGCTGCAACAGACGGATATTGCATACAGGTCCGCACCTGCACAGGCAAGGTCTCGGTGGAAGGATATAGCATACAGGTCCGCACCTGCAACACCACCAATGCGTATGGAGACAAGCAGATGTCTGCCAGAGCCACCAGGAGACCCCAGCAGCTATCCACTGGAACGTTGGTATGCTGGGTGCGCAGTGGTCAGCTCTAGGTAGCTCCAAGGTGGGTAGTCAGACAGGCAGGAAATACACAGCAATACACACACCAGCGCCGCGGGTCACACCAAAGGGTGCTTGGATAACCAAGGTCAAACACAAAGCAAGTAATCGGACACAGCCACAGGTCAAACACCAGAACGGATAGTCAGCCAGGCCAAAGGTCATACACAGAGCAGTTAGTCTACCAGAGCCGCAGGTCCACACCAGAAGGAATGTCAGCCAAGCTGGGGTCATACACAGAGCGGGTAGTCAGACAATCCAAATGTTGGCACCAGAACGGGTAGTCAGACAAACCAAATGATACACGTAAACAAGCTGCTGCACAGGACACCACGAAAGGGCCAATGAGAGTGGTGTCCTGGAAGTACAAATACCTGGGAGCCCAGGAAGAGGCTGAGCAAAAGAGTGTGACTGTGCCTTTAAATCCGACGTGCTGGGACGCGCGCCAACCAGCGGCTGCAGGGAGCCGGAAGGAACCGGCATCCTGCCAGAGGATGCGGCCGAGCTGCCAACAACCCCCGCGACCACGGAGGAGGCAGAGGACGGACAGAACCAAGCGGCTGAAGCCGCTAGAAGAGAGCTGCGGCAGGCTGAGGGGAAACGCTGCGGTCAGCTCGGCAGCCACCACTAGGTATGCTAACATTGTATAATAATGCGGAAAATACTAGAAGGTAAGATTTAAAGGAAAGAATTAAAAGGAAATAAATGTAATCCGTGTTTAACCCCTTAACGAACCATGATGTATGTGTACGTTACAAGGTGGATGTCCCTAAAGGACCAAGGACAAACATGCACATCATTCCGGGCTCCCCGCGCGGCTGCATGCTGTTTGGGGAGTCCGTAATCGGATGAGCAAAAAAAAGAAAAAAAAAATTCTCCGTGGTCTTTAAGTGACGGTCGCGTGCATGCGAGGCCGGTCCTTAAGGGGCTAAAAGGGTAGTAACATTTCACAAAAACAGCAGCTCCTATTAATCTTCATAGTATTTGGGCCATAGAGAGTGTTATTCCAGTACTTTCAGAGTTGTAGTTCAAGAGTAATTGAATGATAAAGTATCCCCCTCCTGCCCCTTTTACCTAGTGTAAGCCACCTCCCCTCAGATGTGGAATCTGGTCCACAGACCAGACAGCTCACAGCAAGGGACAATCTTCTTACTGTGAGAACAATGAAAGCCCTGCCCCCCTTGACAGGTTTTTCAGGTTTTCCTTATGTTAATTGAAGATTGTCCCTCTCTGCAATCCACTTGGACACCACCCTGCTGTTCTGATCTGAGCAGTGTTACATCAGTAAAAGGGGCTGGAGGGGGATACTTTACCATTCAGTTACTCTTGAACTCCAACTCTAACTACTGAAATAACTCTCTCTGTGGCCCAAATACTATGAAGATTAATTGGAGCTGCTTTTATTGTAAAATTTTACTATCCCTTTAAAATTGTTTTTTATGTCCTTGATGGGCCTTTTCTGGGGCTTAGCATAGCTTCCATTTGTTGCTTTGGACTTGAAGAGTCAGACTAACTACCATATTTCCACAGATGTCTTCTAACAGAGTGTGCAGAAAAAAGTTCTCCCCACAAATGAGCCACGGTATTTGTATCATCAGATAATCCTCTATTTAAGTATATTATTTTGGTATTTAGCCCTCTATTATATTTATTTATAGTATCTGTGTTGATTTGTTATATTTCTTGAAAAATCAGACTATAAAAGGACAGAACAGGAGGAAAGCTAAGGAAATCACCTGCATCTTGGTTATATGCTATTAAATATAAGCTCATTACAATTCTGTCCTTGTGTTCTGCCCTCATAAGTTGTGAACCAGAACCTTTACAACAGCAACCAATATGAACTGCCACACTCCAGTAAGGAAGATTATCTAAAATACTGCTTATTTAAGATACAGATTCCATTCTTTCCTATGTTATGTGTAAAGGGGGCCAGGGTTTTCCTTATGCTCACAGAAAGAAGATTGTCCCCTGCTGCGATCTGTCTGACCAGATTTCACATCTGAGGGGAGGTGGCTTACACTAGTTAAAAGGAGCGGGAGGGGGACAGAGCCGGATTACAGCCAAGGCGCACAAGGCGCCTGCCTAGGGCCCGGTCAAATGAGGGGGCCCGGTGGAAACCTCTTCCTGCTCCCTCTAACTGTACGCCGGCCGCTCACACCTAGAAAGTGGCTCAGAGTTGGAAATTTGCATGTGTCAGGACTTCCTGTTCTCCTGACACATGCGTATATGGGAAGGGATATACAGTTGAGTTGGTCGCGCGGCGGCAGCGGCATACGTTGGAAGAGCTCCTGCCCACTAATCATTATGCAGCCAGATTCGTCACTGAAACCTGGCTCTCGCAGAGGCGGCGCCGCTGCAGCACAAGGGTAAGGGCAGAGGCCCCCGCGGTGCGTTGGGGCCCCGCTGGTCTTAGGGGCTCCCAGACCGTTGGGTGTGCTATGTTACATTAAGACTCTGGGGGGCCCTAGACAGTGCAGTGCGCTTAACTTTTGCGGTTTGTTCCCCACCGCAAAAGTTAATTTTTTACCGGCCTGCTGGTAAAATACCGGCTGGGTGGCAACCCTAGGGATCATTGCTAAATTGGACGTACACATTGTAATGTGTTTAGACTTGGGATTCTTTAGTTTACCTCCAAGAACTACCTGGAAAAGAGAGTGCGTTATATATGTTTGGCAACACCAGATTCCCTTGCCAAAACATAACTGAGTGAATGGCATCCCCAGCAACCTTGCCACTAATATTGCCATTTAGTGTGAGTGTCTGCATGTATTTGTAAGTAATATATAGAAAAAGAAATATCGTTTGACAAAATGCGCTAAATAGTAATCTGGTGAAAATTCATTTTTGCAAAGCAAGAAACTTTAAGTTTGATTCTTCCTTTAAATGAGAACTAGCCACAGTCCTTTACACATAATGAAGTGTCACACAGCTTTAACCCTTTAAGTGCCAGGGCTTTGGAGGTTTTTTTTTCCCTCCAGCAAGATCAGACTCTTTAAGCATTTGTTAGCCATCTGTTTAGAGGTAATTTGTGTTCAGTTATATCTCACATGAGGTAAATCTTTTATCATGTGGCACGTTATGGTGTCATAAATTTCCCCCAGGAACTGTAAACATTGCATATTTTTTTTCTTAATATCATATTCTAAATATCAAACTAACGTAACCCCTTAAGGACCAACTGCCCGTGTGCACGGCCGGCACTTAAGGATGACAAACCTTTTTTTTTTTTTTTTGTCTAACCGATTCAAGGTTCCTCCAAACAGAGTGCAGCCTCGTGGGGAGCCCTGAAATCCATGGCATGCCAGGACCGTCCGTCATGGGTCCTTATCTCACGTTCAGGACCGTCATGGGTCCTTATCTCACGTTGCACCCATGACGGTCCTGTCATGTCATGGGTCCTTTAGGGGTTAAGTTTCTCATTAAAGTTATAATTATTTCTAAAACAGAAATAATGTAGCAGCTATTTTATTAAAAAATTAAAAATATATTTTTTATTTTGAAAGAAGCTGATAAAACATAACAGTGATTTGAGAGTAAAAAGGGACCCTTTTTTTCTTAGTTTCTTTTTTTTTTTTTTTAAACTTTGAAAACTGACACAAACCAGCAAAATTAACAAATCTGCTATATCATATTGCATTTAAAGGACTAAAGGACCTGATGTTACTTTGTAAGTAACTGGGAATAATAATAATAACCTATTTGTTTATACCTGCACGTTCTTATGGATATGCATGTTATCTACAAAGAACAGGCGGAACTAGTCTGGGCACATTATAAGCATTTTGATTTGTCTGTTCTATGTTTCATGCCCAATGTGTGCCTGTGTACTAAAGGCTTCCATTAAGCCTTAGTAGAAAGGCAAATTTTCCAGTGCAGGCTGGTTGCGTCTCCCATCTGAAGGTGTAGCTAGCCCTGTTTTAGTGAACTGGGTGCAATGGAAACATGCAGACCATATACCTGCTCCATTGCCCCTTTTATCAGGCAGGGGCAGTGGGTAGAGCAAGAGCCCTCCCTGCACGTCACTCTGTCACACAGAATTTAAATTGCAAAAAAAATCCAAAAAACCTCTGTGGTACTTAACGGCTGCCCACATGCCAGATCTGAATGGTCGTTAAGGGGTTAAATAAAATATGGTGGTGTTTGTGTGTGTCTGTATGCGTAATGTTATCCAAGCTCTGCTCCATCCTGATATATGGAAAGTGTTTAAAACGATATGAGGTCCTGGGACCCCTTATCAGGTTTTTTCATTAATGGGAGGGCATTTTCTTTCACTCCCTTAACAAATAAAATGAAAAAATTGGGTAACATCTTCCCACATTAATAAACAACAAGAACAAATAATATTGTGGCCAAAGCCTCCATGTTCCCTAAGTGCCCAAGGAAGGGGTGTGCACCCACTGGTAGCCGTGAAGCCACTTCCTTGTCCCGCTGATGGCTATATAATCACAAAACGTGCCCCCCACCTTGTCCCACATTTAGCCATAGAATCCCAACCAATACCCCCCTGCCTTGCCCCACTGCTCACCATAGAATAACATCATAGTAATTAAAAATATATATATCTATATATATCTTATAAATTACCTGGAACACAGGAACCATGGGGTAAAGCATCCTCCAGCAAGAGATCAAGGCATTTGTCTAAAAAGGCTCTCAGAGGCAGAGACTCACTCCTGATCCCCTTTACCCTGCCTGACATGCTTAGATTTAAAATTGACCTTCAATAGGAAGGAAGCAGGGAATCAATTATCTATTAGCCTTCTTTTTGGAGCCGTGTAATCCCTTATTAGGTGGGCTTCTATCTCTGACCTCCATTGTGGGTTTGAACCAAAGTACAGACTTCAGGGACCTGGGTCTGGTGGATGATGGCTTGCATTATCAGCACTCTCCTCTTGGATTTATCTAAAGCAATTTGCTTGCTTCTTGTATAGAAGACTGAAAAGGGGGAGTCTTACTTTTAGAGTGCATAGGTCCTGTGAGTATATCCCTGTTTGTTTGTCTGACAGCCACATTCTGTTATGTGGTGGTTGATCCTGACTAGCACTATACTATTAGTGTGACTCTATGTCCCATATTTATAAAAGAAAACTGGAGTTATTTTGGAGTTTACCAATTGCACTATGAGAACAAATAAAAAATATATTAAATTGGCCTTTTAACCTCTTAAATTCTAGAAAGGTCTCAAATGCATTTGAAATCTCTAATGCAATAGAGACCTTTCTAGCATTCAAAAGATTAAAAAGCTCTATTGAAGTACATGGGAATTTAGGAATTTGTTTGTGTCCCTATGGTACAGTTGGTTTACTTTAGAATAACTAGTTTGTTTTTATAGATCTGGGCCTATTTTCTTGTATTCCTTTGCAACACAGTGGGAGTCTCTCATTTAACCATTTCAATGCTTTTCTGGCAAAGTATTCTTTGCTTTTTGCTTCTTCTACATTTCTGTCCTAGTTTATTTTTACTTTCTCTTTATTTTCGGTATAGTCCTTTTGAGATTGTGACTTTTCTAACTTCTTTATTAACTTTTTTTATTAAGACTAGTGGATCCAGGGCCATCCTGCTACACCCAAAAGAAGCTTGAGCCATTTTATATAGGGTAATCCACCCATTACTGAGAATTCCTCCTCTAAGGAAGGGAAAACTGATGTGGATGACCTGGATTTGTTCTTCTTTGTTGGGTAGTCTTATGAGGAAGACACTGGTTCTTTGGCTCAGGGTCCTATTTAGGCTGTCCTGGAGATGCTTAACTTCTTGGAGACCTCAGATTTAAAGGGGAACTTTCACCCCTTAATAACTAAAGCTCCCCTTACTGCTGACCTGGCGACTAGCTGCTTAGTAGCGCTAGTCGCCAGAAAACTTACCCCGTTCTCAAGATTTCGCCGTTTGAAAGGATCAGGAAGCACGGACGTCTCTTCACAGTGACGTCCGTGCGCCTGCGCTGTCAGTCCCTTGTGCACCGTACGGTGCATACGGTGCACAAGGGACTGACAAGGGACTGACAGCGCAGGCGCACGGACGTCACTGTGAAGAGACGTCCGTGCTTCCTGATCCTTTCAAACGGCGAAATCTTGAGAACGGGGTAAGTTTTCTGGCGACTAGCGCTACTAAGCAGCTAGTCGCCAGGTCAGCAGTAAGGGGAGCTTTAGTTATTAAGGGGTGAAAGTTCCCCTTTAAGTCCCTCTTCCCCAGATATTTTTAAGAGATTTAAAAAGAGGTTGTTCTTTTTCCTCCTAACCATTTCTTAGACTGGGTACTCCTGGAGGAATGGAGCATGCCTGACAGGAGGTTATTCCTTCCTCAGTGCATCTGTCTCCTGCATAAGCATTAGACATGGCCTTATCTATTCTTTCCTTTAAAGGGATAGTAATACTTCGTTTTATCTTTATTTTATTTTGTAGGCGTTAAAAAAACATGAAGAACAATATAAGTCTTATCTCTCAAACCTTTATGGTTTAAGAGATATTCACAAGCAAAGTATCCCCCTCCCTGTTCAGCCAGATCAGAAGGGAGGTGCCCAGGTAGACTGCAGAGAGGGACAATCTTCAATTAAGATAAGTGAAAAACCTGAAAAACTTGTCAAGGGGGGAAGGGCTTTCATTCTTTTCATACAAAGAAAATTGTCCCCTGCTGTTATCTGTCTGGTCTTACAACCAGATTCACATCTGAGAAGAGATGGCTTACACTAGGAAAAAGGGGCGGGAGGGGAAACTTTGCTTGTGAATATCTCTTAAACCATAAAGGTTTGAGAGATAAGACTTATATCATTCTTCGTGTTTTTTAATGCCTACATAATAAAATAAAGTTAAAACGAAGTGTTACTATCCCTTTAACGTGGTTTCCATTAATGTTCCTACTACTAATAGACTTTCTTGTCTGTACTTGGCAGGCTCTTCCCTGCTACCTTTTTTTGTGAAACACTACTACATTATTACCTTTCAATCATTTGGAACTACTCCTGTCAATAGTGACTGACTGAATAATTCTATTAACTCTTTCAGTGCCAGCGGGGTATGCAACATATTGCTTTGCTGGCAAATTTTATCCTCTGTGTGTGCTTTGGCACCTCTAATACTGCATTTAAGTCTCCTTCATCGTAGCCTTGTACAGCCTCCTTCTGTGTCTGCCTATATTTCCTAAATTCTACTTTCTTCTTTTTACTATATTTGCCACTTCTGTGAAGTACCACAGTGGCTTCCTTTTTATTTTGCCCTTACTGACAAATTTAATGCAATTCTCTGTTGCCTTTAATAAAACACATCTCAGATAATGCCATTTTTCTTGGACCCCATCTAAAAATCTCCATTTTAGAAAAATTGGCCTTTCTAAAATCTAGAAACCTTGTTTCAGTTTGGTACAACTCAGCCTCTGTCCTGTTAAACCACACTGATTGATAATTACTACTACCAAAACATTCTCCTTCAGCTACATCTGATACCAAGTATCCATTTGTAAATAATAAAACTAGTATGACTTCCTTCCTAGTTGGCTCTTCTACTGACTAAGGGAGAATCCCTGTAAGAATTTAGGATATCTATGCTCCTGGCTGAACCTTCTGCTTGATTTTTCCAGTCCACATCAAGCAGATCAAAGTCCCCCAAAATGAAAACCTCTCCTTTCACTGTCATCGTAGTTATTTCCTCAACCAGAAGTTGATCTAACTCCTCTGTTTGTCCGTGTGGTCTTTAGTTCACATCTATACAAGTGACCATCTTATTTCCATATCCTAAAGATATCCGAACTGTCTCTCTGTTCTCCTCCATACCCTGTATAAGATTAACCTTTGAGTTATTTTACAAATAAATGGCAACCCCTCTTCCTTTTCCACCTTTTCTGTGTTTTATAAATAGAGACTATGCTGGTATTACTACATCCCAGTCATTTGTTTTCATTTTACCAGGTCTTGGTAGTCCATATACTCACTTGTTTTTATGACAATAAATTCAGGGATCTTATTCCCTAAACTGTGGGCATTTGTACACATGGCTCAAAGCCTACTTGTTTTGCAATGCATTGTGCATGAGCATGGCAATGGAGGGGTAAAAGAGACTGTGTGCGAGGGTGTTTTGGGGAACTAGAGGGCATAGTGTTAAGCCACAGTGAGTACAAAGCTTGTAGATTTAATTCTTCTTTGAACATAAGGGAATTCAGAAAATAGGAAGTTTAAGATAATTCAGGTAATGGGCCACTTTGGCAGATGTGACGTTTTTAGACATTCATTCTCATTTCGTTACTTGGATCTAGAGATGTTGTCAGTTCAATCTAAGTGATTAAATACTAGCATGATGCAGTAAGTGCAGGCTGCTGTAAAAGCAGCATGTTGCACTTATTTTATATGCAAAACGTGATATATAAATGAAAGCTAAATTATCAAATAATTATGAAATACATTTTTTTTAGTTTTGTAATAGTGGTACATGTTAACCCCTTGAACACTAAAGAGATATGCAACACATTGAGAGGCAAAGTGTTAAAAGAAAGTACACTTTTGACTAGAGAAGAAGGAGAATCGCACACTTAAAACTTGCTATTGATAAATCAGTGATGCATTCTTTGCACAATAACACAATTGTTTGGCTTCACCCACCAATGACATCACTTTTGATATGAAAAATATAAGCAGACCTAGAAAAATACAATCTGAATTGTGGTTATATGCATTACAATCATACATGCCTCTAATGCAATTTATTACTCACTCACTCACTGATGCATTCTAGAAAAAAGTAAATGGAAGACTTCATAAGGTCACTTTCCAAGAAAACATTGCATCCCACAGGGAAAAAAGAATGATCAGATGAGACTGCAAATTAATGTATCCTAATATTTTTGGATATACTTTCCCATTAAAGGCTAAATGAGAAGCTCTGGGGTATTTTGTAATTTACAGAATAAAATTAGAAAATGCAGCATACTCTTCAAGCATTCATCAAGTTAACATGTTTATCATTGTAGAGTTTCATATCCCATGTCTATATGAGTCAGTCACTTTTATTTGGGTAATTTATTGAAGAACACGCTACGTAATTGTTCAGATAAGGAAAGGCTATGAATAATCACCAATTTTAATTCAGAAACTAGAAAGTACATCATGTTTTGTGAATGTACTGTTGAAAGCTTTATAACCTCTAGGGATTATTTTTTTAATAACAGTTGTATAATTGAATGAGGTAGCAAAGTAGAATTAACATACATTGTGAAGATTTTCTCTCTGAATATGTAAAGTGAATGATCTAGAATGCCAGAAGGATTTGGAATACATGCTGTTTGTGGCAAGAACTTCAAACTCCATTCTGTTTATTCCTAATGTTTTAAACTGAGGTAAGCAAACTGCAGCCCTCCAAGTTTTTGCTTGACTTCAGTTCCACTGACCACTGGCTGTCTGAGAATTATGGCAATTTTAGTCTAAAAACAGCTGGAGGGCTCATTCTTTTTGAACCTTTCAGTCATTTACCTGTGTTGCTCTGAAAAATTATTTTAACAACAAAAATCATAACCAAAACAACCACTGGATAACTATTGATTACTAATAGCAGAATCATACTATAAAAATATTTCAGATAAACGTGCTAAATCTGAATTTACGTTAAAAAGGACATTTTTCTCTGATGTTTTAAAATATAAACCCGACATATAAGCAGTACATTGTCTATTAGATCTATTGTTCACTGAAAAGTGTAAACTTGTGGGCATTCAACATATTAAATCATAAATCCCAATTATTGTTTTATGATTCTTGATATGTTATTTAGATTCATTGATGGTCCATTAATTCCAAATCTAAAATGTTGACACCTAAAAAAATAGCATTTCAACAATTTATCATTTATATGAATATAGTAAAAAGATTGCAGCCAAGACTTTAACCCCATTGGTGTCAAGGATGTGCTGACACATTTCACAGCACCCAAGGGGTTAAACCTCTCATTCCTCTGGGATTTTTAAGGTGACTTGACCAGTTCCTGTCTGACTGGTTATGGCAATACTCTCCAGTGAGATGATGAATCCTTTTCTCTAGAAAGCGACACACTATCCACTGAAGTTACATCTACTCAGAGTTATTTCAGAGGCTGAAATAAATGAGGTGTCTGGTCAGAGTGTCATGCCCTTTGACCTGTGAGACAATTCATCAAATTATCTTTCTGATTGGTTACAGTAATGGGCAGACCCCATGTTAACCCTTTAATTGCAGACATTGTTTAAAATGTGTCAGTCATGTATAATTTAGAAGCTATCTCTTCTAAATTTGACTAAATTAAATCACCTGGTTTACACTAGTGGTCAAAAGTTTGAGAACGCCTACATTTTTGCTACTTTTAGTTATTGCCATATAACTTGACAAAACATTAGAAAAACAACATGTCAACATTGGTTATTTATAAAATCAAGAGAAATATTATAATCTATTTAGCAGGGGGGTTTTTTTTAGCGTTTGTAGATGTGTAAGATTTTTAGTGTTTGTGTTTAGCTGTAATGTTCCTCTTACTCATTTAATGTACCCACATATATTATATACTGTTTTTTTGCCATAAGATGGGCTTTCTAAAGATACCATTATGTTCATCAAATTTCCTGTAAAACAATTTCTAAAATATGATGAAACAAATGTAACAAATGCACTTTTTTTTAACTTTGGCACTAAAAATCTTTTACACACCTACAAACGCTAAAAAAAACCCTGCTAAATAGATTATACTATTTGTCTTGATTTTAGAAATACCCAATGTTGACATGTTTTTCTAATGTTTTTGTTGTTATATGGCAATAACTAAAAGTAGCAAAAATTGAGGTGTCCCAAATCTTTTGACCACTAGTGACCACTGAGCAAGCAAAACTATAAAGTTTCTTAGGATATAATTACGAGTCTATAATTATTTTGACATGTTTTGCATTGAAATGACCTTTCCATTTCTCTCCTCTTGACCAAAAAAAACACATTTTTAAATAGGGTTTAGGAACTGCATAATCCATAAATGTTTAATACCAACAATCAGAAGATGTTTTATTGTAACACATTAATCTTCCATTGCTGCCTACTAATGTCTCTCTCTCTCTCATATATATATATATATATATATATATATATATATATATATATATAAAATTTATTTTTTATTTTTTTTTATCCAGCACTTTCAGATCTTAATACCTTTTTTATAACAAAACATTTTACATTACATTTATAATAATTGAGTTACATGACTGCTTTAGAAAATCGGGGTTTCTAATTTTTTTAACAAATATTTTTTACTTCATATTTGTGATTCTGTTATGTTTTCACAGCCTGAATCTGGTTCTAGCCCTTTGCTTCTTGCTGGTTATGAGGATGGCTCAGTGGCCCTCTGGAATGTTTTGGAACACAGATTGATGAGCTGGCTCACTTGCCACAAGGAACCAGTTATGAGCCTTGACTTTGACTGTGTTAAGGCCCGAGGGGTCTCAGGATCCTCAGAAAAAATTCTAAGTGTCTGGAGTTTTGATGAACAGCAGATCTTGAAGGTAAGAAGTACTATCCTTTCCTGTCTTCCTATCCAGCTTTTGCACTAACTGACTCCCTGGCTGAAAATGTTTGGTTTGTAGCCTTTAGACAATTAATCACTGGTCAGTTACACCCAGACCACATTCTTTGAAATATCTAATGTGACTTTTCTGTTTGTTTTTTTATTCTCATCTTGCCACTTGGATGGAATATTTCAAGGAAATCTCCCTAAGGAAAATTTGGTTACAATTTTAATGCCATCAAAATTTAGTCATGTACTGTGAACTGAAATTCTCACTTCTTCCATCCAAGTGCAAAAGTTAATAATTTATGCTCAGTAAAGTGTGGTGTTTAGATTATTATATTTGTTATTTTATCTGTATTATTTTCTTATAAACATACATTTTGACAGCAGGTAAGAACCAACTGACCCATCTAGTCTACCCATTTTCTTATCCAATTAAAATTGACAAACTTACTTAGCTCTCAGGATACATATCTCTGAATTTCCTTAAATTATTGGTCCCTATCACCTTTGATAAGAAGCTGTTCCAGGAGTCTATCACAATTTCCATACAGATGGTTAAGAGGGCCCTTCTAAATAACACAATATTTCCTTGAATTGGTTTTATGGGAATTATTTACATTATCATTTGTGTATAAATTATGATTGTCTCACCCTATATTACTTTGATTATAGGCTTCTGAATGGCTACAAGGCAATTATTCATTATGCTTTTCATAAACAAATATATGGACCTCCATCAGTTATGAAAAGCATAATGAATAATTAATTTTCCCATTGATAAAGAAAACCAGATGGAGAGATGATACATTCTGGGTACCTGAGTTAATGTTATCATGTGTAAACCGAAACGGTTAGGCTGATGGACTAAGAAGAGCTGAGGCAATTTTGGAGCAAACTAATTGCACCATAGGGGGCAGATAAACATTCCCAACATAGAGAGGTCTCCAGTACATTGCAGATCTCTCTGGCATTCAAGACCTTTAACCCTTTCACAACGTGTGACATTCCAGGACCATAACATATTTCTCTGTCGTCCAGTACAGGTTGCTGGTAACTTTGGGTAGGCGATAACGGCCCTTTAAGTAGGCAGGAATAATTCTAGAATTGTATGCAGGGGGTGGAGCCTACCTTCCCTCCTTGGCTGCCACTAGCCAACCAGCTCCAGTAAGATTTGTTCCTTGGTGAAAACACAGGCAAGAGAACAGTTCTGCTATAGTTTTAGAAATGTTTTTATTTTTGTGTTAGAAATGGAATACCACCATTAGGCGGATTACCATAACTGACAATGCCCTTACATGTGGCTAGCTCAGTAACCAGGTGGTTTTTGTGGACCTTAAGGCCTGGGGGGAAAATCTTGGGTTCAAGTTCTTTCCTCAGGAGTTGCCCACCGAGGCTTCTTCTTAATACATGATAGTCTGAAGACAGAAGATCTGCAGGAAAGGTGAGCAACCCTTTGAGTGCTGCAGATCCACAGTGCCCCTCCGCACAGGGGTTTTTCCTTTGGAGTTTTTATTACACACTTCTGCCCTTGTTGGGTTTATCTGTATGTCTTTTGGGTGTTTTGGAGCAGGTTTATGTGATAACTTAACCCTTTAGCTGCTGGTTTTGCATTTTTTTTTTGGGGAGGGGGGTTGACACTTTCCCTACTGGGTTCACTGTTTTCTGGGTCTCCTCACATGTTATAGTGATGTTTCATGTACTTTTATTTTTTACTTTCAACTTTGCAAAATGTGCACACTTTACCGCATGGACGCCATTGCTCCATTCACTTCTATGTGACTGCACAGTCTGGGACATATCTCTGCAACCGCTCAACGTAGCGACTTCAAAGATGGCTCATTTTAATTGTCTGCCCTTGCTCTTTCATCCGGTTATGTTTCAAATGTGTTGGGGGGCTCAGGGGACTTTGGGAACTGTTGGGGTACTTTTTCTAGGGAAACTACATTTCCCACGAGCGCTTGCTTCTTGCGCTCGTTTCCATTTGGCTCCTGCCGGGGCAGCCATTTTGTACCTTTTCTAGAATGAGTATCCTACGCAGGGCTTGGACTCTCATTCTCTCCTCTGCAGATTAACCCTTCTCTTGCCAGATAAGTGAATTTTAGCGATTTTAGGGGTGAATCTTTAATCTTACACACTGTAATTGGATGATTCTTTATACTATAACGTTTTTGACGGTGTGAGAATGTCTGATCTGTTGGAGCTTGGTATAACGTTTTTTTTGACACACAGACTCAGGAGGTTATGGTAAAACACAGTTTATTAATAATACAAGAAATAAGGTAACCCACACGGGTCCAGTAGATACAAATTATACAATACTGACACAGGTCCGGTTACAATAGTATACAGTAACCCACACGGGTCTAGTAGGTACAAAATTATACAATACTGACACAGGTCAGGTTAATAGTTCGTGTGAATCCTTGACGAGACTGTGGAGCACAGGAAACTACTAGGCCAAAGGATACCAGCAGGCCCTATTAATACTGAGGTCAACGGAGACTCTCTACGCAGAGAGTGACACCAGGAGAGAACAAGCCACGACTGAGGTGGTGGAGTAAGAAGCCACACTACCCCCTATACTTAGGATAGTCAGGACAGACTAGGCAACACTGAGACAATCGAAGGCCCTGGACAAGTGACAGACTGACAGAGACCCTAGACAACCAAATTGGGGACACAGGACTGTAGGGTTCTGATAGCAACGACAGAGGGTCTGCCCAAACGCATAGATACGGAATACTGCAAAGCAGTATCAGAAAATGTTTTCCCAGACTGCCAGAATAGTCCGAGGGTAACTGAGCAGCAGAATATCACTGTGTACCGCCAACCAGAAGCCGCTAATGACTGTGAACCTGAAGCTCAGCAGCACCAACCCACAAGGGGTTAAATGGATGCTCAAACCTGGAATCTGTTGCAAGGCCGTGGAGCCTAACTGAGGCTCCCAAGGACGAAACCAACCTCGGAAGTAAGTGGTGGACAGATCAAGCGAACTGAGGTGTTAACCCAACAGATCTCAAACACCATAATGTAAGGATCACGATAGTGCACAGGAATGGAGACTGGGTCACAGTATAGCAACGCTGCCGTAGCTGTGCGAGTACGTAGGCAACAGAAGACTGTCTAGACAGACAGTAAGCAGGCACAGGAAGGGAGCCGTCAGACGGGACACAGACTGGGACCATCAGCAATACCGGGTCGGTACACAGAGCAGGAACGTCAGCCAATCCAGGTCATACACAGCACAGGAACTTCAGCCAAGCCGGGTCGGTACACAGAGCAGGAACGTCAGCCAATCTGGGTCGGTACACAGAGCAGGAACGTCAGCCAATCTGGGTCGGTACACAGAGCAGGAACGTCAGCCAATCTGGGTCGGTACACAGACCAGGAACGTCGGCCAGGCCAAGTCAGTACACGGAGCAGGAACAAAAACAGGCAGAGCAGTCAGTCCGGGTCATACACAGGATTCACACTGGAAGTCAGGAACAAGCGCTAGTGACTGGAACACCATGAAAGGGTGCCCATGAAATGACAGGGCTGAGTATTTAAGGGCTAGAACTGGGCGGAGATAGAACCCATCAGCCAATAAAGGAAAGGCAGGAAGTAAACCGGATATAGCAATGTTGCCAGAGGAATCACGGGCACCATGATACTTGGGGCCAGGCCTAAGACTAAGGACGGTGGGGTCTCTGTGTCCCCTATTGCGCCTTGCTCCTCATGTCATTCAGGGTTGCCTAGAGAATTCTCAGGTCATTTATGGCCAGCATGTTCTGATGTCCCTGAGTCTCTTGCAGGGACCTCCAGCCATGCATTAGAGACAGTTTGGGTGCAAGAGTTCAAGGCTGCTACTAGGGACCTCCGGTCTACATTGCAACGATTTCCATCCCAGTTACAGGGGGTCTTCCATTCAT
This sequence comes from Rhinophrynus dorsalis, assembly GCA_037306005.1. Lineage (NCBI taxonomy): Eukaryota > Metazoa > Chordata > Amphibia > Anura > Rhinophrynidae > Rhinophrynus > Rhinophrynus dorsalis. Next base: position 498,984,136 of record CM074718.1, on the reverse strand, counting down.
GGCAGACCCCCTCTTCAGACAAATCTTCCCTGCCTAAACTGCAGGGAGTACCTGACGTATCAAATTCCTCTGAGGAGGAACTGTTAGTGGATTCAGATGTTGAGGAATGTTCTGCTGTGGCTCCTCTCAGTTTTTTGGGGACCCCTTTGAGGCTGATCCTGAGCCCTCGGCTGAAGGCCTGATCAGGGCTGTTTTGACTACCCTAAACATTACCTTAGTGCAGGAGGTTTCTTCAGATCCCTCTGATGTGTTTCAGGAGCCTAAAAAGCCCCTTACTTGTTTTCCACCTAACCCCTCTCTTGACCGCCTTGTGTCTGATGACAGGAAACCTTCTGTTTCCAAGAAATTTGGCAAGCTTTACCCCTTTCCTGATGCGGCACTTGCTCAGTGGGTTCATCCCCCCAAAGTGGATGCTTGTATTTCCAGGCTGTCTAAGTCTGCTGCCTTGCCAGTTTATGACGCCTCTGGTCTGAAAGACTGGACTTACAAGAAACTTGAGGTTCCTTTCCCTTAAGTCCATTTTTGCCACAGCTGGTACCGCCATGTGTCCAACGTTTGCTGCGGCATGGGTTAACCGGGCCATTGTGGTCTGGACTGAACAACTCACCCTGGCTGACCGTCAGGGTGCTCCTACTTCGTATATGTTGCACATTCTTGCCAACATTTCTGAGGCCCAGCACTATGTTTCTGCTGCCTTATTTGATGCCATTCGTTTGGTGGCTAGGGTTTCCACCATGTCTGTGGTTGCCAGACGAGCTCTTTGGCTCAAGATCTGGTCTGCTGACACCGCTTCTAAGAAAGCCTTGCTCTCCTTGCCTTTTCAAGGCACGTCATTGTTTGGGACAGATCTTAAGCATCTGATTAGTAAGGCCACAGGGAGTTAAAGTACACTTCTGCCTTTGTTCCCCAGGAAGAAAACGCCTCTCAAGCGTAATCGGTTTTTTCGTTCCTTTCAGACTGAGACACGTCCAGCGAACGAGGCTTTTCCCTCAGCTCCGTGTGCCTCCTCCAAGCCCAAACAGCAATGGAAACCCAAGGTCTCCTCCAAGCCTAAGGCTTCCAAGCCTTCTTCTGCATGACTCACCAAACACAGGTCCCCACTCTGCTGTGGGTGGCCGTCTATATCACTTCGACAGCGTCTGGGAGGATTCAGTGGTGGACCCATGGGTTTTACAGGTGGTGGCGGAAGGATACAGGATCCCTTTCGTCTCTCTTCCTCCTTTTCGCTTTTTTCCCTCTCATACGCCCCAGGGCGCAGAGAAATGCCATCTGTTCAGTGGCGCTATCCAGGCCCTTCTGGACAAGGATGTTCTGGAACCTGTTCCAGTAGGGACAGAGGTATGAGTTTTTACTCAAACCTCTTTGTGGTCTCCAAGAAGGAAGGCAGCTGTCATCCCATTTTGGATTTGAAGGATCTCAATTCTTTTGTGATCAAGACTCATAATCACCAGGAGTACCTAAGGACGGTGATCGCTGCTATGTCCCCGGGGGAATTCCTTACCTCTCTGGATCTTCAGGACGTGTATCTACACATCACCATTCATCCAGAGAGCCGGCAGTATCTCAGATTTACCTGCGTCCAAGGGCACTTTCAGTTTTCAGCTCTTCCCTTTGGTCTGACTACAGCTCCTCAAGTCTTCAGTCGTGTCCTGGGAGTCTTAGTGTCTGTCCTCCATCGGAACAGCATCAGAGTCACTCCATACATGGATGACCTGCTTCTGAAGGCACCTTCTTCGGAACTTCTTCATCAGCAGGTTCAGGACAGCATTCATGCACTCACCCATCAGCGTCTGGTCTTCCTGTGCCTTCTCTTTGATACTCAGCATAGCATGATGTTTCTCACGGACAAGGTAGCTCACCAGATCGCCCACAGGGTCTCTGCTGTTCTGGCTCAAGATCCAGTTCCAGCCAAGAAGCTGTCCTCTCTAGTGGGGAAATTCATCTCCACCACCGAAGCGGTCCCATTTGCCATGGCTCACACCAGAGAACTCCAGAGGTCTATGATCCAGGTGTGCAGGGGTCAGCCGGACCTTCTGAAGACGTCATTATCCCTTCCTCTTCATGTGGAACTGAGTTTGTCGTGGTGGCTCGAACACTGCAATCTGCGGAAGGGCAAGTCATTCCTGGTATCCTTCTGGACCACAATGATGACGGAAGCCAGCATTTCTGGCTGGGGAGTGGTCCTGGGTTGCCTGAGTGCCCAGAGTGGGTGGTCTCTGGAGGAATCTCTCCTTCCCATCAACATGTTGGAGCTTCAGGCGATATTTCATTCCCTTCGTCATTGGACACCCCAGCTGGAAGACTGCCCAGTCTAGGTCCAGTCCGACAATGACACGGCCGTGGCTTACATCAACAAGCAAGGCGGAACAAGAAGTCTCGCTACTTGGTTAGAGGTCAAGGCTATTTTGTCCTGGGCAGAAGAACATGTTCCTGCATTATCCGCAGTGCACATTCCTGGAGTAGACAACGTCATGGCGGACTTCCTCAGTCGACACACAGTGGACAGCGGCGAGTGGGAGCTGCACCCAGAGGTGTTCAACCTTATAGTTCAGAAGTGGGGTCTTCCTTGCATCGACCTGATGGCGACAAGACACAACCAGAAGGTTCTGAGGTTCTGCTCTCACTGGAGGGATCTTCTAGCTATAGCAGTGGATGCCATGTCCATTCCTTGGTTATTTCCTCTGGTTACATCTTTCCTCTCCTCCCCATGTTGCACAGGGTGTTGCGGAAATTGAGACTGGAACGCTGTCCAGTCTTTCTGATTGCTCCATACTGGCCTCAACAGGCTTGGTTTCCGGAGCTTCTGGATCTGTCAGTGGCGGAGCCATTCCGGCTCCCTTGCCGTCCGGATCTTCTACAGGGTTACCTGTGGAAGGAGGATGTTCATCGTCTAGCTTTGACGGCTTGGAAATTGAATCCTCAATACTGAAGTAGAAAGGTTTTTCTTCTCGTGTGGTGGCTACTATGCTTAGTGCCCGCAAACCTGTTTCTTCTAAGGCCTATCCTCGTATCTTGGTGTGCTGATAGGGACCTGTCTCAGGAATTTGATCTGTCTACGGTCCTGACCTTCTTGCAGGACGGTGTAGATAAGGGTCTCAGTCTGAGTTCTCTTAATGTTCAGACTTCTGCTCTCTCTGTTTTCTTTGAGAGGCGCATTGGCATTCTTCCTGATGTCAAGGTTTTCTTTCAGGGCGTTACTCATACTCGTCCTGTCTTTAAGAATCCCGCTTCTCCGTGTGATCTTATCTTGGTTTTGGGTGTTCTTTAGCTCCCTGCCTTTGAGTCTTTGGCTACCATTCCTCTACGCACGTTAACATGGAAAATGGCCCTTCTCCTGGCTATCGTCTCCATTCGCCGGGTCGTGGAGTTACATGCTCCGTCCTATAAACCACCCTTTTTGGTTTTTCACAAGGACAAGGCTATGCTTCGCACTTCTCAGGAGTTTCTCCCAAAGGTGGTTTCGGAGTTCCACATCAATCAGGAGATTATGGTGCCCTCTTTCTGCCCTGACCCCACCTCTGACAAGGAGAGGGATCTCCACTTGTTAGATGTGGTGCGTTGTCTCAAGTTTTATATACATCGCACTGAGTCTATCAGGCAATCTGACGTGCTGTTCGTCATTCCTGAGGGTCCCAGGGCAGGAAGACCTGCATCCAAAGTGACTATTGCGTCTTGGATTTAGTCCACTATTCATAAGGCTGTGAACTAAGGAAGAAGCCTGCTCCCTTTCGGGCTCATTCTAGTAGATCTATTGGGACTTCTTGGGCTTACAAGAATCAGGCCTCCACTGATCAGTTGTGCAAGGCTGCCACTTGGTCGTCTGTGCACACCTTTTTGAAGCATTAACGTGTTGATGTGCTGTCATCTACTGATGCCATCTTTGGGAGGAAGATCCTTGAGGCAGTCTTGCCTGTCTAGGATCTTCTTCTCTTCTTGGTGCTTCCTTTACTTTTGAGCCCTGTTGGCTGTAGTTCAGCGTGCTGTGTAACAGTTTTGGGGTGTTGTTACCCCTGTTCAGTGTCCGTTGACACTTCATTGTTTTGTTGGGCTATCTCTGATCTGATGGTTCATATCTGTTTTGGTGACTTTGGGGGCCTTATCAGTAACCTGTATTGGACGACAGAGAAAAGAGGATTTTAGTCTTACCTGTTGAATCCTTTTCTCTTAGTCCATACAGGTTACTGGTCTCCCACCCTATCAAGGGACCATGCTTGGCTCTCCTGTGGCAGACCGTGGGGGTCCTTCAGGGTCATGCTCACAGGAGTCTTCTTTCCCTTTTACTATCTAGTCAATAGTTAGTGTCTCAAATCTTACTGGAGCTGGTTGGATAGCTGCAGCCAAGGAGGGAAGGTAGGCTCCACCCCCTGCATACAATTCTAGAATTGTTCCTGCCTACTTAAAGGGGCGGATCGCCTACTCAAAGTTACCTGTAACCTGTATGGACTAAGAGAAAAGGATTTAACAGGTAAAACTAAAATCTTCATTTCCATCCATTCAGGATGAGTGACGGTCCTGGCATGTCAAGACTTTCTTGATTACAGTGAGCCTCAGGGCTCAGCCGTTCTCCGCAGATGTGATCCCTGCTACAGAGATCACCTGTGCTGGTAAAACCACATGACAAATGCAATGTAAAGCAAACATTCTGTTGTCAGTGTTCTCTGCCTCTCTTCTCTGGGATTGTGATGAAGAGAGAGAAGCAGAGAACCAAGCTCCCAGTACCTCAAATGGCCGAAATGAGGTACTGGGAGCATGACTGGTACTGGAGCTTAGAATATTAAAAAAAAAAAAAAAAAAAAAAAAAAAAAAAGCAAGACCCATCATTTTATTTACGCAGACTAATTTATAAACACAAATACTGACGTTTAAACAATCATTGATGTGAGGATATATTGCTGCGGTGCAGTGTGAGGGACACCAGGGTCTGAAAGAGGGACATAGGGATTTTTGCCTCAGAGGCACAGTACCCTGCAGTATTAAAAAAATCGGATGTATTAAAGTCAATTTTAGCTAAACTTTTTTAGACTGGAATGTCCAAGAGCAAAACTCCAGTTTTGAAATACTGATGGTACTAAAAATTGTTTTGTCAGAAAATGGTGGATATACACATATAACTTTGGTTTTTACACAGACAGTTTAAAGCGGAACTACCACCTGACACAATTTTTAGCGCCACAAAGTCCCCATCTGGCAACTAGCTGCTTAGTAGCGCTAGTCGCCAGAATAATTACTTATTTAATAGAATTCTGCTTTCTTCCATGGGTGACAGGCAGGACGGAGCGCGGACATCTTGCCATTGTGACATCCGTGCGCCTGCGTTGTCAGTCCCAGCCGGGTCTAGGAGGCATTGCTAGGAGCAATGTGGCTCCGGCTGGGACTGATAGCGCAGGTGCGCGGACGTCACGATGGCAAGATGCCCGCGCTCCGTCCTGCCTGTCAGCCGGGGAAGAGAGCAGAAATCTATTAAATTAGGTAATTATTCTGGCGACTAGCGCTACTAAGCAGCTAGTCGCCAGATGAGGACTTAGTGAAGCTAAAGATTGTGTCGGGTGGTAGTTCTGCTTTAACACCAGAAATCTGAAACTGAAATGAACACACTCATTTTGGAACATATGATTTGCTTTGATTCTAGCTTGACCACTCCTACTTTTGAGACCATTTATTAAACTGTCTTGCATGGTTTTCACTATGATAAAAAATTGAGATATCACTTTGAAATTTTGAGGATAAAATATTTTGGAGCTGAAAACAACTTTTAGCACTACTTTTGTACATAAGGAGCAATATAGGCCCCTTAAAGATAGTAATACTTCGTTTTAACTTTATTTTATTTTGTAGGCATTAAAAAAACATGGAGAATGATATAAGTCTTATCTCTCAAACCTTTATGGTTTAAGAGATATTCACAAGCAAAGTTTCCCCCTCCCACCCCTTTTTCCTAGTGTAAGCCATCTCTTCTCAGATGTGAATCTGGTTGTAAGACCAGACAGATAACAGCAGGGGACAATCTTCTTTGTATGAAAAGAATGAAAGCCCTTCCCCCCTTGACAAGTTTTTCAGCTTTTTCCCTTGTCTTAATTGAAGATTGTCCCTCTCTGCAGTCTACCTGGGCACCTCCCTTCTGATCTGGTTGAACGGGGCGGGGGATACTTTGCTTGTGAATATCTCTTAAACCATAAAGGTTTGAGAGATAAGACTTATATCGTTCTTCATGTTTTTTTAATGCCTACAGAATAAAATAAAGATAAAACGAAGTATTACTATCCCTTTAAAATACAGCTCTGTTTATCAAAGTGTTGGTTATGCCTTGTCAAATGCATGGTGATGCAGGACAAAATGTATCTAGAGAGTATTTATTTTCCTCTTAGCTGCTCCAGTGCATTACTTGACAATGTGTTGTAGACGTCTCTTGCATAGAGGAGCTGAAGGATCAAAATGATGAGAATAAGTGTTGGTGTATCTTTTGAACAATATAAACTTACATAATACAAGATGGGAGATAAAGTTTTAACCCTTTGAGTGCCAGAGTGGTACGGAATGCATTCTGTACCACTCTGGCACTCAAAGGGTTAAGACACCACATTTTAAGCATGATTTTAAACCTTCTTGTGTAGATTGTAATACAATATACTGTAATTGAGAGAAAAGAAACATCTACATCTACAGGTATTTACATCATTCACTGTTTAGAGGTAATGTCCTGGACAGCACAGATTAAGTATGACTCTCAGGGTCCCTCAAAATAAGACATGTTCCACATCTGGCATAGGACATTCGAACATAGGACATGGTCCATATCTGGCATAGGACATTCAAATGTAGAATCAGAGGCCTCTTCAGAGGTCTTCTAATGAAGCAGGATGGGGTCCTGCAAAATGTGTAGAAGTGGCTTTTGGTCTCTTCTAATACTCACCTTGTTTGTAGCGTAAACACATGAACATTTTTTGGGGTGAGGGGTGCTGTTATGGTGTAGAGGATCCTCAGTACAATGGACCTGGCAGATAGATGGTGGGCCAAAATTCCAGCGTTGGTAATAGTAATAGTGTTTATAATGGCTTAAATGTTCAAGTGCAGCATTATTACCTTATTCCACCTTTTCTGTACTAATTATGGGTGAGAGAGGGACACCAGTAAATACATCAGTACTGTGTCCTCTACATGTGTGAAGATAGTTGTTATTGTATTTTTCAATTATGTTTAACTGTTCTAACAGGTTTTCAGGTGTATCCTGTATGCATAAGACCATTTTGTGTACTGCTTACATCATGCCCATATAGTAAATATACCTTAGAACTCTCAAGATTTGACTCTGAGACACAGTGTTTTGATCCAAATCTCAGAGTCTAAGGGTGAGAGTCCAATGTTACCTACTACATGATCTGCACCAATTCACTTCTTAAGTGTCTTAATTGGTTCGATTTATACAAAAATGCAGAGGGAGACATACAGCTTCTTTTGGGTGGGTTCAAGCAAATATATAATTAACCTGTAAATGGTTCCTTGAGGACTGATAGCAGAACCTCTTGATTAGACCTTGGAGAGACATATTGCCTAGAATCTATATTATGAAAGTTTCCAGTTGTGATAGTAAACTGTACAACCCTGCTGCCCAGCAGCTGATTTCTTACTTTAAGTTAACACTTAATTTGAATGTTCCTTACATACATTCTGGTCATAAGGCTCTGTGTACATTGTGTGGTGCTAAATAAATACAATTATAAACACATATATGGTGTATGGAATGGGTAATTTATATTTTTAAAAGTGACAAATTCTTACTGAGAACATTAGCTCTTTGTAGTCATAAAACTGGTGGTGCAATGTACCTAGTGACCCATCTTTTTTGAGAAAATAAATAATCAGTAATTGAATGTAACAGTTATTTTCTGTTTCTTCAGGCCTACAAGACACAAGAGCTCATCAATCCTGGAATTGCTGATGTTGTCCTACGACCAGACAGAAAGATCCTATGCACAGCTGGCTGGGACCATCGGATAAGAGTATTTGGGTGGAAGAAGATGAAGCCTTTAGCTGTCCTACAGTACCACACAGCATCCGTGCACTGCGTGTCTTTCTCAGACCATCTCACTCCTGAGGACAGGCTCCTGGCAGCTGGCTCAAAAGACCAACGCATCAGTGTTTGGTCAATATATCCGCAAGTCTAAATATACAGGAGGTCTACTGTAAGGGTTATTTATACTAGATGTTTTATTGTAAAGCTGGCAAAAACTTTGATGACATGTATAGATCTGTTGAATTTTTAACAAAATAAACTTTAAAATACGAAAGAAGTGTACAGAGAACCCAGCTCTGTGGAATCTGTTGGCAAGTTATAAATAAATAATAATAATATTAATAACAGTCCACATTTGAAATATGCCAAAGCCCAGTTTAGTAATATTGCTGAAGAGGCTCTTAGTTACCACATTTGTAAAATCCACACATTTCTAAGATTAAAATGGAAACTACACTTGAAACATTAGCTAGAATATTCATTGTACCTTATGTATTAAAGTATATTACAGCAATTACTTGGCAGACCTACTGTGAAACAGGGAACAAATTAGAATTCACAAAATTCCCATTGATTTAAATGGGACTTTTTATGCTAGAAGTTGCAGAGCTGTCTAGTATTCAAGGGGTTAAAAGTCCCATTTGAATCAATGGGAACTTTTTTCTGTCCCTTCTTGTAGAGATGCACCGATACCAGTTTTTTAAGACCGAGTACGAGTACCGATACTTTCTTAAAGTACTCGCCGATACCAATTACCGATACTTTTTTTTGCGGTCATTTGCCAGTTTTCCAAGTACCTAAAGTGTGTATATGTATATATATATATATATATATATATATATATATACAAATCAAATTCAGATCAGTGGCACTCACTGTTGAAAATCACATTGATGCCTGGGTGCATATCCAATGAAGAGTTAAATCCAAAGTTTTGAAATGATAGACCGCACTGTCAGGAACTTGAAGCAAAGAATCAAATGGTGTTTATTGTAATCATTGATATATAATATACTTTAGGTACTTGGAAAACTGGCAAGTGACCGCAAAAAAAAGTATTGGTAATTGGTATCAGCGAGTACTTTAAATTACATACATACACCATCTCTTGATTCTCCCCTTTTGCCTCTTTCTCCCCCTCTTGATTCCCACCTTTTGCTTCATTCTCCCCATCTTGAGACCCCTCCTTTTGCCTTGGCTTTTTCTCTCCCTTTTGATCCCCCTTTCTCCCCCTCCTTGACTCTTGATCCCACCCTTTTGCCTCTTTCTCTCTCTCCCTCCTGATCCCCCCTCCTTTTGCCTCTTCTTGGCCCCCCTCCTTTTGTCTCCTGATCCTTCCTCCTTTTGCCTCTTTTTTTTTTTCTCCCTTAGTCCTTTTTAGCTCTTTTTCTCCCTCTTGACCCCCTCTCTGCCTCTTTCTTCACCCCATCTTGCCTCTATTCATCTGCCTTACCCTCCTCTGCCGGGTGCTTGCTGTTCTCTCGCAAGCCCCGGCAGAGGTCAGCGTTGGAGCGTTGCCATGGTAACCTGCGGCAACGCTCCAACGCTGCGGGAGGGAGAGAGGCGACCGGGGAGCATTGTGAGCAGCTCCCCGGGCTCCCTCTCTACAGCACCGACCCTGGCACAGGGTATCGGTGCTGGCATCGGCCGCATTCACGCGAGTTTGAGTACTCGCGCAAATGCCGGTATCGGCACAGATACCGATACGAGTATCGGTATCGGTGCAACATCACTTACAATTTGTCTCACAAATTCATAATCTAGTCTAAGGATACATGTGGAGATAAAATAATTTAATATAGTTGTGGTGTTCCTGCCTAGTAAAACGGGTACTCCTACAATTGGGAGATGTTTTATTCTAAGGTTATTACAGCTCAAACCTGTTTTTAATTTATTCAAACTGCAGTTTGTTGTTGTCACTGTCTTTGAAAGCTTTAGTCAGTAGCAAACAAGAATAATGATGTCTGGTCACCAGGTATGAGCCATAATAGCATTTGAAAGCAGTATTAAAAAACACTATTATTCTTTTAATGGTGTTAATTGTCACAGGATTTGTGAGGCTGCGCACATCCCTGCTTTAGGGATCCATGTGAGGGATTTGTCTTTTCTAGCCTGTGCCCTACTTTTTGAAGTCTTGAACACAGTGACACTTTTGTATTGAGATTGTCGGGAATCCTGAGTGAAATTACTGTTTCGCTGAATGCCTAGTAACATTGAATGCAAGATAATGACTAGCCCCTTGGTAGCTTTTGCATTGGAGACGTCTGAGGCTGAAAAAGACATGCGTCCATCAAGATCAGCCCATACCATATCACCCTGTTAATCCAGAGGGAGGAAATGAAAATCCATTGAAACAATTTCCAATTAAGCCCCAAGTGAGTAAAAAAACTCCTTCCTGACTCCAAATAGAAGTTGGATATTTCCCAGATCAACATCCTAACTGCTGTCAAACCAGCAGTCATAATTCTCAATATTGTTGTGAGCTGGAAGGTTCTCCATTATGTTTTTGAAAGCGACTACAGTATCTGTAAGTACAGCGTTCAGAGGCAAATAATTCTTAAACTTTACTGCTCTTACTGTAAAAAAATCCCTGCCTTTATTTTAGTCAAAAGCTCCTTTCCTCTTGTCTTAATAGGTTACATCTTGTTTTTTTGCTCATCTCTTTGAATTGACCTCAAACATATTTGTGAATGGTAATTGTATTCACATTATTAAACCTTTGAGTGCCAAAGGACACTATAATTAAAAGGGTTAGAGAAGTCTTCAACACATTTCAAAGCAATGCACTGGAGATCATTTTGCATTCAGGGGGTAAAAAGCATCAATTCAATCAGTAGGAATTTCGGAATATTTTGATTAGTCCCAGGACTGCTCAGCCTTCCTTTTATACATAAAGCTTAGTGTGTATGAATATGCAATGAGTCAAGTTCCAGTTAATGTAACAATGCAGTATACATATAGTACATTTAGAAATAAGCTCCCTAGATCACATCATCAACTCTCAGCACTTTGAAACACTGTTTTAACACTTTGAATGCCTTGGGGTTTATAATGTGTTGAAGACCCATCTAGCACTCAGATGGTTAACCCTTTGAATGGCAGGGAGGTATCCAACACTTTCCACTGAAATGTGTAGGACACCTATCTGGCCCTCGAGGAGTTGAACTATTGTCTTGTCAAGCTGATTACAGAATTCAAAACTGATATGTGACCAATTGATAGCAGGTGATGGAGTTTTATGATGAGCTCACTTTGCAGTAATTATGTAGAACAGATTTGGGAGTTGGAGAATCCTGTGCTGGCATGGAGACGAGGTCAAGTAGTGACTGTGAAATGAGATCTATTTTAAAATAAGTTTCCTATGGCATTTTAACTGGATGTACATAAATCCACATTTCATCAGATTAAACCATTTTATTGTAATATTCATTTTTCTTCATGCCTCTATTTAGAATGATCTCTGTAATATTCTGCTTTTTATTTCAAATGAAAAAACGACTGGTCATTGTAATAATATTACTATATATATATATATATATATATATACAAGTATGTTGTTCGTGATTTAAAGTGACCCGACATGCTGCAGGACTGCGCAGGTATCAGGGCAAACCTGAATTGTGTATTTTTCATATATGTCCTGCATTGAAAGGAATACCTGCTTGCCATATTCATGATGATCTAAATAAATCAGTGGAATCAGTGAAGAAAACAGATGTATAGGAATAAAATATGACCCTTTTGCTACAGGAATAATGAAGAGCTGGCTGATCTCCGTGATGGAGGGAAACATCTAGTCTTGGGTTATGTGCAATAGATCTAATTTCACCGACATTTTGCCAACATCAACCTTCTGGCTATTGTTCTCATGGTGGTCTCATGTGAAAATGAAGAGAACTTCACACATGATATCTGTGGAGAAGTTAAACTGTGCCTCATGTTCTATGGGGCAATGTACATTATAACCCATATTTCCTGCATAAACTGATGGGACAATCGCAGCCCTATTCTCATTTGTTAACATGGATTTGCAGGTCATAGACAGAGGCATGAGCAGAAATGATCTATCATATTATTTAATTTACATGTAATCTCAAGGATAAATAAAAGATTGGAAATAAGAGAACATTTCTTGTTTATCATCTCACATGCAAAGGGCATTCTGCTCTTTCATATATATATATAAGGGTCTATAAATTACTAAAGGGAATCATTGGGATTAGAGCGATGTTTTTGTCTAGTTGTACATGGAAAGTGTTAGTTGATGTTTGAACATTCAATGAGGTCAGAACCTCTGATTCCTGCAGACCTCCAACATATTATATCCCATTTACAGAACAAAGTACATTTTTTAGTCCTTTTCCTTTCCAAGACCAATAACAAGGTAACACAGGTCCTTGGAATCCATATGTAAAAATGTAATTTGCGTGTAAAAACTCCAGTTCTTTGGGCAAACTGCCAATCAAGCGGCATGCAGTTCCCAGACCAGATGGCAACATCAATATGCCTTTGTGAACTGCAAGATTGCTGAGCCGAGCTACTGCGAAGGGGAGTAAATCTGCTCTCAAAACATTTGGCTGGCCTTGCTCTGTTTATAAATGTTATCACTCTTTAATTAAATAGTCTTGCTGGATGTGTTTTATTTGGGTTTCTATTGAATACATCTTTTGAACACCCTCATTTCCACTGCGTGGGTCTTACTAGTACAGGATGAAGAATTGCCCTATCAGTTATTGCTCTTCTGGTCTCTCTAGTTTATACTGCCGGTATGTTCACATATCTGTCTTGTGTGGGGCTGGAAAGTAGACTGAGCTGTTAAATAGCTGGTGTCAAAAAGAACTCCTTTTGAGTTAAAAAAAAAAATGGAAGAAAATTAACCCTTTGAGTGCCAGAGAGGTAACCAACGCATTGCGTTGCAATGCATTGGGTACCTTGTTGGCTCTCAAAGGGTTAACAATTTGAGTGCCAGAGGTTCTTTCCCATATCAAAATATCTGTATTTATGTATATACTTTCATTTTTCAGTGTGAAATTAAAATTACACACTTTAACCCTTTGAGTGCTGAGGGGTGCTCAATGTGTTGTAGACCCCACTGTATTCAAAACAAAGTCAATGGTCGTCCAAGGAAACTTAGTGCAGCAGATGAAAGATGCATCATATTTACTTCCCTTCACAACTGGAAGATGTTCAGCTATGCAATCAGCTCAGAATTGGCAGAAAACTGTGGGATCCTGGTACACCCACCTACTGTCCAGAGAAGTCTGGTCAGAAGTGGTCTTCATGGAAGACTTGCGGCCAAAAAGCCGATGTGGAAACAAGGCCAAGTGACTCAACTATACACGAAAATACAGGAACTGGGGTGCAGCATAATGGCAGCTGGTGCTCTGGACTGATGAGTCAAAATTTTAAATATTTGGCTGTAGCAGAAGGCAGTTTGTTTGCTGAAGAGCTGGAGAGCGGTACAAGAATGAGTGTCTGCAGGCAACAGTGAAGCATGGTGGAGGTTCCTTGCAAGATTAGGGCTGCATTTCTGCATTTGGAGTTGGGGATTTAATTAATGGTCTTCTCAATGCAGAGAAGAACAGGCAGATACTTACCCATCATGCAACACCATCAGGGAGGCATCTGACTGGCCCAAAATGTATTCTGCAGCATGACAACGACCCCAAACATACAGCCAAAGTCTTTAAAGGGATAGTATTACTTCAGAATTACTATCCCTCATATTGTAGCCCTTAATAAACTGAGTTAAATGACACCAGCGGCATCTCTCAGACCTTTATGGTATAAGAGATAGCCGCTTTCAAAGTTTCCTCTCCCCTGCTGTCAGAGTTCTGTTGCCAGCAGGGGAATCCGGTCCCGGGACAGGCGGAGGCTCTTAAACAGAGCCGATATCTTATTATGGAAGGAAAAATGATTCATTGAAACAGTCTTCTACGTGTGCTTGGTAACCAAGCACATGTAGAAGACTGTTTCAATTAATAATTTTTCCTTCCATAACGAGATATCGGCTCTGCTGAAGAGCCTCCGCTTGATTCAGAGACCGGATTCCCCTGCTGGCAGCAGAACACTGAAAGCAGGGGAGAGGAAACTTTGAAAGCGGCTATCTCTTAAACCATAAATGATTGAGAGATGCCACTGGTGTCATTTAACTCAGTTTATTAAGGGCTACAATATGAGGGATAGTAATTTTGAAGTAATACTATCACTTTAAGAACTATCTTCAGTGTAAAGAAGAACAAGGAGTCCTGGAAGTGATGGTATGGCTCCCACAGAGCCCTGATTTCAACATCATTGAGTCTGTCTGGGATTACATGAAAAGAGACAAGCAACTGAGGCTGGCTAAATCCACAGAAGAACTGTTGTTAACCTCAATATTTACAGCCCAATCCTGTATAATCTTTTCATTTTTCTGTTATACAAATTATATCCCAATGCTCATTAACTGCCAGTAATTCCATCTCACCCGGTTTTGCCTACCATACTTCTTGCATTTCTCAACATACAATTAATGAGGTAATTCATCAGTATGTATTTTACCCACTAGCCATTTTTCTACATCTGAATTTAATAGGAGTTCCTCACTGTTAACTACATTTCTCCCCACTTCTTCATCCCCATGATCCTTTATTTGTATTCCATTCCTATCTACACTGCCCTATTTATTTTAGCTATACCCCTCCTTTCTTAGTTTAAAACCTCGTCCAACCTTCTAAGCACTCTATTCCATGGCACGGCAGCTCCCTTTCCATTTAAGTGCAATCCATCACTACCATACAGATTGCATCCAAGAGCAAAGTCTGCCCACTGCTCTAAAAACCCTCTTTCCTACACCAATACCTAAGACAATCATTAAGATCCCTGAGCATCCTCTGCCTACATGCATTGGTGCATGGCACTGGTAGTATTTCAGGAAGCACTGCCCTGAAGGTCCTTGCCTTGAGCTTGGACCCTAGATCCCTGAAATATTTTTTAAGGGACCTCCATCTTCCTTTAACTTTGTCATTGCTATCATATGTACCAAGACAGGTGGACCCTTTCCAGCCCCTCTCAATAATCTGTCTGAAACATGCCAGACTTCAACATCAGGAAGACTGTTCAGCATTCACGTTCCTGGTGACAGGTTACTCTATCTACCCTCCTAATAACAGAGTCCCCTATTACAGCACCTGCCGTTTCTGCCTACTCTTTTTCCCATCTAAACTGGAAGACTGGAAAAGAATCATCCCTCTCCAGTAGTGCCAATTCTGAGATATCCTCATCAACGTCTTCACCCAGTCTTGCAAATCTGCAGGTTTGAATCAGCTCAGAGCTGGCCTTCCTCTTCCTCTGCCCACTTCCTCCTCTAATTACTGTTAACCAGCTGCCTACCTGCTATTCCTCATCTGTAACTGCACCTCCCTTCACCACTAACCCCACATACTACCTGCTCAGTGAACTCCAAGCTCATTTCCAGGTTTCTAGTATAATGCAGTATTGCAATATTTTTTTCAAGATCCATTCTCCAAAAAGATAATATGCTCACACATGCTACAGTGTTATGTCCATTGGAACGACAGCTCCAAGTGATCAAACGTGTGACAAGATGTGCACTGCATGAGATTGTTCAACCTGATGCTACTCATTCTTATAGTTCTACAATTCAACTGGTATTACAGTTTCCACTAACTCACAGCTCAAATGTACCCAGTTTAAATTTGTTGTGTGTCCAGTAAATTTGCATAAAAAAAACACAATCTGAAGTGCAATTCCTCTGTAATCGCCAAACCAGATCCCTTGAAATTACCTGCAACCCAGAGATCTATAGATTTCAAACTATTGCTTCTGTTCTATCTCCTAATTCTTTCATTTGCCACTTGTTTGTAAGCCACTTGTCTGTAAACCAGAATAGCAGAATATAAGGAACTCATTTGCCTAGCTGTAGATTACATATAATAGTAGGTATTTTTTTTACAGGTGTTTAATTCATTACGTTATTTAGTATAATGTGGCCCTCAACTTAATTTTTGTTTCCCAAGCTGAAACTTAAGTAAAAAAGTTTGGATGCCCCTGCTGTAGGTATGGTGTAATTTCAAGCACAATATAGTTTACTTTTCTGTTTCATAACATTGCCAGTTTGCAAACAAGTATATGTTTTGTACAATTATATTCTTCCTTGATTTACTTTTGTTTACAATTATCTCGCTCGGCTAATAAATATCTTACTATACTTATGTTATTTTACTGTCCCTTTAATTTACTCTCTCTCTTTTTCTTCTTGTATGGTGCAACTCTTTTTGGCTAATTATGGTACTTGTATGTGTTTCTGAACAAAAACAGCTGTCTGTCACAGTTTACGACAGTTTGCCTGATTGTCCTTCACTGTCAATGCATCTCTGAGGGGAATACCCAAACATTCTGAGGCTGATATTCAAAAAAATAACTGAATCAATTCTGGAACAAACCAACTGTCCCATAGAACAAAGAAACATTTTCAGTTGATTTTAATGGGGATTTAACTCCTTGTATCCTAGAGTAGATGTCCCATATAAATCAATGGGTATTTGTATTTGTCATCCTTTAGAATTTCTCCAGTTATTTCTTGGTACATGATCCTCTCTGTTGGTTAAATCAGTGAAGTCAGATAGAACATTTAGGTCTGTGTTCGGGAAGCTAAAAAGGAGCAATTCTGGGTCAGTATTGTTCAACTTTTAAGCCTCATGCCCGAGGGGTGCCAAATGTATTGCACTGAAGTGTATTCCATACCCCTCTGGCATTCAGAGAGTAAACCCATTGAATGCCAAGGAGGTACACAATGTAGTTTAATGTGGTAGAATGCTTACTTAAAGGGGAACATTCACATCACAAAAACTTCTTTCCATGGGCTTTAATTAGCACGACTAGAATAGCGTTTTTTTTTAAATTATTATTATTATTTTAGTTACCTACTAAAGAAGTTATGAAGCCTTAAAATCAGGCATTTCCGCATTCTGTGGCACACTGTATGTGCGGCACAATGCCGAAGGACTTCCCAGGGAGATGGGACGTTGTGCCACACATACAGGGTGCCACAGAATGCGGAAATGCCTGATTTTAAGGCTTCATAACTTCTTTAGTAAGTAACTAAAATAATAATAAAAAAAAAACAACAAAGCTAATCTAGCTGTGAAATTAAAGCCCATGGACAGAAGTTTTTGTAATGTGAATGTTCCCCTTTAACCTGTGTTCTGGTAGATCAGCCTTTATTATTACTCTTAACCCTTTGAGTGCCAGAGGGGTACGCGTTGAAAAAGCATTGGAAATACCTCTTGCATCCATGGGGTTTAAAAGTGTTGTGAATGTATGGAAGGCTAGGTCGTTTTCAGGTTGGCTGCAAGTAAATTGTAGGCCAGTAGCTGGATAGTGCACTTCTTTGGGCAGTATACAGGAAGATATTGAAGTGCAATTCCAGGGCAAACCAACTGCACTGTAGCGGCCAAGAAAAATTCCCACTGATTTAAATAGGGATTTTAACCATTTGGATAGTAGACAAGTCTTCAACTCATTGCTTGTAATGCATAATAGAATCTTGTCAGGTGGGCTGCAATAAACTACACTGTACAGTATGTAGTCTCTCTGTATTTCCCTGCGTGAGAAGAAGGAAACTAGATAGATTCATGTTATGTCAGAGACACTAAGAGAACTTCATCTACAAATGTCTCCAGGTTCTCCTGAGAGTTTGAGAAATCCCTAATTTCAGACCACTAGAGATCTGCCTTTGACTTCCCTATGAATAATAGACATAGAGTTGCGTCATTCAAATTTCTCTTTCCGGGCAAAAATGTCATTTTTATCCTTTGTAAGTTCACCCCATCTTCACCTGGGTTACTTTCAGAATAATGCCTATTGTCCCTGTTTTATTCCCAGATGATCACTTTTTCCGTGGGTTTTGATGGCATGCGGACTTGGCATCACACTAAATAGAGACATTGAATTCTGGCTACATTATCTCCAGAGTGCATCTGTTTTGAAGTATCTTTCCCCAACTAGCAGGAAAGGGAATTGAACCAAAGATGGATTTTATGTGTTGCTGAAATAAAAGAAATGTGTGAGGTAGTGCTGAGAAAAGACAGTCCCATGAAGTTTATCCCTACTGTAGGCAGCTTGTCTCTCCTCTTGCTCAAACTGATGAGCTTTGATAGGTAATAATGGAGTCTCCTGTGCTTGTCCCTGGAAAAGAAAAAGAGCCGTCAGACACAGGTCATGCAATACAGAACTTATGGCTTTTAGTAATCACATCTGCCCTAATCTGGTCACGAATTTGCACGCAGACACCTAGAGAAAACGAATACAGAGGCCAAGTATAAGTCTCTTACGTTCTCTTTTGGCACTACAGTTATGTATAAATGAAGTTTATCCAATTGGCCATAATTATATTTAACCCTTTAAGTACCAGAAGGGTATGTAAAGCACTGTGCTTTACAAATAAACGATTAACCCTAGACACAGATACTAGGCACAGAATTTAGAAATAATATGACTATATGTATAATTATTTAAAGGGATCGTAATAGATCAAAATAAACAGAGCTCTGATTAATCTTCATAGTTTTGTGTCCATGTAGAGCTGTATTTTAGTAGTATCCGAGTTGTAGTTCATGAGTAATTCAATTAAAAAGTATCTCCCTCCCGCCCCTTTTACCCATTCTAATCCACCGCCCCTCAGATGTGAAATCTGGTTTCGAGGGACAATCTTCATGCTGTGAGCATAAGGAAAACCCTGCCCCCATTGATGAAGGAGGGAAGGTTTTACCTTATGCTAACAGAAGATTGTCCCACACTGCGCTCCATCTGGACCGTCTTGGAGAGGCAGCGTTACATAAAGAAAAGGGGTGGGAAGAGGATACTTTATAATTGAATTACTCATGAACTACAACTTGGATACTATTCAAATTCCATTCTACATGGACAAAAAACTATGGAGATTAATTGGAGCTCTGTTTATTTTGATCTATTAATATTGCTTTAATGGTGGCTTACTTTTAGGTCATAACTCCTCTTAAAGTGGAACTATCACCTCAACTAAAGTCGCCCTGCAATACTTAGGCAGGTGACGACTAGCTTAATCATCATTATTTTACCTTTACAAAAGTGTCCCCGAATAAAGTTATCCTTAAGCTTCCGAGACTGACGGGTAGGTTACTGCAGCCTGTGCGTCTATGCCATCAGTTTCTTCTGGAGCCATTTGGGCCAGTGCAATGCCTATGAAGGGTGGCGGGGACTGACAGCGCAGGAGCATATTCAAGATGTCCGCAGTGATGCCTGGCTTCCGGTCTTGGAAGCTTAAGGATTTTATTCAGGGGTACTTTTGAGAGATAAAATAATGATTATTAAGCTTGTCGCCACCTGCCTAAGTATGGCAGGGTGACTTTAGATGAAGTGGTAGTTCTGCTTTAATAGACATTAGGTTTCAACTGTCCGAATGGTTGTTTAGAGTTTATGGTTTTTATCCCTGTGAATGCTAGACATAGCAAACTGAAAGAAACCATTCATAGGCTCCAAAAAACTAAATAGGTAGAACTGACTGTTGTGTGAAAGGCACCTAGCTAGGAAATGTATGTTATACAAATTAAAGTTGACCTGTCTCTTTTTAAGAGATATTAAGTTATAGTGAATTGAAATTTGACAAAATATTGTGCTAGACAATTTTTTCTTCAAAATAAATAGTTTTTGAGAAATTAACCATTATGTTTTAGTGGCACTTTATGCTAATTCCTTGAACAGTATGCAAATTAGTTATGGCAACACAGCACTTTTTGTGCTATTAGAAATGCCCCCAGTATGTGTTGAATTATGTAAAACCACTTCTTAACAATTTTACTCAAATTCCCTTAAACATTTGAGTGCCAATGCTTTGGCCAACCCTCTGGTACACAAAGGGTTAAATAAAAATCTGCCTGCTCTTGTGTTTTTCATGATCTTAATCGCATCCGTTTCTTCAGTGGAATATCTCCATTCTAGGGGCCTTAGTAGCTAGTGGACTGATACGATACGTCTAAAGCTCCAGGTCTTATTGTTAAAGACTGGGGTTTTCTTGCCAGTTTGGGACATGTAATGATGCTAATCTCCCTACTAGTAATGGTACAATTGGGTTGTCTAGTGCACTGAAAGAGCTTTATTCAGAAGGCAAAAGTTGAGAAATTCTGGAACATGAGAGAGGAGTTATAAATTCCCCAAATTCCCACTGCAGTAAATAGGTCTTTTAATGCCTTGAATACTATAGAGCAGGGGTGTACAACTGATGGGATGACTTTTCAAAAGGGGGTGCCAATAGAGATATTTTATTGATTTCCTTGCCTGAGCACAGATAAAGTGATTAACAGATCTTTCATTCTGATTAGTTCACACAAGCAGAGAAATTCCTAAAACCTTCACTGTTAGGGGTACTTGAGGACCACAATAGCAAGCCCAGTAGACAGAGTGTCTCAATCTGGTAAATCTTGCAGAATTCACAATATTAACAAAGAAGCTGCACTTGTAAGGTTCCGCTCAAACTAGCCTTTTAATGGCACTCACATTACAACAATTTCATATGAGGCAGTGTATAGGAGTGGGGGAAGCAAGTGTAGGGGAAGTGGTAGAAAACAAATGTGTTCTGCACTAATAGTGCTTTATTAAAGTTACACTGCAAAGGAAAATGTGCAGTTTAAATAGTTTCATTGGCCATTCGGTGTAACCTTTGTCTGAACCTGCTCCAACATTAAAACAAACAAAAATTCATTGGATATCCTCAGTCTTTATCATAACAGAAGTTTATTTTTTGGCATAAAAACTTTATTATATTTATTAATAATATGTGATAATATATATATATATATATATATATATATATATATATATATATATATAGACAGTACCTTGTAAACGTATTCCAACCCCTGACAGATTCTCTCAGGATGCTGAAATACAAATAGTATATTGTAATTTTGTTTGGTATGATATTTTGTTCTAAAACACCTCAAAATCCGTTTTTTTTTAAGGTGCCATTGGTTTTATGTTGGGAAATATTTTTAATTAGAATAAAAAAACTGAAATATGTTGCTTGCACAAGTATTCAACCCCTGTGGAAGTTCCCAGTTTATACAGATGAAAAAAAATTGCCCTAATGAGGACACAATTACATTACCACTGGCCTAAATCTGAGAAACATTAGTGTTGCAATGAAGGATCATTGATAAGGCTGTGAATCTGAAGGAAAACAAAGAGCATTCTAGAGAAGTTAGAGATAAAGTAATACAAATGCTTCAATTAAGAAGAGGGTACAAAATAATATCCACATTTTCAGATTTCCCAGTGGGCAAAGCTGGATCAATAATCATGAATTGGAAGCTGCATCACACGATCTAGGCTCTGCCAAGAAAAGACCAAACCTCAAAACTCAACACTTAAAGAAGAAGACTTGTGTGAAAAGCCATAGAGAGACCAACAATCACTTTGTAGGAGTTAGAGTTCAGTGGCTGGGAGTAGAGTTATGGTGTACCAGTCAACCATATCAAGAGGTCTGTATAACACTGGCCTGTATAGGAGGGTGAGAATAAAGATGCCATTACTCAGAATCATGTCTGGAGTGTGCCAGAAAGCATGAAATTGCCCCAGCGGAAATGTAGGAAAAATTTTTATAGTAAGATGAGACCAAGAGAGAACTTTTTCACCAAAACTTAAAGCACTATGTGCATACCTGGGAACTCTCCGGATTTGCCCCGGAGACTCCGGTTCTGACAGAGCTTTACCGGGTCTCCGGGGCAGAGGCAGATTCCTCCGGATGTGGAGAGTTTCTATTGAAACTCTGCCACATCTGTTTTTTCTCCCGTTGTGCATTCGTCCCCAGCCTTCTGTGTGACACATTTAACCCTCTGAGTGCCAGAGTGGTACGGAATGCATTCCGTACCACTCTGGCACTCAAAGGGTTAAATCCCCCCAACACTCGTGTTAAGCCCCGCCCCTTTTTGACGCGATTAGCGTCAATTTTGTTACCCCCTGCTGAACAGAGGACTACCCTCCGGGTAGCCCTCAACTGAAAGTTCCCAGGTATGACTATGTGTAATGGAAATCCATGCAGTAAAGTATGTTGGTGGCAGCATCATGCTGTGGGTATGCTTCTCATTAGCAGTGATTAGGTATATTGTTGAAATTGAGGGAAGAATGGATGGAGCAAAATACAGAGAAATACTTCAAGGGAGCCTGCTTTAGTCTTCTAAAAAAACTGTAGTTGGGGAGGTAATACTTCTTCCAGCAGGTCAGTGATCCCAAGCACAAGGCCAAAGCCACATTCGCCTGTGCTGCTCTACACATTTCCCTTATATTGGTTAAAGAGATAAAGAGAGTGGGAAATAGAAAAGGGAATCCACAGCAATAGATCTAAGGCTCTGAAGACAAATGGAGAAGGTGAGGTTGTTTGTCATAACCAATTGTGTGTTTTCTGGTTGTAAAGTGACATAAGGATATGTATAAATGTTTAGGGCCATTTTCACTAAGTGCTAACTCTAGTCAGTCATTTATTTTTAAAGGGGAAGTTGAAATGATGTTGTCCAAATAAGAATTGTGTTGTGAGGTACTCATTAAGAAATCTCCCCCCCAACAAAAAAAAGGCAGTTTTAGTGATTAAATCTTAACGCCAGTTATAACCTGTTCCTAATGATAAGTATGTATGGCAAAAAAAATTCTCATTTGCCAATTTTCTGCAAATTTTTGCAGAATATTCTCAGAAAATGCTCAGGAAGACATGTTTACTTAATCAAAAATAGAACACATCCTTTTGATCTTTAGCGACAGTTCTTAACCCTTTCAGTGCCAGTGCTTTGCAATGCATTGAGTACCCCTCTGCCACTGAAGGGGTTAAACATATGCTAAGAAGACTTTTTATATATTTCCCCCATAGTGCCTTAAACAGCACTAGTGAGCAGGCAAAGTATAGGGCGGCATTTTTACAATTTTGCAATGTTGAGAGACCTTGGAGATGTTCCTTAACCCTTTACGCACCAGATAGAGTGTTTTTGTTACATTTATGTATAAATAAAGGGGGCCCTATAGAGTATGGGCAATAAAAAGGGAGGCTGTGTCATAAATTGTGACCACTCCATTGCTTCTTCAGTCAATCCTTGATACAGAAATCTATAGACAAGCATGTAGTAATCATTATTATAACATGACTCCTTTGAATGTTTTGAAGAGCTCTGTCCCTTTGAATGCCAGTGGGGTACACAATGCATTGCAACACTCTGGCACTCAAAGGGCTATAGCATTCCAAGGGTAAAAAAAAAAATGGGAATTGTGTTTATTCTCTATGGTGCAGTTGGTCAGCCCCAGAATTACTGTTCCTCTTTGTGCACATGTCCCTAAAAGTATTTTCTGTGCCTGCAATTTATGTATATGGGCATGGAGGTGGAGTAATATGAGTGGGGGTATGGCCAATAGATAGTTCATTATGATTACATTATTATTGTAATGATTACATTACTAATCATGGTATGTGAGGTCACTGGGCTGCTTATATTTCATAAATTATGTACAATTTACTGTTTTTTTTTGTTTGTTTTGTTTTGGTTTTAAAATCAAGTTTAAGGTAAATTTCTTTGCATTTGTCTTTAGATTCAATTCTAAGTCTATTACGTTTTTCATTTCTAGGGTACTCCCATGATGACTTTCTGCAAATGAATGTTTAAACCAATTATATTAAATTAACTATGGTCAGTCCTATAAGATATTCTTGTTTTATAAACTTTAAGGTAAAACCAATGTGACAAAATAAACAAACCAAACAAAATCCAGTAGTGTAATGGAATTGTTGGTGTTTGTTAACCCCTTAAGGACCGGCGGTCATAGGACATTTCCGTCCCATAATGACCGCATAGGCGCATTAGGACGAGCCGGTACACGTGACCTGTCACGTGTATCGGCGCGTCATTATGGGGCTTGAAAGAGATCGCTCCGATCTTGGAGCGGTCTATTTCAGGCCCTATTTTTACTTACAGTGCTCCCGGTAGAGAGCTGTAAGTAAAAAGTACGTGACGTACCATGACCGTCATCGGTCCTTGAGTAGTTCAAGGACCGTGATGGTCCTGGTATGTCAAGGGTCCTTAAGGGGTTAAAACAGAATTATCAAGTTATCCTCAATCAATTGTTAGTAGCTTCTTAAAGGGATAGTAATACTTAAAATGTAAAAAAAAATATGTTGTAGGGTTTATTCCCCTGAGTACAACAAGAGTACTCCCACTGCTGAAAGGTGTTTTATTAAAACATTATTAATTTTCAAAGTTGAATTTTTTAGGTGCAATATCACAGTGGCCTGAAATTGTACAGTGGCGCTGCTGCTACACCATCCTATGGAGATTTATGGTCCCGGGACCAGAGCTGTCCATAGGATCGTGTAGCAACAGCGCCATTGTACAATTTCAGGCCACTGTGATATTGCACCTAAAAAATTCAACTTTGAAAATGAATAACTTTTGAATGAAACACCTTTCAGTAGTGGGAGTACTTTTGTTTTACTCAGGGGGATAAACCCTACAACATATATTTTTTTACATTTTAAGTATTACTATCCCTTTAATCCTTGAAAGAGCGTAATAATGTTGCTAAAGTGCCGGCATGAGTTGGAATCATAACATTGTATAAAACTTACCTCAGTGGGATAGTGCAGACATCTTGCCTAAGAGTGATCTATGAGCCTGTGCTGTCCGCCTCTGTCTGTAGCTTAAGGTACAATGCAACTCCCCCTTTGGCAAATAACCTATTAACAACAAGACAGCGGTGGACAGGGCAGGCGCACAGATCATTGTGGTAAGATGTCTGCTCTGTCCTACTGATGTAAGTAGCAAACTATGTTACGATTCCAGCTCATGCTGGCACTTAGAAACGTTATTACACTATTTCCATGATTAAGACGCTACAAACGATTAAATGAGGATGACTTATTTAACCCCTAAAGGACTGGCCGCGCACGCATGCAGCCATCACTTAAGGACCACGGAGCATTTTTTTCTTTTGCCTCATCCAATTCCGGACTCCCTGAACAGAGTGCAGCCGCGAGGGGAGCCTGGAATTCCATGACGTACATGTATGTCCTTGGTCCTTTAAGGACATCCACCTCGTGACGTACATGTACTTCATGGGTCGTTAAGGGGTTAAACATGATAGTTCCGCTTTAAAGGAAAGCTAAAAAATACAACCCAATAATTCTTTGTAAAGAGCTGGATAACCCTATGGCACTCAAAGGGTTAATAACCTCTCTGAATTATGCCCTTGTGGTTTCAGTCAGTACTGGATGTCAAGTTCATGGAGGAGATGACAGCTGATTGCAGTTTTTTTTTTCATACGAAAACGGGCAGAATGTATTAGTCTACTTAAAGGGATAGTAATGTTTCATAATAAAAGCAGCTTTAATTAATCATCATAGTATTTGGGCCTTGGAGAGTGTTATTTCAATTCTGTCAGAGTTGTAGTTCAGGAGTAATTGAATGATAAATTGTCCCCCTCCCGCCCCTTTTACTAATATATCACTGCTCACCTCAGAGCAGCAGGGAGTGTCCTAGTAGATTGTAGAGAGGGACAATCTTCAATGAACCCTTTGAGTGTCAGAGGGGTACAGAACACATTGCAAAGCAATGCATTCCGTACCCATCTGGCACTCAAAGGGTTAAGATAAGGGAAAAAGCTAAAAAACTGTCAAGGGGGCAGGGTTTTCATTGTTCTCACAGTAGAATATTGACCCTTGATGCAGAGGTGTAACTAGAAGCCACAGGGACCTGGTGCAAGAATTGCCATTGCCCGCCCACCCTTTCACAGTATTGAAATAACACTCTCTATGGCTCAGTTGCTATGAAGATTAATTGGAGCTGCTGTTTTTGTGAAACATTACTATCACTTAAGATTACAGTGATCAGAGACTGAGGTCCTGTGGCCCTTTAGGCAACTGTCACGTCCTACATCATGGACCTGACATTCATGACTGATTGAGGATCAAAGACACAAGGGAAAATTCATAGGGGCCATTAGAATTATCTGGCCATAGTAAGGAAAGTGGGGGTTTATTGCTGGTTGCTAATTCTCCTTTAATATTGTTTGCAGTCACCATTGCTTTGGTTTCTAACTTACTTCAGTACATCATGATAAAAACACACTGCTGAACTGTGGGTTGTGATAAGTCTAATGCCCTGTAGAGGGCGCATTCTCTTCATTCACAGGCAGATCTAGAAAACGTTGAACATTTTTGCTGCTAAAGCAAGAAAAACAATGTGTTTTAACCTCTTGG
Organism: Rhinophrynus dorsalis; assembly: GCA_037306005.1. NCBI lineage: Eukaryota > Metazoa > Chordata > Amphibia > Anura > Rhinophrynidae > Rhinophrynus > Rhinophrynus dorsalis. The sequence continues at coordinate 498,957,857 of CM074718.1, read as the reverse complement.
ATGCTAGATGTCTTCAGCATATTGCTTTACAATATGTTGATGTCTCTAGCAATCAAGTGGATAAAAGCTCAACCCGTAATATATATCCAATGCAGTCCCTAAGTTTTTGCATAGTGACACACATTTTGTTTTGACACTGTACTCTAGCACATTGTTTCTGAAATGAAACATTGATTTAGAGGATGAAGTTCAGATTGTCAGATTTAATTTGAGTATATTTATGTCCATAAACCATGAACTGTATAGGAATTACAGCCCTTTTTATTTATTGTCTCTCTATTTTAGGGGACCAAATATAATTGGACAATTAGCTGCTCAACTGTTTCTTGGCGAGGTGTCTGTCTTTGCATGATTAGTTCATGTACAAGAGCTCTAACAGAAGGTCTAGAGGTGTTTCATGGGAGGCAATGAGCTAAGCAGTGATAAACGAGGTGATACAGTGGAGGTGCCCTCTCCAGTGATATTATTTATCCAGTGCCAATGTTATTCTTTGGAGCCAATGCACTAAGATTTCTCCAACTTTGGAGATTTTCATGCATACCCTCTACAGAGCAACATGAGAATGACTGCAATTGTGAAGAAAAACTCTTTTCAACATTGGAATGATCAAGAGCACTCTCTGGGATGTGGGCATAGAAGTGTCAAAGAGTACCATAAAGAGAAGACTACACCAGCATAATCACATAGAGTTTAACAGAAGATGCAATCCAATGGCAAGCCTAAAGAACAGAAAGGCCAGGTTACCTTTTGCTAAAAAATACAACAACAAAAAAAACCTGTAAAGTTCTGGAACAAAGTCTTATGGACAAATGAAAAGAAAAGTAACTTGTACCAGAGTGATGAAAAAGGGAAAGTGTGTCAAAAGAAAGGAACTGCACGTGATCCAAAACATACTACCTCATCTATAAAATATTATGGAGGTAGTATTATGACCTGGTCATGTATGGCTGCCAGTGGAACTTGTCTTTATTGATGATGTGACTGCTGACAGCAGCAGTGGGACAAATTCTGAAGTGTACAGAAACATCTACTCTTTTACGTTCAGTGTGGAACACAGGAACCATGGGGTAAAGTTGTCCTCCTCCAGAGGGTAGGGCACTTCAAAAAAGACAGGACTCCTGAGGCAGACACACACTTCTTTACCTCCAGCTTTACTCCCAGTCCTCCCTCCCCTCAGTTGCAAGTGACCTAGCATCATGAAAAGGGTAATCTGACACTTTTATTTTTGCCTTAGATATGGAGCTGTATAATTAGGCAGGCTCCCATTAATTGACTTCCTTGGAGTTGGATTGCCCAGTTCTCAGGTGTATTTCTAGACCTTTTACCTGTGGAGGCTGACTTTATTACAAGTCTATACCTCATTACTTAACTTTTCTGCATTCATATAATGGGAATCTGAAGATACCCAAATGTTACCTACTATATTGTATGTTTAGCACTCAGTCCTTCATATTGCACATGTTTTCTCATGGTGTTTGTGCTTGCAAAAGTGGCTGCCTTTTGTACTATGGGTTCTAACTAGATATGGGCTAAAATTTTCGAATCAAACCAAAATCTGCAAATAATAGCACTTCCAGCTTGGTGAAAAATTTCCTGGAAAAATGCAGTTTTATCGCTTTTTTCGCCTACCTCATTCCATTGAAATCAATGGGAACATTGAATTTATACACAACACATTGCAAATGTTATTTTATTTCCCAAAGGCATAATATAAAAGGAGGATGAGGGTGTCTGTGTTGGTGGAGTGTGGGGAAAGAATCAGTTGAACAGGGAATGTATTTTGGGGGTTTGTTAATTGGGAGTGGAGGGCAGTTAATAAAAAAACAAGTAAAAAACCTGGTATAAAAGGGGTCTGAGGAGGGTGCCTGTGTTTGTGGGTGGAGTCTGGGGAAAGAATCAGTTGTGGGGGGTAATAATTTTTTTTTTTTTTTTTACTTAACGTGATAGAGACAAGGACCCCCTCATGCAGTGTTGCTCAACCACTTTGGTGTGCCATGGACATGCATTTAGGGTGCCCCATTTTATGTATAAGGATTTGACAAAAATGTGATTTACAACTGTATATTTAAAGCTATTACCATGCACAATATGTTTATTTTAGTTGTGAGGTCCAACAATAACTCTATATTTATGTATCTGACTATTTGTAGCCTTCAATATACCCTTGACAAATGCCATAAAATGGTAGGGGTGCTTCGAAAAATGCCACACTGCGTGTTAGGGGCACCTTGAGCAAAAATAGCTTGAGAACCACTGCCCTGATGTAAGCTGCCACTGGGATAGACTGATACTTGACATGATAGAGTATTTTGAAGAGGATGATTTGTAAAATTTGTTGTTAGAGGCCCAAGCCCTGAGGAAACATTGATTTGTAGGACTTAGACTTGTTTGGCACAAGCCCTAAGAAAACATTGATTGTTGAACTTAGGCTTATTAGAAACAAGTCCCCAAAGATTTTTTTATTTTTTTGTAGGCCTATGGCTTTTTTTTTTTTTTTTGTTAAGCATAAGCCCTGAGAAAAAAATAACCTCCTGGGTAGTGCCATGTGTCATGTCATGTTGGCCAGTGGCCAGTGGTCATTGTCAAATGCCCTGATATAATTGAGGAATTTGTGGCTGCTGTTTTTGCTGCTGCTGCTGCTGAGTTGTTAAAGCGGAAGGATGATTAGGCAGTTCAAAAGGGAATGGGATCAACAACAGCAGTAATGATGGATGATGAAGATTCCACGTGCCATCACTAGCTCCAGTGATGTGTCTGAGGCAGTAGCAGCACCATAAGTAGCCCCCGCCACTTCACGTATAACACATGGATGTGTTCTTACTAGAACAGACATTTTTCCCTTGAGAGCAGGAACTGTGCCTCTCACATCAGTAACTGCAATGTGCACAGTGTAAATAAGGGAATGACTGGGAACAGTGGGTGCATCTGCACTCACATTAAACACCTGACACAACTCTATCCAAACACCATGACACTTAGGGTCCCCAATGTAAAATCCCCCCCACCAGAAACCAAGTACTGCTGCTGTCACTATGCCCCTTGTCCAAACCCCACTAAGGACACTTGACAACATGCTGACAGTTTAATAGTAATGATGAACCCTCTCTGCCACCAGCTTAGCATATTCTGCGGGATGGAATCTCCTCATATGCCACTTGATGCCCTGCTTGCAATTTTTGTATCCATCACCCTGCCATATGTGGTCAGTGCACCACACAGTTTACAATGGGTGGGCACGAACTGCCACATCCTAACATCTACAAAGTGGCTATCAGTTGGTGGGCGAGGTAACGATGAACAAGGTGGCTTAGCAGAAGATGTAGTTACCTTTGAACAAGAAGGTGATGGCGAGCTAGTTGTTTCGCTCATCATCAAACTTCCAGCCTCTGCTGTGTTTCTCTATTCGTCCTCCTCTTTGATCTCCACCTCACCTTTTGTTGCCTTTCTGGAGAGTCAGTGGGTACAGCAACAGTGGTGCTCGATTTCTGTGGTGGATATTTGTCTTTAACATGTTTCACATAAATGTCATGGTATCTGTGTTTCATGTGTGTTAGCAGGAAGGTTGTGCCATGGCATGTTCCCTCCTTTCCTCCTTATCACTGACTTGTCACAAATCATGCACGGTGCTGTTGTTGATGACTGCATTGTGTCTGCCCCAAGAAAGAAAGAGTCCCACACCCATGACTTCGGGGGGGGGCAAAGGTGTAGAAGAATGGTCTCTTTCTTCTTATCATCCACATTCCCCTTCACTGACTAGGGCAGAGGATGATGTTGCTGCTGTTGCTTCTACTGCCTGTGAATCAGCACTGCAACTAAGACTAGGAGTATTACTGCTGCTGGCAAGTGGAGCTTGTTCTAGTTCTGCATCACTTGTTGACCCAATTCCCACTGTGTCCACGGTAGTCTGTGGCATACTAGCCTGCTCCTCAGCATCTTGCTGCCCTTTCAACGCAGCAACAGCAGGAATTAGAGCAGTTGCAAACTCCAAAAGCTCACTGCTGGTGGTGGTGGTCATGCCCAGCCTCGTCCCTGTCTCCCATTCCTTGTCAGTTGGGCTAAAAAGGCCATCAATGTCTCTTCTACCCCAGCTTCTCCACCACCACCATTCCCTCAGTGCTGCTGCTGGTCTATTACAGACATCTCACTGCTGGTTGGAGGAGGTGATCAGAAATGTGACAGATGGTCCCCTAATGTCACACTTGCCATTTATTGGTGACCTGAAGAAGGCAGACTGGCAGCACTAGCAGCAGACACAGGTAGCTGATCGGTGCTCCTGATGGTGGTGGTATGATTGCTGCTAGGCAACAATTCTGCCATCTTCAGGATCATGTTCCACCAGGACAATGTTGAGAGGGGAACGGGATTCCCAGGGTCAGGGGAATTATGTGGGCTCCCTTGACCGCTAATCTGGATGCTCTCAATTGCTTCCCCTACCACTCCCCTAACACTAGTCCCACCAGCTGCTTCGCCATCATTGTTACTAGTACTACCACTAACACCAAACACATCAATTTCAGCCCCTGAGTCTTCCTCCTCAGTTGCTAGTATTATGATGATCACCGCCTCCTTCACTTCTAACACTAACAAGCTGCTGGACATTCTTAGTAGTAATACTAGCACTGACGGGACTGCTTGGGGAGGGAAAGTGTGACTTAGGGTTCCGTAGCACTGGCAGGACTGCTTGGGGATGGTGTGACTTAGGGCCCCCTGCTGTTACACTTGGCGTCATCTTCTCCTTCCCTCCCTCCTGAGAATTACAAGACACACTAGCAGCACGTTCAGCACTGGCAGCAGGCACAGCACTGGTGTCCACAGGGGCAGCACTGGCAGCAGGCACAGCACTGGTGGCAGCAGGGGCAGAACTGGGAGCAGGCACAGGCAGCTGACCTGTCTTGCTTTCACTGCTACCCTCTTCTTCCTCCCTTGAGATTAATTTCCCCAAGATCCCTAGGGGTGATTTAGGGGAACTGGCCAGCACTGGATCTGTAGTGGTCACTTCCTCCTCCTCCTCAGACTCAGTGGACACAAAAGGGGCCTTCCAGCTCCTCCTTTTATTATTTTTAAACTTGTTCATAGTGATAGCAGTCACTATGAGCCTCTCCTGCCTCAATTTTGCTACTAACTCACAGCACAGAACCTCTCTCTCTCACTCTGTAGCTGCTTCTATTGTGTTACACATCCTGAAAAACGGCACATTTTTATAGAGAAAAGATGAAAAACATGTTAATCAATGGGTGAAAACTTTCTAGCCACTGAAAAAATGGTGATGAATTTTTGCCAATGTGCCAGAAATGCAAAGGTTTTAATTACTGTATTTAAAGCAGAGGTTCCCACGAAAAAGCAGACAACAACGTGGTTTTCACAGATTTTTTCGCGTGAACACGACGGGACCTTTCGACCACCCCATAGTTCCAGCTTCTTAACCCTTTCTTTTATGTATGATACTTTATCTTTTGTGGGTTTCCTGTTCTTTATTAGTAGCCTTACTCTGTTATCATTTTATGGTAACTAGCTGTATAGTTTTGCAATATGTAGCTTTATTTTCACTTGTAGGAAAACAGCTTCTTGGGTCGAACCTAGGCAAGGTTATTAACAATGCTACTGGAGCAAAAATATACTCTTGCCTCAGACTGCACCTAAACATGCCTTTTTTCCCAGGAAGACGCATGACTTTCTTTACCCCCCCAGCCTGGGGTTCCTAGGGTTCAAACCCATCAGGCCTTTCAGGCCCACTCCAGCCAAAGCCCAAAAAGGCTTAGCAGAACAAGAAGTCTGCTTAGAAGCCTAAGCTGGCCCCCACAAGGCTCCCAGACTCCTGGTCCATCCTTGCCGGTAGGGGGGCAGACTCAGTCTTTTTCAAAGTGCATTGGAGTCTTCTGTGTTGGACGAGTGGGTTTTGCTTGGCTTTTTCAGAATGGTACCACAGAGATCTAAAATCCCTTCCACCTCACAGATTCTTTTTGTCTAGAGTTCCTCAAGTTATGGTTTGTTTCTTAGATGTGGTTTCCTCCCTCCTCCCTGTTGGACAAACAGGTGCTGTTCCCCATTCCAGCTCAGGAACATTTCACCAGATTTTACTCCAGTCATTTTGTGGTCCCCAAAAAGGGTGGCGGACGCCGTCCTATTCTGGACTTGAAGTGTCACAAACAATATGTGCTAGCTCCAGGCTTCAAGATGGAATCCCTGCATTCTGTTATTGCTGCCATGTGTCCTTGAATATATCTTGCCTCCCTGGAACTTCAGGACACCTATCTGCATGTCCCAGTCCATCCTGACCATTAGCGATTATTACGCTTTGCCTTCGAGAGCAGTCATTACAGTTCACAGCTCTCCCTTTCAGACTAGCTTCTGCTCCAAGGATCTTTACGAATGTCATGGCTACTTTGGAAGCCCACATCCATGCTCAAGGGATATCCTTGACCCCTTATTTATATGACCTCCAGCTCAAGGCTTCTTAGGAAGCCATACTCATTTTGCTTCCTGTTGCAAAATATTTGGGTACTCAGCCTCAAGAAATCCTCTCTGGTACCTTCTCAGGTTTTGTGTTTCTATGGCATGAATTTTAATACTCTCCAAGGGAGAGTATTTCACCCACAGAACAAGATCCATGCTCTATTTGTTCATGTTACTCAATCAACATTCTGGACATCGGCAACAATAAGGATCTTCAAGGTGCCTTCAGGATGTCCTTTTGTCATACCAGAATAGGTGGTAGTCACCACTGACACCAGCCTGGTGGGACAGGAAGTGACCCAGGGTCATCTAATGGCAAAGGGCCACTGGACCTGTGAAGACAGTCTTCTTCCAATCAATTTTCTGGAGATATGGGCCATTTGGCTATCGCTACACTGTTTTACAATTACTTTGTCGGGAACACCAGTGAGGGTCAAGATGGACAAGGTGACGGCAGTTGCCTACATATTTTTCCAAGGAGGAACCAGAAGTGAGTCCACCTGGGCAGAGATCTGGGAGCTACCTCAGTGGGCAGAAGCTCAGATCCCAACCATCTCAGCAGTTCACATTCCTGGAATTAAAAACTTGGTTACAGACTTTCTAGTTTGCCACCATTGAGATCCCGGAAATTGGGAACTTAATCAGAGTTTGTTCAACCAGATTATACAGTGATGAGTCTTCCAGCAGTGGATCTCATGGTGTCTTGCAACAACAGGATGTGTTTGTGATGGATGCAATGTCTATTCCATAGAACTTCCATTTGGCCTATGTATTTCTACCATTTTCCCTTATTCCCAGAGTTCTGAGAAGATCAAAGTGGGGAGGGTTCAAGTCACTCTAATTGTCCCCTTTTGGCCCTGTCAGATCTGGTTCCCTGATATTCTCAATCTGTCCATCACAGCACCATTTTGCCTTCCTCTCAGGCAGGATCTCCTGATTCAAGGTTCACTTTGTTATTACCCGGTGGAAAGGGTTAGTTTTGATGGCATGGCTCTGAGAGGTGGAGGTAAAGCTGGAGGGAAAGTAGGGAGTCTCCGCCTCAAATGGCTTGACTTTTTTTTATATGCCCTGCCCTCAAGAGAAGGTGAACTTTATCTTGTGGTTCCTGCGTTCCACATTGACTAAGAGAAAAGGACTTAATAGTAAGTTCCCTAAAATCCTCTTATCTCCTGAGATCCAACAAAATGCCTCAGATTTCATTGGAAGGTGCTTCACCTTGCAGCAGAAGGATGACTTCACTATACTGCTAATGCAACTAATGTTCTTGACTGACCAAGTCAATCACCCGATTTAAATCCAACCGAGAATGCATTTCACTTTCTGAAGACATAAAAATTGTTTTAGTGACATAATCTACTCACTGATTCCTCCATTGTATAGCTCCAAAAGTGCTGAATTTACTTCTAAGTGGTGATTGCAGAGATGTGAAATTAAGGTCACCATATGTACACATATCAATAAAATCTTTCTTTATTGTTGATAAATTCAAGTCCGTGGCGCAATACTTTCTGAAGACATACTTACAGTGCCATCAATTGAAGACAAGACTGAAAGGAAAAATGCCCAAAAACAAAAGTAACTGAAGAACTGCAGTACAGGTCTATCACCAGGGAAAATACCCAGCATCCTGGGGCCGCAGACTTCAGGCAGTCATCAAATGCAAGAAAGTACTAAATATGATGATTATGTTATTTGTCCAATTACTTTTGGTCCCTAAAATGGAGGGACTATGTATAAAAAGAAACTGTAATTGCGATAAAGTTCCTAGTTTATGGATGTATATACCCTCAAATGAAAAATGTAGAAGCAAAAGGAGAAAAAATAGAGAAAGCGGCGCTGACAAAATTCTGTACTAAAAGAAAAAAAAAGCCTTTTCTTTGATAAAGCGGTGTTAACCCGTGAAACGCATTAGAGAGGGTTTTTCATTGTATTATCTAGACAGTGATGTATTTTATTGCTAATAAATATTTTATTATTGTATGGAGCACAGCAGCCTTGGAGTTTTTGTTGCAGAGTCGGTGAGACCCTGAGCATAGACAAGAGAAGGTCTCCACATACGTGTTATGTCAGATCACTCTAACCAACGACAAATGTGAGTGCATTTCCACTTTTCCTTTTGATTTTATTGTGGCTGTATTACTCTGTTGGGTGCTTCTCCTTGTTTCTTTTTCTTATCCTCAAATTAAAACTGTCAGTTTGCATTTTATCCCCCCTTAGTGATTGTTTCATTTCAAATCCAGTGTGCTGGAGTACAGAACCAAAACTTGTCACTGTCTAAATATTTATGTTTATATATTTATTTCCATCTATCTTTCTATAAAAAAAAGAAGCTGTCACCTCCCCCCCCGAGAAGCAGTAAGGAGGATATATGCTATTCTCCTCTTTACTGCCTCTCAAGTAGATACAGGGGGGAGTGATTTTTGACAGGCGTGGCCACTACTTTCAAAATCTATTGTAAGGAGTTTAACTTCCCTCCTCCCACCTGTTACTGCACCAACATCTGCACTACATACAATGTGAAACACTAAGTTTAATACATCCTCCTCCCACATTTCTGCCCCAAACACATCCCATTCCCCTCCTCATTGCCTCAGTCTCACCGTTGCTCCTATTTGCTTCTTTACCACTTCTTATGTGCTTCCATTTTGCTGATGCTCCTGTTTGCCTCTCTGCCTCTTTTATTTCTTTTTCCCCTTCGCTTTCACCCATCCACCACTTTGTGCCTCCCTCAGCTTCTACTAGCTTGTCAGACCTCCTAAACTGGAATTCCCAGCCTTCCAAGCATCATCACATAATTCTTCCCGGTTGTGTCAGGGCATGAAGAGAGACAACATGTTACAGTTGCGGGACAAACCCTCAGACAGTAGGATAGCGTAAACAAAGATTAGATGTGCAGTGTCTGTGGCTACATACCACTTGACTTCTGGGTCAGCTGGTGCCTGATGTGAGATGTGTCCAGGCTGTGTCTAATGCTGGGAGATGGACCATGTATTATTATTATGATTATTATTATCCTTTATATAGCACCAACTTATTCTGCAGCTCAGTACTCAACACTTCCAGCAGTGTTGTGCTGCTACTGGACGATGAAAGTGCCAGGCCCAGGATGTTATCCTTGTGGGGCCTAATAGTGTCGCCATTTTGTATACAAATGTATAAAGACTTACTGTCTGTTTTTGGCCCTCTCTCCCCATTGCACACTTTCCCCTATTACTAACCTGTCTTATTGTTAACCGTATGAAAATGTGTGTGTGTGTGTGTAAGTCTGTGTTAGTATGGGAATGTGTGTGTCTGTCTCTCTGTGTGAAAGCATGTGTGCCTGTCTGAGTGACTGTGACAAAGACTTCAGGAGGGAAGACACCAGAGAGGAGAAAAAGTCCAGAGGAGTGGGAGGGGGAAAAAAGGCTTCAAGAGAGACACAGTGGGTGAAACACTGGTGACACAGAGGGCTATATCTCATCCTGCATGGGCAAAGCCATGCTTCCTTTTGATATGGGAGGGGAATGATGGGAGCTGTAATCTAGCAGCAGCTGGAGGGCCTCACATTTGTACTTGTATCGGTTGTATCATTTGTGAGAGGACCATTATTTCTAGTTAATGCACATTTGTGAATTTTTTGGTAACCCAATGTCAGCCTGAGTGGTGCTTGGTAGAGCAGCACTCTCTCTGTATACAAGACCATATGTGTGGAATCTATGAGACAAGAGAAATCACAGCTGGTTCCTTCAGGGCTTCATTCTCCTGGTCTCAGACTAAGCGCTATCAACCCGTGTTCAGCCCACTCCTGACAAGCTTCCTAAGTCTTTATATAAACAAAAGAACCCAGGGGAAAATGGTAGCATGCATTTGAAGCGTCGTAATTATAGAAAAAATAAGGGGAAAACTCTGATTAAGCTATCTAACCTTCTGGCTGTTTGTAACAGAATTAAAAAGCGGAAACATCTGTTGAAATCAGGTTTTGAAAAGAATGAATACATACTATTCTAGAAATCATTTTTTTCAGTTTGCATTATGGACCAAGTCCAAAATAATTTTTTATGGGAATTGGTAACATTAAGGTTTGGATATACTTTGATCCCTTGGTCACATGGGTGATATCCTTACAGGAATTGTGAATTCATTATCTATGTGTATTCTTGGTGACCATCATAGTGAGTCAGGTGCTGTCCAGATGTTGGTGACAGACCTAATAATGTCAGAAAGATATCCTTGGTTGATGTCCTGCACATCCCTCATAGTTGCTGCAATGAGAATTGAAACACAGTTTTATAATCCATTATCAGGCCTGGATTTACATCTCAGGTTCACCTAAGTCTACCCATAAACACATCCCCACTCCTCAGATGACCCTGCCCCAAAACCATCCACTGTTGCCTGACACAGACAATAACACAATTATAAACAGAGAGTAGGAACACACAACAGGAGTTTTCATCAATACCTATAATTTATTTATGTGAGTATGCACAAAATATTTCGGTGACAGCCCTTCATCCAGTGTAAAGACAATATACCACCCCTACCACCACCACCACCACCACCTTTAGTACAAAAAAACATCTAGTGACTCCAGCAGCAAAATGAGAGATGCAGCTTAGGCATAACTAGCAGTCTCCAGGCCCTGGTGCAAGAAGCGTTAGGCCACCTCCACATTGCCCCCCAATCGTCACAATGCCCCCATCTCCTACCTCTCCGGATCTCTCATTTGGCCCTCTGCATTACTAGTGCTCCGAGGGAGATTGCGGGCGGCAGGCAGAGGGGTTGCAAGGGGCAACCGGGGCCCTGGAGGGACGGGCCCGGTCGCAGGTGTGACTCCCTGCGACCCCTATAGTTTATGCCACTGGCTATGCTTTCATCAGCACTGGTAGAGTAAAAGTGATACCTTTATTGGGTAACCAAGGGCTCCATTCAATTCCCTCAGTCGCACAAAAAAATCTCCTGACGTCAGGAGAAGGGGAGGGTGGAACTTTAGCACTGAATATATCTCAAACCGGTAAGGTTTGTGAGATAGGATTTTCTCCAGATAATTAATTTTTTTACTCTACGACACAACAAAACATGCTTATGGGACATTAGTGTCCTTTGAACTATGTGAGCTATTCAGCTACTGAATATGCAGGGCCGGATTGGCCATTAGGCAAAGTAGGCACCTGCCTACAGGCGCATGCCACAGAGGGGCGCCTGTCATTGCGATTTCTTTTTTTTCTTTTTTTTTTTTTTTTAAATGAAAAAAAAAAAAAAGTAGCCACCTCGCTGGCGCTGGCACCCCCGTTCCCTATTTCCTACCTTCCCGGCAGGACAGGTCTGTGCCTCCTTTGGCACAGTCCTGTAGGTGGTAAGCTCCCACGTCGCATCTTTAGGAATGCAGAGCGCTGGGAGATGACATCATCTCCCAGCGCTCTGCATTCCTAAATAGGAGACCGCGCGGGAGCTCCATCAGCTACAAGACTGTGCCAAAGGAGGCACAGATGAGAGATCTCCTACCAGGTAGGTAGGAAACAGACAATGTCAGGGCAACATGGAGATGGTGGGGGCAATGTGGAGCTAATGGAGGATAAGTTGGAGCTGATGGGGTTGGGGGCAATGTGAGGGGCAATTTTGAGATGATGGGGGCAAAGTGAGGGGCAATATGGAGCTGATGGGGGCAATATGGAGCTGATGGGGGCAAGGTGAGGTGCAATATGGAGCTGATGGGGGGCAATATGGAGCTGATGAGCATTGTGGAGGTGTCCAGTGGAGTTGGCAAATCGGGGGGGGGACGCGCTTCACAGTTCTGTGCCTACAGGCTCCTGAGATGGAAATCCAGCCCTGTGAATATGGTTGTGAACTGGTTTTATCTCTCAGATTAAAATTGAAGTTTTTGTGGAAATTTGTAGATAAAAGTGATAACGTTATCAATGGCAAGGGAATCCAGGTCTTAATTCTCCTAACAAGGGTTATAAGAAAATGAAGAGGTAGTAGAGAGGGCTGGGGAATGGGGAAGAGTAGGATTATTATTATTTTTTGGGGGGGGCGGGGTTAGTGAAAATCTGTTGTTTTTTTGTGTGAGGTTTAGAGGATGGTATGTATTGTCTTGTCTGTTAATATAATGGGTAAGTATTCATGTTGGACCTGCAAATAGCATAAAGTGGTCCTTGTTGAGAACCACAGAAATTGCTTGACCATTTATATAAGCTTTACTGGTATTAACCTTCTGAGTGCCATAGAGGTATAGCTACCTCTCTGGCACTCAAAGGGTTGAATTAAATAAAACAAGGTAATAGATAGAGACAAAACACAAACAATTTACCCCTTGAGGACCAGAGGAGTGTACACCAATCTGTTGCTCACTCCGTGGTCCTCATGGGGTTAAAATCAGGCCTCGTGTGTTTGTGATGTCTGCTTAATATCTTCCAACAGGTGTAGTTAAATGCTGGGCCTCCAGTACAACTCCCAGCATCCCCAACCAGCCACTAGCTGATTGAGGATGCTGGCTATGTAGTTCCCAACATCAGGGAGCTTATGTACTAAGGTGTGCTATGATAACATGGAGATAACTTCTCCAGTAATATCATTTCTCCAAAACTGGATATCTTAGTGCATTGGCTCCATAGAAAAACATAGGAACTGGAGAAGTGATATCACTGGAGAAGTTCTCTCCATGTAATCACCTCTTTATCACTCCTTAGTTCATAGCCCCCAGGCGTGCTAGCAATGGACTGCTCCTGTCTTTCAACTTAAAGGGTTAGTAATGTCCACATTGCTATATTGCTATTTAATATTATAATATATTATAATATAATGCTATATTGTAGATTTTAAAAAATAAATAAAGTGAAGCAAGTCCCGTCTCTCAAACCTTTATGGTTTGAGAGATATAACTTTCTAAAGTCCCCCCCTCCTTCCCCTTGCACTGACGTCACACAGAAGGAGATCCTGGTCCCGGGACCATCCAGTGGCCTCGACTTGGCCGACACGAATCTCCTTCTGTAAACTTTACAACTGACATCAGGGCAAGGGTAGGGGGGACTTTAACACCTTATACCTCTCAAACCATAAAGGTCTGAGAGATGGGACTTGCTCCACATAATTTATTTTTTTTAAATCTACAACATAACATAAATGTATATGCGGACATTACTAACCATTTAATGTAAGTACTGATTTGGGTGCTGTACAGATATCCCAATTTGACCCATTTTAGCCATTATACAAGCAAATGTATGTGATATTAATATCATTTGGCTGAGTTCATGGATCAGTGTATTCCTCACAAGTGAAAATCAGTGACAATTCCACAAATAAAAAAAAGTGTTGCTGGAAACAAGGGCTTTATTGAAGAAACAAAAGAGATGTAATTATGGGGCAAACCAAATTCACCATAGGGGAGAAATACAAAATTATCATTGATTTAAATGGGGCTTTTAACCCCTTGAATGCTAGAAAGACCTGCAACAGATACTGCAGACCTCCCTAGCATCCAAGGAGATAAATGCCCCATTTACATTAATGGGGATTCCCCCTTACCCCATGATGCAGTTGGTTTCTTCCAGATTTACACCGTTTAACTTCCTGAATATGACCTTAGGTATGGAAAAATCTAGCCACTTGGTAAATTCCTCAAATTGCAAATGTATAAGGTTAAAGGGTTAAGGCATTGTGAAGCAATGTCTTTCATATGGCTCTGGCACTGAAAGGAATAAGTACAGTGTTAACCCTTTGAGTCCTGAAATGGTGCACAATGCTTTGTGCAGCCCTCTGGCACTCAAAGGGTTAACACATTGGGAAACAATGTGTTGGTGACCCCTCTAGGGGTTAAAGCATTAAGTGGAACTGTGGTAGTATATTGGTATGAGCGAATAAAAATGTTCAATCCTCTATGTATCTCAGACATTTTTATGCCCTTTACGGTGTTTTCAAGAAGCTAAAATCACATCTGATGAAAATCAACTTCAGCATGGGGGTGCAAATACAATTCTCCAATTATCCTTGCTTCAAATGGGGTTTTAACCTCTTGAATGCTAGAAAGATGTCCGAAGCACTGCAAAGCAATGTGTTGAAGTGCTCAGTAGCATTCAAGGGGTTAAAAACCCCATTTAAAGTAGAACTATCACCCTAAATAAAGCCCCACCCCCAATAATTAGGCATATAGAGATAAACTTAGAAATAGTGCTATTATCGAGCATAAGTACCATGTTATTAAGAAATCTTTCTTCTTCTAAGACTGACAGCGTGCCTGCACCGTCAGTCCCTTCCTGTTACCTTATGGTACAATGAAGGAGACCAGGAAGGACAGCGAAGGCACACAGATGTCTCTAAGCCAAGATGTCTGCACACATGCCTGGCCACCAGTCTCAGAAGAAGAATAACACGGTACTTATGTTAGATAATAGCATTATTTCTAAGCTTATCGCTAAATGTCTAATTATTGGGGGGGTGGACTTTATTTACGGTGATAATTTCGCTTTAACCCTTTGAGTGCCAGAGAGGTACTCAAAGGGTTAAATCAATTAACATTTTAATTTGGCCCCATGATGCAGTTGGTTTACTTCAGAATTGCGCCCCATATGAATACAGCCTCATAACATGGGCAGATTGATGGCACTCAAAGGGTTAATGTATTAATGACCTCTTGTTCTTAATCTTAAATATGTGCTTCCTTCTGTATGTATGTGAATGTTTCTATGAACTTGTTGCCTTCTGTTAAGGTAAGATAATTATGTATATCAGTATTTTCAGCTTGGCACAATTTCCACCATGCTGTTGAACATATTTCTATATAACTGTGTTACATAAACTCCTAATATCTTCATTACCACCCCTCCATCTGTTATTAGACAATGGCACACAATGGCATTGTGTGTGCTGCAAGCTGTATTATGGAATATCATAGGAATGGATTTGATCATGTGATATTTGAGTAAGTTCACATGAGAAGAAAAATAGAACCTTGTAGAGAGGCATTTATAACCTAAACTGGGTGGGCTGTGGATGGTGGGAATTGTAGTCCAACTAAAGATGGAAGGCCACAAGTTTGTCATCTGTTTATTATTCTCACTCATTTATAAAATGCCAACATATTTCATAATGCTTTGCAGTTAAGGAATACTCATTACAAATGTGTTAAATTTTGAACTGTTGAAAGAAAAGGTGCAGGAATGCTGCTCACAAGAGCTTACAATCTATGCTTTACATTTACCCCAGGGCTGGGCAAACTTGGTCCACTAGCTGAGGCAGTGAGTGGCTCCTGAGAATGATGGAATTGTAATGCAAGGCCATAGGTTGCCTACACCTAATCTAATATGTCCTCCGCCCTCTATGGGTCATATGTATAAACAAAAAAGTGGATAATTTCTGGGGCAAACCAACTATACATAGGGAATGAATGAAAATCCCATTGAATTAAATGGAGCTTTTAACACTTTTAAAACTACAATTAGCAATGCATTGGAAACCTCTCTAGCTTTCAAAAGAATTTAAAAGCCCCATTTAAAGAAATTAATATTTTCAATCCTGCCCAGTTGATTTGTTCCAGATAGGTTCTTCTTTGGCTACATAAATGCCACCGTTAACTGATGACCTCTTTTGGGGCATATGTACATACCTGGGAACGTTTCCTTCTAGAGGGTGGGCGGGGCTTGATGGGCTGTGTATTAAAGTGGGAGGGAAATAGATGGGAAGTGGGCAGAACAGGGTGGGTATGAAAGTGGGCAGGAAATGGGAGGAACAGGCTGGGAAGGAGCCGAAGGCGATGAAGTTTCATAAGAAACTCCCCACCAATGCAAAAACCTGGGCAGGTTCCCTGGTATACCTATGTATGAAGGCAAAAGCAGCTGCGATTCTGGGGCAAACCAGTTGCACCATAAGGAACAAATAAAAACCTGATTTAAATGGGGCTTGTAGCCCCTTGAAAGCTTAAAGGGATAGTAATACTTCTTTTTAACTTTATTTTATTTTGTAGGCATTAAAAAAACATGAAGAATGATATAAGTCTTATCTCTCAAACCTTTATGGTTTATGAGATATTCACAAGCAAAGTTCCCCTCCCCGCCCCTTTTTCCTAGTGTAAGCCATCTCTTCTCAGATGTGAATCAAGTTGTAAGACCAGACAGATAACAGAAGGGGACAATTTTCTTTGTATGAAAACAATGAAAGCCCTTCCCCCCTTGACAAGTTTTTCAGCTTTTTCCATTATCTTAATTGAAGATTGTCCCTCTCTGCAGTCTACCTGGGCATCTCCCTTCTGATCTGGTTGAACAGGGAAGGGATACTTTTTTTGTGAGTATCTCTTAAACCATAAAGGTTTGAGAGATAAGACTTATATCATTCTTCATGTTTTTTTAATGCCTACAAAATAAAATAAAGTTAAAACGAAGTATTACTATCCCTTTAAGAGGTATCCAACACATATCTTTGTAATGCCTTAGACAGCTCTCTACAGCATTCAAAAAGCCCCAATTGAATCCAGTAGAATTGTATATGTTATATATAGTGCAGTTGTTTGCTTCACTTTGGATTTTAACCCTTTAAAGACCAGAGGGGTGTGTACCCCCCTCTGGCCTTAAAGGGTTATACTTATGTCCCAATTAGATTCATGCAGGCCAAAAGTGGAGAGTAGAAGTCAGAGGAGCTCTGTTCAGTGCATCTGGAATGGGAGGTGCTGACTTGCTCTGTTATTCTGTACAAGCTGAGTTATGGGAGCCGTATGATAAATTAAGCCTGTCACTCCCAAGGCATGCTGTTTTTTTATTTCAAATGTGTATAGTTTATAGACGTTTTCTAATTAGCACATGAAACAATGTTTTTATAGAAATGTGCTTTTCATCATTGCATTTTTACAATGTAATACTTTGCACGTATGCATTTATAATAATAGTAAAAGGAATGTTAAAAAAGTGTGTGCATATGTGTTTACATACAGTCATAATGGTATGTCTATATAAAAAGTCCCCTGTAAGGAAGTAAAAAGTCCCTAGACCACCTAATGTCATACACTTCTAACAGTACCTTTATTGACTTATCACAAACCAGTGGAAATTCATACGCACACACACCCTACCACTAATAAATAAATAACCATTAATATATAGATAAATGTGTATATCTATCTGATATTTAACTAAAACACCTTAGTTAATCCAATGTTGAAAGTTATCTCTCATACAAACAAATGCAGGAAAATGCACAGTTCAAGGTCCATGAATATTAACCCCTTAATGACCCTTGACGGTCATAGTATGTCAAGGGTCGATCTGACTGAACGACCCATGACGTACTATGACCGTCATGAAATTCCGGGCTCCCCCCGCAGCTGCACGCCATTTGGGGAGTCGGGAAGCGGATTCTGAAAAAAAAAAAAAAAATGCTTTGTGGACCTTAACTGACCGCGCCGCACCAATCGGCCAGTCGTTAAGGGGTTAATTAATATAATTACTGATATTAATAAAACTGGAAATTAAATGTTAATTGCAAAGAAATGGAGCTCAATGTTAAAATTAGAGCATTAACAATGAATATCCCTGTTTGGTCTTATTAGTTTGTTTTGGTTGATTAAGAGAGCTTTGTGTTTATTCAATCAATTGTTTTTTGTTTTTTCTTAGTTTGATGAAGTATGTGCTTGTTGTCCTCCAACTACTTGAGGGTCTTTGGGTTATTGATTTACTTATTTTATATTACTGACCAAGTATGTGTTGTATACGTGATCTATCTAGAATGATAAAACACCCAAAACTATGTTGCCCTCACCTTCTGCATGCTTGAAGGTCAGTACTTTTTTTCCAATTGACCAGGCAAGTTTAATTAATCTAACATACAATTTATTCTACTAGACTGTGGGCTGCTCAAGTCAAATTCGCCTCTGTTCATGAATTATGAACTCTAATGTTAAATATACTATGCATGTGCGACACTATAACTTTAAACCTAGATATGTCAGGAATGGGAGCACCAGGTTTTAATGAGAATAGTACTATGTATGACTTACCTATGTGTGAAATCCAAAAATACCAAATTGATTTGTACCAATCTTTCAGGGATTGTATGGGCTGGTAATACATCCTGGATTCCCAAATTTCAGCAAAACTACTTGTAAACCTATTCAAAAGGTATAAGCATTTAAAAATGTGCAGGCAACATAGAAGTGCCACTCAAACTTTCAACTGTGATGGCATAATATATAATAATCCTATATAATAATTCACTAAAAGTTTGAAACAATGCAGTCATGCTCAGTAGAGACTGCTGCGCGTACTGCAGTCAGGGACAGTAAAGACTGCCCATGATGCAACAGGCTGTCTTTACTGCGCATCACTGCACCACGTCCGTCCGGCACTGTTGCCCGTGTACACAGGCTCTTCAACTAGTAATAATATAATAAAATATGCATAATATATACCATGTGATTATCTTGCAGAATGTAAAACAATTTTCAAAATTGCTCTCTCACAGTGCTT
Source organism: Rhinophrynus dorsalis (assembly GCA_037306005.1). Classification (NCBI taxonomy): domain Eukaryota; kingdom Metazoa; phylum Chordata; class Amphibia; order Anura; family Rhinophrynidae; genus Rhinophrynus; species Rhinophrynus dorsalis. The sequence goes on along the minus strand of CM074718.1, from coordinate 498,938,973 downwards.
AGTAATATGAACAAATGTGGAAAATTATACTGGCTATGTTTCTGTCTTGAAACAGACCTTCCTCGGGACCAAGAGGAAAGTCTTCACTAAAACATGGGCAGTTAATTTGTAAGAAGTGAATACAGTTCATTTATTTCATCCTGCTAGGCTTTGTGAGTGTCATAATTTCCTTAAGATGTAATGATCTATTTCCTAAGTCAGCCTGACTCAAATATCTATCTGTCTGTCTGTCTGTCTGTCTGTCTGTCTATCTATCTATCTATCTATCTATCTATCTATCTATCTATCTATCACATTTAGAATATAGTATAGTATAGTAATGTGTATGTGTGCGGTGCTTAAAGTCCAGTATTACTTAAACTGGTTTGGGGAATGACTGAGTACTGTCCACAAAGTAAAGATATGGTAGAATGCAAGGAGTCCTCACAGGATGCAAATAAACCTTTGTTTAATGTGTGTTGTGATAATTTGTTTGCTTTTCTTCATAGAATCCTTGTCATCGAACCAAAATGTTTATTGCTCTGCACCTAACAAATGCTTAATTGCCGCAAATGCTCTTTATATTCTAATATAGTATGAGATAGCCAAGAATCAGTGGTGCCACTAGTCGTTGAAGTGCTCCGGTGCTAACAGTTTTTGGGCCCCCAGCACAAAATTATTCTCCTATGGAGAGTAACTAGAACCTATTGGCCCCCTTGGATGCTGTGCCTCTTCACAGGTGTACACTCTGTACCCCCTGTAGCTATTCCCCTGCCAAGATGTAAACCATCATATAGGAAGATTACCTTGTTTCTCATTATGTGGCACTGTTAACTCCATAAGACAGTAGATCCCAGTGTTAGGGAAAAGAACCATCATACTGAAAAATATTAAATACATTATATGTGAAGCAATATAAAAACATCGCCAGTTTCATTAGAAAAGTGTCTAGTTTTGATTGATGCTGTCATCCAATAAACCACATTGCATATTTGCAAAACTTGCCAGTGCTATTTAGTTTATTAATGGAGTTCCGACATACATCTTGTCAGATACACTTAGCAGAGGTGCCAGTCCTCACCTGACGCATTTCATGCAAAAGATTTTTTCATCCTTCATGGATTTATAAAGTGCCACGAGATTCCACAGCACTGTACGTGCCCTAAAATGTGTCAGATTGGGATACAAGCCATACAGGAATGGCCAACAACAATATAAAACACATTGGTACATATGCATAAAGTCAAAAGTGTTGCAACTCTGGGGCAAACCAACTGCACAATATGGAAGAATGACAATTTTAATTGATTTAATGGGGCTTTTAACACCTCAAGGCACTGTAAAAGCCTATCTAGCAAACTCTGTGTTCAAATCTCATTTAAAGCAATGGGAATTTTTACTTTTTCCAAATGGTTTGACCAGAAGTTGCTCCACTTTTTTGTCCATATTTTCCATTGAAACAGAAGGAAAAGACTGCTCTGCTTGCTAAGAACCCATTAGCAAATATCATATGTATTTACACAAGAATGCATTTGATCAGGGGACTGGAAAATACACCATGCATATTTTAATAGTTTAATGACCAGAGGGCTGTGTGACACATTGCTGTACAAAATGCTGCACACCCCTCTGGTCCTTATGAACACCTTCACTGGTTTGCTTCTTAGTTCCCACAAGGAGACTTTGGTGCTTCTGTCTAGCCGACTCTTCGATATCTGATAGCCCTTGAATTCATAGTCTGTAGGTGATTTTGCATATGTCACATGTCAAGTGTATGCTGAAATGACAGTCATATGGAGACATGAAGTCTTGTGGCCATATCTTCAAAAGAAAACTGGAATCATTCTGGGTCAATCCAACTGCACCGTAGGGGGCAAATAAATAAAATGCCACTGATTTAAATGGGGAATTTAACCATTTGATTACTGTAGTGGCTGCAAATGCATTGTGAAGCTTTTGAGATGTTAAAAGCTCCATTTAAATAGACTTTTTTGATTTTCTATTTGTTCTCTTTGGTGCAAATAGTCTGACCCACAATTACTCAATATTTTTTACATATTTTTTTTAAAAACTAATAAAATAATAAATAGTCCAAAACTCAGCCACAAACTTCACTTTTAACCCTTTGAGTGTCAGAGGAGTGTGCAATGGATTGATTTGCATACCTCTTTGATATTAAAAGGGTTAATACCCTGACATGTTTTATTTTATGAACACAAAAAATGTTCAACTGTCAGAAAGCATGTTCTTGTTCTGTATTACGCTAACAGATATAGATAAGCAACACGTTTCTGTACCATCTGTGACTCCAATCACAGAAGGGGATTTTCTAAAGCAAATCTGTACTTAACTGGCAAAGCAATGCATTGGACACCCCTGTGGCACAAGTTAAACAGGCACAATAACTTTTTTTGTGTGCTGTGTCTTCCCAGTTCCTATATACTAAACATCTACGTAGACAATTCTCATTTTTGCCCCTCTTATGCCAAAGAGAAGGCAATGTGTTGGAGTGTGTGGACTTTTTGGGGTGTTCTCCCCCACTGTACCTTGTTTCTTTCATTGTACTGACAATGAGCGAAGGATATTGACATAAAATGTACACATTTTCCCGTAGTTGCTATAGGTAAGGTAGTTTGATGTCAAAAAAGTCTTAAAGGGATAATATTTTGAAAAAAATTAATTTATCTCTGATTTCTATACTGAATAGTATGTTCTGATAATCCTTTACCGTCATGTTTGACTTAAAAATCCAATTAAAAGTTCCCCCTCCCACCCCTTTCAGAAAGCCGATCTGGTTGGATCACAATAGGATACAGTATTGTGTGGGCATAAGAAAAAACATGCCCTCCTTCGTCAAGGGGCACAAGGTTTTCCCTACACTGACAGGCACAATAATGTCCCTCATTTTAATCCGTCCAGTCAAGTGAACAGCTTTTGGATCTGAGGCGAGTCTGTGTGGCATCCTGAAAAGGGGCGGGAGGGGGAAACCTTTAATTGGATTTTTAAGCTGAACATGATGTAGCGGATTATCAGAACATACTATTCATTATAGAAAATTGAACTGAACAATCAAAGGTATATTTATTTTTTGACAATGCTATCCCTTTAAGGACAGTGGAATGTGTGTGCACTAAAGTGATCCAGTCCATTCTTACATTCCCCAAAATTCAGGCTAGTGATTTTCATTCCTTCATCCAGCCACAGAAAATGAGGTTTGCTGGCAGATTCAAACACCACCCTCCCCATCCCAGTAATTAGCAAGTCTATATATATATGTGCATGACTTTTCATAATGATTAATATGGGAGGTGAACATATTATTGTTCACATTTAACTCAACCCTATTTCTGCCAGAGGCATGTAATATGAGGAATGCCTTTGTGTCAGAGAAAGGGTTAATGATAAACACAAGGGTGGCAGGAATTTTGCTAAGTCTGCATTTGCAAACATGTTTGAGATGGTCTTATGACAGTTTGTTTATTTTTTTTTTTACATGTAACATAAATGTATTTATGTATATACATATGAATGTATAAATACATATATATACACTCATTCATATGTATATCTGAAACATTACATTAGACACTTGTTTAGAAAGCACGACTACCTAGGGTCTGTCTCCACTCCCTATAATAATGTTTTTTTGCAGTGGTAGTGCTTGATGGGTAGAAAAACATTTCTTTAAAAAGCCTTGTCCTGTAGGTTCATTAATCATTTGGGCGCTGAGAGCAGGCTAGGTTTGGCTTGTAGGACTGCATGGTTTCCTGCCAAAGAGGTGGTATACAGAGATGGAGGGAGGGGAGGAAGACACAAAGGAGATCTAAAACTGGTAGAGCTTGTCAACTGGGCATTAGTTTCTAGTCAAAATATACAGTGAGAGTTCTTAAAATTCCTCCCTTCTAAATGGACATGGCTGGTGTGCTTACAAATGGCTTTCGTTTCCCTGGATGGCCATACATATGTGTTTATCTTGTATCAGTTAATGATTTCTTGAAACATGACTAGCAGTGCTTTCGATAGGTACCGTATGTAGAAAGGTAATTTGCATGCGTTTGTGTCGTGTTAGGAACAGGGACGTCTGATTAACGTACTTGGGATCTAATGCAGAACGCAATTAATGCGCAATCCTTAAGCATACCAACTACATCATATGCAACAAATAAACCTTCCTAAATTGGCACTTATTTAGCCAGTGGGGTACTCAATGCATTGCAAAGCAATGTGTTGCATACCCCTCTGGCACTCAAAGGGATATATGAGACTTTTAACCCCTTGAATGTAAGAAAGGTCTCCCATGTATTGCCTTGTAGACAAAGCAAAATATGAAAAATTCTGGAGAATACCAACTACTCAGTAGAGATCATATGAGAATCCTCACAGTTCCCATTGACATGAATGGGGCGTTTAACCCCTTGAATGCTAGGGAGGTCTCCAAAGCATTGATTTTCAGTGTGCTGGAAAACTCTCTAGCAGTCAAACGATTAAAAGGCCATTTTATATCAATGGGAATTTTAATGAGGTGGCCCCCCCCCCCCACACACACACGGATCAGTTAGTTTGCTCTGGAATTGGTCCTCTCTTCCTTTCTGCCTAAAGACCTTGTAGCTTTATTCATTAACCCTTTGAGTGCCAGAGGGCATCTATTGCACACCCCGCTGGCACACAAAGGGTTAAGCTAAAGAGTAACAATTCTGGGGCAAACCAACTGCGCCAAAGAGGACAAATCCCTAATTGATTTAGGCAATGTTTTGGAAACCTTTCTAGCAATCAAGGTGTTAAAACTCCATTTAACCCCTTAAATACTGCGTCTGGCACTTAATTACCACAGACTTTTTTTTTTTTCTTGCAACCGGTTCGGGGATCCCCGAGTGGCGTGCAGCTGTGCAGGGACCCCTGAATTCCAGGAAGTACATGTACGTCATGGGTCCTTTAGGCACGTTCTACCCATGACGTACATGTACTTTATTCGTCCTTAAGAGGCTAGCCCTTTGAATTCCAGAGTGCTCTGCACCCAAAGGGTTAAACTATCGAGGATTTGGGGAATTTGTATTTGTTCCCTATGGGGCAGTTGGTTTGCTCCAGAATTGTCCTGCAGGTTATTGACTACAGTCCTTGGTTTTCATGAATTTAGCCTGTACATTGCTTTGGTCTAGTTATGAGTTGTCTCACTTTGTTCTTATCATTGGATACAACATGATCATATAAATATATAATATTAATAATATAATCTAGTAGAATAATAATAATTTAGTAAACTGCAGTTCGGGACTTCAGAGGGGAAGCTATTCCACAAATTTTGACGTCTATGTATATTTTTGTTTCTTTTTTCCACATTACTTTCATTCCTGAATTCCAAAGTCATAGATTCTGTAACGCAGCAGAGAACATATCTGTTACAGATCTAGAAGATTTTTCTGTGTTCTGCATTAATGAACAGAGTATTTTCTATATATTTTACATATTGCCTGCCTTTTAAAAGTTTCGACTTCCTGAAATGTGGATTTTGCTCTCAGTAATTGGAGCACACGCAGCCTTCCCATTCCTAAATGAACATTCAATGAGATTATGAAAAAAATATTCCAGGATCATATGTCATCGCCCGCTGGTTCTTAAAGCTGGGGTTGTGACCTCCCCAGAGGGGGGTTGCAATATCCATGTTGGGTGGTCCCCAAGTCTCTGTTTTTAATTAGTGAGACCCCATTTCTAATACAGCAAATGAGGAAGGAGTTACAGTGAGTTAAAATATCCTACTTTCTACTCAAAATGTTTACAAACACAAGGCATATGACGTGTCTTTATTGGCAAGGGAATATATGTGACTGAAACAATTCCTTTGGTTTATCATTTCCATGTGTTCAACAGCATTAACAAATTAATATCAACGTGTTGATGTTTAAATGCCTCAATTTTCCGTAATCATGTTTAATTTATGCTGTCATTTAATTGTGATTACATACAGTCAAATAATACAATGAATGCCTCCAGCAATGTTGGGGTTAAATGTTTTCTTTGTTTTTATGAGCATTTAGTCAGAATTTAAATGCTGGTACAAAAATCCTTAAAGGGCAAAGGACATGAAAAAAATAAAGAAAAAAAATATCTTCAAGTGACATCTATTACTAGTAATCAACTGTACTTCCTTCTCTGGAAGTATCAGCATTATGAAAGGCCTGCTCTAATTGTATAGGTCCATCCAAAGCTTCTTGTCCTACCTCCTTCAAATCTGAATCCAGCCTCATTCCTATTGGCTGTTTAGATGGGTATAAAGTCAGCCCGACTAACAAGAATCATCAATTTCCTCTCCAGAGCATACAGCACGATCTCTGGGGAGGAGCAACACAGGGTCTTGTACACTGGGTGGGGTCCTATACACTGAGAGAAGAAAGTTTACAGTGCTGCTATTCCCAAAGGTGGGGTAGCAGCAATTATCAAAGAAAAAGATTGAGTTTTAACAGTACACACACAGACACACACACACACACACACACTATAATTTGTTTTTGTTAGTTGTCCTTTAAATACAATTTTTTTTTGTAAAAATCTAAATTATAAGTTATTAAAACAGTTCTTCACAATCAAAAAACTAGTATGATCTTTGTTAAAGGGACAGTAATGTCAACATATAAAGTTATATTGGATTGTTCATTGTAATGTTATAAATTGCATACTACTATTTGAAATGTCCTTATGTTTGTATTCTTGTAATTTGAGTTAAAAGCTTCCCCCTCCCGCCCCTTTTTATTACATCGGTCATAGTTCCCTCAGATCTGAAAGCTGGTGTGGACGGATCGCAACGAGGGACAATATTGTGTCAGCATAAGAAAAACCCTGCTCCCTTTCATCAAAGGGGAAACAATATTGTCCTTCGTTGCAATCCGTCCGGTCAAGTGACTGGCTTTCAGATCTGAGAGAACTTTGACTGACTTAGTGGAAAGTGGCAGGAGGGGGAAACTTTCAAATCAAATTACAATCACAATACAAAGATAAAGACATTTCAGTCGGTAGTATGCATTATATAACATTGTAATGAGGGGGAAACTTTCAACTTGAATTACAAGCACAATACAAAGATAAAGACATTTCAAACGGTAGTATGCATTATATAAAATTACAATGAACCTTCCAATTTAACTTTATATGTTGACATTACTATTACTAATAAAACTATAACTAGTCCAACAGGTAAATATGATAAATACTAGTTACAAAGCCCATATACACGGGCTGATCCGGAGCGTGGAGCTCTGGATGGCTCACATCCTGTCTGTGCTCCTGGCTCTGGTTTGTCACCCAGCCGCCTCCGCTGCTGCCCCGGAGCCGGGAGCACAGAAGGCTGTCAGCCTTCCGGACCTCTCTGCTCCAGATAAACCCATTCTGCGAGTCCCTACTGTGCACGTGCGGTTACGCACACAGTGAGCGACGCATTCTAGGATGGGAATAAGGATGGGAATTTTGATGGGCCACAAGAAGCATATTTTACTAACAGTTTATATTGTTTCTTGAAATACTGAGATTAGCTCTAACTCTAGCTATTCTGTTGGGATAAATGGTGAATTCAAGGTATATATAGATTCAGAGAGAACTGAGATATTCCTTACAATGGGTCTTATGGGCACCCCAAAAAATGCTCAGATATCTTGTACTAGATTTTTATAAGTAATTTTAGACTATTCAAAGCCAATATGGAACATGCGACAAATCATTACATTTCTCTGTATTTAAATTAGCAGTGGATGTTTTTATGAAAAAATAAATATTCTAATTATTTTCCTGCAGAGTAAATCAAATGGACTTTTCAAGCATACTTTATTAATTAAACTGAAATGTTCAGTTGTGGTTACAAGAAGGTGCTGTTCCTAATACTTACTATGAAGAGCAATAGTCAGTGACTCAAGCTCACCCATGGAGTGCATTATTGTTTTTAAAAAGTGCCTTTTGGGCACCAGTAAGTGCTGTTGCTTAAAAAAGATGAGTTTGAGCTACAATTAATTTTGAATAAAACATCCCCCAGTAGTGGTACTGCACATCTTTTAATCTTCAAGATAAGCACTCTTTACTTTACTATACCATATTTGTTAACATATCCTTTAACCCTTGCAGTGCCAGTGACGTATCCAACTCATTGTGTTGCATTGAGTTGGATACCTGTCTGACACTCAAAGGTTTACCCCTTTGAGTGTCAGAAACATATGCAACGCATTGATTCTCAAGGCACTGGATGCACCTCTGGGGAGATGCACTAAGCCGTGATAAAGAGTGATAAAGCAATGATATCTAAAAAGGCAATAGGCTTTATATATGTGATTTCCTGTAATTATTTTATCAAATATCAGTGTGCATATTTTAAATTATAAATAAATGTAATTATATATGCTATAAAATGGGAGGGCTAAAACATGCCTTGTGTCTAAACCCTGTACGTATCAGTTATACTACTTAAAGGGATAGTAATGTTTCATAATAAAAGCAGCTCTAATTAATCATCATAGTATTTGGACTTTGGAGAGTGTTATTTCAATTCTGTCAGAGCTGTAGTTCAAGAGTAATTCAATGACAAAGTATCCCCCTCCTGCCCCTTTTACTGATGTAACACTGTTCAGCCAGAGCAGAAGGGAGGTGCCCAGGTAGATTGCAGAGAGGGACAGTCTTCAATTACAATAAGGGAAAAACCTGAAAAACTTGTCAGGGGGGGCAGGGCCTTCATTGTTCTCATAGGAAGAAGATTGTCCCCTTCTGTTATCTGTCTGGTCTTACAACCAGATTCCACATCTGAGACGAGATGGCTTACACTAGGTAAAAGGGGCGGGAGAGGAAACTTTGCTTGTGAATATCTCTCAAACCATAAAGGTTTGAGAGATAAGACTTATATCGTTCTTCATGTTTTTTTAATGCCTACAAAATAAAATAAAGATAAAACAAAGTATTACTATCCCTTTAAAGGAAATCCACTTCTACCCTGTGGCGTACAGATATGTTCAGCTGTTTTGGTGGTGAAGTACAGATTTTATTTTTTTTTTTTTGCTAGATTATATTGGAAGTTGTTTATCTTGGTAGGTGATTTGGAGCCCTGAATATGAGTATCTACTTCTTTTCATTTTGTCTTAAGCTGATCATCCAAGAGTGTAATTGCATTTTGATGATGTCACCAGAGGAACAAGTAGTATGATTCCTGGTGTGAGCATATCTGTAGTACTTATTTCAGACTTTAAACTGCTGAAGGATAAATTGATATATAAGCCTTGTAGGGATTTCAGTTTATGAAAGAGAACTGTTTACACAGGTGGCACCCACTGCTCCATAGATCCACAACTGTAGTGATGTATTAATTCATACTTTTCGTATTCCCTTCTCATAGTTATGAAGGTCGGACAAGCCTAATGAGGAAGAATCAGGTTATAAATGGCTCTTATTTCTATATTTTTACTCTGTGATTGGCAGAGGGGTGTGCAAGGTATTATTGTGTGATTTCTTCACACTCCTCTGGCACACACATCTCCCACTGTTATTCGTAGAGGGAATATTTCTTTTGGTTGCCATTTTTTGTATTGTTAACGTAAAACGTTTTACAGTTTTTCATATTTCAGACATTAAAGGGGATCTATCACTCCTTTACAACTTTGCCTAAATTGTTTTATATATATATATCGTATATAATGAAAAGTGTAAAAATTTTAAAAAAACAAACGCTTGTTTGATGAAATTAAAATAATAAATACAGCCCTGTACCTACTTCCAGGCAGACTGTGGATAGCTGATCTGTGCCGCAATCAGCCGCTCTGCTTCTCTCTATCCAGCCTCTTCCGATGACAGAGGCTTTCTGTCTGTAAGCTGGAGCGAGCTCATTGGCCAGAAATCAATCTCTTCCAATGAGAGCACTCCAGCTTACAGACAGAAAGCCTTCATCATCAGAGGAGGCTGGATAGAGGGAGGGGAGCAGAGGCAGAGTGGCAGACTGCGGTACAGATCAGGTAAACACAGTCTGCCCAGAAGCAGGTACAGAGATGTATTTATTCTTTTAATTCCGCCAAACAAGCATTTCTTTTTCTTTTTCTTTTTTACTTCAATTTACACCTTTCATTATATACGATATATAACAAAACAATTTAGGCAAAGTTGTGAAGGTGTGATAGATCCCCTTTAGATACATTTTATAATATGAAAGGAAAACCTGATAGAAAATGAATGCAAAGTATTAGTATATAGTAATTGTTACAGTTTGTGTTTCCCACACTCATAAACAAAGTGGGTGACTGACTTAATTACTTGGGCATGTATGATTGGGGATGATGGGAGTTGTGGCATCCAATAGATGGAGAGTCAAAGGCTGCATTTTTCTAGACCTGACCGTTATTACTATGAGCAACTGGAATACTTATAAGAGGAGGAGCTGGAAGGACTGTTATGCGTCCAGTGAATCTGAGGAGGAGGAAGTGACCACTACTAACATTAAAGGGTCTGGATGCCCTGATACCCCAGACTAGTGTTGAGCGAGCACCCCGATGCTCGGGTGCTCGGGTGCTCTGACCGAGCACCGCCGGAGGCTCGAGTGCTCGGCCGAGCACCCGAACCCCATTGACTTCAATGGGGCGACACGAGCATTACACCAGGCACCCCCTGCTCTGATGAGGGGAGGGTGCCTGGTCAATGCCCCCTTCATCTCCACAATGTCCCCCTTCATCTCCGCAATGTCCCCCTTCATCTCCGCAATGCCCCCTTCATCTCCGCAATGTCCCCCTTCCACAATGTCCCCCTTCATCTCCACACTGTCCCCCTTCATCTCCGCAATGCCCCCTTCATCTCCACACTGTCCCCCTTCATCTCCACACTGTCCCCCTTCATCTCCACACTGTCCCCCTTCATCTCCTCAATGCCCCCTTCATCTCCGCAATGCCCCCTTCATCTCCGCAATGTCCCCCTTCCACAATGTCCCCCTTCATCTCCACACTGTCCCCCTTCATCTCCGCAATGCCCCCTTCATCTCCGCAATGTCCCCCTTCATCTCCACACTGTCCCCCTTCATCTCCACTCTGTCCCCCTTCATCTCCGCAATGCCCCCTTCATCTCCGCAATGCCCCCGTACCTCCAGTCCCTGGTGGTCCAGTGAGCGTCTTCAGATCTGTGCCTCCTTCGGCACAGATCCCCGCCACCCGAACATGGCGGGCGAGCACATGGCGGTACTCGACGAGTACCGCCATGTGCCGAGCAGAGCGATGCTCGAGCCGATCCGAGCATCGGCCGAGCACGCTCGCTCAACACTACCCCAGACCCAATGATGGCCAGTCCCCCGACATCACCGCTAGGGATCTTGGGGAAATTTGTGTCATGGGCAGAGGAAGAAGAGGGTAGTAGTGGCAGAACAGGTCAGCTACCTGTGCCTGCTGCCAGTGCTGCACCTGCCAGGGTGTCTTGTGATTTTTAGGGGGGGGGGAGATAATGCCAAGTATGAGAGCTACAGACTGTTAGGAGTGAAGGAGGCAGTGATCATACTACTAGTGAGGCGGAAGACTCAGGAACTGAAATTGATGTGGCTGGTGTTAGTAGTAATAGTGATGGCGAAGCAGCTGGTGGGACTAGCGTTACCACAGGAGATCCTCCTACTGATGCTGAGGTGGCAGGGGAAGTAATGCAGAGGGGCCAGATTAGCGGTCAAGGGAGTTCACAACATTCCCCTGACCCTGAGAGTCCCCTTACCCCCACGGCATTTTCCAGATGAAACATTATTCTGAAGAAGGCAGAACTGTTGCCTTGCAGCAATAATACCACCACCATCATGAGCACAGACCAGCTGCCTGTGCCTGCTGTTAGTGTTGCCATTCAGCATTTTTCAGCTCAACAAGAGATGGCAAGCCCCAGTCAGTGAAGGAGAATGTGGAGGAGAAGAAGAAAGAGGCCATACTTTTCCACCTTTCCCCTCCCCCTGAAGTCCTGGGTGTGGGACTATTTTTCCTTTGGGGCAAGCACAGTGCTGTCATCAGTGACGGCACTGTCCAAAATATGTGATAAATCGGTGAAAAGGGGAAACGAGGGAACGCACCTTGGCATAACTGCCCTCATCACACATATGAAACACCATGACGTTTACATGAAGCATGTTAAAGTGGGACTACCAACGGACAACATCTTTAGCTTAATTAAGTCCCGATCTGGCGACTAGCTGCTTAGTAGCGCTAGTCGCAAGAATTATTACCTTATTTAATAGATTTAAGCTTTCTTCCATGGGTGACAGGCAGGACGGAGCGTGGACATCTTGCCATAGTGACGTCCTCAGGGCTTGTGATGCTAACAAGCTGAATTGATAAAAATGATCCCTGACACTAACAAGCCAAAGACCTACAAATCAATGTTTCCTCAGGACCTGTGACTCTAATATGTCTAAGTCCTACAAATCATCCTCTATAAAATACTCTATCCCTTCAAGTATCAGTCTGCCCCAGTCACAGCTTACATCAGGGGTCCCTGTCTCTGTCAAGTTACGTACCAATTTCTTATTTTAATTTTATTTATTCAGTTTTTTAACTGTCCTCCCAATATCAGTCAACAACGCCCCCCCACCAAAAAAAAAATTCCCTGTTCAACTGACTCCAGACTCCACCCACCAACAGAGGCATCCTCCTCAGACCCATTTTATACCATGTCTTTTTTTAAATTGTATTTATTTATTTTATTAACTGTCCCCCAATCCCAGTCAAAAAAAACCCAAAATAATTACCTGTCCAGCTGTTTCCCCACACGCCACCAGGCACCCTCATACCCCTTTTGTACTATGCCTTTGGTAAATAAAATAACATTTGCTATGTGCTGTGTGTAAATTCAATGTTCCCATTGATTTTAATGGAATGAGCTAGGGGGAAAAAAAGCAGAAAAATGGCACTTTTTTGTGGGAAATTATCTGCAAAGAGGGAAGAGCCATTATTCACTGATTTTAGTTTGAGGCAAAATTTATATCCCATCCCTAGTCTTTATGCACTACACTGTATGTTCTAATCAACTGCGTTCCCTATTTTACACAATGGGCTTATGAACGAAAAAGAATTGGAGTAATTCTGGAGCAAACCAACTGCATAATAGGGGACAAAAAATTTTAACCCCTCAAATGCCAGCAAGGTACATTATAAAGCAATGAACTGAGAACTCTCTAACGTTCAAGAGTCAAAAAGCACAATTTAAAGGGGAACTATCACCCCACATAAAGTCCCCCCCCTAGAATTACCCATCTGGCAACTAGCTGAACAATAGTACTATTAATCAGAATAATTACCACTTTATAGAGAAATCCTGCTGCTGCCGAGACTGATGGCCAGGCAACAGTGCAAACATTTTAGAGACGTCTACTTGCCTGCACTGTCAGTCTCAGTCTCCTCTAGGAGGTGTTGCTTGGTACCTTAAGCTACCAGAAGGGACTGACGGAGCAGGTGCGCAGATTCCTCTAAAGCGCTGTTGCCTGGCCATCAGTCTCGGCAGCAGAAGGATTTCTCTATAAGGAAGTAATTATTCTGAGAATAGTACTATTGTTCAGCTTGTCGCCAGATGGGTAATTCTTGGGGGAAACTTTATGTGGGGTGATAGTTCCCTTTAAAACTGTGGGAGTTTTGGGACATTTTTTGCATCCCTATGGTACAGTTAGTTTTCCCTAGACTGTAGTTTTTGTGCATAATGCCCAATATTTATATATCTTTTCTATCGCCGACTGCATCAAATTCCAAGTTTTGAAGGAAAATGTTAATAAACATATTGCTATTATATGAAATGTTACATTGCTATAGTCACAGATTTCTTTTTAATGTTTTCATGCTGTGAGAAGACTAGAAATATGATATTGCATTTGCTGTCTATCAACAGACTGATAAACAATTGTGCTTGTTCTCCTAGTGTTGTGTTTTATCTAACACAGTAGTGTAGCTGCCTTACTAGGAAATGAGAACTGCAAGGGAACATTGCTTCCCACAGCCTACTGAAAAACAGTACAGGCGATATCATATATCTCTGTGTGGAAAATATCACCAAAATAAGTTATGCTTAAACTGGAACCATCATTAGAATGTATAGGTTTGATTCTAGAAACTAAAGACCCCTTTAGCTTCCGGGATTGTATCTTATCTTTGTTCCTATAGGAGCAGACTTCTAGATTAGGTGGGACTTCTAACAGTCATTTTGGGGATCAGAAATCTGATCTCAGCAGCTGTTTCTGAAGGTTCCTGGAAACAAGACTTCAGTCTTGGACTCCTATGCTTTAGCCCAGCCTCTGCAAGAGTCTCTGGATCAGTTTTCAGAGCCTCAAATCATTTCTTAAAATCTACAAAGGAACTGCACATTGCAGATCCTGGCAACTAGGAGCAGACTTCTTTTTTAAAGGGATAGTAATGTTTCATAATAAAAGCAGCTCTAATTAATCATCATAGTATTTGGACTTTGGAGAGTGTTATTTAAATTCTGTCGGAGTTGTAGTTCAAGAGTAATTCAATGAAAAAGTGTCCCCCTCCCTCCCCTTTTACTGATGTAATACTGCTCAGCCAAAGCAGAAGGGAGGTGCCCAGGTAGATTGCAGAGAGGGACAATCTTCAAATAAGATAAGGGAAAAACCTGAAAAACTTGTCAAGGGGGACAGGGCTTTCATTGTTTTCATAGGAATAAGAGTGTCCCCTTCTGTTATCTGTCTGGTCTATGGACTGCATTCCACATCTGAAAAGAGATGGCTTACACTAGGTAAAAGGGGCGGGAGGGGGAAACTTTGCTTGTGAATATCTCTTAAACCATAAAGGTTTGAGAGATAAGACTTATATAATTCTTTATGTTTTTTAATGCCTACAAAATAAAATAAAGTTAAAACAAAATATTACTATCCCTTTAATGATAGTTCCCTTTTAATTAACCTAAAAAACAATCTCTAAATATCTAATCCTTTGCCCTCTACAATATAAATATAAATAACAAGCAGCTAGAATTTAAGACAAACCTCCAGTGCAAACAAAGAACACATGAAAAATATCCAAAGGAACGCCACGCTCAACCTGAATTCACACCAATTACATGTTAGTGGTTAGCGCATGTGGAATAGCAATCATGAAGACATCATCTGCAAATCATCTACTATATGGGCAAGGAAATTGAAGTATATTTCTCGGTAAAATATATGCTGTTAAATAAAATGTTATTAATGTTAAAAAAAACAACAAAATTAAATTAAAATACATACTGATAAAAAAAAATTGAAAATCTGCCTTTCTCTCCTAACTCTCAGCAGTAACCAAAAATGTTCCAAAGGTGATATAATTAAAGTAAATCCTGCAAAATACCCTCCCACACAAATAAATAAATAAATAAATAAATAACATTAAAATAATTGATTGAAAAAGAAGAAATTATAGGAATTATATTCAGAGCACTAACCTCTTTTTATTTTAGGACAACGTGTAGATGATGCTTCAATAAATAAATAAATAAATAATTATTATTAGTAAGGGAGGAATATCTGTGTAAACTTGTTCTTAGAATCAAAAAAGGTTAGCATTTTGAATGAAATACCTAACAGTTATTCAGAAGGGAATTTGCTAGGAAAATTCTTCATGATGTAAGAGACGCATGTAGGTGTAGCATGCAATGAGGCCTTTCTGTCTCTTTTTGTCTCTCTCTCCGTTTATTTTTGTATTCTTAAGGGCAGACCCCATGTGGGGTATTTGGACCCCTCCTGATACCCCCAGCAACTGATCTCCAAACCGATTCAACTGGGAGATCAATAGAGGCAGAGGCATATCTAGAAGCCACTGGGCCCTGGTGCAAGAATTGCCATGGGCCCCCCCGACCACATTGGCCCCAGACCCCCTCAACCACATTGGCCACCTCCACATTGCCCCCCAATCTCCAAATTGCCCCTTCATCTCCACATTTCCCCCATCTCCACAATGCCCCATATCTCCAAATTGCCCCTTCCACAATACCCCTTTCAACTCTACAATGTCCCCTTCATCTCCACAGTGCCCCTTCCACAATGCCCCTTCATCTCCACAATGCCCCCTTCATATGCACACAATGCCCCTCAATCTCCAAATTGCCCCTTCCACAATGCCCCCTTCATCTCCACATTGCCGCTTCCACAATGCCCCCTTCATCTCCACATTTCCCCTTCCACAATGCCCCTACCTCCAGTCCCTGGTGGTCTAGCGGCGTGGCTTAACAGATCTGTGCCTCCTTTGGCACAGATCTCTACAAGTGAAGCTCCCGCATGCGGCTCTAGTAATGCAGAGGCTGCGAGATGATGTCATCTCCCAGCGCTCTGTATTACTACAACCGGTGGCCGTAGTGGGAGTTGCTGCGGGCGAGGGGGTCGCAGGGGGAGGCTGGACCCCTGGACTGACGGGCCCGTTCGCAGGTGCGACCCCTATTGTTATGCCACTGAATAGAGGCAACTCAGGGGAGCAAGGGGGCTCCTCCGCTCCCATCCTGCCAGAACTACTGAGTAGGAATGGGCGGATTCAGGAAACCCTTCCCACATTGATGTGAAAGGGGTTTTCTGATTTTGACTAGTCCTATCCTGTACTTTGAGCCCTCTTGATCCCCTCTGTCTTCTCTATTGATCTCCAAGCAGAATCAGCTGTGGCGTCTGAAATGTTTTTTTTTTTTTTTTTTTTGTAAAGTCATGTGGGCAAGCTAGTATTTTTCAAACAAATCATCATTCTTACTAATAAAAGTAAAACATATGTTTGTTAGTGCATACTGAAAATCAAAAATTCTCAATATTTGGAATGACCACCATTTGCCTTCATGACTGCTTTAACTCTGTCTGGTTCAGCTAGGCTTGAATTATGGATGCAGATGCTGTTCTATTCCATAATGATGCTTGCTTGATATACTGGTCTTCTGATGGTGTGGTCACTTTAGGTGTGTCTGGTCTTGCTTTGGATGAAAATGATTTGGTTTCAGAAAATCTCTTCAGTGTGCATTATACTGCCCCCTTAGAAATATTCAACTTAGGTGCAATTTGGCACTGGGAAAGTTTTTCAACACTCAGGAGAACAACTGGTCCTCAAATTGATTTGCTAAGCTCCTTTGACATGATTACATAAGGTATTTCAACTGATGTCCTTCTTCAAAGGCCTTAACAGTAGCACTTGCTGGAGCACTAGTAGATGCGCTAGCAGGACAATATTAAAGGGTTAGTAATGTAAAAAAAAAGTTTTTTGCATTTAGAAGAGCTTAAAAAGTTGAGCTGAATGCAAAAAAAAAAACCCTATCTCTCAAACTGCTACGGTTTGAGAGATACAGGCATTTAAAGATCAATGTTTCCTGCTGACATCTGTACAGCTGTCAGCAGGAGATCCATGTTGGTTGACATGGAGGCTCTGCAGCAAAGCCGCAATCGCGTTATTGACAACGAATCCCTTCATTGGAATGGTCTAAAATGTGTGCTTGCAAACCAGGGCCTAAGGGCCCGTTACAAACAGTTCCTGTGCATAGGCCTGAAAAGGCCTCCAAGTAACGGCCTAGGGTCTGTTACAGGCAGCCCCTACCAGTGATGTATTTCTGTAATGTACATGGTATGAGGACCTGTTGTTTCATGTTTGTGTTCACTGTACATTGTTTTAGTTGCAACTCAAATAAATAGTTCTCTGCTATGAAACATGTAGGTCCATTGTACATTATAATGGTATAAAAGCATAAAATTTCTGCCTGTTGTCTTTACTTATCCCTGTAGTTCTAATAATGCTGGAAAAATTTACACCTCTCTTATGGCTGTCCACCAGAGCGTTGTGGCAGAACTGTGCGTAAAAATCAACCACATTTAACCCTTTGAGTGCCATAGAGGTACAGAACTCACTGCTCTGGATGTGAAATAATACAAACCGACCCATCAAGTCTACATTGTCTACTGACATGGAACGCAATATTGAATACATATGTACTAACAATAGAAATGGACTACGAACAAAAGTGGTATTTACTGAGAATTTTAAGAAAGGTAAACATAAAAAAAAAAGATTTAACCCCTCAAACACTAGAAATATTGCCAACGCATTGCAAAGTATGTTGAGAGACATCATTTGGTTATTTAAATTAATATAATGTGCTGCCTTTACTTTGAATGTGTTTGTGTAATGTTGCATAGCAATATCCTGCTTTTTCTTTGGATAATAGATGTACTGGGCCTTTAATGCATTAAAGATGTAGCTATATTTAGTCTGAAACAGTCATGTTACCTCCTTGATCACTTTTGTGACAAAATTGCATGGAGTGTGTTGGGTATTCTGCCAGAAAGAGAGTTTATATCTTATTCTTTGAAGCTGTGTTTGTCTAACAACTGACACACAATCTAATAGTAATGTAAATCAGTCTGAAATAGTGTGACTGTCCCTTATTGGTGGTCTGTGTCCCGCGTCCTGGGTCACCCCCCACCGGGAAAACAAAGAGTCCCGGAATTGAGCAACACGCGCCAGTCCAGTCCAGCCACTGAAATGTATTTGCTATATGGTCCTCATTGGCTGGCTGAGCCAGCCAATGAAGACCATATACAAATACATTTCATTGGCTGGCTGGACTGATACATGCGAGACAGATGGGATGGAGCAGGTATGCTGGTGCTGCAAGTGAGACCCGCGGCTGGGGCTCCCGCTGGCGCTGACCATCTTTCTGAGGCTGACACAGAGTAAGAGTTCCCACTGGGAACTCTTACTATGTCAGCCTCAGCAAGATGGTCAGCACCGGCGGGAGCCTCAGCCGAGGGACTAGGGTGACCACATGTCCCAGAATGGCAGAATGGAAATGTGGTCACCCTAGTCTGAAAATGTAGTGGTTTCTTCCATTTCCCTCAAGTTTTTTGTTTTTTTATGGTGCTTACAAAAATCAGATGACTGTAACTGTGCACATCATGAAGAATGGTTGCTGGAAATGCAGAACATTTCTCAAAGTTAATTAAGCTTAACTTATTTTTCAGTATACTTTTCCTTTAACAACACATCTGTACTGCATGTTAGGAGTCAATGAGAATTACAAATAAATTTGAATGGAATTTGACAAGTCACCCCAAGTGTGTTAATCACATAGCCTATTTATCCTTACGTCCATATGCACAGTGAGGGCTGAGTATTGCATAAAGTGAATGATATTTACCTTGACCTAGTCAAGTCCTGAACCTGTATGATGTTGATCAAAGATCTGTAGGACTTATGCAGCAAGGAAAACCGCTACATTTTAAGGTTGGGGGGCATTGATTTAAATTGAGCTTTTAACCCTGTGAATGATAGTGGTTTCCAATACATTGTTTCAGAAATATTCAATGGCTTAAAATCCCCATTTACATCAACTGGATTTTAAGTCCCCCCCTGTGGTGCAGTTGGTGCACCACCTTATCTTCCTTCATAAGACACCATAGAAGATGGAAGAAGGATATTAGGCTGTATGTATAAAACTGGACTACTGCACCACAGTGGACAAATAAAAAATCCAATTAATTTAAATGGGACTTTTAACCCCTGGAATGCTAGAGAGGTCTTCAACACATTGCAAAGCATTCATGGGGTAAAAAACAAAACAGCTCTATTTAAATCAATGGCAATCTAGAGAATTGTATGTGTCACTAATAGTTTAGTTGGTTTAGTCCAGATATTACACACATTCACTTTTATACATATGGTCCATCTCCTGTGATTTTATCTATACAACCCCCCCCCCCCCACAATACCTTTAAAGCAGAACTTTCACCTCCTGACAAGTGGCTCTAAATTGTTTCCTGTGTTAGCGATTAGCACGTTGCTATATAAATATATATATATTTTAAGTTACCATATTCAGGATACTGTACGTTACAAAATGCCCTTCTGACAGTGCTATGTTTCTCTGTGTGATACAAGCTGTACCGCATGGCTTGTTAGTACCTCCCCCTGCGTTGCCAATCCCTCCCTCGATGGGGACGTGAAACTCCAGGCGCATGCACTCGAAAGATCAGAGAGGTATTTCCATTGAGATTGAGGAGGGGGAGTGCTGACAATTAGTGATGATCGAGCACCCCGATGCTCGGGTGTTCGGGTGCTCTGGCCGAGCGCCCCCGGAGGCTCGAGTGCTCAGCCGAGCACCCGAGCCCCATTGAAGTCAATGGGAGGACTCGAGCATTACACCAGGCACCCCCTGCTCTGATGAGGGGAGGGTGCCTGGTTCATAGGAAAAGGTCAGAAAATGATGGAAACACCACAGAAATGGTTCAGGGACAGCATAGGGAGGATGTCTGGATGCATCTTGGACTCCAACGTCGCTGCTGGGAACGATGTTTCGCCCGTAGTACGCCATTTTTACAGACTGACCGTAAAACACACAAAAAGGAAGATAAAAACGATTTTAGGCGAAAAATTGTTACCAAACAGTATTTGCTGTATATTTACTTGAACTATCAGGATCACGTCCACTTCCCCGTCCCTTTTTACCCGCCTTCTTCATATTAAACGGAATATATGCCGGTAATCTGCGGCTAGGCACACGAAACAGAATGTGACGCTAATCTGCGGCTAGGCACACTAAACAATATGTGACGCTAATCTGCGGCTAGGCACACTAAACAATATGTGACGTTAATGTGCGGCTAGGCACACTAAACAATATGTGACGCTAATCTGCGGCTAGGCACACTAAACAATATGTGATGTTAATCTGCGGCTAGGCACACTAAACAATATGTGACGCTAATCTGCGGCTAGGCACACGAAACAGAATGTGACGCTAATCTGCGGCTAGGCACATGAAACAGAATGTGACGCTAATCTGCGGCTAGGCACACGAAACAGAATGTGATGCTAATCTGCGGCTAGGCACAGTGAACGGAATATGTGACGTTAATTTGTGAATTTGCACACTAAACAGAATGTGACAATAATCTATGGCTAGGCACACGTTTAAAATGGCCCTTTTTGTCGCTGCGTTGTAAAATCATTGGCCCTGTGCACCTAACAGAATATGTCAGCTTGTCACTGCACTGTGAAATATTTGTCCCTGTGCACCTAGTACAATGTCACCTTAGAACATGTCCCCCCCCACAAAAAAATGAAATTCTGCCACCCCCAAAAAAAATTAAATGCTGCCCCCACACACAACAGTCCTAAAAAGGACTTTTGGGTCTTGAAAGAGTTTCAACAATTTTATTCTCCCTACACTGACTTTCCCTGCCTAAGCGCATCTCTCCCTGGCTAAGAATGAGCCGAACTCACGCGTCGGGTGCTATACAGCACCCGATCACGGGTTCTGGCCAGCCAATCAGTGTAATGCCAGCAGCCAACATGGCTGCTGGCATTACACTGATGTCAGAGCCTCCCCGCACGTTTATTGGCTGCGCAGCAGCTGCGCAGCAGCTGCGAAACGTGCGGGGAGGAGACCCGAACATGGCAGGCGAGCACATGCGGTACTCGTACGAGTACCGCCATGTGCCGAGCAGAGCGATGCTCGAGCCGAACCGAGCTTCGGCCGAGCATGCTCGCTCATCACTACTGACAATCAAACATCACGTCACCAACATGGCAGTGCTCTCCCTGCTCTTGCCGGTAAGTTACATCTTGGACATTTCGGTACTGATGTAATTGTATGAAGTATTACATATACCTTTCGGTATGTGTTGGTGTTATGCAGCGATATGGGGGGTAATTGTTTTACATGACAGATCCACTTTAAATTAAAGTAATAATAAAAACCAAACATGGGGAAAAAAAAAGAACATGGTCATATTGTTTGAAGAAAATAATGGAGCAATTCTGTGGCAAATGGCTCCATATCGAAGATATAAAAATTACTAGAGGGGTACGGAATGCATTGCAAAAGCAATGCATTCTGTACCCCTCTGGCACTGAAAGGATTAAATGGAGCTTTACCCTCCTGGACATTACAGAAATCTCCAACAGATTGCTTCATTATACAGAGGGGACCACTCTGTCATTTATTTGGGTTAAAAGTAGTGATGATCGAGCACCCCAATGCTCGGGTGTTCGGGTGCTCTGACCGAGCGCCCCCGGAGGCTCGAGTGCTCTGCCGAGCACCCGAGCCCCATTGAAGTCAATGGGAGGACTCGAGCATTACACCAGGCACCCCCTGCTCTGATGAGGGGAGGGTGCCTGGTCCATAGGAAAAGGGCAGAAAATGATGGAAACACCACAGAAATGGTTCAGGGACAGCATAGGGAGGATGTCTGGATGCACCTTGTACTCCAACATCGCTGCTGGGAACGATCTTTCGCCCGTAGTACGCCATTTTTACAGACTGACCGTAAAACACACAAAAAGGAAGATAAAAACGACTTTAGGCGAAAAATTGTTACCAAACAGTATTTGCTGTATATTTACTTGTATATCATCTGCAAATTCTGCAAAAAATTTCCTCGATTTTTCTGAACTGGGGCCATGATTAAGAGGGAAACGTGCGCAGAGGCAAATTCTCCCAAAAATTTCCTCGATTTTTCTGAACTGGGGCCATGATTAAGAGGGAAACGTGCGCAGAGGCAAATTCTCCCAAAAATGTCCTCGATTTTTCTGAACTGGGGCCATGATTAAGAGGGAAACGTGCGCTGAGCCGACCATCTAAAACATTATGGGTGAGGGTCTGCTGCGGAGCTGACCATCCTAAACATTATATGCGAAGGCCCGCTAGTGAGCTGACGCTATAAAACATTATATGAGAGGGCCCGCTAGAGAGCTGACCCAATAAAACATTATATGAGAAGGCCCGCTGGTGAGCTGACCTATACAAAAATTGTCAAACAGCGCCCGCTGGTGAGCTGGCCCTATATAAAAATTATATCAAAGGGCCCGCTGGTGAGCTGGCCCTATATAAAAATTATATCACCGGGTATATGGAAGAGAGTCAACCATATACCCATTTTTTGGGTGGAAGGGGTGAATGGGAATACAGAGTATTCCCATCATTGTAAATAACATATATAAAGTGACTTTATGTTCCCCCGGGGCTTTCCTCCAGTGGAGTGGAGAAGTCAGGGGAAATCCAGGCCTTGTTCATTTTTATAAGTGTCAATCTATCAGCATTTTCGGTGGAAAGGCGGATACGCTTATCTGTTATGATGCCACCAGCAGCACTAAATACCCGCTCAGACAGAACGCTGGCGGCAGGGCAGGCCAGCACCTCCAAGGCGTAGAGTGCCAGTTCATACCACGTGTCCAGCTTGGACACCCAGTAGTTGTAAGGCACAGAGGGATCATTGAGGACGCTGACACGGTCTGCTACGTACTCCTTCACCATCTTCCAAAACTTTTCCCTCCTTGTGACACTAGGCTGCGCATCATGGTGAGGGTGCTGGCGGGGTGTCATGAAGGTGTCCCACGCCTTGGAGAGTGTTGCCCTGCCTTTGTCGGAACTGCTGTGTGCTCCCCTTTTCTCCCCTTCTCGGTTGGCCAAGGTAGCACATACTCTGCCGCCAGCGTTGTCAGATGGAAAATTTTGGAGCAATTTTTCAACAAGAACCTTCTGGTATTGCACCATTTTGCTTGTCCTCTCCACCGGAGGAATGAGAGATGAGAAATTCTCTTTGTAGCGGGGGTCCAGAAGGGTGAACACCCAGTAATCCGTGTTGTCTAAAATGCGTATAACGCGTGGGTCACGGGAAAGGCAGCCTAACATAAAGTCAGCCATGTGTGCCAGAGTACCAACAGGCAAGATTTCGCTGTCCTCACCAGGAGGATGACTCTCAATCTCCTCATCCTCTTCTGCCCACCCACGCTGAAGAGATGGAACTAAAGTTCCATGGCTACCCTCTGTAGTGGAGGCAACCGTGTCTTCCTCCTCCTCCTCCTCCTCCTCCTCCTCCGCCTCCTCCAATTGTCGCTGAGAAGACGAAGTGAGGGTGCTCTGGCTATCACCTTGTGTAAGCTCTTCCTCCCCCATTTCCACCTCTTCCACATGCAAAGCGTCGGTTTTAA
The DNA here is from genome assembly GCA_037306005.1 of Rhinophrynus dorsalis. Taxonomy (NCBI): domain Eukaryota; kingdom Metazoa; phylum Chordata; class Amphibia; order Anura; family Rhinophrynidae; genus Rhinophrynus; species Rhinophrynus dorsalis. Next base: position 498,915,097 of record CM074718.1, on the reverse strand, counting down.
TTGTGAGCAGCGAGCGTTTCAGTAGACACAGAAGTGGGATGGTTACACTGATAATAGCGTTATCGCCGCTCACCATCTGTGTCGATTCCTCAAAATTGCGTAAAACCTCACAGAGGTCTGACATCCATTCCCACTCCTCACTTCTGATTACAGGAAGTTGAACGGAGAGGCGACGACCGTGTAACAGCTGGTACTCCACTACTGCCCTCTGCTGCTCACAAAGCCAGGCCAACATGTGGAAGGTGGAGTTCCAGCGCGTGCTCACGTCACACAGCAGCCGGTGAGCTGGCAATTGTAAGCGCTGCTGCAGCTTCAACAGGCCGGCTGAAGCTGTAGATGACTTACGGAAATGTGCACACACGCGGCGCACCTTGGTCAAGAGATCATGCAAATTGGGGTTTTTAGAAATCGCTGAACCACTAAATTAAATACATGCGCTAGGCATGGTACGTGTGTGAGCTTGCCGAGCTCCAAAGCCGCCACCAAGTTACGCCCATTATCACACACAACCATGCCTGGTTGCAGGTTGAGTGGCGAGAGCCACTGCTCGGTCTGGTGACTAATCCCCTGCAACAGCTCTGAGGCCGTGTGCTGTTTGTCCCCAAGGCAGATCAGCTTCAGCACGGCCTGTTGACGCTTCCCCACTGCAGTGCTACACTGCTTCCAGCTACCGGCTGATGGGTGAGTGGCGCTGCGCGCAGAGAATTCGGAGGTGGAAACGGAGGAGGAGGAGCCAATAACGTAGGTGCTGGCGGAAACCCTGATGGAGGTAGGGCCCGCAATCCTCGGCGTGGGTAGCACCTGTGCCATCCCAGGGTCCGAGTCGCTCCCAGCCTCCACGACATTCACCCAGTGTTCCGTCAGTGAAATGTAGCGTCCCTGGCCACAAGCACTTGTCCATGTGTCAGTCGTTAAGTGGACCTTCCCAGTAACTGCGTTGGTCAGGGCACGGGTGATGTTACGGGACACATGGTGGTGTAAGGCGGGGACGGCACACCGTGAAAAGTAGTGGCGGCTGGGGACTGCGTACCGAGGGACAGCTGCTGCCATCAGGCTGCGGAAGGACTCAGTCTCCACAAGCCTAAATGGCAGCATTTCGATGGCCAGTAATTTGGAAAGGTGTGAGGTTAGTGCTATGGCCTGTGGGTGGGTGGCTGGGTATTTTCGCTTGCGCTCAAATGCCTGGGGTAACGACATTTGGACGCTGCGCTGGGACAGGGAAGTGGATGTGGTCGCTGATGGTGCTTCAGATGGTACAGGTGCAGGGCGGGAGGTATGCGGGCCTGCGCCTTCGACAGGCGATTGGCCGGCACCGAAAACAGGGGAAGAGGAGGCAGTGGTGTGGCCTGCAGACACAGATTGGCGATCCGGGCGTTCCTCCCACTTATTACGGTGCTTGGATGCCATGTGTCGGATCATGCTGGTGGTGGTGAGGTTTCTAGTGTTCATGCCTCGGCTCATTCTGGTGTGGCACAGGTTGCAAACTACAATTCTTTTGTCGTCCGCACTTTCCTTAAAAAAACGCCATACCGCGGAACACCTACCCCTTGGCAAGGGAGATTTACGCAAGGAGGTGCTCCGTGGAACATTTGCGGGCCGGTTTGGTGCGGTCCGCCTTCTTTCTGTAGCCACACCACTGCCTCTTCCAGCCTGTTGCGGTGCTGCAGATGGCTCACCCTCAGGACTGCTGTCATCGCTCTGCTCTCCACCTTCCCAGGTGGGGTCAGTCACCTCATCGTCCACCAAGTCCTCCTCCACTTCCTCACTCTGATCATCCTCCTCATGTCTTGATCCCACCACATACTCAGTCATTGACAACTGTATATCATCCTCCTCATCAAGGTCTTGAGACAGTAAAAGTGGTTGATTTGATGGCAACTGTGTCTCATCATCATCATCATCCACTACCTTTGACCTTAAATGCCGTTCACCTCTGTCATCTTCTTGTGATTGGGTACCCTCTAGAGGTTGTGAATCAGGGCACAAGATGTCATGTTCCTCTGCAAGCGTGCTTGGAGAGAGGTTCAAATTAAGGATTGGTGATGAGACGAGCTCCTCACTATATCCCAGTGTGGGATCACTTCTTTGACCAGACCCTCTATGGTGGGAGGAAGGATGATCAGGGTGAGGATTATGTTGACCAGACTCTTGGCTACTGAGAGTGGACTTGGTGGAAGACAGGGTGGTGCTTAACCGACTGGAAGCAGTATCAGCTGAAATCCAACCGACCACCTGTTCGCAGTGGTCTGACCTCGAGAGTGATGTCCTGCGACGCCCTGTAAACTGAGACATGAAGCTAGGTATGGTGGATGTCTTTCTTTCTTGTGCTCTGGCACCAGGCACAGTTTGTACGCGTCCTGACCCGCGCCCTGAACTATCAGGATCACGTCCACTTCCCCGTCCCTTTTTACCCGCCTTCTTCATATTACACGGAATATGTGCTGCAAATCTGCAACTTTGCACACTAAACAGAATGTTCTCCTAATCTGCAACTTTGCACACTAAACAGAATGTGCTGCTTATCTGCGGCTAGACACAGTGAATGGAATATGTGACTTTGATATTTTACACTTTGCACACTAAACAGAATGTTCTCCTAATCTGCAACTTTGCACACTAAACAGAATGTGCTGCTTATCTGCGGCTCGGCACAGTGAATGGAATATGTGACTTTGATATTTTACACTTTGCACAGTAAACAGAATGTTCTCCTAATCTGCAACTTTGCACACTAAACAGAATGTGCTGCTTATCTGCGGCTCGGCACAGTGAATGGAATATGTGACTTTGATATTTTACACTTTGCACAGTAAACAGAATGTTCTCCTAATCTGCAACTTTGCACACTAAACAGAATGTGCTGCTTATCTGCGGCTCGGCACAGTGAATGGAATATGTGACTTTGATATTTTACACTTTGCACAGTAAACAGAATGTTCTCCTAATCTGCAACTTTGCACACTAAACAGAATGTGCTGCTTATCTGCGGCTAGACACAGTGAATGGAATATGTGACTTTTATATTTTACACTTTGCACACTAAACAGAATGTTCTGCTAATCTGAAACTTTGCACACTAAACACAATGTGCTGCTTATCTGCGGCTCGGCACAGTGAATGGAATATGTGACTTTGATATTTAACACTTTGCACACTAAACAGAATGTTCTGCTAATCTGAAAATTTGCACACTAAACAGAATGTGCTGCTAATCTGAAACTTTGCACACTAAAAAGAATGTGCTGCTAATCTGCAACTTTGCACACTGAACAGAATGTGCTGCTAATCTGCAACTTTGCACACTAAACAGAATGTGCTGCTAATCTGCAACTTTGCACACTACAAAGAATGTGCTGCTAATCTGCAACTTTGCACACTGAACAGAATGTGCTGCTAATCTGCAACTTTGCACACTAAACAGAATGTGCTGCTAATCTGCAACTTTGCACACTAAACAGAATGTGCTGCTAATCTGCGGCTAGGCACAGTGAACGGAATATGTGACGTTTTTTTTTTTAAATCTCTGCCCCCCCAAACAAAATAAACTGCTGCCCCCACACACAGTAGTCCTAAAAAGGACTTTTGGGTCTTTTTTTTTAACAAACTCGCTTTTCTTCTCCCTACACTGACTTTCCCTTCCTATCCTCATCTCTCCCTGGCTAAGACTGAGCCGAACTCGCTGGTCAGGTGCTATACAGCACCCGATCACGGGTTCTGGCCAGCCAATCAGTGTAATGCCAGCAGTCAACATGGCTGCTGGCATTACACTGATGTCAGAGCCTCCCTGCACGTTTATTGGCTGCGCAGCAGCCGCGAAACGTGCTGGGAGGAGACCCGAACATGGCGGGCGAGCACATGCGGTACTCGTACGAGTACCGCCATGTGCCGAGCAGAGCGATGCTCGAGCCGAACCGAGCTTCGGCCGAGCATGCTCGCTCATCACTAGTTAAAAGCCCCACTGAATTTAATGGACATTTTCATTTATTCTTTTGCTTGCCCCAGAATTGCTTAAAATTTTCTTTCATACATTTTTAATAGTTTTAGTGGTTTCCCGGCAACTGTACTCATAGGTAGGGATCAGCATAAAAAGTCATGTTTTTTTTTTCCTGCAGGAATTTTTTTGGAAATCCCACAAATTGATGCTTTTTCCATGGAACTTCCAGTGCAGAAACCCTATAAAATGTCCACCTTTTTGCTAACCTCAATAAATTACAAGTGAGAACTTTACCAGTTTCCGCCTATGCCTGAGAATCCTGCTTGGTAAGAGGGGGATGTGTCAGATTCAGTATGTGTGGTTTTGTGAATTTTGCTTCCATTTAAGAACTTGCAACAAAAACTTTCACAATATTTTCTCAAAAAAAAAAATTAGAAATTGTATTTTATACTGAATAATAACAAAGCTGTTTATATATACCAAGAAAAGCTAAGAAGATTGTTCTCTCTTATAACTGTAAACGAAGCCTTCCCATAAAATCACTAATTTCATTCAAAAATCTTAGGAACTGAAAGAGACAGAAAAAGCACACCCCATGGAAAAGAACACAATCTGAGACAATTTATAGGAGAATATTTCATGACGTATCTTACTATAGCTGTCACTAGAAAAATTGTTCCCAAATCAAAATTCCGGTCTCTATTGTATGCCCCACAGACACACTCAGAGTAACTGATCCTTGAGTGAAAAGGAATACCTAAGGAGCAAGACACCCCTTTATAAACCTGTACCTTAAAGGGACAACTCAAGTGAAAGGTCCATAGATTCTTCTTTACCAGAACATTCCCCCCTAGGACATTCACACTCCGAGGAGCTCCTATACTTGAGATCCCCCTTAACATAAACTTTCCCATGGAAAGAGAACCAGACAATATTCTTACACTTAAGTGGTGCCCTCCTAGTAACTAGATTTACCAACCCTACCTTTAAAACATTGTCTGGGCATTCTCTCAAAGCTGGAACTGAAAAGATAAGACTTTCCAATTTAAAATCTTCCGAGTTACAGTCCTCAGCTGTCAGGTCCCACTGCCTCAGTGTCCTCAAGTCTTGAGTGATATAGGTCGGGAGGTGGCCATATGGCACCCTGAAGTTCTTTACACTACCATCCTCCATCCAGACCTCAAGAAATGGAGAAACCCAGTTCCTGAAAATATATACCCAACCAAGTGTTACCTCAAGGAAAAGGCCACTGAAATTACATTTTAAAAAGGTATTTAACAAAAATACCATAGAGTTAATGAAAACCAACTCATTTTCTTTTATGGCTGGATATTTACATTGCTCTTGACAGGGCTTAGTCTGTTCTTCCATAACAGCTGTAAGAACACTCCATAGACCCTCACATAGGAGGACTCTCCCAAAAAACAAACACTGACATACAAGAAGATGGACAGAAAGGGTCTTGATCAAGTCAACACTTTTCCAGAAGGTTAGTTTCTACCTTTTCACTTTGGCAAGACCCAATTTCAACTTCTCCTCCCAATTCCAGGCAACATAATTGCCATAGCCAAGTTTAATTTCTTAAATCTTAATTTCTGGCAGGGTCTCTGAGATACCGTCCGAAAGGGGAAAATACTCACCCTTTTTACCCATGTAGAAATCTTTATTCTTTTCTTGATTCACTCTGGATCCTGAAGCCTTGGAATACTGATGCATGTTCACTAAGGAAACGTTGCCTTTTATTTGGTGACCGAGAAAACAGCGCGTTCATAATGTTGCATGGTTCAAACGAGCGACATCAGAATCTCACCTGCATGATAATGGCAAGATACTGATACTGCAGGCTTAAGTGGCCACACTGTATAGTTCAAAGCCCTGTGTCTGTCCTTTTCATTCCTATGCTGACTTCCTGTCCCTCCCTGTTAGTGCGGTCTCCCCGTGCTGAGGAGAACACAGTGTGAAGGGTTGTAAACCTATCCCCTAAATCAGAGTAATTTAGAATACCAGTAAGAGTACTAAGAGTAAACCAAGAGCAGCTGTGAATTATGGAAGTTGTAGTACAACTTGTTTTAGATTATGTGGTACTAAGAGTGTGATCAATAGTTCCCTTACACTTCGTACATAAGCAAACATTGTGTACTGCTCAGCACGAAGAGACCGCATGTATGAAGTGTAAGGGAACTAATGATCACACTCATAGAACCACATAGTCTAAAACATGTTGGATTACAACTCCCATAATTCACAAACGCTCTTGGTTTACACTTACTGGTATTTGAAATTACGCTGATTTAGGGCATACGTTTACAAGCCTTCACATTGTGCCCTGCTCAGCACAGGGAGACAGCACCAACAGGGAGAGATGGGATGTCAGCAATGGATTGAAAAGGACTTAAACCTGGATATCTGAATCTTGCCGTTTTCATGCGGGCGAAATTCTGATGTCACTCTTTTGAACCATGCAACATTATGAATGCTCTGTTTTCTGGGTTGGCAAATAAAAGGCAACGTTTCAATAGGATAACCTGACACAATACATCTGCCACCATATTTGCCTCCTCCCTACTTGACACAACAATGAGGACATTTTCTTTTCAAAGCCTTCCCCAGACCCTGGGGTACCCTCTGCATAGTGCTGCCTTCAATCCTTCTCAGAAAGGATCTAACGTAAACGAACATAGCAAGATACACAGGTGGCAAACTTGCCTAACAACAGAACAAACTTCAAAAGATTTACCCTTCCAATCATTCACGAAGCTGACAATCAATTAACAAGTTTCCTGGAAATGCCATATCTTGACCAAGTTAATGTGAGGTTTTGTGGCTACCAGTGTAGACTTGGAGGTCAGTATGCATGATTTTGTGGTTAAAAGAGCAGTGGGACAAGGCTGCTGGGTCAGTATGTGAGGCTTTGTGGCTACCATGGGACAAGGCTGGGGGGGGGGGGGTCAGTGTGTGTGGTTCTATGTCTATCACTACATTTGGACAAGACTTGGGGGTCAGTATTTGTGGTTGTAAGGCAGTAGTGGGCCCTCCAGAGGCTTTCAGACTACAACTCCATTGGCTGAAGGGGAATGATGTGAGCTGTAGTCTAGAGCAGTGGTTCTTAATCTGTGCCCTCAGCAGGGCCGGATTTGCAATAAGGCAGAGTAGGCATCTGCCTACAGGCGCACCCCACAGAGGGGCACCTGCCATAGAAACCAACTTTATTTATTATTTTTTTTTATTACAGCGCTCGCGCTGTGCACAGTGGCAGCAGTAACTATCCGCATAGTAAGGTCTGTGCCTCCTTCGGCACAGATCTGTATGCTGTTGCTCCCTCCTCGGCTCTTTATTAATGGAGAGCGCTGGGAGATGACATCATCTCCCAGCGCTCTGCATTATTGAAGAGAAGACCACGGGAGCAATGGCATACAGATCTGTGCCGAAGGAGGCACAGACTTTTCCTGCCGCTGGACCACCAGGGAGGTAGGAAACAGATATGGGGGGCAAAGTGAAGATGATGGGGCAATGTGGAGCTGATGGGGCAATGTGAGGGCAGGTTAGAAGCTGATGGGGGCAAGTTAGAAGCTGATCGGGGCAATGTGAGAGCAAGTTGGAGCTGATGGGGGCAAGTTGGAGCTGATGGGGGCAATGTGAGGGCAAGTTAGAAGCTGGTGGGGGCAAGTTGGAGGCAATATGAGAGCAAGTTGGAGCTGATGAGGGCAAGTTGGAGCTGATGGGGGCAATGTGAGGCCAAGTTGGAGCTGATGGGGGCAATGTGAGGGCAAGTTGGAGCTGATGGGGGCAAGTTGGAGCTGATGGGGGCAATGTGAGGGCAAGCTGGAGCTGATGGGGGCAAGTTGGAGCTGTTGGGGGCAATGTGAGAGCAAGTTGGAGCTGATGGGGCAATATGGAGCTGATGGGGGGCAACGTGAGGGCATTATGGTAATGTGGGGGGTAATGTGGAGATTTGGAGCATTGTGTAGGTGTCCAGTGGAGATGGCCAATGGGGGGCGCTTCAGATTTCTGTGCCTACAGGGATTTGAGATGTAAATCCGGCCCTGGCCCTCAGTGGCTACTAACAGGCCAGGATTTGAGAATTTCCTTTTAAGAGCACAGGTAAGTTAATCAATATGACTGAGCGTCTGATCAACACACGTGTTCTAGCAGGGAAATTCCTAAGTCCTGGCCTGTTAGTGGCCACTCAGGGCACAGGTTGAGAACCTCTGGCCTAGCAGGAGCTGGATGGCCTCACACTGCTATTATTATGTCTACCAATACAGTGGGACAAGGCTGGGGGGGGAGTTTGTATGGTTTTATGGAATCCGTGGGACAAGGCTGTGGGTCAGTATGTGCTGTTCTGAGGGTACTGTGGTACCAGACTGGGGGTCAGTATGTGTGGCCCTATGGCTAGCATTGCAGTGGAACAAGGCTGGGGGTCAGTATGTGTTGTTCTATGGCTAGCAGTTGGGAGGTGCAAGGCTTGGAATCAGTATGTGTGGTTCTTTAGCTACCAGTGAAGTGAGACAAGGTTGAGGGTTACTATGTGCTCTGCAGGAAAAACTGTGCTTTTTATGGGAATTCCAGAAGTAGATTAAAGTTTTTGATCATACTCATAGGTGAAAGTCATGCAATTAGACTCAAATACATTAAAGGAATAGTATTTTTTATGACAAAAAAATGGGTAATAGCACTGCTGAGTGAGTCTTTGTTCAAAAGTTATTTAAGCTCAGGATAATGCCTCTCTAGCACATTTTTTGGAAAGTGGAAAGCTTATAGTTGATAAATGAAAATCTCCTTAAGGAATAATTAAACAGCACCATCTGTAGGCCAAGTTTTGAAGGAAAAAAGAGTCAGCAAATCAAAGTAGAAAGATCTGTTATAAGTTTTGAATTAATTGTCTCCCAGCTGTGGGTATAACCTTGCAGTATATATTTGTACATAATAAAACATTGCTATGCTTTTATAATACAATTATTATTATTTTGTATCATCATCAAATTTTATTTATAGAGCGCCTACATATTCTGTGGTGCTAGGCAAACCAACTTCACCATGGTTGTTTAGCTGAAATTTAAAAAAAATCCCATTTATTCAAATGGGTCTTTTAAACCATTGAATGCCAGAGTTGTCTTCAGTGTATTGCTTTGAATTCAAAGAATTAAAAGCCCCATTTCAATCAAAGGGGACTTTCACCCCCCTATCCATAGTGCAGTTGGTTTGATCCAGAATTGCACCTTTTTAGCTTCATGAATAAGGCCCATATTGACATACATGTACAGACTTATACAAGTGGAGGAATGGACTTGTCAGTAATAGTGAAGTCTCAGCCAAGCATCAGGGAGAAGGGGATTTCCTAAATGAAGTTTGGAATAAGAAGTATTTATTGATACAGTGGTGACATAGAAATGTTTGTAGCATTCTAGGCTAAAAAAAACTGCACTGTTAAACAGAGTATGATGGGGATCGATACTACAGCAGAAGTTGAATACAGCTTTGAGCAGAAGTTCTGTGTATACATATATGTATTTATCTCCATCATCTCCTAGCATTAGACAATGAAACCGACTGAGTTCCCTTGTAAAATAAACACTTGGTGATATGGTGTGAAATTAATCCGCCTATTTTAGGAAAACTTGAACGTGCTGGGTTGGTCGGTGTTGTAAGATCTTGTCCTGAGGTTAACAAATTTACTTCCTGCGTTTAAACGAAAACACGTTCATTCTGTTGGTAAATGCACATATGTTTCTCATTGAATGATGGGCTTTTTAAAAATTACTGTTCGAATAAGCATTGTATAGCAAAAGATTAATTTTTAGACACTCCTTAAACATATACTTTTCCCATGATATCATCTGGAATATTTAAGTTTTTTTAAGTTTCCATAGGAAAGCTGTTTCCTTGGAAAGTGAAAGCTAGGCCGTTACACAAGAGATGTGTACCAAACCTGAGGAACAGTAAACTGAGGCTACAAGGAAAGAACCAACTACAGGGCATAACAAGGGGCTTGAAAAATGTTTGGTAACAATGTTCCATGTGCACAAATCAAAGATTGTTTTACAGTGATAGTAATGTTTCACAGTAAAAGCAGCTCCAATTAATCTTCACATTATTTGGACCATGGAGAGTGTTATTTCAATACTGTCAGAGTTGTAGTTCAAGAGTAATTGAATGATAAAGTATCCCCCCCTGCCCGTTGTACTGATGTAACACTGCTCACCTCAGAGCAACAAGACTGTCTGGATGGATCGCAGAGAGGGACAATCTACAGTGAGCATAGGGAATAACCTGAAAAACCTGTCAAGGGGGCAGGGTTTTCTTTATGCTCACAGTAAGAAGATTGTCCCTTGCTGTCAGCTGTCTGGTCCCAGGACCAGATTCCACATCTGAGGGAAGGTGGCTAACACTAGGTATAAGGGGTGGGAGGGGGATACTTTATCATTCAATTACTCTTGAACTACAACTCTGACAGTACTGACATAACAATCTCCATGGCCCAAATACTATGAATATTAATGGAACTGCTGCTTTTCTGAAACATTACTATCCTTTAAGCCAGGGGTAGTCAGTTGTTGTGCCATTAACTGTTTGGAACTGCAACTCCCATTTTCATGGGGATGATGGGAGTTGTAGTCCTCAACAAATAGCAGTCCAACTAGACTATCCCTGTCATAAGCAATGCATTGGAGTCCTCTCTAGCATTCAAGAAGTTAAAAGTCCTATTTAAACTGTTAGTAATGTCTATATTTTATAAATGCTAATATTGCAGCTATTATAAAATGAAATTAAACAACCTCAGTACCATCTCTCAAACCTTTATGGTTTGAGAGATATAGATGGCTAAAGTTCCCCCCTCCCTCCACTTTCCCTCCTGTCAGCTGTAAAGCTGACAGCAGGAGATTCGAGGCTGCTGACTTGAGGCGGCTCTTCAGCAGAGCCGAAATAGCAAAATGTGAAAGGAAATTCTTCATCAGAACGGTCCACAAAGTGTGCCTGGTTTCAAAGTGGAGGGAGCGGGGAACTTTAGCCTTCTATATCTCTCAAACCATAAAAGTTTGAGAGATGGTACTGGGGTTGTTTAATTTCATTTTATAATAGCTGCAATATTAGTGTTTTTAAAATATACACTTTTAACACTTTAAATCAATGAGAAATATAATTTGTCCATTGTGGTACAGTTGGCTTCTACCAAAAATTGATCCCCATCTTTGTGGATATGGCTCAATAAGTATACCACCTTCATTGTACAACAGGGACAATCTTTGTACACCAGATTTTGCAGGGAAGGTCCTAGATATCTAATAACATTGCACGCCTAATACAAGATTGGGAAGCCTTTGCCTTTTCATCTGTTAACACATTAATTGATTGCTTAATAGAGTGGATTTTTTTCACAATTTTATATAACTTTTGTGGACTTGACACTGGTTGTTAATTCCCTGCAGGACATGTACCATGCAAATACATAAGTGTCTGATGCATGTACCAAACAAATACATAAGTGTCTGATGCATGTACCAAACAAATACATAAGTATCTGATGCACAGTTTGTGACGCATTGTTACTTTGAGATGCTCTACATCTGTGCCAACAAAAAACACACCAATGTCCCTTTTAAAATAGCTGGAAAACCAGCGAGATAACAGATTTTGCAGCTTTAAAGGGATAGTAATGTTTCACAAAAACAGCAGCTCCAATTAATATTCATAGTATTTGGGCCATGGAGATATCAATACTGTCACAGTTGTGGGTCAAGAGTAATTGAAGGATAAAGTTTCCCCCTCCCGCCCCTTTTACCTAGTGTAAGCCATCTCTTCTCAGATGTGGAATCTGGTTGTAAGACCAGACAGATAACAGCAGGGGACAATCTTCTTCCTATGAGAACAATGAAAGCCCTGCCCCCCTTGACAAGCTTTTCAGGTTTTTCCCTTATCTTAATTGAAGATTGTCCCTCTCTGCAGTCTACCTGGGCACCTCCCTTCTGCTGTGGCTGAACAGTGTGACATCAGTAAAAGGGGCGGGAGGGGGACACTTTGTCATTGAATTACTCTGGAACTACAACTGAAACAACAGGTCCAAGGTCCAAATACTATGATGACTAATTAGAGCTGCTTTTATTATGAAACATTACTATCCCTTTGAAACTACCCCAATAAAACCGTAGCCAAAGATGGGTAAGAAAAAACTGACTCATCAGAATCCCACTATGAAACACTATAATTGCACATAAGTTTAAATGGGAATTGTGCCCTTGGAGTAAGTGGCTCTTAAAGGGATAGTAACACTTAATATGTATAACAATATGAATTGTAGGGTTTCTCCTCCCAAGTAAAACAAAGGCACTCCCACTGCTGAGAGGTGTTTTATTCAAAAGTTATTTGGATAAAACTTGAATTTTTTTAAGGTGCAGTACCGCTACATCATCCTATGGACTTTTATGATCAACTGACAAGAGCTATCCGTAGCAACAGCACCACTCTACACTTTCAGGCCATTGAGATATTGCCATAAAAATTGAGTTTAAAGGGATAGTTTACTTCAAAATTACTATCCCTCATATTGTAGCCCTTAATAAACTGAGTTAAATGACACCAGCGGCATCTCTCAAACCTTTATGGTTTAAGAGATAGCCGCTTTCAAAGTTTCCTCTCCCCTGCTGTCAGCGTTCTGCTGCCAGCAGTGGAATCCGGTCCCGGGACAGGTGGAGGCTCTTAAACAGAGCCGATATCTCATTATGGAAGGAACAATGATTCATTGAAAAAGTCTTCTACATGTGCTTGGTTACCAAGCACAAGTAGAAGACTGTTTCAATGAATCATTGTTCCTTCCATAACGAGATATCGGCTCTGCTGAAGAGCCTCCTCTTGATTCAGAGACCGGATTCTCCTGCTGACAGCAGAACGCTGACAGCAAGGGAGAGGAAACTTTGAAAGCAGCTATCTCTTAAACCATAAAGGTTTGAGAGATGCCGCTGGTGTCATTTAACTCAGTTTATTAAGGGCTACAATATGAGGCATAGTAATTTTGAAGTAATACTATCCCTTGAAGCTGCAATAATGTTTGAATAAAACATCTGTCAGCATGGGACTACCCCTGTTTTACTCAGGAGGATACACTCTACAATATATATTTTTTACATGTTAAGTTTTACTATCCCTTTAATTTGTTTAACAGATTAGCTTACTTAGGTAGGGTTCCTCACTACATAAGTCAGGTATGTGTATCAATTTATAGATACCTGTGTGCATCTGATCAGTGTCAGTTCACATGCCAGATGTATACAGAGACCAAACTGACATGGGCAAACATCAGCATTTCTCATACTCATGAGAAATGTTATAGAACTTCCGAGTTGCGCAGCTGAACTTTCACATGAATTAATGTATGCCAGATTTTTTAATATATAGGCACAAGCGCCATGCAAAATTGAGAGGCTAGATAAAACTTCAATTCCTTGGATGCTAGAAACTTTTGCAACACATTCCATATCTGGACAAGTATCTAGCATTCAAGGTGTTAAAGTTGTACCTGCATTTCATTATCCCCCTCCCACCATGTGATCTGACAACATAACTGGCTTGTCATTACTGTAATGTTTGCATAATAGTTATGTGCTTCTATGTACCTGTTGGGCTGCAATTGTAAGACATAGTACCTTTACACCAAAATAACATTCTTTTATTTCATATCTGATATGGGAATGATGCAGCTTGCCAATATAAGAAGAAAATTGAGAGCAGTTATTATTAAAAGCTTGTATTGTGAAATGTTAAATGTGTTTGTGCACTAATAATGTTCAAAGGGCCAACATGACCTTGTTAGCATCACACATTGTCTGTCTTTTTTCCCAGACTCTTACACTCATGTCTCCTGATATCTGTATTATGCGTTCAATTTTTTTGGGGGGTTTGTTTCTGAAATATACCTACTAGTGTTATTAACCTTGCACAGTTTCAGTGTTCCTTGTTACAAAATGGGTTTATAATTGATTAGTTTAGTTTCAGAGCGGAAGGAAACAAAGACGAAAAACACAAAGTTACTTTCCACGAAAAACAAAAATAACATTTATAAAAGTAACTGTTCAGTGACTTTTCAGTTTTACAAGTTGAGGTTCTCTACATACATATCTACAAATGTATCTACACTTCTATCTACAGTGTTTGCAGAAATGATTCTTTGGTTGTGTGGAATCATCTTGTTTTTCTTACACAATCTCTGGGTAAGATTTTAGGACATCTGAGCATAAAAATAAATAGAGGAGCTGTTTAACCCATTGAGGACTAGGGGGTAAATCCTCAAGCTGTTAATTTGGTTTGGGGCAGGAATAGTCAATCTGAAACTCAACAATTGTTGCTGGGCTACAACTCTCATTGTCCTAAGCTGGTCTTTGATAGGCTGAGGATGATAGGAATTGTAGTGCAAAAACAACTAAAAAGCTAGTTTCCCGCCCCTGAATTTGGGAAATATATATAACTTTGTGAGCCTGTTCATTCTTGAAGATACAATAGAATACTGCTCTCTTGGTCTTCTTCATATTTTTCGATTTACTGCTAAGAATCAGATGGGTGCAGCAAAACATTGCTTAGCAATGAGTTGCCACCTCTCTGATCCATAAATGGTTGACAGTTGACTAGACACTTTGGCACAAACCAATAAGCAGGCCTAAACTGTTCTGGAGCTACAGTTTATAGAGATGAGAATTACAACCTGATAGAAGTAACACATTTCACTCCCTTGGATGCCAATGAGATCCCTAAGGTCTTGAGGAATCCTGCATTGTAATTAGTTTGTGACTTTACTGGCACCCAATGGGCTAAGGTAACATAACATTGCATTTACTATGGGGAGGTAATCAGACCTACATTTCCAAAATACACTGCAAATTTCAAAGATGTGAAGTTACAGAACACACGTTTCCTGATGAGTCATTGCATTACAATTCAGCAGTCAGTAGGTGGATGTAGTTAAATGGCTTTGAGACAACAAATTTTTCACATAGATAACACATGGATTGTGTGAACTACACATGCACTCTACAGTCTGTACAAGCAGCTTTATTACAGTGGTTGATGAAGATTAGTGGATGAACAATGTTATACAGTAATGGGTTTGAATGGGTGCACTTTGATATGCACATGATGTGCAAGCTTATGCTCTCATGGGGCCAAGCTAATACTTCACTCCCACAACTGAGTGAAGATACCAAACAATTGCTACTGCTGCTATCACTGCAGAGTTCCTTTGCCATGGAGGCCAAATGTTTATTTCCAGAAAATGAAAAAATAAATCAACAGCAAAACAACAAAGTGTATGGCTTCTTTTAAAGGAGAACAAACACTTCCTAATTTTACCCCCCTCAAACATATAACTTTACTATGGGTAGAAAATCCCAATGGCTCAGGTGAAGTTTGCCCTTGTGCCTTGGTTCGGGAGATAAACTCTTCATTCGGTCCTGGATGATGGTTCATGGAGACGGACAAGTCAGTTGCTGAAGCAGGCAAAATTCATGATATTACTTAACCACTTTAGGACCAGAGGGGTGTACAACACATTAAATTGCACACCCCTCTTGTGCAGTGAGCAGAATGTGAGATCCTGTGCTCCTTATAGCAACTGTCATGTCCACCTCCATGGGCATGACCTCTAGGACTCATTAAATATGTTATATCTTGAACAAAGGAACAAGGGCAACATATATGGAGTCTATTAGGATTTTCTGGCTTTCGCAAGGTCAGTGTGGGGGGTTATTATTAGGAGGTATTAATTATCCTTTAAGCAAGAATAGTGCACTGCCCTGCAGAATTCAATGCCCTCTGTGCTTGGGTGGAATCCCTTATTCATGCCACAGTGGTTGCAGGTGATCCTACATCCTCTCCTTGAGTCTCAGAAGAAGACATAGATTTGGTTAAAATTTAACATGTGCACTCCTCCTCCCAATCGTCTGCCTTCCTTCCTCAGTACAGTGTCTCAACAAACGAATAAAATGATGAATGCAAGTGCCTTTCGTGGCAGAGCCTGTCCTTTCTACTGTTGCAGTATCTGAGCAGCCAAGCAGGATTAGGACGAAGTCCAGCATGCTTGCTGGTTACATGAAGACTTTCACAAACCACCAAGGGAACTGTTGGGCTGCCCTGATGAATTTAGGGAGAGGGCAACTTTCATTTTAGCAGTAATGTAATATCCAAAGCATACACTACTGTATAATTAAAATCATGCATAAAACATCCATTTTCTAATAAATTTAAATAGTCATACAATACAAGAGTTCTTCTGCTTCATGTGTTATCTTGGCCCATACTCATAACTGCCAGGTGCACCAGCTGCAGAGTACATGTTTGCTGCTGCTGGATTCATATGGTGATGGTGGTAGCCATGTCCTCTAATGCTTGGCAAAGGGTAGGGGGTTGGTCTGGTTTTTGCTCCTAGGTAGTGATCGTAGCTTGTTGGGTACTTGTAGGGATGGTGGTGGAGGGGTTCTGAGCCTTGGGAATGGGGGTCCAGACGCAGTTCATGTGGCGGACTGGGTCTGCCGGTACTTAAAGGGACAAGTCCACCAGGAACAGGAAGGGAAGGGCTTAAAACTCTGGACATGAGCTGTTGATGCGCCGCGTCTCCATGTAACGGTGTGCCACTGGCATCTCTCTCATACTCTCGTCTGACATCCCCATCTGCATGACAAAGCAACATTAATCTTTGACTCTTATAGAAAAGACAGTCACTAAAATTGGACACGTGCTCTTCTCTGGGGTTTGAAGACACAAAATACAAACAGGTAGTTTTAACCCCTCTGATGTCAGAGAGGTCGCAAACAAATCCGTTATCAATGTGTTAGAGACCTCTCTAGCATTTGAGGGGTTACACAGCAAAAAACTAACATTTGTACATGAGGAAGTAATTATATAATAAGGCATTTGTTTATAGGAAAGCATAAACAAACATGCTGAACATACAGAGGTCATATCTCTCTATTTGGTCCTATCTCACCTACATCATTGCTCTTAGCAGGCTAGCACATGTATTACAATTTGAAAAGGTGCTATATGAATTATACCACAGAGACACATCCAGATATCTTATTGCAGTAGGATCATTCTTAACATTTTCACTTTAACAAACAAAATTACTATGTAATATTGAAATACATTAAGCAGCCATTAACTGGATGGAATGATGGAAGCTGTAGACCCCAACTGCTGAAGGTCCATTAGTTGAATAGCCCTGCATTAAAGTGGAACTTTCATGCAATTAATATTAAACCCCAAAATATAAGTACAGTAGCGATATGTATAGACTTACTTGTAGTTTCAAGATAATTGCGGTGTTAGTGAGAAATAGACTTTTCTAGGTAGATAGGCAGTGGGGAACACAGCAGACATATTACAGAGCCGGCATCTCTGAGACTGCGCTGTCTGTCCCCTTCAACTCCACGACTGGTGAGTTGAATGCCACTGCGCCTTAAGGCACACTAAGCTATGTATGGAAATACATACAGAGCTGGATGTTTTTTCCCTACAGAAGGATTTAGATAAACTAAGCGAATGGGCAGAAAAGTGGCAGATGTCATTTAATGTAGATAAATGTAAGGTTATGCATTTGGGCTGTAGAAACAAACTTGCTACATAGACTCTAAATGGGAAACAACTAGGGGAATCCTCATTAGAGAAAGATTTAGGAGTACTGATAGACAATATACTTCACAGCAGTGTGCAGAGTCACTCAGCTGCTGCAAGAGCAAATAGAGTACTAGCCTGCATAAAAAGAGGTGTAGAAGCAAGGGATGCTAATATTATCCTACCTCTGTATAAATCCTTGGTTAGGCCTCATCTAGAATATGGAGTACAATTTTGGGCACCTGTTCTTAAAAAAGACATTACTGAACTGGAAAAGGTGCAGAGACGTGCAACAAAACTGGTAAAGGGATTGGGGGAACTGAGTTATAAAGACAGACTAGCCAAACTGGGTTTGTTTACATTAGAGAAGAGACGTCTAAGGGGTGATATGATTACTATTTACAAATACATTCAAGGTCAATACAAAGAACTATCCAATTAATTATTTACACAAAGAGCTGAGCTAAGAACAAGAGGTCATCCATTAAGACTTGAGGAAAGGTGATTTTGACTAAAACAAAGGCAGGGATTCTTTACAGTAAGGGTGGTAAGGCTATGGAATTCTTTGCCTCAGGATGTTGTGCTTGCAGATAATGCAACTGAATTCAAAAAAGCAATGGATGCCTCTCTAGCACAGAACAATATTGACAATTATGACAGATGGCTTCAAAGCAGATAGGATATTGATCCGGGGAACTATTTGGCTACCAATTGGAGTCAGGAAGGAATACACCCCCCCCCACTTGGGGCTAGATTGGAAATGGCTCCAGAGGTCTTTTTTTGACTTCCTGTGGATCAACAGGGGTGTTTTTGGCATGGGCTGGACTTGATGGATGCATGTCTTTTTTCTGCCTCATCTACTATGTTACTATGTAATGGTAGGGACAGACAGCGCA
The DNA here is from genome assembly GCA_037306005.1 of Rhinophrynus dorsalis. Classification (NCBI taxonomy): domain Eukaryota; kingdom Metazoa; phylum Chordata; class Amphibia; order Anura; family Rhinophrynidae; genus Rhinophrynus; species Rhinophrynus dorsalis. The sequence continues at coordinate 498,896,674 of CM074718.1, read as the reverse complement.
GGTGCAGAGAGAGCCTACTGCAAGATCCCTGTCGGTTCCTGTCTGCTTAAAAAAGTCTATTTCTCACTAATGCAACAATTATACTTGAAAATCCAAGTAAGTCTATACATATCACTATTGTACTTATATTTTGGGGCTCAATATTAATGGCATGAAAGTTCCACTTTAAGTGTTCTCTACTAAGAGAAATGATTATTTGCAAATCCTAATCTGTATTTAAAGACAATTTTTTTAGAAACTAATATTCATAAAGCATAATGTAATGTTTGTAACTTTAAGGAATAATCGCTGTTTTGTGGAAAAATGATGGAAAGAAGTATTGCTAGAAAATATTTAATATATATAAATGTAGCTACGGTATGTATACATACAATTTAACATTAGACTTTTTTACAGTAATTTAAAGTTACAGTTGATGTTAATAATGTAATTTAAAAAATCAACATGATTTGTTTTTAATTTAATTTTGAACACACCCATTTTTAAAATCCTTTCTTTAAAATTAATTTGTTTTAATTAAAATGTTCTTTTTTATGAGTGCTTATATTGTTATTGTTATCTATTCTGTATAAATATGTAATTTCTTACTGTAAAATCTCTGAAAACAAGAGAAATCTCAGTGTATTCTTCCTGACAAACATTTTTCTAAATAAAGAATTACTGTCAAGGAGCTAATTTATATAAAAATTGTTATCTTTTTGAAAATTATCACTTAAAGACAAAAGTATATTTTGATGCCAATACGGACATTTTGTTGTTATTTTTTAACCTAAAACCCTAAATGCAATGTAATAAAAGGATGGACATTATCAGCCTTGTTTCCGAGCTGTTGATTTATTTAGTTAAGTTCAATACACTGCTGCTTAGAAAATTCTGTATTAGCCTTATAGAATGTGTGAGACTTTTTGCAGATAACATTTCATTGTTTCAAATATGAGAGCACAAGATACAAACAAAAGGCACCTTAAATGAGAATGGATCATATATATTCCTAGTTCTCATTTGTAAAAAGCTGATTAAGTGTAAGAGTTGAAAACATGCTTTTTCTCATAAATGTTCTTACAACCATGTTTTAATAATGGATCATTGTTGGGAATACACAATAAGATTTATAACAGATAATTAGTGATTAGTAGCCACCTTTTTATTTTTTTTGTCTAAATTCTCCCTTTTGTTACATAAACTCTCCATTTCATGCATTGCACTTAAGACCTGTGTGACATGATTACAAGAACACATTATAAAGTAAGCAAACACTAGCCCAGCACTAAAATATGGCTTCCTGCACAAGTCATGGGAAGCACACTAAGACATTCTGCCTCAAAGAAAAATGTTTTTACAGAAACCAACTGGTAGTGCTGGATATTTAAAGTTAGGTAATTGTTTCTCTTGAACTTGTACCAACAAGTATGGCTGCTATTCATTAAACGGCAGATGGCTGAATGCACAAGGAAATTCTCTCATTTCTTTGCGCATTTGCAAATTGATTAATGGCAGAATCATCTCTGGTACTCGCTCATTCATCAGTGAGCAAGTTTGAAGCTTGCAGATGACATTTAGTTTTATTGGGTGGAGACACCCAAATACATACATGCTCTACGCTTGAGCATCTCAGCATTTTTACAGTATTTTTCTTGCATTTCCCTACCTTACTTAGACAAGGCAGGGAAATACTGACAATCTTTGATGAATACTTGAAGGTATTTGTCAATGATCGAAGCAAAATTCAACAAATGATATATGCTGTTCTTCCTGCATTCTGATGAACCACCCCTGATATAGCACATACAAAACATCAGTCTGTAGGACTCTCTAAAAGTCAGTTAAACGCCCACTTAAATCAGTGGGAATATTTGGAATTTGTATTCTTTATGGTGTGATTGCTTGCTCCATTTCTTTGTGCATATGGTTCAATGTGTGGGAATGTAAAAAAATCTCTTATTTTTACTGTTGTATTGACTAGGTCAGATGTTCTTTTACCATGTTAGTAAAATAAACAGGGGGCTTTGCAGTGGATCTAACACAGAAGCTGCCAACAATACAGGAAAATCTATCTGAAAAGTAAACGCAGTATTTCCCATTCTCCAGAGATTGAGTGGAGGGAGGAGAAAAGGCCAACAAAACCGTTGTCTACAAAACCCCTCCAGTCTATGAAACTGTGTACAAGTGAAACCAGTGTCCTACTGACAAGACATTCTTATAGGGATGAAATCTAAATGAAATGACTGACAAGTATGTACACGCTTGAAATTTCTTCAAGTTGTGTAACACTAAACAAACATAGACTGCATTTATTTGGCCTGACCCAAAGTGTGCTATAGAGAACGGGCCCCTGGGTGTCTCTAATACTGTTTACCCTGCATAATGGAAAATAAATACAAGTAAAAATTGCCAGTGGGTGACAGTTTTCAAATCTCCAGTGTCAGTAGTGGGGAAAGCTCCCACAGTGTGTGTGGTAGAATTTCATAAAACTGCTTTAAAACAAATAGCAAAAAATATAATAGGTATTTCCACCCAGGGATTCACACAATAAGGGGTTTATTGAGAAGTCTTGTGGGGCTGTATGGGAGGGCTGCACAGAACTGTGATGCATTGAGCTGATAGTACATTTAACGCCTTGAATGACAGAGATATCTCCAGCACATTGGGTCTATAACATTCAGCAACTGAACTGAAAACAATATGCTGTTTTGGGTTCATTTTCCCACTAGCAAGTTAATAATACCAGCAGCCCAAAATATGTCAAATATTATAATTTTTTTTAGTTGTAGGAAGATACTCTTTCTCCATTATATAAAAACATTTGGAGAAAATAATGCAACCAAGATGTTTAGGGTTTACTGTTTCATTAACCCTTTGAGTGCCAGAGGGGTACGTAACACATTGGTTTGCAATGCGTTGCGTACCCCTCTGGCACTCAAAGGGTTAATATGAAGAGCTATGACATAATGGGGCTGATGCAGGTAGAGGGCCAACTTGCTCTTGAACCATTACCCCATGACAAAGACATGTTGTGCTATATATCTTGTGAATTCAGCTTCACAGTCTGACTGCTGCTTAAATTGTTCTGCATTTTTCTTTGGACTTTCTCATTTAGTGTATTGATGCCTATTGTCTATATGTGGGAACTGTATGCTTTTTACTAACCTTTGTCATTTCCATTCTGTGGAGGAGATGAAACTGGATTCCTCGACCTTGCAAAAGCATTCATGAGTGGGAGGGATCCTGGTCTATGATTTCTGGGCCTGGTAGGTCAAACAGATAAAAGTTAAGGGTATTACAAAATGTAAAGCAAAACGCTACAACAAATTTTATTTAATTCACTAAAAACGTGCACAGTTTTCTATAGAAATTATTTAACACCATTGCGAAAACAAATGTGAAATGGAAAACCAGTTCTAGTTACTATATATTATTTGCTCCCCAATATTTATTTCTTCCTGGAAAAAAGTTGCAGGTTCTATGCACTGTTACCTCATCCTCAAAATAAAAAGTGTGTGTTTGTTTCTGCCTGTCTGCCTTAACCCTTTGCCTGAAACCTACCTTCCAGGAAACTGCAAGGGTTAATATTTCAAAGAACTCAGGGTTGGCTTATTTTGAAAGTTCCCAGCTGTATCTATTGCAGCCAATTCTATAATAACTAGTCCCTGTGTATAGGCTAGATACCCCCTGCCCAAACTGGAAATTACCAGGCATGCACAGCTGAGTCCGCCTTTAACCCTTTGAGTGTTAGAGGGGTATCCTTGAACTGGAAAATTTAACATGCAAATTTTTGCAAGGACTTTCTTGAAATGAATCAGTTAATGCCTGGGAATTAATAGCATTGGCATTATTTCTGGACTTTGGTAACAGCATGTGTGTAACATTCAGAAACTGTGGGAGTAGACATGCAAATGAAATTAAGACTGGGTGCTATTCCTTAGATTCTTTCCACTTTAAGACTTGGTTTAGACAGGCGACATCAGTGCGGGGTTGATCTTTGCACAGTCACCCCTGCTTCAGTTTGCTGCAACTTCTGTGCATTCAGTATAGAACACTAGAGGTAGGATGTAGTAATATGATATTGTTTCAAACAAGTCACATTTATTTTCTCATTCTGTGCCTGCCTAATGGCAATTCACTAAACTACTTATGCTGAAACCTTAACACCACTTGAACTGGGGTGGGGGGATATACAGGTGTTTCAGGATATTTGTTTTATTCACCTTTTTATGTGATGTACTAATAAGAAACAAGGTAAACTGGTGTAAATTTACACCAGTCCCATTCTCATGCTATAGAAGAGGAGTTAGGGGTTTGCTCACATTAGTTTTACTAACGGAGTGTGTGCACTGGTATGCCCTAAGGCAATCAAACTCTCAAGTGCAGTGTTTCTCAGCTTCAGTCCTTGGGATGCACCAACAAGTCAGGTTTTTAGGATATCCCTAATCAAGCACAGGTAGTGCAAACAAAATGATTGAACTACTGGTTATCCACCTGTGAACAAGCAGGGATGCACTGAAGATGTGATCTGTTGGTGTGTCCTGAGGATTAACTCTAGTGCATACACCAAAGTGCAGCTGCTGGAGTTGGAAGCTAAATCCAGGAGAGCTGGGCTGGAAGGTTCATACATTGACCCCAGGGATTTGCAACAGAAATAATCTGATCAGCAGCCATGGGGCACTGCGCAGATCATTCACACTGACTACATTAGATGTTGTGATGTTGAACTTCCAGTGAATGGCTGGCCATCACCCACACTCCCAGTGATGGGAATGCAGGACAGTACAGGTAAGTAGAACTGATGACTGGAACTTGGCAGCATATATCCCAAGTAACAAATGCCCCTATAATCTTGATGGATTGTCCAGTACAGCCATGCACTTGCACCTGACTGTTAGAAACATTACAGCTAGAATTTAATGCAAAGCATGGCAATTTTGTTTTTGAAATGATTGGTTCTAATGTGCAATCAATCAGTCCTGTCTGCATGCTCCTGTACTGTCTGGAAAAGCTCATACTTCATTAGTACATAACTGGATTTTATGCTCAGGATAGAGATTGTGCACTGTGGTGGTGATTGTGTGTGTTGTGCAAACACACTGTAATGAGGTCACAGCCAGGCAAGCAAGCACTTGTACTTATAAAGACACACACATAATATGCTGCAAGGGGCTAGTCTTCTAAGGAAACTGTTGATCCAATTCCTTATCAAAGCAAAAATAAATTGGGACAATAAACCCCCTTTCAATCAGGAGGACAGCATGTTTGCTGGCCCTTCTGTTAGGTAATGGGTTATTAGCAGACATTGGAAACCTATATTTTAAATGTCAGTGGGGTGTGCAAGAGTTAACTTTCTTGTGCAAAAATAAAAATTGTGCTTATGTTAACCCTTTAAGGACCAGAGAGGTGTGTATTGATTGCTTCATGTTGTATTGCACTCCATCTTGGTTCTTAAAGGGTTATATTATGTCCTCTTCAAATTTATAATATACTCACCAGTCTTCCGGGTCACAGTCTCTAAATCCCTTGGCAAATGGGTTGCTAGCGATTTTAAGTTGCGTAATCTGTGGACAACAAACATACATAACTGCATTAACAAATGTTTTCCTTTACTGGCTTCTGTCTCTGAGCAGATTGTGGTGTGGAAATGCCAATGATTGCATACAAATCTGTTTTTTACTTCCACACAAGCACTCTGATTATAACCAAGGCATTTCTTATTCATAGGGTACTGGAAAACCCTGGAGGTTAAGTTAAAAAATGGCAGTGCCCCTAATCGTTTGCAATCTAAAAACTCTGCAAATATCATACAGTTTGGTAGAACTTTCTTTGCATTGAAGGAGCTAACTCAATAACATGAAACTTGGCTACTGCAGTGTGCTATGCTGAAAATAAGTTCATTAAATGCTTTTTCACATGGGTGACAGTACTGAAGGGTATTTTGATGCTGTGCTTATTGACCAAAAAAATTTAGCAAAGATCCTTAAGACAGGTTGTTCACAATGCTGATTATCTCTTTGTGTGATGCAGCCTAAGGGAATGCTGCAACTTCCTTATGTTTAGTACAGAATGTAGGGAAATAGCTGTACTGATGAATTGCACAGTAAACATTGGTCTTCCATGTAGATCATTTGCACAGGTTACATTAAGCATTGCATCTGCCAATTAATTGCTGACTCAGATGGACATCAGCCAGTCATGTATGACTGACTTCAATCTGGGCTGGCCTGGCCGTCAGTTACTCCCCGAGTGAAGGAATTGCAGGGCAGTGCAGGTAAGTAACACAAGCAGTTGGGATGTGGAAGCATAATTGCTGATTTCCAATTGCTGTTATCATAGGGTGACCAGATGTCACTGGCTGATGCCTCTGTCCCTAAACAATATGTGTCCCTGGAAATGTCCCCAGGATGTTGTTGGTTCATTTTCCCAGTTATTTAGGGTCTATCCTTTCCCTATAAAAGATCAATACTGGTGACGTGGAAAACACATTGCTATGATGAGAGGGTCTTTAAGGTCCTCTAAGTCAAACAAAAATTTTGGATAAAGCCTGAATGAGGAAGGAGGGAAGGAAGGCAGTGAGTACCTTCCAAGTCACCAGTATTGATTGGTTACATGTTCGAGTAGGTGACCAATAACAGGGGAGGTATGAGAAGGGGACTGGATGTCTCTGAACAAGGTCTGCCCATTTAAAAACGTACAGCACACCATATGTGCCAGGCATGTTCAGCTCGTTGCTTTACATTCAGTGTCTGATTGCCCTGCCATGTTTCACTATCCACCATAGTCACAGATGAATGTGAGAATTATCATATAAATAATACATTCACTCCAAATACAATACATAAATAATATGTGGAAAATATGCTCCTAATTCTTTTATACCTGCCTGAAAAAAAAGTAAGAAATATCCCCGGACTTGAATGTCCTCAGGGGGAGGCAAGAGAGAGCACTTGCCCTGCCCACCCAAAGGCCAGATGAATATAGGAGTGGGTGGGCTGGACTGGGGGGCACATTTTGGCTTTGTCCTCCACCCCGGAAACTTGTATGCGAATGCCCATGTACTTTGATTTAATTTAAAAAATCTGGTCACTGTATATTATTGTAACCTTTGAGGGAAGTATTGTCAATGAGATTATACATCTCTATAGCGCATCCATAGAGCTGATTAATTATAAACAACCATTTATATTCTGACTTCTTTAGAAAGCTCGGTATCTATGAATTCACCCATCTCTGTATAATGTTGGTGATGTTGCTTGTTACAGTCAGATAAGTGGAACTACAAACATCAGATACACACACAACTGCATCAGAGACTTAACACATTTTAATGTATACTAATATACACTAATATACACAACCAATATCTATTCATTTATGGCAAGGAGCTCTGTGGCACTAAGCAAGTCAACTTGCCACAGCAGTGATCAGACCAGTCAGGCTGCTGCAGAAATTCTTGTAAAACCATTTCAGTAGTAGTCACCCAGTAAACTGAATGGTTGTTGACAGCTTAGTGTCCAAGAAGTTGTGAAGTAGCTGAGTTGTTTGCAGTATACAAATCAACATGATCCAGTTGTCCAGCCCTGTCCTATATACAGCAGCTAATGCACTTGATAATTATAATGGTTTGCCACCTAATAAATCAAATCACTGCCATCATGTTTTGAAGCTGGTTCACTAAGAAATGGAAGTAATTCAGCTGCAAATCAACTGCACCATAAAAGTAAAAAAAAAATTCCCATTGCTTTAAGTGGGGGATTTAAACCACTAAAATGCTAGAGAGGTCTCCAACTCCTCAAAGGGTTAAAAGCCTAATTTAAATCAATTGCAATTTAGGGAATTCCGAATGTGTTCTCTAGGGTATAGTTGCTTTGTTACAGGATTACCCCGGATTCTCTAGTTCATCAGCCTCTTTGAGGCTTGCGCCCCCTCTGGCACTTAATGGATTAACCACTCAATACAATATAATTTCTGGAAACGTCCAACAATAATCTACAAAAGCCACTGAAACGCAGAATGGCGTTAAAGTTATCGATTATGTAAGTGAAAACTGAGAAATAATAGCAGTTCAGCTTTCATATTTTGAGTGCCAGAGAAGTATCCAACCTCACTGGCACCCAAAGGGTTAAGCTATGAAGGTAGCATGTGGTTCCTTTCTACACTGGCAAGAAAGGCCAGAATATGTTTTGTTATCTAATACTTTTTCAAGGAGAAAGCAGACTGAAGGGAGGAGGAGTGGGGTGTGTATAATATGCACTTGTAAGAATATGCCACATTACATGGATGGGTCACCACCAGAACAGCTAAGACAAATCACTGGATAAATCACACGTGTGTATTTATTTAATTCAGCTGGGACAAGGCAGGGCATTTTCTATATTTAAGTAAATCCACGGATAAAGTATGTGATTGTGAGTTTCCGGAATGGGTTGAAAAACAAACTTTAAGCCCCTTCAGTGACAGTTTCAGACTTAGAGGTCAAACTGATAGAAACCAGGAGTGAGGCAGAGGGAGATGTGGGTGGAGAGGGGGAGAGAGAGAGAGAGGGAGCAGCTGTCCTGGGTCATCAGGAAAATGCCAGCCTTAGAAGTGCAGCCTGGACTGCTTCATAACCTCAGAATGCACAAGGTTCTGCTTAGGACAAAAACTATCAATGGCTGAAACGTAATTTTATAGTGATTAGTTTTAACCCTATAAGGACTAGAGGGCTGTGCACTCCCCTCTGGCCCTTGAAGAGTTAAAAAGCAGTGTAGAAAGGGCACAGTGTCTCTCGTCAGCAGTGTAATTTACCCTTTGAGTGCCATAGGGGTACACTATTGAGTTGCGTAACACTCTGGCACTCAAGGGGTTAACCATCTACGTGCCGCATGAGTGCTGCAATGCTTTGGACACCTCTTAGTGGATTAAAAGTAATTTTATTGGTTTAATCTGGTTGCCTATGAGACTTGGGGACTGCAACCTTGGACGTTCAAACTGTTGCTAAAGTGACTTGCTAGTTAACCCCTTGGGTGGTTGATGGTGTGCCCTCTTGAGGTTACAGAAGTGTGTTATATAAACAGTACCACCATTTAACTGGAAACAACCATCGCTATATACCACTATGCTAGAGAGGTCTTCAATACATTGCGTTGGAGACGTCTCTACCATCCAAGGGGTTAACTGTTCAAATAGTTTATTTCAGTTTTACTGGATGCTGTATATGTATAAATCGCAGCACCATAGAGCAACCCGTGCCCCACTGGTTCCTTTCTGAACGCTCTGTGATTGAAGGAATGCATTAGCTGAATCCAGCCTGTGATGGGCATTTCCTTTGTTAGGGGATTGTACACCAGGCTTGGCACATCTAGATAAACAAAAAAGCAGATTTGTCCAAACACCATTTGATTGACATTTCGCAGTGGGGAAGCAGTAGTTGGTAAAGTAGTGTGGGTCTCGGGTTTACATAGGTAATGATATCCCTCTGGGTTTATGGTTTTTTTTTTCCTCTTTCCTACTGACTTAAAATTGCAAATGTTTAGTTCCTGGATGTCCATCAATTTGCAGAGCCGGCCTGAGTCTCCCTCTGCTATCAGCTTCCTGGACTGGATGTGGCCAATTGATTTACCAGATGGACTGAAAGTAACAGTGATCTATGGCTATAAAAACTAATGCGATTGTCACTTTCAAGTCTGGAGTTTGGGTGCCTTGCCTGGCTGAAATGCCACAGACCCAGGAAGGAATGTGGGCAACATGATGCCACCCAGATGTTGCTGGATTACAGTTAATTTCATCCTTAGCCATCATCCAACTGTTGCTTGAATACAATTCCCGTCATGCTCAGCCGATTGAGGATGATGTGAGTTGTAGTCAAGCAACTGCTGGAGAGCCACGTGTTGTCCACTGAGTTTACTTTGGAAAACAGTACAATTCCGATTGCAAACTCAAAAACAAAAGACTACTTAAAGGCCATACTGCTAATGTATAGTATAAACTGCTGGATTTTATTTACTCTCTAGGGACCATATGTACGAGGAAGAGTGGATCAATAATGTGAAAAACGACACAATCCCACTCCTATACACAAACACACAAATTAAAAGTCCCCTTTAAATTAATAAAACTTATATTTGCCCCTTATAGTGCAGTTAGATTGCCTCATAATTGTGCAATGGCCCCTAGCTCTTTGGCATTTAACCACTGGGATACCAAATTGACCAGTAATTAAATTGCTTTGCCATATGTTGCTTGATTCGGTATAAGTGAAATGGCAGGTACAGTAATATTTCAAATCTGCGACTACGTTGATATAATTATTCATTACAAGGAATGTTTATCCTTCTCAACCCACAAGCGGTTTATATTTACAATCGATTTCTACTTTCTTGTGTTGTGTTAAGCGCTTTGGCAGGAAAAGACAGTGATTTATGTTTCCAAAAACGGTCTCCTGAGGATATTTATATTGCTAACCAGAAGCTAGAAAGTTAAGGATAAATAATGGAGATGGTGTTGTGTATTTTCTTTTTTATTTTAGGTGTATTTATTTTTGCCTTGATATTCAATCATTTTTAACAATACTGGATTTTTTTCTACAGTCGAATGCAACTTGATTTCTGTTTTCTAAATCTGATTCAGTTGCAAATCCAGTTAATAAAAAAAGTGTTTTCAGTTCAGTGAGTAAAATTAAAACGGCTCTTTTTTTCCACCGTTTTCAGTAACTAGGTCCTCTCACTAGTAAACTGTATAAATATTATTATACAACTGCACATGTCTGTTTCTCCTACGCAGGGCAATGCATTGGATAAGCATCTAGAATTCAAGGGGTTAAATACAACCTACTTGGTAGTTATTTAGTCTGTAAAAAGCAAGCAGTTTTCTGTTCCTCTATTTATTTTGTAACTGTATCTCTGTACCTGCCCCGAATTTAGACTTTACTCTGCATTCTTAATTAATTACTTTCTGTAACTGAATCTGAAATGTTTAACCCCTTGAATGCTAGAGAAGTGTCTCCAGCATTCAATTGGGTTTCAAACCTTATTGATCAATAAAAAGAAGGAACAGTAATCGATTTACTTATAAACCAACTTCTTTCCTCTCCTGACTGCAAACCTCCCTTGACTGGCTGTTGTGCATTAATGCTACATTTTTTGGTCTTTTCCGGGCGATCATCCATCATTGGGAAAGGTTTGATAAATGATGTATTGGAAGCATTGTGTCTCAGTAATACATTCCAGATCTATACTCACTCTGTGGTTCTGATAGGCGGTCACTGCAGTGAATCGGGTCTCCTCAAATACAAATGTTTTAAAGTTTTCCTCTGCATACTTCTCACTGTCTTTCCTAGGGTCCACATACACTACATGGAACCGGGGCTGGTATCTGTGCATGGAATTCAGGATGATCTGTATAGCAAAATAACACCAAGGACATGTTTATTTTCCAGCCTTAGAGAATAGATTCTTGCTGTGGAAACAGATGGCTTGAAATAAAAAAAATATTATAAGTAAAATAGATAATGGTAATAATAATCGCAACAACAACAATATAAACGTATTATTATTATTATTATTATTATTATTAATGATATTATTATTAATATTATTTTTATTACTAGTGTAAAGGCCCGTGTACACAGGCCAAGGTCCAGGTGATGTTAACCCTTTGAGTGCCAGAGGGGTACGCAAGGAAAGGGTTAAGAGGCTGTCCTGCTCTGCATCCTGCCGCAGACGCAGTCATGCACTGTAGAGACTGCCAGCACAGAACTCCCAGCATTCTGTGCGTTTGGGAAGTCTCTACTGCGCATGATGGCTTCTGACAAACATCCTAGGGAATTATTATATAAGATGTAGTGGTAGTGGTGGTAGTAGAAGAAGAAGAAGAAGAAGAAGAAGAAATACTATGGCTGAATACCTTATCAACTGTTTATTTCATAATACAAATAATGCTTTCTACAGTAACTACAATAATTAAAAAGGACGCAGTGTTCACCCCTCAAGCACTTAAGATGATAATACAAATTATCATAATTAGTAACAAAGAAATTAATTATAAAACATGATTGCATTGCACAACACTCTAGCAGCACCACATGGTTAACAAAAGCGTAATATTTCCTAAATGAGTTGATTTTGGAATGTTGTAGAGAAACAAACTTAGTCTTTTTTATGTTTTTTTTTTTTCAAAGAGTTAAGAAAACTCATATGTAAACATTGAACATTGCATTGCAATGCAATGGTTTTGTTTACCCACCGGAAGGAATGCATTGCCCATCTCTCTGGCACTCAAAGGGTTAATAAGTCGACTATGGCAAGCGCTTTCTAATGTGATAATACATTTGATGATTAGTTTTCCACATTAGAATCTACCCCAGGAATGGCTAGGTAACGCAGTAGGTTAGAGAAATAGCCTAGCTCAGCATGAATATTGAAGTGAAGCTATTGACTATTGAAGTGAAGCTGATGAAATATATAATTATTTGTGAAGTAATTGGAAGTCTATTTGAACTATAATGATTATACAGGTCAGTAAGTATGAATGCAAGCTTCACTCTGCAGACACCTCTGGCAATGAAATAGGCGAGGGATACTTAACCCTTTGAGTGTCAGAAGGAGTGCGCAACGCATTGCAAAGCGACACGCCTCTGGCACTCAGAGGGTTAACCACTTGGAGGCTAGAATGTTCTCCAGCGCAGATAATATTTCCCAGTATAGATACATACGATTAACCGCTTGAGTGTCAGAGGTATCCGACAAATTGCATTGCAATTATTGGATACCTCCTTGGCACTCAAAGTGTTAAATATATCACGAATGGGCAAAGTGAAGCCCTCCAGCTGCTGTCAGACTAGAACCCCCATCATGATGGTCGTTGCAGTCTGGCAGCAGCTTCAAGGCCTCAAGTTGTCCATCATTCAAATACATCCTTCTAGTTTTAGGCCTTGGATTGTCCGTCCCATTTTCATACTCACGTGGCCATTGTCGTCCAATAAATTATTGGTCAGTTTCAGTTTGTCAAAGGACACGATCTGTTTCATCCACTGAGCGCCTTTAGCCGGAGAGTCTGGGTGATAATGAACCCTCCCGGGAGTGGCCGGGTCAGCTTTGCCTGCCACCAACCAAGAGGAACTGTGGAAGGCGTATCTAAATAGAATGGGGATAAGGGCTTTCAGTGACTTGTGCTTCCGGGCTACATATAAAAAATCCTACTAAACTTTCAACTCATTGGAATTACCACAGTAGCTATGTATCTACATAATATATATCTATATCTCAATCTATCTATAGGGAAAGAGAGAGAGAGAGAGAGATCATTCCAGACCATCAACCATTCCTTATTAAAGTGAAATGTGGGCAGCATGTAATGTTAACATAAAATACAATAATAATACATTTCAGGCTAGCAGGAGTCATTTGGAGTAATCTCACGTAATGAACGTTTTAGCTCATCAGAATAGCTCAGTGGTGGCCAACGTGAAGCTCTCCAGCTGTTGCCAGGCTACAACTCTCATGGTGGGAAATGATGGGAGTTGTATCTGGCAGCAGCTGGAGAGCCTTACGTTGACCATACCTGGTATAAAAATGGATATTTTCACACCATACATTTGACCCCATAGGGGTTAAACGGTCTCTCAATATAGGGGGATCCCTGGTTATAGTTTATATTTACAGACCTGTTTAGAACCTTAATAAACTTGTGTACAAATGATAAAATACAACTCTGCGTGTGTAATAATAAATAACAAAAAGTCTTAACTAATTACAAATAGAATACAGACAAAACAAATATAAATGTAAATACTATACGCTAGAAAACGTGGATAAAAGTGAATTCGCGTGTGGGAAAAAAACATTTTTCATGTAAAACTATAAATGTCATTGAAACCACATGTGCTTTGTGTAACACAAGGCAATGAAGATGTCCTATGTGCAGACTTGTTGAAGTAAAGGTATCTAGTACACTCAACAAGTTTTTGTGGCAGATAATGTATGTATGTGCGTGCATGTGCGTATATATATATATATATATATATATATATACAATATAATGTGAAACACTGACACACATCAAAATCTTGATTTAAACATATTTTAAATATGGTACACGTCCCATATGGAAAATATAACGGTATACTAAGCTGCTTAAAATAATCATGCAATAAATTTTGATACTTTTTTGGTTATCATGGAGTGCTGTATATATATATGTAATATAATAATTATTATATTTATTGAAGATGGTATATTAACCCTAAAAATACCAGATGGGTGTCTGTTGGTTAACCCTTTGAGTTCCAGTGGCACTCAAATGGTTAAGACGAATCTGAGGGACTCTGGGACAAACCAACTGCATTATAAATGGCAAAAAATGTATAACGATCTAAATGGAGCATGGGGAATGAGATTTAGCATTCAAGAGGTTAAAAAATTAAAACAAATTTAAAAGCCCAAGTTAAACAAAGGCAAATATGGGAAACTGGTATTTGTCTCCTATGAGTGTAGCTGGTTGTTTCAGTATTTCTCCAGATCTTCTAGATGTGAATACACCAACCTCAGCGTGTTTGGGACTTTTATAATAACTGAGTGCCAGACTGGTGTCAACACTGTTATTGTTGGTTGTGTTGTCCTCTTTCCGGCAACTAAAGATTTCCATCCAAAAACACACACATAATATATTGTATGTAAAATGTACTTACTGGTATACTCAATTTAATTTGTATTTCCTTTTCGTTGAACAAGCAAACACGTTAAACATTTCTGTAACCCTTACAATGCTGCTGTCTAAACATTTACATACTCTGAATCGCTGCTCACACGTATTATTTGCCAAATATACAATGTGGTGGAATAAACAGATTCCTGAATCACGCTTGTTTGATTGCTCCAGTGTAAGCTATGCCTTAGTTCATGGAATATCGCTGTACGACCAGTGAGATTTATGTCTGTAACAAATAGTTTTTTTTTCCACAATACACTTGGACCTTTTGTACAGGACTTTACTTTAAACTTTACTTTAAAATAATACATCGATTTTGAATCAACAAACATTAGAACAAATATGTGATCTGCCCATGTGTTTATAAGCTAAACTTCATATATAAGTGACAGTGGAATGATGAAGCCAAGCTTTCCTTTCTGGTGGGCACTTAAGTGTTAAAAGCAACACTAATGCCAAACCAGGTAGGATGATATAACATTAAATATCAGGTACCTACAGCTAGAATATTTAACTAT
The DNA here is from genome assembly GCA_037306005.1 of Rhinophrynus dorsalis. Classification (NCBI taxonomy): domain Eukaryota; kingdom Metazoa; phylum Chordata; class Amphibia; order Anura; family Rhinophrynidae; genus Rhinophrynus; species Rhinophrynus dorsalis. Next base: position 498,881,486 of record CM074718.1, on the reverse strand, counting down.
TTGAGCTCCAGAGAGGTATGCAGCGCATTACAATGCGTTGGATGACTCTTTGGCACTCAAAGGGTTCAAAGCTAATTCTCTTATGTTACATCCCTATAGTATTCTCTTACGTTTGCGTTTTGATGTCTGTTTAAATGGTCCTATTCAGAGATCATTTATTTGTGTCTGTGCTTTTTGTAAATAAATATAAGAAAAGGTTAATTTATGGAGATTAGCGCCCACTGCTCTTGTATTCCGAAAGACTGGCCTCACAATCCATTTACAGACAACACTGGACAACCATTTCTGATTGTTGTGGTACTTGGAGTCCTTGGAAAGGCAGGAATGTCTGCTTTGTCAGGGCATATGTAAGATTAGAGTTTAGGCCTCATAAAACAAATAAGGAAGTTTAACATATGCTAGCACGGAGTACATATTATTTAGGTGTATAGAACCCCAGTTCATTGTGACGTGTTCCTCTTCCTTTAAGTAAAACCGAAAGAAAAGTGGAATAAGTCTTGCAATTCAGTCGGTTTGTTCCATAATCATTTGCCTTAATACATAAGGCCCAAATGAAATGGCCTCCCACTAAACCACAGTCAAGCGTTTACAGTGTAACTAAGTCTGAGATTATGGGGATATTTTTCCCTTTGTATATTTATGTTGGGGAATAAAAACAGTGAATTTTGTGAAAGGAACTTTAGTTATACTTTTCTCAGTCCCACAAAAAATGTTAAAGTATTTTGGGGTAAAACAATGAGATCTAATAACGGCAGAATGCCAGATTTGGAAGATATATTATACTCTAAAGAATGGACATTCCTTCCAGCTGCACAAAATACATTTTAATCATTTTTATGGTGCGGAGCTGAATCCCAACTCTTTAGCCGGGGTTAGGGGTAAGATCCCCTTGAAAAAACATTTGCGACTGAACTGCGGTTATTATTTTATGGCTTAAGATAAATTCATGAAGAAACTGTGTGTATTCTAATGTAAACTGCAAAAGGCAAGTTACTAGTGTAGTCACTGACTTGTATTTAAATTTCATGGGCCTTATTCACAAAAGAAATGAGAAACAAACCTAGGACAAACCAACTGCTGCTTAGAGGACAGACACATAGTCCTAAATCGCCCCTTAATTTTAATAAGGCTTTTAACCCCTTGACTGCCAAAGAGGTCTCCAACGCATTGCGACCTCTTTAGCATTAGCATTCAAGAGTTTAAAAACTCCATTGAGAACCAACTCATTTAGTTCGTGCCTTAGGCCCTTAGGTGTTTACCTGTTAGTTTTAGAAAAGTCTAAGTTATATTCCACCACCTTCATTTAAAAAAAAACATTTAACAACGTGCCCTTTAGTATGAATGCATACTTATGCAACTATGTATTGGCACTTTAAGAAACATAAACTCAACCTCACCTTAAAAATAAGAAAGGTTTAATACTTTGAATACATTAACATGCATGGTATGGAAGCTCATTCAGAGTGCTCACCTGTTCTTATAGAAGGATTAGGTTCAAGCAGAGGTTTCTTAAAGTGGCTATAAATATTTATTACAAGTATGTATGTTGTAACTGTAAATTGTCACTTAAAGAAATCTATTCTTAAACTACTTCTTAAAAATAAGAATAGGTTAGCACCTTGAATAACATAAGCGTATCTTTCGGGGTTCATTACATCATATGCTAAAAGTGTTTAAATATATATATATATATATATATATATATATATATATATATACACATCTATCTATCTATCTATCTATCTATCTATCTATCTATCTATAATATATAGATAGATAGACACACAGATAGATAGATAGATAGATAGATAGATAGATAGATAGATAGACAGACAGATAGATATACATACACAGATAAATATAGTTGCAACTTTAGTTGAGAATATAGGCACTGACAGAAAACTTATTTGTGTAGGAAGTGTATTTATCTTTACATATCATTATCAATATCTATATATTATATACATATAAATTGTGTATACACACAGTGTGAATACATATCCTATATAATCCTATATAATAATTCGCTAAAACGTGTGTAACGACTCAGTCATGCGCAGTACACCATTTTTTGGTAAAACACAAATGATATAGGTTTGCTATATATAAATATATTTTTTCCTATATAATAATTCGCTAAAACGTGTGTAACGACTCAGTCATGCGCAGTACACCATTTTTTGGTAAAACACAAATGATATAGGTTTGCTATATATAAATATATTTTTTAATACCAGTCTGGGAGTACTGAATCATTGTTTTCTTGATATATATATATATATATATATATATATATATATATATATATATATATATATATATATATATATATATATATATATATATATATATATATATTTGATATGTTTCTGGCTATATATACAAATGTGTATACTTTAATACACCTACTATAAGTATGTGCTGTAAAGCAAATAAAAAAATACTGTTATCGATAATGCAAAAATAAATGATATAGAATATTATATCATGATTTATATTCACCCCATGGACGTCAGAGAGGTCTCCAACGAAATGTGAGACCTCTAACTTTCAAGGGGTTAAATAGGTTATTTTTCTGTAAAATGTTCCCACAAACACACACCATATATCTAACTCGCAGTAGAAAAATGATTCAGTTAAACATCGAAGTGAAAGAACCAGATGACAAATGAGACGAGTGTATATTCTTTCACACTGTGTAAAATATGCACCTTTCAAGAGACCCCTTCAGTTCCTATGGTTTATTTTACTTACCGATACCGTTTATCGTCCACTGGTACAAAGTCCATTAATAACATGTAATCAGCCATGGGATCCATCCCAAAAATTTTAACCTGGAAGGTGGGAAACATGCGCCTGGCAGGAGAGACAAGAAAAATCCCAGACTTTAATATAACCTATTTCTTTACAGTTAATTGATGTGTTGATGTTTTGACATACACTCTATATTGTAATGATATCGATGCTTTATTCTTTGTATATTTTACATCTTAATAAAGCTTTTGAAAAGGAAAAAAAAAAAGTAAAATCCCAGACCAATCAACAGGAGAAGATCACAAAACAGGCAGCAAGGGGACCCCGAAGGGTAGAAGTGTATAGACACTTTCATTTTTTAGGACATTATACACAATATATATACATACTTTGTTTCCTTACTGACACGATATAAGCAAAACTATATTTTTTAATCTGCATTTATTTTATTTTTTGACAGTCGGTGTAGTTGGATGACATTTCTCTAGATTGATGACTGTTAATGAAAAGCTTTTAATTGTAACTTGCACGAGGATTGTGGTATCGATTTCAAAGGTTTTAAGGGGAAAAAAAAGATGTTGGATAACAACTAACTCCAGGCTACATTTCATTTATCGTCCTGATAAATATCATTGAGGTGATAGCCAAGAGTGCTGATGTTGTTTTGTATGCAAGAATGTATTCAATCTTGCTTTGCAATGTTATGTTGTTTGGCAGTGATATTGAGGTTTGGATATAAACACACATATTAAAAAATAAATAAAACTATAAAACAATATACAAAACACGCTATTTTTAACAACTCGATTTCATCGGTTTTTAAGCTTTTTTTTTATAATAACCCACATCATTATATCTGTTCTCCGTGTCCAAATGTATGTTATTATAATAATGCCAGTGTGATAACTGTGTGTTATATCTATAACAGATCTGTGTAATTTACCATTTAAAGGACCACAGCAACCATCTGGATCCTTAAAGGGTTAAGATAATGGTTTCTAAGGAACTGTTTGAACCAATAACTGTTTACTACTCTGTTTAACCCACTGGATGCTGGGGAGAGTGAGTTGGATACTACCATGGCATTCAAGGGGTTAATTGTTTCGTTTCGAGCAGTGGTGGGCAACGTGAGGCTCTCCAGTTTCTGCCAGACTACAAGACCCATCTTTCCCTGCCAGTAGTTGGCAGGCAGATAATGAAGGGAATTGTATTATGTTAACTGCTGGGGGGCCTCATGTTAGCCGTCCATTGTGTAGAGGGAACCATCGTTTTAGCTTGTTAGCAAGAAAACAACATATTAATTAGGTAATTATCAAAACAGTATGGCTGATGTACAGCATTTGGGGGGTTAAAAAGCACCTTTCTAATCAGTTTTTGATCCTGTAGTACACTCGATATGCCCAGTTATTTCTAGTATTATGTACTAAACCTTTGAGTATTATGTATTAACCCTTTGAGTGCCAGAGGGGTACGCAACGCATTGCTCTGCAATGCGTTGGGTACCCCTCTGGCACTCAAATGGTTAAAAGCCTCTCTAGCGCCCAAGAGGTTAATTGCTGTGGTTCTTTTTGTTTAGAGGGATCTATCATTTTAGTTTTTTTGGCAAGAGAAGAAAATGTGTTTCCAGAATGATGATTAGGTAATTATGAGAGCGATAACCCAGCAGGAATGTGGGGATTCCTCCCAGCCACTGCAGTGAGCCAGTTCTCTGTATGCAGGCTGAGTAGTGCCTGTGAGTGCCGGGTTATTGATTACTGCCCTATGGAGGAGCCATTGTCACCACAACAATGCGGAGAAGGACAGCTCAAACACACTGACCTGTGCCGCTGAGGACACATTTTCCTGCTGACTTCCATTTGTGAAAAGTGCTTTTAACTAATTTATCCCTTTAACAGGTTTCAGTGAGGGCTGTAAGTAACTAGATGTCATTTCTTACATTCCTTTCACAGTGTCCCCAAACAAAGACATAGATACACCTTGTGTGTGTGTGTCGGGGGGGGGGATGTGGCCCCTTCCTAATCTCCTGGGCAGGGAGCTGAAGAGGAGTAATTGTGCAGAATAGCAGTTTGGGGACATTTTAATTTGTCCATTATAGTACTTAGGGGACAAATGAGATCCCCCCAAATTCCTGTAGATTGTAATGGGACTGTTTAACATTTTAGTCTCCGACTCAATGACGTTCTAGGAGTTATAAACACCATTGGAATCAGTGGATGTTTTCATAGCCCATCTATGGTGCAGATAGAACCATTCCATTGAGTGTCACGGGGGTTTGTAACGCGTTGCACAGCAAAACTTTGTACATCCATATGGAATCCAAAAAGTGAACCCTTTGAGTGCTAGAGGGATGCGTTGCACACCTCTCTGCTACTCAAAGAGTTAATTGTTTTGCTATCTGCAAAAGGCCCAAAGTTAAACAATTCTGGGGCAAACTCTATGTACCATAGGGAACAATTAAAATATTGTCATTGATTTTAATGACACTTTTAACCCATTAAATGCTAACAACGCACTGCGAGCTCTCTAAAAATCAACACTCAAGGAATTTAAAATACCATTAAAATGAATTGGGTTGCGTTTTTTAATTTGCTTCATGTAGTGCATTTGGTTTACCACAGAATTACTCCAACTTGACTTTGTGCAAATGACCCACAGTGGGTAATTGATATGCCATCGCAGTTGGACCCAGTTCTCATGTGAATAATTAAAAGACTTTCTTAAATTTACACCGTTTGAATTCACCATAATGAAGTGTATTTTATAGAACATTTTCTGACTGGCTGATCTGTAGAGATCCAGTACAGGCTGAACAGAAACCCATTACAAAATGGCATTTATATTATTATTAGTAAAATGCACTAAGGTGAACTTAGTCTGGGAAATTAACATTGATTAATTATCCGTGTATTTTATCACGAGGGGAATGATACCTTCTTAGAAGCAAAGGCAGATTACAATTATAACCAATACAATCAGGGGTTTGTTTGTTGTAGTTTACAATACACATTAATTCTAATTCAAATCATTAGTTCATGGACTCATAAATGATTCCTTACAGTCAAATCTACATTTTAATCTTTCAATTTTAATTATTTTAATACTGATGATGCCTAAAATTGTAACTCCTTCGGGTGCAAGTTCTGGAGTTATCCAGCAGCACCATATAAGACAAATGAAAATTCCCAATGACCATTTAATATTCCAGAGCTCCAACACATTGCTTCACAATGCTTTGGAGAGATCTCAAGCATCCCAGGGGTTAATGAACACGGTAAACATCTATTGGTTTGAACAATTCCTGTTTTCAGTAGAAATTTTAACCTATTTGATGTTACAGAGGTCTTCAACGATGGGTTAATTGTTCACTTGGAAGAGAACTTGGTATTTCTTTCTTAAAGGCACACTATTCACCTGAAATCAGCTTTGGTGATTTTATAAAATCAGAATCCCCTCTATGTTGTAATAGACTTTTTTTAAATTTAAAAATAATTTTTTCTAGATGTATAGATTATGCTAATTAAGGAATGCATTGCTTTTCCACTCATTCACTGAACCCGTTCAGTACTAGGGTATGTGAGCAATGCGTTGCTGATCGTTGTGAGTGAGGGGCTGTAACAGAGATCGAAAATAGGAAGTTCCTATACTACTTACCTTAATTAGCATAATCTGGGAATCCCAATAAGTTAAACCAGCATTATTTTCTAAATAAAAATGACAACGACATCATACAGGTGATTATGAAAGTTTCTCTTTTAAAAATATATAAATAAATCAATTAAGAACAAGTCTTTTACTGCGTGTTCAATGGAATAAATAATATATTTTATGTTAACTTTTTGAAATGTTTATTTATTTATTTCAATCTGATTGTAATCTTGGACACAGAGCAGTGGGAAGCATTTTAGTGGGTAAGGTGATAGGTTTTTAGTGAGTAAATCAGCATTAGTCCAATTGTGCTGCTCTCTATGGATGATTCTAAGCTTTCTCCTTTAACAAACATCTCCCGCAGTTATTTAAATGGAGCTTCAGCAAACAAGGCCAAGCGATAAATGGCAGCTAGGAAAACAGTTTCCCCCCTGAAATCCACCTAGCAGTACATTTTAAGACGTTACAGATGTGCATGTAGAATTCTTATTAGTGATTCAATTCGGTTTAACCCTTTAATTGTCACGGGTGGTGTGGACACTGTCTTTATGGCAATGAAAATGTTAATTCGAAAGCAATGCCATCCCAAGTTTACACTGGCTCTAATGATGCCTTTTATACCTCTGGTGGTACTGTTTAAATAGATTTACTGACTGTGGGTATTGGCTATAAACCACTTCAATTAACCATTCCCAGTACAGAGGCCTAGACACTTGCACTTAATGGTCTGGAACAGAATCTATTACATTTGTCTGCCTGTGCTGTTGTGTATGGGGATTTGTAATATCTCTATGTGTGCAGTGGTTTCAAATCTTCAGTACAAGCACAAAATTATTTTAACCCTTTTCTTATCATGGGAGTCCACGCTACATTGCACAGCAATCAAACAGCGAGGACCTTAAATGTTAAATAGGCAAAGCCAACTAGGCCAGATTTCCATATTGTGCTTTGCACTGCAAAATTACCCCCTTGGGAGCTGAAGAGGTCTCTGAGGCTTCTAGTATCCAAGGGGTTAAAAGAATATTTTTCGCAACCCAGATGTCATTCTTTTTCTTTCTTCAAGCCCTTCCCTTGGTCAAAATGGGCCTATTCTGCTCAATCACCTGTTGTGAAGTAATTGGATTCAGTAACTTGGAATAATATTTACTCTGAGTTTTAGGGGCAAAGAGAGCAAACACAGAGCAGCCAAACAGCATGCTAAGAGAGAGGGAAGTCCCCTAAAGAACCGCAGGCCAGACCTATAGGAGGGTTCTTCTCTATGTTTCTGTGTGTGTGTGTTTGTGTTGGAGAGAGTGTGAGTGTGCGTGTGTGTGTGTGTGTGAGAGAGACAGAGCGAGAGTAAGTGAGTGAATGTGTACATGGGCGTCCGGAGGGGGGGGCAAGAGTGCCCCCCTACAATTACCCCCTCCATATAAACAAAGGGACTGGATGGGCTGGCCTTGGGGTCATATTATGGCTTTGCCCCCCCTTGGAAAAAATTATATGGACACCCCTGAATGTGTATCTATGTTTGTGTATGTGTATAATGCGTATGTATGTACGTATGTGTGTGTGATTGTGAGAGATAATGTATGTTAGGGAGTGTGCGTTTGTGTTTTTGTGTGTGTATGTGTGTGAGAGAGAGACAGAGAATGCGTGTGTGCTTGTGTGTGTGTATGTGAGAGAGTGTTTGTGACAGTATAGGAGAAAGAGAGAGACTGGATGTGCATGTGTGTATGTGTGTGAGAAAGAGAGAGAGAGAGTGTGTGTGTGTGTGTGAGAGAGTGTGTGTGTGAGAGAGAGAAAGAGAGAGAGAGTGTGTGTTGTGTGTGTGTGATTTACCAGGGAACCGGTGCTCTGGGCTAGGTGTTGAAAAGTGAAGTGATTATGGCACACATGAACAGCATTGGAGCAGAATCTGGACTATGACTGACCACTATCACCAAAATGTGGTGTGAGATTAGATATTAAATACAGTCTGTAGATGTGTATGTGTGCGTGTTTGTGTGTGTGTGTGAGAGAGAGTGTTTGTGAGGAGAAAGAGAGACAGAGACTGAATGTATATATGTGTGTGTGAGAGAGAGAGAGAGAAAGTGTGTGCCTGTGTGTGAGAGAGTGAGAGAAAGAGAGAGAGAATGTGTGCTGTGTGTGTGATTTACCAGGGAACCGGTGCTCTGGGCTAGGTATTGAAAAGTGAAGTGATTATGGGACACATGAACAGCAGTGGAGCAGAATCTGAACTATGACTGACCACTATCACCAAAATGTGATATTAAATACAGTCTGTAGATGTGTATGTGTGTGTGCGTGTGTGTGTTGGAGGGGGTGGGGGGCATTGTCTCAATAACCCAGGAACTGCAAGGTTCAATGTTAATATTAAAAAATTTTTATTAAGCGTTATTATACTATATTAACTATAATCTTTTTGTTTATCTATAAAACATTTTATTACTATTTTTTATTACTCTTATTATTTAAAGTAGGGTCTGTATCGAAGTAATAAACGTTACCATCAGTATGTGTAAAAGGACAGGGTGTGAATCCACATTGCCCCAAACTTTAAGATAGCACTGACATTAAAGTTTGGACTAAAATTTGCTCTTTAGACTTTAAGATTTGAAATTCTTTCTATTTTGCTTTTTATAGTTATGTTTTTTATTATATAAAAACTACAAATTGATTCCTAGTCTTTATATACTGTATAAAAAAAGAAAGATGGGTGTAATTTTACGTCGGCTCTTGGACGCTATTCCATTGAGACTGATGTACTAAGGAGACATTGAGCATTTCTGGAGCACAGCAACTGCACAAATCCCCCAAATCTCTATTGATTTCACCCTTTTTTGCCAATTTGCTGATTATGGCACTGAAAGGGTTAAATGGGGTTTAACCCTTTGGGTGTAGTTGATTTCTCCAGATTTATTTTCAGTTCCTTTTAGTACGTACATACCTCACTGGTATCAGTAAGCAATATTTATTATAATAGATATTTTAATATACTTCTGATGTTGGTGTTAAACCATATCTAAACCAGATATGAAGACTGTATCGGTTTCTGATTTCCATATGAAATACTCATTTTGATAATGTGTTGTGACATCTGTACAGGTTTACAGTGTGTGAAGCGGGTGTGTGAGAAACTCTGTGATTATAGGGGAAGGCAATTCAGCTAATGCAGCCTAAGAGGAAGTGTCAATAATGGCCTTGTCCTAGATCTCAATCAGTCCCCCCGGCCTCAATCACTGAACGGACATCTACGGGTGTCCTCAATGCAAACTCCTCATAGTCACTCATGTGCAGGCCTCACTGTTTGGATAGGTTAACAAATTATATATAATATATATCATATATATAACCATTTGAGTGCCAACAGGCAGAAAAAGGGTTAAACATATAGTATTATCAATATCACATATTTTGTAATTAATTAATTTATTTAAGTTATATTGGTATAAACAAACTGCGTCAAATTGAACAAAGCAAGCGCCGGCGACCTCTGTAGCATTCAGGGGTTTAAACGCCACATTTAAATCAATGAGGAATTTGGGGAGAATTTTTATTTGACCTCTATGGTGCAGTTAGTTTACTCCAAAATGTCTCTGATTTTCTTTTGAACACCGGACCCTTATAATTTTTGACTACAGTTTTATAAGTCATATTTAATTTAATTAATATAATGTAAAAATACTAATTTATATCCACGCTTATGACTGACAATTGTCAGCCATTTTTTGTTACTTTTCAGACCCAAGTGGCCAGAAAAAAAGGAAAAAGTTCTCGCAACGCATTGAGTGGCAGGGAGGTGGGCAACGCTAATGGCCAAAATTGTCCTCTAAATGATTTGATTGCTAAAGGAGCGAGACCACTATAGCAATCAAAGGGTTAAAATTTGGGGATTTTTTTTCTTTTCTTGTTTATGTTGTAATAAATTTGCTCTAGAATTTCTATGGTGGAGAAGGCCCATAGACTTGTCTTATGTGATTGCACTGTGGCCTACTTTGATGGAACTTACAGTAAGAGCAACAGGTTTGTAAGATCTGTGACCTTAATGACTTTAGAATGCGCATACAATAATGTAAAGGATCATCTCTATACACTATTTTATCATGTGTTACACATGCACGTTTTATTTTAATTGAGTGTGAAATCAATATTTAGCATTAGAGAAGACATTTTAAATTGTTTATCACAAGAGAGGTTAAGTTTAACATGGGTTTCTGATTGTGTATATCTGTGTTGCTGTGCTTTCCCCTACTCTGCTATAAATGATTATTAGTGAGACAGAATTGTTTACGAATGAAGAGTTAAAAAGGTAATACTCATTTAGTAAAGTTGCACATCAATGCTTCTCCTTCTTATTGTGCTGAAAGGTTCCTGATGTGGGAAACCATACAATGTTTTACCTAAAGATTAAGCCAGTCTTCTCATACCTCTGTACACAGTCGCCTGGGCCTTTATATTATACAAATATCTGCATTTGGATATAATCCTAAGGGCCTTTATTTGGAAAATCGTGGTTAGTGTGGTGATGACAATATATATATATATATATATATATATATATATATATATATATATATATATATATATATATATATATATATATATATATTTATACACACACACATACACACATATATGGCTATATATGCATATATACGGATATGGTTGCTCTATTGATAGATCACTATTTAATTTTTAAATCTGCGTTCTACAAATAAAATACATATTGTATCGCCCCCTGGTTGCTAGTGATGTTTTGATCTCTAGCATCTAGTAGGTTAATATTTCAAACTTATTTGTGCTGTTGATATACTAAGTCACGAAATAAAGAGAATGTAAAACGTTGTCAGTGTTACTCTCTGTCTTCTTACAGAAGTTCTATGTACTATTATTCAGTAGAGAAGAATTCATCTCCCTATGTTTATTAATAATTGGCATGTGAGTGAATTTAAGACGACCCACACCTGGTGCCTGTCTGGTTAGAAAATAGATTAGAAAATAACTTGCTATAAAATATTTAGGGGTCTTTTTACATCCTGTACAGGAATTAGACGAATTAAACCAAGAAAAATTTTTTACTATGAAATCATCTTTCTAAAATGGTCACATTTTCCATCGTCTCTCCCCACCCTTGTCTTAGCTTGGTGCTGGGAATGTCCTCTTTTTTGGGGGGATTGTGTGGGAACTGTTATAATAACAGGTTGTATGGGAGAGGAGGTCATTAAGCACAAGCAAGGGCAAATATGGAGAGCAAAAGATGGCACTTTAACCCTTTACGTGCCAGAGAGGTGCGTGGGATACCTCTGTGGCACTCAAAGAGTTAATGGCACTAAAAGCTGTGTTCTGTAAACCTCTTATTGAATACAGCTTTTGATGCCTTTAACCCTTTGCAAAACCCTGGAGCAAACCGTCTGGACAAATAAACATTCCCAAAATACAATTTGTTTTAAATGGGGATTAAGAGCTCCTTTTCGGTTATTAGGACCCCCATGGTGCAGTTGGTTGGCTCTAAATACTAAAGAAATGCAATTTTGGTGCAAACCAACTGCACCATAGGGAACAATTAAACATTCCTTAGATTCACTTTGATTTTAAGGAGGAGAGGCCCCCAACACGGTGCTTTGGAGGCACATCTAGAATTCAAGTCTTTAACATTGCATTTGAATCAGTTTGAATGTTCACTTTAACAGATTAATAAGGCCCCAGCATAGCAAAAACATCACTGGTAAAAGAAAATGTCTTACCTGCCAGCCTTGGTGACTATCATCTCGGTGCCCAGCTGGTTGAATTCGTCCCACAGAGCCTTCATCTCCAGTTGCACGGTGATGTTGGCCACCTTTGGGTTCTTCTTCACTGGGGCTTTGCTGCTGCTGTTGCTCCCCGGAGTGGAGGAAGAGGAGCAGCTAGAAGACGAGGCTCCACTCTCAGGCTCCGGGCAGGCATGGCTGGAGCCAGGGCCGAAGCTATACGAGTGCTGGGCGGCAGAGCATGGCTCGTAGTGGGGTTCGTGCTGGCTGTAAGGGTCCCCCGGGGAAGGGGAGAGGTGGTAGCCTCCCGAGGCGTTCAGGCTACTTAAGCTGTTGGCCGTAAAAGCTGCAACATCGCAAAAATGGGACAGCTGGGTGAGCCAGGGGCTGGAAATTGCTGAAATCATTCCAAAAAATAAAAGAGGTAAGAAAGAACAAAACAATGGAGAAAGCACGATGGGGTGTAGTGTGCCCTTCCTCCTGGGGTATCCAAGGACTGGATCAGCCTACCTGAGCCCGGGCTAACCCTTCTGGCTGGAGTGTAGGTAGGTATTTGGGGGAATGGGGAAGGTGCCTCCCTCTGCTTTCAGTTCCCTGTGCTGCTCCCCCTGCCTTCTGTTTGCTCAGCCCAGAAAGTTACACAGAGGAGGAACTCGCTCGAGCTGCTAGCAGCTAAAGTCCTGGAAATGTCTGAAATCTGTGGATGTGGGTAGCATTCCTAAGTGCCAGGACTGGTGTGCTGCAAGCCCAAATACTGGCCAGTAAAGATCCTTCCTCTCCTCGCCTTGCTGCTTGTAAATTCGGGGTCTGTGGCCCAGGATCCTGCAGCCCCAGCCTGGGATCCTTCTCCCTCCTGCACGCTGCAGCTCTGTTCAAAAGCCCAAAGCTAGAGCCGTGTGTCTTATCTCCTTTCGTGCACAGGCAGGCAGGGCCTCCCTCTTGCCAGAAAACCGGTTCCTATTTCTATTTAGATAAGCAAGCAGTGGAACCTGCAGGTAATTCGCCTCTTCCTCGCCTGTGGGACTCAGGACCCTGATGGGATGATTGACACAGAAGTGCCTCTTCTTAACAGAGCTTCCTCCTCATGACACCCACTTTTCAGTGCAGTTATATAAGGCGTCACCCTCTGAACACCCCCCTCCTCTCTCCCTATTCTGCCCTCCCCTTCCTATTGTTTAAACAATAGACATACACACTTGTGTGGACCTCCATCCACAACAATACAAACAGGGCATTTTTTCTTCCACTAAAAGTAAACAGTAGGCACCAATGAGGTGGCACTACATTGACTGGATACCCTCCCAACCTCTCAGTGCAGGAAGGTCTTGCAGAGCAGGACCTGTGCCACAGGTCAGGTCACTCTGTTCTCTTTCTCTCTTAATAAATGGAGCCATGGACCTAATTACTGGGTGTACAAATAATGATTTGTTAATAGGTGGCAAATTGCTGATAAGCACTTATTGTTAAGCAGAATGGACATTGAAGGCAACTGGAATGGTCTGATCATAGGTAGGTTGATATCTCCCCACATAATACACGATTCTTTAACCCTGTGAGTGCCAGATGGGTATTCAACGCAATGCGTCCTAATGCCCCTAGCACTTAGAGGATTGATTATCTTTGTTACAGAAACGGTATAGTCTTTGCTAACTTTCAGTTGGTTATATCATGATGCTCTACTTTTACAGCTAATGGTCCCGGAGTGATGTATAATTTATATAAGGAGCATTGTCCACTATATATATATATATATATATATATATATATATATATATATATATATATATATATATATATATATATATTTATTTATTTATATTTATATATATACACACACACACACACACACACACACACCTTACTGGTACATGTATGATTTTGAACAATAAATACCAATTGCCTTGGGTACTAACGAAATGTTAGATGTGGAAGCAGATCAAGCCTTTTCATGCTAGACAGTTTTCCAGTGCAGTTCAAAACAATGAATTTTCAAACAATGAGTTGGAGACCTCTCTAGCAATCAAGGGGTTAAAGTATAAATTAATCTGATTTGCTAACATACTGACTCACAGTTAAATGCCTTACTTTGCTTTCTGTATGTGTGTATCTGGGGAAAATAAAATATCCTGGTTGTTTAAACGTAGTCTTTATAAGAACACATCTCTATTCATCATAGAAATTGGTTTACTTTCTATTACTTAGCTTTACATTTGGGGGTTGCATTATTCAAAGTGTTATTGGTGTCTTAATTTTTGAAGCAGATTTGCGTTTTGGGCAATAAAGAGTTTCAGCAATAATCTATTAATGTTTAGGGGTATGTTGTAACTCTACACTGCCACTTTAAAACAAAAACAAAACCCCAAAAAACAAAAAACCCTCATAACTACTTAAATATTTGGAGACGTTAATACAATTAATTCCAGTCGTAATTTCCAGTTCACACACACTTAATACATTTATTGGAATATACTTATAACCTTTAATTAAATGTATTTATGCATGTATGTATGTATGTGTGTGTGTGTGTGTGTATGAATGCATGTATGTATGTATGTATGTATGTGTGTGTATGTATGTATGTAGGTGTGTATGAATGCTGTATCTGTGTGTGTGTGTTTATGCATGCGCGTATGTGTGCATGTATGTAGGAGTGTATGAGTGTGTGTATGTATATATATGTATGTATATATGTATGTATGTATTTAGGTGTGTGTGAATGTTGTATGTTTGTGTGTGTATATGCAGGTGTGTATGTGTATGGATGTGTATGTATGTATGTTTGTGTGAATGTATTTGAGTATGAACCTGGCTGTGTGTGTGTGTGAATTAGGTTGATGGACTAAGATGGACTGGAGTAATTTAGGGGTAAAACAACTGTTCCACAAGAGTCAAATAAAACTCCCAATAGATTTAAATGGAGTGTTTCATTTAAGGGATGCTATAAAGGTATCCAACGCATTTTGAAGCAATGGGAACATTTATAACATTCAAGGGGTTAAACCCCCACATTCAAGTGAATGTGAATTTAATCCTTCCCCATGGTGCAGTTGGCTTGTGCATGCCTCTATGTGTGTGTATATATATATATATATATATATATATATATATATATATATATATATATATATATATATATATATATAAACGTATTTTACGTATTTGTATGTCTTAGTTTTTACTATATTTGAATATACATTTCCCCTCACTGTGCTCAGGTAGTGTTTATGTATGTATGTGTGTGTGTGTGTTTGTGTGTGTGTGTTTGACCTGTTATTTTGGTTGAGATTATTCATAAATTGTTCCATGGAATTCATAATAATTCGAATTATGTAAAATACCCACACTATACTATTAATTATTTACGCTAAGGATGCTAGACAGGTCTCCAGCATCAAATGGGTACATTGCTGTATGTGTGATACTTGATGTGGCTGAATGCGGTGGATACATCAGTCCATTTAGTTTCTGCTTTATTACCATGTCTAATTCGGGGTTCCTACAGAAGCTGATGGAATGGCAGGGTTGATAAAAGGGGTGTAGGAGGATGGTCGGGTCCACCCTATATAGAGAAATTACTGTGGGACTGCGTGGAATTGACACGGAAGATGGTCACTGAGGTGGCGTTGTGGATGTTTGCAGTGTTGGCAAAGACACGTGGGGGCTTTTTGAAGTGACTAAAGAGGCCCTGTTTGAGTGATGCCAAGGACACGTTGGGTGATGAGAGATGTATGTTGGGTGTTTGTGTAATCACTGTGGGGGAAATGACGGCTGATTAGTGACAGGGCAAGGCGGGGTGGTGATAAGGACACTTACCCTCCATATCCCTGGTAACTGCACTGAAGTGCATTCTCATGGGGTGGGACTCGAACCTGCAGAGCTTCTCCAGGGCAGCGCTTTGCTCCTCTGTGTCCACTTGTTCTGAGGCTGAAATCAGAGAGGCGATACTGAAAGCATTGGCTTTGGGGGATAGAGGACTGCTCTCGTCCATAGGGGAGACACAAATGCCTTCTAGGCTCCCCCTCTCCCTCTAGTGTCACACCATTCAGGGGGCAGAAATGATAAGCCAAGGATAAATAAATCCTCCTTGAAAACTGTGGGACAGTAGAAGAACAAGTAGAACTTCAGCGAGTTATTGCATTACATTCCCTTCTCTGATCTTGGCCTCTGCAAACAGGCACCGGCCCTGCTAAGTCTATTTGTCTGTGAGCCGTGGAGACCCCCTTTTCCTGATTGATCAGGCTGATTTGAATGTGTACCCCAGCAGCCCTGTCTATCCCAGGCTTCCTCCTGCAGGCAATAGCTGGGTGATGTCACGGGTTGTCCTGCCGCTCAGTGTCAGTGCACAGAGCTCCCCGCCTCCTGGAGCAGCCTGATGTGACTGCACGTTCTGCTGGATGGATGATTTAAATAGACCTGTGTCAATCACAAGCCCAAGTGCGAACTGGAAAATACACCAAACGTCACACTGAGGATGTCCGGAGGTCTGCACCACTCACACTGCACAGGCACGGCCTATAGCTGCATTCTGCACAGGCACAGCCTATGGCTACATACTGCACAGGCACAGCCTATGGCTACATACTGCACAGACACAGCCTATGGCTACCTACGGCACAGGCACCAATGGCTACATACTGCACAGGCACAGACTATGGCTACATACTGCACAGGCACCAATGGCTATATATCGCACGTGCACAGTCTATGGCTACATACTGCACAGGCACCAATGGCTATATATCGCACGTGCACAGTCTATGGCTACATACTGCACAGGCACAGTCAATGGCTAGATACTGCACAGGCACATCCTATGGCTACATACTGCACAGGCACAGTCTATGGTTACATACTGCAAAGGCACAGCCTATGGCTATATACTAAACAGGCACCAATGGCTACATACTGCACAGGCACAGACTATGTCTACATACTGTACAGGTACCAATGGCTACATATCGCACATGCACATAATTTGGCTACATACTGCACAGGCACAGTCAATGGCTACATACTACACAGGCACAACCACAGTCTATGGTTACATACTTCAAAGGCACATCCTATGGCTATATACTGCACAGGCACAGCCTATGGCTACATACTGCAAAGGCATCACCTATAGCTATATACTGCAAATGCATCACCTATAGCTATATACTGTACAGGCACTGTCTATGGCTACATACGGCACAGGCACAGCCTATGGCTACATACTGCACATGCACTATATATGGCTACATACTACAAAGGCACAAAGTATGACTACATACTGCACATGCACTTAGGCTACTGTCTATCTATCTATCTATCTATCTATCTATCTATCTATCTATCTATCTCTGTCACCACTGCATATAAATTTGTGTCTGTTCTTCATTCCCAAAATGGCTTCTACGATGCTAACATAAATGTAGGTTCTGAATAATATCAGGTGTCATTGTCTGCATTCAGAACAGACTGCTTTGTAGGTAGATTCGATTGGAGTATAGAACGGATCTAAGGGATGAAATGATGAAATGCCAAGATATTATTGTGGGAAAAGAAGCCTTTGTGCAGAATCCTATCTGAAATCCTCCAGGATCTTATTAACAGGGGATTATAACCTCAGCTGTATCCTCCTCACGTTACCTGCTCAAATAGGCCTTTCAGGAGAACTCTCACAAGTGATGCTCTTTCTGACTACATCAGGGAAGAGCCTGATCACAGCATATATTGACATGTTTAACCTGTTTCATTCACTTCTGGAGTAAATCAAACCCATACCATAAGCATCCAAGTACAATGTGCGTAACATTTACCTTTACAGCTCTTGTTGGGCTAAAATTCCAGTCATCCTCAGCCGAACTTTGACTGTCTAGGAATGATGGGAATTCTAGCCCACCAGCAGCTGGGGATCCACTGGTTGACATTCATTGGATAAGACTGATTAATTTTCACACCAGAACGGCCTACGCCATTTAGTATTTTTACTATGATGTGTAGAGTTAAATTCACTGTGTTTGTCCTGCGGTAGTTTTAAACTGTTGCAAATATAGCAGAAAAAATAAATCTTGTAATGATAAAAATAACGGTGTGAATATTCCATTGTAATGAAACTACTAATAGGACATAGGGCTTATGCAAAAACAAATCATATGATTAATGATATGTCTGTAACGCATTTCAAGCAATGCCTTGACGGACTCATTAGCATTCAAGAGCTTAAAAACCCCATTTAAATCACGAATCATTTTTATTTTACCACATGGTGCAGTTGGTTGGCTCCAGAAACACATCAGTTCATTTTAGCAAATCAGCTTCACTAAACATAAGAAAGATGACACCAATTACCATTTATATTCTGATTTAAACCACACAAACGATCAAGGTTAGCCATTTCATTGCCCGGAGGGGCTATAACGCATTTCAGTTCCGTTTGGCAGTGAATGGTTTAACCCTGGTTAAATAAACGATTCGTTCATAGATGTTATGTTACAAGTTGACGAAATATACAGAGAATTCGAACATCGCCCACCGTCCAAATTATCAAATTAGCAGAGCTGGAGAAGGATTAGTGTCTAATTCATTTCAATTTCCACATGACCAGATGGAGCAACATAAATAAATGAATGCATAGTTGATATCATAGAACCGCAGAGCCCATGACAAGTGACTACATATTTGGGAAACAATATTCATGGTGTTATTTATTTGTAGAATAAATCAATATTTGTGCAAACATGTAAAGCACAAACATTATAAAGTCATTGCTATTTTGGCCCAATAAATCATGTCGATATTAATGGAGTAAATTAGGTTAATTCGTCAAAGGGTCAGTAATCCTTACTATCTTGTTCTGCAAAGTTTATCTTGCCCAGTAAAACAAAAGTGCTCACACAGCAGAGAGACGTTTTATTTAAAAGCTATTGTAGCATTTGTTTGGTTGCAGTATTTCTATGGCCTGATATGTTATGGTGGCGCACTTGCTGTCTATGGACAACTCCGGTCAGTTAATCAAAGGGTGCTGTAGCAACAGCGCCACTGTGCATTTTAGGCCATTAGAGGTATTGCACCCATAAAATGCAAGTTACAGCTGTAATTACTTATGAATAAACCATCTTTCAGTACTGAGATTTCCATTGTTTTACATAACAAGATAGGCCATGTAATATATATATATATATATATATATATATATATATATATATATATATATATATATATATATATATATATATATATATATATATATATATATATATATATATATATATATATATATACATACACACATATATATATATATATAAATATTTTTTTTCAGCATTAAGTATTGCTGTCTCTTCAGCTGATTGGAAATGAGGCCGTTCTTGCATACAATGGGTTAATATACTTTATTAATTACGTTTGTGGTGTTATTATGGTGTAGTAAGAGATGCGTATGTATATATGTATCTATACAAAACGCAAGGATTACAGGACAAACACATTGATTTAAACTGGGCTTAGTATCGAAGGGGTTAAAAGCGCCATTGAAGTCAATAGGAATGATATTTGTCCCCTATAGTGCAGTTGCTTTGCCCTAGAATGCGTTCCGTACCCCTCTGGCACTCAAAGGGTTAACACCATAAAATGCTAGATAAGTCTCCAATCCATTGTTCTTTTATGCACTGGAGAGCTCTCTGATTTTCAAATGGTTAAAATATCAATTGTTCTCAAGTATTCTAGGGGTTAAAGTTCCATTTAATTCAAATGGCGTTTTTTGACCCCTATTGTGAAGTTGGTTTGCTCCAGATTTGCGCTATTTCACTATTATAAATACGGTCCACTGTGAGTCTGTTGAACTCCCCACATAAATGTCTTTGTTCAGTGTTAGTGGCCATGAAAGCTGAATCATTTTGCATATCTTAAATCAGTCATATGTGTTTTGCGAAATTCATTTTGAGGGTCATTATTCGCCTTCAAGGATCTCAAACACCCCGCTTTTTTCCTGTTATCCCGAACTGTATGATTACACTTGGCAGTAAACCCCGTGTTAGATCAGTCTCCAATATATTTCAAAAGGAGAAGGGATGCATAAACAGCTTTATCTATAAAAGTGTCCTCACCTTCATACAATGTGGGTTGCACTGAATTGCCTTTCCTGTTGTCAGTAAGCTGGGGGAACACATTCACTGCACTTCCCTGGGAATCTTACTTTGTTTGAATACTGCAACGTGTTCTTTACAAATACCAGCAAATTGTGTTTTTAACAAACTGCAAACATGTTCTGTACTCTGAGTCACTGACTGAGTAGAAAGAAAAGATACATATTTACCACTTGTAAAAAAGAACAATTCAAATCTAGTTAACCCCTTTAAGTACCAGAGGGGTAATTGCGTACAACCCCTTACAATGTTAAAGGATTATGTTGGGAAGTTTACAGTAGTATTCTCTTTAGTCTGCCACAGTCCTAACAGAGTGAAATAACTGCAGGGGAATGGGTCCCCCTAAAGTGCAGTAAAGACATACTCTCTTTCTCTCTCTCTCTCTCTCTCTCTCTCACACACACACACACACACACACACTCTCTCTCTCACACACACACATACACACACTCTCTCACACACACACTCACACACACACACATACACTCTCTCACACACACACACTCACACACACGCATATACACACACACTCTCTCATACACACACATACACACTAACACACACGCACATACACACACAGACTCTCTGTCACACACACGTACACTCACACACGTACACACACACGCACACGCATACACACACTCTCACACACACATGCACATACACATACTCTCTCTCACACACAGTCACACACACACTTTCTCACACACTCACACACATACAAACACACAATTAAACACACGCACTCTCTCTCTCCTCTCTCATACACACACACACACACACACACACACACACACACACACACACACTATTGTAATAATACACATATATTTATGGAACGATATGTATAACAGCAGTTATAGTTTTTCCAGGTCAACATGTATTTTTGTATGTATGCGTATGCCTGCCTATCTATCTATCTATCTATCTATCTATCTATCTATCTATCTATCTATCTATCTATCTATCATCATCATCATCATCATCATCATCTTCAACCATTGTCAGTCCACGGCAGGATGAAGACTTCCTCAGCAAGTCTCCTGTGCCATATAAATATATTCACTCACTGACACACAAACACATACATAACTGCATTTGGGGGGAATCTTACATTCATATTGGTCCCTTTTAAACCCTTGATGCTAGAGACGTCTAGAAGACTACTCTAGCATTCAGGGGGTTAGCAACTACATTTAAATATTTCTGGAATTTCAGTTCACCCCTATGGTGAAGTTGGTTTGCTCCGAGAATTGGCACGCTTTATATTATTGAATACGGTCGACCCTAAGATCCCCAGATGCAGCAGTTCTATTATTATTTATGCCCTGAGTTCTACATTCATGTTGTAATCTCCAGTCCTTGGCGGGTTGGGTTCGCCTTGCTGACCCTATCTGGAGGACAGAGGGTAAATCCCACGAGAAGCAGTAAGCCACCCAGGAAAGCTGCTAAATTTAGTAATACCCAGAATGGATAAATATCATAATACAGCTCATGGACCCCTGCCCTACAGATTTACACTTGTTGCTGGGACAGATTCATATAAATCTCGTGCACTGCTCAACTTGATACAGAGATACCAGGGCCACCAACTACACAGCCATCTGTCTCACTGACAGGATTAACCCCTCGGGGGCTACAGAGATCATTATTATTTTACTGGTGTGACACACTTCATAGTTAACCCTTGGTGTCCCAGAGGAGCTTCCAAAGCATTGGATACCCCTGTCACTCAAAGGACTAAATGAGTAAGAGGGAGGTGTAGAGATACAGTTTAGGGGATACCCAACCTCACTAGAGTGGGCAAATAAACCTTCCCCAAAGTCCTATTGATTTAAATGGAGCTTGTAATCCCATTTCTTATTAAGCTTATTTACTTATCAGAACTTGAGCAATTCTGGGGCAAACCATAGGGAACAATTAATTTAACCCGTTGAATCCTAGACAGATGTCCCACCCCTTGAATGCTAGAGACATCTCCAACTCCTTGATTGCAATCTGTTGGAGACATCTAGCAGTCAAGGGGTTACACGCTCCGTTTAAACCAATGGGGATTTGAGATTGCTCCCTATGGTGAAGGTGGACTGACCCAGAACGACACTAGGAGGGCTGTGCACTAAGGTGTGATAGGAAGGTGATAAAGTGGAGATGACTTCCCATGTGACGTCACTTCACCAGTTCCTATGTTATTCTATGAAGCCTGTGCACTACGATCTCCAAAGCTGGGGAAATCATAGAGCATTGGCTCCATAGTATAACATATGTATTGGAGTAGTGATGTCACTGGAGACATTATCTCCACTTTATCACCTGTTTATCACCACCTCATTTCTGGGCATTCTTAGATGTAAATTAAGACCCAAAACCCATAGTCAGCTTTAAAATGTATGACAGTTGTCTGTGTTATTTTATATTATTTCTGCCATTATGTTGTTGTCAGTTTGTGGTTTGGTTATGCCATTATGTCGATGGTGTTTTCTTGTTGTAAGGACTTTATGTTCAATTGAATAGTTAAATAACTGGGTAATAATGAAAAATTCCCTTTAATTTAACCATCTGAATGCTTGAGAGATCTAATTGCTTCTTTTTCAAGATTTAAACACCCCTTTTAAATCAATGGGGACGTTTCGCAATGTCCATATGTCCTCCATAGTGTAGTTAGTCCGGCCCAGAATTATTCCAGTTCTTAGTACATCAGTCTCATTGTCAACTGCCGAATATTCCACAGTCGAAACGTTGGCTCCAAGAATATTTCCTCTATTTTTCTGCAAACTCCTGCTTTGTCTGTGATTAAGAGGCCATACAGTGTGACTGTAACAGGTAAACAGGTTTTGCGAGTTGTATTTGCCTTGTGCAGTGACAGTTACCATTCCCCGTCTGTGTCTGACAGGTAGACACACAAAACACAGCGAATTGTGTACTCTCACACTGACAGGCTGCTAAACAGCAAACACATCTCTACTGGCCTCCCTGATGTAAACTGGTGTGTACAAGGACTGTCACTGAGGCAGATTTACTGAGAATAATCTGGGGCAAACCAGCGGCACCATAGGGGCATCTGGGTCAAACTATCTGTAAAATAGGGGACAAAGTCAAAATCCGTCTTTGATTGAAATTGGATATGTAACCTCTTGGAAGCCTGCGTACTCTCCAACGCATGGCAAAGCATGCTTTGAGATCTCTCGAAAATGCAAGGGGTTAACCCTTTGTTGCGTACCCATCTGGCACTCAAAGGGTTAAAATTCTCTTTTGAATGCATGTTTTTTTTTTCTTTTAATTGTTCCTTGTGGGGCAGTTGGTTTGCCCAGGAATTATTCAGTTATTGTTAGTAAATCACCCTCATTGCTCATTGTAAATGCAACAGACAACTGGGACTCAGGCCTGGAATTCCCTGGATCAATTATTGTGGAGAAAGTTATGTGATTGTCACTTTGTTATCTGTTAACGCTTATTTTACTTTATTCATTAAAACGTTTTTAAGGTTTTTTTTTCTTAGTTTGTTTTTAAATAATTTTTACTATTTTGTTTCGTAATTACACATGTAGCTTATGTACTAATAGATTCACAGATTTAAGGTAAACCCCCTAAATTATGGGCCTAGCTCCACAGTCTTCTGTAAATATCATGGTGATAAAAGACAACTTTCAGACCTGCATCTGTGCAGCCCGCAGAGAGAGAGAGACAGAGAGAGAGAGATTTAGAGAAAGAGAGAGAGAGGTAAGGCGAACGTTAACCCTTTGTGTGAGAGGGGTACCCAATGAATTTACGTTGGATACTCCTCTAGTACTCAAAGGGTTAGATATCTGCCAACCGGCACTGGGCCAGCCTGGCAGATTATGGTCCACACTCTCAGTTTGCGAGGAGGCCCTCATACTGCAGTGGATTGACAATGACTATAGCTTTAAATAATCTATCTATCTATCTATCTATCTATCTATCTATCTATCTATCTATCTATCTATCTATCAAGCAATATATCTGTCTGTTTATCTGTCTGTCTATCTAACAATATTTAATCTATTTATAGCTCTATCTAAAGATAGATAGATAGATAGATAGATAGATAGATAGATAGATAGATAGATAGATAGATAGGCCGCTTTCTAAGTGAAGAGAATAAATTCTACACCAAATCAAGTTCACTATAAGGGACAAAAATAAAATGTCCAACTTGACATTAATCTAAATGGGGCTTTTAACTCATACAGTGACAGAGGAATCTCCAATTTAGAGCACTCTGTCCACTTATCTGGTCCTCAAGGGGTTAATGTTATCCATAGCTGTAAGGAAATCTAGCAGGCGATCTGGAGTTTAAAGGGCACCCCTCACATTTTCTTAATGAGGGGAACAGCACACACATTTCTAGTTGTTCTTAGGTCTGACAGCTAGAATGATAAAAGGGCACACTACATTATAATTTCAATAAATTACTTAATTACATTAGATACTCTGCTTTGAAATTTTTGTCAAAATTTTCATGGAAAAAGTGGGGACCCCAAACTTGTGCCCACTTCATATCAAAGTGAGACCCACTGATACATAATATTACAGTTACACATATGTGTATAGGTTATCACGGTTTGTACTGTCTATTGTTGCCTTTCGCTTTGAATGTGGTCTTAAAATTGCACAGTCATTTTATTATTATTTTATTGTTATTTGGACAAAAAATGTTAGTAACACTAAACGCGTTGGATATCTTTCTAGCATTTATGCAATTAAAAGTCCCTATTAAATCAATGAAAATAGTTATTTGACCCCTATGGTGCAGTTGGTTTACTCCAGAATTGCTACAGTTTTTCTTTTGACTTTAGGGGCCTAACAAGTATAACAAGTGCTAGCTACATAATTCATCAAATGTGTGTTTAGATATTTATGTAGCACATTGAATTTTTAAAACGCACACACACACACACACACACACACACACACACACACACACACACACACAACACACATACTATAAACACACACACATCTGATAGACACACACACAACACACATACTATAAACACACACGCACACATATACACATCTACTAGACATACACAACACACATACTATAAACACACACATACACATCTACTAGACACACACAACACACATACTATAAACACACACACATCTGATAGACACACACACACAACACACATACTATAAACACACACATACACATCTACTAGACACACACAACACACATACTATAAACACACACACATCTGATAGACACACACACACAACACACATACTATAAACACACACGCACACATATACACATCTACTAGACATACACAACACACATACTATAAACACACACATACACATCTACTAGACACACACACAACACGCATACTATAAACACACACACGCATCTACTAGACACAAACAGAATACACATAATATACAAACACACACAGACCCGGCAGACAGACAGACACACACACACACACACACACACACAGATATCAACTACACACACACATACTATAATCACAGACACACATCTACTAGACACACACACAACACACACATACTATACAAACGCACACAGACCTGGCAGACAGACACACACACACACATAGCTAAAACACCTATACTACTGCACAGGCTCATCACCCACAAAAGCACAAAGACAGACAGAGCTATCAAAAAGACAGACAGACCTAACACACACGCACACACGCACTACATTGTTATTCATTGCTGGTATCTGCCAAGTCAAAGGCATAGATAACCATATTTGGTCATTTAACTCATTGGACGCTAGAAAGGTCCTCAACAACTGCAGTCCATATCATCCAATGGTTTAATCAGATCCCTTTTCTCTTATCTCCTCTTTCTTTTTCTAGCTACGTTCCCCATCTAAACAGTAAACAGTGTAGGGAATCAATATGACCGCAGTATCTGGCCCCACTAGCTGATATAACTAATACACACCATTAGATCACAGGGACAGCTCCATCCGCACGTATTGTTATTACACTCAGAAAATATTCCCGTCTTTATGTCCAACCTACTTTTCGTAATTCCACAGCGGACAGCCGTCCAACCAAGTGGCCTAGAAGGGGTTAAAGGGCACTTAATTTATCACTGTTGGAAATGTCAACACCCATCTTTGTGTCCTTGTTATTTTTTCCTGTTGCCTTTATACTAAAATGACCAGCCAAGGGCAGGAAACCCAAGTCAGATCGACTGATACAACTTTATAAAGCTTCTTGCTAAGCAAACACCCCTTTATTTCCAGCTTGTTTAACCCCTGAAGGACCAAGAGGTCACAATGCGTTGCGTATCCTCTCTGGTTCTGAAGGGTTTAATCCTTAGAGTGTCGGAGTGGCGTGCAACACATTGCAGAGCAAATCCTAGCACACCACTCCGACACTCATAGGGTTAATACGTGCCTGATATATCATAGACGAGTCTGCTTAGAAAGAGAACGGGCGATATGTATAGTAAAAACTGGAGGAAATCTGAATTAAGGTATCTACATCATAAGGAAAAAAAATCAGATCATAGTTGATTTTAAATGGGCTTTAAACTGAGAGCATTCAATGGGTTAAAAGCCTCATTTAAATCAATGAGAATGTCTTCTTTATTCCTCATTGTGTGGATGTTCGGGCCCAGAAATGCTTCTCTCTTTTGCATCCATGCATGGCCCATTAGATTCCCTAATTAAAATGAACAAGTAGCAGACAACGTGTACTCATAGATGCAACTCGGGCTCCTAGAATCACACACGGTATGACTACACATAGGGGCTTATTCACAAAAGAAATGAGGCGCAATCTAGTGCAAACCGGTAGGGGGAAATACAAAGATCCACATTCCCACTGACATGAATGAGGATTTTAAGCCCTTGAATAGTAGAGAGGACACCGATACATTGCTTCCTAATGCTTTGGAGACATATTTAACATTCAAACTCAATTTGAATCAATGGTGCAGTTGGTTTGCTCTGAATTGCTCCTCATTTATTTTGTGAATAAGATCCTAAACTAAAGAGGTGCATTTGCACCATGTGGGAGGGAGTAAATATTTCCTGGATTATCATTGATTTCAATCGGGATTTTAACCCCCTCATTAAAAGCCCAGTTTCACTGTTGGACTGTTACATAAAGCGGAATGGTCCTGTGCACAGAAGAAAAGTAATGCAATTCTAGGGTAAACCCTCTGCATCATATCAGACAGATAAAAAAAATACTATTGCTTTCAATTGAGTATTTGAATTAGTTGAATGCTTAGAGAGTTCCACAACTCATTTTTACGACCTCTTTAGCATTTAGGGGTTAAAGGCCCCATTTAAATAACTGGGAAGTTGTAATCGATGGTACAGCTGTTTTTCTCCAGTATTACTCCACTTCTCTGTTGTGCATAGGGTCCGATGATTGAAATTGGACTTTTAACACTTTCAGTAACAGATAAGTTTATATCGCGTTGCAGACACCGCAAGCATGCAAGGAGTTAAACTTACAATAGATTCACCCCCCTTCGTAATTATTACGCTGTAATTGATTTTGGATCTGTATATCTGCCTCCAAAACAACACACATCAAGTGAACAGGGACCTCTATTCAGGTAAATATGAGTAATTTTGGAGCAAACCAGCTCCACAATAGGGGCTCTGCACACTTCTCTGCCATTCAAGGGATTAAACGCCTAATTTAAAGGGATAATAACCCTTTATTATGACAACCGATTCTGCTCTGAAATGGTTATACATGCGACCCTCTGGTGCACTTGGTTTAATTAATGCAAAATTCCTACATCTCTTAGTACATCTACCTTAGACAGCAATGGCGGCCTCTGCGTTATAATGCGGACAAGCAGCCCTGCTCAGCCTCATAAAGGAACAGTCACACGGGCTCTGCTCATTCACTACTGTGCCTGCTTGTTACTTGCATGCATACTCTATAAGACATCAATACCTTTGTTTATTATACTTCAGTAATGAGATCCTAAGCACTAAGCAAATTTCCTGCACAGACCCAGTTAAGATATTGTGTTTAACCATCACTTAATCCTCATATCAACAGATCATATTACTTATTTGTTACAACCTTCCAATTTTATCAATGTAGTACTTATTTTTTTTTCTCTCTCTTCCCCCAAAGATGAAAAACAGACATATTAACATATTTGCTGACACTCATTACATTACATGAAACTGGAGATCGTGATATTGCTTGGCTGAAAATATGTCTTAAAATATTATGATGGCAAACA
The DNA here is from genome assembly GCA_037306005.1 of Rhinophrynus dorsalis. NCBI lineage: Eukaryota > Metazoa > Chordata > Amphibia > Anura > Rhinophrynidae > Rhinophrynus > Rhinophrynus dorsalis. The sequence continues at coordinate 498,853,009 of CM074718.1, read as the reverse complement.
AGATTCCACTTAACAATGGCGATGTTTGTGTCATGTTGGAAACACATCTCCCAAAAACGCACAGGGCAAAGTACAAGGTCACCGAGCTGGGGAGAGCTGCAGACAGAAGCAGAACATGCTGTTTTTAACTCCCCAGTGAGAGAGCTATTGGAATGTGTCCCACCGTATAGCACCCACCCTCTGCCTACTGCTACTGGCACCTGGTACCATGGATGGGTTGCTAGCTCAGCTCACTACTAAAACCCACCTAAACCCATATTTTGCAGTTGATTATGTTCATTTCCCAATTTCCCAAGAGGAAAAACAAGTTACATCAAATATGTAATTTGATGACATACCAAGATATTTTTATACATCTCTAGCTGATAATATTATAGTACTAATATTTTATAGAATATCACATTAAACCCTTCATGATCAGAGAGGTGTGCAGGTATAGTTTTACTATTTAATTATCTCTCTCTCTCTCTCTCTCTCTCTCTCTCTCTCTCTATATATATATATATATATATATATATACATATTGCATTACGATAATTATAAATAATTATATCACTCTAATGTTTTATATAATATCACATTATCACATTATATATAATATCACATTAAACCCTTCCTGATCAGAGAGGTGTGCAGGTATGTTTTTACTATTTAGTTATCTCTCTCTCTCCCTCGCTCTCTCTCTCTCCCCCCCCTCTCTCTATATATATATATCTATATATATCTATATATACATATTGCATTACGATAATTATAAATAATGATATCACTCTAATGTTTTATATAATATCACATTATCACATTTTATATAATATCACATTAACCCTTTGTGTTCTGTACCTCACTGGTTCTCACGAAGTTAATATGTTTTATAATTTCACACTAATACTATATACAATATCACAACTCTAAATTATATATGTACAATTTAGTACAATTTGTAAAGGTTATGTCTGCCTTTCACTTTGGAACGTGTCTTAAAATACAAAGTGATTTTACTATAATGTTATGGGTCTAAAGAAGGGTTAATTAATACTTAATATGGATGCACTGGGCTTTTTCCACCCAAAACAATAATTAGAATTTACATTTACATTGCGTTGTCTTTAGGGAATATAAAATTTGCATACAGTTAAAATGGGGCTATTCATTTTATGTTTAGTTGATATAAATATATTTCGATTTCAACACTGAATTCACAAATACATAAAACATCATGAGTTTTCATTGCACCCTTTGCCTACCCCACTGGCACTCAAAGGGTTAAAACATAAATGTTTTATAAATTTGAGAGAAGGATGTAAAAATACGTGTTCTCTATCAATAGGTGATATTTTTTTCTCTCTTTCTGTATATGTATATATATATATATATATATATATATATATATATATATATATATATATATATATATTGTACATAGACATCTGCCTCACCAAGAAGGCAAAAATGTAGAGGTTTTGGGAGGAAAACTGTGTATTTTAATTGTTAAGATGAGAAGAAGTATGTATCCCATGAGAATTAATGATGGGGTTCTGTATTCTAATGCTGTCATTATCAGAAATAGGCGAATGAGTGAAGGGATTGGACATAACGGCTCTGGCTGAAAGGGACTTCATGTGACTCTGGTCATACTTCAGCAAGGAAATATGTGGGACAAACCATCTGTCTCGTAGGGGGGCAATTGAAAATTCAAAATTCGTTTTTAACCCCTTAAATGCTAAAGAGGTGTTGCGTTAGACTCGTTTTTGGCATCAAGAGGTTAAAAGACCTATATATAAATTAGGGAAATTTCATTTGTCCTTTATGTTGCAGATGGCAAGCCCCAACTAAGGCCGCTTATGACATAAAATGATAGCAAAATGCGTAATATTTACATAAATAATTATAATATTTTAAAATAATAATAATAAAGCTATCACCCTCCAAACTTCTTAATACATCAGAGTTTTGGTCTTCTGCATTTTTTTTTTCTAAATGTATATTAACCTCTTAGATGCTAGAGGTTTCTTCCACATATTCTTCGTGCAGGCAACCTCTTTGGCATCTAAGAATTAACCTTGAATCAACCTTGAATCATTATATGACTAATACACGTATATAGCATTTCAAATAATCAAACAGAACATTCCATTATATACGCTGTATTTCTATTAACCCTTCCCATCTGTTTATTCTGACATGCACGCAGCATTAACCCTTTGAGCCCCCCTCCCAGCTCCTAGAATGAGGCATCTACTTACCTCTGAAGTTCCAGGGTGAGAACATTCACTTGTCTGGTGAAGAGACCTTGGTGCTCGCACCATCAGCCCCAGAAGCAGGCAGGGATTTATTTATACAGTTCCCATCACAGCATGCAGTCCCAGCTCCGTTTTCTCCTGCCCTATAAACCCAGCACAGGCATCCTCCATAGACCAACCACCCAGACTGGGATTCACAACCTGTTTTTTTTCTTTCCCTGTGTAAATCGGCCAGACTAGAAAAAAAAGTGAATCCAGAAGAATACCCAGCTGTTTCCACGTTTTCAGCTCCCTATTTATCTTTTAAAAATAACTGATTCTGATGGATGCAGTGTCTTTTACTGTGTTTGAGTTGGCAGTTTAATTAATGCAAGTCTGTATGGGAAAATATCTAGAGACGATCCATCCTCTGGAGATGGAGGCAGGAGTCTGTATTATCCCAGGTACTGAATGGTATCCCTGGGTACTGAATAGGACTCTGTGTTTCCACTCCTCTAGCGCCTCTTCTGTCTAGATGCAGGTGAATGCTCTGTTCTCAGTCTCCTTGTCTATAATGATGCTGTGGTCATCTAATTACTCTAATCACTAAACCAATGGTTTACATCTCCAGTCCTCAAGCTCGCAAACAGGTCGGGCAATGGGCTATCCCCAGAGAAAAGGTAGGTCACTCAGCGCCCCCAATCGTGAGTCTGATGTACCAAGTGGTGTAATTATGGTTCAAACCGACGGTACTTTAGAGAATAAATACAATTTCAGAAACTCACTGCTTTAAATGGGGCTTTAACCCCTTGGATGCTAGATAGGTTTCCAACGCTTTGTGTTGGATACCTCTTTAACATTAGGGGGTTAAAAGCGCCATTTAAAGCAGCGATTTTTCGAAGTTGTATTTATTCCCTAAGGTACAGTCGGTTAGAACCAGAATTACAACTCGATGGTGCAATTAGTTTTCCCTAGTATTGAACCACTTTATTTAGTCAAACAACCCTTTTCTGTGTAAATGAGACACCTGTGCTTCAGGACTGTAATATTAATATGTTTTCTTGCACCACCCTCCGGTTCCTAAGGAGTTACAAAGTAACAGGAGTCATCTTGATAACATTGTTTCCACTCTGATCAATGGGAGCCGACTCGTAATGCTTCTCAGCCTCGCTGATCCTAGCTGGGAGACTGCCTCTTAGTCACATCAACACCACAAACATATGTAAGGGGCATGGGGCACACGGTCAGCAGATCGGTGATAAGAAAGGAACGCTCTGGATTATTATTCAACTCTGAAATATGTCTCAAAAATTATATATAAGATTTTAACCCTTTGTGTGCCAGACGGATAACCAGTGCAGCTCTTCGATTTGCTCTGGAGATCCCTCTGACACTCAAATGATTAACACTGGCGTTCCGAAAGGGCTACCAGGTTTACTTTCTGTTCCTTCTTCAATGGCAATATATCCTAAATATTTATATGGTAAGTGTCGTCTCTGATAAACCCAAGGGAAGGCCAGTATGAATACCCTGTTATTCCCCTCTATAGCCCTTCAGCTCTATACTTTGTACAGTATATGATAAATCTGTCACTGAGTCAAAACTCAAGCTTCTTCAAATACCCATTTTAACATGAATCTGCTCTTATGTACATCCACATCCATCTAAATATAGATATCTCTAACCGCACTCATATATGTGAATATTTGCACACAAACATACACTGATTATTTACATGGTAAATGTAGGTTTTATGTGTGTAGGTACATATTAATATATTTATGTCTATATTCATAGATTTGTGTCTATATTATTCATATTTTTATGTCATGTTAATAGATTTATCTATCTATCTATCTATCTATCTATCTATCTATCTATCTGTGTGTTTGTGTGTATAAAAATGAGTGTCTAAAAATGGGGTCAAAATGCAACGAATGAAAGCCATCAGTGTAGGCAGCCCATTAGAAACTGTGATGTCCCGTGTAAATGACACCTTCCTACATACATATCCACACTCCTGTAACATACATTAATAATGAGTTTAACCCCTCGGAGAGTATGGGTATCTCTATCATATAAGAGGTTGCATTAAACCTGTGTAGTATTAATCAACCCCCAATATGGTCTGTATTCAAAAGTTTACGTGTAGCAATTCCGGGGCAAACCAACTGCACTATTATAGGGGACAGTGCGCTGGAGACTTTAGTAGCAGTCAATTAGTTAAACGTCCCCTTTAAATCAATGGATCTATCTATCTATCTATCTATCTATCTATCTATCTATCTATCTATCATATCTATCTATCTGTCTATCTATCTCGATCTATCCCTGATTTAGGGCTTGATCCGCAAAATAAAGCATAAGCAATTCTAGAGAAAACCAAATACATGATAGGGGAGAAACACATTGCTCTAGATTAGGCTTTTAATAGCTTTAAACAATGCAGAGCAATGCGTTGCGTACCCCTCTGGCACTCAGACGGTTAATTATTATGGCCAGAATTGCTCACATTTATGGATAGGGTGTTTATTGTGCTATTTTAGGTGGAGTATTCTTGATTGAATTTACTATGGGGTGTTACTGTAAATCAGAGATTCCTGTGAGGACAAATACTGCTCCTGTATTGTAAGATAAAACTAGATTTATAGCTGACAATGTAGGTGAAAACACAGCAGTAAGACAGACTGCTGTAATTTATACCTTGTGAAATATGTGTAGAGCTGATACCATGATGTATATATCCATACAAGTGTGTGTATGTCTATTATTTTATTGTACGCCTCTGGCTCTGATGAATGTATATTCACTCAATTAAGGGGGCTTATATCTCTAAATCGTATATTGCCACCAGTACATTTCTTGACTAATGGTAAAGAAAAAAAGTATGTCTCCTTTTGTATACAGAAATCTTTATACTGTTACAAAATGTAGAAATGCGTCTGAACGATTTACCGTGAAATGCATCGGGTTTTTCTGAAGTGCATTGTAGCAGACCACAGAAGAAAATGTTCTGAGGCTGGTGTATTAAGGTGCAATGAAGTAATCCTGAGGCAAACCAACTGCATCAATTACCGAGGAGTGAAAATCCTTTTGGATTTAAATATTGAATTTTACCCCTTGAACGATTGCATTGAGTTGGATATGTTTCTAATCAAGGCGTTAAAAGCCCCATTTAAATCAAGGGGAGTTTTGGGAATTTGGAAATGGTACGATTTCCTAAAAAAAATAGTATTTTTTTGGTGTTTAAGGGCTAGATTCTATTGCAGGTGCTAATTTTATCTCTGCTTTTATCTCCAGTTCTCCCCATAGACTTCAATAGGAAAATGTTTGATAAAACAGGAGTTACCATTTAACACCTGCAATAGAAACTGGCCCTTAGTCTATACTGACACCTCAGAGCTGTGTATTAGTGTGTAGACAAGTGATAAGCAACATGCAGTGGCCTGCTGAGGATTATTGGATTTGTAGTCCAATGACAGCTGCAGTACCGCAGGTTACACAGTCCTAAACTAGACAAATTATAGCATTTTCAATGAGTTGGTATACTGGCAGGCTGTGTCCTATTAAAATATAATCTATTGAACGGTATCAAGTTTGTATGTAGGCCACGGGCCATTAAATCCTCCGTGTATCCCAGCCCGCGGGCCACAAGCTGCACAGCTGGTGTGTAGACAGATAAGATCAAGTCATACAAAGGCTGCTTACTTTTATATTTTCTTTTCTATTCATGGAGCGGATGGCAAAAGCTCAGTGGGTAAAACTCCAAGACCAGTCTGAGTAATTTTCTATTCAGACAGACTGCCATCTTAATCAGTTTACAGAGGTTGTAGGAGATATTTCGTTTTTATTTCCGTGTCGCCCTGCATGGCTACTTACATAACGCACGCTTTTTTACGGTAAGTGCACCCAAATGAGTTTAGCTTAATTAAGTTGAAATTAAGTGTCATCTTTCCTTTGATCAGGCTATAGAAGTATAGCGTGCTGCATTTCCTGAACTGACTGAAGGAAGCCCACTTGTGATTTTCCTTAGATCATTTAGACTGCATCACTGATGCAAGTGGGAGGGTTTTCACAGTTACCCCAAAAGATTAAGTAAATCGATTTGGGATAGAATGCAGAGAAGTATAACAGTCATTCTGGAACAAACTAACTGCACTATAAGCAAACTATAACAGTTGCCACTGAGTCAAATTAAGTTTTAACCCTTTGAGTGCCAGAGGGGTGTCCTCTTGCACTCAAAGGGTTAATCATATCAATGCTAACGAGGCATAAAAGCAGAACATCCCTTCCTAGCATACAAGAGGTCAAATGCCCCCATGATATCAAAGGTAATATCGTGTTTTTTGTAATGTGTTATCTATAGCGCAGCTGTCTTGCAATGGAATATGGCAGGGTTTCCCAATGTCACCCCTCAGGACACCTCAACAAATCAGGGTTTCCTGATATCACTTCTGGATCCCAAGTGGGTAATCAGTGGATCATTAATTGTGATTGATGGACATGGGCTTAATTGGGATATCATTAAAACCTGTTCTATTGGGGTGTCCCAGGACTTGAGAGTGGTTGTGGTGGTGGGGGTAATCACTGACCCATAGTCCAGTAGGTTTGACCCGGAAATACTCCTGTTTCTTCACTTTGTATCTATTGCCCTCAGTCCTTTCTGATATAAAACAGAGTGTAAAGTGTATAATTAGGTATTTAGATCACATGGACTTCCATTTTGAAGTTTATTTGCTTATGGATAGACACTGCTACTTTCGATATTGTAAGAAAAACTGAAAAATTGCCAATTAGAAAATTGCAACTGCACACATCAAAATTGTGATAGCAGGGGAAATTAAGTTTTTAATCTAAAGCCGTAGTTTTCGATTAATTATAGTCTTTAGGATTTGCGCCACCAAATGACCTTGCTAGCTCAGGGTACACGCATTTAAAGGCACACCATTTTTAACTGTTGATGGACCAGAGGGGAGTGCCTTGGACACCCACTTAAGACTTAGAATGTCATTTTTTTCTAGGAAGGCTGAATGTTCGGTGTCAAATGTATATTTATGGAACTTTACAGACAAAATGTGTTCATTTTTTTATTGTGAGACCTAACAATAACTGTATATTATGTATCGTGCCCTTAATTATGCCCACGATTAATAACGTCAACTATGTTAGGGCGCTCAGACAACTCTAGATTGCGTGTTTGGGGGGGGGGGCTTTTGCAAAAAGGACTGAGAATCACTTCCCATATATTTACATGTACACAGCAGTGACTGTTATGTATATATGCTTTAGAGTTGGAAAAGAGAGCATCACTCTCAAAACCTTGTCTCTGTAATTGAATGTTAGTCTAATAAATAAAAATACATATAGACGCTAAAGTGAATATATATATATATATATATATATATATATATATATATATATATATATATATATATATATATATACACATACCCTACAGTGATATGTATTACACACGGATACCCTACAGTGATTTGTATTACGCATACATATCCTAAAGTGTTTTGTATTTAAAATACACACCCACCAGTGACATAAATATGTGTGTGTGTGTGTGTGTGTGTGTGTGTATGTGTATGTATATATATATATATATATATATATATATATAATTCCAGTCCAGGTCTTGGTAAGCACACCCATAGAAAAAAACACATTTAAACTTGCTGGAGTGCAACCAGTTTTGACCAAAATAGCTAAAAGCAAATACACAAAATATTGGTACACATCCAAATTTTCATCACCATTAACCCTTTACTCCGCGGCATTGTGCCTGCATATCACTGCTATATTAAAGATCAGGATTTAGTCACATTATATGGCCTTAGAATGTTAAGCTTGCCACCAACGCCAAGGTACCTCATTTTCAGCAAGTACCTAACCTTATATATATATATATATATATATATATATATATATATATATATATATATCATACAAGGTCATAGCCGACGATACTTTCACATTATTTATTTGCAGTGGATATGCAGAAAATAAATACCTATAGACTCATGCAATATAACTGCAGTTATTAGCTTGGGTGAGAGAGGGAGACATATTATGGGATAAGCTATTGATGTACTAGAATTCCCATCATCCCCAGTAAGCTAATAGCAGGCTAAGGATGATGGAGTTGTAGTTCTACAACAAGTGGAGGGCCACAGATGCCCCACGTGAGTATAAGCAAAGCATTTGCTCAGTTCGGCACAAATTACAAAAATCCACAAAGTCACATTCATTTAAAAAGAGCTTTTAACACATGGGGGAGGGGGTCCACTAACAGGCGATAAAGTGGTGATAAAGCGGAGTTGACTTCTCCAGTTTATTACTTCTCCAATTCCTATGTTATTCTATGGAGCCGATGCAATAATATTTTCTCAACCTTGGACATCTTAGTGCATAGGCTCTATATAATAACATAAGAAATGGAGAACGGATAAACTGGAGAAGTTATCTCCACCTCCTCACCCCTTTATCACCGCTTAGTGAATCTCCCCCCATCGAATGTTAGACAGATCTCCAACACAACGTTTCGCTATCCGTTGGAGATCTGTGTAACATTCAAGGAAGTTCCATTTGAATTAAAGTTGTATTACTCTCCATGGTGCAGTTGGTTTAACCCAAACCACTACTCGTTTCTTTGGTTAATAAGGCCCATTGACCTATCATGTGAATCTCCGGTAACAACCTGATCTTTAACCCTTTAAAGACCAGACGACTGTGCAAGGCATTGCTTCACACACACACCCCGGTCCCTAAAAAGGGTTAATCTTTTACACGCCACACAGCAGATTTGCTGAAACAATTATGAGGAGACCCCCAGGTATCTGTGGCTCTTGGTCTTATGATAGTAGGTAAGAGCAGTGTGTACGTACCACTAGCCCGATTGGTTTAGATGTAGATGTATTAGGGAAATACTGGTTGTGCTGGTTTCACTGGAACAAGAATTCTATAACTGACACCAATCCCTTGTCCTTAATTAGATACTTGAACGTGGTTTAATAACTACAGATTGTATCCTCTGTATGGAATTGTATTACTGAGCCATAATTATATGAGGCGCAGCTGTTAACAAATTATAGTGTGTGTGTGAGAAAGCCTATCTGTTCTTATGATTTATAGATCCTATTTTTATATGGACCGCCTATATAGAGGTGCATCATGTTATAATATGCAGATATGCAATACAGTAATGTGCTCTTAACTTGTAGCCAGACATTTATTCGGTATAATTTATGGGAAGATCATTCCTCGCTGGCCTTGAACTCGATGAAAATGTAATTTTTTTCTGGTCAACGTTTATATGTAACATCATCCTGAAATCGACCCAAGATAGCATCGAAACGTTGATTCAAGAATGAATTTTGAGCACAATTACAAGTTTACCAATTCTAAACACACCTCTCTCTCTCTGTCTCTCTCTCTCTCTCTCTCTCTCTCTATATATATATATAGAGAGAGAGAGAGATTAGATAGATAGATAGATAGATAGATAGATAGATAGATAGATAGATAGATACACGTAAAACACATTTAATGCGTTATCAACAAGTTACTATTTTACTGTGCAAAAAAAGAAAAAAAAATACAGAGTTTGGACTTTACATTTTCTCCTTAACCACCAGAGTGCCGGCACCCCTCCGGCACTCACTTGGCTAAATTGATACAAGACTGAAGCATTTTCACACTTGGACATAATGTATTCTCCAGACTAAATTACTGAGATGTATAGCGATGTGTTTATATCACTTTCTCCGCTTTCTGGCTAGTAAAATAGAGTCTTATACCGTTCACTCAGATATTGTCATTTTGTATTCCACTAAAAATTGAAAACTGTTTCAGTGTCAGAGGTTTGTCCAACAGATTTCATACTTTGAGCAAGAAAAACGCAATTATTCTGAAATATACTTACATGTTCTGTAAGACTTTGGATTGTAAAAAATACAAGACTATATATATATATATATATATATACACACACATATATATATATATATATATATATATATATATATATATATATATATATATATATATATATATAAATACAGAGAAAAGGCAGCACTCTCGACACTTGAACAAATGCCTGGGTGTCCGGATAAATCAATTTGTATACACCTTCAAAAAATCAGCACTCACAGGACTTGAATGTGTGAAAAAACAACAAATATTTATTTAATCGACGTTTCGATCCCCCTTGGGATCTTTATCAAGACCTTGATAAAGATCCCAAGGGGGATCGAAACGTCGATTAAATAAATATTTGTTGTTTTTTCACACATTCAAGTCCTGTGAGTGCTGATTTTTTGAAGGTGTATATATATATATATATATATATATATATGTGTGTGTGTGTGTGTGTGTGTGTGTGTGTGTATGTATGTGTGTGTATATATAGCATATATGTGTGTTTTTACATGTATATTTCAGCGATTGCAAAACACACACACACACACATATACACATCTATCTATCTATCTATCTATCTATCTATCTATCTATCTATCTATCTATCTATCTATCTATCCACACACACACGCATACACTTATGTATATATGGGATAGAGAAGTAAGTACGCAAGTAGAACTTCCAGAAATGCCAACTGATTTAAATGGGCGTTGAACAATTGACTGCTACAGAAGTCGCCATCTCATTGCTAAGAAATGCGTTGGAGACTGATCTTACATTCAAGGGTCAATGGACCCATTTATGTGAATATGATTTTTTTTCGTCCCCTGGGGTGCATCTGGTTTGTCCCAGAATTATTCCATTTCATCTGCCTCAATATTTCTGTGTTTCAGCAATCTTTTGTATTTAGAATAACCTGAGCCTTCAGTCAGTCCAAATCCCCGTCTGGTTTCCTGCACACGGGAAGCTGAGTCCCCAGTACACAGAGGCTGTCAGACTGACCGTTGAGGTGAATGGGGAAGTGTTTGTTTGCACTAATGTGAAGTGTCTACCCAGAGCCTTTGTGTAGCTGCTCTCTGGAATGATCCATGCAGCCTTTCTCGGGAGATCTGACATTTTTCTAATCAGATAACAGGTTCCTGGCACAGTCCGAGCTATTGAAAATAATTTTGGCATGACAAAAGACAACTTATAATTATTATTAACCCCTTGCATGCTAGGGAGGTGGACAGCCAAGACCAAAGAACTTAAGGTGACATCTGACGAGTGCAATACGGAGCAAGCCGTTGACACGATCACCCTCCCACTTAAATTAACCCTTTTAATGCCAGATATGTAGTGAACACTGCTAAGAAATGCGGCGCTTGCCTCTCTAGCACTCAGAGGATTTAATAAACACTAATATCTAAAATGATTCATCTGCAGAAATTATATGTTTGTTTTCCGAGGCCTAAAATCTAGATTGAGGAAGCAGACATTCCTGCCTTTTTTGCCAGGGCGCCTGGTGAGTGTCTAGGATTACCTGCAAATTGGCTGAAATAAGATATTTCTGAACATAGAGCAGTGCAATAAAGCTCTTATATATGTATGTATACAAACAAACAAAACTACATTAAATAAACCCTCTCTGAACAGGAACATTTACACGTGGGGTTAGCAGGTTAATGATCATATAAATAAATAAGTTTACCTATCCTAGCTGTAAGTACTGATATGTAAAGTTATATCATCCTATTTCATATTTTGGTGTTAGATTTCCTTTATAGAAACGAGGAGGTGATTACAAACTCACACCACAGACCTCCATGCCAAGTATGAGCAATACAGGAGTGTACTACTCACTTCATCTGAGATGACGTTACTTTTCCATAAATTCCCATTTATTTGAAAAAAGATCTTGCTCCTTAAATGCCAGAGAGGTTCCAACACAAGAGCTCTCTTGGTTTCAAGTGGTGAAAAGCAGCATGTAAATTTATGGGACTTTTCACCTCCCCCCTTCAATGTGCAATTGGTTTGCTCCAGAATTGCTCATCTTTTACTTTTGCATAGCTTATGTATAAAAGCAAACTGGGTTGATTTTGACTGAGACAAACCATCTGCACCACCGAGAGGGCAAAGAAACAGCCTTTAACCTATTGACTTCTAAATACGTCTCCAATGCATTGCTTTGCCTGGCACTCAACAGGTTACTACTCTGTTAAATCAGTGGTTATTTGTACCTGGTGGCGCAGTTGGTTTGCACCAGAATTGCTATAGTCCCTCTTATTACATAAAACACATTATTATCTGGATTTCATTGCGTTGGATACTTCTCTGGAACTCAAAGGGTTAACCCATTAAATGCTAGAAAGGATTCAAAGTTTTAAAAGCCCCATTTATATAATTTGAGAATCTAGGGAAATGGTGCGGTTGGTTGCTGAGTGAACTAGGCCTGCAGTTCTGTAGACTATGATGTGTGGGATAACTGTGTTTACTTCATCACAAAGGGTTAAAATTCCAATTTAAATCAGTGAGGGATTTTGGGGGATTTTTAGTTGTCCCCTGTAGTGCAAGTGGTTTGGTCCAGTGCTTCTTTTTGAACATAGGACATCTGGAGACTCTTGGGGGGGGGGGGTCATCAAACTTCCCCAAACTGCATTATAATTCATTATCTTTAAATTGTACCTATCTCTTTAAAACCGCTTTGTCTATTACAATTTATTTTAAATAATGCGCAGTTTTGTTTTGTAAAGTGGACTTATAACCCCTCGAAAGGGTTTGCTTATGATTACTCTTTATCAAATTATTCCACCCCTTTGGAGACAACTCTAAGTTTTGCTAAGACTAAGACTAAGAAGGAGGAGGAGAAAAGTACGTTTTTGAACATGTGAGTAAATAACTATTCCGATTTTATCTGACGAAATCAGAAAACAAAGCCCTGCTGATATTAAATTCCCCATCTTAGAAGTCAACTATCCCTTAAACTATACATCTGTTTAAAAAACTAAAGCGCAAAAGTTTTGTAACTCTCATTTTAACCCTTTGAGCGCCAGAGGGGTATGCAACGCAATGCGTTGCATACCTCTCTGGCACTCAAAGGGTTAATAATGCAGACTTGATTTTCTAAGCGAATAACTGCATGGGGGTTATTGGAGAGTTTATAGATTCTGAGTGGAAGCTGTAATACATAGTTTAATATTCATGTTAATACAAATTAAACAGGTGCTTTGTATCCTGTAGTGCAGTAGCACATAGGAACATAGTAATAAACAATATATACAAATGTATAGTAACAAATTAAAGAATCTATCCATCTATCTTCTATCTATCTATCTATCTATCTATCTATCTATCTATCTATCTATCTGTCTGTCTGTCTATCTATCCATCTATCTACCTGTCTGTCTATCATCTGGCTATACATACATACAATTTTATAAGCCAATAAATTAACTCTGTGACTGAACGTTCTGTGCCCGGACAGGGAAGAATTACTGCTTTAAATTTCTTGTCAGAACTGTAAGTACTTTTGGTATGACATTCTGGTGTATATGTTCCTAGTGATTATTACCTCCTAAGTGTAACCTATACTGCCTGAGTAGATGCTCATTAAGATCCCACACATCATAGTACAGAAGGAAACATACCACCTGCTGTGATATTTTTATTTAAAATGTGTTTATTTAGCAAACTGTGTCCTGAAGCCCAAACTCCAGTCAGCACAACAGTAAATATTATACATACTTCTCTCTCTCTCCCAGCAGTGGTGGTCTGTGCATCATACTTCTCCCAAAAGGCCTCTTCCCTGTGCTGCAAACAGCAGCTCCCACCTGGATTTTGGTGGAAGGAGTTTGTTATTAAGCTATTGTTACTTGTGTGGCTTTTCTGGAATATATAAATAAAACAAGCCAATTACTTCTAGGGGAACACTGTCCAGAAAAGGTAGGATAAGTACACAACTGTTCTGTGGTGGAGATGGTGATGTTGATAATGATGATACAAAACAATCAAAGTGTATATATGCCAATGCAAATAACTGATTAGATTTCAGCAGTTGTAGAGAGGAGGGGTTACATTGGTCCTGTCCCCCTAAAATATGAATTTGATTTACAGTTAAATAAGGAGAATCGTATCACCCTCTTTGCTATTAGAAATGTTCCCGGTGTGTGGGCTCTGCCTAGATTCATTCATAGCAAAGTGTTTGGTCATGGTGGTTCAGCACAGAACACAATTAGCATACAGTGCCGCACTGTGCCATCAAAAATATCAAGTCTGTATGTATTTTATAGAGATGGCTAGTAAAACATATAGGTTGTTTTTGATTATCTTTGCATGTAAGTAAGTGTACATTCACCCTTTGAGTGCCAAAGAGGTGTTACACCCATTGCAGCGATGCATTGGATACCTTTCTGGCACTTGTAGGGTTAATGAGCTTTAACTCCCTTGACTTCTAGAGAGGTATTCATTGTCCGGGATTGAATGCGTTGTAGACCTCTCTAGCGTTAAATGAACGTGGATTTGGGGACATTTTTGTCCCCTATAATGTAGATGGATTGCTCCAGAACTGCTCGTCTTTTGCTTTCTGCTGAAGCAATGCATTGTACACCCTCTGGTCTTCAATGGCTTAATACACTACAGAGGTGAAGTGCTATAGATACTAGGGAAAGTGTCTTTATACATTAACAATAGTGACGTGTTAACAATACAAGGGTATGTTTTAGTCTTTATTCAGTGCCTTAAAGGAACACTAACGCATAAAACAGACACCTTATACTGAAAATGAAATGCTTCTCTGTAAGTGCATTAACGTTTTCAGTGCCAGAGGGGTAGGGAAGACATTGCAATGTGTTCCATACCCCCTGGCACTGAAGGCGTTAAAAAGTAGGCTAAGGATCCTATGTTAAAAGCAAGCAAACAACAACTCCCCGCCCCTGCCCAACAAGCTTCAGAATTTCTGGGACAAACCAACTGCACCATGGTGTGTGTGTGTGTGTGGGGGGGGGGGGATAAAAAGTCCCACCTCTCTAACGCTCAAAGGGTTAAATGCTAGCGAGTTTTCCCAGCTGGGAAGTACTACTTTTCAGCCATGACGCGGTAGGTTTGGCCCACAATTACTCCAAGGCCTTGATAAAGGTCTTTTTTACACCGAAACGTTGACCTGTTGTTTTGCCTATTTAGACATAATAAAAGACATTAATAAGACCCACTGGTGCTGCCCACTTTTTCTACCTTTGCATACTATTCAGAGATTGTGTACCTAGGCCATAAGTTATTACAGAGTGAGTGCTTTCCACCATTTTTTATTTCTCTCTCTATATATATATATATATCAAGGTAAAACTGCAGAATTGTCCGCATAAGAAACAGTCGATACACGCAATGTATGACAGAGGTGGTAGATGGATGTATCCTTTCCCCTGTATAAGTAAGAGGACAGTAATAAAGTGTATTAGAATAAATCCTAATCGTCTGCTGTTTTTGTGTGTGAGGTTATTTCAGAGCTCCTGTAGAAAGGTGTTTTGATGACACATTAAAGGTGGCTTTCACTCACCATGCATCCCATAACATTGTATATTTTTGGAGCTCCTCTCATCAGACCATTATTTGCATATTTCTTAAAGCATAGGGAAAAGACCTCGTTTCCAGTTAATGCTTTCTCCATCAGTAACTCATTAATTGGAGGAGCCAGCCCAGCACAGAGAGCTGAATTCCTGCAGCTAATGAAAGGCACTTGAAAGGCTGGGCTCAGGCTGTTTGCATATTTCTCAGTTTTCAGAAAGAAAACTATTCGGAGCTCTAAGGAACCTTTTATTAACCATCGGGGAAGAAATTAGCCCTTTTTCCTTGAAAAAAAAAGGAAAACAAAAATATTATTTGTAAAAGGGAAACATCTCTAGGGAAAATGAACATTCCTTGCAACGTCCAGGTGCCAGTGTTGCCGTTTGTGTTGATCAAAGTAATGGTATTAACCCTTTGAGTGCCAGAGGTTTGGCACTCGAAGGGTTAAATGTAAGGTATTCAACACATATCATACAACGATAGTGTTAGCAGTACTAATGGCCTTATCCACCAAGTAATCCAATGAGCAATTTTGGAGGGAAGATATAAAACACCCCACTTGATTAAAGTTGGGGTTTTAACCCCTCCAGTGCCAGAGACGTCTCCAACGCATTGCGAAGGAATGCTTTGGAGATCTATCTAGCATTCAATTGGTTTAAAAGTCCAATCTAAAGAAACAGGAGTTTGGAACATTTTTGTTACTCCCCTGTGGTGCAATTGGTTTGTCCAAGAAAAACGACCCCGCCCCAATCTTCATTGAGTTCAATGGGACTTTTAACCCCTTGAATCCCAGAGAGTTCTCTGTTGGAATAATTTAGTGTTCAGCTGCACAGAATGGGAATAACAAAATAAATCAGACTCCCATTATTCTAAATGGGTCTTTTAACCTCTTGAATGCTAAAGGGGGTCCCCAACGTATTGTTCGTAGACCTGTCTAGCATTCAAGGGGTTAAAACATTTCTTAAATTAACGGGGAGTCTAATATTTCCCATATGATGCAGTTGGCTTGCCCCAGAATTGCCTATTTTTTATTTTGCGGATAATGCCCTTTAATCGATTAACTTGATAGAATTGTCTCCAAGACTTTACTGTGCAATGCGCTGGCAACCTCTTTAGAATCCACAGGAGTTACATAATGTTTTAATTCAAATATGTAAACTCTTTATACAGCTTATTATACACACGGTAGATGGATATACTTTCTACATAACACACGTCTCACTAAGGTGACCGTGGATTTACTGTATAGGCCCACTGCAACTGATGTACTAAGAGGGGCCGCAAGAATTCTGGAGAACACCAACTGCAAAATAGGGACAAATACAATTAATTTAACCCCTTGAATGCTAGCAAGGTCTGAGCCGCTTAACACCCATGGGGTTAAAAGCACCATTTAAATCAATTGGAATTTGGTGAGGGTATATTTACCCCATATGGTGTCATGTGGTGGGGGAGAGATTCACTAAACCATGATAAAGAAGCGATAAAGTGGAAATGACTTCTCCAGTTTATCACTTCTCCATTTCCGATGTTATTCTATGGAGCCTATGCACTAAGCTGTATTGAGATTGGGAGATGCTAGTGAATAGGCTGTATAGAATAACGCAGGGACCAGAGAACTGATCTCACTGGAGAGGTTATCTCTATGTTATCACCTCTTTATCACCGCTGATTGAATCTCCAACATAGTTTGCATGAAAATGACCCCATTCTTCTTAGTATATTCCCCTAAATATGACCCAGATTTGTAAACGCAAACTGAACTTATTCTGGAGTAAACCAACAGCACCACAGGGGACAAATAAAAACTCTTAGTTTCTCATACACTTTAATTGAGCTTTTTAACCCATTGAATGCTAAGAGGTCTCCAATGCATTGCTACGCAGTGCATTGGAGAGCTCTTTAACATTTAAGAGGTTAAAACCCCAGTTTGATGTAACATGATTTTTAATTTGTCCCCTAAGGTGCAGTTGGTTTACTCCAGAATACCTTCAGTTGCTTTATACATGTGGGCCACATATAGATAGATAGATAGATAGATAGATAGATAGATAGATAGATAGATAGATAGATAGATAGATAGATAGACAGACAAACAGATGTACTGGATCACACCACACCTTGGCCCTAGGGCAAGGCAATAATCAGCCCCATTATAATAAGACTATGTATTGAAAATAATGTGACCCAACTCTGTATTTAGTGTTTCCTTAAAGGGATAGTAATACTTAAAATGTAAAAAATGTTGTAAGCTTTATCCCCCTGAATAAAACGAAGCTACTCCCACTGCTGAGAGTTTTTTTTATTTAAAAGTTATTTCAGCTTAAACTTGAATTTGTTTAGGTGAAGTATCATAGTGACTTGTAATTGTAGAGTGGTGTTGTTGCTACACCATCCTATGGACAGCTCTGATCAACTGACCATAAATCTCCATTTGATGGCGTAGCAACAGAGCCACTGTATAATTTCAGGCCACTGTGATACTGCACCTAAAGTTCAAGATGAATCTGAAATACCTTTTAAATAAAAAACCGCTCAGCAGTGGAAGTACGCTTATTTTACTGGGGGGGATAAACACTACAATATATATTTTTTAACATTTTAAGTATTACTATCTCTTTAATAAGAGACGAGGTGAGATAATGGCGCTGGTGTAAAGAGAGTACCATGAATTCTTATTAATTTAATGGGGGGTGCTGTTAACCGATTAAATACTAGAGAGGTTTCCAACGCATCGCTTAACAATAAGTTGGAGACCCCTCTAGCATTCAAGGGGTTAAAAAGTTCAGTCCAATCCTTTGAGGGCCAGATAGGCATCCAACGCATTGCAATGCGCATTAGATACGTCTCTGGCACTATGGTGCGGTAGTGTGGCGATATTTCCCCAGTGTGATGAATGCTGATCTTAGTCCATAGGCTTCATACGATACCACAGAGAGTTCTTCACATTGGATACACGATCACACTTTATCACGCCTTTATCTCACCTTAGCTCACCCTTTGTTGTTGTTAGTACATCCGCCTCAATAATATACCTTAGTACAGACACAGAGAGCACTGCTCATGGGTTCTCACCAATACTTTACTGGAAAGTGAAGGACCCCTTTCAGAATGACTTATTGCGATAATCCATTTTCTTGAAAGAGGGATGCGACTGGTATTTTTCTTCACAGGTCCATGGCAATCATAGGGATAACTCACCCGGATGTAAGGACACGAAGTGTGTGTGTGTGTGAGTGTGTGTGTATGTGTGAGTGTGCGTTTGTATGTGCGAGTATGTATGTGTATATGTGTGTGTTTTGTGTGTGAGTGCATGAGTGTGTGTATGCGTGAGTGTATGTGCGTGTTTGTATGTGTGTGAGTGTGTGTTTGTATGAGTGTGTGTATGTTTGTGTGATTGCATGAGTGTGTGCGTGAGTGTGCTTGTGTGTGTATATGTATGGTTGTATGTGTTTGTATTTATGTGTGTGTGTGTGTGTGTGAATGTGTGTGTATTTGTGTGTTTTTATATGTGAGTGTGTATGTATGTGTGTGTGTGTGTGTGTGTGTGTGTGTGCCTTGCATGTTTGCCAGCGTTTGGGTATTTGTGTGTCTCAGTGTTTGTTAAAGGTGAGCGCATGTGAGATATTTTATACAACCCCTTAGTTAGATAGTACTTATAATGTTTTCCTATACAGAAGAGTTCACTATTTAATTGGGAATATAGACTGATCCCAGAAAACATTAATGTCTAACCCAGGACCTGCTATCCATACATTACAACAGGAAAGTCCATACACACATCAGTGGATATGAGCAGGTAAGTTTCACACCTTCCACCCAGTCTTCTAAGCAGACCCTCTTCCCACTGATCTACCAGATACTTTCAACAGGGATAAGAACCGCTTCTTTGTCCAAGTCCTGTGTCTCTCATCATCCCAGGGGAAACCCTATCAGCCCTGTTTGCTGGCTTATAAAAGCTGGGGACGTTTTCTTAGGAGATTGTTTTTCCTTTCTGAAAACACTTTGCTTTGCACAATGAACAAATTAATTATATTCATGTCATTTATATTGCATCACACACTTTTCAATGATTATAATTAAAATAATTAATTGTACTTTGTTTATTATATAAAGCAGTCATATGTATGGTAACCATATGACACAATCGCAACTATTATTGTTATTATTTTATTATTGACCGTGCAAACTGCTTTGCGATGCTGTGCCCACCCCTCTGGCACTCAACGGGTTGATACTATTAACCACTAAAGGATCAGATAATTAACTGGATACACAAACACACACACACACACACACACACATTTACATTATACATACACATACACGCATATGTACATTATACACACACACATTTACATTACACACACATATTTACATTATACAAACACATGCACACACACACATATACACATATTTACTTTATACATACTCATGTAAACACACACACACACATTTACATTATACATACACATGCACACACACACACACACACACACACACACACACACATTTTTACATTATATACACACACACATATATTTACATTATACATACGCATACACACACACATACATATTTATATTATACATACACATGCACACACATACACATATTTACATTATACATACACACACACACACATTTCATCATACATACACATGCACACACACACACACACACACACACACACACACACACATATTTACATTTTACATACACACACACACATACACACATATTTACATTATACATACACATACATACACACACACACACACACAGACACACATTTACATTATACACACACACACATATTTACATTACACATACACATGCACACACACACACACACACACACACACACACACATATTTACATTATACACACACACACAGACACACACACACACACATACATTTACATTATATATACACATGCGCACACACACACACATTTACATTATACATACACATGCACAAACACACACACACACACACACACACATATTTACTTTATACATACACATACATACACACACATATTTACATTAAACACACACACACACTCACACACACACACATATTTACATTATACATACACATACAAAGACACATATTTACATTATACACACACACACATTTACAGTATACACACACACACACATATTTACATTATACATACACATACATACACACATATTTACATTATACACACACATACACACACACATACACATATTTACATTATACATACACATACATACATACACATATTTACATTAAACACACACACACACACACACACATATTTACAGTATACACACACACATATTTACATTATACACACACACACACACACACACACACACACACACACATATTTACATTATACATACACATACATACACACATATTTACATTATACACACACATACACACACACACACACACACACATATTTACAGTATACACACACACACACACACTTACATTATACACACACATTTACATTATACACACACACACACACACACACACCACACACACACACACACACACACACACACACACACATATTTACATTACACATACACATGCACAGACACATAAACACACATACACATACATAGACACACACATACATACATACAGACAGACACGCACACACACACACACACAAACAAACAAACAAACATAAAGACACACACAGACATACACACACATACATACATACATACACACACACACACACATACAGACACATACACACGCACACATCAATTTCTGGCTCAGCACTCAGGCCCTGTCTCCATGGCCAGACAGCACCAGGAGCCAAAAGAAACGAGAAGCACTGAAAGCTGATCCTGTGGGAGCCGGGAGAGGGTAAGGCAAGTTCTCCAAACACACGCACATGCCCTGCACTCAGGACCCCAGAGCACTGTATAGGTGGGCTTGTTATGGAGAACTCAAGCTCCTCTGCTGGCTGGCAGCCTGGCAACACAACCCATCTAGTTCTGTATGCGAGTGTGCGTGTTAAATATTATTCTTTATAAAATATATTGAAATATTGTAAGCTTAGAATAGTAGTGGGCAACGTGAGGCTCTCCAGCTGTGGAGGACTTCAACTTGTCCATTCTTGGCCTAGGGTGCCTGACTGCCACAACTATCAAATTGGAGGCTCATGAGAAAACACTGGTCCACTTTTCTGCTCCAGCTGTCTTTATAAAGGCTCCTGCATGGAGTCGAAACGTTGACTAACATATTGTCAATTTTCAGTAAACTGTTTAAGTACAAGTCAGCCACTGAGGTTAAATTTAAATGCTGGCATAATCATTGAGATATTTTATGCTCAGACCATTGAACGCTAGAGAGGTTCCCACAAGGATGGACCCTGTGATTGAGGGCCCGGGTACAAAATGATTTGTGCCCCCCCCCCAATCCACTGCAAACTACTGAAAAAACTAAACATTTTATATTTTTCACCATTAAATGGTCCCCTAAAGTTGGCAGGGCCCCGAATCTTTGCACCTGCTGCAACACTGATAGTTTAGCCAATGGGTCTCAGTGTGTTGGAGACACCTCTGACATACAAACGGTTAATTAATAGTTAGAGCTTCAACTGCACCCGGCTTGATAACTATAGTAAACTCATATAAGCACTTATGTCACACACAGGCTACCTACCTAGTGGTCTATCTATCTAGCAGTCTATTTGTATTGTATATCATTTGTGTGAATGCTGATAATTACCCACTAGCCTGTAAGGCACTGCTGAGAAACCCGACGTCTTTCATCTGTTTAGGACTACAATTCCCATCATGCTCGACCAGTCGTTGGTTGGCTGAGGATGATGGAAATTGCATTTTTGAGCAGCTGAAGGGCTTTAGGTTGCGCATCAGTGATCGAAGGGGTTAAACCAATGTTTGCTGTGTATATATATATATAATATCCTCCTTAACCCTTTGACTACCAGAGAGGAATCATTCGCATACCTATCTGGCACTCTAAGGGTTAACTGGAATGACCATAGGGGTGAGCAACTATTTTTAAATCAGCAGGCGTTGTTTAACCCTTCGAGTGTCAGAGGGTTGTAGAATGCGTCCTTAACCCCTTGAGTACCAGTGAGTTTATCAACAAATTGCAACACAATGCGTTGAATACCCCTTTGGCATTCAAAGGGTCAATAGCACTGGGATACAGAGAAAGGCAACACGGTCGATTTGGACGTCTTTGGGTAAGATTGATATTGAAATGAATGAAATGGTGCTTGGACTTATAGGTGGAATTCCTAGAGATGGAACATAAAAATTCGCAGCTTCACCTGCCTTTAGGGAACAGTCTCCCAACATAAATATTTCATGGCAAATTCCTGACCAAATCCACTATAACTCACTCAGCGCCGCCTTTCTACACAATAAATACTACCTCCTTTTTCACTACAATGTAAACCATGGAGGTAAAATAGAGGGTTTTCCATTTAAATGTTTAAACATCCTGTAAATACCATCACTTATTAGGGATAGACTACACAGAGCGTGAGCAGGGTCCTGATTTAATTAGACACTAAATAATCTGTACTCTTATAAATTATAAATTACCCCAAGGCCTGTAAATAGAACACGTATTGGAGGATTGGATTTCATTGGAATTAATCATTTCTGATACTCCGACAAGCATTGGAAACGGTATGATAAATTCCCCCAGCTGAGGAGCTCAGACCTATAGGTATGAATCATTGGAGGCTTTACTTATTCGATTTGGATAAAGAGCACAGCAAAATCAGATTATTTCTAGCTCCGTTAACCAAGGATTTGCTGTTGCCACGCAAGTCCCTTTGACGTGGAACTGTGAATAATGAAAAGGCTCAAATAACCCATTGAAGACCATAAGTGTGTTCAATATACATCACGCTCTGGTTCTCAAGAGGTTAAAGAAACGCTGTCACCTAAAATGAACTGATATTAAGTACCATATACTGCATTCCCTTTTTGTTTGAGGCCTAAAATCTAGTCTTATACATTATCTATGGGGGCAACCATATTTGTGTTATGCAGGACTCCCTGTCTCAAATGACTATAGTAATATTGATAGGTGCCTCAGAAGTGATAGTGTGGGATTGTATGTAAACAACCCGAGCGAAGTTAACATTTCTGTAAACAAGAGGAATAGGATATATTCTCAATGAATTAATTACTTTAGCTTTTGTTTCTCATTACCTATAATGAAAACCAAATTAACCTAATTGTGACAGTCTACATCTGCATTAACCCTTTGAATGCCCCTCTGGCACGCAAAGGGTTACAAAGCAAATTTAGGATTCTAATTTAGGAATATAACGTGAATAATGTTTACAGTTGCTAGCTGTATGTACTTTATATTAACCCTTTGAGTGCCCGAAGAGTATGCAAGGAAGTGCAGAGCAATGCGTTGCACACATTTCTGACACTCAACGGGTTAACGTTTATCAATGAATTTCAGTTAGGTGTTAGTGTCGCTTTAATGTACAAATTAAACGTGTAAAGTCAGCACTTAAAATTGCATTAAAATATTAGTGTGGTTATTTTAACGCCCTGGATACTAGAGAGGACCCCAAAGCATTGGAGAGCGATGCACTGGGCACCTTCTTGGCATCTAAGGAATTGTAGAGTTAACACGTCGAATACTTCACTGGGTTCCAACGCAATTGACACCTAGAACCCAATGAGTTAAATGCCCGCCCTCCAACTAAACCGTACAGAGAAGCAGTAATGTGCGAATTAATGATTCTATTATCTATTCGTATAGCTGCTGGCTCTTGTCATTTAATGGGAAAACCATAAAATATGATCGTACTTTTTATAGGTCATTCTTGTCCCAGATGTCAGGAAAAGCTGTCTGAGGACAATTAAAACATAGGGCCAAATGAATGAAATAAAAAATGGACCATAAGCAACAAATAAACGTTTCTCAGACTACTTGATTTTAACCCTTTGAGTGTCAGAGGGTGTACGCAATCAATGCATTTAATATAGCTTTTAAGTGTCAGAGGGTTACGCAACGCATTGAAAAGCAATGCGTTGCGCACCCTTCTGGCACGCAAAGGGTTACTGGGTGTGCGCGCCAGAAAGATATCAAACGTGTTCTATTGTAATACATTGGATACCTTTCTGGCACTCAAAAGGATCCTCCCCTGTATGGGCACGCGAGGCATTGCATAACAGTGGGTTGCACACTCTGGGATCCTCAAGGGGTAACAGAAGAACTACCTCCCTATGTATTCTTCAGTAGTCAGCTATATCGATATCTTTTTAAATTTGCATTTGATCTCTGTTGTAGTTCATTTCTAGTTGTTTCGGTTTACAAGTTTACAAATTGACCTTTACAACCGTTCAGGTAGAGTGAGGCTCAATGTGAGGAGGTGTGATCTAGACCAGGGGTTCTTAACCCGTGCCCTCTGTGGCCACTAACAGGCCAGGACTTAGAAATTCCCTTGCTAGAACACAAGTGTGTTGATCAGAGGCTCATTCACATTGATTAACTCACCTGTGCTTTCACAAGGAAATCATCAAATCCTGGCCTGTTAGTGGCCATTGAGGGCTCCGGTTGAGAACCACTGATCTAGACTTCACAGAGATCACTGTATACAGGAAAGTGCAGATATAATACTCCATTATATAGAGATAGATGTACCTAACTGCTCTGTTAGGGAGGCATGCCTAGGTAACATGCACTTTGACGTAAGAGTACAAATGAACACATTGGGGCCTATGTCAATTTCACGGCAAAACGACTGTGCATTATTTGTAAAATGAGCCCCTTGTATGCTAAATAGGTCTCCAGGATATCCCTGTGTAATTCATTGTACTGTTCCTTAGTTGTTCCATTTGTGTCTATTAGCAAGGTTCTTCTAGCATCCTATTATCTCTATAGACACATAAATTATACAATCGCAGAGAAGAAGCAACAACTTGAAACCGTGGTGAGATTTTAACCCTTTGAGTGTCAGAGAGGTATACAACGCATTGCGCAATGCGTTGCATACCTCTCTGGTTCTCAAGGAGTTAATACGACTCTACCAGCATCAGTATTACATACTTATAGCTGCCTTACTGCACTGCCTGAAAAAAGTGACGCGTGTGTCCCTGTGACAATCGCAGCTCGTGATGCCTGTGTGAAATGTCCCATATCATGCGATGATTGACAGCTCATGATTTACCATTTACTGTCGCTGCGATAATGTCGCATGTGCGGAAGGGCCTTATATTATTGTCTGTTAGTTGCTTGTCTATATAAACTAATTGATCAGTTCCTGGGCAAAACGGTGACACTATATATAACAAATACAATCGTTTGATACAAGTAGGGCTTTTCATAGTCTGAGTGTCATGGGGTGAGAACGCTTGTAGAGCTATGAGTTGCTTTCTCCTCTGGCAATCAAAGGATTAACCCCGTGAGTACTAGATATGTATTTCATACTTTGTGGATCTCTGATTTAGAGATCTCCCTAGTAAAAAAATGAATAAATAATGAGTGGCTTTTAATCGTTTATGACTTAGGACACCCCTAATTACTGAGGCTGATTTACTAAAACAAACTGGACCAATTCCGTGGAAACTCAGCAGCCCCATAGGGCATGAGTAAGATGTCCATTTATTTTAAACGGGACGTTCAGCCCTATAAAAGCCCCATTTACATGAAGAAGATTATCTGGAGTGTGGAATTGCTTTTATGGTGTATGCAGTTGGTTTTGTCCCCGGGCCCAGAATCACTCATTTGAGCACTGGGCCTATGTATACATAGAACAAATATGCCCCCACCCTTTAGCTGGTGTCTGTGCCAAGTGAAGGGAAGCTATTGCCTTTGTTATCACTCTTGTTAGACCAATTATCGCTTTTAAGTTTTATCATTTTGTTCTGAGATAAGAACCCTTCCCTTTTCTGTTCACATAGGTTCTTATCTCATCGTTGTTTACCTCAGTTATGACACAGAAACAGGGGTCAAATAGGTATGTATAGCCATAGGGAAATCACATTTAGTATACTGTGAGGCTAATGCATCTACTCAGTATTTTGTACAGATGCTGAAAAAGACAGTATGACATTTAAACGGCTATAATACCTTTATAGTTTCGGATTATATTTTGCCTCTGAATTTCTACAATTTTAATACCCACCTTGTAACCCGTTACGGGCAAGATGAGTTAACCCTTTGAGTGCCAGAGTCCCTTCTGGACGTCAAAGGGTTAAAAGGTTAATGTTGAATTCTATTACATGTAAGTGAACAAAAAACAATGTAACATTATTAGATACTATTATTAAACTTAAAGGGACAGTAGCCATTTATTGTGATTTTAGTATTCTGAAACTGCAAACTATGGAAAGTCTACTTGTCTATAGTTGTTTACTTATTGTTTTTTTATCTTTACATTTTTAACACATTAATCTCACTAAATCTCTCGTCAGTCACCATCAAAGCAGGACAGTGAAACAATGTAACACTGTTCCTGCAGCACCGAGTGGTCTGTCTTTACGCTATCTTTTTATATTGTATCAATAAACCTTCATTCGTAGTCCCTGACAGAAAGCTCCCTGGAACAGTTCCCAAGCAGGTCAATGTCACAGAAGTATAAAAAAATAGGTGACGATGAAAAGCAAAACAATACAAAGTATAATGAATTTAACTTCACATAGTATGACATTTCAGAAGTGAAATAAGGGGTTACTATTCCTCTGGCTAGATAAACAATTTCCCTCTGCACTGCTCAGTTGTCAGTAGTACACCATCCTGATCAGAAACTGAAGACTGCAAATGATTGCTTTCCCATTTAAAGTGACAGTAAATATCTACATCTTGCCCTGTGATTTGCAGAAACACTCGTTTAACTATGTATTGACCTTTAATAACAAACTATTAATTGTCACTTTTTATTTTAAATAAAATGATGTATCTACTATCCATAAGAAGACTGATGTCCTCGTGAGAACTGAGGGGAGATACAGTAAGGTGTGATGAAGACTAGCTCTCTTCTCCAGTGATATACAGTCTCAGTTCCTATGTTATTGGATGAAGCCTATGCACTAATATTTCTCAAATGAGGTAAATCTTAGATCATAGGCTTCATAAAATTACAAAGGAATTGGAGAAGTGATATAATCGGATAATGTATCTCTTCTTTATCACACTATAGTGCATAACCTCCTACACTAAGGTTACATAGATAAGTAATAAAGAGGAGATCGCTTATACAATGTGATAAGCTCTGCAATGGGTCTATGCACTAACGTGTGATAAGGAAGTGACACAGTGGAGATGAGGTCTCCAGTAATATCTAATCTTCAATTCCTATGTTATTCTACTGAGCCAATGCACTAAGATCTCTCTCACTTGAGAATTTTTAGTGCATAATTTCCATAGAATAACATAGGAGTTTGTAAAGATATCACTGGATAAGTAATTTCCACTTTATCTCCTCTTTATTACACCTTTGCCCAAGTTTTATGTAATACTATGTAGCCTACATCAGTGGTTCTCAACCCGTGCCCTCAGTGGCTACTAACAGGACAGGATTTGAGAATTTCCTTTTAGGGAACAGATGAGTTAATCAATGTGAATGAACCTCTGATCAACACACGTGTTCTAGCAGGGAAATTCCTAAGGCCTGGCCTGTTAGTGGCCACTGAGGGCACGGCTAAGAACCTCTGACCTACATACATCCTTAAAGTGGATGAATCTGAGTCCATAGGATTCATAGAATAGTATAAGAATTAGAGAGTCTATCACATTGGAGAAGTCATCTCCTATGGATCTCTTTATCGCCTCTTTATTACACCTTAGTGCATTCCCCCTGCCAGTCATTCTGGAGTAAGCCAATTGCACTGTAGGGGTCAAATACAAATTCCCAAAGTGATAATGGATTTAATCGGTCTTTAACCCCTTTCTAGCGTTATTATTAGCCTTATTTACATCAACAGTAATTTTTATTTGTCTCCTATAGTGAAATTGATTTGCCCTAGAATTACTCAAGATCTTCTTAGTCTATTAACTTAATCGTTCTTCATTTCATACCACTGTAAGGATTAACACACACACACACACACACACACACACACACACACACACACAAAAAAAAAAAAAAAAAAAAAAAAAAAAAAAAAAAAAAAGATTAAACCAGCGGCACCGTCATAGGGGGACAAAGTAAAATTCCTA
Organism: Rhinophrynus dorsalis; assembly: GCA_037306005.1. Classification (NCBI taxonomy): domain Eukaryota; kingdom Metazoa; phylum Chordata; class Amphibia; order Anura; family Rhinophrynidae; genus Rhinophrynus; species Rhinophrynus dorsalis. Next base: position 498,824,138 of record CM074718.1, on the reverse strand, counting down.
AATTCCCAGGCACTTGAATAGAACTTTGTAACCCCTTGAATGCTAGAAAGGTCTCCAATTTATTGCTCCTCTAGGGGTTAAAAGCCCAATTTAATTTAACAGGAATTTTTATTCGTTCCCTACATTGCAGTTGGTTGACTCCAAAATATATATGGGCCTTAGTGACAAGAAAATAACACAGCGCTGATGGTTTGACACCTCTCAGCCGACCATCAATCCACAGACTGTAAAGGAATCCAGAGACTGGGAATTCTACTTGTGTACATATCCTGTGAATGGACAGAAGATGTAAATGGTTTATTTTTGAGGATTTGACAGGGAAAGAAAATCAACACAAGATAATTATCGATATTTCTTTTTCAGTGTCAGGGGGGTGGACAATGCATCTGACTCTCCAAGGGTTCAAATAAATTACAGTAGGGATGCTAATCGGTGTGTTTCTTTCTATGAGGCACTAGTTAAAGGTATCAACTGGACTATATTTGCCTCATGCGTTTATTCATATGTGCATACGTTTTATGAATGAGCATAAACATAAAGTTATTACAGGCTGCATGGTATATAGTGTACTTGTTGCATTGGTCCATATGTATAAAAGCAAACTGGAGGTATTCTGGAGTTCATCAACTACACCATATGGGACAAATAAAAATCCCTAAATTCTCATGACTTGAATAGAGCTTTTTTTAACCATCTGAGTGCTAGAGATGTCCCTCCAATGCATTGCCTCGCAACCCATTGCCTCTCTAACATTCAAGGGGTTGTAAACCCAGATTATGGTACCATATTTGTTAATTGTACCCTATGGTGCAATATGGACCAATGTTTTCTTTCACATGACAAAAAAATGATCTTGCAAGATAAGCGTTTTACCATTTGGAGTCGATTAAGAGCAGAAGGTGAAATAGTACGATTTTTCACTGGGTGTCTGTAAAAAAGATAATAATAATAATAATAATAATAATAATAATAATCCAATGTTTTTTAAACATGCACACAGGGTTCAATCAGACACGAACTTAGATGCTGTTGTGATAATGACGTCACCATTTTCCCCTTGCAAACTTGATATTGTAATAATGATGTCACAAGTTTTTTTTCTTGTGAATTGCAAGTGAACTATTTGTATTACCATTTGATGCCGGAGAGACCCCCAATGCAGAATATTCTTGCAACCAATGTGGTTAATTTGGACGTCATTCCAGTATTATATGGAACGTAAGTAACGGTTCTTATTTACATATCGTCATTTGTATATAATGGGACTTTGACACAGATATGAACTTACTTGAAATTAGTAGCTAATGGGGTGACCCCCTCTCCCCGTACACTAAGCTTTTGAGGACGGGGGGGGGGGGGGGGGTGCGCAGCGCATTGCTACTCAATCTGTTGTGTACCCGTCTGGTCTTGAAAGGGTTAACCCTTTGAGTGCCAGAGGGGTATGGAAATGCATTCCGTTCCCCTCTGGCACTCAAAGGGTTAATCAGCGAATTAACCAAATCAAGAAAATCAATCTTAAGGGTACACATATATATTTTATTTGCAGGCAGTTCGATCACTTTGTACGCTGCGGAGTATGTTAATAGATTTTTAAAACCAATAAATACAAATATATAATCCTGGTGATAATTCACTGCAAGGTCTGGTAACGGTTCGTCCGATTTCAGCTATATGGCGATCTCCAGAGTAAGTGAAAATGTCAGACTGAATTCACTTCTAGCATAAATTGGAAGAATTACATTAACCTCTTCACCTCTGGCCCCAGCAGTGGCACCGTTTATACAGAGGCAGCGATAACAGACCCCACAGTTGTTTGAAGGTCTGCAGATTAAGAGGCAATAATGTTCTCAAAATCTGTCAGGGATCAAGGGCCCGGAATGAGGGGAGGTTGGTGGGCCCTGCTACATAAATATTAGTAGAGTGGAGCAATTCAGGGCTGCACATTACAAGCTCTGAGGGCTGCCTGGCGACTTGCTCATTCTAGTCTGAAAAGCATATGACGTCAAATATTCTGTAGCAGGGAACAATTGACCATTTGAGTGCGTTGGATACCTCTCTGGCGCTCAGATAGTTAAAGGCTATGCCTTTATGGACCACAGGTGTTGAGCAATGCATTGATTCGCAAAGTGTTGCTCGCGCGTTCTGGTCCTTAAAGGGTTAACACATTGGGTGTCAAAGGGTGTGCAACGCTTCGCACAACCCTCTGGAGACCAGTTTTTTCTTTCTTAACCCACTGAGTGCCAGAGGGGCGCGCAACACATTGCAAAACCCTCTGGCACTCAAAGTGTTTTTAATCATCTTCCAGGGCAATATAAAAATAAGAGTTACTCATTAACCCTTTGAGTGCCAGAGAGGTATCCAGAATGTGTTGGCTACCTCTCTGGCGCTCAAAGGGTTAAATTGTTGTTTCACGAGGCACTGAAGCTGAATGAAGCCATTATGTGATTTACTAGCTTCAACATCGAAGTATTCCAGTTGAGGTAATGGTTAACTTGAGCCCCACAGCTGTTGTTGGACTATAAGTCTTATCATCATGGTGGGAGCTGTAGTCTAGCAACAGCTAGGGAGCCTTACGTTGTCCACGACTAGTGTACAGTATTGACTGCAGTTAGAGTTGTCAGATCATCCCTTAAAAACTGGATACATATGAAACATGCCTGCTGCAGGGATGCATGGGAAGCACTGCATTCCAGTAATAACAGCCACAGCCCTGCAGCCGGTATTTGTAATATTTGTCCTGTTTTGAAATGGATGAACTGGCAACCCTAGGAGGAAACCGAGGAGACAGTAAACATATTTTGTGGGTTTCTTGGAAAGCTCAGCGCTCCATCTAGAAATTCTTGGTTTACTATAACTTACCATAAACCGCAACCAATTTATAGTTAATATGCGGTTTCTACATTAAGTTTATAAATCAAACATTATAAATGAGCAATATGTTTGAACAGCTGTGGCTTTTAATATGCCATACAACTATCAGAAATAAATATTTAATGTATGGTAGGGATGCCATCACATGCCTTTAAAAGTAGACACATAATAGCAATGCCTTCTGCAGGACTCCATTGGTTAATTATTAGGTTTAATTAGTTTCCATGTATAAATGCAACCCTAATGTAGGAACATATTTAACCCTTTCAGAGTAAGATTGATATGGATTACTTCATGTGGACATTATCCCTATTATACCTTGGAATAAGAGGACACACACGGTTCCTGTGTGCTGAACAATTGCAAGTGTGTATAGAAGGGTCTTCGCCTCAATGTGTTAACCCTTTGAGTGCTAGAGAGGTATCCAACGCATTGCGTTGCAATGCGTTGAATACCTCTCTGGCATTCGAAGGGTTAATAAATTAACTTACCCCTATATGCGTACTGATTATTAACCTTTCGTGTGCCAGAGAGCCATCCAACGCATACCTCTTTGGTGCTCAAAGGGTTAATATATAACCTCAGAAAGTAAAAACACACACACACACGTGTGTTTAAATTCAAGACGCAAAGAGTTGCAATTCTGGATCAAACCAACTGTACTATAGGGGAAAAAATAAAAACACATAATTCCCATTGATTTAAGTTGGGTTTAGCCCTTGAATGCTATTGAGGTCTCCAGTGCATTTCCAAGCCATGAGTCGGGGACCTCAATAGCATTCAAGGGTTAAAGACTAAGTTTAAATGATTTGGGATTTTCATTTCTCCCTTATGTTGCAGTTGGTATTGCACATCTGTACCGTAATAAATTGCACCTATAGGATAGTTTACAATAAACGAAATACGAGCAATTCTGGAGCAAACCATAGGAACACATCAACATTTATATTAGTTAAATTGGCCTTTTATAAACCCATTGAAGGCAGCGGATGTATGTAAGACCTTTCTAGCCTTCAAGGGGGTCACAAAAGCCTCATTTGAGTCTATGGAACCTTTTGGAATCGCCCCCCAGTTTCAGTTGGTTCTCCACCTTTTCTTATTGAATATAGCCCTGAATATCATATATGCCTATGCTCAGTATATAATATTGCCTTCCATGTACAAGCTTGTAGATCCCACCTTGTCATATTACTCTTGGTTAGTCCACGATGTATCACAACTCATAAAAATAATCAGTGAAGGGATTGTTTTTTCATAGATTAACCCTTTTAGTGCCAGAGGTGTGGTGAAAGCAATGTCCTGCAATGCGTTGCCCACCCATCTTGCACACACAGAGTTAATACTCGGGATGGGGTTTAGGCGTTAGTTTTAACCCCTCTGGCACACATGGGTGAAGTCTCAGGGATTTGACCTAAATCTCAGGGTCTCAAGGTGAAGGACAAAATTCTCATGGTGAGAGTCTAGTGTTGTCTACTATATTAGGATGGGCAACGTGAGTCCCTTCAACTGCTGTCAGCTTGCAGGGAATGATGGGAGTTGTAGTTCTTCCGTAGAGTGGTGTTGGTTTGCTCCACACTTCCACCATTTTTCTTTTGAACATACGACCCGAATTTGTTGCATGTTAATTGTCTCATGAGGACTGGCTGGAACACTTATTAGTTAAAACAAGAAGAGAAAGACTGCAGAATAGATACATTATGGGGAACTTTAAGAGTTAATATTTCAAACACTTCCAGTTATGGCCTCTGTGAAACGCCTTCAAGTCAATATACATATGCAATGCAAAGCGCCCAACGGATTGAAGAAATATTAACCCTTTGAGTGCCAGAGGGGTACGCAACGCATTGCTTTGCAATGCGTTGCGTACCCCTCTGGCACTCAAAGGGTTAACTCTCTGCTTGCAAAAGATGTGCAATGCTTTGCACACCCAAATAGCACTCACGGGGTTAATAGATGGAAAAAAGCAATGTGCTTGCCCTCCGTGGCATCAATAAGGTTGGTATGAAGAAGAAGGGTATCAAACGAAACGATGAAATGCATTACACATCTCTCTGGCAATCGCAAGGTTAATAGGTAACAGAAAAACTATACAGAATGCGTTGAACACAACTGGTACTTTCTCACTCCTATGCAAATAAGTATACGTTTTTAATTATTTGGCTGTTTAATTGCAAAACATCAGCAGGGACTATTCTGAAACACTATTTAACCTCTTAAGCACCAGAGGGGTGAGCAACGCTAGTACATAAGGGTTTAAGATTTTCTCTACCAACGTGGCTTGGATCCACACTTCAGAGTGCTCTCTGCTGGGTCCATATTGCTGGAAACCGGTTAGTAAAATGTCCCCTCTCCACTCCCTATAACGCCCCCAATTACTTGCTACGGTGTAAACCATGGACTGCCGAATCTAGAGAGGCCTCCCTTGTCTCTCCATCTGTTGGAGACTACAACTCCCATCATTCCCAACCTGTAGTAGTCCACAACAGCTGGAGAGCAAAATGATTACTACATTCATCTTGTATTCAAAGAGTTAAGTATTTTAGTTTCCCTTGCTTTTAGTAATTCCCAGGACACTAAAATCGCAGTCCCCTTCCAGAATCCAGACCGAGCTAGATAGAGTCAACTAACACATCCCTACTGCTGTGTAATTGCTATCTGGAGACAGGAAGGGGGGAGTCAGATTTCACTAATTATTTTTTTCTAAGCCTCCTAATTAGGACTAATTAGTAAATAAAACTTTTTGAAGTCCAGTTTGTTTTCCCGGATATCTCCTAATTTCTTTATATCCGAAACATACTGATGCACACGATTTGTGAGCAAATCTATATCACTCCCCTCCATTACAAACATTATTTGTGACCTGAGTGCCCTGATACTGTTTGTTCTTTACTATATAGTCAGGGAATCTGTACAATACATAGTTCCTATGGGAAATAAAACTGCAATTCAAATTTCCCTGTTATATAAAATGACGCAAGAAAATCATCTTAAAGGAGCAGTACATGTATCACGAAAAAAGGTACCCTCCAGCTCTGGGATAGTTTTCATTCAAACATTATTACAGGTCATACATAAATCCAGCGATGGTTTAATGAACATTAAGCCCAAAAATGAAAATGGTCTGTATAATTTTAAATGTCATATACTTACAGCTAGCATCTGTTGGATCCCACAAATTCAATCCTAAACTTGTATTTTAATTCATGTATAGACTCTCCTATATAGACACAATTTGGTTAATGGTTTGTGCATAGCTAATGTTGTTAATATATACGAATATTAGTATCAACTGCTGTTCTAGACAATAAAACAATATCACTTCTGAGACAACTATCAATATTGTTATTGCAATGTGGGCCCTGGAAAAGATATCAAAGGCAGGGTTGGATTTCCCAAAAGGCAGAGTAAGCAACTGCCTAGAGGGCCACATTTTGAGGGGAGTCTCCACTGTGCTGGTCACACCCACATTCTGAGTTGTGGGTGCAGTCAGTGCAATCTCAAAGTCCTGCACCAGTTTTATACCCCTTTACAAATTATTATTTAATCCCTTGGATGCTACAGAGATATCCAAATAATTGCAAAGAAATGTGATGAAGTTCTCTCTAGGAACCAGGGGGTAACAGATTATTTTGATCTTGCTTGTTATAGGCCAAGAGTATTTTTGTATCATAAAATAGTGGATGGGAGTAGGGTGGGGCCATGTGAGGAATGTGGGTGTGGCTATGGCTGGAGCTAAGGTCACCTAGAATGCCTTGTCTAGTGGCCCTTGGCAATGGGAGCTCCCAGGGAGAGTAGATAAAACTAAATTTTAGGCCTCACAAAATAAATAAAGAATATTTACAGATGCTATCATGGAACATAATGCAATATGTGTGTATAACCCCAGATTATTTTTAAGTGTTAGTGTGCCTTATAATTTTTGTTGATGTACTTGATGTCACAGAGCATTTTGCTTCAGTGTCTCTTAAAGAAACACTAAAATGTAAAATTAAATTAGTTGATATACCATTAAATATAATGTACTTAAAGCTAGAGCTGTAAAATGTATTTATTTTAGATCCCTAAAATATAATCCTAAATGTATTTTTTTAGTGCATGTGTAAACTGTGCTGTATAAACCTTATTTGGTTAATTTTGCATCTGCTGTTTGTAATGAGAGAAATAAGACAGTTAATGTATTGTGTTAGAATCTACTGGTCTTCTATTCAGACAGGCTGGTCCCCTATAATTGTACTTTTACAGACAATAGTGTGCTATAGAGGTTTACCAATATATCCAAAATTCAAGTCAAGAAGGTAAGTATAAAAATTAGAGTATATTCATAAGAAAGGCAAGTATAGAAAATTGAGTTTATTCATATATAATAATAAAAACTTGGAGGACACTTGCTTTTTGTTCCGCACACAGCTAGATATGGTTATGGCAGATACAATGGATACTTTTAAGAGAAGATTAGATCCATTTTTTTCAAAAGGGAACATACAGGGTTATACTGTGTATCAGTAGGCAAAACAAGAAGGTTTGATAAAGACTAACTTATTGGGCAGCAGGATAACTATATAATCTTCATGTCTCGAGTGCCATAGGAATATTACATTATAACTGACACAAGATGGGTGGGGGTATTCACTAAGGCATGATAAAAAGGTGATAAATTAGAGATGACTTTTCCAGTGATATCACTTCCCCAATTCCTATGTTATTCTATGGAACCAGTGCACTAACATTTCTTAAGTTTTGGAGATGGTAGTGCATTAGCTCCATAGATAACACAGGAACTGGAGAAGTGTTTTCACTGGATACGTCATCTCCACCTTATCACCTCTTTATCATGCCTTAGTAAATAACCCCAACCTGTGGAAAAAGTCTCCAGTATAATTGTAGTAAAATACAAATGTGATGTGCATACTGGCCTAGAAGAATTTACACAAGTGATACACAGACACACCAGTAAGTTCGGTGAGACATACAAAAAACTTTCTAAGCTAAGTACATAATTAGTTTGCCCTTTTTTTTTCTTCTTCAGATTTCTGGATAGAGCTGTATCTCCTTTGTGCACACAAGCAATCTGTATGGCCACGGAGGCTCATTTACTGAAGAACTGGAGCAATTCCTGAAAACAAACAAACAAGAACAGCATCATTAAGGACAAATTAAAACTGCCAATTGATTTAAATTGGGCTTTTAATCCCTTGACTGCTAGAGAGGTCTTTAACACATTGCGAAGCAATGTGTTGGAGACCTCACTAGCAGTCATGGGTTTAAAATCAGTGGGATTTTTTGGATTTTTAATTTTTCTCCTCTGGTGCATTTGATTTGCCCTACAATTGCACCATTGAATTAATTATCTAATCAGCCCTCAATCTTCTCTACAGATGAACTTATGAACAGATTCATAAAATTCTTATCTATAAAAGAGAAGAATAGATATCATCAAAATGGACTCAAAATAGATCTCCAGATATATCTTTCTACACCTACAATTGCTGCACTTTCAATTGCTGCTCTGCCCAGCTCATCTGAGCTGTTTGAGGACCTTATGCACAAAAGCAAAGAGGACTAATTCTGAGGCAAACCAAATAACAGTTTGCATTCATTTAACCCTTTGAATACTTGTGGACTGTGTTGTGTACCCCACTGGCATACAAAGGGTTAAAGTGTACATGTCACCTTAAGTTTAGTTTAATAGGGAATTCAAGTCTCCTTATATGGCGTACTAACATTTTTTTCTGTAATTTTTTGGCACCTTAATGCTGGCGCATTGTGGCACTGTATGCTAATTACATGCAGACTATGCTAATTGGTCATATTCAAGGCCAAAGCTATAGCTTGCTGTGCTATTACAAACAACTCCCATCAACCCCCTGTCAGCTGTCAGGGAATGATGATACTTGTAGTCTGGTAACAGCTGGAGGGCCTCACATTGTCCATGCCTGGTCTAGATTCCTTCATAGCACAGTGTGTGGTAGTATCGGTCTGGCGCTTGCACTAATTACCATAAAGTGCCACACTGTGCCACTAATAAATAATAGCCAATTTCTCAAAAAATATTTATATTACAAATAAATGACTAGTAGAAAATGCCTAAGCGGTTTTTCATTCTCTTTAAAAGAAAAAGCAATCTTATATTATAGTTACAGGTCCACTTTATATGGGACTTTTACTCCCTTGAACGGTAGAGAGGACTCCATTGTGAAGCAATGTGTAGGAGACCTTTCTAGCATTCAAAGGCCTAAAAGCCCCATTTCAATCAGTGGGATTTTAGGAATGTAGTTATCCCCTGTGGTGCACTTGGTTTGCTCTACATTGCTTTTCACTCACATGCTACTCAGATGAACACATTTCCTGCCCACCAGCTCATTATACATTGGCTGCAGTGTTTGCAAAGCTCAGTGACATATATGGCAGTGAGAATTCAGTGCCTGGTCGCTTGTATTTGCAATCCAACTTCTAAAAACAAGGGTCCTTTTTAAAAAAAAGTGGGGTTAAAATAACGTTATTAAAGTCAAAATATTTTACACTTAATTTCCAAGGAGAGATTGCTTTTTATGTTAGTTAGAACTGTAAAAGAGAATTGTTAAACATGCCATGGTTAACACTTGGAGTGCCATAGGCAGGGCCGAATTTCCCAACAGTTAAAGTAGGCAGCTGCCTAGATCTCCACATTTTGAGGGATGCCTCAGCTGTGCTGGCCACACCCACATTCTGAATGATTCTTACAGCAGTTTATATACCCCTTTACAGGCTATTGTTTAACCCACAGCTCTCTAGCAACCAAGGGGTTAAAGCTTTTTTTTTGTCTTGCTTGTTATAAGGAAAGAAAATTTTCTGTGCTATGAACCAGTGGATAATGCTGGGGGTAAGGTCATGTAAGGAGTGGGTGTGTGGCTATGTTATTTTGTATGCAGAGAAGGGGAGAGTGAGGCAGGAGCATGGACTTGAATCATTTTGAAGAGATTTCTTAGAAGAGAGGTAGTGTCAAATAGAGGATGAGGGGCTAGATTTTATTGCAGGTGCTAATTTTATCTCTGCTTTTATCTCCAGTTTTCCCCATAGGCTTCAATAGTAAAATGTTTGATAAAACGAGTGTTAACATTTAGCACCTATAATAGAATCTAGCCCGAGAAGAGCAATTAACAAGAAATAAACTACAAGGGCTAGATTCTATTACAGGTGCTAATTTTATCACTGTGTTTACCTCCAGTTCTCCCCATAGACTTCAACAGGAAAATGTTTGATAAAACTAGAGTTAAAGGGATAGTAATACCTCATTTTATCTTTATTTTATTTTGTAGGCATTAAAAAAACATGAAGAACGATATAAGTCTTATCTCTCAAACCTTTATGGTTTAAGAGATATTCACAAGCAAAGTATCCCCCCCATGTTCAACCAGATCAGAAGGGAGGTGCCCAGGTAGACTGCAGAGAGGGACAATCTTCAATTAAGATAAGGGAAAAAGCTGAAAAACTTGTCAAGGGGGGAAGGGCTTTCATTGTTTTCATTGTAAAAAGAATGTCCCCTGCTGTTATCTGTCTGGTCTTACAACCAGATTCACATCTGAGAAGAGAAGGCTTACACTAGGTAAAAGGGGCGGGAGGGGAAACTTTGCTTGTGAATATCTCATAAACCATAAACATACCTGGGAACTCTCCGGTTTTGCCCCGGAGACTTCGGATTTTGGACTGAATTACCGGGTCTCCGGGGAAATGTGTGGATCACCGGGTGGGCAGAGTTTAAATAGAAACTCTGCCCACTTGTGCTCTGTCCTGCCTGGTTCCTCCCACTCCCCTCCCTCTTAGATACATTTTGCAGTTTTTTTTTTGTCCCGCCCCCCCTCTGAGACTAAGCCCTGCCCCTTTTATGACGCGAATCGTGTCATTTTCTTCACAGGTCGGCACTGACAGGGTTACCCTCCGGGTAGCCCTGTCTCAAAAGTTCCCAAGTATGACCATAAAGGTTTGAGAGATAAGAGTTATATCGTTCTTCATGTTTTTTTAATGCCTACAAAATAAAATAAAGATAAAACGAAGTGTTACTATCCCTTTAACATTTAGCACCTGCAATAGAATCTGGCCCCAAGAAGGAGCAGCGCTGATATTCTTTCTGTATTTATAATATTGGCCTTGCTTCAATGTTTAATGACCCCTGTTAGCTAGCTAGTCATAGCTAGGTATGAGGGCAATGGTGCGACATTAAAGGAGGCAAATGGGAATATCTCGCTTGTGTGCAGGGCGAGATTCTCATGTCGCCCTTTTTATCCAGGCGAAATGTTGATTGCGGAGTGCAGCCGTGCGATATTTCAAATGCGATCATTTAAAAGGATACAAGAACTCTAATTATGCATTGCATGTAGACCTCCTTCTGTCCCTTATGCACATACAATGCCTTTGCCCTTCTCCACTGCTCAAAATAAATACATTTATTTTTCCCATCTCAGCTAATGCCAGCTCTAATCAATGTCAGTTCCTGAGAGATGTGCCCTGCTCATGTGGCAACTGGAGCCTGACCTCAGTATCATCACAATGATCAGACTTCGGTTGTCAGGAGATTGTGAGATGTCACAAGGACCTGCAGGGTTCAGAGCTGACTTCAGTTGAGATGGGAATAATAGATGTATTTAGCACTGATCAGGGGGGCAAAGGGTTCAGGCATTGACTGCATGTATGGCTTGATAGGGAGAAAGGAGTTATGCAATCAGTGTATATTTAACCATCTGAGTGCCTCTGGTTAGATAATTTGTGTATACACCTGAGTGTTTGTTTTTTTAACCCTCCGAGTACCAGTGTATTGGAGGAGGAAAAGTCCTTAAGTTCCCTCCCATCAATCTTTTCCATAGCAGGCATAGTGGTAAGTTGTTTCACTACACATGCTTTTCTGACCAGATACAGTTGGAGCAGGGCTCCGCCCTGTAGAGACATCTAGAGGGAGGAGCTCTTAAAGGGATAATAATGTTTCATAATAAAAACAGCTCTAATTAATCATCATAGTATTTGGACTTCGGAGAGTGTTATTTCAGTTCTGTCAGAGTTGTAGTTCAGGAGTAATTCAATGACAAAGTGTCCCCGTCCCGCCCCTTTTACTGATGTAACACTCCTCAGCCAAAGCAGAAGGGAGGTGCCCAGGTAGATTGTACAGAGGGACAATCTTCAATTAAGATAAGGGAAAAACCTGAAAAGCTTGTCAAGGGGGGCAGGGCTTTCATTGTTTTCATAGGAATAAGAGTGTCCCCTGCTGTTATCTGTCTGGTCTTACAACCAGATTCATATCTGAGAAGAGATGGCTTACACTAGGTAAAAGGGGCAGGAGGGGAAACTTTGCTTGTGAATATCTCTTAAACCATAAAGGTTTGAGAGATAAGACTTATATCGTTCTTCATGTTTTTTTAATGCCTACAAAATAAAATAAAGTTAAAACGAAGTATTACTATCCCTTTAAGAAATAAAAAAGTTGAAAAAAAAGTAATGAAACATATAGGAATTTTGACTTTAAATATTAATACTCTTGCAGAATATGTAAAGTCAAAAAGGGGGTGACTGTTCCTTTAAGTATCTTGGAGACTGATAGAGTAAAAGTGATACCTTACTGGCTAACTGAGCAGCTTTTGGATGCAAACTTTCAAAATACCTTAAGTCTCCTCTTCTGTCATATTTTGATTGAAGCCTGCATACAAAATACATGACAGGTTATACACTCATGCAAATTATTTTTACATTTTAAATTCCACTTGAGGTGGAACTCTTATCACCATTTGGGCAAATCTGCATGAATGTATAACTTGTTATGTATTTTGTATGTCACAGAAGATTGTCCCTCTCTGTGATCCATCCAGACAGTCTTCCTGCTCTGAGGTGAACAGTGTTACATCAGTAAAAAGGGGTGGGAGGGGGATACTTTTTCATTGAATTACTCTTGAACTACAACTCTGACAGAATTGAAATAACACTCTCCATGGCCCAAATACTATGAAGATTAATTGGAGCTTCTTTTATTGTGAAACATTACTATCATTTGTAACACATTACTCACCCCTCTGTCTCTCCAGGGGTTAAAGTTTTTAAGCCGAACACTCTTTTTTTTTTTTTTTTTTTGGAGACTACCTTTATCTATGCCCATCTTTTTTCCATGAATACTCTATATCCTAAGTGACACACAAAAATATACTGTTTAATTCTTATACCGGCAAGTTTAGTCAAAGGCCCAAACACTGGGCTCACATAGATAAAAGTAGTGAAAATCCTAATTTAACCCTTTGAATGCTAGAGGCAGGGCCGGATTTACATTCCAGGCTCCACTAGGCAAGGCACTCTGGGCACCCTTAGCTCCGCCCATGGCCACAACCTACTCCTCACATGACCACGCCACCAGTCTCATCCACTGTTTCCTGGCACATAATATATCTTTGGCCTACAACTAGCAAGGACATAAAAGCTTTAACCCCTTGGTTGCTAGAGAGATCTCTAACGCATTGCTCCACAAAACTTTGGAGATCTCACTAGTATCCAAGAGTTTAAATAATAGCCTGTAAATGGGTGTATAAGCTTCCGCATGGATACAGAGATTGCTCTGGCCCCACCCACAATTCAGAATGTGGGTGTGGCCAGCACAGCTGAGGCTCCCCTCAAAATTTGGAGCTTTAGGCAGGTGTCTAGTCTGGCCCTGGCTAGAGGGGTACACAACAAATTGGAAAGCAATGTTTATGTACCCCTCTAACGTTCAGAGCATTAATATTAGATTAGTGAATAAAGGTTTAATATTAGATTAGTGAGTAAATTACAAAATGACTCCCTAGATCAGGGGTGGGTAGTCCACTGGTTTCTAAAATAGAAGACAAACCTGCACTCTTTTACAGGGATTGTTTCTATGTAATGTCTCTGTATTTGAACAAATATACAGCTCTTTGCTGTCAATACTATAGGACATACTTGAAAACAAGAGAAATCTCAATGTATTCTTCCTGGTAAAACATTTTTCTAAATAAAAAAAAATAAAAAATGTTAACTCATTTTTTTGGGTTGCATAGCTTTGTCAAAATATGTTTAAGTTTGCATGCCATGCCAAGCCAAAGGCTTAGTCAGGATGACTGGCATTAAAGTCCAACAACATCAACAGCTAGAGAGCCACAGGTCACACATCCCTGCCCTAATTTATAACTTGAATTTGTGAGGTAAAATCCATTTACATTATTTTGCAGGAAGTCTATGGCCTGATAAATCCCAAAATAGAACAGGAACAGCCATCTTTAAACTGTCCACACACTCCCCAGGCAATGACAGATTAAAGTGCAGGGATGGGCAGATTTCCTGTGAGTGTATCTCACATAATGAGCCCAGGAATGAGATGACAGCTGTCCAATGTTTCAGCTGCCATCCTTTCCACTAAATGACAGACATATTACTTAGAAAGGGCAAAACAAAGACAACATGATTGTTACAAAAAATGACATATTTTTAGCCTGTAGAATTATAATGTTTTAAAACTTGAAGTAAAATAAAGACTCTTTTAAATAACAACACAACCATCACTCCTTAACCCATTGAGAGCCAGAGGGGTGTGCAATGTAATACCTATGAAACCTATAGTGGGAGGGGTTTGGGGTCCTTGAGTGCTGCAAAAACATTCATGTCTGCCTTGATAAACATGATATCTGATACTAATTAAAGAGTAAGTTTGCAGAATCAGTCTTCTCAGAATTGATTCATAGAGGCCAATAGGATTTCAGATTAACGGGGGGGGGGAGGTTAGGAGGAGGTGTTGACGCTCTGTTAACTCTTTATGTTTGCTTATCCCCTGGAACTTGCGGGGTTAAAGAGTGGTGGTGTTTTTTTTTTTGTTTTTTTTTTTTAAGATAGCCTTATTTTTATTTTAAATTAACACTAACGCCTAAGAATGAACTGGGTATATACTGAAATGGAAGCTAGAAGGGACTGGGTCACCTTCCTCTGTTGTTCCCGGGTCTCTCCTTCTCGACGCCGGACTGGTGCCATCAGATGCACCGGTCGAGCAGATGGACGGTAGCATAGTGGCGTAGAACCCCACTGTAGTCGACTCCGTGTAGAAGGATGCGGGCCGTGGAGGGTTCAACAGGGCTCCCGAGCAGTTGAGAGTCACAGGCTGGAACTCTAGGCAGCAGAGAGTGAGGCCTCTACCCCCGGTCGAACGGCAAACAGGGAAAGTGTTGCAGGAACAACGTAGCTGTTGTTGAGCAGATTCCAGCCCGCTGTAAGCTCGAGTCGGATGATCTCAGGAACTCGAAGAAAGGGAGCATACGAAGTCAGGTTGCAGGAAGCTGGCAGCAGGCGGCCGACAATTCAGATCAGACAATCAGATGGGCGTCAGAGTGGCCGCTTTATACCATAGGAACATAAGACAGGACTCTGTTGTTCACGGAGAAGACTAACTCTTTATTGGCACAAAACCACACATATTTATGCACAAATCTTACATTGAAATACATGGGCCAACCAGATACAATAGGGACATAATCCAATCACAACACAGGAGACAAAAGACCAACAGCAGATGGTCTAACGAATACAATAACTCAGACATGATTACATTTCAGATACAAAAGGGTTGATTAACTCTAGACAAAATACACAAAGACTTAAGGAGTGGGAATACACATTCGAGGGACAATGGCCAGGGCCATTCGACTTTAACCCTAGCCAATCAGGGCGTACAGTGAGTCTGCTGGTCGACCAATCCCCAAGCCGCCTACTTTTCCCCATTAGGTCTATGGGAGACTTTTAAACCTCCTGCTCAGGGATTCGACCAATCCGGCATCGACTCAATGCCCTCGACTCCTCGTGCGCGACTCGATGTCGATCACCAAGCCGAGAACCTCGGACTCGTAGTCAGTGAATGTGTAAACCCTCGAATACACCACATACGTTAAACTAGACTGTCCGACATTACACACAGTTCATGAACCCAGGTCTTTAGCCAGTCTCTTATGCAGGCGTTTGACTTGCCTTGCACAGGGCAGTTCTGTGCACAAAGTTCTCTCCGGCTCTACTGCCTGTTCACATACAGCATGGCCCGAGTCTTTTTATCAAGGTTACGGGCTGGCCAGGTTGTACAACAGGGCCTAGAGCAGAGTCCAAACAGGGCAAAATGTCCATAGTCTCTGGGGTTCTTTGACTAGCAGATCCAGGCTCAGACAGGGGCTCCAGTAACGGATTAAGCTCCAATACTTTTGTCCCCCTTTTTTGTACCAAGCCAGCGGTTGCTGGAGTAATTGCTAGCTTGGGACTATGGGTGGGCCATACTGTGTTAAGCCCCATGTATGGAGCTGAGAGCCCAACTTGAACCTCTTGTCCTGGGTCAGGAAAAACTTGAGCCCCTTGTCCAGGCCAGGAAATAACTTGAGCCCCTTGTCTGGGTCAGGGGAAAACATTAGCCCCTTGTTCAGGTCTGGAAACAACAGTTGAGGCCCTTGTCCTGGGCCAGGAGTAAAACTGGGGTCCTTGGTCCTGGGCCTGGGAAACTGGTGCCTCTTGGTCCTTGCTAGCACCAAGTTGGGAGGCTTTTTCTAGGCCATGCTCCAGGCAGAGCTGGGGTCAGACCCTCCTGGGTCTGGGGCCAGTGGCTCAGGGTCCATAGCCAGTCTATAAGGTGGATCTCCCTGTGGCAACTGGGACGCTGGGCTCTCAATGGCCTGGGTCTCCACTTGTGGGAAGCTGGGGACATCTCCCCTTTTGGTTGGGCAAGTACCCCACAGGGACAGGAGAGGATGCTGCTCACACTCTCCTGGGCTGAGGTAACATCCAAAGGGCCACTGGCAATGCTGGGGACTTGTTTGCCCAGGGTAGGGGCATCCATAGGATTGGTGAGGAGCGCACTCCCGCTCACCATCCAGGGCAAACAGACTTTGGGCTGCTGGCAAAACTGGGGCAAATCCCAACTTCCTTAGGGAGGACGGTGGTCCCATTCCCTCTGGCTGGATCAACGGTTGGCCTGGTGGGGAATAACTTCCCACCCACCAGGCTGGGGTCAGTAGGGGCCAGGGCCAACAAAGTGTCCTTGGTGAGGACCGGGGTGCCAGTCACCAAGGTGGGGGCATCAGACAAATGGACAATATGCCTAGCAGGCAGGACTGTGGTCCCACTCCTTGGGTCAGGGCCATCACTTGCCCTGGTGGGGAATGACTTCCCACCCACCAGGCTGGGGTCAACAGATCCAGGGGCAACAAGGGATTCCCTGGTAAGGACCGTGGTCCCACTCACCAAGGCTGGCGCAACAGGCTTTAGACTGCTGATGAGGACTGTTGTCTCACTCATCACAGCCAGGGTTTCATAGGGCCTGGTGGCTTGCTCCCATCCACCAGGCCAGGGGTCACATAGGGGCTGGTGGGCTCGCTCCCACCCACCAGTTCACAGTCCATAGGGACAGCACAAGGGGCAGCAGCACTGCATTGGGGCAGTCTGCTGGGTTCCTTTTCTTCCTGGACCCCCTCGTCAGGGCCATTTCTTTTCTTGAGGAGGAAGGCACTCCCAATCCTCCTGGCAATCTTGTCCATGCACATGGAGAGCACATTTTTCTCCTTCTTCGTGGCAACAGCAATAGGGGACGGACTGGGGCTGCTGGTGGGGATCTGTGTCTCATCCACCACATCAGGGGTTTCCCAGGCCCTGCTGAGCTCGCTCCCACTCACCAGGCCAGGGGCTACATAGGGGCTGGTGGGCTTGCTCCCACCCACCAGTTCACAGTTCACATGTACAACAAGAGGGTCAGCAGCAGTGTTCTCCTTCAGTCCGCTGGGGTCCTCTTCTTCCAGGCCACAAACTTCAGGGCCATTCTCTGCATTGAGGAAGACCACAGTCCCATTCCTCAGGGCAGTAACATCCGTGCCCCTGGAGAGCACACATTTCTCTTTCTCCAAGGCAGGATCCAATAACAAAGGGGCCATCTTCATGGGGCTGCTGGTGAGCTCTCTTCCACTCACCACAGTAGGGAAAACAGAGGAAGGGGCCACATGCCCACCGGGGGGACGGTTGTCCCACCCCCTGGCACAGGGCATTCTTGGGGCTGAGGAAGAATGAATTCCCCCTCCTCAGGTCAGGGTCAACATACTCCAGGGCAACAGGTTCATCAGGGAGGACAGTTGTCCCACTCCATGATATAGGGGAAAAACAAGGGTCACTGGTGAGGAGCGAATTCCCACTCACCAGTGCAGAGTGAACAGGGGTAACACAATCCCGGACCTCCCAGTCACTGAGGTCCTCTTAAGCTGAATAGTCCTCCTCAGATGCGTTACCCCCCCAGTCTTCTTCTTCCCTTTGGATCTCCTGGGTGACTTGTAACCAGCCCATGTACATCTGCTCCAAGTTCCATTCTTCCTCGACTAGAATGTCCAGGTTTCCCTCCAGGTCTGGAGGAAAGTATTTCCCAAACATGGCCTCTCGTTTCTCACGGATCTCCCAGTAGCGACTGTAATCCGTATGGCCGAAATTGGCATCCTAATGAAAGGCCACCCACACCAGTCCTTGAAGATCCAGTCACAAGTCAAATGGAAAAAAGTCTACCATAACCTCCGCATACTCCTGGTGAAGGTGCTTGGTCATTTCCCAGTATCCATCCTGAACTCGGAGCTCCTCTTTGATGCACGCCATGATCTCTTGGTAGAACTCGAAGGCCAGGTTGCCTAGCTTGGTCACCCACCGGTACCCGATATACTCGTACCGCATGTTGTATACGCCCAGGACCTCTGTTAGTCCTGCTTTGGCCTCCATGTTTCAATTGCTGCACCCGATGAAAGAAGGAGAAATCACACCGCTGGCCACCAGTGTAACGGAAGGTAGAAGGGACCGGTTCACCTTCCACAGTCGTTCCCGGGTCTCTCCTTCTCGACGCTGGACTGACGCCATTGGATGCACTGGTCGAGCAGATGGGCGGACTGGTTGTTGACTCGCCAAGGTGTCAAACCCCGCTGTAGTCGACTCCGTGTCGAAGGATGCGGGTCGAGGAGGGGTCCACAGGGCTCTGGAGCAGTAGAGAGTTGCACGCTGGAATGCCAGGCAGCAGAGAGTGAGGCCTCTACCCCCGGTTGAACGTAGAACAGGGAAAGTGTCGCAGGAACCAGGTAGCTGTTGTCGAGCAGATTTGAGCCTGCTGTAATCTCGAGTCGGATGATCTCAAGAACTCGAAGAAGGGGAAGACGGAGTCCAAGTCACCATCTGACAGCATACGGAGTCAGGCGTTCGAATAGCTTAGCACAGGGCAGTTCTGTGCACAAAGTTCTGTCTGACTCTACTGCCTGTTCACATAGAGCATAACCCTAGTCTCTTTATCCAGGTTATGAGCTGGCCAGATCATACAACAGGGCCCAGCGAAGAGTCCAAACAGGGCAAAATGTCCACAGTCTCTGGGGTTCTTTGACTAGCAGATCAAGACTCAGACAAGGGCTCCAGTAACAGACTAAGCTCTGTTATATATACACTTACTGTAAATACCCTGTACTTCATGGTAGTATCTGTAAAAAGTCTCCATTTGTTTTCTGGGGCATACAATCTAGTTTTTCATTTGATCTGAAGGAGCAGACATTACCTTTTCCAGAACTCCCACTGATTGTCCGGGGGAGGGGGGTACACCAAGGTGATAAAGCTTAGATGACTTCTCCAGTAATATCACTTCTCCAAGTCCTATGTTATTCTATGGAGCCAATGCACTAACATTTCTTTGGCTTTGGATATCTTAGTGCATAGGCTCTATAGAATAACATTGGAACTGGAGAAGTGACATCACTGGAGAAATCTCCACTTTACTAAATCTTTATCATGCCTTAGGGCATAACCCCCCAGGAGTATCTTTAAATCAGGAGATACTTGAAAATGAGAGATGACCACAATATCCTTCCTAATAAAATACTTTCATAAAAAAAACGGGCTGGTATAAGATAACAGCATATCTGAATAGAAGAGCAGTGAGCATTAACCTCAATCAATTAACAAACTAAGCTCTTATCTAGCAATACAAACAGAAGAAACAAAATGCTCTCTGAACTGGGTAAATTACACATATGTTAAAAGGCAAGATTAGGATTACATATTAGGGATGTAAAAGGCATTATTAATTTTTACATATGCTAACTGTAAGTACATGATATTTATGTCAAGCAATGTAATTTTTTTTGTGTTAATGTTCCTTTAAATGGTTCATTATGAAATGGATTATTGGTGTTTTCAGCAATAAAAGGGTAATTTAGCTCGGTTGTATTATTTTATATGCCTGTTGAATATTCTGTTACATGTCAGTGGTAAAGCATTATTATGTAAGCCTGAAAAAACTCTGTTAGGTCATCTGTTTTTCCTTTTACCATGTTCTGTGCTTTATAAAGGAGTAGTGTAAAAGCCCGTGTACACGGGCCAAGGTCCGGGTGATGTTAACCCTTTGAGTGCCAGAGGGGTACGCAACACATTGTGTACCCCTCTTGCACTCAAAGGGTTAAGAGGCCGGTCCTGATCCCTCCGATGCAGTCATGTACTGTAGAGACTGGCCGAAAGCAAAGAATGCTCCCAGCAGAGAACTCCCAGCATTCTGTGTGTTCGGCAGTCTCTACTGCGCATGACGGCTTCTGGCAAACATCCTAGCGAATTATTATATAGGATGTTTAATGTTTAAGAACATTTTTTAGCTTCTGGCATTTGTGCTCTGGAATATAACCTAAATTAAATACCAGGAAAATCTAGCAACAACAATGAAATGTGGTCAGCTGATTAATTCTAAATGGGGGAGGGGGTGTAAGTTAGGGTTGGACAATCCGAGGTCCTTTATCTGTTTAGGACTACAATTCTTATTGTGCGAAACATAGTCCTGTACAGCTGGAGGCCCTGAGGTTTTCCACCACTGGTCTAAGCTCTGTAAAGTGCAATGACATGCAAAAAATATTCATATCCATAAAAATTCAAATTGCTCCAATGTTATATCCTCTGAAAGTAGTGAAACAAGAACTTTTGGTCACTAGCTATCCACGGTACTTATCAGTCAAGCTAACTTTCCTAACTTTAAGTTGTGTAGATGATCCACTTGGATGTTAGCTAGGCAGTTCTTTCAATACAACAATACCTTCATATGGTTTAATTCAAAGAATCCTAATTGTATCTTTTCATGTTCATAATCATTTCACCCCTGCAATATGATTTAGTCTGATCAAAGAGGCATTGCTATTGTTACTGTGTCTTTGGTATAATGTGTGAATTTATGTCCAAAAGGTAAGGGCTAAAACTGTAAAGGGAAAAAAATCTTTCTAATAAAAATAAAATTCTCTATTTCCTATATTATCCTACAATATATTTTAGCAGCTCTCTCCATGTTGGAATTAAGCTCCATAGAACAACATAGAAATATGTGAGTTATTTTTCTTGGAGACATATCTTTCTGCTTAATGAAGGGGTGGCAAAACGTGGCCCTCCACCTGGTGTTTCATTCCTATACTCATCATCCTTAGCCATCAATGAAAGGTTGGGGGTGATGGGAGTTGTAATCCAAGAACAGCAGGAGGATCACCTCTTATTTAATGTATACCTCTAGAGAGAACGAAAGGATATTTGGCATCCAGATAAAACTTTCTGATTTTTTTTTCTCCATGTCCCTCCTCATTTTAACACCTCACCCTCCTGTCAATATTTCCATTCACCAACCTCTATTCCTCTCATTTGCTGTATGATTTATTTCCTTTCTACCATTCCTACAGGAGATGCACTCTGTTTATTGGTGCTTGTAGTTATTGCCTAGGTACTATGCTATCTAGACCTGCGGGCTGCCATCTTTATAATTTCAGTCTTGGTTTCACTGCAAAGCAACATTTCACGCTCCTCCCGCTACCAAGTAGATTATGAGACCCTAACCAGCTGCCTAGTTTGCCTATTGGCAGAATCTTCTTCAAATGGTTCAAACATGGTCACTCATTTATAGACAACTGACTAATAAAAGACCAAGGATCAATAATGGCTTGGGGCTCTAAAATGAGTAAAAATAATGGAGACTAGGTGTATCAAATCTTCCACCATCAATCTATACATTCTGTTTCTTTTAAGTATTATCAGGGCTGAATTTACATCTCAGGAGTCCTAGGAAAAGGTACTATGGCCACTCCTACACTTCTCATGTGATTCCACTTCTAGACCACTGTACCATCCAGTGGGTTAAATAATGCCAGTAAAGGGGTAAGCAACACGGTAACTAAACAGTGTATCACCAATTAGGGATATTGATCTTGTTCTGACCACACCACAACTCAGAATGGGGGGTGTGGCCAGCATTTTTGAGATGCTTCCACAAAGTTGGCACTGTGGGTCATTGCCTACTTTGATTAACCCATTGAGTGCCTGCGAGGTATCCAATGCATTGCGTTGCAATCATACCTGGGGACTCTCCCGATCTGTCCCAGGGACTCTGGTTTTCAGACTACATTCTGTGGCGGAGGTGAGTTTCTTCTCTTTCCGTCCCAATTCTCCTCCTTCCCACCCTGTTCTGCTGACTTCCCAAGCACTTTTTGCCACACAGATGAGCAAGCCACACCCACCTGATTTAACCCCACCCTTTTTATGATGCAAATGTATCATCCCCTGTCCAGCAGCACATGAGCCCTCTCTGGGGGCTCAAAGAGTACAGTTCCCAGGTATGGTGGCACTCAAAGGGTTCATGGGAAATCTGTCCCAGAGTATTATTTAGAGAAAAATATATGTACAGGCAGAGAGAGAGAGATTATTTCTTGGCTGCATCTATAAAGCTATAAAACCAGCAATACAAATCCCACAGTAAATTGTTACACAGCTAAGTACTTTCGTCCTTCAGTCGTTCTAGTTTGTATTGCTAAATGTGGCTGTTCATTTTTACACTCTTTGCACTGTTACTTGTTTAACCCTTTGAGTGTCAGAGGGGTGCCCAATGCATTGCTTTGCAATGTGCTGGGCACTCCTTTGGCACACAAAGGGTTAAAGTGACTGCCATGTTTAACCGCCTCACAGCTAGGGGGTCAGCAACTCATTGCAAAGCTAACAAAGCTGATTTAAATCTCTAATGACAACTGTGTTATCTTTTCCAAGTCTTATCTGTGAGTTTACTCTACTGTAAAGGGGGAGCTTGTCAATACCTTCCTCTTGCTGCCACCAACAGGGCCTGGGGGAGAATGAAGTGCTCTGCTCCTGTGCTTATCTCACTGCGCATTTCATTTAGATCCTCTAGCACATTGAAAGGTTCCTTTGACATGTCAGTGTTGAGAAAAAATATCCTGTCAACATATTTTTTAAGTTGAAGTTTTATGACACCATGCTGTGCACATGTTAATAGATTAGGATTCCTGATAATAACACTTTAATGGGATGTGAGCCAGCCCAGTGTTACATGTTGTGGTTAACTCCATGGAATTAGTTAGTGGGATGACAGGGACATGAAAAATTATAAACTGCTTTTTAACAACAAACCTGCAATTACAGGAAACATTTAACCTTACAATGAAAATGGGTTCATACACATTTAAATACCCTATACTCCTAGCCAATGCCTGTAAAATGCTGTATCCGATGCAGGGTCCTTAAAATCTGTTCTTCAGGTTGCCTTTTGTATGCAGCCATGATGGTAATTTTTTTTTTTTTTGAAGTGATATATGTAATGTTTGCTCTCATTGATGCAAACCAGGGGTAGTCAGTCTTTGGACTTCCATCCGCTGGGGCATAGCACTCCCATCTTTGGTTGGGAATGAAGGAAGATGTAGCACCACACAGCTGAAGGTTCAAAGGTTGAGTACCTTTAATGTATGACAAGGTCCCTTTACAACGGCCAACACTGCAACAAAATATCTTGAATTTTGGTGATTCATTATGTCCTGTGGGGTATTTCACACAGGCAACAAACACAGAGAGATGCAGCATGCTGCAACTTCCATCTAACAGCGACATAGTGCAGCTACAAATTTGTAGTATTGATTTCAATGGAATTGCATTGAAATCACAAAAAATGTTGCAGAGAACTTCATTTTCCCTGTGATTTTATCACTTCTCAATAGAAACAATGGGATGCTGGAAAAACATTTCTACACTGTAGCATTAAAGTCTCATGAACAACACCAATGCAGCAAGTCTGTCACCCATAGTGAAAGGTAACATGCTGGGATATGAAGGTTTTCACATGGGTGACAGTCACCTTGTGTAAAAGCATCAACACAACATATTGCATCTTTATTTCATTTCTTCAGGAAAGCAGTAAAGTTACAGGAATCACAGTATGCCCAGTGGACGATGGTGGCTTCTGGCAGACCTTTCAAACAAACTGAGTTGAAAGTTGCAATGCTCATTGAAATCTCCAATGAATAACCAACCCATTAGGTGCCATTCAGTATTCCTGGCTGGCACTTACATGATGAAGACTCACCCCTCTTACTTTCAGATTGGAGGTGGAACCTGGAAGAGTGGTGATTGAACTTACACAGGGGATAGGGGGCTGCAACAGTTCTATTGTCCATATGAGCTATTCAAACACATCCACATTTTCAGTTGCTATGTTAAAAAAAATCTAACTATAAAAAAGTCATACTACACAGTAGTCACTGTAAAAAAGCCATAAGTATGTCTTTGAATAGAAAAAAGTGACAGCATAGTCTGCTTATCTGCTAACTAAGATTTTATCATTTTTGAGCAACTAATTTGCAACTTCCATAAAAAAGATTCGCTAACATGGTTTATGCGACCTCACAACATGGTGGTGGTGAAAAAATTTACTGGAAGAGCAATGCTAAACCTACACTAATGCTACTTTTTATTTTCACAGCAATAGCTGATACCCTCTGTTGAGAGACCATTCCAATAATCCACCATGGCAACTTTAAAGTGATAGTAATACTTCATTTTATCTTTATTTTATTTTGTAAGCACTAAAAAAAACATGAAGAACGATATAAGTCTTATCTCTCAAACCTTTATGGTTTGAGAGATATTCACAAGCAAAGTTTCCCCTCCTGCCCCTTTTACCTAGTGGTGAAATACGTTCACTTGAATATTCAATTCAATAAACAAACGCCATTGTACTCACAATTGCTCCAGGTCAGCAGAGGGGATATTCCAATGCTGACAAAACAGCTAGTGGAGATATTACACCGTCTCCACTCGGTGACCAAGGATACTGCTGCTCCAAAATAACTCCTTCCACTCAAATACTTCGATATAAAATTTATTAAAAATGCAACATTAGCAAAAATTAACTAGGCAACGTTTCGCACCCATTCCATTGATGCTTGACTTCGTCGGAGTTAGTGCGCATGCGGGTATTTCCATTGGATGTTGTTTGCGCATGCGCCTAACTTCGGTTATGTTGTGTATATAGAGTATCGGTGGTTATCCATATGGTGACGCTCGGATCCATTGGAGGTGGTGCGCATGTTAGTTTCTTTTGGTGATTGTTTATATATGTGTCTGATGATGTTTTGTGTGGAGACTTCTTATGATTGGTATTTTGAATGGGTGCCCATTCTATTGCTGTTTAGCTTCATCGGGGTTGATGCGCATGCGGTAGTTTTCATTGTTTTCATTGGTTATTATTTGCGCATGTGCTACACTCCGATGACACTATGTTTTATCGGGATCATAGATATTTTGATCTCGAAGAGAGTGGTTGCACACGTAGTGGTTTTTGAGAGTTGTGATGATCATGTAAGTGTAATATGGAGTATAGATGTGTTTTTTACATCTTTTACATCTTTCATATGTCTTATGTGATGATTACATCTATTGTGGGTTTATCGCCCTTATACAATATGGAGTGGTGAGTTCTTACTCTTCAATGCGCATGTGTGTCATCACGTGACTATCATTAGACATATGTGGATATGATTGGTTATATTTTTTACGAGTGTTCAGTTTGCACCCAATTGTGACGCTGACAGGGAAGTTTAAATTCTGTGCTGTATTATCATTAGCTGTTCTTGGCTTGAGAAAGCGGTTTGAAATCGCGAAACGTTGCCTAGTTAATTTTTGCTAATGTTGCATTTTTAATAAATTTTATATCGAAGTATTTGAGTGGAAGGAGTTATTTTGGAGCAGCAGTATCCTTGGTCACCGAGTGGAGACGGTGTAATATCTCCACTAGCTGTTTTGTCAGCATTGGAATATCCCCTCTGCTGACCTGGAGCAATTGTGAGTACAATGGCGTTTGTTTATTGAATTGAATATTCAAGTGAACGTATTTCACCATTGGGCGCTTCTTCTTTCTTTTGTTGAGTTTTGAAAATTGTCTTGGACCGCTTGGAGAGAGCGTGTAAAGAAGAAGCAGCCCTCTAAACGGGATTCCTGTGCTGAATCAGGATATCTATTCAGCAAGTGTGTAAGCTGTTTTTTCATATATATGATCTAACAGCCAATAGTTTTTGTAAGTACCCACGTGTGGGGTGAACTGGTGACGGTGATTCCATTTACAATCTGAATTGCACTAGGGCGCTTCCCTGTTGCTCTCCTTTTTTGTCATTTCAGTTCCTTTTACCTAGTGTAAGCCATCTCTTCTCAGATGTGGAATGAAGTCTATAGACCAGACAGATAACAGAAGGGTACAATCTTCTTCCTATGAAAACAATGAAAGCCCTGCCCCCTTGACAAGCTTTTCAGGCTTTTCCCTTATCTTAATTAAAGATTGTCCCTCTCTGCAGTCTACCTGGGCACCTCCCTTCTGCTCTGGCTGAGCAGTGTTACATCAGTAAAAGGGGTGGGAGGGGGACACTTTGTCATTGAATTACTCTTGAACTACAACTCTGACAGAATTGAAATAACACTCTCCAAAGTCCAAATACTATGATGATTAATTAGAGCTGCTTTTATTATGAAACATTACTATCCCTTTAAGACACTGCTGGGTGTTGGGTAAAGTATGAAGTAGTGGGCCTCATTCACTGTGTGAAAGTGAGGTAACTGTATGTACATTGCATCCTAACAAGGTTTAGACTTCTATAGCATCAACATAGAAAAATAATACCAATACCCATTTTTCCCTGCTGCTAAAAGGGAGTACTCAAACTTATTGTAACGTCACACAGTTTTGATCTTATCATTGGCTTTGTAGCTTGTTGCGTTCTCACACAGATTCACACAATGCTAAGCGCTTATTCCTTATGTGATAAAATGCATTGTTGACCTGTCTTTTATCCAAGGGGTTACAAAGTCTGTTTTTTTTATTTTTCTCTTACATTGCAGTTGGTTTTCTTATCTCTTATACATAACGCCAAAAGTTTATTGAGATTAAAAAGTGTGATATATAAAGCCAGATAATACAACTGTTCCACCCCATTACTCTCACAGTGAGTATATTCCTGGTTCCATGTTCTATTAGCACAGATGATGTGCCCTGTGCCTCCCTCTCCTCTCTGCTCATACAGCTGCAGGGCACAGGCCGAGTGGTGTGGCCCGGATACCAGCATCCCAGGCCTTTGCTCCCTGTGCTTGCATATTCAGGGGCTGCTTCCTGCTTTCCCTGTGCTTCGGATGCTAGGGTTGACCCTCTGGGATCCCTTTTCTGCAGCTTTCCCCCAGCAGTGTCGGATTGTGTTTGCATTTTCCAGGCTGTTATTATTCGTGATCCACACTGGCGGAGGTCTTTCATTCATAAAACAGACATCAGGGGATTCATCTCCCCTGGCAGGATATGTGCATATATATATGTGCTCACGCTAGTTTATCACTTAGCTCACAACCTCTATTATTAGCCCAAGTAAAATAAACATAACATAGAACTGGATATAAATATATTTGATTGCGATAAAGATCCATGCTGGGACCAAAATGCTGACACCAATAAACAGTTAACATTATTTGTAAGACCTGTCAGTGCCGATTTGTGTAGGTATGTGTGCGTGTGTGTGAATATTGTTATATCTATATACTAGTGTAAAAGCCCGTGTACACAGACCTAGGTCCGGGTGATGTTAACCCTTTGAGTGCCAGAGGGGTATGCAATGCATTGCTTTGCAATGTTTTGTGTACCCCTCTGGCATTCAAAGAGTTATGAGGCCAGTCCTGCTCTGCGTCCTGCCACCGACGCAGTCATACACTGTAGAGATTGGCCGAAAGCACAGAATGCTCCCAGCACAGAACTCCCAGCATTCTGTGCGTTTGGGCAGTCTCTACTGTGCATGACAGGTTCTGACAAACATCCTAGTGAATTATTATATAGGATATCTAAATAAATATATATATATATATATATATATATATATAAATGTATATAGGCGTTGCCCATGAGCTTTAACCCTTTGAGTGGCAGAGGGGTACCCAAAACATTGCAATGTGTTGGCTATACCTCTCTAGCACTGGATGGTTTAAAAAGAAATCCTCAGTGCATTAGGTACACCTGTAGCACTGAAAGGACTAACTCTTTGGGCGAGATGTTCAAAAAGTCATCATCATAAAAAAATTCTCGGATCATGAGTTGGTGGTAAAAGAAGGACAATATTTTCAGAAGTAAATCCATCCCGTTTGAAAATGCATCGAAAGAATTAAAAATGACGGTAACAAGATCTTGATGAACATATCTTTTAAAAATTCTGATGTTAAAAATTGTTTTTGATTTTGATCTTTGTCTTTGAAACAAATATTTTCAAAGACAGTTTTGTCTTTGAAACAAAAAAATTGCTTCTCATTCCTGACAGTACTTTAATTTGTCTTCTTCGAGTTTAGACCTTTTTTATTTTGTCGGGAAAAAATTAGGTTAATCAGACAAAAACATTTCTTTGAAACAAATATTTTTTTCTGAAAATACCTTACAATATGATGGTAGATTAAACCGCACCCACTTTTAACTCTTTCCCGAGAATGGATGTACATGTACGTCCCACAGAAACTGTCACTTAGTGTACGTCCTGGAAGTCCGGGTCCCTGCGCCGCTGCAAGCCGTTCGGGGACAACGGATTACTTGTGCGCGCGGCGGTCACTAAGGGATTAAGGAGGCATTTGCTCTTTGACGGAGATGGCGGAATTGGATGCAAAAAATGACAGAAACATATTTGAGAATTAGCGAACCTAGTGTAAGAATTGTTTTATTCTGATTACAGACAATTTCAGTTACCACCACTTTCTGAACATCTCGCCCTTTTGAGTACAAAAGAGCTATTCAACACTTTGTAAAGTAGTGGATACCTCTGTGGCAGTGAATGAACATACCTGGAGAAAGCAATGGTGTAAATGGGAGGAAGGATGGAAGGTTATAATGGGAGGGAGGGGAGAGAGGGAAGAACATTGAGATAATGTGAGGGAAGGTAAAGAGGGGAGAACATTGAAATAATGGGTGGGTGGAGAGGGGAGAATGTGGTGATAATCGGAAGGAGGTAAAAGTACTTGCAGAGATTTTAACAGGAGTTGCCAGAAAGGGTCGGCATGGACAGAGGATTTATGTCACATGACTGTCATCTATTTTATAGATATAGATAAATGTGTATATAATATATAATTTTATTCCAGATGACAGATCACTCACAGGTCCTATCAAAGATAAGACCTGTTCTAGAGTAAACCAACTGCACTATAGGGAACAAACAAAAATTCCCAAAATTATAATTTATTTAAATGGAGCTTTTAACCCCTTGAATGCTAGAGAGCTAACACAGCAACATAGTTGATGAGGATGAAAAAAAGATGTGTCCATCAAGTTCAGCCCATGCCATATCATTCCTGTTGATACAGAGGAAGTAAAAAAAAAATAATAATTGACGCCTTTTCCAATTAAGCCCCAAGTGGGTAAAAAAATTCCTTCCAGATTCAAACTGGCAGTCAGATATTTCCCTGGATTAACGTTATATCTGTTGTGAAGCCAACTGTCATAATTCTCAATATTGCGCTGTGCTAGATAGGTATCCATTACTTTTTTGAAAGCAATTACAGTATCTGCAAGCACAGCAATCCGAGGCAAAGAATTCCATAACTTTACTGCCTCTACTGTAAAAATAAAATCCCTGCCCCTTAGATTCAGTCTAGAAAACAAAATGTTTGCTTCTAAAAGGCCACAAAGCAATGCAATTTACCCCCCTAGCAATGAATGGCTTAAAATCTCCATTTAAATCAATATATTTGTCCCCTATGGTGAAGTTAGGCTGCCCCTAAACTGCCCCACTTTTGTTTACTACATTAGCCTCACTGAGGTTGATTTACAAACAAGAACTAGATCTTTTCAGGAGCAAACAAACTGCGCCATAGGGGACAAACAGACATTCCTAATGTTCCTATTGGTTTAAATGGGATTTTAACCCTTTGTATGCCAGATAGGTCTCTAACACATTGCAAAGCATTTAAGGGGTAATCAATGGGAAATACATTTTTTCTTTGTGCAACACTTGTTTTGCTTCTGAGTTGCTGTAGTTCTTCTTAGTACAACAGCCCAGGTGACAGCACTTACAAAGTAATTGTTAAATTCTTTTAACTATTCCCTCAGACCTCTAGCTTTTATCAAAAAACACTGGCAGCAAATTCACCTTGGTTTATCTAACATCAAGTCTCCTCTGTATCTCCTTGCACAGACTGGTGAAAAGCCTCACTGGGTAGGGTATTTTTTGTGGTGTTTCCTGGTCCTGGAACATTTTCCCCCCAAATCAAAAAAACATCATCATCTATATTACTTTTTTCTGAACATAAACAAATATGTACAGTATAGAGTACCAGCACCTTTATTTTTGCCCAGAAAAAGAGCCTTTCAAAAAAGGAACTATCTACAGCAACCCTACAGAGATTCTTCAATCACTTCCTGTTTTACTGTTACCTCAAAGATGTTTCAAAGCATTGCTTCCTGTTCCTGTTTGGAAGTGACCTCATCATGACAATCTGCCATTACACTGTTTTCTCCTTTATAGTAATTACATTTTTCCTGCTTTTAGATGCATCTGTCCTTTTGTCCATTCCGGTATATACATTGTGGTTCATCAGTGCTTAATTTTGCTTGCTGCCTCTTTAAAATCATCTACTATGCAGCTTGTTATTTTTAATATATGTATATACACACACACTAAACTAGCAACTAGTAGTACATGTTATCCATTTTAGTCTCAAATGTGTTTTGTGGAGTTATCCATCATTATTTTGTGCAGGACCCCAACATAACATTAGAATATCAATCATAGTAGGCGTTGCAGGGGGTTAAGGGCAGTAATGTCTATAAAATTGTCAGACATAAGGAAAAAGCATTTCTGAATAAGAAAGGATTGGATTCTATTCTAGATCAATTAGATGGCAAATTTTATCATTCATTGCATGCATGCACAAACAAAAGTAAACAGCCAACGATTGCATACAACTATCTACAGATGTATAAGAAAACAAGTCTTAGGGATCTAGAATAAAACAAATTTACAGATGCTAGATTGCATGCTATTTAAATGTACATAAACCTGTTTTATCTTTAGGTGTTAGTGCTCATTTAAGTGATCTATTACTAGTTTGAGATAACATGTTTTTGCGATCATCCCTCCCCTTAGAATCAGGGATGCATTCTAGGAAACAAAATAATTGCTTCAAAAAGGTAACAACCAATAAAAAGAAAAATGTCCACATATATAATTACATATTAACAGGTTCTGTTTAAAAGAGAAAAGTCCAGAGCATTGCATGCAATATTTTGGAGGCCTCTATCATCTAAATGTTTCAGAAGGGTTAATTTATTTTTTGTAATGCTTCCCCTGGAAGGTCCAATAAAAGAGATTAAACGAGATAGTAATTAGACAGTTATGGGAGGGATAAAATATATATGAGTATGTTTGTGTGTGTTGTAGGGATTTCCTTGCTGTGTAAATCATGGGAGTGCTGACTACTGGGAGATACTTTGTTCATAAGTTATTACAGTACAAATATGCTGCTCAACAAGAAAAATCACATTTTATATCTCTTTAAAGGGATAATAATACTTTCTTATACAAAATCTCTAAAATTGTAGGTATTAATAACAGAATTAAGATGAGCTACTTCACAGGTCTCAAATCTTCATAGCTTGTGTGTTTGGTTTCAAGCACACTCTGTAGACCGTTCCAATGAAGTATTTCTTCATAAACGTTGTGTTTTCATCTCTGCTGAAGAGTCACCTTCTGATCAAATGACCAGATTCTGCATCTGTCAGCTACAGCGCTGATGCATGAAAAAGGGGAGGGGGGGGAGTTTAAAAACTACGAACAGAAAACTATGAAGATTTGAGACATGGGAAGTAGCTCATCCTGATTCTATTATTAATATCTACAATTTTAGAGATTTAGTATTACTATCCCTTTAATGTACATAATTTGCTTACATCTGTATCTGCTGTGGATGTTATAACATCCTCTTTCATTTTATGAAGATTTGCATTTATTTAATAAAGAAGCTAGGTGGGCTTTGTTTGGTAGCAGAACTTCTTACTGTTAGTGGGGAGAGAGGCCAAAGTCATGAGGTTCACCTTCCACAAAATCAACTGATTTGTTCTTGTAGCACTCCAGACCACCCTGCTCTTTAATGTAACAGGTGTCCCTCTACTATTTCTCTTAGATACTTGGGCTAATTCCATCATCTGTAATTTACATGTCTGCCTTGTCAGCTGGATCAAGGACGATTAATTTGGCTCTGCAAGCAGATTTAGGATCTAGTGTATTAAAACTGTGATTTAAACGCATGGCACAAAGCAAACAGTGATTACAATAGTGATTGTTATATTTAAAAGGATAGCAACACTAAAAATGTAAAAAATATATGCTTTAGGGTTTATCTGCCTGAGTAAAACAAGGGTACTCCCACTTCTGAAAGGTGTTTAATTCAGAAGTTATCACAGCTCAAACTTGATTTTTTTAAATGCAGTATCACAATGGCCTGAAATAGTACAGTGACACTGTTGCTACACCATCCTATGGATAGTTCTGGTCAGTTGACCATAAATCTTGATAGGATGGTGTAGCAACATCACCACTGTAACATTTCAGGCAACTGAGATACTGAACCTAAAAGATCAAAGTTTGAACTGTAATAACTTTTAAATAATACAGCCTTCAGCAGTGGGAGTACCCTTGTTTTACTCGGGGGAATAAACCCTTCCAACATTTTTTTTACATTTTAACAATTTCTATCCCTTTAATAATTATATAATGCAATTATGTTCATAAAAATTGCATTGCTTATAGAAAGTTTGCATTACTCATAGAAAAAATTATATTGCTAATACACATTTGCATTACATATAGAAATTTGTACTGTTTGTAGACTAATTTACTTTTATATCTCTTACAGTGAGGTCACTGAATTTCTGAAGCCAAGTAGTTTTCTGTCTTTAAATGTGTATGTGGATTTTCTCCATTGTTTCACTGTTTTTTTACATTGTATCTTTTCTTTTACTTTGTTGCACTCTGTTTCACATCGCCACAAAAATAAGTTCTGGAAATAAAATCATATTTCTCATAGCTCTCGTTCAAGTACATAAAAGTGGTAAAAAAATAGGCACACATGAAAACTAAAATAATAAAATGCATATACAACTTGTAAAGTCAAAATAAAGGGTTACTGTTCCTTTATATATTTAAATGTTTCTAATATATCACCTGTCTCCCTCCTTTATTTCTAGAAGTACATATTATGTTCTCGGAATGTATCCTGATACTCCATGTCATGAAGACCCCTCACCATGTTAGTGGTTCTTCTTTGAATTACTTCCAGTTTATTAATGGTTTTCTGGAGATGTGCTCTCTAGAACTGTACGCAGTACTCCAGGTAAAGTCATACCAGCGATCTATAGAGTGGCATTAGTACCATTCTCTTCTTGCTACTAATGTATCTTACTATACAACCAAAAACATGGTTTGCTTTTACTATAACTTTACTGCATTGCTTCCCTACCTTCAAGCTAAACCATACTGTTTAGGTTCAGGAGTTCTGTAGCAATATCACCCAGAGAGGAGACTCCTAAAAGGGAAATTCTACTCTTTTGCTGGACAACCAGAGGCTCTGTAGCCATGAAGGACTACAACTTCCATTATCTTCAGTCAGCAACTGGCTGGCTGGAGATCATGGGAAATGTTGTTCTCCTCAACTGGAGGGCCTCAGGTTGCTTATCCCTGCTCTGTGCTACCACTCTTTGCTGTGACCCTATGCTATCCCATGGGATGGTACTGTTGAATAGGTTAGCACTACTATATTTTACATGCAGCCGCTCTGCCACCCCCAGAATTTCATGATGTGCCAGGACTGTCACCAGTCCTTAAGTACCAGAACGGGAGTGATAGTCCTGGCATGTCATGGTCCTTAAGGCGTTAATGGGCCTCTGGCTTAGCTGTGTACTGTTAGACATTTTACTCATTATTGCGGGTGGCAAATCTTTATCTCTTTCTGATCTGGGGCTTGATTCTATTGTGCCTGTGTTAGGGCTAAAAGGAATCCCATCCTGAACATGTATTGTTGTACCGTTGGAATTGTATTCCTGGGCCAGCATCATCCGCAATGAGTGTTAGTCCCATGAACTCACACAGTGGCCAAACTCACATCACGGCTTTCAGTTCCCACATCTGATTACATCTGAATACTGATAACATCAAAGGAAACTAGCCAATGCTCAATGTTTGACCGTGAGCTAGTTACACAACCACCTTCCCAAACACTAACTCGAAACCCTCCCACTCTTTCACTACACCTTATACTACCAAAACAACCTCCCCAAGTCCTAACAACTAACCTATGGCCCATGCCCCTCCACGCATATGTAACTGGTAACACATTTACCTTTATGTTTTAGTACCAGTGGTGCAACTACATTTTCTCTCAAAATAAAAGAAACATAAAAAAATAAAACTAATAATACAATGCCTTGCCGAGGCCTCTAGTAAAATAACACTCCCTCCCCTTTGGACCTGCTCGGGCCATTGCCGGAACCAGTGTGAGGGAAATATGAACAGAGGTTGTTTTTTTATATGGCCAACCTCTCAAATTAGGTCTCATGCTCCCACTGGCTGCGATGTAGGGTTATGCAGGGCATGCAATGTGCCCCAGTGTAACCTTACCTCCCAGCCAATCAGAATCAGGCTGGAGGTCACAGATGCATGTATTGTCATCGCTCCAGCTAGTCAATCATCGAATTGATGGAGGGATGACGATATGCGCAATGCATCCAAGCCTCCTCCAGCTAGATGCTGATGCTGATATTTTCCTTACACTGGCTCAGGCAACAGCCTGAGCAGGACCAAAGGTTTTTTTCTTTTTATTAGTGGTGATAGTGGCATTGGTGGCAGCATGGTATTTTTTATTTATTTTTAATGTTTATTTCATTTTGGGAGAAGATGCAGAAGGACCAGGGTGAAGGAGACATTGTTATAACTCTGTCATCAGGGTAAGTGATTTACTGATTACAGGTTTGGGAGGGGGCATGGGCCATATGTTAGTGTTAGGAATTGGGGGGATTAATCTTTTGAGTGTCAGAGGGTTATGCAATGCACTGCTTTTCAATGTTTTGCATACCCATCTGGCACCCAAACAGTTATTATTATTATTTGTTTTTGTTGGTTAGTTTGGAGGACGGGGTGTCAGGGGATTCTTTTTTTTGCCACTTGGATGAAATTATATGTGTTCTTTGGGCTCCATAGCA
The DNA here is from genome assembly GCA_037306005.1 of Rhinophrynus dorsalis. Lineage (NCBI taxonomy): Eukaryota > Metazoa > Chordata > Amphibia > Anura > Rhinophrynidae > Rhinophrynus > Rhinophrynus dorsalis. Next base: position 498,788,722 of record CM074718.1, on the reverse strand, counting down.
ATACATCCGTGGGTTACTAGTCTAGGGATGCCCAATTGCACATGAATGTTTATGATTTCACCAGTTTTTTGTTGTATGTCTGTGGTTTTTACCTCACTTTAAGGAATAAACACACTGAATTATTAGCAGAAAAGACAATCCTTTTACACGTGTTTATCGCCATCTCATGCAATAGAACAGGACAAGGATGTGCTGTTCCATTAATTTCAATGGACACTAATGTTTCTTCACAGCAGAGGCAACAGAATACTAAACTGTGACTTAAAACTGCCAACGTTAGTTTCATTTCCCTAATGACCCTGATAGAATTGATCCCCTTATTAGGAAAAAGAATGCAAGGAGGTTTTCTGGGCGACTGGAACGCCCCTCTCAGGTTGCCCTTTCAGCTTGTATTTGTATCACAGTCCTTCTGCAGAGCCACTTGTGAGTACATGACAGACACAGCCAGACAGACCAAATGTTATTCCTCTAGAGTTTTTTCACCAAATAAACAGGAGTTAGGATAATTTCCCCTATAAATTCAACTGATAATGCACAGGCAGTTAGAGTAAGGAAAATATACATTTGTACAGTGACAGTTACACTCGGCCCTCTCCCTGGGCCTGTTTTTTCTTTTTACATCCAGCTGGTATGGGCTGGCCAGGGATCCAGAGCCCAGGCGCATTTTCCTTTCCAGCAGAACACACACTGAGCTGCACAGGGAATACAGCAGGACGGGAAAGAGAAACACAGGAGGAGGAGGAGAGAGAAGTTTACTGATTGAGGGAAGAAAAGAAAACACAGAGAAAGAGAGGGAATGTCAAAAATCACTTAACCCATCCTTACCCAGACAGGTTGGTGCTAGGAAAAGATCTAGTGAAGGGAACTGGGGACAATTTAATCCTTGGTCGCTAGAGATGTCATCAAAGCATTTGCATCACAATTCGCTGCAAACATCCCTAGCATCCAAGGGTTAAAGTAGCAATACAAATTTCTCATGAAAAATACAGTATAGGTTATCCCTGCTGAGCACTATAAGCTGAGTCTGACTGTTGGGAGATTTGTCATTCAAAACTCATTACAGCTCAGACTTCTTTTTTTTTTTTTTAAGCAACAGCGTAAAAGGCAATTTATTTATTATGAACTCTCTAAGAGGGCCCCATAGTAACCGATAGGGACAGCACCACCAGGTAAAAGGAATAGAAATTTGCAGTTTTATTAAAAGTAAAACACACAAAAACAAATTTTACCTTTTGAATGCCGGCAGGATGTGCAGTGAATTGCAAAGTATTCCGCTACCTTCTAGCACTCAAAGGGATAAGCTGCAATAATTTTTTAATGAAAAATCTCCCAGTAAATGGGTGCACCCTTGTTTTAAAGCATTGGAATGTTTAAAAGCATTGGAATGTCTATATATGTATCTATCTATCTATCTATCTATCTATCTATCTATCTATCTATCTATTTATCTATCTGTGTGTTTATAAATAATGTACTGCTTCTTTAATCTGCAATGCATAGACACCTCTTGCACTCAACGGGTTAAAGGGATAGTAACGTTTCAAAATAAAAGCAGCCCCAATTAATCTTCATCGTATTTGGACCACGGTGAGTGTTCTTTCACTACTGTCAGAGTTGTAGTTCAAGAGTAATTGAATGATAAAGTATTCCCCTCCCACCCCTTTTACCTAGTGTAAGCCACCTCCTCTCAGATATGAATCTGGTCCACAGACCAGACAGCTCACAGCAAGGGACAGTCTTCTTATTGTGAGAACAATTAAAGCCCTGCCCCCATTGACAGGTTTTCCCCTTATACTAACTGATGATTGTCCCTCTCTGCAGGCCATCTGGACACCACCTTTCTGTTCTGAGGTGAGCAGTGTTACATTAGTAAAAGGGGAGGGAAGGGGATATTTTATCATTCAATTACTCTTGAACTACAACTCTGACAGAATTGAAATAACACTCTCCATGGCCCAAATGAAGATTAATTTGACCTGCTTTTATTTTGAAATATTACTATCACTTTAAGGCAAGAGAGTAGCAGGAAATTTAAAATGACAACCATTTTAATTCCAGACAATTGTTACGACTGACTGCAAGCCCCTTGCAGTGACAGTGTTAACCTTTTGAAGGCTAGGGGCTGTCCAGCTCAGTGATACTCAAAAGGGTTAAAGGCAGAGTTTGTTTGAAAACCATGTCCAATTCAGCAAGGACACCAATGAGGGTTTTATCTGTTTCTCATCACAACTATTCAGTTCAGGCCCTTGGAACCTAGAAACATCTCCCATACATTGTAAAGCAATTTGTTGGAAATGTCGCTAGCATCCAAGTAGTTAAATGAACACCATTACTAAATATAATTTGAAAGAGCATGTTGTACAATTTCCACATTTGTATATAAAGTTTTCCAAACCTCTATAGCACTTAATCCCTTTGAGTGGGTCCATTGCTCTCCATCACCACTAGGGCACACAGAGGCTTAGAATATATGATATTAATCCCCAGCAACCTCTGTAATGTTAAAGAGTTATTAAAGGGATAGCAATGTCTGATTTTAATAAAGTGTAATATTGTAGATATTAAAAAAAATAAACGAACTGATGCAAGTCCTGTCTCTCAAACATGTATAGTTTGAGAGATATACGCTGATAAAGTTCCCCCTCCCTCCCCTTTCATAGACATCAGTGCTCTAGCCGACAGAAGGAGATCCTGGTCCCAGGACCGACTGGCGGCTCTCCAGCAGAGCCAAAATAGCGTTATCTAAAATTAAATATTTAAGTGGAACGGTCTGGTTTGCAAGCACACTTTGTAGACCGTTCCAATGAATGGTCTAGTCCTATTTTGGCTCTGCTGAAGAGCTGCCGGGACCAGGATCTCCTTTCTGTGAAAGGGGAGTGAGGGGGGAACTTTATCAGCATATATCTCTCAAACTATACATGTTTGAGAGACGGGACTTGCATCAGTTTATTTATTTTTTTAATACCTACAATATTTCATTTGATTAAAATCAGACATTACTAACCTTTGAATATTTCTCTTTAAACGCAGCTCAGATCGTTCAACATAATGAATAGCACTGCTGCCTGATGCTCTTCCTCTTTAAAGGGATAGTAATACTTGAAATGTAAAAAAAAATATGTTGTAGGGTTTATCCCCCTGAGTAAAACAAGAGTACTCCCACTGCTGAAAGGTGTTTCATTCAAAAGTTATTAATTTTCAAAGTTGAATTTTTTAGGTGCAATATCACAGTGGCCTGAAATTGTACAGTGGCGCTGTTGCTACACGATCCTATGGACAGCTCTGGTCAATTGACCATAAATCTCCATAGGATGGTGTAGCAACAGCGCCACTGTACAATTTCAGGCCACTGTGATATTGCACCTAAAAAATTCAACTTTGAAAATTAATAACTTTTGAATGAAACACCTTTCAGCAGTGGGAGTACTCTTGTTTTACTCAGGGGGATAAACCCTACAACATATTTTTTTTTACATTTTAAGTATTACTATCCCTTTAAAACTGTTTAATTACAATGTAATTTTATGCTGAAGTTGGTCCCTCACTCCCCTTTTGCCAATGTAAGCATTTCTGTCTGAGATCCAACAGCGGATCACGAGGGACAATCTTCAGTTAGTATTAGGAAAAACCTGCCCTTCTTCGTCAAGGAGGGCAGGTTTTTCCTTATACTGATTGAGGGAAGATTGTTCCTCTTTGTGATCTGTCCAGTCAAGTGACTGGACTTCAGATCTGAGGGGAGGTGGCTCAGGATTGGCAAAAGGGGAGTGAGGGATCAACTTCAGCATCTAGGTACTTTGTAACTAAACAGTTTTGAAGAGAAGAGCATCAGGCAGCAGTACTATTCATTATGTTGAACGATCTGAACGGTGTTTAAAGTGAAATATTACTGTCCTTTTAAAGTTCCCCCTAAGAATAACCTTATCCCTAACTGTCAATGTATTTATTTAGTGTACCAATTCTCTATTTTCTACCTTCATCTTGTCCACTCCTCATCGAAAATACAAAACCTAGCAGAAAAATACCTTAACCTCCTGAAGACCAGTGGGGACCGCAACACATCGGAGTCACATTGCTCCCTCCTATACTTTGGAGCTGTCAGGGCTGAGACTCGGGGTTTAGATGCAAATCTCAGAGTCTCAGGTTAACGGGTCATATTCTCAGGATGAGAGAGTCCAGTGTGACCTATTATATATTGTGCTCCAGTTAATTGCTTCTTTAGTCTTTAATCCTTTCAGTGCTGGATGGGTACTCAATGCATTGCGTACCCTTCTGGCACTGAAAGGGTTAAATTGGTTCCACTTGTACCAGGAAGGCAGAAGAAGTCCTGATTGTCTTGGGTGTGTGTGTGTGTGTGTGTGTGTGTCCATGCAATGATATATTAATAGCTCGTGGAGGACTAATTGGAGATTCTCTCAGTTACAGCAATCAGAAACATATCATAGAGAATCTATATTAGGGGAACTTTAATGGTTAATGCTGATAAGATCTCAGGGTCAGAACATTTTGAAGGTTCCCACGTACACTCCCTCCTAGGTGGTGCACCCTGTGCAACCACACACCTCAGAGGCTGGGCCTGTTTGGAGGCAGCTGGCTATGCTCCGAACTGGAGGAGCATATACAGTGAGTGGCTACTTGGAAGCAAAGTAAGGAGGCACAGGACAAAGAGACACTTGGTGCAGGCATAGATTTAAAGACAGCATACAGAGATGTACATACAGAGAGAGCAGCTCAAGAGAATGTTAAATCTATTAGTGAGGGAGTTAGTCTCACTGAATGGTTTTTTTATCATCTTGTGTTGCTCTAATACAACACTAATTTTAAAGAAAGTGTAACACTTAGCATGCAAAAATATTTATATATTTTATCCTCATGAGTAGAGAAAGGGTACTCCCACTGCTGAGAGATAATTGATTCAAAAGTTGTGGAGGTCCAAATTTGATTTATTTTAAGTGCAGCATCTCAATGGCCTGAAACTGTGAAACAGTGGCGCTGTTGCTACTCCATCCTATGGACAGCTCTGGTCATTTGACCATAAACCTCCATAGGCTGGTGTAGCAACAGCACCCATTTCAGGCCATTGAGATACTGCACCTAAAAAAAGTTTGAGCTGCAATAACTTTTGAATACAACACCTATTAGCAGTGGGAGTACCCTTATTTTGCTCAGGAGGATAAACCACACAATATATATTTTTTACATATTTAGTGTTACTATCCCTTTAAACATTGTATTAACAAGCATAATGTGTTATTTTCTGCAGCCAGGCATTAGACCATCAAGCAACCACTGAAGCCAGGGCACAACCTATTAAATCAAATAAAAGAGAAAGGTGCCACAAACTTGCAGGAAAGGGGACTCATATTTGACCTACCTATTATATGGTGTTTAACAAGGCACAAAAGAACAGCAAGCCCTGAAACACTCATGCACTCCAATATTATTATGTACATTAGTAGATATAGTAGATGGTAGGTAGACACATATAAGTCCATCCAATCACCCATTTTACTGTGGAATCATAGTAGTACATAACATACCCACAATATATGAACCTACTACTTTTTGGAAAGGATTGTGGATTCATGGAATAACCTCCTGGCACAAGCTCTATGGCCTAATATACAGCAAGGAAATGTAAGAATGTCTGGGCTCTGTATAAAGTTGTTCTGAGGATCCCTTGCTCTCAGTAGTAATGGCTGAACAAAAATACACTGTTATTTTTATGTGACACCATTGAAACTCATACTAAGAGTTCTACTTATGCAGCTGTGAAAATATGCTTGTGTTAGGGGCCACAAGTTATGCTACTGGTGCATGCTAAAGGGGTGGAGTTTGGGCTTAGCTTGCATTAAAGTCTTAACATTGGTGGAGTATGTGCTCATGGATGCGATAAAGCAATTATATGCTCTAGTTCAAAACCCAAAGTGCAGGAAGCCTGACATCTATGCCTGTGTCCATTGCATTGCGTACCCCTCTCCACTCAAAGGGTTGAGCTGTAAAATCAACCTGGTGACTGATCTGAGGAAAATAAACTTTGAAGTGGTAAAGCAGCTTTTGCTTGTTTACAAAAGTGTATACAGTAAATGTTACAGGAACAATAGATCACGTAGCAATGTGTTGTGTACCCCTTTGGCTCTCAAAGGGTTAAGGGACAGAGAGTACAGAAAGCAACACCGCACACCCCTCTTCTCTTTAATGTGTTAAAGGATACCATACTTTTCGCATGTAACCTATCTGTTCATGACACTTTTATACAGCAATTGTCCCAGTGTTGTCAGTGAGACTCCGTCCTGGCCAAGATGCACACAAACAAGAAAGAAAAACTGCAAAATGAGTCCAAACTACACGGAATAATTTATTAATTAATAGGTAAATTGTAAATGGAACCCTTGTCTGCAAAGCATTCCTTCACAATGCACTGGAGACGTTTCTAGAGTCCAAATGGTTAAAAAAGGTAGAATACTGCATAAAAGGCTGATATGTGCTTTTTAACCCTTTAGTAACCAGATATGTGAACCCCTTGGTCCTTAAAGGGTTAATCTCTTGAACTGTAGATAAGAGAAACCCCTAGTGCATTGGGAGAAATGTATAAATAGGCCATCAAAGCTCATTTCTAGGCCTCGGTTGTCAGCCTACGAAATTAGTTTTCTAGTACAGTACTGAAAAGATGCATTGGCAACAGGAGCATAGGAACCGGGGGAATGGGGGGACCCATCCCCACAGGGAAATCAATAGGGGGACAGATAACGTACAAATCCCTCCCCCCCAGGCACTAGGTGCACTGGCCTGGGGGACGCAGGCTCTGGGTGACCGGCAGGAGGAGAGTGCACTGCACAGCGCTCCCTCCTACCGGTCACCTTTTTTGTCACCTTTGTCATAGCGGATGGACACATTTTCACAATCTACCATCTTACTTCACCTGTGATCCTCTGACATAATGTAGTTATTTCCAATGAACGTCTGGAGATTCAGTTTAAATACTCAAACAGAACTTTATTCTGCTAATTTAAAACCAGAATGAAATATTATCAAATGAAAATTACATTAATGTCTCTGCTTTATGTTTTAGCAGTATTTTTACTTTCATGTCAAATTCTTTTACAGATGCCTCCAAATTTAGCTAATAAATTACTGATGGTTGGCAATCCTTACCACACACACACTCTGCTATCCTTAAGCTTTAACCCTTTGAGTACCAAAGGGGTGTCCAACGTATACACTAATAAAGTTCCACATTAAAATAGATACAAGAAGCAATTAGTGTGCACTGCCTATATTTACTAAGCGATATGCCCTGTAAATGTGTTGGACAAAAGTGATGGACAACCCTCTGGTACTCAAATGGTTAATGCGAGTCAGGCCTGAAAACCACCTCTGTAAACTAGGTAAAGAGTAACAGAATGCCCCAAAAACAACCATACACTGTCCCACTGCAGTTCCTATGATGTAAGGAAGAACATTTACAGTGTATATATATTATTAAATATATGCAGTACTCACTAATTGCTTTTTGTATCTGCATCTATTGTAGTGTGGAATTGTATTAGTATATCCCCTTAATGTAATGTGAACATCTCTATCATTCAAGGAGTGAAGCCAAAGCAGGCCATGGACTTCAATATCCTTCTCTAATCTTGCCACCCATGTAAACATTTCCAAGGTTACAAAATGTAATGTTACTATGATACTATGTAAGATTAAATAATAGTGTATTTTTAATTACAGATATAACGCCAGTACCCTCGACAGAAGGGTGAAGCAATTAGATGATCATATCTTATTTAGTGAAGGGTCCTTTGGTACTTATTCAAGCGTCCATCGTTGCCTACAGTCAGTCAGTGTCTGACTCCGAAGACATGCCTAATGGCAGGAGATGTCCTGCTGAGGAATCAGGTTATAATTCACAGTTGCTGAATGCCTGCCCACAGAAATCACCAAAAAAGGCCTTGTAAATCCATCCAGGATCCTGTGCTGCCGTGTTCCCTGAACATGGTGGTCCTACCTCCAGCCGTTAAGGGCTATCAGCAGGGCAAGCTGGAAAGCTGCCAGCAAAAAAACATCTGAACCCAGCTCTTGGTGCCCATCTTTCACTCTCTAAAATGAAGATTAAAATGTGCTGCTGAAAGGTGGAGTTAATGTTTGGCTCTTCCAAAGAGAGTGTGACCATGTTGGACAAAAGTGGGTGTGAAGAAATGGGAATGCGGGAGTGTCTAACATTATATCTCATGACTGCCGGAACATCATGGACTCCCAAGGGCAGAGTTACATGGACAGTCAGTCACAGGCATCAATCCTATCCAGACTTTATTCAGGAAGACAAGTGCAGTCCTTAACAGTTATTTGTCAGATAATGTAGTCCACCTGTGCAAAACCCTCATAGTAATTTAGAACATTTGAGTTGTTATAATAATTAGAACTTCTGAGTGCTCATATCAGGGTTGGGCAACCTGAGGCCTTCCAGCTGTTGGAGACTACACCTTCCATCATCCCTGGAAACTCACTAGCTGGTTAGGAATGATGGGAATTGTAGTCATCAACAGCAGGAGGTCTTCAGGTTGCTTATCTCTGATTCATAGTAATCAAAACTTCTTGGCACTGACAGTGGTTAGATTTTTTATTATATAACACAATGCACTAATGGTTAGTAACTTTATTTTTGATCGTCTTAACAAATCAGTGAAAATATTAGTCCCTTATTTCCATCAAACAATAAACTTGTCTGAATATTTAATGTAGTTTAAACATTTCTCACAGATTTCTGAATCTAAAGAATTGTCAATATCATAGGCTTTAGAAATAGATCTGTGCCAACATTGGATTGGATTCCATTGCAGATGATAAGTGTTATCACTGGTTTTATCTCACAGATTCCAACCAAAGTCTATGAGGGATTAGTACATAAAACTAGTGACAATGGTATCGATTGCAATGGAATCCAGGCACATACCTCCTTTAGAAAATTCTAAGATAGACTATTTTGCTATGCTTGGAGCCTCCACTTTGCTTGTTTGGCCACCAATAATGAGGAATCTACACATTAGCTTGCAAACCCAGGCTTTAGATTAAATATTACGCAAGCCTGGACCAGTGGTTACAATAGTCAGTTCCAGGTTTACATGTCAGACTCTTCTAGGCAAAGACACCTTAGGTGTTTTTTAGCACCACCCGTGGCCACACTCCACTTGCATGGTCGAACCCAAATACTAATTGATTGTTGCCTGGCACAGAAAATAACATGCTATACTAATAGAAAAGAAGACATTAACCTTTGGACATAGTAGGCTTCCTTTTATTGCTTCACAAGATGCTGGAGACCTCTAGCATCCAAGGGGTAAAATAATGATCAGTAAAGGGGGTTATAAACAGGTAAATAAGGTGGAGATCATAAACAAGCAAGGTTACTGAGATTGTTCTGGCCTCATCAGCATCTAAGAATGTTGGCGAAGAACAAAATTGTCTGAGGACACAATGATAGCCTTTAAACATTGTTTTCATGATTTAAGGGAATACTTTCCCATGAACAATGCAGTTGTTCAGGTTATCTTAGTGTAATAGTACCCTGAATTTGTGGAATTAAATTGAAGTGGACCTGTTATCTTGAATTCAAGTTTGCATTTTTGAAAACTTCATTAACCCTTTGAGTAACAGAAGGGTAAGCAACACATTCCTTTGCAATGCGCTTCATACCCCTCGGGCACTCAAAGGTTTAAAATAAAGCAGTTCTTGGACTACAACTCCCATCATGCTCAACCAGTTCAAATAATGACTGTAGATGTAGAATATAATACATTCAGGAGTCATGTTGTTAAGCAGGCAGCTATGAATGAAATTAAGCAAAAATAGGACCTGACCCAGGGAGCTCACACTCTATGGATGTAATGCAACACTCTCTGACACAATGTGCATAGCAGAGCATTAACTGCAAGTCAAGGAGATCATGTGCATGTAAAGTAAGCCTTAGAATGCTTATGTTTAGAATCACTGGTGTCTTCTAGTACATACAGCCACCTTAGGAATGGGACATGGATGCTTGTCTTTGTGCCAGGCAGCTGAATCCCAGCTGTTGCATGGATCCTTTTGCTAGGGCTTGTTGCTGTGTATTAATCTCGGTTTAACACTGGCAGGACGTTACAAAACAGTTGCTTAGGGAGTGAGTGACATTAAAGCTAAACGTTTCCAAGCATAGCCGTTTTAAAGCTCATTAGCTTTACTACACAGAAACACAGCAGCCTAGCACATTAGGAACAGACTGCCTGGCATGGTAGGAAAATATTTTATCTGCTATGACAAAGGTGTCAAAATAGTTTATTTGCCTAAACTGACAGAGAATCGAAGAGAAGGGATGGGAAATGAAGACTGGAATCTAAACTCAGATTGATTATTCTAACTAATTTTTATCATTCAGGATGAAGCCAATATCATTATCATTTATGACTTAGATCAGAGATTCTAAACTACCGTGAACAAGTACCCACACCAGTCTTGACCCCAAGGCATTCCCTACCTGACATACTCTAAATAACTGTCAATAATTGGCACACCAATGCTCATACAGGGATATCTTTAACACTTTGGACACCAGAGGAGATCACCAAGTCAATGTAAAGTAATGTGATCGAGATGTATCGGGTGTGCAGGGTGTTAAAACATGCAGTATTAGAGGCTTTTGTAGAATGAAGTAGGGAAGTAGACTTGTGTGAATCGGTTCGTCCAATTTCGGAATTCTAACAAATAAGGGTCATTCTGCGTCATTCGGGCTGTCCGAAAGGAAGAAGTAAATTTTTTTAAAACCGAATCCGAGCATCCCTGGTTCAGACTGTCGTTGAAAATTTCGGACATTCGGCGACGACTACCCACGCGTGTGGGTCCATACTTTCCCTCCCTCTCTAGTTCAATTAACTTCTACATTTAATGATGGGGGTTGGACTAATGGCACGTCAGACACCCAGACAGCCTGTATTTCCTGTTAGTCCGTTGTTGGAGCTCAGTGAGAGCAGAAGGAGATAGAAAGAGTCCATTTGTGAAGGCAGGCAGGTAGAGTAGGCAGACAGACAGCATTAGTACCTTATTGCCACTGCAAGGGAGAGTCATCTTTGTTCCTGTGCAAACACAGCCAGTCTCACAGTTGTGTAGGCAGGTAGGCAGGCCTAGTACCTTATTACCACCGTAAGGGAGAGTCATTTTTTAAAGGGATAGTAATACTTCGTTTTAACTTTATTCTATTTTGTAAACATTAAAAAAACATGAAGAATGATATAAGTCTTATCTCTCAAACCTTTATAGTTTAAGAGATATTCACAAGCAAAATTTCCCCCTCCCGCCCCTTTTTCCTAGTGTAAGCCATCTCTTCTCAGATGTGAATCTGGTTGTAAGACTAATTTACTTGCATTTTATGAAAGAGTGAGTAGTAATTTGGACAGGGGAATTGCTGTTGATGTAGTATACTTGGATTTTGCAAAAGCCTTTGACACAGTGCCTCACAACAGGTTACTGCATAAATTAAAAGGCTTCGGTTTGGGTGGTGGTATCTGTACATGGATTGAGAACTGGTTAAATGATAGATGGCAGAGAGTTGTTGTAAATGGAACTTTTTCAAATTGGTCTAGGGTTATAAGTGGGGTACCGCAGGGTTCAGTCCTGGGCCCAATGCTTTTTAATTTGTTTATTAATGATCTAGAAGTGGGAATTGAAAGTAGCATCTCAATCTTTGCTGATGACACTAAGCTATGTAAGGAAATACATACAGAGCTCGATGTTTTTTCCCTACAGAAGGATTTAGATAAACTAAGTGAATGGGCAGAAAAGTGGCAGATGTCATTTAATGTAGATAAATGTAAGGTTATGCATTTGGGTTGTAGAAACAAACTTGCTACATATACTCTAAATGGGAAACAACTTGGGAAATCCTCATTAGAGAAAGATTTAGGTGTACTGATAGACAATAGTCTTCACAGCAGTGTGCAGAGTCACTCAGCTGCTGCAAGAGCAAATAGAGTACTAGCCTGCATAAAAAGAGGTGTAGAAGCAAGGGATGCTAATATTATCCTACCTCTGTATAAATCCTTGGTTAGGCCTCATCTAGAATATGGAGTACAATTTTGGGCGCCTGTTCTAAAAAAAGACATTACTGAACTGGAAAAGGTGCAGAGACGTGCAACAAAACTGATAAAGGGATTGGAGGATCTGAGTTACAAAGAGAGACTAGCCAAACTGGGTTTGTTTACATTAGAAAAGAGACGTCTAAGGGGTGATATGATTACCATTTACAAATACATTCAAGGTCAATACAAAGAACTATCCAATGAATTATTATTTATTTATGCAAAGAGCTGAGCTAAGAACAAGAGGTCATCCATTAAGACTTGAGGAAAGGCGCTTTCGACTAAAACACAGGCAGGGATTCTTTACAGTAAGGGCGGTAAGGCTATGGAATTCTTTGCCTCGGGATGCTGTGCTTGCAGATAATGTAACTGCATTCAAAAAAGCAATGGATGCCTATCTAGCACAGAACAATATTGACAGTTATGACAGATGGCTTCAAAGCAAATAGGATATTGAGCCGGGGAACTATTTGACACACTCACACACACACCTACATTGGAAATTGCTCCAGAGGGCTTTTTTGTTGCCTTCCTCTGGATCAACAGGGGTGTTATTGGCATGGGCTGGACTTGATGGACGCATGTCTTTTTTCAGCCTTATCTACTATGTATGTTACTATGTATGTAAGACCAGACAGATAACAGCAGGGGACAATTTTCTTTGTATGAAAAGAATGAAAGCCCTTCCCCCCTTGACAAGTTTTTCAGCTTTTCCCCTTATCTTAATTGAAGATTGTCCCTCTCTGCAGTCTACCTGGGCGCTTCCCTTCTGCTATGGCTGAACAGGGGGGGGGATACTTTGCTTGTGAATATCTCTTAAACCATAAAGGTTTGAGAGATAAGACTTATATCGTTCTTCATGTTTTTTTAATGCCTACAAAATAAAATAAAAATAAAACGAAGTATTACTATCCCTTTAAAGTATGTTAAATTCGGCCAAATAATTCAGAATGTTGAATAATTTCATCTGAGTCGAACAGGTCTGGTCCGAAATGCGGACAAAAAAGAAAAAATGAGTCCGAAATCGAATTTTACCAAGAATTTTTGCCATGCACAAGTCTATAGGGAAGTACTAATATGGATATTCATATTGTATAAAGGGAAACTGTTATTTATTTGTGACCTACATTAAAACCTGTTTATATGTACGGAAGCCAAAATGGTAGCAAATACTTAGTTTTAGATATTTAATGTTCTTTTTTGAGTTGACACTTGCTTGTGGTGATGTAATGTCTGCTCTCTGCCTGGTGTTATATAAGGAATCCTATAACATATAGTCCTAGAATGCATCGCTCACTGTGTGCGTAACTGCACATGCGCAGTAGGGACTCGCAGAATGCGTTTATCCGGAGCGGAGAGCTCCCGAAGGAACTGTCACCCAGTGCCTCCGCTGCTGCCCCGGAGCCGGGAACACAGACAGGCTGTCAGCCTTCCTGAGCTCTCCGCTCCAGATCAGCCCGTTTATACTGGCTTTGTAACTAGTATCACCATAAAGGAACTGTAGTGTCAAAATAAAATATTACACTGGATTTTTTTTATCAAGTTGCAAATGACTGAATCCGGAATTAAAATGCCATTCATTCTTGCTTATTAGCCAAACTCTTATTTACCAAAGGATTCATCATTTATCAATGTGTGAGTACAATAATGTACCACTGAAATATACATATTTCATTCACTAGCCAGTCGCTGTAGTGTCAAGTATTAGTCGATGGAGCAGACATACATATATACACACAAATGCAATAAGCAGATAGCTTTCATGCTATGCTGTTTTTAACCTATTCAATTGACAAATACAACACTGCATAGCTTCCTCTTGTGAAACAAGTGCTAATTTCTGAGGGATATATGTGAAATTGAATTGAAAAAAAGGATTCAAGGATCTGAGTTATAAAGAGAGACTAGCCAAGCTGAGTTTATTTACATTAGAGAAGAGACGTCTAAGGGGTGAAATGATTCCCATACACAAATATATTTGAGGCCAATACAAAGATCTCTCAGAGAAGCTATTTACTCAAATGGCTGTGCAAAATGCAAGAGGTCCTCCTTTAAGACTAGAGGAAAATTGCTTTCAACTAAAACAAAGGCAGGGATTTTTTATAGTAAGTGTGGTAAGATTGTACAATTCTTTGCCTTGGGGTGCTGTGTTTGTGGATACTGTAAATACTTTTAAAAATGTATCTGATAATTTTGTAGCTCATAAAAATTGTGATAATTGTGCCAGTTGATTTCAAAACAGATATGATGTTGATCCAGGGAAATATCCTACCTTTTGGCTTCAGGAAAGGACTTTTTAACCACTCTGGGCTTAACTGAAAATGCCTTCCTCTGGATCATCAAGGGTGATATGACAAGAGCTGGACTTGATGGGCCTCATCATAGTAACATAGTAACATAGTAAATTAGGTTGAAAAAAGACACAAGTCCATCAAGTTCAACCTTCACCTTATACCTCAGTAACTGAGAATTTTATAGCTTTCCTGCTACCAATTAAATTAGTCTTTATCAGACCTTCCTGATCAGCCTGTCATCTATGTTACTATTTTCCTATAGCAGTGGTTGTCAGTCTTTTTTGGCTCAAGACTCCCATAACATGCAATCTGGAATTTTCAAGACAATCCTAACATTTTATAGGTCATTTGTCAAGAGCATAATGAATATCGTATATAGTTATTCTTAGTTTTTCCAATCCGAATAATAAAATAAATATATTATGTGTAAAAATTTCCATTATGGATATCCACTGCACCCTTGCTGAGAATCACTGCCCTATAGACTAGTAATTTAGTTAGTTAGAAATGTGTTCATTAACACCTATTAAAAGATAATGGCATATTGTAAATACATTATGTGGCCTTTGTCATACAAAACTTTATTTATTAAGGTGGCTGGTTAGTATTGTTACATAGTTGAAGAGGCTGAAAAAAAGACATGCATCCATTAAGTCTAGCACATGCCAAAACACCCCTGTTTATCCAGAGGAAGGCAAAAAAAAAATACCCACTAGAGCCATTTCCAGTTTAGGCCCAAGTGGGTAAAAAAATTCCTCCCTGACGCCAAATGGCAGTCAGATAGTTCCCTGGATCAACAACCTATCCACATTGAATCAATCTATCATAATTCTCAATATTGTTCTGTGCTAGACAGGAAATCCATTGCATTTTTGAAAGCAGTTACAGTATCTGCAAGTACAAAATCTCGAGGCAAAGAATTCCATAGTTTTACTGCCCTCACTGCAAAAAAACCCTGCCTTTGTTTTAGTCAAAAACTCCTTTCCTGTAGTCTTAATGGATGATCTCTCGCCCATGTCTCTCTCTTTGCATAAATAAGTAATTGGATAATTCTTTTTATTGATCTTGAATGTATTTGTAAATGGTAATCATATCACCCCTTAGATGTCTCTTCTCTAATGTAAACAAACCCAGTTTGGATAGTCTCTCTTTATAACTCAGATCCTTCTATCCCTTTATCAGTTTTTTGCACTTTATCCAGTTCAACAATGTACTTTTTAAGAACTGGTGCCCAGAACTGTACTCCTTATTCCAGATGAGGCCTAACCAAGTATTTATATAGGTAGAAAAATATTAGCATCCCATGCATCTCACCTCTTTTTATGCAGGCTATTACGCTATTTGCTCTTGCAGCACCTGAATGACTGCACACTGCTGTGAAGTCTGTCATCTATCAGTACGCTAAATCTTTCCCTAATGAGGATTCCCCAAGTTGTTTCCCATTTAGAGTATATGTAGCATGTTTGTTTCTACAAGCCAAATGCATAACCTTACATTTATCTACATGAAATGTCATCTGCCACTTTTCTGCCCTTTCACTCAGTTTATCTAAATCCTTCTGCAGAGAATAAACATCCAACTCTGCATGTATTTCCTTACATAGCTTAGTGTCATTAGCAAAGGTTAAGAAGCTACTTTCAATTCCCACTTCTACATAATCAACAAATTAAAAAGCATTGGGCCCAGGACTGAACCCTGTGGCACCCCACTTATAACTTTGTAGACCAAGTTGAAAAGTTTCCATTTACAAAAACTCTCTGCCATCGATAATTAAAGAGATAGATCTTCTATATGGTTTTTATAGCATGCAGTGCTATGTTTAATTACTTACATGTTTGCATTTCAAAAGATGAAAGGATACCCCTCCTGCCCCTTCTGGCTACGTCATGCTGCCTCTCTGTCTGGTCTTGATGGAGAGCAGCGAGAGACAATCTTCAGTAAGCAAAAGGAAAAAATCCTGCCCTCTGCCTTCAAAGGGGGGGGGGCAGGATTTCCCTATATTTACTGACTGAAGATTGTCCCTCGCTGTATCCATCTGGTCCCACGACCGGATTGCAGCTCTAAGGGGAAGCAGCCAGAAGGGGTGGGAGGGGGATCCTTTCAGCTTGAATATCTTTTGAACTACAAACATGTAAGTGATTAACCTACATGGTATAAAACCCATATAGAAGACTCAGAGCTAATCTTTAGACATTACTATCCCTTTAACCAGTTCTCAATCCACGTACAGATATCACCTCCAAACCAAAGCCTTTTAATTTATGCAGTAACCTGTTGTGAGGCACTGTATCAATTTTTGGTAACATATTTTTTTTTGGAGGAATTGTCAATGATAACTGTATTAACAGGAAACTATGTCCTTAGAATTAAGGCTTTTGTTTTGTATACTTACCTATCAGGGGTCTTTTATACAGCAGTCAGGTATATCTATGTACTGTTTTTTGCATGCGCAAACACAGTAAACAGATGCTGTCAAATCTCAGGGATGATAAGCACCTCTGTATAATATACTGGTTTTAAAGGGATAGTAACACTTAATAGCTAAAAGAATATATATTGTAGGTTTACTCATCTTGAGTAAAACAACAGTACTCCCACTGCTGAGAGATGTGTTTTTCAAACTGTATTGCAGTACAAATTTGAATTTTTTAGGTGTAGTATGTCGATGGCCTGAACTTTTATAGTGGTGCTGTTGCTACACCATCATATGGACATTTATGTTCAATTGACCACAGCTGTCCATAGGATGATGGGAGTACTCTTGTTTAACTTGGGAGGGATAAACCCTACAATATTTGTTTATTTACATATTAAATGTTACTATCCATTTAATTATATGCAGTTTTGTAGGAAAAAAAAAGTATTTTTGTATAATACTCACCCGTGTTGGCAGCCTCCTACAATGCCAAGCATAATACCACACAACACATACATGACAAACAGGACTTCTCCCTTTGTTATTCTGGCACAAATAGCAACCTTTTAGAGACCAAACTAGACAGTTGGTGCAGACTGTAGTAAGTAACAATGGACACTGTCCCCTAAGACACCCACTTTCTTTCTCTCTCTCTATCTCTAACGCTATCAATCTTGCTTTCCCTCCTATACTCCCTCTGCCTTAAGTTAGGGTGACCACGTGTCCCGGAATGTCCGGGACTGTCCCTTAATTTTGCGCTGTGTCCTGAGTCCTGAATCATCCCCCACCGGGACAATAAACAGTCCTGGAATCATAAACTTAAAGCAAAGCCTCCGTAGACTCACCTATCAGCCTTCACTGTCTATCCTCTTCTAGTTCACTCTGAAAGTACCATTCACGCACTGGGTGGTGTGTGCGTGTGTGAGCTGATATGTTTGCTGCCTGGCGCTTGCCATGTGAGTGAGACACAAGTGAGTGACAGTGTCTCTGGGGTATGGGAGCAGTGTCAGGTGGCTGCGCAAGTTCTGGAGGTTACAGAAGAGGACTGGTCACTGGGAGGATTGTAGAGTGAACAGCACACTGCTGTCACAGTGCGAGACTGAGTCCCAAGGTGCGTTACTTACTGATTCCCGGTTTATTTTGCATGATAATTACTGGTTTACTCTTCTGTTTCTGGTGTGTGTTGGGTTGAGTAAGAGTGTCTGAATACACTGTTCACAGACAATATGTGTGTGTAACAAGGAATAGATGTGTATTGGTAATTATCACTAGGGTGAGGGGTTGATTTGGGATAGGATAGATGGATTTACAGGTCTACTAGTACTAGGGTAAGGGTGGTTGTGGTGTGGATTGAGGTTGGTATAGTTGGGGATGGAGTGGTTGTGGTTGGTGTGGGTTGGTTGTAGTTGGAATTGGCTTATTTCACTGTTATGGTTGATGGGTTTGGGGTGGATAGGGTTGGAGTGCTATGGTATGGGGTGGTTGGTTTGGTTGGCTGTAGCTAGAAATGGCTTTATTCAGCTAGGGTTAGGGTAGATGGGGTTAGAGTGTTTGGGTTGTAATGCTAGGGTTTGGGAGGATGGTTTGGTTTAGGGATAGTTGTTTTGGGTCTGTTTTGTGTCTGTTGCCCAAAAGTGTATGCATATTATTATATCAGTGTATTTCTATACTTAGTAGCACTAGCATTGAGTGCTAGTGCCAGAGGGGGTATGCAGCACTCTGGCACTGGCATTCAATGTCACTAAGTATAGAAATATAATAATATGAATATACTTTTGGGCAACTTTAGGTCAGATAAATATCTTAAACTGTCTCAAAGCCAGTCTGTAGAGATATCCCTTGGGAATATCTGTTTGTACCATATTTTGTCAGTAACCTCTTTTTTTTCCAAAAGTAAGCTACAAATTAAGCATTCAATATTAAAATATTTGTCTAGTTCAAACAGCAAATCAATTCTGAGCGTTTTGATTGAACTGCTAAAGTTAAAAGTTCAGAAATGATCTGGCAGTTGCATTCTTATCCAAAACCCAAGCCTGATTTTGCGGCGACTTGTTCGTGAAATAAGTGTCCCTGAATGGTAGAAAGCAAATGTGGTCACCCTACCTTAAGTCAGGGAATCTGGAGTTAGCCTGGACCTTGGGCCTCTTCTATTTGTCGCCCGCTTCTTTATCTATTCAATAGGTCCTCTCAGGCCCTGCCAGGACCTGTGTATCAATGCTTAGACTTGCCATTTGTCAGACTGGACATTGAAAGACAGATTCTGACAATGTAGGTAAGGAAGCAGGCCCAATTCAAAGATGCCTCCTACCTGAGAGATTTTTTTTTCTCCTTTTTTTCTGTACAGTTGTAAAATATGTACCCCTCACTTCAAGTACTTTGAAATAGTGTGGAAATGTTCCTATTATACTCAAGATTTTACAGTATACCTGAATGATGTATGTAGAACATAAAGATAGGAAAGGCCTTCTGTTATGCAAGTCATATCTTTTTTCACAGGGAAAAGATATATTGATACGTTTATGAATTTAGTCTTTTTCCTACAATCAAACAAGTACACTCAAAACTGCAAACTCCAAAAATGGGTAAATACTTGAATATCGAACGTGAAACCCTTAATTTTATCCTAAAAAATTTTACACAACTACCTAATCTTATAAAATGTTACCTATCCCAGGAATCATGACGGCTGGTGCTGATGTAGTTTCTGTTACTGTTCTGGGGGTATTAGTAATTGTAATAGTATATAATATTAGGATATTTATGGTAGTTGCTTTATGCGTTTTCAGGCTAAAATTTGAGTTTCACATTGGAGTTTCAAACATACACCCCGTTTTGGAGTTTGTAGATTTTTAATGATTTTTTTAGGGAAAAAGACTCAGTTCCCAAATTTATCAATACACCCTTAGCATCACTTTCACAGTGGGTTTCCACATATGGTTTTAAGGGGTTAGTGGAATATGCACATCATTAAAGGGGAACTACCACCCCACAATAACTTTACATTAATTAATTCTTCACCTGGCGACTAGCTGCTTAGTAGCGCTAGTCGCCAGAAATATTACCTATTACATTATTTACATTAATTAATTCTTCATCTGGCGACTAGCTGCTTAGTAGCGCTAGTCGCCAGAAATATTACCTAGTATTACCCAGCCGGCTCCAAAAGGGACTGACAGCGCAGGTGCACGGACGTCACGATGACGAGATGTCCGTGCTTCCTGCTACTGTGAGCCTCCGAAAAACTGGAAAATTTTTGAAACTAAGTAATATTTCTGGCGACTAGCGCTACTAAGCAGCTAGTCGCCAGATGAAGAATTAATTAATGTAAAGTTATTGCGGGGTGGTAGTTCCCCTTTAAAGGAGCAAATAATTGCCAATTTTCATATTACACTTTTCAGATGATATATGCAGAGGTGTGACTGTGATAATATTGTAACAAGGATTGGTAGAACTGACAGCAGACAATGTGTTTTTGTAGAAGGAATACACTCTTGGATCATGTATTTTATTTGTAGTCTGTCCCCTTCCTTCCTTAGTTCTTACAGATACAGGATTATAGTGGTAGTTCAGCAGGATTTATGTGGGAGGTAAATTACACAGGTAGGAAATGAACTTTGCATTATTGTTGATTGACAACTTTTATTTTTCAGATGCACAATATTTTTTGCTTGCATATTTTCTTATACTCTTTTCAGTTTGGGATTGATAGAGGTTAGAATAAAGAAATACATACATAGTTTGTGTTTGTTTTCTAATGGGGTGTAGAAAAAAATGGCATCAGATAATTTGCATTATATTATTGTTTTACTGGTTATGACATCAACTTGTATCTTCCTATATACATTCAGCAAGATAGTGATCTACAACACAGATGCGCAAAACAGAATTCTATAAGTAGTGTTTATTCTTACATAAAATCACGTACATAAACTCATTGCGCTTACAAGATAAAATAAATGTATATTCGCTTATCTGATCTCCGTTTGTACCGTACAGACTCCCGGTTCCCTCCTCGGGAAGTGCCGTTATGATCTTAATTTCAATCTTTAGATCGCTTCTAATCTCTCCCGTGATCTCACACTAATCCCTCAAATGTCTCGGGATCAGATTTGCAATACTACACACAACTGCCGACGCGTATCGCAGACGTCACTGTCTGCTTCCTCAGTAGTATCGCAAATCTTATCCGTCCTGCTGACCGTACTGGAGAATCTATTGACACCCGAGACATTCGAGGGATTAGTGTGGGAGATTGCGGGAGAGATTGGAAGCGATCTAAAGATTGAAATTAAGATCATAACGGCACTCCCCAAGGAGCGAGCCGGGAGTCTGTATGATACAAACAGAGATTAGATAAGTGAATATACATTTATTTTATCTTGTAAGCGCAATGAGTTTTTGTGCGTGATTTTATGTGGAAGAATAAACACTACTTTTAGATTTCTGTTTTGCGCGTCTGTGTTGTAGATCACTATCTTGCTAGAATGTATGGAGAAAGGCCATAGAAGAAGCAGCATACACAAGAGATTGAAGAGTGTGGAATATCTGTGATAAACTTTGGAGAATAGTCGGTGGAACTAATTCCATTGTCATATATCCATCCCATTTGTGATTATCTCTGGTGACCATCACTATATTTATTTTTATTGTCTGAACGAGCTTAATCTCTATGTGTTCATTCCATCTGTGACTAACTCTGGTGACCATCATTTTAGCCATCATTATATTTATATGTATTGTCCTACCTGTTGGTTTTAACTTACTAAGTGAATTTGTGGACTCAGGAGTCGATACATAGAGGACACTGAGTCCCACACTGAATTATAGTGTTCTTACTGGGAGCTGTGATTATATATATATAGTTTTGGATGTATTGAATTATTTGGGGGGTTGCTGGTATAGACAATAGGTGCTTTATATAGGAGTATTCTTCTGTATGTCAGTGGGTGGAAGCGCCACTTGTTTCTTTTGTGATAGTTTTGTATCTTCCTATACTCGTTTCATGATTGAAGTTTACAGGAGAGAAGTGGTATGACATTGTTGTGAACACCGCTGTTTTCTGGGAACCATGTCTGGTGCATTTGAATCCTCTTGTCTGCTCCCCTCCTTATCCTACTGTTATATATCAGCTTTGGTGGCAGTTCTCCTTTTGTCTTCATAATGTCAATCGTCCTTTTGAGGAACAGCATTTGTGTGGTAAGAAACATATGGAGGTGCATATACATTTTTATATTTTTAATGTAGTTTGTATTAAATACATTTTTATAGAATGTTCTAATGTTTTAAGAAGCTTGTTTGGGGATATGCTAATACAGATCATAACCTGATCTTGCTAAGTCACTGACAGGCATAAGCCTCTATTGACAGCTACCAAATGTAAGTACTTTATTTAATATATCATAGAGGTTGTCACCTACAGGGCACCACTGGAGCCCTCCTTTGTGTTTTCTTTTCATCCCTCCTATGTATAAATGTCTGTACTATCATTTGTTTTTGTTTATCTTACTCCTGTACTTTATTTCCGTTTGGCAACATGTGCATCCTCAGGGCCAGAGCTGAATTAGTTGCTGGGTGTATTTGCTGCAGGAGGTTGCAATGTATCTGACCTGATGTTCAGGTGTCAGGAAGCAGAGTATCCATGCCGGACTGACTGTGTGTCTCCATAACAATAAAATCATCAGTGTGAAAGAGTACAAAGCAGGAGATAAATGTGGAAAATGAAACAGGTTTTAAATACACTGACCTGGAAGGTCTCTTTTTTGAATCACTTCCTGACTGTCTAAACTTCCTTATTAGCAGCCTGTGGAAAATCACTGTATCCTTCCTGACCCAGCTGGGTCTTGGTGGAAGTGAACTATAAAATGTAATAATGTCCTTGCCTATTCGGGTAGACTAGCCTAGCTGTGCTGTATGGCAAGGTAAACCTGTATGAATCAGGATTTAAAGTGAAAACAACATTTTAGAATGAACTGGGTAATTTTGAAAGAGTTTTCAATACTACCTATAATTGGTAACCATTTCTTATTTAAAACTATAATTTAGTAGATAATATGCTTGACTTCTTTGTAAGTTTATGTAAATAAGGAGTACTATCTAGTATACCCTGGTGTGTCAAATACTAACATTCCACTCCCCATCCTAACTGCCACTTCCTACCTGGAAGTAGTGACTAATCTGTATAAGATGATAAATAATATGGCTAAATATCTCATAAACTCTAGTTTCAAATAATGACAGTGTAACAAAAATATAGATGATTGTGAAAGACCTTTCAAATTCAGCAAAGTCACTATAAAGTGTTTGTTCCACTTTAAGATGTTTTATCTTTTTGGATGCTAGAGGCATCTCCAGTTCATTGCAAGCGGTGTGTTGATGATATCTTTAGCATCTAAGAGATTCATTCTATCCACAGGGGCTCTGTAATAAATATGTGCAGTGTACTTTTACTTAGAGTGGAACCATCACTGTGTAAAACACTAAGTGAAAAGCCTTCAAAATCATCTATAGTTCTGAGTCATTTTTATTTAAAGAGGAACTAACACCGCTAAGAAACTTTGTTTGTAATAATTCCCTATCTGGCGACTAGCTGCTTAGTAGCGCTAGTTGCCAAAATTATTACCTCTTTATGGAGAAATATGCAGTCATCCTCGGCTGACAGGCAGGACGGAGTGCGGATATCTTACCCTAGTGACGTCTGCGCGCCTGCGTTGTCAGTCCCTTCCGGAGCCGAATGGCTCCTAGCAACACCTCCTACAGCCATCTGTGACTGACAGTGCAGGTGCGCGGACGTCACTAGAGCAAGATGTCCGCGCTCCGTCCTGCCTGTCAGCCGAGGATGACTGCGTATTTCTCCATAAAGAGGTAATAATTCTGGCGACTAGCGCTACTAAGCAGCTAATCGCCAGATAGGGAATTATTACAAACAAAGTTTCTTAGCGGTGTTAGTTCCGTTTTAAAAAATAGTCTATGAGATACTTCGCTAAGTACTGCCTGGCATACCAGTCAGATACGCTAATATTACACAGTACTGTCCCTCTATCTCATTTACATAAACCTAAACACCTCATGAACTATATAGGAACAAGCTACAGAACTGATACCAATGCGATATAGGCCTCCAAGTAATAGCAAACTACCATCCAAAATCAGTGACCTTGATCTATATTAGAACAACAAAAGGTTTATAAAGGAGAGTGCAATGAGTGAATGGTAAATACTGGGGCTCCTAAATCGGCATAAAGGCACAGAGAAAAAAGTAACAGCTATATAAATATATAAAAAATGACTTTACTATATTTTTAAAAAATGTAAACATACACAAGCACATAAACTATAGTTTTAAATACAAATTGTGCTTGGATGCTAGGGAGTAGTGATGAGCGAGCACCCCAATGCTCGGGTGTTCGGGTGCTCTGACCGAGCACCCCCGGAGGCTCGAGTGCTCGGCCGAGCACCCGAGCCCCATTGAAGTCAATGGGAGGACTCGAGCATTACACCAGGCACCCCCTGCTCTGATGAGGGGAGGGTGCCTGGTCCATAGGAAAAGGGCAGAAAATGATGGAAACACCACAGAAATGGTTCAGGGACAGCATAGGGAGGATGTCTGGATGCATCTTGGACTCCAACATCGCTGCTGGGAACGATCTTTCGCCCGTAGTACGCCATTTTTACAGACTGACCGTAAAACACACAAAAAGGAAAATAAAAACGACTTTAGGCGAAAAATTGTTACCAAACAGTATTTGCTGTATATTTACTTTTATATCATCTGCAAATTCTCCCAAAAATTTCCTCGATTTTTCTGAACTGGGGCCATGATTAAGAGGGAAACGTGCGCAGAGGCAAATTCTCCCAAAAATGTCCTTGATTTTTCTAAACTGAGGCCATGATTAAGAGGGAAACGTGCGCTGAGCCGACCATCTAAAACATTATGGGTGAGGGTCTGCTGCGGAGCTGACCATCCTAAACATTATATGCGAAGGCCCGCTAGTGAGCTGACGCTATAAAACATTATATGAGAGGGCCCGCTAGAGAGCTGACCCAATAAAACATTATATGAGAAGGCCCGCTGGTGAGCTGACCTATAAAAAAATTGTCAAACAGCGCCCGCTGGTGAGCTGGCCCTATATAAAAATTATATCACAGGGCATATGGAAGAGGAGGAGGAGGATGAGAAGATTAAGAGTCAACCATATACCCGTTTTTTGGGTGGAAGGGGTGAATGGGAATACAGAGTATTCCCATCATTGTAAATAACATATATAAAGTGAGTTTATGTTCCCCCAGGGCTTTCCTCCAGTGGAGTGGAGAAGTCAGGGGAAATCCAGGCCTTGTTCATTTTTATAAGTGTCAACCTATCAGCATTGTCGGTGGAAAGGCGGATACGCTTATCTGTTATGATGCCACCAGCAGCACTAAATACCCGCTCAAACAGAACGCTGGCGGCAGGGCAGGCCAGCACCTCCAAGGCGTAGAGTGCCAGTTCATACCACGTGTCCAGCTTGGACACCCAGTAGTTGTAAGGCACAGAGGGATCATTGAGGACGCTGACACGGTCTGCTACGTACTCCTTCACCATCTTCCAAAACTTTTCCCTCCTTGTGACACTAGGCTGCGCATCAGGGTGAGGGTGCTGGCGGGGTGTCATGAAGGTGTCCCACGCCTTGGAGAGTGTTGCCCTGCCTTTGTCGGAACTGCTGTGTGCTCCCCTTTTCTCCCCTTCTCGGTTGGCCAAGGTAGCACGTACTCTGCCGCCAGCGTTGTCAGATGGAAAATTTTGGAGCAATTTTTCAACAAGAACCTTCTGGTATTGCACCATTTTGCTTGTCCTCTCCACCGGAGGAATGAGAGATGAGAAATTCTCTTTGTAGCGGGGGTCCAGAAGGGTGAACACCCAGTAATCCGTGTTGTCTAAAATGCGTACAACGCGTGGGTCACGGGAAAGGCAGCCTAACATAAAGTCAGCCATGTGTGCCAGAGTACCAACAGTCAAAATTTCGCTGTCCTCACCAGGAGGATGACTCTCAATATCCTCATCCTCTTCCTCCTCTTCTGCCCACCCACGCTGAAGAGATGGAACTAAAGTTCCATGGCTACCCTCTGTAGCGGAGGCAACCGTGTCTTCCTCCTCCTCCTCCTCCTCCTCCGCCTCCTCCAATTGTCGCTGAGAAGACGAAGTGAGGGTGCTCTGGCTATCACCTTGTGTAAGCTCTTCCTCCCGCATTTCCACTTCTTCCACATGCAAAGCGTGAGTTTTAATTGTGAGCAGCGAGCGTTTCAGTAGACACAGAAGTGGGATGGTTACACTGATAATAGCGTTATCGCCGCTCACCATCTGTGTCGATTCCTCAAAATTGCGTAAAACCTCACAGAGGTCTGACATCCATTCCCACTCCTCACTTCTGATTACAGGAAGTTGAACGGAGAGGCGACGACCGTGTAACAGCTGGTACTCCACTGCTGCCCTCTGCTGCTCACAAAGCCGGGCCAACATGTGGAAGGTGGAGTTCCAGCGCGTGCTCACGTCACACAGCAGCCGGTGAGCTGGTAATTGTAAGCGCTGCTGCAGCTTCAACAGGCCGGCTGAAGCTGTAGATGACTTACGGAAATGTGCACACACGCGGCGCACCTTGGTCAAGAGATCATGCACATTGGGGTAGGTTTTTAGAAATCGTTGAACCACTAAATTAAATACATGCGCTAGGCATGGTACGTGTGTGAGCTTGCCGAGCTCCAAAGCCGCCACCAAGTTACGCCCATTATCACACACAACCATGCCTGGTTGCAGGTTGAGTGGCGAGAGCCACTGCTCGGTCTGGTGACTAATCCCCTGCAACAGCTCTGAGGCCGTGTGCTGTTTGTCCCCAAGGCAGATCAGCTTCAGCACGGCCTGTTGACGCTTCCCCACTGCAGTGCTACACTGCTTCCAGCTACCGGCTGATGGGGGAGTGGCGCTGCGTGCAGAGAATTCGGAGGTGGAAACGGAGGAGGAGGAGCCAATAACGTAGGTGCTGGCGGAAACCCTGATGGAGGTAGGGCCCGCAATCCTCGGCGTGGGTAGCACCCGTGCCATCCCAGGGTCCGAGTCGCTCCCAGCCTCCACGACATTCACCCAGTGTGCCGTCAGGGAAATGTAGCGTCCCTGGCCACAAGCACTTGTCCATGTGTCAGTCGTTAAGTGGACCTTCCCAGTAACTGCGTTGGTCAGGGCACGGGTGATGTTACGGGACATATGGTGGTGTAATGCGGGGATGGCACACCGGGAAAAGTAGTGGCGGCTGGGGACCGCGTACCGAGGGACAGCTGCTGCCATCAGGCTGCGGAAGGACTCAGTCTCCACAAGCCTAAATGGCAGCATTTCGATGGCCAGTAATTTGGATAGGTGTGAGGTTAGTGCTATGGCCTGTGGGTGGGTGGCTGGGTATTTTCGCTTGCGCTCAAATGCCTGGGGTAACGACATTTGGACGCTGCGCTGGGACAGGGAAGTGGATGTGGTCGCTGATGGTGCTTCAGATGGTACAGGTGCAGGGCGGGAGGTATGCGGGCCTGCGCCTTCGACAGGCGATTGGCCAGCACCGAAAACAGGGGAAGAGGAGGCAGTGGTGTGGCCTGCAGACACAGATGGGCGATCCAGGCGTTCCTCCCACTTATTACGGTGCTTGGATGCCATGTGTCGGATCATGCTGGTGGTGGTGAGGCTTCTAGTGTTCATGCCTCGGCTCATTCTGGTGTGGCACAGGTTGCAAACTACAATTCTTTTGTCGTCCGCACTTTCCTTAAAAAAACGCCATACCGCGGAACACCTACCCCTTGGCAAGGTAGATTTACGCAAGGGGGTGCTCCGTGGAACATTTGCGGGCCGGTTTGGTGCGGTCCGCCTTCTTTCTGTAGCCACACCACTGCCTCTTCCAGCCTGTTGCGGTGCTGCAGATGGCTCACCCTCAGGACTGCTGTCATCGCTCGGCTCTACACCTTCCCAGGTGGGGTCAGTCACCTCATCGTCCACCAAGTCCTCCTCCACTTCCTCACTCTGATCATCCTCCTCATGTCTTGATCCCACCACATACTCAGTCATTGACAACTGTATATCATCCTCCTCAACAAGGTCTTGAGACAGTAATAGTGGTTGATTTAATGGCAACTGTGTCTCATCATCATCATCATCCACTACTTCCTTTGACCTTAAATGCCGTTCACATCTGTCATCTTCTTGTGATTGGGTACCCTCTAGAGGTTGTGAATCAGGGCACAAGATGTCATGTTCCTCTGCAAGCGTGCTTGGAGAGAGGGTCAAATGAAGGATTGGTGATGAGACGAGCTCCTCACTATATCCCAGTGTGGGATCACTTCTTTGACCAGACCGTCTATGGTGGGAGGAAGGATGATCAGAGTGAGGATTATGTTGACCAGACTCTTGGCTACTGAGAGTGGACTTGGTGGAAGACAGGGTGGTGCTTAACCGACTGGAAGCAGTATCAGCTGACATCCAACCGACCACCTGTTCGCAGTGGTCGGACCTCGAGAGTGATGTCCTGCGACGCCCTGTAAAATGAGACATGAAGCTAGGTATGGTGGATGTCTTTCTTTCTTGTGCTCTGGCACCAGGCACAGTTTCTCCGCGTCCTGACCCGCGCCCTGAACTATCAGGATCACGTCCACTTCCCCGTCCCTTTTTACCCGCCTTCTTCATATTACACGGAATATGTGCTGCAAATCTGCAACTGTGCAGAGTACACAGAATGTGCTGCTAAACTGCGGCGAAGCACACTGAATGGAATATGTGACTTTGATATTTTAGTTTGAAGACTTAACAGTATTTCTTCCTATTCTGCAACTGTGCAGAGTACACAGAATGTGCTGCTAAACTGCGGTGACGCACACTGAATGGAATATGTGACTTTGATATTTTAGTTTGAAGACTTAACAGTATTTCTTCCTATTCTGCAACTGTGCACAGTACACAGAATATGCTGCTAAACTGCGGCGAAGCACACTGAATGGAATATGTGACTTTGATATTTTAGTTTCAAGACTTAACAGTATTTCTTCCTATTCTGCAACTGTGCAGAGTACACAGAATGTGCTGCTAAACTGCGGTGACGCACACTGAATGGAATATGTGACTTTGATATTTTAGTTTGAAGACTTAACAGTATTTCTTCCTATTCTGCAACTGTGCACAGTACACAGAATGTGCTGCTAAACTGCGGCGAAGCACACTGAATGGAATATGTGACTTTGATATTTTAGTTTGAAGACTTAACAGCATTTCTTCCTATTCTGCAACTGTGCAGAGTACACAGAATGTGCTGCTAAACTGCGGTGACGCACACTGAATGGAATATGTGACTTTGATATTTTAGTTTGAAGACTTAACAGTATTTCTTCCTATTCTGCAACTGTGCACAGTACACAGAATATGCTGCTAAACTGCGGCGAAGCACACTGAATGGAATATGTGACTTTGATATTTTAGTTTGAAGACTTAACAGTATTTCTTCCTATTCTGCAACTGTGCACAGTACACAGAATATGCTGCTAAACTGCGGCGAAGCACACTGAATGGAATATGTGACTTTGATATTTTAGTTTGAAGACTTAACAGTATTTCTTCCTATTCTGCAACTGTGCAGAGTACACAGAATGTGCTGCTAAACTGCGGTGACGCACACTGAATGGAATATGTGACTTTGATATTTTAGTTTGAAGACTTAACAGTATTTCTTCCTATTCTGCAACTGTGCACAGTACACAGAATGTGCTGCTAAACTGCGGCGAAGCACACTGAATGGAATATGTGACTTTGATATTTTAGTTTGAAGACTTAACAGTATTTCTTCCTATTCTGCAACTGTGCAGAGTACACAGAATGTGCTGCTAAACTGCGGTGACGCACACTGAATGGAATATGTGACTTTGATATTTTAGTTTGAAGACTTAACAGTATTTCTTCCTATTCTGCAACTGTGCACAGTACACAGAATATGCTGCTAAACTGCGGCGAAGCACACTGAATGGAATATGTGACTTTGATATTTTAGTTTGAAGACTTAACAGTATTTCTTCCTATTCTGCAACTGTGCAGAGTACACAGAGTGTGCTGCTAAACTGCGGTGACGCACACTGAATGGAATATGTGACTTTGATATTTTAGTTTGAAGACTTAACAGTATTTCTTCCTATTCTGCAACTCTGCACAGTACACAGAATATGCTGCTAAACTGCGGCGAAGCACACTGAATGGAATATGTGACTTTGATATTTTAGTTTGAAGACTTAACAGTATTTCTTCCTATTCTGCAACTGTGCAGAGTACACAGAATGTGCTGCTAAACTGCGGTGACGCACACTGAATGGAATATGTGACTTTGATATTTTAGTTTGAAGACTTAACAGTATTTCTTCCTATTCTGCAACTGTGCACAGTACACAGAATATGCTGCTAAACTGCGGCGAAGCACACTGAATGGAATATGTGACTTTGATATTTTAGTTTGAAGACTTAACAGTATTTCTTCCTATTCTGCAACTCTGCACAGTACACAGAATGTGCTGCTAAACTGCGGTGACGCACACTGAATGGAATATGTGACTTTGATATTTTAGTTTGAAGACTTAACAGTATTTCTTCCTATTCTGCAACTGTGCACAGTACACAGAATGTGCTGCTAAACTGCGGCGACGCACACTGAATGGAATATGTGACTTTGATATTTTACAGTTTGAAGACTTAACAGAATGTGCTCTAATCTGCAACTTTGCACACTAAACAGAATGTGCTCTAATCTGCAACTTTGCACACTAAACAGAATGTGCTCTAATCTGCAACTTTGCACACTAAACAGAATGTGCTCTAATCTGCAACTTTGCACACTAAACAGAATATATGAATTTTTTTTTTTTTGTTTTTTTCCCCCCACACAAAATAAACTGCTGCCCCCACACACAGTAGTCCTAAAAAGGACTTTTGGGTCTTTTTTTTTCACAAATTTGCTTGTCTTCTCCCTACACTGACTTTCCCTTCCTATCCTCAGCTCTCCCTGGCTAAGACTGAGCCGAACTCGCTGGTCAGGTGCTATACAGCACCCGACCACGGGTTCTGGCCAGCCAATCAGTGTAATGCCAGCAGCCAACATGGCTGCTGGCATTACACTGATGTCAGAGCCTCCCTGCACGTTTATTGGCTGCGCAGCAGCCGCGAAACGTGCGGGGAGGAGACCCGAACATGGCGGGCGAGCACATGCGGTACTCGTACGAGTACCGCCATGTGCCGAGCAGAGCGATGCTCGAGCCGATCCGAGCATCGGCCGAGCATGCTCGCTCAACACTACTAGGGAGGTCTCCAGCTCAATGGTTTTAAGACCTCAATAGCATCCAAGAGGGTTAATAATCAGTTTTTCAAAATCAGATTGAATCCTTGTTTTTAGGGCAGCACATTGTATATGCTTGATCCTGAATTTGTGGATGCTTCCAGCTGCATATACCAGTGCTACAGCTGGCATTCCAGCTCAGGGGCTACTACCTTTTGCACAGGTGGTACAAAGCACTGGGGCCAGCCAACTTTAGGGGTACAGTGAATGCTGAAAATAGTAGATGTTTAGGAGTTTTCAGTACTTTGCAGTGAATTGGAGGCACACATATTATTATGCACTAGGAACCTCATGTACTAGTTCCGCCACTGCTCCAGCCTTTGGCTGGTTGGTGATGATGGGAGATGGAGTCTACAACAGCTGGAGTACTAAAAGTTGCCCGTGCTGTGATACAACCCACAAAATAAAGGGAAATCTCACTCACTTCCTCTTCTGTGGGCTTTAGTGCTGGTGTCTCCATCCCCATAGAAACCAATGTTAGTTAATGGAAAGCAGGTACTGCACTACCAGGTCAATGCGTGGAGTGGACAGAGCAAGCTCTTCTTCCATCTACCTGTTCTAAAAATCCAGCTGATTCTCATCCAGTTTTCTGTGCAGTGAGAGCTTATCTCTTCATATACCACCCATGAAGTCCAATGACCCTGTTCATTTTTCTCTCTACTTTTCAGTCCAAATAAGATATTCATTATTTTAAGCCTTTGAGTAACAGATGGGTGCCCTGCATATTGCGAAGCAATGCACTGGACACCATTTTGGCACTCGATGGGTTAATAAATGAGAGATTTTTCCACTGCCACTATTTAGGCGAAGAGAGCCACAAATATAACTATGGGTAAATCTCCCTCTATGGCGATGTTTCTTATGGTTAGTCCTCTGGGCACACTATTATGGCTGTATGTCCTAAGAAAAGCGGAGGTGTTCTGGGGAAAACCATTTGCAATATAGGGGAGATATAAAAATTCCATTGATTTAAATGTGAATTTTAACCCCTTGAATGGTAGAGAGGTCTTATGAAGCTATGCATTCAAGGGGGTTAATGTAATCATTTAAATCAATGGCAATTTTTGGAATTTTTTGTTCTCCCCTAGAGTGCATTTGGTTTGCTCCAAAACTCCTCCACTTTTCTTTTGAACATATGCCCCAACAGATGAGTAATCAGAGGCTCAGTCATTATGATTGAGGTTCCTGTGCTTAACTGGGAATAGCCTGAAAACGCAACCTATTGGAATGCCCTGAGGATTAGAGAGGAAAATCACTGTTCTATATCGTCCATCCATCCAGCATTCAGCCGGTTTAATTAAAAGCTCTGTTTGAATCAAGGGAAATGTCTATTTTTATTGTATTGTACAGTTGGTTTGCTTCAGAATTGCTTCTTTTTCTTTTTTGTGCATTTGGCCCTAAATGGCCCTAAATGCCTAAAGAGAAAATGTCACATTATATTATCTGATTAAAGGGATAGTAAATGCAGCTCCGATTGGGCCATGAAATGCTGTATTTCAATCTTTTCCATTTTGTAGTTCAAGAGTAATTCAGTGCTAAAGGATCCACCTCTCTCCTCTTTCCCCTACATCATGCTGCTCTCTAAGCCGGCTGGACAGCATGCAGCAACGGACAGTCTTCATTGTGCATAAGGAAAATCCTGCCCTCCTTCATCAAGGGAGGCAGGATTTTACTTATACTCAGTGCCTGAAGATTGTCCTGTGCTACGCGAAGTTCGGTGATCTCTGTAGTAAATTGGTAGTGGTGGGCAAAAAGTGAGAAAATGGAAGATTTTTTTATCTTTTTTCGCAAAAGAGTTCTCCTATTCTGTAATGCAAAATTTTCCTACTTTTTCACCAATTCCAACACATTTTCTCCTATTCTAACTAATTTTTCTCCATTTCTAACACATTTTTCTTCTATTCCAACACATTTTTCTCCAATTCCAACACATTTTTCTACTATTCCAGCACCTTTCACCTATATTTCCTATGGTGCCACATTTCCCAGCGCAATGTTACTTCTGAGAAATAAGTAGCTGGAAGTCAAAGTTGTGAGTCTTACAGCAACATATAACTTGAAAATGTGTTAGCATGCAGAGTCCATTTGTCCTTTGCCCACAACACTTGCTTCCTGCTTAAAGGGATAGTAATACTTTATTATTACTATCCCCCATATTATAGATATTTGTAAAATAATTGAATAGCCCCCAGGTTCATCTCTCAAACCTTTATGGTGTGAGAGATAACAGAAGGCAACGTTCCCCCCTCCATCCCCCTTCCCTGAAGTCAATGTTGTACTGACTGCAGAGGAAGTTTGTCGAACGACAGGCTTGTGGCTCTGCAGCTGAGCAGAGATCCTGTTAGTGAAAAATAATTATTTCACTGAAACGGTCTTCTACATGTGCTTGGTTTGCAAGCACATGTAGAAGACTGTTTCAGTGAAATAATTATTTTTCACTAACGTGATTGCGGCTCTGCTGCAGAGCCGCCTGATGAAAGTCAGACTGAATATCCCTGCAGTCAGTACAATGCTGACTTCAGGGAAGGAGGAGGGAGGGGGTAACTTTGCCTTCTGTTATCTCTCCAACCATAAAGGGGGCTATTAAATTATTTTACAAATATCTACAATATGGGGGATAGTAATAATAAAGTATTACTATCCCTTTAAGTGACACTGGCACATATTCATGATGATATCAAGTGATTAAAAAAAATAAAGTACAAGAATGTCAATTTATACCCCTTTTCTGTCTTTTCTTTAATGTATGATGTATTAATTTTCTGTGCAGTAATTGTCACTCATTCGCAGTAGAGTCTCAGCCAGGCTCAGCCAGCTCAGGTAGGAAGGATGATCTAGCAAACCAAAAAAACAATAAGTGAAAAGCTCTTAAGTCAAACCTGCATCAATATATCTATATTGTCCATATAAAAATTAATCACATACAGAGTTTAGAGAGTTCCAAATAGATGTCTGGGAGTATAGGAAACCAATCCTCTTCAGAGATGTTGAGGCTCCTTATGCTTTATAGGGATATATACAGTTCTTTGTCTCAATAGACCTATCTTGTTGGTCTAGACTCAGCCCCTCTTTTAGCACTAGTGGTTGTGCTTAATGGCACGGATCCCCGAAGCCACTACAGTAGAAACAAAAAGACAAAAGCAGGGCGTGACGCCATCTAAGAGTAGATCTGTATAGCTTGAGTATACCTTTCCCCCACTTTTTTAAACTCACCAGAGCTTAATGTAAGATTGCTTATAGAAACTCTCTCCTCAATATTCTTCAGCAGAAAAGATCCAATCCTCAGTCTCCAAATAATAGACTCAATACATTTATTAATTGTCCAAAAAACGAATAATGGATAAAATCACCAAATCTGAGAATATTGAAAATATTGAGGAGAGAGTTTCTATAAGCAATCTTACATTAAGCTCTGGTGAGTTTAAATAAGTGGGGGAAAGGTATACTCAAGCTATACAGATCTACTCTTAGATGGCGTCGCGCCCTGCTTTTGTCTTTTTGTTTCTACTAAGGAAGGATGATCTGCCTGTCTGTCTGTCACATACAAGTCAAAAAAAGGTAGCAGTGGTTACCACCAACACCTATATAAAGCAACTCCCACTCCCTCTCTTTGCCTGTCTACCTACACCAGGTAGTGTCCAAAATTCAGTTGCTTTCTCTCTTTCTCCCAAGTACAGACTGACAACATGCGTAACATTGACACCCTTTTATATCAACATAATAAAAATATGTGGAGGAATTGCTCTATGAGGGGGAAACATTATTATCATTGATTTCAGTGCAATTATCAATCGATCCATGCAAACACTGCCTCCCTTCCTTTTACTCAAACAAAATAATGGGAGTAGAGGGGCTGCCTTTCACTTGAAGAGGTAAGGGGTGGTGGTACTAAGGCATGGTTGGAAATTTAGGGGAGAGGTTTTAGGATTAATAGTAAGGGAAAATGTGTTTATGATTAAGATGTTTTTCTTTTTCTTTTCCTTCCATCCCAGCCCATTTCATGGCTCTGCTGCTGTGGATCTGAAGAATTATAACAATGCCCAGTGGGAAATACCATATATCTTAAGGTTGGCAATGTGGAGCTCCCACGCCTTACCAGTACGGCTTCCAAGACAGTTACTGTACTTCAGGGAAGACAAGCTCAGCAGCAGCAGATATTTGAAAGTGATGGATCGACACCCCCCATTACCACTGAAAGTTAAGGTGTGGAGAGGAAATTATGACTGTTCCCCCAACCTCAATGGTGTCCAGCTGGGTATGAGTTATGACACACGCTGTGGATCAAGGCTTGCAGCAACTCACTGGGGGGGGGGGCACTATCATCCCTGGAGGTCTCAATAGTTCAAAAAGCCTCTATGACCTCTATTTGCTGCTGTGTATTCTGTGTATTTATTTAAAAAAAGTAAATACAAGATTGATATATGTACAAGGTTATGTGAACAGGGATGTTCGGGGGGTATAGTTGCACCCGGTATAACCCCCAAGTCGTTAGAAGGTGGGAGTGATGTCTTGGCATCTTAAGGGAATTTGTGCTATCAGCACACATTTCTATTGTGTCTTCTTGGAACACAGTGTACATCTACCTGCTAATTCCATGCACACCCATATTTGCTGTCCTCTTTTACTATTTACATGTCACTAGTGATCCGGTAGCAAAACATCCATCTTGACATGCAATCCCCCCTTTGTTGCACCAAAAATAGCAGTTTGCAAACAAATGTTTCCACTGCAATCCTTCAAAACATACTCCAAAAACTGCCAACCAGAGATCAGTTGTTTATGGTTCAGATCACGCTCATGAATTGGTGTTTTACAGAGTTGAGTAATTCCACTTATGTAAATGTCTCTACAGGGACATTCATGCACATACACAAAAGATCCAGTTTGGCACTTTAGATTGCGAAGGGCAACCTGAGGCCCTCCAGCTATTACCAGACTACAAATATCATCATGCCCCACCAGCCTTTGGCTGGCAGAGGATGATGGGCATTGTATTCCAGGAACAGCTAGAGGCCTCACTTTACCCACTTCTGCTTCTGATATTCAGAGATATGGATCTGCTCCTCCATTCTGCTCTTATCAGCCCTGTTGAGAATCACTGATCTAGATAACTATTAGACATGAGTGTTTTTGGATTATATTTATTAAAAAAAATTATATCTTCAGGGTTTTTTTAATAATTCAGATTATACAATCTTGCTTTCATTTTCCAAATTCAAACCAGAATACATTTAAATAATAACATACAAGTAAAAAAAATGTTGTTAACTATCTAAGGCAACTTAGTGCACAATGTATATAACTATGAATTAAACTCAAGGACTGGAAAACAAACTGTGCTATTATGGTTCTTAGCACAGTGGTCACATATGGGGAATGTAACAATCCAGCAGTGCAGCTCATTTTCTGCTCTGGGTATGCAATAGAGTGAATGATCACTTTGGTGCATGACGCCACACACACTTCACTACATTCCACCCAGGTAGTATGTGCAGAAAATTAGTTAATTATAGTAGTTACACCAATTTCCTCTTCACTTTGTTACTATATAACAAAACATGGCATAGAGGAAAGGAGCACCCCAAAACTCTTACATACTTCCCTACTGCCCTCCCCCTCAGTACAAGTGACATTAACCCCATCCCGACAATTGACTTACCAGGTAAGTCCCGCAAAAACTCACTTAGTGACAGAGGACGTACCTGGTAAGTTCCGGAAGTCCGGGTCTCCATGCGGCTGCATGCCGTTCGGAGACTCCAGAATCGTTTTGTAAACAAAAAAAATGTTAGCTGGGTGTTAAGGTGACAGCCACGTACGCACGTGGCTGTCACTAAGGGGTTAAAGGGATAGTAATACTTGAAAATTATTTTATTTTATATTGTAGCCCTTAAAAAAAACATTAAAAATGATATAAGTCTTATCTGGGAGATATTCACAAGCAAAGTTCCCCCTGAGTGACGTCACCGTTCTAGCTCTCAGATTTGGAATCCGGTCCCGGGACCGGCTGCGGCTCCCCAGAAGTGCCAAGATAACGATCTTTAAAAAGAATTTCTTCATTGGAATGGTCTACAAAGTGTGCTTGCAAGCCAGGCACACTTTGTACACAGTTCCAATTAAGTAGTTCTTTTTAAAGATCATGAACTCGGCACTGCTAAAGAGCTGCTGGTTGATTTGTGGACCGGATTCCAAATCTGTCCACTAGATGGCAGACTTGGCTGAAACAGCCAGGAAAAGGGAACTTTATTTTACTTGTGATTATCATAAGACTTATATCATTTTTAATGTTTTTTTAAGGGCTACAATATAAAATAAATTATTTTCAAGTATTACTATCCCTTTAAGGGGAAAATGTTCAGTGTAAGTAACTTAGTAAATCATCGTTAAGCAGATGTTCCATCGCTTAGTTCTGAGCAGAGCCATATTAATACATCTCCCCACTATACTCTGTTTATTACTTCAACACTTTTTATTGTTTGGACTGGAGTAAGAGACTTTACTACCTGCTATCTCCATTCCTTCCACTCATATCACCCAAAGAGAATGTATTATGTGAACTAATACTTATGGGGAGCCATTTGTCAATCTTCTATTTTTTCCTCAAAAATACATGTGTTTATATAATTTGCTGAAAGAACTTCACAGCAGGTTTATGTTCCCCAAAATAATAAATATATTTGTCTTACAAAATGTAATTTTTTTTTGCACAAAAAATGTTATTTTGTGGCACAAAATAGATTTTGTTGAAAAAAACTTTGATTTTGTACCATAGAATATTTTTTGGCATACAATTTACAATTGTTTGCCCAAATATAATTTGCTTGTCATGTAGAGTTGATTTCTGAGGCTGACTTAACAATTTTTCTTGTCTCACAAAATACATTTTGTCTCACAAAATACCACAGAATCTAATATTTCAGATCAGTAGTCCGGTCAAGACCTGAAATAATCAACAGAATCCCATGTCCCTTAGGTAAGCATGGACAGGTGAAAAGCAGCTTCTGACAATGTGAGATCCTGATTGGTAAAGAACTAAGGGTGAAGGGGAGAAAGAGTACTCCCTTTGTGGGAAAGGTTAGGGTAGAGATAGGACAGGAAAGGTAGAAAGAAAGAGAGAAAAATCAAGAAAATACACAGAAGGGAGAAGGGGAGGCGGAGGAGGAACTGCAACCTTGCGCTGGTGACACCTATTCGAGGGAGGTAATGAAAATAAGCAACTTAAGATAATTTACTTTTCAGTCCCCATCCGGAGGCACCCGACCCCCTGAATTGAGGGCCAAAACCCCCAGGTCCAAACTGTTCAAGGAAGAGAGAAGCCTTACCAATCATGCAATAGAAAAGCAGCTCCATCTCCATGATTGCTCATAATTTGAGTTCCAGTACAACACCGTATGGAAGACAGAGGATCTCCAAAGCTTGGGGATGCATGCTCTGACAGCAGTGATAAAGAGAAGCCATAGCTTGAAAGCCATCCTACCAGAAGGATAGTTGAGGGTGGAATCAGATCTCAAGCATCGCTCCAAAAAAGTGGAAAGATCAGGGCAGGACCACCAGATATGAACCAAGGATCCTGGAGCTTGACCACACCTCCAACCAGCATCTGATTGAGATTATCAGTCCCCAGAGATCTGCAGAGGGAGTACAATACCATCTAGTGAGTGAAGTGTAATTAGTTGCCCTGAGGCATATGCTAGTAAGCAGTTTATGATTCATGCAAAAGGAGGAGAGTCACTGACCATCTGAGAATGTCATGTCCAGGTAGGCCTCCCATCTCCTCAGAAGGATCCAGAAACCCTTGATCTTGAGGCCCCAGATCAAGACCGTAATCATAGTTCAAAAGTCGTGAGGGGCCAATGAGTATGACCTTGTGGGATCAAAGAATGAAGAAGGTGGCATATCTTCATATAGCTCCAATATTCAGAGGAAGGCAAGCCTTGAGCGTCCTGAAACTCCTGAAACAAGGGAAGGGATGTATCTGGGATTAAATTATCCAAGTCGTTGAGACCTCTCGAGGGCCAGAGGCGGAGAGCTCCTGTCTGACATCTGGGAGGACAATCTGGATTACATAGTATGGAGTATAGAGGGATGGGGGGAAAGGCTAAGCAGCCAGTTGCAAAGCCTCTAAACAGAAATTGGGTGACAACGGATCAAGGGTGGTATATTATTAGGTTGTGCCCAATGTAGTTGGGGGAAGTGAAATGACGGAACCAAGGAGAGGAGGAGGTCCAGTCTGTGGAGGGGTAGCCTCTGCAGATGCAGCGGGGTAGCCTCTGCAGAGTAAGGTAAGAAGGTGTAAGGATTTGGAGTGGTAGTAATCAATCATGTCCAGGAACCACAAGCCCTCCAATAAGATAGGTTGGGTAAGGGTAGAGCAACTCACCCGTGGTTTCTTGCATTGCCATAAAAAGTCAGCAAGTAGTTGGCAAACAGGAAAAAGGATAGGACGGGAACAAAGAAGGTACAGGATATTTGGGAGAATTACCATTTTAAGCAAATTAGCTCTCCCCATCGAGGATATGGATAAAGGGTTCCACTGTATCAAATCCTTGCATAGACCTACTATTAATGGGGGAAGTTTTCTTGAAGTAGTTGCAAGGTTTGAGGAATCAGATAGCTCCCTAGATATTTAATGCAATCGTCTCTCCAAGGAAAGGAAAAACGGTATTGCTAAGCTAGTCTCTCCAGATGTGGAACTTGGATGTTCAAGATCTCTGATTTAGAAAAGTCTTAACATGTGAAACAGAGTTATAGTGCTGTAAAAGATCGACCAGTGCTGGGAGAGTTGAAGTAGGGTGGTCAAAAAGACGAGCAGGAGAGAAGCAAGAGATTTTACCTCTCTAGAGCCTAAGCAAATCCTGGTGAAGGACTTATGTCTGCGAATCATGGACAACAAAGGTTCTAAGGTGAGTGCAAAAATTAGAGGGTAGAGGGGACGGGGTCAGCCCTGTGGTGTGCCATTGTGGAACCAAAGAGAATCCGAAAGGATGCCATTTGCCAGGACTGGAAATGAAGGGGAGGATTACAGAGAGATGACTGTTGAGAGAAACAGGGGTGCCGAATCCAACCCAGTGACTACCGAGGTCATATACGTCCAGTCAACTCTTTTGATCTCCATTTCCGCATTCAGAGAGAATAGTAGGCTGGAGTTGGAGCCAGTGGAAGCAGCTTGGATCACGGTTATGGCCTTGATGACATTATCTCTAGTCTCTCTGCTTGCTACAAAGCCCCCTTGGTACAGGCCTATGAGACAAGGTAACAAGGGTTTAAATCTAGATGCTAGAAGTTTAGCAAAAAGCTTAACATTGTTGTTTAGTAGGATATCGGCCTGTAGCTGCTACATAGAGAGCCATCCTTCCCTGGTTTATGGATCACAGTAATATAAGCCTGTCACGGAGTGACTTGGAATAAAGACACTGAGAAATACAGATACAGTAAAATAATAACTTTATTGAGAATCAGCATAAAATAAAGTAAGATAGCACTTCCCCAACCCACATAGGACCAGGTGTAAGGACCGTGCCGGAGCACTACCCTAACCCTCACTAGCCAGGTATGCAGGCAGCACTGGATCACCAGACTGTAAGGAGGCAAACTCCAATCTGACTGAATATATGAATAAATGCTAGTAGCAAGGATGCTAGCAGCTACTAGTGCAGGAGCAGCTGGGAAGCCCCTGTAAACAGAGGGAAAATCTCCTAGTATGCTAGGGTAGTTCAGTACAGAGACAGTAGTCCCTAGAACGCTAGGGTAACCAACAGACAGCGGTGACTGAGAATCCCTAGAACGTTCTAGGGTAAAGAACAGGCAATGGTAACAGCAAATCCCTAGGACACTAGGGTAAACAACAGGCAGTGGTGACTGAATCCGTAGAACGCTCTAGGGTAACCAACAGGCAATGGTGACAGCGAATCCCTAGAACTCTAGGGTAACCAACAGGCAATGGTGACAGCGAATCCCTAGAATGCTAGGGTAACCAACAGTTAACAGTGACTGAATCCCTAGAACACTAGGGTACCCAATGACCTAGAGCGGAACAACAGACAACAGGAAGGCCAGTGACACAGATTGATGCAGACTGAGCACCGTTCGAACGAGGCAGCAATAGGCATGGAGAGTGCAAGCAGACACAGTAGGCCACGGGTAAAGGATAATCAGAAGTCAGCCAGATCAGGGGTAGTCAGCCAAAGCCAGGACTCTGATCAGAGCGGGTAGTCAGCCAAAGCCAGGATTCTGTTCGGAGCGGGTAGTCAGCCAAAGCCAGGAGTCAGATCGGAGCGGGTAGTCCGCCACAACCAGGAGTCAAACCGGAGCAGGTAGTCAGCCAAAGCCAGGAGTCAGACCGGAGTGGGTAGTCAGCCAAAGCCAGAAGTCCAACTGGAAAGGAAGTCAGCTAGTCAGGGATCAACAGAGAAGAAGTCAGTAGGTAGCCAGGAGTCATACAAGGAAATGGAGCATCGGAATCACAAAAGCTATAGCACACAGGTACATCACGAAAGGGCCAATGAGTAAAGGTAGGCTGGGGCCTATTAGGCCTAGCAAGTGGGTGGAGACTTATTCTGGCAATTAGCAGTGGCCAATTAGAATAACGAATGTGCTTCAGCGAGACAACCAGGAAGTACAGCAATGTTGCCTGCAAGCACAGCGTCACAGAGGCAATCATGGGCACCGTGATAGAGCCATCAGAGATTGAGGAGTCCACACATCCCCAGACAGGAATGCATTGAAAAGGGACGTCAGATGCCGCAGAAGAATTGAAGAGAACCGCTTGTTGTAGGCTGCAGATAGTCCATCTGGGCCAGGACTATGTCCGAGAGGAGTAGTATTGATGACCCAGGCAACTTCCTTTTCAGTGAATGGGGCTTCAAGAAGAGAGATCTCTTCCAAAGAAAGTGAGGGGATGTCAGCTTGTTGTACGAAATCAGAAAAAAGTGAGGCAGAAGCTGTGGAGCCGAAGAGAGACTCAGAATAGTGTAAGTGTTAGAGGTTTTGATCATACTCCGGGAAGGCACAAGCTATGCCCAAATAGGATGTCTACAATATGCCTAAAAATCAAGAACCCCTGAGATGTGTGATGATGCTCTAGAGTGACAGACAACCCATAAAACAGAGCTGGAACACTAGTATTATGTATGGCAAATTGCTAACTAAACTGTTGACATCCTATATATAAAGAGTTAACATAAAGTAAAACAAGATGAATCCAACAATAGCAAAACACATGGCTGGAAACCAGGAAAATAATCATGTTGGAGTCCCAGTACCAGTGCTGGACATGTAGGCAACATTATATGATGCAGATAGTGGAGGTCGGTGTCTCAGGAACCCTTTGCTGAGATGGTCAGAATCCATCCAGGTGCTAGGCCACTCCCATGGCATCCACTACTTTTTTAACTTGGACATCTATGCAATGCTTAAACTATGCACAGATGTCAGAGTTATGTTTGGGGAACACATTTGAAATGGATCTTTTTCTTAATTTTACAGGAATGAGAGAAGGAACAGAAGATGACAGAATAGACAAAGAAAGAAGATGGAGAGAAAGAAGAGAGAAGGAAGAGAGAAGATAAAAGAAGATGGACAGTAGCTGAACAGGGTGCTGAAGACGCCGCTGCACATCAGGATTACCAAGTGTT
Organism: Rhinophrynus dorsalis; assembly: GCA_037306005.1. Lineage (NCBI taxonomy): Eukaryota > Metazoa > Chordata > Amphibia > Anura > Rhinophrynidae > Rhinophrynus > Rhinophrynus dorsalis. The sequence goes on along the minus strand of CM074718.1, from coordinate 498,745,912 downwards.
TCTTGTCAATGTGTGCTCTGTTTTCTAATTTTAACCCACTAGCACTCATAGGGTTAATTCTACTAACATTAGACACATTTTTCAGTGCTTTGGATAAATTCATATGGAACTGTTATAGAGTCTCCAGAGGGGACTCCTCTGATGAGCAGAGGATTGCAGTTGATGCAAATCATGTTAAAAGGGGTGTGGCTTAAGGGGGCAGGGCCTAACACACACACACACACACACACACACACGTCACAAAATTGAGTGGTAAGTGGGAGGAACAGGCTGGGAAGGAGCAGAAGTGGGTAGAGTTTCAGTAGAAACTCCCCACATCAGCTGAATCAGTCTCTGTCCCAGAGACCAGGTAATGCAATGTGAAAACCGGAGTCTCCAGGGCAAATCCAGAACATTCCCAGGTATGATCATATAGTAGAGAATACTGAACTCTCTCACCCAGAAAATTTAGCCCTTCACCTTGAGTGTCATTGTCAAATCCTGAGAGTTCCTAGGTATGTCTCTCTGGTCCTCAATGGGTGAAAGGGTTAAAATCGACATTTTAAGTAGGCAATTGCTTAAATACACTAACAAGAGCTATAGGTGTTAAATTATAATTTTAACTAGCTGTTTGTTCTACATACAGAAGGTTACTTAGTGCCCTTCCCAGAGGCCTTGATGTAGAAAAGAGATAAGTATAATTTTGCATATAGAGATAGAATGTCCTTGACTACATTTCCAATAGGACAAGGAGATGTGTTAACCGTTAACTAGATGTGCTCCATACCCCCTCTCTAAATCATTTGCTTATGACCATATTTGTATGACCTTTAAAGAATGCACTAGGTGAAGCTTGTAATTTTCCACCCAATTTTTGGTATAAAAGCTCTGTGTCTGTTACAATAAAATTAGTACTGTGGTGTCAATTCATTTAAATGCTGCTCCAAGCTCTTGAGGCCTGTATTCTGGGGTGAAGATCTGGAGGTGTAAGAGAAAACTCTCCTCGGGAAGTGGTGAAAGCCTTTCTGCAGAAGAGGTGTCCCAGTCACCGTAAAAGGAGTTAAGAAGTTTACAGTGGTTCCCTTCAATTGGTTAAACTTAAGGGGGGGGGGGGGGGGGAAGGCATTGAGAATAGAGAATAATAATCTACTGAACTGCTCATCAGCAGATTACCCAAAATATAATTAAGGACATTAATTAACTTACATTTAATCCCTTGGATGGAAGAAATAATGCCATTTTGACATCTCTGCCTCCAAGGAGTTAGTATTGTCTCTTTATTAAAGGGATAGTAATGTTTCACAAAAACAGCAGCTCCAATTAATCTTCCTAGTATTGAGTTTTATTTGAATACTATTAGAGTTGTAGTTCAAGAGTAATTGAATGGTAACGTTTCCCCCTCCCGCCCCTTTTACCTAGTGTAAGCCACCTCCCCTCAAATGTGGAATCTGGTCTCTTGACCAGACAGCTCACATCAAGGGACAGTCTGCCCCCAATGACAGGTTTTTCAGGTTTTTCCCCTTACGTTAAAGGGATAGTAATACTTAAAATGTAAAAAAATATATATTGTAGGGGTATCCCCCTGAGGGGTACTCCCACTGCTGAAAGATGGCTTATTCAGAAGTTATTACAGTTCAAACTTTAATTTTTTAGGTGCAGTATCACAGTGGCCTGAAATTATACAGTGGCACTGTTGCTACACCATCCTATGGAGATTTATGGTCAATTGACCAGAGTTGTTCACAGGATGGTGTAGCAACAGTGCCACTGTACAATTTCAGGCCACTGTGAAATTGCACCTAAAAAAATTCTGGTTGTAGCTACAATAACTTTCGAATAAAAGTCATTTCAGCATTGGGAGTACCCTTATTTTACTCAGGGGGATAAAACCTACAACATATTTTTTACATTTTAAGTATTACTGTCCCTTTAACTGAAGATTGTCCCTCTCTGCTCCAGTCTTGCTGCTCTGAGCTCAGCAGTGTTACATCAGTAGAAGGGGTAGGGAGGGGGATACATTATCATTCAATTAATCTTGAACTACAACTCTGACAGATCTGAAATAACACTCTCCATGGCCCAAATACTATGAAGATTAATTGGAGCTGCTTTTATTATGAAACATTACTATCCCTTTAAGTTCATGGTATTTGTGGTATAAATTGGTGTTAAAATTTTTTACTGAGAATAACCCCTTTGAGTGCAAGAGGGGTGCGAAACTCATTACAAAGCAATGCACTGTGTACCCCTCTGGCGCACAAAGGGTTAAATGATATTTCTACTGTCACTAATCATAAAAAAATTTAAAATATGTGGTGCAAGATGTGAAAACAGGGCAGAGAGTGGAGGCAGCAGCAAAAATAAAAATAGCCCTTGATTTAAAGGAACATTAACACCTAAAGGAAATTGGTTGATATACCTTTAAATATCACATACTTACAGCTAGCATATGTGAAAAATATTTATTTTATGTTAGAGCCCTAACAAATAATTCTAAACTTGATTTTTTAATGCATGCCTTGGTTAATTTTGTTTGTGCTTAGTGACATAACTAGTCATTGGAGGATGCTGGTATTAAAAATTTTTTGGCCACCTTAAATATTCTCCGGGTATAGCTAGAACCTACTTATCCCTGTGGATTAAGAACCCCTTTGGATACAAGGCCCCTTAACAACTGCATCCTCTTCATCCCCCATAGTTATGCCCGTGTTTGTGCTGTTTGTAATTGGATAAGAACTTATACAGTTAATTTACTGGAATTAGTATCACCCGCTCTTGTATTAAAAAAGTCTGCTATCTTATCTCAAATTATTTACAGAAAATACAGCACTATCACTTCCCTGACACCTATCAAGCTGGAACAATGGACGACAATGGAAGTTCCCACAGAGCATATGTATGGCTAGATTCAGGCCCGGATTTCTGAATAGGCAGACAAGGCACTTGCCTAGGGCGCCCGATTTTCAGGGGCACCTTGCAATGCCATTGTCACGGCCACAATTTCGGGTGCCTCACGCTGCCATTTGAATAAATATTTTTCCTGTGACCGTGCGCCTAGGTTATGCCCTCAACTCGAGGGCGCAGGCGCTGTTACCTGGTTCTTGTTTAGTAGTCTATGCCGCCGGGGCCACCCCATGTGACCCACCGCTGCGTCTGATGTCAAAAGACGTCCCGAGGTGACAAATGAGAACAGAGGTAGAGGCTCTCTGTTCTCATTGGTCACCGCTCTCTGTTCTCATTGGCCACCACGCTGCCGACGAACAGTCACGCACCCGCAAGGAGGTATTGGGAGCAGCTCTGAGCCAAACTAAATAAATGCTCCTGTAAGCACCCTACACTCCACATTTGGAGACTGTTGGCTGAGTGAAGGGGTTGCAGCTCAGAGGCGGGTTGCCAGCGCTACATTGGCAGTTGTGGACTGGAATTGTGGTTCAGCTCAGAGGTGCTACAGACAGCAGGCTGGCCAGTTGTTGCTGACAGGTGGCAGTGGTATGCAGTAGCCTGGTATGTGTGCTGCTCACAATTATATTTGGTTGTTGGTTGCTACATCACACACTTCTAAATGGGTGTGGTCAATGGAGGGGTGTGACCAAGTGAGGCGTGGTTAGGGGTGGGGCAAAGGCGGGGCTAGGGGCGCCAGCAATTTTTGTGCCTCGGGGCACCTGAGATGTAAATCCGGCCCTGGCTAGATTTTAGGCCTTTGAAAGTAAAGAGTATTTTTACAGAGGCTAACATTCAACGTTATATAACTCTAGATTATTTTTACGTGTTAATGTTCTTTTTCAGTCATGCTTTTAACCCATTAGATGCTAAAGCAGCCTTCTCATTATGTTCACTGTGTTGAAAGCACCATTTAAATCAATGGGGATGTGTATGTATGTCTCCTAACATGCGGTAGACTTACTCAAGATTTGCCCTACTTTTTGTTTGTGCATATGTTTTGGTGACTGGCCTCATTTAGAATATGGAGTACAGTTTTGGGCAACAGTTCCTAAAAAGGACTTTATTGAACTGAAACAAGTGCAAAAAAATTATAAAGGAATTGGAGGAACTGAGTTGTAAAGAGAGACTAGCTAAACTGGGTTTGCTTACATTAGAGAAGAGACATCTAAGGGGTGATATGATTTCCATTTACAGATATATTCAAGGTCAAAACAAAGAACTATCCAAGGGATTATTTACTCAAAGAGCTGAGCAAAGAACAAGCAATCATCCATTAAGACTAGAGGAAAGGCTCTTTCGACTACAACAAAGGCAGGGATTTTTTACAGTAATGGCAGTAAAGTTATGGAATTCTTTGGCTCTGGATGCTGTGCTTGCAGATACTGTAACTGCTTTCAAAATACTGGATACATATCTAGCACATAACAATACTGAGAATTATGACAATTGGTTCAAAGCAGATATGATGTTGCTACAGTGAAATATCTGCAAAAAATATGGTGATGAATGGCGCTCTATCTATACACTATTAAAAAATTAGATCCATTTCGCTGTGACCAGGGATCAAATAGTCACTGTCAAATAACAAAAACAAACAAAGAAAGGAAATAAGCGCTTAGATCTAATAATATAAATAAAAAATATTGTCTGAAGAAGTGCTCATAGTTTTAGCACGAAACGCGTCAGAATTTTATCCTGTATATTACTGTACCAGCAAGTGACTTTTTATTATCATTATCCCTACTAGGATAGAGGGATATTTGTGCAGCTCTAAAAGCTCTAATACCTTGAAAGTGAGTTTCTATATAGTGAGCCTACATCTATCTCAAGGAAAGGAGCCACACCTGCTATCTGAGCAGGTTACATCATCAGATCGCTTCAGTATACCTGACAATAGAGAGAAAGATCTTATAAGGACCTCACAAGTACCCGCTCATAAGTTGGGGGGAACAAAGATACCCGCCTGTGTAAAAGGAGTGGAGGGGGAAAAGTTGAGAGGATCATAAACCCGGCAAGTACACAATTTGATACCGGGAAATCCGCTACCTGCTCGCGCCCTGACAGTGAGTCTGCAACAGAAGGGTTTGAAGCGTACACTGTTTCTATTGAATGAACCATATATTGCCCTTACCTTCATCTGCTTAATCATTGCATACAACAAAGGAACTGGCTTCAGAAGTAATTTACACCAGATATCCAGCTGCATGTTATCCTTCCCTTTATTCTCAGTTTGAAGATAGATCTTACTTCATTGCTTATTTTGAGATTCTTTTGGGACTTTTTATGCTGTTTAGATATTATTGTTTAGATATTTCTGGTATATTTGCATTTAATATTGTATACTTATCATGCTTACTTTATAACTATTTTATAATTTTTTATTGTTTAGAATAAATATATTTAGCTTGTATCTTTGTGCCATTTATATTTTATATATATTTTTTATTTATATTATTAGATCTAAGCGCTTATTTCCTTTCTTTGTTTATTTTTACAGTGAAATATCTGACTGCCATTTCGAGTGAGGAAGGAATTTTTCTACCCATTTGGGGCTTAATTGGAAAAGGCTTCAACATTTTGGTATTTGCCTTCCTCGAGATCAACAGGGGTGATTTGGCATGGACTGGACTTGATGGATGCATGCCTTTTTCCCAGTCTTATCAACTATGTTACTATGTCTCATAGGCCCATTAACAATTCCTAAATTCCCATGCACTTAACCCTTTGAATGCTAGAGAGCTCTCCAATGCATTTTGAAAGGGTTCAAGTGGTTAACAGCACAATTTAATTGAACAAGAATTGTCGTCCTATAGTGCATTTGGTTTACTCCATAATAACCTCCAGTTTGCTCTTATACATGTGGGCCACAGTGTAGTCTGTTACTAGTACAATGTGTTCATACACTTGCTTCTCGGGGCCTTATATCCAGAAGAAGAGTGGAGGAATTCGAGGTGGAGTCAACTGTTATAAGAGGAGAGCAAAAATCCCCATTGATTTAAATGGAGATTTTGTCCCCTTGAATGCTAGAGAGGTCAAAGTGTTGGAGATTTCTCTATCATTCAAGGGCTTAAAACACACATTTCATTTGGAACTGTTATTTTCCCCTATTTTGCAATCAGTTTGCTCCAGAATTTCTCCACTTTCTTTCTGAATATCCAGCATATAATATTTAATAACAGCTGGATGGACACATGTTTCCCACGCCTGGTGTACACTTGACAGGTGTAGTACATAAAGTGGTGCAGTTACTCGCCCAACATCCTTAGCAGGAAGGAAGAATAACTAACTTCAAAAACACTATTTTTGATGCTTTCCCGGTAATTACAAAAGGAAGGAAAAAGAAAAAAAGTGATATTCCCTTAGTATCCCTTCTATTGCAGGCTGGAGATCAGGAAGTCTGGGGCAGCCAAGAACAATGTGATAGAAAGCCCATACGCTGGATATTCCATTATGAGCCTGGCCAGGAACCAAGGTCCCCCCAATGTGATCACATCACGTCTGAGTCCTGTTATAAACTTCATCACAAGGCGCCAGGTCCTGGGGGTTTCTCTCATCCATAGTGTCTGACAGACATCGAGAGGAGACTAGGTCCACAGAGATTAGCCTTGTTGGCAGAAGACACTGCTGTCTCATGGGGAGCGTTTTACAGCCGGGTTCTGATTAAGCTGTTAGATTTCAGACATCATTTCTACCACCCAGTATTATACCCCAATAAACATATCCCAAAAGCCCACAATCCATCCGTTCAAGCTCATTCTCTGCAGGATGTTTCAGTTTATAACCTGCTCCCAAGCAGCTGTTTCAATTACTTTAGCCTGAGACAGGGCTGGTGTTAAGTGTATTTGGCATCCTAGGCAAATCATCAGACGTGTGCCCCCCACAGCACAGATACACAGCTTTATACATCCTGCATACATAGTTCATACATAGTGAAGCATATTGATCATTAGCAAAGCACAGGTAGCTAGAATTGATATAGAGCAGAGAAAGTTCCTTTTTGGTGTATAAGCAGATAATAATAACCACTGAACAATCTACCAGGGATGTTTAAGAACCTTTGAAGTCCCTGTAAAAAATGTGGATGGATGCTTTAAGCCCTTAATGCTAGATAGGTCTCCAATGCATTGCAAAGCAATGTTTTGGAGACATCTCTATCATTCAAGTGGTTATTATTTGTGTTAAGACCAGTCACATTATTGTGCTTTGCACCCAGAACTGCCTCTCTCCTTTGTGATCATAGAATTAAATTATTGGAAATCTGAGTCCTTTGAGAATTCAATGTGAGGACCTGTGAAACTGGAGGCTCCCTGTCGAATGCTGGGTATGTCCATGCATTAAAGGGATAGTAATGTTTTACAAAAACAGCAGCTCTGATTAATCTTCATAGTATTTGGAAAGTTTTATTTGAAGAGTAATTGAATGATAAAGTATTCCCCTCATGCCTCTTTTACCTCGTGTAAGCCTCGTCCCCTCAGATGTTCAATCTGGTCTCTTGAATGGATAGCTCACAGCAAGGGACAATCTTCTTACTGTGAGCATAAGGAAAACCCTGCCCCCCTTGACAGGTTTTTCAAGTTTTTCCTTATGCTCACGGAAGATTGTCCGTTGCTGCTATCCATCCGAACAGTCTTGCTTATCTGAGGTGAGCAGCGTTACATCAGTAAAAGAGGAGGGAGGGGGATAATTTATAATTCAATTACTCTTGAACTACAACTTGGATAGTATTGAAATAATACTCCATATGGCCTAAATAATATGAAGATTATTTGGAGCTGATTTTTTTGTGAAAAATGACTATCCCTTTAAAATGCTCCAGAAAATTAATTTACAGAAAAGATGGTGGGTATATGGAACAGTTTACTGATGTATGGTAGCCAATGTCTTTGTACTTCCAAAGCCTTTGCCTGGTTGGGAATGTTAGGAGTTGTAGAACCAAAAAAGCTGAAGGCCCAAAGAGTGACTATTCCATGGTTTAAAACAGTAGGGGAACTGAAGAAAAAACAAAAGAAAAAAAAACAACAACAGCTTGAGACTGATTTAACCCCCTTAAAGACAACGGACGTACATGTATGTCATGAATAGAACATGCCTAAAGAACCCATAATGTACACGTATGTCCTGGAATTCAGGGGTCCTCAGACAGCTGTGTGCCGCTCGGGGATCCCTGAATTGCTTGGGGAAAAAAAAATGTCTGAGGTCCTTAAGCCCCGGCCGCGCTGCCATGTGGCCAGTCCTTAAAGGGTTAAAGGAGAAGTAAACCATTTTTTAATTGAAAACTTATATGTTATTTTGCGTCTCCTGCTGAGTAAAACAAGAGTCAAACTACAAGGAAGTGAGTAAAATGTTCTATCACATTCTATGGAGAACTGTTGTCAGTGACTCAACACTTTCATAGAATGCAACAGAATAACAGACTGGAATCTGGCTGGTAGAGGGCACTGTTAAAACTGGAATAACCCTGGAAAACATATTTCCCAGCATTTATTTTAATAAGTAGGAAAATACATACGTGTTTCTTTTTTGTAAAAAACTTTTACTACTCCCCTAAGAATCTGCTGAGCCTCAGATAAGCCAATGTATTACTGAAGCCTGAGCTTTATTCATAGTAACTGAGTGAGCACACCAGATGGGCTAATGCAGTGATTCCTTATCCATGATTTTATAAATGTACAGTTGTAATCAAAATTATTCAACCCCCATTGCAAATCAGGTTTATTGTCAAAATTTACAGACTTTCAGCTGTTTGCAATTACTATGCAAAGCTTTTCAGCACAACATTGTCATCATTAATATATATATACGTACCTGGGAACTCTCAGGTTTTGCCCCGGAGACTCCGGATTTCAAAGTGAATTACCGGGTCTCCAGGGCAATGTGTGAATCACCGGGTGGGCAGAGTTTAAGTAGAAACTCTGCCCACTTGTGCTCCGTCTCGCCCGGTTCCTCCCACTCCCCTCCCTATTACATCCATTTTGCAGGCAGTTTTTGTGGGTTTTTTTGCCCCACCCCCGCGACTAAGCCCCACCCTTTTATGACGTGATTCGCGTCATTTTCCTCCCCCTGGGCACTGACAGGGTTACCCTCCGGGTAGCCTTGTTTCAAAAGTTCCCAGGTATGTATATATACCGTTCTCAATGTATTGATAATCAACAGCATTATACACAGCAGAGTGTAAAGGAACGCTAGCACCTAAAATTATTTGAGGTTATACGTACTGTACTCTGTGCTGGAATCCTCTATTTGTTTTCTGAGGCCAAATATCTTCTCTTACATATGCTCTCTGGGAGATCCCATTCCTGCCTTTTCAAGGTCAATAGGGTGTCTAAGAAGTGATTGTTCTGCATTGTATTTAAATGGACTGTGATAAAATAACAGTCTTTCTAAATAGAATGGCAATGAGTGCTAATCTCAATACATTAACAGTATTGTCTCTACACAAACGATTAACCAAAATGTCTCTATAAAGGATAGTCTGCACATGCATTAAAAATGCAAGTTTAGGAACTTAAAATAACTACAATTTACAGATGCTTACTGAATGTAAATGTTATAAAGTTTTAAGATGTTAATGTCTCTTTAAAGGGATAGTAACACTTCGTTTTAACTTTATTTTATTTTGTAGGCATTAAAAAAACATGAAGAATGATATAAGTCTTATCTCTCAAACCTTTATGGTTTATGAGATATTCACAAGCAAAGTTCCCCTCCCCGCCCCTTTTACCTAGTGTAAGCCATCTCTTCTCAGATGTGAGTCTGGTTGTATGACAGTACAGATAGCAGAAGGGGACAATTTTCTTTGTATGAAAACAATGAAAGCCCTTCCCCCCTTGACAAGCTTTTCAGCTTTTTCCATTATCTTAATTGAAGATTGTCTCTCTCTGCAGTCTACCTGGGCATCTCCCTTCTGATCTGGTTGAACGGGGGGGATACTTTGTTTGTGAATATCTCATAAACCATAAAGGTTTGAGAGATAAGACTTATATCATTCTTCATGTTTTGTTAATGCCTACAAAATAAGATAAAGTTAAAATGAAGTATTACTATCCCTTTAAGCATTAAGCCATACTTGGTCATTATAAAATGATCTCTAGAAATCTTACTTCTTAGGTGCTAAAGACATCTTCAATGTATTGCAAAGCAACATAATGAATAATCAACGAGCAAGTGGAATTTAGACAAACGGGACTAGGAGTTCTAGGAGATAAAGTAGTACTTTAGGGACAGAGAAGCTCTTGACAGGGATTGGTTAGTGATTATGAAGGGGAGGGAAAGATATGTGATGCTGTAGTGAACTGTTGGATTCCTTGCTACTAGGAGGGGATCTCTGAGTTAGGATGATCGGGGTTGCATTGGCCACACCCACAACTCTTTACACTGGGTCTGTCCAACAAGCTGAGGTGCCCCTCACAATTTGGCTTCTATCGTGGTGCCTGTGATTCTGGTGCTCTTACTGGCCTATTTGCTTTCTTGTGGTTGCCTGGTGGCAGCATGGCGGGTGACTACTTCCTGGTCACTCATGCGTCATTCTCATACCTGGGAACTTTTGAGACAGGGCTACCCGGAGGGTAACACTGTCAGTGCCGACCTGTGAAGAAAATGACGCGATTCGCGTCATAAAAGGGGCGTGGCTTAGTAGCGGAGGGTGCGAGACAAAACAAAAAACAAAAAAAACCCTGCAAAATGTATCTAAGAGGGCGGGGAGTGGGAGGAACCAGGCGGGACAGAGCACAAGTGGGCAGAGTTTCTATTTAAACTCTGCCCACCCGGTGATCCACACATTGCCCTGGAGACCCGGTAATAAAGTCTAAAATCCGGAGTCTCTGGGGCAAAACCGGAGAGTTCCCAGGTATGGTCATTCTGAGCGCTAGCTATCTTATAGTTTCCACCTTGATTGACCTGTGTGACTCTACCTCCTAGAGAGGCCTTATACGCTGCATTCTATCATAGCCTCAGTGCCCTTTCATGGTGTACCTGAGCCCTTTCTGAATCCTCCGTTGTGATCCATTCCTGGCTGCTGAATCTGATTTGTGTATGACCATGGCTCCTTCTGACTACCGATTTGTCCCTGAACCTCTTGCCTAGCTGATTGTCCGCTCCGTACCAACTTTGGCCTTGTCTGACTACCCACTCCATGTATGACCTTTGGCCTGGCTTACTAACCGATCTGTGCCGACCTTGGCTTGTTCGAATACCCACTCCGTGTATGACCTCTGGCCTGGCTTACTACCCGCTCCGTGCTAAGTACTGTGGCTCATCTAACTTCCCACTCCGTGCTAAGTACTTTGGCTTGTCTGACTACCTGAATCGTTTGACCATTGGCTGATTAGTCTCTGTTGCTCCCTGAAGCCTGTCTCCCCCTTGCAGGTTCTCATTCTCAGTCCTTGGTCGGGTAAGTAATGTCAGTAGTGCAGCAGAGGTTTGTTGTGCCTCTAGCTTTCTATGGTGCATGGTGTTCTGTGACCCTATCATTCTAGGGTATTGCGGTTGTGTCCTTGCCTTCTAGCTCATGAGCCTCCCTTGTCCACTCTGCTTTAGAACACGCTTACCACTTTCACTACCTCAGTGGTTCTGCTCTCACTACTGGTTTGCTCCTAGCTTGTGCATCAGTATGGCTAAGGTTCAGTGTCAGCTCCTGGTAGTGGACTGCACACTGTCTCCACGCCTGACCCCGGGAAGGCTGGGGAAGTGTCTATATTTACTTTGCTTGTGATTATTCTTAAAGGGGAACTACCACCCCGCAATAACTTAACCTGAAATCAGTCTTCATCTGGCGACTAGCTGCTTAGTAGCGCTAGTCGCCAGAAATATTACCCGGTTCCAAAGATTTTTGCATTTTTCCGACAGTCCCTTTTGGAGCCGTCCGGCTCCAAAAGGGACTGACAGCGCAGGCGCACGGACGTCACTGTGACGAGATGTCCGTGCTTCCTGCTCCTGTGACCATCGGAAAAACGCAAAAATCTTTCGGTAATATTTCTGGCGACTAGCGCTACTAAGCAGCTAGTCGCCAGAAGAAGACTGATTTCGGGTTAAGTTATTGTGGGGTGGTAGTTCCCCTTTAATAAAGCGGAAATTATTTTATGTACCTGTCTGAGTGATTATTTACAATTCCCCTCTGACAGCTTCCTAGCCAGCTGCCACTCAACAGTGGACAGGGTTGGGTCTCTGCTCCCCTTAATTGGCTGTTCTTATCAGTATTGTTTTTTTTTTTTGCTGTATTATATATACTCCTAATATTGTAATCTCATACTGTGCTACTTGTGCTATACATGCTAAACAAAGAAATTAAACAAAGAAATTTTACATACATGCATATCACCAAACTTTCAAATTAAATAATTTTGCGTAGCTAAAGAACCCTTCTAATCAAAGTAAGGGATAAAACATGACATTCCATATGATTTAACTGCCATATTAATTAGCAGTGACAACAAGCTTGCCTATTGGCATCAGTAGCTCTGCTAGCGCTGAACTGTGTACTTTTTTTAATCTTAAGTCTCTGGCTCCGGGGATATTTACCTTTTTAGCTACTGTTTCTACCTGTATTTTGACTTGCTTTAATACCTGCTGTCAGTTTCAAGCTTGGACAGCAAAAATAGAAAAAATGCACAACATACATGAAGATAAACGCACCATGGAAAAATAAAAGCGATAACTGTAGACAATTTTTGAGGTTGGATGCCATTCCAGCCGCAAAGATTGTCTACAGATATTACGGTTATTTAAAATGGAACTGTCATTCTAAGACAGGTGAAAACCTGCCTACGTGTTGTATTAGACATTTTCAGGAGAATAAATGCCTTGTAAGAAATTAATCTTTATGTTTTGATGGCACAGTGTGGCATGTTATGCTAATTGTTTGCACAATATGCCGATAAGTTATGTGTGAGACCAAATTTAGTGCTCATTGAGCTATTTAATATGACCCCAGCATGGGACATTGTCTAGATAGCTGGGATTTGCCCCGGAGCCTCGGTTTTTGCAGTTAATTACCAGAGGCTGATTCTCTGGATGTGGGGAGTTTCTAATGAAACTCTGCCCACTTCTGATCTTTCCCAGTTTGTTCCTCCCACTTCCCACCCACTACTCCTCCTTCCCCAACCTAGTCCACAAACTTGATTTTATGTTTTGTAAGTCCCGTCCCCACTTGTGATTAAGCCCCACACTTTTTTAGACACAAATGTCCCTCAGTGTCACCACAGCACTCCCCTCTTTGGGGAGTCCATAAGAAAAAGTTCCCAGTGGTGGGAAAAATAGGGCCTGCAGTCCCACAGACCATCTTAACCCTTTGTGTCCCATGGGGGTGTTTAATGCCTTGCATACCCCTCTGGCATTCAAAGGGTTAATTTGGCCTGCAGATGTTTTCCTTAAAAGATACATTCGTAACTTAGTATTGAAACCAGTTGAGTTGCCCACATTCCAAACCAGCTGCTTGTCTTCTTCACAGCACAAGCCTGAGCACAATGAGAAGCAATGATGTCATCAAATGATGTAATCAAATCATTCTCACCTAGTTAAAGGGACAGTAATGTCCCATAAAAAAGTATGCTTGTTTTGTAGAGGTTTAAAAAATAAGTTATTTGGCACAAATCCTATCTCTCAAACCACTATGGTTTGAGAGATATTCACTTGTAAAGTTTCCCTTTTCCTGCCATCAGCTGTAAAGCTGACATCTGGAGATTTGAGTAGTGCAACTCAAGGAAGCTCTGCAGCAGAGCCGAAATTGTGTTATTTAAAAAGAACTACTTCATGGGAATGGTCTACAAAGTGTGCTTGCAAACCAGGCACACTTTGTAGACCTTTCCATTGAAGTCATTCTTTTTAAATAACTCGATTTCAGCTCTGCTGCAGAGCCGCTGACTGGTCCCAAGACCGGGATCTCCTGATGTCAGCTAGACGCTGATATAAGGAGAAGGGGAGGGAGGGAGGAACTTTACATATGAATATCTCTGAAACTGTAGAGGTTTGGGAGATAGGATTTGTGCAAAATAACTAATTTTTTAAACCTCTACAAACCTCTACAAAACAAGTATACTATTTTATGGAAAATGGATGCTGCTTCTGGGTTTAGGGGACCCTTCTTGCTTAATTTATAAGCTACAACATTGTCTTTTTTCTTCATGCCTGTATGTGTGTGGGTGAGCACTCTGATCTGCAGAACAGAAGCGACCCTCAGATTGAAGCATTTGCCTACCCTGATTTAAATCCATCTACAGCACAGTGTTTGTTAATAGCCAGCACAGAAACAAATTAACAGAAAATGCCACACTGTGCCACCAACAAATAAAGGTTATTTTCTCTATATTATATTATAAACAAGTGGTTTATGGTTAGCACAACATACAGGCAGGGTTTAAGTCACATTAAACTTATCTAAAGGTAACAGGTCCACTTTAACATTTATTTTTTTGTTTTTATTACAGATATTTTAAACCCTTAGATGTTGGAGTTGTTTCTAGCATCTGAAGGGTTAAGTTGAGCACTGAGTTGTGCATGTACCACCATCAATGTGACCAGCGGTACAGGTTTCCCTCTGTTTATTGAATCGCCACTGGGCCACTTGAGTGTTGCAAACATTGTGAAAGGTTCTGATTTCCTGTGAATGGTGAAAGCTGGGGAGGTTTGCACAGAAAGGAAACATGCAAATGAGGGAGAAAGATAAATATGCCGTTTTCACGCTACTGACCCGTACAAGAGGGAAGGAAAATGCAGAAATCATAAGGAAGCCATTCACTGCACTGAAGATTATTTATACTGCGTGTTTTTTTTTATTTCCAGTTGGTCCAGAAGAGGCCTCTTTGACAGGGGAAGGGGCACAAAGCTTGGGCACGGCTAGACATATGTTGTAGTGTTTTCTCGGTTAACTCTTTCCTAATAATTGCACGGCACCTTTAGTAACTGAACCCCTTGGATGCCCTCTCTAACATCAAATATATTAATGATCACTTTGGTCTTACAACACACACTGTTAATCATCATCTTTGTACACTGAGCTTGCACCCATGTAACATGACTGGATGAATAGCATTTGTGCATAGGCATGATGCTGTCAATCGTGTTACACTCACATTATGGGTGAATTAGAGATTAGCACTTTAAGAACTGATTTGTTTTTCTCTGTATTGACACTGCTTGGGTCCATGTGACAATCTTATTGACACCCTCCTTTTAACCTTTGACTTTCAGAGGTGACCAACACAATACTTCTGAATACATTGCACACTTCTGGTGCTCAGCGAGACAGATTTACTGAGCAGTTGGGAATGTAGCATCTCAGATATTCTGGTCTCTTGTGCACTTTGTCTTTGTTGTTCATAAAACTTTTTGAGTACTTATGAAATGTCAAGATTTGTTCCTGGTGTACAACATGTGGCTACCAGGAGATCCAGTGACTTTCCTTGTAAGAGTTTGATGCATGGACACAAAAGCAGTTTAATGATGCACCAAAAATATCAAATTGTGCCTTTGCAGCACTTAGCCATGTTGCTAGAAACTCAAGCAGATTTCTTCTCTTACACCTTAATACAGGAGAAGTCAATATCTGGAACACCAACTGTTGGAGACTACAACTCCCTTCATCGACAACCATTATTGGCTGGTTCAGGATGATAAGAGCTGTAGACACCAACAGCTGTAGGTTCTAATGCTGGCTATCCCTGCCCTTAAATCTTGTTGTGTGGTTAGGATTTGGCTGGCCAAGGACCCACATAACCCATTGATCCAATGCAGCCACCAGCACAGGGGGCCATAGTCGAAAACTAGAGGGACAGAGGTTTAGATGCAATGTATGAAAGTTACTTCACTGAGAAGGTGATACATAAGTGGAATAGTCTACCAGCATGGGAAAAAAGTGGAAAAGGTTAGTACAGCGAAGGAATTTAAGCAAGCATGGGAAAGGCATAAGGATATCCTGACTATAAGACAACACCAAATAAGGTCTACGGTTTTAAGAGTAGGAAAAACTGGCCGAACGATTCTTATCTGCTGTAAAATTCTATGTTTCTATGACTAGTTAGTTGTTTCACATGTATATTGCCCACCCATACAGGTTACCCTAGTTGCCATCTTTGTCTTAGAAACATGACTGTTATCAATAAGCAAATAACTGATATTTCTGAGTGTTAACCATCTGCTTAGTTATTAGTGGCCGGTATTCTCAGTTATCAGTGAGAGAGTACAAGGATATGCTATGTAGTTACACTATGTCTGTAACCCAGCTTCTGGTTGGTATATCTTCTGTTTGTTAGTGGGGTGTGAATTTACACATATACAGTATTCATATTGGATGATCTAAGTTATAAAGATAGACTGGCCAAACTGGGTTTGTTTACATTAGAGATGAGACATCAAAGGGGTGATATTATTACCATTTACAAATACATTCAAGGTTAATACAAAGAACTATCCAAGGGATTATTTACTCAAAGAGCTGAGCTAAGAACAAGAGTTCATCCATTAAGACAAGTGGAAAGGCGCTTTCAACTAAAACAAAGACAAGAATTCTTTACAGTAAGGGCAGTAAAGCTATGGAATTACTTGCCTCTGGATGTCGTACTTGCAGATAATGGAACTACTTTCAAAAAAGCATACGATGCCTATCTAGCACACAAAAATATTGAAAATTATGACAGATGGCTTCAATGCAGACAGATTGTTGATCCAGGGGACTATCTGACTGTCATTTGGAGTCAGGAAGGATTTTTTTACCCACTTGGGGCTAAATTGGAAATTACTTCAGATGTTTTTTTTTTTGCCTTCCTCTGAATCAACAGGGGTGTTTTTGGCATGGGCTGTACTTGATGGATGCATGTGTTGTTTCAGCCGCATCAGCTATGTTACTATATGTGTATGAATGCACAGAAAATAGGGAAGTCTGACTTTTTACCTATTTATCCCTGTACCATATTCTAGCCAATGAAATATACTTGAATGTTGATTATTAGCTGAAGATATTTATGAATAATCATGAATGGAAGAGTGTGAAATTCCCTTACTCATTTGTTGATTGCTACATCTTTTTCACAGAATTAGGGCTGCTGAACATAATAATAATAACATTTGGCAATCCTAGGTAATGTACTAGATACATTAAAAAAAGCAGTACAGTGTTCCTATGTTTATCAGTAGATGGTAACTATTATTCAATCAGTAAGTAGTTTCTTCAAATGTCCCCAGTTATTTTACCTCCTTGCATATTTAACCCACACTGGAATGTAAAGGATTAGAGCACAAAGCATATTACTGATTCACATGAGTTGTTTAGGAATTTCCCTAACAGCTTCCTAGTCTGCAGGTTCGGGCCTTTTGGGGACTTGATCTCTATGCTGTTTGGTAAAGTTTTCTGCTCTCTCAAAGATCATCCAGACATTTATAAGGCTGTGTTTCCACATTTAAAGGAGTACTAACACCTCTGAATAATAAGGATGGGCGAACATGTTCGCCTCAAACCAAAATGGTGAATAATGGCGCTTCCTGCTTGGCGAATAATTTCCCATGAAAAGTGAAAATTTTCTGCTTTTTTCACCTAGCTCATTCCATTGAAATCAATGGGAACATTGAATTTACACACAATATATAGCAAATGTTATTTTATTTCCCAAAGGCATAATACAAAAGGGGTATGAGGGTGCCTGTGTTGGTAGTGTGTGAGGAAACATTCTGTTGAACAGGGGATTTTTTTTGGGGGCGTGTTGACTGGTATTGGGGGGACAGTTAAATAAATACAATTAACCACCCCCATAAAACATAGTATAAAAGGGGTCTGAGAAGGGTGCCTGTGTTGGTGGGTGAAGTGTGGGGAAAGAACCAGTTGAACAAGGGATTTTTTTTCAGGGGGGGTGTTGACTGGTATTGGGGGACAGTTAAAAAATAAATCAATAAAAGAAAATAAAATTGGCACATAACGTTACATAAACAAGGACCCCCTGACTTAAGCTGCAATTAGGGCAGACTGATACTTTATGAGATAAAGTATTTTGTAGAGGATGATTTGTAGGACTTAGGCTTGTTGTTAGAGTCTCAAACACTGAGGACACATGGATTTGTAGGACTTAGTCTTAATTGAGGCACAAGCCCTGAGGAAACATTGATCAGTTGTAGGAATAGACTTGTGTTAGGCCCAAGCCTTGAGGAAACATTCATTTGTAGGACTTAGGCTTGTTAGAAACAATCCCCCCTTTACATTTATTTTATTATTATTTTTGTTTTTAACAAGCCCTGAGAAAAAAAATGCCCTACTGGCCTAGTATCAGCATGTTGTGTTGGCCAGTGGCCATTGTCAAATGCCACGGTGTAATTGAGGAACTTGCTACTGCTGCTCTTGCTGCTGAGTTGTTTAAACACCAGGATGATTAGGCAACTCAAAGGGAATGGGATCAACAACATCAGTAGCATGGGTGATAGATGATGAAGGTTCCACTTTCCATGACTAGCTCCAGTGATATGCCTAAGGCAGAAGTAGCACCATAACTAGCCCCCACCACTTCAGGTATATATGGAGAAAAGAGGAAGTTGGCCAATAATGCTTATCCACCTGCCCCTCCTCCAAAGTCATGGGTAATATTCCCCTTGAGAGCAGGAATTGTGCCTCTCACCAGCAACTGCAATGTGCACAGTGTGTTGATAAATAAGAACTGGGAATAATGGGCACATCTGGACTCATATAAAATACCTGGCATAACTGTAACCAAACACCAAATACCATGACGTGTAGGGTCCCCAATGTGAAATCATCCCAACAGAAAACAAGTACTGCTGCTGTTATTATGCCCCTTGTCTACTCGCCACTAAGGACACGTGATAACTTGCAGACAGTTTAATAATAATGGTGAACTCTCCCTGCCAGCTTGGCATAATCTCCTCAGATGCCTCTTTATGTCCTGCCATGTGTGGTCAGTGCACCACAGAGTGTGCAATGGGTGGACACAAACTGCCTCATCCTGACATCTACTGAATGGTTATCAACCAGTTGGGGAGGTAAAGATGAACAAAGAGGATCACCAGAAGATGTAGTTACCTTAAAGCAAGAAAGTGATGGTGAGCCAGGTGTTTCACTCACCATCGAACTTACAGCCTCTGGCTGGGTTTCTCTGTTCTTCCTCCTCTTTGATCTCAGCCTCGCCTCTTGTTGCCATTGGAGAGAGACAGGGGTATAGCAAAAGTGGTCCCGATTTCTTTGGTGGGTGTTTGGCTTTAACATATTTCACATAAAAGTCATGGTGTCTGTGTTTCATGTGTGTTATCAGGGCGGTTGTGCCAAGGTGTATTCCCTCCTTTCCCCTTTTCACTGATTTTTCACAAATTGTGCACAATGCATGCCCCAAGAGAAAAATAGTTCCACACCCAGGACGTCAGGGGGAAGGGAAAGGTGGAGAAGAATGGCCTCTTTCTTCTTCTCTTTCACATTCCCCTTCATTGGCTGGGGCAGAGGATGATGTTGCTGCTGTTGCTGCTACTGCCTCAGAACCAGCACTGCAACTAGGATCAGGAGTATTGCTGCTGGCAAGTGGAACCTGTCCTAGTCCCGCATCACTGGAACCATTCCCACTATGTCCATGGTGGTCTGTGGCACACTAGCCTGCTCCTCAGCATCCTGCTGCCCTTGCAACTCAGCAGAAGCAGCAGAAGCAGCAGCAGCAGCAGGAATTAGAGCAGAAGCAAATGCCGCATATTCCAAAAGCTCACTGCTGGTGGAGGTGGTGATGCCCATCCCCATCCCTGTGTCCCATTCCTTATCGGTTTGGGCTAAAAAGGCCATTAATGTCTCTTGCACCCCATCTTCTTCACATCATCATCATCACCGCCATCACCAGTCCCTCCTTGCTGCTGCTGCTGCTCTATTACAGACATCTCACCTGTTGGAAGAGTTGATGAGAAATGTGACAGAGGGTTCCATAATATCACACTTGCCATTTCTTGTGCACCTGAAGAAAGCAGAATGGCAGTACAGCAGCAGGCACAGGCAGCTGATCTGTGCTCCTATCAGTGGTGGCATTCTTGCTGCTAGGCAGCAATTCTGCCTTCTTCAGAATCCTGTTCCACCTGGACAATGCCATTAGGGAAAGGGGACTCCCAGGGTCAGGGGAATGTAGTGGCCTCCCTTGACTGCTAGACTGACCACGCTAGTCCCATCAGCTGCTTCACCATCACTGCTACTACTACTAACACCAACCACATCAATTTCAGTCCCTGAGTCTTCCTCCTTACTAGTAATATTATCACTCCTAACACTGTACAAGCTGCTAGACCTTCTTACTAGTAGTACTAGTGGCAGGACTGCTTGGGTATGGCAAGTATGACTTAGAGTCCCCTGCTGTCACACTTGGCATCATCTCCTCCCCCCCCCCCCCCTCCTGAGAATAACAAGACACACTGGCAGCAGGTGCACTACTGGAAACAGGCACAGAGCTGGCAGCAGGGGCAGCACTGGACAGAGGGTAAGCACTGGCAGCAGGCACAGGTAGCTGACTTATCCTGCTCACACTACTACTACCCTACTATCCAGACCCTTTCATATTGGTGGCAGTGGTCACTTCCTCCTCCTCCTCAGACTCACTGGACACATAATGGTCCTTCCAGCTCCTCCTTTTAAGATTATTAAACTTGCTCATAGTGATAGTAGCCACTATGAGCCTCTCCTGCTTCAATTTTGCAAACCAACTCACAGCACAACACCCTAGCACCTCTCTCTATCGCTCTGTATCTGCATGTATTGTGTTCCACTTCCTATTTGTATAGCGAAAAGTTGAAAAATGTGATTAAAGGAATGAAAACATTCTAGCAATTAAAAAAAATAGCAAAACATTTTTGCCAATGGGCAAAACAGCAAAAATGTTAATCACTTTATTTAAAGCAGATTTTCCTGTGAAAAAGCATAGAAACTTGTGGTTTTTGTGGATTTTTTCGGGGTAACACAATGGGACCTTTTGCACACCCCTAGTAAGTAATATCCCCCCTTACCTTACTATGACCAGAAAATCTTAATGGCCCCAGTCCTGGATGTCATGTATATGGAGGTGGTCATAATAGTTGCTAGCAGGACCACAAGTGTGCTCACTACATATGGTAATCTAAACCTGCTAAGGATCATGTGGTGTGTAATGTATTGGTCAGTGGTTCTCATCTAGGGTGCAGTGGGAATTTGGTGCACCATGGACTTCCACGTAGGGCGTGTCCATTTTTTCTAGAAAGCAATGCATTGCGTACCCCTCTGGCACTCAAAGGGTTACGCCCAATATATTTATTTTTGTTATTCTGATTGTGAGACCTAAGAATAAATATATATTTAAAGCTGAACTACCACCTCCACTAAAGTCGTCCTGCAATACTTATGCAGGTGGCGACTAGCTTACTAATAATTATTTTACTTTTAAAAAGTGCCCATGAATAAAGTTATGCTTAAGCTTCAGAGACCGGAAGGTAGGCATCACCGCGGACATCTTGAATGCGCTCCTGCGCAGTCAGTTCTCTTCACAGGAATAGCACTGGCTCGGACTGCTCCGGAAGAGACTAATGTAGCAGGGGCACAGGCTGCAGTGACCTGGCCGTCAGTCTCGGAAACGTAAACATCACTTTATAAGTGGGCACTTTTTAAAGGTAAAATAATGATTAGTAAGCTAGTTGCCACCTTCATAAGTATTGCAGGGTGACTTTAGTGGAAATGGTAGTTCCCATGGCAAATGACATAAAATATGTTAGGGTGCCCTAAATATTCCACATTGCAATTGGGGTTGCTTTGAGTGAAAAAGATTAAGAACCACTGGGTTAAGTAATCTCCTGCACTCTGCCTACTTCAGACTGGAAAAGCTGCCAACAACTCTCATATCTACTACCATAGGCATGATCTCCAGGACTGATTGGAAATGTCTTCAGGGCAAAGCTCATAGGGGGCATTAGGAATTTCGGACCATAGTAAGGTAACTGGAGGTATTAGTTCTCTTTCTAAGAAGGCTTATTCAGTAGCCCAACTACCAATGTCCATGGCAATGTCATTTGGGAAAATCTTCCAAACTGGAAAATGCCAAGAGTTAAACTTGGCTCTAATGTAATCCAGGTTCAATTCTGCAAAACCACAGGCCCAATTTATTCCTTGGTAATCTGTTAGTCATATATGCATCTCAGAGATTTTTTAACATCATATTCTCTCTAATGTGTGCAAACAAACTACTCCATGAACACCTCACATTTCCCATAAGCCTGCTATCCCTCTATCTTCTAGTTTCAGTAATTCCCACCAAACAATGTTTGCAGACATTCTGACCATATGTACAGCTCCAGCATTGTGAATTTATTTTTGTTGTATCACCTTTAATTTACATTCCCATTAATTGATGACGAACATGCATGCACTGTATATAAACAGCATGAGGGGTCAGAGGAAGAGGAGGTGGTGGTGGGGGGCTATTTTAAGTACATAACCTTTTCCTGCTATGGTGAATGAAAAAGGCAGTTTGGCCAAGCATGATCAAGTGGTAGAAAGCATGCAAACTAGTCTGAGTTTCTACACACGTACTGTGTTAGTGGTGGGAAGCAGGCACCCCTGGAGCCATTAACATAGGTTCTCATCGATATGCTCCTATTTGCTCTAACTGAGAGGCGCTTTAATTAACAGTTTAGAGATATCACTGATTTAAAGGGATAGTATTACTTCAAAATTACTATCCCTCATATTGTAGCCCTTAATAAACTGAGTTAAATGACACCTGCGGCATCTCTCAGACCTTTATGGTTTAAGAGATAGCCGCTTTCAAAGTTTCCTCTCCCCTGCTGTCAGCGTTCTGCTGCCAGCAGGAGAATCCGGTCCTGGGACAGGCTCAGGCTCTTAAACAGAGCCGATATCTCATTATGGAAGGAAAAATTATTCATTGAAACAGTCTTCTACATGTGTTTGGTTACCAAGCACACATAGAAGACTGTTTCAATGAATCATTTTTCCTTCCATAACGAGATATCAGCTCTGCTGAAGAGCCTCCTCTTGATTCAGAGCCCGGATTCTCCTGCTGACAGCAGAACGCTGACATCAGGGGAGAGGAAACTTTGAAAGCGGTTATCTCTTAAACCATAAAGGTCTGAGAGTTGCCATTTAGCTCAGTTTATTAAGGCCTACAATATAAGGGATAGTAATTTTGAAGTAATACTATCCCTTTAACATACACGAGAAACAGGATTTGTCTTCCTGGTAAAAGTGACACCAAGTTAGAGAATAAAGAAGCACTTAATTGGGGCAGATTAGGTAATCAATAGCAATGGACTCTCACACCATGAGAATTTGACCCTTCACCCTGAGATTAGGGTCAAATCTTGAGACTTCCCAGGTATACCCATCACATGTATGCACACACACATACAAACATATGCACATATACACATGAGCAAACACACATTCACATGAGCACACACGTACACACACAAACATATGCACATGAGCACACATACACACACACACAAATATACACATGAGCACACATACACACTCACATATGCACATGAGTGCGAACACACATACACATATGCACATGAGCACACACACATACATACACACAAATACGCACATGAGAACACATGCGCACATGAGCACACATACACAAACACATTTTTAAACCATAATTGTTTTACATTTTAGTTCTTGTTTTTTGTAATACAATTTATTATTAACACAATGTTATATATTTATAGTATTTACTTATAAAACACATAAAAAGTAACTTAAAGCAGAACTACCACCCAATAAGAACATTGCCCCACATAATTGCCCATCTGTCAACTAACTGCTCAGTAGCGCTAATCACCAGAATTATTACCAGATTAAAGAGAATTCTCTATTCTTCCCGGACTGACGGAGCACAGACATCTTGCCATAGTGAAGTCTGCGTGCCTGCGCTGCCAATCCCAGTCGGGTCTAGGAGGCATTGCTAGGAGCCGTTTGGCTCCAAAAGGGAC
Source organism: Rhinophrynus dorsalis (assembly GCA_037306005.1). Taxonomy (NCBI): domain Eukaryota; kingdom Metazoa; phylum Chordata; class Amphibia; order Anura; family Rhinophrynidae; genus Rhinophrynus; species Rhinophrynus dorsalis. The sequence continues at coordinate 498,722,056 of CM074718.1, read as the reverse complement.
TGACAGCGCAGGTGCGTGGACGTCACTGTGGCAAGATGTCCGCGCTCCATCCTGCTGTCAGTCCAGGAAGAATACCGAATTCTCTTTAATCTGGTAATAATTCTGGTGATTAGCGCTACTGAGCAGCTAGTCTCCAGATGGGCAATTATGTGGGGCAATGTTCTTATTGGGTGGTCATTCTGCTTTAACATTGTTACAGAAAAGATTAACAGGTGAAAATTATAATGTTGGAAGACTAGAATATCACACATACACACACATACAGTGACTTGCAAAAGTATTCACACCCTTGGCATTTTTCCTATTTTGTTGCATTACAACCTGGAATTAAAATGGATTTTAATTTGGATTTCATATAATGAACATACATAAAATAGTCCAAATTGGTGAAGTGAAAAAATTCTAAAAACTAAAAAATGGAGAAGTGGTATGTGCATATGTATTCACCCCCTTTACTATGAAGCCCCTAAATAAGATCTGGTGCAACCAATTACCTTCAGAAGTCACATAATTAGTTAAATACCGTAAAGTCCACCTGTGTGCAATCTAAGTGTCGTATGATCTGTCACATGATCTCAGTATATATACACCTGTTCTGAAAGGCCCCAGAGTCTGCAACACTATCAAGCAAGCGGCACCATGAAGACCATGGAGCTCTCCATACAGGTCAGGGACAAAGTTGTGGAGAAGTACAGATCAGTGTTGGGTTATAAAAAAAATATCCAAAACTTTGAACATCCCACAGAGCACCAGTAAATCCATTATTGAAACATGTAAAGAATATGGCACCACAACAAACCTTCCAAGAGAGGGCCGCCCACCAAAACTCATGGACCAGGCAATAAAGGCATTAATCAGACAGACAACAAAGAGACCAAAGATAACCCTGAAGGAGCTGCAGAGCTCCACAGCGGAGAATGGAGTATCTGTCCATAGGACCACTTTAAGCTGTACACTCCACATAGATGGGCTTCACAGAAGAGTGGCCAGAAGAAAGCCATTGCATAAATAAAAAATAAGCAAACACATTTGCTGATCACCTAAAGGTGTGTGGGAGACTCCCCAAACATGGAAGAAGGTACTCTGTTCAGATGAGACTAAAACTGAGCTTTTTGGCCATCAAGGAAAATGCTATGTCTGGCACAAACCTAACACCTCTCATCACCCTGAGAATACCATCCCCACATTGAAGCATGGTAGTGGCAGCATCATGCTGTTGAATGTTTTTCATCAGCAGGGACTGGGAAACCGGTCAGAATTGATGGAATGCTGGATGGCGCTAAATACAGGGAAATTCTTGAGGGAAACCTGTTTCAGTCTTCCAGAGATTTGAGACTGGGATGGAGGTTCACATTCCAGCAGGACAATGACCCTAAGCATACTGCTAAAGCAACACTCAAGGAGTTTAAGGGGAAACATTTAAATGTCTTGGAATGGTCTAGTCAAAGTCCAGACCTCAATCCAATTGAGAATCAGTGCAATTGATTGCTGTACACCAGCGGAACCCATCCAACCTGAAGGACCTGGAGCAGTTTTGCCTTGAAGAAGGGACAAAAATACCAGTGACTAGAAGTGCCAAGCTTATAGAGATGTACCCAAGAGACTTGCAGCTGTAATTACTGAAAAAGGTGGCTCTACAAAGTATTGAGTTTGGGGGGCGAATAGTTATGCACGCTCACATATGCACACACACATATGCAAATGAACACTCACACGTATGCACATGAGCACACATACACACACATACACACACATGAACACACACACACACACACATGAGCACACATAAAGATACACACACATGAACACACACATATGCACATGAGCACACATACACACAAACACACACACATACACATGAGCACACACACACATACACAAACACACACACATACGCACATGAGCACACATACACACACTTATGCACATAAGCACACATACGCACACACACACACACATGAACACACACAGGTATATACACACACACACACACACAAGCACACATAAAAATACACACACATGAGCACAATATCACAGCACCTACCCTGGGTTCAGCATCGTCTGGCTGGACGTTGCTGGGGTACTAGCGGAAGGAGTGGCACTCGGGCATCACTACCCACGTCTCTTTGTGCCTGCGGCCTGGCCGAGTCTTGTGCCTCCTGCGGCTGTCTGTGTCCTTTCCCCAATTGACGGGGTAGTGCAGTATGTCGCTGGAGGCAACACATCTCCTCAGTCAGCGGCGTCACTTGCAGGTGCGCATTTGTATGTATGACACAAGTACCTTTTAAGACCTTGGACGACTTGAGACTCCTCCCTGCTACTTCCTGTAGAGGTTAACAGGGCGATGGACTGCTAGTCCAGTTGCCCTTACGTTGATGTTTGTTGCAGTTGTTTATTTTCTTTGTATCGTTCCGTTTATGACCTAGACTTGTCTGACCATCCATCCTGGTGCTGACCTGTGGCTCTGTCTAACTACTCTTCTTGCATTACCCTTTGGCTTAGCAGACAACAAATCTGGTGCAGACCTGTGGCTCTGGCTGACTACCTGCTCCGTGTATGACCTAGGCTTGTCTGACCATCCATCCTGGTGCTGACCTGTGACTCTGTCTGACTACTCTTCCTGCGTTACCCTTTGGCTTACCAGACGCCCAATCTGCTGCAGACCTGTGGCTCTCGCTGACTACCCGCTCCGTGTATGACCTAGGCTTGTCTGACCATCCATCCTGGTGCTGACCTGTGGCTCTGTCTGAATATTCTTCCTGCCTTACCCTTCTACATAGTAGACAACCAGGGGTAGATTTAAAGGCAGGCGTTAGTAAAAAAAAAACAAAAAAAAACTAATGGGTGCATTAACGTGTTGTAAGCCATTTAAAGGTCTGTCTTAAGAACAGCTAACGGCAGTTTGATGATCCTTACAGCCGATAGACTGACGTGCATTGAGACGCATTGAACAAGATTCCCCAGAGCCATTTAAAGCCTTGCGGTACTGTTAATGGCTGAAAAAAAGATACACTTAAAGGACAAAAGTTAAGAGCCAATTTTCTTAGCCATTAGACACTTAACGGTCAAAACAAAACACCCGTTACATAGGAAAACAGACAAAATGCTTACCGCACAAGCATGTAAATGGAAAAATGAACCCGTTCAATGCCAAAAGAACACAAAAACATGGACAGACTCCACAACTCACTCTCACACACAACAACAAGCCACACCACAGGGACAAGGACCCCCAAAAAAACACCAACACAACATGGCACGGAACGATGCGGGTTATCACACAACACGGACAACTGTGAATAAAAAACAAGCTCACCTGTGCAACATCACCACACGATCCAAATGCAACCTGCACCCCACAACTTCACACCCGCAACTGACAGAGACACAGCAATCAGAACACACCACATTTTAAAACACAGGCACACCTGCAAACACTTACCTGGACAACAAACACCTTCCCATTGGTTAACATTCACCTCATCACCACACCTATACAACACCCTATCACGTACTTAAAGGGACAGCTCACTACACTCACTATTGCTTGTTTCCACTCAGGGAGAGAGATAGAGAGAAAACAATAAGTATGTTGGGATGAGAAGACTGCGGAAAAGGCATGCAAGGGCGAGAGTTAGGGAACACCAGCAAGCCCCAGACACCCCTGATCAACAGCCTTCACCTATTGCAAGTGAGGAGGCTCTGGCTCAACAGCCACACAGGAGCCCATCCCCACCTGGAGGACAGCACTTGCCTGCAGTTGCACAGCTGCAGCAACAGGATGCTCCACAGCAACAGGATGCTCCCCAGCTGCCACAGGTATGTTTTGTTGTTCAAATTCAACCCACATCATCGCCGTATAACATTGTCTGGCTTCAGGATGGATTGCCAGTTGAATTTGTACAACGGTGTGTGTGTGTGAACCCATGCTGTAACATCCCACAAACATGTTACCTAGGCAGAAGTTGTGTTCACTGCATTGCTTTTAGGTGCAATATCTTAGTGGCCGGAAATTGTACAGTGGCGCTGTTGCTACACCATTCTATGGAGAGTAATTGTCCAGGGACCAGAGGTGTCCATGGGATGGTGTAGCAACAGCCCCACTGTACAATTTCAGGATTTCAGGCCACTGTGAGATTGCACCAATGAAATTCAACTTTCAGCTGTAAGAAATTTGGAATGAAAAAACTTTCAGCAGTTCGAGTACTATTGTTTCACTCAGGGGGATGAACCCTACAAAATATGGTTATTTTTACATTTGAAGTATAACATCAAGGTGAACGGGACAGCGATGGTTAATTTCACCTTGATGTAATATTGTAGGCATTGGAAGAAGATGTGGATAGATGTTAGTCCTATCCCTCAAACCCTCATGGTTAGACAGATATTGCTCTATGTGACAGATGGAGATTTCACTCATTTGACCACACGGAGGCTCTTCAGCTGCATCAAAAATGCGCCATTTAAAGATTAATACTTCATTGGGATGTTCCATAGAGAGGGCTTGCAAACCAAGCACACTTATTAGACCATTCTAGTAAAGTATTTATCTCTAAATGGTGCAATTTTGGCCCTGCTGAAGAGCCTCTGTGTGGTCAAATGAGTGAAATCTCCATCTGTCACATAGAGCAATATCTGTCTAACCATGAAGGTTGAGGGATAGGACTAACATCGATCCACATCTTTTTCCAATGCCTACAATATTACATCAAGGTGAAATTAACCATTGCTATCCCGTCCAAGGTACACAGAAAGAAAAATGGTCTGATATGTATGTGGCTATGTAACTTTTATATGGGTACAAACATATCCTTACAAGATATGAACCCAGGGATCAGTTCAGTACATGTGATTGCCTTACTGACTATATATGTGAACCAATCACAAGCTAACTTTTATTGATATCGTAAATGAAAACATACCTCATATATCCCATGTAAGTAAGGTGGGATATACTAGGTATGTGTATTTTGATGATATCAATAACAGTTAGTTTGTGATGGGTGAACGTATATGGCCAGTAAGGCAATCACACATACTGAACTGATCTCTGGGTTCACATCTTGTTGGGACACATTTGCACCCATTTGAAAGGTATCCGCATACATATCTGAACGTCTTTCTTTGTGTACTTATCTTTTTGGAACAGATCTGCAGTGGGATTCAAGTGGCATTCATCCCTATGTTATCAGTTTATCCTGGTCAATGCAAGATTTTGTATTATTTTACATGTCACTCTCTGGTTGTCATGATGGTATCCTATGCATTACATTGTGATGCATGGGATACCACCCTGACAATCAGAGATTGATGTACTTGACAGGATCCTGGATCCTGTCCATGAGGTCTGCTCCAGTTGAATCCTGAAGGGCAACAATTAAGCCAGTACTGAAGGATATCTTTGATTGAGGCCTGTGTTTTTTTTCTGGATGAGCCCATCCATCCTTCTGAGTGAGGCAGCCATACTCAATCAGACTTATCCATCATTCTTGGCCTGTTGTTGGTCAAAATACAATGGTTCATATTTGGTTCCCATGTGTATCCTGCAAATTGTGGCTGGTGTACCATCCATTCATGGCGTCAGCACTCCTGAGGATCCATGTGGGAATCAAATGTGAGATATGTAATTTCAAGTTAGAGTAAATTATTGCATACACAATACCAAGGACTAATTTTTCACCTTTAATTCTGTGGCATAGTTTTAGGCCTGTGTGTTACACAGTCAGCCAGTTATTCTCAGAGGCACTGTGATGTGTGACCTGATCCATCCTTTTTTGTGATCCAGTAAGCGGTGAATTAGACTTGATAAACTGAACATGATGATGACTTCTCCAGTGATCTCATTTCCCCCTTTGCAGTGTTTTCTATGGAGTCTATCCAATGTGACCTTAGCAACTTGATTCATGTTATTGAATATTCTCCATAGACTAACACTGGGATTGGTGAAGTGAGGGTAGGTAAGTGTTCATTTCTCTCCATCACCTGGTTTTCACCGCTTAGCGAATGTCCCCTGTGTAGCATGCAATTGTTAGCCTATCGACTTGTGTTTTTTTTCTGGTTAACCCTTTGAGTACTGGAGGGGGTTGCCAATGCATTGATAATCCCTCTACCACTCAAGGGGTTATGTTCTGGTTTCTGTGGGTACATGGGTGACATTGTGTTGGAGCAGTTCTGATGTTGAACATACAACACTTTTATGAGCATGGTTTGTGTGTATTGTGTGTGATCAGCACAGCAACATTAGGGCTAACCAGGGAGTTGGACAGGTTTGGGCCTTGTTGAACCTTGACATTTGTCCTTGTCTTGCATCCTGTTTTAACCCTGAGGGTGCTGTGTTGGTGCAGTTGTGTGGATGAATGATGGGCATATGTTGGGATGTGACTGTGTTTGCGTGTAATGGTTGTGTGGTTTGATGTGATGTGTGGTTATCTGATGCTGCACTTACCGGTAGTGTGGAGGCTCCTCTCTTCCCCAGTGTCCGATCCTCCAGGGATCCTCTCAGTGAGTGTGGTGGACAGGGCCGGTGCAAGGATTTTTATATACACAGGCGAAGGTGCATTTTGATGCCCCCCCCGACACAATCCACCTGCCCCCCCTGACCTTACCACAGTCCCCTGCCCCCGCCCACATATTCACCTCCACAATGCTCCCTTCATCTCCACATTGCACCTTCCACAATGCCCCCTTCATCTCAGCATTGCCCCTTCCACAATGCCCCTTCATCTCCACATTGCTCCTTCCTTTGTGCCCCTTCATCTCCACATTGCCCTTCCATAATGCCCCTTCATCTCCACATTGCTCCTTCCTTTATGCCCCTTCAGCTCCACACTGCCCTTCCATAATGCCCCCTCAGCTCCACACTGCTCCTTCCTTTATGCCCCTTCAGCTACACACTGCCCTTCCATAATGCCCCTTCATCTGCCCCTTCCATAATGCCCCCTCAGCTCCACATTGCCCCTTCCTTTATGCCCCTTCAGCTCCACACTGCCCTTCCATAATGCCCCTTCATCTGCCCCTTCCATAATGCCCCCTCAGCTCCACATTGCTCCTTCCTTTATGCCCCTTCATTTCCACAATGCTCCCTACCTTGAGTCCCTGGTGGTCTAGCTCTAAGAGAGCTCTGTGCCTCCTTCGGCACAGAGCTCAGCCTCCCAGCGCTGTTCTCAGTAATGCAGAGCGCTGGGAGATGATGTCATCTCCCAGCGCTCTGTATTACTACAGAGCCTGGGTCGCTCTGCGTTGTGAGCGTCCCATAGACGCCGCGAGGGAGCGCTTGGTCGTGTAAACGAGCGCTCCCTCGTGGCAGATATAGTTAAAAAAAATAAAAAAAAATAAAAAATATTTCTCAGCTTCTCCCTTTCCGGCGCCCCTCCGATGCGGCGCCCTAAGGCAGCTGCCTGTGCTGCCTTAATGGTAGCGCCGGCCCTGGTGGTGGACATGTTCTGCCTCACCATCTCCTCCCATCCGCAGAAGGTGATTGGGACAGGTGGGCCACCTCCAGTACCTCGGGCGTACTTGGAGATTTCGGCCAACTTACTCTTGACCACCCTCTTGCAGTCGCCACATCTTTTCTTTATAGTGTCCACGTCCCTTCTACATGTGGCCATAGCGTTCACCCGGCTGCATTTCTGGTTCCATGTCGCCTTCCTCCTCGCAGACAGGCCGAGGACCTTCTCCCTCGGGAAGAGGATGGTCTCCCTCTCCAGCACAGCCTCCATGAGGGCCCTATTCTCCTCCTCAGTATAACGGGGATCCCTGATTACGGTTACAGTATCTGGTACACTGGAAGGACTACGGTCCAGAGGAACGCTCCTGGATACCCTCAAATGATGTTCATGCCCCGATCTTGGTACGCAGGTTTCATACTCGTTTCCCTAGTAAACCCCGACCCATCCTGTGGAAGAGGTGTCTTTGGGGGGGGGGGGTACTGTCACAGCACCTACCCTAGGTCCAGCGTCGTCTGGACGTTGCTGGGGTACTAGTGGTGGGAGTGGCGCTCTGGTGTTACTATCCTCGTCTCTCTGTGCCTGCGGCCTGGCCACATCTTGTGTCCTTTCCCCAACTGACGCTGTAGCGCAGTATGTCGCTGGAGGTGACACATCTCAGTCAGCGGCCTCACTTGCAGGTGCGCGTTTGTATGTATGAGGTTACTCTAAGCGGCATCCTATTTCTGGTAGGAATTGCTAGCTTCCTCGGTATCCTCTGTGATTGCTACTATTTTACTATCTGCATTTATTACTCTCAATAAAGGTGGTTTTACATTACAGTACTGACTCCTGGTGTATTCTTGTTAACCATGACACAAATATGGACATGAGCACACATACACACAAACACACACACATACACATGAGCACACATACACACACATACACATACACACACTTATGCACATGAGCACACATACATACGCACTTAAGTACACATACAGATACACACACAAATGAGCACACACACATATGTACATGAGCACACACATATTTCAAAGCATGACTCCCATACACTATTCCACCTTTGTGAAACAATGGGTTGGAAACCTCTCTAGCATCCAAGACATTAAACTGCCCTTTTTTTCTTGTTCGTGATTAGATTGTTTATTTGTAATGTGCAGCCCCTTGGTGGACTTGACGGCCATATATGTGTCCCTTGGGGTGAATCTGTCACTGCACTACATTCATGGACCTTAACCCCTTAGTGACGGCCGCGTGCAGACGCGGCCGTCACTTAACGTCCGTCTAACATTTTTTTTAATTTTTTTTAAATAATCCGGAGTCCCCGAACGGCGCGCAGCCGCGCGGGGAGCCGGATTTCCGGGACGTACATGTACGTCCTCTGTCACTAAGTGACAGCCACACAGGACGTACATGTACGTCCTGTGTCATTAAGGGGTTAAAAACAACTACTGTGATATTCATATTGCCTGCATTATCTACATGCTCGGCATTAAAAACACCTGGGATATACCTATTGCCTGCATTAATCTGCCTAAGGCAACATAATTATTAAGAACGGGGTGATTTTCTTAAAAGAAAGATGTCAGGTTACATCATTATTTAGTTGTACAATGGGAAGAATGTACATACCAACAAGACTGGTTATTATACTTAATTACTGGGGACAGAGGCCGATTCTTGGGGCTCAGTGAGTTCCCTTGTAACTCTTCCCACTTCATTTCCAGTTCCGGTCACTCTGTCCTGTTCTTCCCACTCTCTGCACATTTTAAGAGCAAACTCCAGCTCCCCTCTTCTCAGTCTTGCCCACCGCAATCCCTGCCCACTTTATGACTTGACTCATCACTTGTACACTTCCACCAGTTGTTAGCTGATCTTTTGAGATTTGGGACAAGAAGATTCCCAGCTATGTTAATATATGAATATAATTCTGTGTAAAAACAGACACTAAAATCAGTTTTCTAGCCCCATATCTGAGTTTACTACATTACTTACATCTAAAAGTCTCCTCTTACTTCAGATTGACCTCAGGGGAATGTGATGGTGCAATGTATGGGAGTTTCAGGTTGTTCTTTCCTGTATGACTTGTATAAAGCCATGTATTAAACAGGGAGAAGAGATAATGATGTAACGATGCCATCTTCCAGCACAGGATATATGAAAGGTATAAGGGACTTGCTGGCATTAAAATCTTACTAATGGCAGAAAGCGTCCTTTGGAGTGCAGTCACTGGCATTGGAGAGTAATGTCAGAAAGCTGTGCTAGCAAATATTCGTATATTTACTCCAGTCCCTAACTGGAGGCAAGGAATGATTTATTGCTCTGCTGGTCCTGTAATACTAGATAAAAAGTCTCATGGTCATCAACCTTGCATGACCTGCCTGAAAATCACTTCTGAATGTAAATAATAAAATGTGCATGATATTACCAGGAGCCTGCAATCCATTGGTTTAGGCAGTTTTTTTTTTTTTTTGTTCCAGCTTTATGATTCTGAAGTGTTATATTCGGACCTCTAAATATAAGGGAATGGATGGGAAATGCTGTACATCTGTCATTGCTTCTTCTGGGCCAGGCAGACAAATTTCAGTCTTAACAATTCAGCACCCTCAGTGGGGGCTCAGAGAGAGCTTTGAAAGCTGGATTTGCTGATTTCAGGCACTGTCCCTTCACGCTGGATATGTAATGATAAGAAATGCTATAGTCTCCGTGGGGAGCACAGGAGAATGTCTCTGTTAACACTGTACATGACAGAAGGGAACAGCAGAATGGCTATAAGGCCTTAGGAAGAAGCTAAAAAAGTGCAGTTTTGGCGTATACCAGCTGCACCTAACACGAGGGGTGTGTGTGTACAAAAATCGCATCATTTTCATCAATTTAAATGTGGATTTTAATGCCTTGAATGCAGGAGAGTTCTCTAACACATTGGGAGCAATGTGTTGAAGACGTCTCTAGCACGCTAACATCATTTACAGGAACAGTAACGCCTCCTAATAATAGTCCCATCTTAATTTACTATTTCCAGGAAATCCTAAAAAACCCTATGAATATTGATCTTGCTCCTTGGCTCAATCAGTGCTGGATGTCATTTCCTTGGAGGCAGACATGACCACGGAGGCAGACATGAAAACGGACTCAGACGTGACCAAGGAAGCACACATGACCACGAAGGCAGTCATGACATTTGTTAGTAAGGTCACAGGGTCGTAATCTCTACTCACTGTACATGGTAATCTTAACTCATTAAGGACCAGAGAGATGATACAACATGTTGCAGAGCAATTTGATGCATGACTACCTGATACTTTAGAGGTTAAGGAGGCTCATGCATTCTGCCTACTTCAGCCTAAAATTGACAGCTCCAAGACTGGAGCGATATCTCTTAGGCCCCAAAGCCTTGATCTGTTATTCGTACCGGTGTGTCAGCAAGGATCAAAGCAGTCCTTAAGGGAAGGTATCTTCCCTGGACCTCTGGTCCTTAATAGGTTAAAAACTGTCAGCAGCCATCATGTCTGCCTCCATGGACATGACTACCATGACTTATTGAGGATGTTATCTATTGCTCAAGGGTAAAACTCTTAGGGGCCATTAAGATTTTCTAGCTATAATAAGGTAGGTATGTTTGTGAGGGGTTTATTATTAGGAGGTGTTATTTTTCTTTTAAATAATCAGAATACATATGCCTTTTCCATGGTGCAGATATTTTGCTCCAGAGCTGCTCACCTTTTGCTTTCTTCATTAGGTCCATATAGTACTTTCCCATGTTGGTGTATGACATATATGTAATCAGGGTTAAATGATGGAATATACTATTTCTATTAACAGGAGAGTAGCATGGGTTCCAGAATATCTCGAGTTTACACACTCTTAATGCATTATTAACGTGCCACACATACCCCAAATCAGACTAAAAGATGTAGTAAGTTTTAAGAAATCAAAAACTCTGGTGACAGACTGCAGTTACATTAAGCAAATTGTGATTTGGCTTGGGGGCCAGATTGATTCCCTTGTTATTCAATTATCATACCTTTTTTGTCTCCATAGTGTATGATGACCTGGGCCAAGATCCAAACACATAGTCCCAAATTTGTTTTTTTTTAAATAGGATAATATGATTCTGAACTTTTCACATGCAAGAACCTAACCTGTGAGGTCTCGATCTGTCACCAAATATGAGTCATCAAATATTTGTCTTTAGTTCAGGGCTACTCAGTTGAAGGACCTCTGTCCAATCTTGGACCTTCATCTCTTTTTCTACACCAGAGCCACTCCTGGAAGTGCAAATTTAAATAGTGGTCTTGAAGTTGGGCTGGCTGCTGAGCTCCTCAGTAGTATTATTTTGAGGAATTGTCCAGAATCAGCCCTTATTCATATGGTGGCTAATGCTTGCCTTCTCTCTGAAGGATTCGGAATCGTGCTTAATTGAAGTAGCAGTCAGCCTAGTAGTGTGCCTCTGTGCCCCCTTGTTCTCCTTTGTGCCCTCATTTCTCCTTGTCCCCCACTATCATTCTCTTCATTATTAACCCATTTGGCATTTTGTCCCCTCTTTACTGATTTTTCCTTTTCTCCCCCTCTACCATTCCTCTTTGCTCCCCTCTGCCATGCTTAATTTATTCTCTCCTCTTCTTTCTCATCGTCTCCAGTTTGCTCTCCTCTGCAATTCTTTCCTTTTAGCCCCCTATGCCATTCTATCTTCCTTTTACCACCTGTCTCTATCAACCCCTCTGCACTACTTTCAATATTTTCCCTTATGCCTCTCCTCTTTCCCCCTTCTGCCTTTTTTCCATTTACCACCACTTTTATTTGCTTTTTGTTCATCAGAAAAACCACAAGCCTAAAAAACAGTTGGAACAATCTGCTTATTTTAAATGTTACAGTTTTATTCAAGTGTAATTTGCTTTAATTATATCAATAATAGTGTACCAACTTGACATATAACATGCATAGAAGAAGACATGGCATGATGCACTACAGTCTTACAGGGATATTGATAAACTGCTCAAAAAAATAAAGGGAACACTTAAACAACACAATGTAACTCGAAGTCAACCACACTTCTGTGAAATCACACTGTCCACTCAGGAAGCAACACTGACTGACAATCAATTCCACATGCTGTTGTGCAAATGGAACAGACAACAGGTGGAAATTATAGGCAATTAGCAAGACACCCCCAATAAAGAAGTGGTTCTGCAGGTGGTGACCACAGACCACTTCTCAGTTCCTATGCTTCCTGGCTGATGTTTTGGTCACTTTTGAATGCTGGCAGTGCTTTCACTCTAGTGGTAGCATGAGACGGAGTCTACAACTCACACAAGTGGCTCAGGTAGTGCAGCTCATCCAGGATGGCACATCAATGCGAGCTGTGGCAAGAAGGTTTGCTGTGTCTGTCAGCGTAGTGTCCATAGCATGGAGGCGCTACCAGGCGACAGGCCAGTACATCAGGAGACATGGAGGAGGCCGTAGGAGGGCAATAACCCAGCAGCAGGACCGCTATCTCTGCCTTTGTGCAAGGAGGAGCAGGAGGAGCACTGCCAGAGCCCTGCAAAATGACCTCCAGCAGGCCACAAATGTGCATGTGTCCACTCAAACAGTCAGAAACAGACTCCATGAGGGTGATATGAGGGCCCGACATCCACAGGTGGGGGTTGTGCTTACAGCCCAACACCGTGCAGGACGTTTGGCATTTGTCAGAGAACACCAAGATTGGCAAATACGCCACTGGCGCCCTGTGCTCTTCACAGATGAAAGCAGGTTCACACTGAGCACATGTGACAGACGTGACAGAGTCTGGAGACGCCGTGGAGAATGTTCTGCTGCCTGCAAGATCCTCCAGCATGACTGGTTTGGCGGTGGGTCAGTAATGGTGTGGGGTGGCATTTCTTTGGGGGGCCGCACAGCCCTCCATGTGCTTGCCAGAGGTAGCCTGACTGCCATTAGGTACCGAGATGAGATCCTCAGACCCCTTGTGAGACCATATGCTGGTGCGGTTGGCCCTGGGTTCCTCCTAATGCAAGACAATGCTAGACCTCATGTGGCTGGAGTGTGTCAGCAGTTCCTGCAAGAGGAAGGGATTGATGCTATGGACTGGCCCGCCCGTTCCCCAGACCTGAATCCGATTGAGCACATCTGGGACATCATGTCTCGCTCCATCCACCAACGCCACATTGCACCACAGACTGTCCAGGAGTTGGCGGATGCTTTAGTCCAGGTCTGAGAGGACATCCCTCAGGAGACCATCCACAACCTCATCAGGAGCATGCCCAGGCATTGTAGGGAGGTCATACGGGCACGTGGAGGCCACACACACTACTGAGCCTCATTTTGACTTGTTTTAAGGACATTACATCAAAGTTGGATCAGCCTGTAGTGTGGTTTTCCATTTTGATTTTGAGTGTGACTCCATATCCAGACCTCCATGGGTTGATAAATTTGATTTCCATTGAGAATTTTTGTGTGATTTTGTTGTCAGTTCATTCATTCAGATCTAGGATGTGTAATCTTAGTGTTCCCTTTATTTTTTGGAGCAGTGGGATGTGTAATCTTAGTGTTCCCTTTATTTTTTTGAGCAGTGTATTTTGCCCTCATATAATACTCCGCTGGTCTCCTGTGTCTTGTTTTACGGTGTATATACTGGCTACTCTCATGAACCTGCTGCACTATAATAATGTTGGGGATCTATACACTAATAATAAACTATACACTGTGTATTAATGATGGAGGTCTACACAATGATGATTAGCATGCTGCACTGGGCACTAATGCTGTGTTGTATAATAATTCTGATAATCTACACAATGATAATGAATATGCTTTGCTGTGTAATAATGTTGGTGATGCACACACTGAAAGCGAGCACTGTGCACTATGTAATAGTGAGTATGTTGCGCTGTGTAACAGTGGTCAGGTATGTTACAATAATGATACTCATTCTTCCCTGTAAAATAATGCTGGAGGTCTATATACTGATAAAGAGCATTCTTTAATGTGTAATAACACTTTGTTTTGTACTGTGATGCACTGGGGTTTACATATCAACAATGAGCATGCATCACTTTGTAATAAGGCTGGAGGTCTAGACACTGATAATGAGCATGATGAGGTCTGTACACTGATGATGATCATGCAACTGCATAGTAATACTGGTGTGTATACATTGATAACCAACACTCTGCATTTTGTAATAATGCTGGGGTTTATATACTGTCAATGAGCATACTTCATTATATAATGCTGGAGATCAATACAATAAAAATGAATATGTTGTACTGGGTAATAATGCCTGGGATCTATACATCAATAAGGAGCAGGTTGCTTTGAGTAATAATGCAGGGAATATATAAAGATAATTTGGTATACTCTGTACAACAGAAAATAAATGCAGGCAGACATGCTGTAGGTGATTGATTAACTTCTGAGAACTTAATTACTGCACAAAAGCACTGGTTCTTTAAGGTCTGTGGAAGTCGCACTTATCCTATGATATCTCTTTAAGCAGTACTTATCCAGTGATACCTCTGCATTAGTTCAACAAGCTGTACAGATCTGATGATAGCTTTCTATACAATGCTGTGGTTATACTTTCTCTTCCATTTCTTATAGAATAGTCAGGATGGTTCTGTAATGAATTAAACATGTCATACCATATTCAGATGGGTACTATTAGAGTGGATTTTTTCTGGTTGCTTCATCATCTTATCTAACATACCATGGTGTGAGGTCTATCAAAAGTTAACCAGTACAGTAACTCCATTAGTCTCAGATTTCAGACAACAAAGTATATATGTAGAAGAAATAAAATATACCTATCCCTTTCTCATTTTGACAACAGACATAAAAAATGTATATGGTCAGGACTCAAAAGTACACTGAACATGTAGCTCTCCTCGGGTGACTCTTTATGTAAAGTAGCACTGTTCTTTAAAGCCGGAATCAACTGAGTGAGCTCAATAATTTCTGGAAGTGTCCAAATGTCTTTTTGCCAATATCAGAAGTGGCCAACTGGGCTAGTATTAGAATTGACAAACTTCTAACTTTTGTTACTACTTCACTGAAGTTATGTTTTGAACATATACATTTTGGAGCTCAGTAATTTATTGGTGACTGATCCAGCAAGCATGACAGGATGTCTCAACACTCATTAGGTTAACCTGGAGTTAGACTGTTGTTGGAACACCAATTGTTTGAGACTAGAACTCCAGCTGGGGGTCCAACAACTATCTACTTCTCAGTAAACCCTTGGAAGTTAGAGAGATCTCTAACATCTCTTTTCAACATGAGTTTGTGATATCTCATGCACCCAAGGGGTTAAAGAGCTGTAGACAGCTGCTCCCAGATTGCTGAGCTTGACATTGGATGGCTCTCTTGTATCTTGGGGATTTCTCACACAGATAAATGGTGTACTTAAATACAAATCCTGAATGGGTATTGCAGCCGTCATGTCAAGCACAGCAAAAGACGTAGAGGAGCACCTCTGAACCTCAGCGCTGCTGGTTAAATGATTACCAGGAATTAGTCTCATGTAAATACTGGCAGGCAGCCAGGGAAGCAAAGAATTAAACACCAGGTGGCCTTTTTATTAGGGTTCCAAACTGGGGGACTTGCTTTTAAAACAGCACGAAAACTAATCATTTAGAATGCTCTATTTAACCCAAAATATTAAAGCAGGTCAAAACTTCAGCTGTGTCCTGTTGCTTTACAGAATTATATAGAGTGTAAAATGTAACTGAATCAGTAGTTATAGAAGTTATAGGAAGAAGTTACATCAAGAAATGGGAGAAGTTATAGGAAGAGGTTGTATGGAGTTGTGGGAGGAGTTATAGGAAGGTATTCTAGGGAAAGTGGAAGGAGCTATAGGAAGCGGTTATATGGAGAAGTGGGAGGAATTATGTTAAAAGGTTATATGAAGCAGTGGGAATAAGTAGCAATAAAAGAAGTTAAAAGAAGAGTTTATCTGGAGCCATAGGAGAAGTTATAGGAAGAGGTTATATGGAGCAGTAGGAGGAGCTGTAGGAAAATGTTATATGGAACAGTGGGAGGAGCTGTAGGAAAATGTTACATGGAGTAGTGGGAGGAGGTTATATGAAGCAGTGGGAAGACTCATAGGAAAAAGTGGAGCAAGAAGAGGAGTTATAGGAAGAGGTATATCAGTAGGAGGAGTTATAAGAAGAGGTTATCAGGAGCCATAGGAGAGGTTATAGAAAGAGGTATATCAGTAGGAGGAGTTATAGGAAGAGGTTATCTGGAGCCATAGGAGAGGTTATAGAAAGAGGTATATCAGTAGGAGGAGTTATAGGAAGAGGTATATCAGTAGGAGGAGTTATAAGAAGAGGTTATCAGGAGCCATAGGAGAGGTTATAGAAAGAGGTATATCAGTAGGAGGAGTTATAGGAAGAGGTTATCTGGAGCCATAGGAGAGGTTATAGAAAGAGGTATATCAGTAGGAGGAGTTATAAGAAGAGGTTATCAGGAGCCATAGGAGAGGTTATAGAAAGAGGTATATCAGTAGGAGGAGTTATAGGAAGAGGTTATCTGGAGCCATAGGAGAGGTTATAGAAAGAGGTATATCAGTAGGAGGAGTTATAAGAAGAGGTTATCAGGAGCCATAGGAGAGGTTATAGAAAGAGGTATATCAGTAGGAGGAGTTATAGGAATAGGTTATCAGGAGCCATAGGAGAGGTTATAGAAAGAGGTATATCAGTAGGAGGAGTTATAGGAAGAGGTTATCTGGAGCCATAGGAGAGGTTATAGAAAGAGGTATATCAGTAGGAGGAGTTATAAGATGAGGTTATCTGGAGCCATAGGAGAGGTTATAGAAAGAGGTATATCAGTAGGAGGAGTTATAGGAAGAGGTTATCTGGAGCCATAGTAGAGGTTATAGAAAGTGGTTATTTGGAACAGTGGGAGGAGCTCTAGGAAAAGGTTATATGGAGCAGTGGGAGGAGGTTATATGAAGCAGTGGGAAGAGGAAAAGGTGGAGCAAGAAAAGGAGTTATAGGAAGAAGTATATCAGTAGGAGGAACTATAAGAAGAAGTTATATGGAGCCGAAGGAGGAGTTATTTGGAGTTCAGAGGAGGAAATCTTAAATCAATATGATCTGTATGGCATATTATGAGATATTATAGGGAACAATTATATGGATCAATCAATATAAGTGGTCAAACTAAACAAGGGAGTCCTTTATATTGAGGATTTACAGAAAAATATGACAGGTTATAGGGAGACGTTATATAGATATATAGCAGTTTATATGTAACTGTAGGGGAAGTTATGGGAAGCTGAAATTTAGAATAATAGGAGGGATTGTAGATGGGTTACACAAAGCAAAAATAGGAGATATAGGAAACATCTGGGTATTTCTTGATATATATTTTTCTTTTTTTATATTTACATTAATCAGTTCCTATTTTATATAGTTCCTTTGGATTTATTTTCTTGCACTTGTGGGAACAGACCTTGAATTTTTTTTATTAGCAAACATTTATGGCAAGAATCAAGGAGGGAGCAGGAAATTATGTTGATGCTGACACTATAGTGGTGATGTTTGACCCAGACGTCTCCAGGCATTATGTCTGCTGGACTCTGGAGCATGCTCTGCACATTGTCCTCTTATATATGTAAGTCTCCATGCATTGGGGCTGCAGGGTCATAACTGCATTTGCCATGATAACTTCCTGCTATAGAGAGTAACGAAGTGGAGGAATGATTCAGTAAGGAATGTGGTTGTAAGGAGCAACATGTGTTTATATAGAAGTAGGTTATTAAGCTAGGTTATTATGGAGCAATAGAAAATATGTTATGAGACAGCGCATTTTGGAGCAATAGAAATAGTTACGATATAGTAATAGTAGGAACTCGGCTACATCAAGATTTTATATTGAAAAGTAGTTGAAAACATATCTAATTATTTATACAATCATTTCACAGGAGAAAACACATTATATATCAGATTTACCATTTAAAAAAAAGATAATTATCATCTGCATGGATTTCAAATAGCTTGTGATCTCATGGTCTCTGTTATCTTTTTTACTTTAGTAAATGATTGCTTATAAACCAGTTCTGATTCATTATAATTCATAGCTGACATTTTATTTTTAACTTTTGTCGCCTACCTTGTCTACAGGTGACTTTTATCTCTTAACCCTTTGATTGCCAGTGCAATGTGTTGCATACCCCTCTGGCACTCAAAGGTTTAAAGGGATATTAATGAATCATTTTAACTACATTTAATATTGTAAATCTTAAAAAAATAAAGTAATTGATGCCATTCCAATCTCAAACATTTATAGTTTGCGATATATACGATTACAAAGTTCCCCCTTCCCTCCCCTTTCATAGACGTCAGCATCTAACTTACAGCAGGGGATACTTTTCTTGGGACCTGCCGGCGGCTCTTCAGCAGAGCCGAAATAGCACGATATAAAAACAAATTCTTCATTGGAACGGTCTACAAATCAGGCACACTTTGTTGACTGTTCCATTGAAGTATTTCTTTTTAGATGGCGCTATTTTGGCTCTGCTGAAGAGCCGCCAGT
Source organism: Rhinophrynus dorsalis (assembly GCA_037306005.1). Lineage (NCBI taxonomy): Eukaryota > Metazoa > Chordata > Amphibia > Anura > Rhinophrynidae > Rhinophrynus > Rhinophrynus dorsalis. Next base: position 498,703,070 of record CM074718.1, on the reverse strand, counting down.
CCATCCCAGGACCAGGTCTTGAGGAAGGCCCATTTAATGGGCCGAATCTTAGACTAATATAGGCTTTTTTTTTGCCTTTTTCTTCTATGGAAGTCCCAAAGAGTGCTCATTTTTTGGTTGTTATTATAATAACTAGTATTAGTTTTATATATATATATATATATATATATATATATATATATATATATATATCATTAAGCGCTAGCCTACGAAGCTCCCTGTGTGTGTAACCGCACATGCGCAGTAGAAACTGCAGGAAAGATGCACTCAACCGCAGTAGAGACTGGTCGAATGAGTTGATCTGGAGCGGGGAGCTCTGGACGGCTCACCACCTGTCTGTGCTACCTGCTTCGGAGCAGCAGCTGAGGCTGCTGGGTGGCACTTTAGCCCGTGTATACGGGCTTTCACACTAGTATATACATATGGCTCTGTGGCTCTTCATTTATGACTTAGTTATTTAACCTTCATGTAAAAGTCATTTGCATATATTTTTTCAAAATTGTATAGATGTGTTTTGAGGATAGGCTCTTCACACACACACACACGCAAATATATATACACACGCACACACACACATGCAATCCAAATGCACCATAGGGAATAGATAAGAATGAACATTTATTTAAATGGGATATGTATTTATACCTTTAATTTGTGCCCTCCTCTTCAAACAGGTGCTATACAAATTATATTCCAACTACAGAATATCCCAAAACCAACAAAAACAAAAAAAAATGTTTGAAGGGCCTATTTTTACAATAAATTCACCTTTGGGTCTTGTTTTAAATATATTTTATTGAAAAACAATACAAAAAATGGAAGAGTCCACTTGCTGTATCCCAATCCCGGACCCTCCAATCCACCTAACAGTTCCAATGGACTGGAACAACCAGGTTCATACACACAGCACCTAGACACAAATCAGTTTGACATACCTCTATTGAAACTATATAAACTACCTATTATTGTTTGACGTCTGTGCAAGCGGCAAGAAACCTAAAAGTAGTGGAGATATCAAGTGTTAACAACCCCCACAATGAAGGATTAACAAATCTCACACTCTGATTGCCACGTCAAAACGCCCACCCACATGCACCACAGTGCATAGATATAAAATATAAAAACAATCCTATATTATGCAACATACACATAAAAAATACTACATACTAATTAACACACATGTGGGTCCAAAAACTGTCAACACATATAGCGCTGGAACAGCATAAACTCTTGGGTTTCTCCTTGTGAACCTTCACAGAAGTACTAAGCTCAAATAAAGAATCAGCTCCGATATAATCAGAGCCCACTGACCTCAGGAGAGCCAAATCCTCCCATAGGTGACCACAAATAGAATCCCCCAGAGCCAATTTGTTGAAAACCCTCTGTTGATATAATGATGTGGAATGTTGTGTGTTGTCTATTCATTTTTATTTTTCCCATTTATTTATGGGTCTACACGTGTGGTGAAGGTTTTCAGCAAATTGGCACTGTAGAGCTCTTTAACATTCAACAGGTTATTACCCCTATTTAAACCAATGGGAATTTGGGGAATTTTTATTTATTCTGTATAGTTCACTTGGTTTGCACCATAATTCCACCACTTCACAGCCCCAGTGGCATTACAGAATTTTACAAGGACAGTTTCTCAACACCCACATTACCCAGGGAATGAAGTTCCCAGAATGATCTGCTCTAGTAACCATATGCACCAGTTCTGTAGTTTTTAGAAATAAAAAGTGTACAATGATCTGCTTTGACCTGTACTCAAAAGTACTTATGCACCTTTCATTCCTGCTCTATTCTTACTGGTCCTCTCCCCTCCCTATAAACTGTGATCATAAAATTGAGTGTTGATGTCACCAAAGGTCTTTTAGCTCACTAGAATCCAGCCACTTCCATGATGCTCTGCCTGTGGATCATGCCAGGAGCATGCAAAATATTCTGTCTGGGTTTCAGAACCAGTGAAACCCTGACAGAAACAAGAACAACAGACAGGTGGAAACCCTAGGATGAGGTAAGGAGGGTGGGGGAAGATGCTGAACCCATGTTTACCTCTATACTCTGGGAACAGAGGCTGATTCTCTGATGGTGGTGAATTTATTATGCTTCCGACACTATTCTTCTCACTTCCCACCCACTTCTCCTCTTTCCCACTCTGTTCTACCCAGGTCCCACCCACTTTCCACCCACTTTATGGTACAAATATGCATACGACCCACCCATCAGATTTAGCCCCAACTCTTTATTACGCAAACTGCGTCACTGACATCCTCTGGTCGGCAGCAAATGAGCCCTCTCCTGTGGCTCAAGATGAGCAGGTTCCCAGGGATGCCTCTTAAGAAAGCCTTAAGGATGAAGGATGGGGGGAGGAGTGCATGTTTTGTTATTTCTGAGTTGGATTGCTGCATCAAGGACTCCTTTCTAGGTAAGTCCTATAGTTAAATAAATGTTAATAAAAATATCTGACTACTTTGGAAGCATGCATATTGCAGGCAGGTTACCAAGAAATCTCTTCTGGTTTCTACATCAAATTCCTCAGTTCCATTGATAGTGACACTGTCAGTGGGCGGGGTACAAATGGCTTGAGTAATGATACATAAAATGCTGGATGAATCTGGTATGTGAGAGGAAGCTGGAGACGGAAAGCTACAGGGTTTACTTGAGTCAGAATGGGAAATGGGCCAACATATCTGGTTCCATGTTTCATGGTATGACTTGAGAGCTTGAGGTTCCTTGTTGAAAGCCAGACATTGTACCCAGTTATAAGCAAGGTACCGGTCTCCAAGTTCTATTAGCTGCACCTGAAAGCATATTTTTTATTTCTTTTAACCTTTCTCATAATAATTAAATGTTTTCTGTGAGAAATGTTGTTTTTTTTCTGTCACTTCAGGAACTGGATAGTTTTGAGAATTGAGAGGAATGTCAGGTATGAAACGGATGGAAACAGCAGTTTGAAAAGAATAGAGTAAGCCCTGTAGCTTAATGTATTCATTTCTGAATATAATCTGCAAGAATCAAAAAAAAAAAATTTATGTTTTATCCCAAAGTTTTCTTGGTGTGTTCAGTTTTACTATTAGCTTGCAGATGATAGACTGAAGATAATGGAACCAAGGAAATGTATAACAAGATAATCTAAACTGCCTTGTCCAGAGCAAAATATCTTAGCTCAGTGGAGATATTTAATGTTTTTATGATCAGTTAAGATGCTTATTGAATGAATGGCCCCATGCAGCAAATGCCTCCATTCTCCCAAGCATAAAATACCACTGGATGCAGATTATCTTTAGGATCCCACATTAGTGACAGAAAAGCTCCCACTCTAGTTTCAGTATTAACTTCAAAAGTGAAAGGAGATTTTGCATGTGGATTGTGCTTGGTCCATCCAGACAAAATATGCTCTGTTTTGTGGGTGAGGGGTGAATAGGTTGATACCCTTGGAGACATTTAAGATGAACTTTCTGTAGAATTTAACAAACCCAATGATGTGTTGAATTGGTTTTTAGTTAGTAGGAGAGCAGACCAACCTGTATGTCCTACCTGATCCTGGGAGCACTCATCCAATTCCCAACCAGATCCAATTGCATGTGGTAGTGAATGTAAGGTGGGTATTTGCACAGGTGCGGGTGCAGTCATCAGTGCAAGCAAATGGTCATGTAATGCCTTCTTTTTATCTGCTTCATCTTTGATTCTTGCAGACACGCCGGGACACGTGACCTGTTACATGTACCACATGCCGAGCGGGAATCTGAGAGAGACAGCTCCTGTCTTGGAGAGGTCAATTTCATACCATGTTTTTACTTACAGCTCTCCAGCAGGAGTGCTGTAAGTAAAATGTATGTGACTTGCCAGGACCCTCACCGGTCCTTCAGGAAAAAAATGGTGACTGTCCTGGCAGGTCACAGGATCTTTAAGGGGTTATGTACCTTCCAATATTTGAAGGTTTCAGTCATATATCACCCCAATCCCTTCTATGCTCCAAGCTATACATATAAAGGTCCTGGAGTCTTTGCTGATATGTTTTGTTGTTTAAACCATGCATCTTTCTTGTAGCCATTCTACATTTTTTGATATCTTTCTAGAGGTATGGTCTCCAGAACTATCCACCGTTTTCTACATGAGCATTTGTGATCTATAAAGTGGCATCAAAACTTCTCATTTTCTGCTGCTAATGCCTCTTCCTATGGAACCTAGTACCCTAGTTGGCTATTTCCCGCAGCTATTTTTCCCTGTTAGCCTATTTTCAAAGTGTTACTGTTACCTATACATCTATAGTCTCATTAAAGGGATAGTAATACTTTAATATTACTATTCCCCATATTGTAGATAATTCAAAAAGAATATAATTGCCCCCAGGTTCATCTCTCAAACCTTTATGGTTTGAGAGATAACCGAACGCACAGTTCCCCCCTCCCTCCCCTTTCCCTGAAGTCAGCATTGTACTGACTGCAGGGATATCTTGTCTTATGTGCATCAGGCGGTTCTGCCGCTGAGCCGTGATCACATTAGTAAAAAATAATTATTTCACTGAAACGGTCTTTTACGTGTGCTTGCAAACCAAGCACATGTAGAAGACCATTTCAGTGAAATAATTCTTTTCAATAACGCGATCTTGGCTCAGCTGCAGAGCCGCAAGCCTGTCATACGACAGACTTCCTCTGCAGTCAGTACAACGCTGACTTCAGGGAAGGGGGAACTTTGCTTTTGGTTATCTCTCAAACCATAAAGGTTTGAGACATGAACCTGGGGGCAATTCAATTCTTTTTCAAATATCTACAATATGAGGAATAGTAATATTAAAGTATTACTATCTCTTTTAATGCACTTATTTAAACTGCTTATACCATGTGTTTTTATTTTGCTAACAGGTTTATAGTTTTTAAAATGTTTGATTTTGTAGCTAAACAACCTAATCTCTGCAGAGCTTTGTTCTCTGACTTGGTTAGATAAAGCTTGCATTTCCACTTTCTTAGGCTGCTAAAACATATCACTTTTCACTAGAGGGGTGGAATAAATTGGTAAGGATGAATTATCATGCAAAACCTTTCATGATGGAAGCTTCCCCCAAGGAAAGGACTTTGAAAGATGACAAAACCTCTTTGAAAAAAAATAAAGAAATTGATGCATCTTAGAAAAAATAAAAATAAAAACATAATGTAAAGTACACTTTTTATTTCTAATTAAGAGACAAAATTGTTTCATAGTGCTTATTACACCCACATTGTTGTCTTACAGGCATTATTTTGTATCTTAAATTTTAGATTCCTCAATCTTGTTCATTTCTCTGACTTTTTTAACTCAATTCTTGTATGATTTTAACTCCAGAATGTAACCTCCTGTTACATATATTTATGCCATCTGCAAAAATATTCACCATCCCTTGAATTTCACTACTTTTATTAGTGATCCCTTAGCTACTCCATTAGTGAACCATACTTCTTCTGAATGTATTCCATTAACTATGACCATCTTTCTCATATCATTCAGCCAATACTTTATCCAGTTTGTGAATTACCTTTGTATGTTGGACAGGGTGAAAGGCTTTACTAAATTCCAGATAAACTACATATGTTGCCAAACACTGATCTATTATTGTAGTTACAGAATAAAAATGGTCAATAAGATTTGTCTGCTGTCTTGTAGATTTCAAATATAAAAATGTTAGTAATAAACTGTTTCCACTAATTTTATAACAACTGATGTCAAACTCATAGGCCTGCAGTTTGCTCAGTTTTGCCTACTACCATTTTTGTAATATGGGATTAGATTAGCAATTGACCAATCACCTGGAGGTATTCCTGTGAAAAGTAAGTCATTAAAGGGGATGTGTCACCTATACAAGACTTAAGCTAAATAGTTAGGTTTTATCAATAATAGCACTAAAAGGGTATTTATTTAAAAAAAAAAAAAAAAAAGATTTGTTTTGTCAAAATTTAAGTTATAATGTATGGGCTGCAGCTACTTCCGCATAGACTGTATCCAGTTGCTCTGCCTCTGCTCCCCTCCCTGTAGCCAGCCTCCTCCGATGACGGAGGCTTCTGTCTGTAAGCTGGTGCAGTCTCATTGGCTAGATACTGATCTCTGTCAATGAGTGCTCCAGCTTACAGACAGAAGCCTCCGTCATCGGAGGAGGCTGGCTACAGGGAGGGGAGCAGAGGCAGAGTGACAGACTGTGGTTACAAAGCAGGTAACCGCAGTCTGTCTGGAAGTACCTGCAGCCCATACTTTATAAATTAAAGGGATAGTAATGTTTCATAATAAAAGCAGCTCCAGTTAATCATCATAGTATTTGGACTTTGGAGAGTGTTATTTCAGTTCTGTCAGAGTTGTAGTTCAATATTAATTCAATGACAAAGTATCCTCCTCCCGCCCCTTTTACTGATGTAACACTGCTCAGCCAGAGCAGAAGGGAGGTGCCCAGGTAGATTGCAGAGAGGGACAATCTTCAATTAAGAAAAGGGAAAAACCTGAAAAACTTGTCAAGGGGGGCAGGGCTTTCATTGTTCTCATAGGAAGAAGATTGTCCCCTTCTGTTATCTATCTGGTCTATGGACTGCATTCCACATCTGAGAAGAGATGGCTTACACTAGGTAAAAGGGACGGGAGGGGAAACTTTGCTTGTGAATATCTCTCAAACCATAAAGGTTTGAGAGATAAGACTTATATCGTTCTTCATGTTTTTTTAATGCCTACAAAATAAAATAAAGATAAAACGAAGTATTACTATTCCTTTAAATTTTGACAACACAACGCTTTATTTTAAAAAATAAACCCACTTTTAGTGCTATTATTGATGTAACCTAACTATTTAGCTTAAGTCTTGTATAGGTGACACATCCCCTTTAAAAAGTTCCGGTAACTTGGAAGGGTGAGTATTTTCTTTTCTTTTACTGAAAACATCCATGAATTCTCAGTATTCAGAAGGAACAGGACAGACTTCAGAGGTGAATATAAGGCTCAATAGCAGAAGGTATATTGAGGAGCTCCATGGACCAAGAAGAGTTGTAGGCAAAGGTTATGTGGAAAAACATGAGAATGTATAACTAGAGGTAATATAGAGAAATAGTAGTTATAGGAAGAGGTTTAACCCTTTGAGTGCCAGAGGGTGTACGCAACACATTGCTTCTCAATGTGTTGCATACACCTCTGGCAATCAATGTGTTAAAGGAGCAAATAAATTATAGGAGACAGTTGTATTGTAATTAGTACACAGGTCAACAGAAAAGAACAAAGGGAGCACCAATAGATCAATCTAAATATTAATGCAGTTCTCCAGATGTATAGAATGTAATCACATTTGTTGTTAAGCCGGTTGCTCGAAATCCAACTGGTGTGTATCCACAGTGGATTAACCTGCCCCTGTCCAGGTACTCCGGTATACAAAACCCAAATGTAGAAGGCAGCTCCACAGAGAAGATGTATAAAAACAAATATTAATTTATTTAAAGATATTTATATAAAATAATTTACAAAGGTTCTTATAAATGATTTTATTTTATATATGTTATAAATAAATTAATATTTGTTTTTACACATCTTCTCTGAGGAGCTGCCTTCTACATTTGGGTTTTGTATACCGGAGTACCTGGACAGGGGCAGGTTAATCCACTGTGGATATACACCAACAAATGTTAGTACATGCTATACATCTGGAGAACTGCATTAATATTGAGACTGATCTATTGGCGTCCCCGTTTTTCTTTTCTGTCGTCCTGTTTGGTTTTTCTCTTCTTTTTGAGGAGCATTTTCCTGCGGAGCAGCGGCTTCCAAAGTTATCTGTGGGGTGGGTGTGTAATATGTCCCAAAACCGAATTTACCACATTGCAAATTGTGGTCACGAGGAAATGCGAGTAGGATGTTGTAACCTGCTCTTTTTAATTATAGATTGGCTTCTTAAAGGGATAGTAATACTTAAAATGTAAAAAAAAATATGTTGTAGGGTTTCTCCCCCTGAGTAAAACAAGAGTACTCCCACTGCTGAAACGTGTTTCATTAAAAAGTTATTAATTTTCAAAGTTGAATTTTTTAGGTGCAAAATCATAGTGGCCTGAAATTGTACAGTGGCGCTATTGCTATACCATCCTATGGACAGCTCTGGTCCTGGGACCATAAATCTCCATAGGATGGTGTAACAACAGCGCCACTGTACAATTTCAGGCCACTGTGATATTGCACCTAAAAAATTCAACTTTGAAAATGAATAACTTTTGAATGAAACACCTTTCAGCAGTGGGAGTACTCTTGTTTTACTCAGGGAGATAAACCCTACACCATATTTTTTTTTACATTTTAAGTATTACTATCCCTTTAATCATATGAGCGCCTTCCTATGTTTTCTCTTCTGTTTCTACTTAGTACACAGGTGTTAGGCAAGTGCAAACACAATAATCAGTTCTAGTGTCTGTATTAAAATTGAAATTGGAACTTTCACTTTGTAACAAGTAGGTGGTTTTGAAATAGCTTTCAAAATTACTTATATTTATGTTAGCCATTTTTATTTAAAACAATATTTAGTTTTATTTGTTTGTCAGTTACTGCAAACCTGGCAGGCACGTTTACAGGATACTAACATTCCACACTTTTCTGCATCCCAGCTTCTACTTCTTGATGACCGGTACTATCTCATTGGTATAACCTGGTAAATAAATTAAGCTAAATATCTCACAATATATTATTTGAAATACAAAATGGTTAAACGTTTTCTAATGGCTAAGATGTTCTTTAAAAATTACCTATTTATTACAAAGTGACTATTCTACTTTAAAGGGATAACAATGTCACAAGATAAAGTAATATTCGATTCGTTATTATACTTATATAATGCACTGCACCATTTTCCATGTCCTTATTGTTGTATTTTCCTTGTAATTTGAGTTGAAAGTTTCTCCCTCTTACATAAAATCATAATGAACAATTTAATATTACTTTATCTGGTAAAACTACTTTACCTTTAAGATGGTTTCTATATCACATTCCTCAGTTGCACTGACAATTACACTGTCATTGGGTGGGGCAGAATAAGGTAAAAAACATGCTGCATAGGCATAGTGCTCGCACTGGCCACACCCACACCTCAGCATTGTAGGTGTGGCCATCATACTTGAGGCAAAGCTCAAAGTATGGAGCACATAGATATGCCTACTTGGTCTAATGACAAAAACCCAGCCCTGTTTGGAAGAAGGGGCTAAATGAAACAATAGAAGGAGAGAAAAAAATATATGAAACAATGTGAGGATTTATATTGGAGGAGCAGATATATGAGTCATAGTGAGCAGATACATGAAGTAGTGCAGGATTTATATGGATGAACCTCAGAAAAATAGTGAGGTTTAATGACACAAAAAGAGAGGTTTTGTCGAGGAGTTATATAGAACACTGGTGGGGGGGAGATTCACTAAGCGGTGATAAAGAGGTGATATAGGGAGATGACTTCTCCAGCTTATCACTTCTCCAATTCCTATGTTATTCTATAGAACCTATGAACTAAGATTTCTTCAGTGTTGTAGATCTGAATGAACAGGCTCCATAGAATAACACAGGAACTGGAGAAGTGATAAATTGGAGAAGTCATCTCTACTTTATCACCTCTTTATCACACCTTAGTGCATAATCCCCTAGAAATTATAAGTAGCGTTTGTACAGAAAAATGTAACGAGTCAGAGAGAGAGAGAGAGGTTAGTTTGGGCAACAAGATAAGATAGTGCTTATATGGAGCCATGTTCATAGGAACTTACAAGGAGTCGCTAGAAGATGCAGTACGTGTAGGTATAGAGCTTTAGGCAGAAGTTATAAGAAGAGACATGATAAGGTATTAGGTAGTTTCTTGAAACAAAGTAACTCGTGTGCCTCATCTGACCATATAAGATGCTTTGCAAATTTCCTTCTCAACATAAGAGTTTAACAAATAGCCTAACATATTTAGCCTGCCACTAATCCAGTTCCTAGCCCACTTCTCTGCCTACACCACACACAGAAACACACACACCCACCAGGCAGCTCCCTGCATGTCCAGTCACATCCATTTCAAGCTTCAGTATCAGATGTCAGTTTGTCTCTTCTCTTTAGGTTGAGAGGGTGCAAGGTTGCTCCTTCTTTGAAGAATTGGGAAGGGGGGCTGGAGATGATGCTCTGTCTACCTGGGTGGCACGTTTGCAAACCTGCACAGATGCTCAAGTGCCATGACAGTGCACCTATGACCTCACTGCATTCCTACTGACACTGCCGAAGGGTGCAACAGAGTTGGGAGGGGGCCTTTGAACTTGTCTCTTCTGTAGTGTCGATGTGTTACACATTAAAGAGAAATACTGTTAATGCAAATCCTGGTTTATTTACACGTCTACTCTATCTGTAACACCAGCAATTGCAGATTACATTTCTTTGCAAATTTCCTAATTTCCAAGAAATTAATTGCCATAGAAAAGGGAAGTAAGAGAAGGAAAAGAAGGGAATAATAATAGAAGGAAAAATATCTGGACTAGTTATGCATTAACCCTAAAACTGCCAGTGCAATGAGTTGCAAAGATCCAGACAGTAAAATGGTTGGTTAAGGAACACTGTTGTTAAATTATAATTGGCTCTTACTAGGAAGAGCACCTTGTACCATTTACTGATTTACTGTAGATACATCTAAAATGTCCTTACTTTGCTAAAGAGAAAAGATCTACAAATTCTACAAATTCTTTCTTCTAGTGGCAGAGTATGGGCTCCTGACCAGGAAATGAGGGAAGACTCAACACTCCAGCCTGATGAAAAACCACAGAGGCTGATGTACTAACAAGAACTGGAGCAATTCTGGGGCAAATCATCTGCATTGCAAAAATTCTCCAAATTCTCAGCAATTTAACCTTTTGAGTGCCAGCGGGGTACGCAACGCATTGCTTTGTGTGCTCTGGCACTCAAAGGGGTGAATGGAACTTTTACCCCCCCTCGTGAATTCAAGAGTGGTATTCAGTAGAGACCTTTCTAGCATTCAATGGTTTGTTTAAAAGGCTCATTCAATGTGGGGGGTTTATTTGCCCCATGTGGGGCAATTGGTTTGCCCCAAAACATCTCCAGCAGCTCTTCATTGTACATCAGCCTCACATTGACAGGAAGAATGGATATGATTCCCCTTAATCCAGGCTCTGGAAGCAATACGTCTTCCTAATACCAATTTACTAAGGTACTTATGCCCAAAATTCTGCCCTTGACCCTTTGAATGCAAGAGAGGTTTACAACCCATTTTTATGCAATGCATTGAACACCACTCTGGCACTCAAAGGGTTAAATCTGCTTGCTCCAAGGGGAGTTCAGTGGGGTAGTGTACGGATGTTTCAGGGCTTGCCCCGTATATCGTTGTACGTAACTTGGTAACATACTCTGCTGGATGAGGCTGAAAAAAAGACGTGTACATCAAATTCATCATTTGCTCTTATCACCTTCTTTTTATCTAATGGAAGTCAAAAAAAACCAAACAAAGTAACAAAGCCAACAACAACCCAATGAAGCCATTTCCAGTTATACCCCAAGTGGGGAAAATATTCCTTTCTGACAATCTGATATCTTCTTTGATTAACATCCTATTTGCATTGTAACCAAATGTTATCATTCTTAATATTGTTCCGCGTTAAAAGGGTGTGGTGCTGCTCACTGTGGAATCCCATCCAGGCAGAAGGACTTTCACCACAATGGGTATCCAATACAGTAGCTACAGTATCTTTAAACACAGCCACCAGAGGCAAAGAATTCCACAACCTTAGTGCCCTAACATCCCTGCCTTTGTTTTAGTCAAACGTGCCTTTCTTTTAGTCTTAATAGATGCCCACTTGTTTCTGATCAGCTCTTTGAGTAAAGAGTTCATCAGAGAGTTCTTTGTATTGGCCTTGAATATTTTTTAAAATAATAATCATACCCCCCCCCCCAGACTGCTCTAATACAGTCTGGCTATAGTAACACTTTATATACATATAAATATCTATTGTAGGGTTTAGTCTCCTGAGTAAAACAAGGATACTCCCAGTGCTGAGAGGTGTTTATTATTAAAAAGTTATACAAGCTTAAACTTGACATTTTTAAGTGCATTATCGCACTGGCCAGAAACTGTGCAGTGGCACTGTTGCTACACCATCCTATGGACAGCTCTGGTCAGTTGACCATAAGATACTGCATCTAAAATTTTCAAGTTTGAGCTGGTATAACTTTTGAATGAAACACCTCCCAGAACTGAGCGTACCCTTGTTTTACTCTGGAGGATGAACCCTACAATGTATATATTTTTTAATATTATGCTTTACTAACCCTTTAATCAGTTTTGTTGCATGTCTGTACTCTTTCCAGTTCAACAATGTATTTTTTTAAGAACTGGATCCCAAAATGTACTCTATATTTCATACTTGATGCTTACAAGTGGCAGAGGAAAGTGCTATAGCTTAAACCCAATTCCCTGTGCATGCTACAGGACAATTGTATGGAATTTTCTGGCATTAATTTCTTATCAAATACAAAGTCTATGAGCTCAATGTTCAAAAAGTTGCCATAATGAGAAAATTGCCAGCAACGGTAAAAGAAGGACAGTATTTTCAGAAGTAAACCGGCCACTTTTGAAAAATGTGTAGTAAAAATTAGAAAACGGGGGTGCTTGTTGAATATTGGACTTAAAATTTCTGACTTTAAAATTGCATTTAATTTTTTCTTTTTTAAAATGAAAATTTTCAAAGCAATAAAGACATTTTTTTAATCAGTTAACACCATATTACTGTTGCTTCTCACTCCTATCGGTAAGTAATATTTTAATTTATCTTCTCCAGGTTTAGACCATTTGAATTCTTTGGAAAATATATTACATATTAATATTATATTAAAAATATATTACAACATGATTCCCACTTTTAAGACTGCTTTTTACCTTTGACTGAGATGGTGGAATTAAATGCAAAAAATGTTGGTTATATGTCTGGAAATTGATGGACCACGATTTTTTCAGACTGATTACAGTTACCATAGCTTTTCTGAGCCTCTCACCCTATGAATCAGTATACACTAAAGCTAGCCTATGCTCTCGAGCATACCCCGCAGATACAGCTGCTGGCTTTAACCCTTTGAGTGGCAAACAGGTATCCAACGCATTGCAATGAGTTGGAAACCTCTCTGGCATTCACAGGGTTAAAATCAACGCCAGTAGCGCTGTGCAGACAGATTCATTCATGTGTTTATCTTATGTCTTGTCAAGGTATGGAAAGATTTTCACCTATGTCTGTGAAAGATATAATATGCCTTTTATATAAAACCAACTGGTATTTTAGTATTATGGATCCTTTGAGTGCCAGAAAAGTGTCCAACCCTGTAAAGTTTTTTGTGACTTTATACAGAGCAGCCCTTATATTGCAAGTTTATATGGATTAAGATAAATAGCATGCACAGAACCGGTTATATTGTCAGCTCTGTGATACCATTATAACAGCTGGAACACAGACTATCTGACCAGTGCTCTGCTCTTATATGAGTGGTAGATACAGTGGATATATGTCCCTGACCTTGAATATACCTGGGTCTATAATAAGTATATGATAAGCCTCACATACACAAGACCCTGATCCCCTTTAATCCATACATGACCTGCAGCTTTTAAAGGATTTAGAGATTTCAGTTAAGACCCTTGTTCTAGTTTTCTATCCTGATAAATGAACAGAATACAAGGTACTGTTTTCAGTAGCAAAGAGAACTATACTCTGCAACTGATTCTCGTCACATCTATGATGTTGATGTGCTAAGATGTACTAGAGTAATTCTGGAGCAAACCAACTACACCGTAGGGGACAAATAAAAATGATCCAACTACCTACTGATTTAAATGAGGCTTTAAACCCTTTAAATGCTAGTGATGTCTCCAGTTAATTGCTTTGCAATGGGTTAGCGACCTCTCTAGCATCTAAGGGGTTAAAAGCCCCATCAAAACCCAAAGAGAAAGTTTGCTTATCCCGTATGGTGTCTTTGGTTTGTCCCAGATCCCTTTAGTACAGCAACCTCAGAGGTAGGCAACCTTTGGTTTACCAGCTGTAGAAGGCTACATCTCCCATCATGCCCAACCAGCTGTTGGCTGGTTGGGCATGATGGGAGTTGTAGTCTATAAGAGCTGGAAAGCCAAAGGTTGTTTACCCTTTGCCTAGTACATGTCTATTTGTTATACACTCATAGGAGGCGTTGCTGTGAAAAGTGCTTTCCAACTGCTTTCCATGCTAAGCAATTCTCTGTTTAAGGTCACAAAGGCCAGTGTTTGATTTATGATGACACTCCCTAAGAATGAGTGAGCGTCATTCAAGATGAGTGACACTTGGTTGCTATTTCAATAAAAGCTATTGTGCATCTCATGTGAGGGCTTTTATAAACTTTTGAGGCATGATCTGAGGCTTTGCAATGCATTGTCAGCAATCACTCTGCAGCACTGACAGAGCTAGAAGAGGATAACGGTCTTATTATCCTTCTGATAAACCATGCAATAGTGTTGCCAACTAAAAAGAAACTCAGCTGATGGGATTTTCCAATGCAACTACATTGTAAAGGAGCTATGTAGACTTCAGAGAACAGGTGATTTGAAAAGACAAAAGGACAGGTAGTGGATACAATCCTATATAATAATTCGCTAAATCGTGTGTAACGCCCGACATGCGCAGTAGACAGGAGCTCCGAAGGAGTGTCCAGCTCTGTATCAGCAGCGGCGCGGGCAGTCTCATGTAATGGGCTGTTCAACTAATTTGAAATAAATGCACTCATCATGTTCCACCTTAGTCCATTTTAATTTTTACTATGTGGTAGGAACCACTCTTGTATCTAAGCGGTAAAAAGGTTGAAAGTATGCAGTGATAATACATTAAAAATATTGACAGCATTGGTGTATTGATGGTCTTTTTGGGTATGATATAAAAATCTGTAATATGGTTAGCATTTCCTAGTAGGGGAGAGGGATATATAAGTAAGTTACAGCAGTGGTTCTCAACTCGTGCCCTCAGGGCCCAATAACAGTACAGGACTTGAGGATTTTCCTGCTTGAGCTCAAGTGAGTCAATCAGAAGCTCAGTCATTTGATTCAGTCACCAGTGATCAAGATGGGGAATCTACAAGATTTGGCCTGTTATTGGTGACCGAGGGCATGGGATGAGAACAACTGAGTTAGAAGAATGGACAGGGACTAAAACTGTGATTACACAAAATGCAAAACAATTCATATAGGACACAAAAGCTTAAAGGATGAAAATATATAATTACTAGCGAATGGCACACAGTGCATGTCAAGGAACCTGTGGACTGCTGCAGAGGCAAGTCTCGCAGGATTAGACATTTTTTAATTTACAAAATTGTTTTTTATTTATTTAGATGAAATATTATGCTAAATAAGGGAAGCCATGCAAGCATGTAGGGTCTTATTCAAAGAAGAAATGAGGACCAATTCTGGAGCAAACCGACTGTGCTACAGGGAACACTACAACTCCCCATTTATTTAAAGGGATAGTAATGTTACATAATAAAAGCAGCTCTAATTAATCATCATAGTATTTGGACTTTGGAGAGTGTTTTATCAATTCTGTCAGAGTTGTAGTTCCAGAGTAATTCAATGACAAAGTGTCCCCCTCCCGCCCCTTTTACTGATGTAACACTTTTCAGCCAGAGCACAAGGGAGGTGCCCAGGTAGACTGCAGAGAGGGACAATCTTCAATTAAGATAAGGGAAAAACCTGAGAAGCTTGTCAAGGGGGGCAGGGCTCTCATTGTTTTCATTGTAAGAAGATTGTCCCCTTCTGTTATCTGTCTGGTCTTACAACCAGATACCCCATCTAAGAAGAGATGGCTTACACTAGGTAAAAGGGAAACTTTGCTTGTGAATATCTCTTAAACCATAAAGGTTTGAGAGATAAGACTTACATCATTCTTCATATTTTTTTAATGCCTACAAAATAAAATAAAGTTAAAACGAAGTATTACTATCCCTTTAAAATGTCTCCCACTCACTGGCATTGCTCAGTAATGCATTGAATGCATCAGCTACCACTGAAATGACTAAATGGGGGGAAAGTAATAGAGGGCTAAGACAGGAAGTGCCTGCACAGCATGTCTATTAGCATAATATATCTAAACTCAAAAACAAGTTTTCTAAATAGAAAGCGCCCACTATAACATAAAGGTCATTTTGAAAACTGTTGAAAATCACCAAAGTTATATTTAGCTGATAATGTCCTTTAAAGGGGAACTTTCACCCCGCAATAACTTAAAGCTAACTTATTGCACACCTGGCGACTAGCTGCTTAGTAGCGCTAGTCGCCAGCAATATTACCCGGTTCTTCAGATATCGGCGTTTTACAGGAGCAAGAAGCACGGACGTCTCTTCACAGTGACGTCCGTGCGCCTGCGCTGTCAGTCCCTTTTGCACCGTACGGTGCAAAAGGGACTGACAGCGCAGGCGCACGGACATCACTGTGAAGAGACGTCCGTGCTTCCTGCTCCTGTAAAACGCCGATATCTGAAGAACCGGGTAATATTGCTGGCGACTAGCGCTACTAAGCAGCTAGTTGCCAGGTGTGCAATAAGTTAGCCTTAAGTTATTGCGGGGTGAAAGTTCCCCTTTAAAGTGGAAATCCCACTTTGTAACAATGAGGTGCTTTTGAAAGGACTTTCAAAAGCAAATAATATTTATATTAAGCATTTTTTATTGAAAACAATAATTTATAAGATATTTATTATTATTTATATGTCAGTTTATGCTACTCCTCCAGGAATGCATGGAGGACTCAAACATTCTACTTAGCGCTGCATTGCCAACTGCCATTTTCTACCAGGAAGCACTAGCTCAGCTGCATAAACTGAAAAATAAAACTTGCGGTAGGGAAACATTGGATACCAACCAAAAAAAATTTCTTAGTTGGTATTCAAATGTCCTACCAACTGCAACCACAACAGACGTTGGGCCACAGAAACTGACTTGTGGCAAGATGTCCATTGTGTGTTTTAACTTTCCAAAACCCATCAAAGGTAAAGAGCTAAAGATCGGTGCCTGACACACTGACAAGCTCATGAAGGTGATCATGACTGTTTATGCCATTTTTTTGAACTGAAGATGGCAGAGCATGTATGTTACCCTTTAAGGACCAGGTGGGTGCACACTGTATTGAGAAGGGTTACGACTACAATGTGTAATGAGCAGAATTAGTGTCCTGTGGACCAGTCAGCAACTGTCATATCCACCTCATTGTATATAACACCCAGGACTTACTGAAGATGTTATCTCTTGAACAAAGGCCCAAGGCCAAATTTCATAGGGGCTATTAGGATGTTCTGCCCATTGCAAGGTAAGTGGTGGGTTATTATTAGGGGAAGTTATTTCTTCTTTAACCTGTTGAATGCCAAAGAAGTCTCCAAGAAAAAGAATTAAAATACAGGAGGCGCTTCTGGTGTATTAACAACAAAAAATTGATCACCACACCATCACCATCGACAGCACATATATGTTGATCAGCAGTCACAGCAGCGAGAAAAGAATTACACCTGCTACCCTGAGGTCATGGCTTTTAAGGATATCTCACCAAAGCAGCATAGACAGCTCTACTCCCAACATCCACGTAGTGGAAGAAGATATGCAGCAAAAACAAGAAAAACAAAGGGGGGAGCTAATAGTGCCTTAACTGATATAAATAAACCAGCTAATAAGTATGTAAAATAACAATCACATTTAGTTATACAAAGCACGCAGGGATGCTTTACCCGTCCCTGATTGGTTGTCTTGTCCGTGGCAGCTCTCTCAGAGGGTTTGTATTGTATATTACAACTTGAGGTAATCAAAAATCACATGGAAGCTGTTCCAACTTTATATATGTAATGTAAGTGTTTATTAAAAAGACTTAAAAAAAAAACCTTACACAGGCTGAATAGGATCCCTTTACCAGTGTATGATTCCCTTTGTGGCACTTTTCCCCAACAATTTTAGCCTGATGCTCTTACCCCAGTTCTGTAAAGCACTGTGTACATGTATGGCACTAATAAAGACACACACATACAAACATACAAGACAATTGAATTTGTGGGAAAATGGAGGTCACGGTTTATTAAAGGGATAGTAATACTTCGTTATAACTTTATTTTATTTTGTAGGCATTAAAAAAACATGAAGAATGATATAAGTCTTATCTCTCAGTCCTTTATGGTTTATGAGATATTCACAAGCAAAGTTCCCCTCCCCGCCCCTTTTACCTAGTGTAAGCCATCTCTTCTCAGATGTGAGTCTGGTTGTATGACAGTACAGATAACAGAAGGGGACAATTTTCTTTGTATGAAAACAATGAAAGCCCTTCCCCCCTTGACAAGTTTTTCAGCTTTTTCCATTATCTTAATTGAAGATTGTCCCTCTCTGCAGTCTACCTGGGCACCTCCCTTCTGATCTGGTTGAACAGGGGGGGGATACTTTGTTTGTGAATATCTCTTAAATCATAAAGGTATGAGAGATAAGACTTATATCATTCTTCATGTTTTTTTAATGCCTACAAAATAAAATAAAGTTAAAACGAAGTATTACTATCCCTTTAAGGCTTATCTAACTATTTAAACCCTTGAACCCACCCTTATAATGTGTAGTACTCCTGAACCATGATGTGCTGGCATGAGAACAGCACTACCCACACCCACAGCCAGAGCAGCTGCCATTCTATGCAGAGCCTTTCATTGTCTGCCCTGCTTTGAAAGAAGCAGTCATTGGCCCAAATAAGTATATTAGGATCATATCCAGTGGCATTATTCTGTAGGCAGCTCAAAACACCACAGTTGTGGTAAGAGGTATTCTTCTGTATTATACAGCCCATAGCAGGTGCAGCCAGTCATCCAGCAGCAATGTCTGTCCATAACTAAAGTCCAATAACAGTAAGAGATCCACAGATTTTAATCCTGTGCTCTAGGGTTATACTGGTTCCGATGGAGCCCTGCAGTCTGCATCCTTCATAAGCTGCCATCTCTAAAGGGATGAGGTGGGAACCATACCTGCAGCAAATTTAGCTGCATAAATTGTGCAGTCCCACACTCTACCCATAAGCTTGAGTACAGTCAAATCAGAAGGTCAAGAACGCCCACTGACTTACTCAATAAGTCCTTTAACCTCTGCAGAAATACAATGCTCAGCTTGATGCAGCTTCTCCCAGGAGCGAAAGGGGAAAGAGGGAATCTGCTCAGAAATAAATTGTGAAGCTCCACATTCTGTCTTGGAGGATTTATTTCTTCACAGGTCTCAGGCACAGGGTGTAAAAACAATCAGAGGAGTAGAAGGAGGACAGGCTGATTTCCCCCAACTGATTTATTTACTGTTGTGTTTTGATAGGAGCACCATGTCTGCTGCAGGTCCACTCAAGCACAGAGTGTGTCATGCTCTCGTGGCAAAATAAATGGCTTTATAAATTGTCTGCAGTAATAACCGTGTGTACATGAATGCATTGCAGAGAGGAATGCTCACAAAACTGAATATTGTGCTTTCTTTGGTTAAGCGATCCTACTCCTCCAAGGAGTAAATGATGCGGCCCAGGCTCCAGGCCTGTCTGTCTACCACCTGGCTTGTCTCCTTTGGGGGAGGTAAGTTAGCCCACCCAACATTGTCCAGGCCCAAATCCCTGAGAGTTATGTACTAAGAGAAAATTATAGACATCCTGGGACAAACCATGGTTTATTTGGGACAAATTCACATTTCCCACATTTCCATTGACTTAAATGCGGCGTTTAACCCTTTGATTGCTAGAGGTCTTTGATGCATTGTGAAGCAATGTGTTGAAGGCCTCTATTATTTAAGGGGTTAAAAGCCCAATTTAAATCAGTATAAATGCTGATGCAGTTGGTTTGCCCAAGAAGGATTCTACTTGTATTCTGTGCATCACAAGGTCAGTATTCACAAAGACAAGCAGAGATATTCTACAGCACAGCAGAGGAAAAATGAAACTTCCAATAATTTAAACTGGAGTTTTAACCTCTTCAGTGCTAGAGAGGTTTTCAAAACCCTGAAAAACATCAATATTTGATTTATAATTTCACTTTATAGAGAATTTAGTTAAAAAAGGGCCATATTTATTAAAGTGGAGCAGTTCAGGGCAGGGGTGTAACTACAGGGTTGTAGGTGGTACAGTTATGATGGCCCCTTCGGCTCAGCACTATCCTGTAACCCCTTACAATCAGACCATTCTCCTGTATTGTCTGGCAGTTTCTAACATCATAGCCATATCTGGGAACTCTATAGATCTAACCCGGTTTTTATATAAACTGAATCTTGTGGCTCAGTGAGTTCCATTGTGACTCCACCCGCTTCACTGTCAGTTACTGTCACTTTCCTCCCTGTTCTTCCCAATCTGCCCATTTTAAGGGCAAACCCCATCTCCCCTCCTCCCAATCCCACCCACCAATCAAGCCCTGCCCACTTTATGACATGAATTGCATAATCTGAACATCATACCTGGGACCTTTTCAATATAGACTCCCCAGAGAGGCGAGTGCTCTGCCTCTGCTGGGTAAGATAAATGACACAATGAGTGTCAAAAGGGGGTGGGGCTTAATAATGACTGGGGGTGGGACTTAAAATAACATGAAAATATTGGAGGAATAGACTGGGGAAGGAGGTGAAGAGGGCAGGGAGTGGGAGGAACATGCTGGGAAAGAGGAGAAGCATGCAGAGTTTTAATAAAAACTCACCACTGCTGGAGAATCTGCCACTGCCCCGGAGACCCAGTAATTAACAGCTAAATCCAGAGTCTCCAGGGAAATATCAGATAACATTAATACCCTCATACCTTAGTGGACTTTTGGAGGCTTGGGACAAGACGGTTCCCGGGTATCATCATAGCACACAGATGAATCCAGATAATAAGATGAGAATAATGATGATGAGCCCCTTCTCATTAAACAGATAGTAATACTTAAATATTACTAATCCCCATATTGTAGTAATGTTAAAAAGAATGTAATTGTCCCCAGTGTCATCTCTCAAACCTTTATGGTTTGAGAGATAACCACCCGCAAAATTACCCCCTCCCTCCCCTTTCCCTGAAGTCAGTGTTGTAACTGACTGCAGGGATATCCGGTCTTACGTGCATCAGGCGGCTCTGCAGCAGAGCCACGATCGTGTTAGTAAAAAATAATTATTTCACTGAAACGGTCTTCTACGTGTGCTTGCAAACCATGCACACGTAGAAGACCGTTTCAGTGAAATAATTCTTTTATACTAACGCATTCTCAGCTTTGCTGCAGAGCTGCCTGACCGTCGTGTGACAGGCTTCCCCTGCAGTCAGCTACAACGCTGACTTCAGGGAATGGGGAGGGAGGGGGGAACTTTGCGGGCAGTTAACGCTCAAACCATAAGGTTTGAGAGATGACACTGGGGACAATTAAATTCTTTTTAACATTACTACAATATGGGGATTAGTAATATTTAAGTATTACTATCCCTTTAAGTCTCTAAGTAACAGAGAGGTGTCTGGTGAATTGAAAAGATCCATGCTGGAATGTGTTATTCAAACCTGTGTCAGATCGTGTGCTCTTGTGAGTGAGCCCAGCCTTAAATGTTGCACATGCACTAGCTTCTGGGACAAACCAGCTGCACTATAGGGGAAAAAGAAAAAATGTCTTCAAATTTCCATTGATTGTAATGGGCCTTTTCACTCCCTGAATGCTATGTGGAACTTCTGTGTTTTGCCTTGCCCCCTATGCAGTTGGTTTAGTCATGAACAATTCCAGTTTTATTTTGTGCATAAGGCACATGGGGCAATATTTAGAAAGCTAAAGATGAGCAATTCTGGAGCAAACTAACTTCATCATATGTAATAAGTGGAAACTCCCAACAACTGAAGTGGGTCTTTTAACCACCTGAATGCTTAATAGGTCTCCAATACATTGCAAATGAATGTGTTGGATATCTCTCTATCATTCATGGAGTTAGAAGCTCCATTTAACCACCCACTAAAAGGGAGATCTCACCCATTTGCTTCCTGCATATCTGTGTAGACATCCACAACCTATAGAGCGTGTCTATACCTTCTGCTCCCATCCTAGAAATACTTTCACGAGAATCATTTATTTTTTGGGGACACCCCCAATAGTAAATAATATAACTGATTGCCAGAACCACAGAATAGTACTTTCAGGCCATGCTCCTCATTCACAAACACTAACAATGTCCATGCCTACTTACGCCTCGTTCAACTGGGGCTTGCCTCTATATCTTCTCCTTTCCAAACACGTTTGCAACAGCTTACAACTAGCATGGCGGGAGTAGAGTCAGACCAGTGGAAACCATGAACCTGATCTGACTACATTCTGGCAGACTTATAAAGTGGTCCTCCTTATTTACTCCATGCACATCCTTCCCAGATTTTGCTGCATTGTTCAACCAATCCTATTGTACACCCGTGTACAATATAGATTACTTCATAAATCCTACATTTCCCCTATTATAGCTAGCAAAATCCATCCTCCTCCTATTGTCCCAAATGCAAGGCACCCAAGCCACTCTATTGCATTTGCTTTGGAATTGTCCAATGATCACTATTTTTTGAAGAAATATTTGCCTACATTAAAAACATGTGAGGTAGTCATTGATGGCCATGATTCTTCTTGTATTGGTAGGAGTTTACAACACACTGACATTCCTAGACTGTAATACAGAAAAACATTTGGGCATAGTAATATTGATGGCAATTAAGTGATTTATTAAGTGATTATATTGATTAACTGGACCCTAACTGCCCCACAATTCTTGAAACATTTTTCAGAGAAAGCTTATAATTTTCTTAAACTCTTTTGGCTCATGGCTAAACAAGACAAGCAAATACAGGGGGAAAAATTCATTCCGTTATGGGAACCTTCATAAAAATGCTCTCTAGGGAAGCTCAAAAACACTTCTGTACCAGCTTCCAAAACACATCTTGGATGGCCACAAGGCGACTTTCTAATTCACCCTGTTTGGGAGGTGGGGGCGGATCTGTCTCATATCTCATTTGTCTCACGTATTGCATTTGTCCTTTCCAAACAATTGAAACAAGTTCGGTACTGTAAGGGTGGAGTAGACATGTCAGTAATTCTCTTTAATGTTGCACCTGAATTGGGTGGGATGCATATCTCCTGAGGTTTCAGCATGAGTTTTTAATCCACAACTTTATAGAAGTTATGTGTTTTAGTTTTTCTTTTTCTGGTGGTTATTGTAGTTTCCATACAGTCATCTCTAGGCACCGGATGCAGGTGTTTCGAATTGACTAATGCCCTCAATTGGCACATATAAAAAGTAGAACAAAAGTAAATGAAATGTCCATCACCCTCGCTCATCTGCACATTGCAAACTGTTTAATATTCATTATTGCTGTCTATCATTTAATGTTTCTCACCTATTGCTCAAATGGACTTTAAACTTGGTCATTCGCTTCCCTAACATGGACAAGTAAATTCTATAAAATCATGCTAAGATTGAAAATGCTCACTTTCAAATAACACTTTTCAAAAAGGTTGTTATACGCTGTCATAAAACCATGCCACAAGTATGATTATATATACAAAAAATATATAGTGTTGGCGGCTCTGTATAGAAGAAAATAAGAAATCTGACAGTTCTCAGCTGCCTGACCTGAACCCGCACTCCACAAGTTCAAAAATACTCAAAAATACACAAATGGTCTGGCGCCCAAGTTATCATTGGGACAAGCACAGAAACAAAGTAACAGAAGTAAAGGGGCCACAGTAATTAAAATAAAAACACTTTAATGTACCCATAGGGAATGCATCCATGCCCCAGGTGATTCCTGTAAGTATACAATATAGTCGATATAGATGCCACTTCCACCAACATGTAGGGCACCTACCACAATATGCATATAATAATTATATATACGTTCCTTAACTACCAATGTACAAGTGTAATAAATATCCCTATATCCATACAATATGATTACAAATATGCTAGGAAAATGTATCTGTGACACCACAGACTGGAATCAATGGAATCAATCCACCAAAGAACTATATTGTATGAATTGTATCACACAGGTAAAACATGAATAAAACAAATCTCCTACACCATTACCCTTAAAAATGGAGAATCACTTTCTAAATACACTATCCCTATCTATATATACCAGTATATATGAAAAAAAGAACATAAATCTGTGTATATGAAACAGAGAAAAAGTATCTTGTTATCTGTAAATGTGGTAGATCTTCATATATATTCAAAGTCCAATACTTGATTCCTCATAGTTATCCAACTATCATTAATTTGTGTCTGCAGACAAATACTCTTTTATTAGATAATATAAGAGACATCATCATAGATCATAGTCACAGCTTCAATGCACACAGTTCCATACGTGTAATTTATATCAAATATACGCAAGATATTTTCAAAAAAGATATATCACCTTACAGCCACTCTACTTAAAGGAAGTTCATAAATGATTTTCGTGGCTCACACTTCATATACACCGGTATACATAGATAGGGATAGTGTATTTAGGAGGTGATTCTCCATTTTTGAGGGTAATAGTGTAGGAGATTTGTTTTATTCTTGTTTTACCTATGTGATACAATTTATACAATATAGTTCTTTGGTGGATTGATTCCATTTATTGACAATATTGCTGGTATTCATTAAAGGGGATACATTTGTAACAACCGACTCTAGTATGAGTAGGTAAATGGTTAACCCTGCATTGTCTATCCTTTAGTAGCTTATTCCTGCTAATTCACTCAAACATCACATTGTTTCACCTGGTCCTGAGTGAATGGGAAGAAGCCCATATACAGGTCAGTTGGTTGGACGATGCAAGGAAATTGTCTCCCTCCATTTTTATATTTCCATATAATTTGCCCAGCTCTGTCATATATCTGGATTATTAAACATGGACACACATGAACACACACACCTATAACCCCCCCATTGAACATTTTGCCCATCAGCTTGTTATAAGCAGATAATCTGCATAGCTCTGTCATATAGCTGGATTATTAAACACGCTCACATACACCTATAATCCCCCCGTTGGGCTTTTGGCCCATCAGCTTGGGAAATAAATCTTTAGTTCCCTGTTGTACTTCTCCAGATGGTTTTAGACTACAACTTCCATCATCCTCAGATGGCCATTGTGGTCCAACAGCAACAGGTGAATTGCAGGTTGTCCATTCTTGGTCTATGCTCAGTGACCGGCACTGGATTTGGCATGAAGCTTTGTGAAGAACTAATTTTAGGAAATGTTATTGCAATGGTTAGTTTGATTGTTGGAAACCCATCTCTGGAAATCCTAGGTGTGCCCCTGCCCCACCTTCTCTTTCTCTCTCTATGTCTCTCATTTTCATACTCTCTCTCACACACACACACATGTACACACACACACACACACACACACACACACTCCCTGGGGCAAATGTACAAGTTCACTAGCACAGCCTCTAATGCCAGTGACTGAGCTTCATGGTATGCATTACAGTATATGAGTGCTGTAAGTCATACTAGTGGACAGTCTCCACAAGTGTTAAGACGTTAATGTCAGCAAGCCGTATCTTGCTTTATGCATTATGTTAAGCAAGGTTTAGAGGACAGAAAAGCCCTGAATCACCCATAGTGTTCCCCATTGTTCTCCCAGGGGCAAAAATACAAGGGCTGCAGTGTGTGCAGTTGTGCCGGGGCCCAACATCCAAGGGGGCCTCAACTGCCCCAGGGTCCAATCATTTCTAGTTCGGCATCTGTGAAAATATTTTTGTGTTCAGGGCCTCAAAAATGTTGTACTGAAGCCTCCAAAAACTATTTATGCCACTGGTCCTCCCCTTGGCGCAAGGAATTTTGGCATACATAGCTTAATACATTGGCAATAGACTCTAGTAATTTATTATTGCCAGAGATGCAACTACAGAGGGTGCAATTGTGACAGAAGCCAGCATCCAAGGGGGCAACATCTACCTCAGGGTTCAGAAGCTTCTATTTATTCCTCTGTGAAAATGTTTGCACTGGGCCCTCCAGTGACTAGTTCTGTAACTGGTTCTATCACTTGATTTAGGGTGGAATCATACATTCTTCTCGCCATCTCTCTGTATTTCTCTGTCTCTTGTTCTCTCTATCACTCTCTCCTATGCACTAATATAATTTCTCTTTATTCCTCTCTGTATACCTCTATCTCTGTCACACTTTTTCCCACTCTATCTTTATTGTTTTCTCTCCCTCTTTCTCAGCAAAGCCTTTGAAAACAATATAATAAAATAGGTACTCGTAGCCAGTATGTGCAAGGACAAGGGCAGTACAGTATGCAGGTGCTAGTATTGACCAGCTGTGCACACATGCATTCCAAGAGCAGCGCATTTATGAAGACAGCTGCACAGTGCCTTGTAAAGCGAAAGGGGATTAGGATGGATTTTCACTGCATTATTATATTGGTTTTGCAATATACACCTCTTGGAAAAATCTCTCCCTCCCTATCAGTAAACGGCTTGTGAACTTTTGCTTTCAATCCTGTTGACCCCCAGAAATGCCCGTAATACCCCTCATTATTATTTGTATAGACACATATGTAGTTTGTCATGTACGTCAGGGAACAATAAACACGTCCAGTGCATGCCCTCAAATTAAAAAAAAATGAATTGGAAACATTAACCCCTTGTTTCTACCCACATCATACAGGCAACCCATGTTGAATTCATTAAATGTAACTTAACCCTTGAGGGACCAGGGACCTAACCCCTATGAGGGGCAGGGAGCCTCCCTGGCACTCAAAGGTTCAAATCATCAGCAGGAGATGTAGACTAGGAACATTTATAATGTGTAAATCCATGAGATTACAAGACCATTTTAACTCTGTAAGGACTGAAGGGGTGTCCAATGCTTATGGGGTTAAATCAATGGCAATTTGGGAAAGTTTTGTCTTTCCCCTTTGGTCAAATTGATTTGCTCCTTTGGTTTTTCTTAATCTATCAACCTCAGTTTATCTTAGTATTATTACAGTTGATTAAAATGATTAACCCACTGGATGCTTGAGATATTGAGTGCATTAACATCCAAATGGTTAAGGCCAGCTCTGTCTTGCTTGCCACAAGAGATCAAATTGAAACCTTAGAAGGATGTTATTCAGGATACAGTCCCTGTAATTGTTTACATGTTCTGGATATCCAGGGTCATAGTACATGATTATAACACCCAGCAGCAGAGTACCAAGGATGAAATTCATTACAGAACTTCTGTACAGTTTACTACAACAACTGGCAAAAAAGAAAGAAAAAAACAAGGAAAAATATAAAAAATATTCAACATGACATAAAATGTAGCAATTGATGGCAGATACTTTTTGCCACTGTAGAGTATTCTTTCAAAGAACATGACCCATCTAATAGATCACCTTCTGTAAGATGTATGATGCCATTAACTCCTTGGATGTTGGATTTGCCTCTTGCACCCAAGAGAATAGAGAACAGCTAGCACTGTAAGTGAACTCTACTCACATTGGAGCAGAACTCTTGGGGATGAGCAATGCAGCCTCAGATTGGCTCCAATCATTTGTGTTGGGGGTAAGAAAACTGGCCCTGACACTGTTGGAGGGAAGGGAAATTTCAAAAGTGAAGTCCATGACTTAAAAGCAAACTGGGACGGGGAGGAGATTCACTAAGTGGTGATAAAGAGGTGATAAAGTTTATCTCTTCTCCAATCCCTATGTTATTCTATGGGACCTATGCACTAAGATTTCCTTAGCTTCGAAAGATCTTAGTGAATAGGCTCTATAGAATAACACATGAACTGGAGAAATGATAAACTGTAGAAGTCATCTCTTCTTTATCTCCACTTTATCACCTCACTGCTTAGTGGATCTCCCCCATAAGTCGCTGTGGTTAAGACATTGGGGTAAATGTAGGAATTTTGTAGTGCAGCTCAACTGGTATTATAGGATAATGTACTTCAGGCTATGGACTGGAACAGGGCCGCCCAAGTATGTCAGTCATGGGCCTCATGATTAGAAAGCCATAGGTGTGAGGATCAATTTTTTTTTATTATATGAAGGTAAATTATAGCCTCCCAGCTATTCACAAGTATCAATACTAATATTTAACAGATATCTTTTCTTGAACTCCACTGTACTGGCAAGTATAGGATTAGGTTTTACTGGCATATTAGTTCAGGTATGCTGGTTAAATAGGTTAACATACATATATATATATTTTTTAAACTCAGGTGGGCTGCATCCTGCGGTGAAGCAGACACATTTGGTCCACACACACCGCACGTTGGACACTGTAGAGCGTAACAGTGGGAATCTCTGCCAGTCAGAACTGTAATGCCAGCAAGCCCTGTATGTCCTTCCCGTACAAGGAGCAGGAAATCATACAATTTCCTGTATGACTTATTTAGTACATTGCTGTAAATAACAGGTACAGTAAAGGAATTCCCAGAAACACACAGGGACTGTACCATTGTCTTCCACTTGACACAAGTGCTGTTAATTGGAGGAATTTTTGAATAAGTAGCTTAGAGAATTCATGTTAGGTAGTTTTAGGGTCTAAAAATCTACTTCAGTGCCTGAATTTGAGAAGAATTGTTGTTGTACATTTACCCCAATGATACCTAGCTAAGTCATACAGCAGTCAGGTGTATGTATTTTTGCATTATATTTGATGTTTTCTGTATATAGGAGACGCCACTGAAGTCTGCCTTTAGGCCACACCTCCACACAGCAAACAGTGGGCTTCCATAGACCGAATGCTTAGTTCTTATCACACTGAAACAGATTGAAAGCAAACAATTAGAAGGAGATTGAAACATGTATCAGATGCAAAAATAGTAAATTGAAATATCTGCTGCTTGAAGAACACCTACCTAAGTAAGTTCATCTGATAAAAAAGAGCCACTTATGCTTTGGGTATAACTTCCATTTAAACCTGGAATTTACTAGCTGTGAGGGTAAAAAAATCAGTCTGCACAACACAGTGCTGATAGCTATTTCAAGTCTGCTTCCACAGGAACATACCTGGAGAATGGAAGATAATGAATGATATTTCCCTTTTAAAGAAACCATGCTGTTACATGAACAGTTAAAGGGCAACTATCACCAGGATCGTAACCCATGGTCAGACTGGGAGCAGACCTGCTGATGAAGCCGAGGCTGGATTTTGAGCACCGATGGACCAATGTGGGAGCAAAATTGGGGTCTGAAAAGGAGCCCCTGTGCACCCCCACTGATGTGCATGCAAACTGCAAAAGTCTGTAGTTGAGAGGAGGGTCAGTTTTCTGATCCCTTAAATGGCTGATAAGAGCCATTTTGGGAAAGCCCAGTGCAGTTCTGGGCTTTTCACTTAATCTGCTCACATAGGAGCAGACTAAGTAAAATGTGATAATTGCCCTTTAACTTGTCACATTCACTGATATAAATGTAAATGTTTCCATACCTTGATAGAGCGCTCATTATATATTCTGTCATGTGTTGATTTACTGCACACTAGGGAAGCATATTTTCCTTTATTTAGTGCATCCTCTTGACAAGGAAGTGAGGAGTTCAAAGGAAAGTATATCCTCCCCCCCCCCGGTTGCTGAAACTCAGCATATGCAATATTGCATATCTTCATTATGTGGAAATGTTTACATGTACTTATAAATATATACTTGTAACTGTAAAACATGCTCGTGCACATAACAGCAACCAATATTTTAGCATTAGTGTTAAATGAAGTACATCACACACATAAACACACACACACACATATATATATATAAAATTAAGCATGTACTCAAGATCAACAGTTTATTGAAGCAATCAATGTTTACTTGCTTCCTCACACACTCAACCTGCTGCAATTCAAATTCCAAACACGTTCTTTAGTCTTCTCTTCCAATAGTTTACTATGAAAGGCTTGAAATATTAGGAGCTTATTTCATTGGGTTGGAAGTTATTGCTGTGCTGATGGGCTACATAATCTTAGTGGATACTTTTTGAAGGTGATGGTCCAACTTGTTTGTGGCACCTGAGGAAATGACACCAGAAACCTGTTTCCTGTTATCTCGATAAAGCTTGCAGGAAATGAGGCTAGGGCCTTCTGCGCTGTCCCCTTCATTAATCACCTTTCAGATCTGTGACAATGATTGTGATGTATTTATTACTTTCAGGCACTCCTATGGCACGCTTAGCCTGGATACCTACCCATCCACAAAGAATCAATAGAATATTGGAGATGTGTGCTGTAAATAACTCCCCAGAGTGTCCTCTGCTGGAGGAAGGATGGTGAGGATGCAGCTAAGAGATAGAATGAGTAAATCATTTTCCTCCTGGCATCTCTGGCACAGAGATCACATTTGCATTATATACAGAATCCAGGTGTTAGGAAATACAGAATGTAAAATCATATCCAGAAAAGATGTACTCCTACAAGGAGGTTCAAGGGATAGTAATGTTTCATAATAAAAGCAGCTCTAATTAATCATCATAGTATTTGGACTTTGGCGAGTGTTATTTCAATTCTGTCAGAGTTGTAGTTCAAGAGTAATTCAATGACAAAGTGTCCCCCTCCCGCCCTTTTTACTGATGTAACACTGCTCAGCCAGAGCAGAAGGGAGGTGCCCAGGTAGATTGCAGAGAGGGACAATCTTCAATTAAGATAAGGGAAAAACCTGAAAAGCTTGTCAAGGGGGGTGGGACTTTCATTGTTTTCACAGTAAGAAGATTGTCCCCTACTGTTATCTGTCTGGTCTATGGACTGCATTCCACATCTGAGAAGAGATGGCTTACACTAGGTAAAAGGGGCGGGAGGGGAAACTTATAAAGGTTTGAGAGATAAGACATATCATTCTTCATGTTTTTTAATGCCTACAAAATAAAATAAAGTTAAAACGAAGTATTACTATACCTTTCATGTGAACGTCCACATACTGCTAATAGAGCCAATAACTTCTGTATGGGTAAAGCGTGGTACCATGTTAGCTGTAGAAAAAAGCAAAAGACTGGTAAAGTAAAAGTAAAGTGAAATTGAGTGTTTAACCTGTCATTTATTGTGTATTCTGCCTTTGTTCTTAATATGCCTGAAGAAGAGACCTCAGTTGTCTTGACAGCTTGAATCCTAGAGCCACTCAGCCAATAAAGGTAATATTTTTGTACTCTCTCAGTCTCTTGCAATACTTTATTTAGAACTGTCTATCTATCTATCTATCTATCTATCTATCTATCTATCTATCTATCTATCTATCTCATCTGTGTCTGGCAGTCCTTCTAACAAAATAAAAACATGCTCTGGTGCCTCCATATGGCTGTTAAAGCATGGACACTCATAGGACTTTCCCAGTGTATGAAAATGTATTAAATAGAATTGATGTTTGAACCTCTGAGGTTCATTACACTTGATAAAGAACTGCACAGGCTTGAAATGTTGAGTCGAATACATATTTTTTCACATTTTGGAGAAGTTATGTCAGTGCAAAACTGACTCACTCACTTGGGCTCTAAGGATTTGGATGAAACAGTGAGGGGAATTTTTACTTCAGGTCTTATCTCTAAACTTGGTCATTTTCAGGACAATAACAGGACAAAATGTGTGTCTTTAAATAGCCCATATCAGAAAGTATGAGCCTGTTAGTGACACAGAACGAACCAAAAGGTTGGGGATATTTACATTAAGCAAAACATAATATGTGACATCAATGTAAACAACAAAAACCCTGGAGTGAAAACCAAGTAATAGTATAAATAAACTATAATGTATTTGTTACATATAATACACCAAAAATGGTTGAAGAGTTATATAGTACCAACTCTCTGCTTCCCCTGGAATGTTGGTGCTGTCCCCAGAAGGTCCCCATGTATATTTACAGTCTGTGTGTTCCACTGCGATGATTGCTATGATTGTGTTTGCTAGTGTCATCAAGGTGCCTCTAGGGTAGCTCTGATGAGTCTGTCAGTGACTATCAGCTCCCTGATATTTCAGGTCAGAGGGGCAGTTCCTTAGAGATCATACAGAAGTTGGGTAACTTTTATGAGACATAGTGAACTCTAGCTGTGTGGTGGACTTCTGCTTGTATAGAGGGCTGAAATTTGTTTCATTTTAACAGATCTACAACAAGAAAAATGTATAAAGCTATGGGAACCTCCCATGAAAACAAAAATGTTTGTGTGATCTTCTATGTGGCATGTTGCGTCCACGCCATACATCTGTTTCTCCCTCTAGGACTGAAGGCAGATGTTGTTATCAAAAAACTGAGACACTGATGCCATAAGAAAAGGAGATGGATAAAGTGGGAGACTTTCATACAAACACTGGAAAGTGGCAGTTATTGGTTTAGAGCAGAGGAAGGCAATCTTTGGCTCTTCAGTTGTTGGGCACTACAACTCTCATCATTCTCAACCTGTGCCAAAACCTTCCTACCCCTGGCTTAGGGGGATGAAGCAATTATCATCCCATAATTCTTATCTACCCCACCCCCTTCCACCCATCACTAGTGTATCTAGGTGTAGTGCAAATAGGCTTTGACATCCAGAAAATTCCAAACTGTTATTTAGTGAAAAATGACTACCATGCTTGGGAATCTCACAGTCCACAGTTCATAGTTCATAGTCCATAGCAATCTGTCAGGATCCTATGAAAATGTAGCACCTTGGATATCCTTTCTCTGACATTTCCCATGCTTCCCGAATCTTCTCACTTTAGTCCTGTATAACACTGGAATTTTCCCTAAAGGGCTCATATTTATGACTCCCATTCCATAATGTCTTAAGTTAAAAGGAGATACAACAATTCTAATTCATTCCTGTAATAACTGTTGTCAGATGGGAATAAACTGGCCTGGAGTTGAAAATTATAACGGGCCTATTCTACTGGAAGGGAGTACAATATAGATAAAATATAGAGAAATACATCTGGCACAGGCAAGCAATGAGTGTGTTGTAGCACTATTTCCCAGTCAGTTATAGGATGTGTCACGTGGGCTTCTGCACTTGTAGGCACAGCCAGCAACCAAACCAGACCACTACAGTCAGTCCTCAGCTCATGGGCTTTGTGAGAATGAGGTCTGTTCAGCTATTGAGTGAGTTGCAAAATTTCTTGCTGTCCGAGTGGTGGCCTACTGAGTTTCACTCACTATGGATAAGACTTGGCCTATTGTTTTCACTGGGGCCTGGAGGGCAACTCTATCAACCCCTTGTTAATCAGGCCTTGTTTGTTTTAGACCAGAGCAATGTGTAGAATCAGAATTGGAAGAATGATGATGCCAGTGCCTATCTGGAGATTTTAGTTGAGGTTTTATATAATGTGTTACCCATGACTATTGCGCCACTCACAACATGCACTAACCGCTGACTCTTCATATAATACTTTTTATGTATGGATTATTTATTTATTTGAAATGTTTATTGTTGTCCTTAGCAGCTGGAGGGTCTCAAGTTGCTCATTCCTAATCTAATATTCCTAATAAAAGTTGTTTTGTTACCACAAGCCTAAGGAAGCAGTCTGTAGCTGCGTAACACATAGCAGTACTCAGTGGTATAGTTTAATTGGTTTTAAATGTATTATTCAAATACTAGTTGAACAGCCCGTTACACGGGCCACAGTGCCTCAGGCAGCCGGTCGCGGGGCAGTCACACGCAGTGGAGACTGCCCGCGCCTCGGCTGATACAGAGCCTCTGGCAGCCGGTCGCGGGGCAGTCACACGAAGTGGAGACTGCCCGCGCCTCGGCTGATACAGAGCTGGACGCTCCTTAAGAGCACCCAGCTCTGCATCAGCCGCGGCGCGGGCAGTCTCCACTGCCTGTGAGTGCCACACGCGCAGCAGTGTCTACTGCTCATGTCGGGCGTTACACACAACTTGCCGAATTATTATATAGGATTTTGGATGTAGATCAAGCTTGCTGATTTTGGAGATTGTTGTTCCTGGATTGAAAAGTGACTGCATTTATATCAAACCGAACAGAGACAGTAGGAGTTTCTCTGTATGTTGGTTTATCTGTGTGTATGCCTAGTCCACTGGGCTGAGCAACCAGAAAGACTGGAGTAGATTTATCACCTATGCTGTTTAAGGGAGCAGCTCTAATTCTCTGGGCATTATAGCTGGTCTGTGCATAAGAGCATTTCCAGCATCTAGTGAGTAGCTGTCTAAGGGTGATGGTATGGTGAATTTAAAGGGATAGTAATGTTCCACAAAAAATATTTTTCATATTGTAGTCTTTAAAAAATCGAGCACAGCACAAAAACTGTATCTCTCAAACCACTATGGTTTGAGAGATACAGGCATTTAAAGTTCATGATTTTCTGCTGTCAGCTGTAAAGCTGTCAGCAGGAGATCCGTGTCAGCCGACATGTAGGCTCTGCAGCAGAGCCGCAATCACGTTATTGACAATTCATTACTTCTTTGGAATGATCTAAAAATGAAGTAATTAATTGTCAATAACACAATTGCGGCTCTGCTGCAGAGCCTCCGTGTCGGTTGACACGGATTGCCTGCTGACAGCTTTACAGCTAACAGCAGAAAATCATGAACTTTAAATGTTTGTATCTCTCAAACCATATCGGTTTGAGAGATACGTTTTTTTGTGCTGTGCTCAACTTTTTAAGGACTACAATATGAAAAATATTTTTTGTGGGACATTACTATCCCTTTAAATTGTCAAGAAGATATTGCACAAGAAGCACCTTCTTTCTTTGTTTTTCTATGGGGGGAATTATATTTGCCATGCCTTTATATAGCATATGCCTTTTGATGTTAACTGGAGCTTCCACACTTGAAGTGAACCTGTAGCCTTCACTCAAGATTGCATATTTGAAAACTTCATTAAAAACTGTCTATGTGTCATGTTAGCCAAAAGTACCACCAGTACAGGAGATATTCATTTTTGTCACCATATGCTAATTAATACTAATTGCGGTACCAGTACA
This sequence comes from Rhinophrynus dorsalis, assembly GCA_037306005.1. Lineage (NCBI taxonomy): Eukaryota > Metazoa > Chordata > Amphibia > Anura > Rhinophrynidae > Rhinophrynus > Rhinophrynus dorsalis. Next base: position 498,668,223 of record CM074718.1, on the reverse strand, counting down.
GTACGAGTGACATTACATATGCTAATTTAGGTTTCCAGAGATAATTAAGCTCTGCGTGGCACCAGGAGACTTTCACTTTTCCCAGAAATAAAAGTGTGAATATTTTCTAAACTATACAGCTGCTGGACTTTTTGGTTAACATGACAAATGTTTGAATTAAGTTTTCAAATATGTAAAACATTTCAAGGTGACAGGTCCACTTTAAGTACTATACGAAGTGCGTAATCTGTGGGTAGCTCCAGAAGGAATATATTGTGAAACTCAGCCCTCTGTAGAGAGAAGAGAAGGCATTTTTTGCTTTTTTTTAATAGTCAGACCCCATGGAAGAGTGCTGTGTAAGGTAGATCAAGTGAGATGGCTCCCTACTCATAAAAATACAGTAATTTACAGCAATATGTGTGTGTCTGAGTATATGAATATATTTCCATAAGCATATAGGAGTGTATGTGTATTTCTGAGAGTATATGAATGTGTTTATTTGTGAGTGTATATCTGTTTTATCATTCATATTTATTTATTTGTTTATTTATAAGACAAACATTAAACATACACTTACCGCAATATGGGAAAAAATTGTGAATTGGTTGCCGAGAATTGATCATAAATTGGTACTGGATTCCATCATAGAGACAGACATGATTATTTGTTATAAAACTCTAGGATCCCAAGCACCTCCCACTGAAAAATTTTAATTAATTCCTAAGAAGTCTTCAATGGGAGCAAGTTGGATTCCTGGATACTGGCAACATCTCATTGATTAGATACAGGTCTGTCTCCTTGCTTCTAATCATGAAGAGTTTCTGTAGGTTATTCTTGTCATAGGGAGGCTCCATCCCATAGGTCACTGGAGCAAAAGGGAACTTTGCGGTACACTCAAACTACTTTCATTGCAGAATGGCTCCTGTTGGCCTATGTAATACTGGGCTTTATTCATCAAGCAAAAAAGATACAGTTCTGGAGCACACCAACTGCACTGTTGAGTTGACTACCAGTGGACAGGGGAAGATGTTTGGCAGTTTAGTGTTGAGCAGTGTGGCTTTGTGGTTACCAGGCAACAATGGAATGGGGTAACAAAGAAACAAAGACATTTTTTTGTCTTTGAAACTAATTTTTCATCTCCAAGTTTAGACCATTTTTATTATGTTGGGAACAAATTATGTTAATCAGACAAAAAAATGACATTCAAATGAATATTTTTTCTGAAAATACCTTACATTATGACAGAAGATTAAACCACACCCACTTTTCAGACGTCCTTTATCCTTTGATGGAGATGACGGAATTGGATGCAAAAAATGACGGAAACATGCTAAGAAATGACAGATCATGTTGTAAGAACTTTTTTATTCTGATTACAGACAATTTCAGTTGCCACCACTTTCTGAACATCTCGCCCCAATTGGTATATGTTCTTCCACTCTTTTGTGTCAATCGTTATGTCCAGAGTGATGTGATGAACTTATTTAAGGATACATCTGAAAATACAAAACTACCAATGGAAAAAGAATTACATATGTGTGTATGAACCCCTCCACCATTCTCTGGAGAAAGCACATATTGCACACTGACTTCCAGGGACACCAGAGCAGGGTCACATAATGTCATGTGACCCTGACCTCTCAGCTGCACAACAGCCAATGAGAAGTACTCTGCCACTCTTGCTTTGGCAGTGTCTCTGAAAGGCAGAAAGGAAATGTGGTCACCCTAGACTACCAGTGTACAGTGGATCAAGGCAGCAGTGTCAGACAGTGTATGAGTCAGTCTGTAATTTTAAATAACTTATTTTCTAGAATGTTTTGGTAATTGAAGGGGGATGGCACATTTTAAGGTTAAAGGAACAGTAAACTTTTTAATGAAAACATTTATGTTATAGAGCTTTTTCTGCTGAGTAAAACAAGGTCACTCTAACTGCTGTCAGTGGTTTTATTCAACATTTCTAACAGTTCAAATAATCAGGAAGTGAATTTATTGTGTGTTTACTTCCTGATAGTTCAAACTGACAGGAAATGAGTGAGTAGTTTTTATCGCATTCTATGGAGAACTGTAAGTCACTGACTTTCCTCTCCATTAGAATGTAACAGAATTACTAATTGGAATTTGACCACTAGAGGGCATTGCTAATGTAAACAAAATGTGTTTAAAGGGATAGTAATACTTCGTTTTATCTTTATTTTATTTTGTAGGCATTAAAAAAACATGAAGAACGATATGTGTCTTATCTCTCAAACCTTTATGGTTTAAGAGATATTCACAAGCAAAATATCCCCCCTCCGTTCAGCCAGATCAGAAGGGAGGTGCCCAGGTAGACTGCAGAGAGGGACAATCTTCAATTAAGATAAGGGAAAAACCTGAAAAACTTGTCAAGGGGGCAGGGCTTTCATTGTTCTCACAGGAAGAAGATTGTCCCCTTCTGTTACCTGTCTGGTCTATGGACTGGATTCCACATCTGAGAAGAGATGGCTTATACTAGGTAAAAGGGGCGGGAGGGGAAACTTTGCTTGTGAATATCTCTTGAACTATAAAGGTTTGACAGATAACACTTATATCGTTCTTCATGTTTTTTTAATGCCTACAAAATAAAATAAAGATAAAACGAAGTATTACTATCCCTTTAAACTGTAATACTGCTGTTGAGTAAAATAAGGGTACTCCTACTGCTGAGAAATGCATATTTATGCATCTCTCAGCAGTAGGAGTACCCTTATTTTACTCAACAGGAAAAGCCCTACAATTTATACTTTTTCATAAAACTGGGAGCCATATTGCTTAGAAATGGCCCTTATCTGTCCATTTGAATTGAGACAGGCATTTAAGTATTTAACACTTTTGGTCAAAGTTGCATGTAATGCAAAACAATGCATGAAAGAATTAACCTCTTAAGAACCAGAGGGGAGTAAAATGCATTGCAAGGCATTGCATTGTATACCCCTTTGGTCCTTAACCATTTGCGTGCCAAAGGGGAATACAACACACTCAAAGGGTTAAAGGGTTAAACTAGCAAATCTGCTAACTAGGGCCATTTTTATATCTGTGATGAGTCATATTTTCCTGAAACTGAGTCTTAAAGTAAAAGTGTTATTTCTAGTTGCTAAATACCCTTCTAGATACCTGAGAAAATACAATGCCGTGCTGCCTGTTCTAACATCAAGTGGCTTGTACAAGCAGCGAGTGTTCCCAGCTGGAGCAGGGCACCTTAACTATCAGCATAAAGCTGTTTGCACTGTAACTGGAATATAGTGATTTGCAGCCTAATTATGTGACAAAAAGTGTCAGGGCTGATGAAAGCCATATAAATGACCCACGGGAGGTGCTGATGAATGACAGGTCAGGGTTAAAGTCTGGCTATTTAGAACCTTCCCAGTATCACCAGTAAGAAACCTGAATCCCAACTCTGAGTGTGGTTTTTCAACAGCCATCTATATACACATTATTTTCACCGTTTTAGAAGGATGGACAGGGCTGGAGTTCCTTGTAAAATTAAGAGAAACTAGAGTCCTTCAGTCATCTTTCATTTGGGTTTCAAATCGATAAAGATTTTTTTCCTTAAAGAAATGTGCATTATGAATGGACCACACAGAAGAATGAAATTTTACCCTCCCAGAGTGGGCTCGGACTGCCCATCTGTTCCTTAGACGTCCAGATGAAAAATCGCACATTCTAAAAAATAGTAGGATAAAAATAAAAAACATTTGATACTTGTCTGACAGTTGTATTTATGGTACACATTCCTCTTTGGGGCCTACACTGTGAATATGTATATTAGGAGGATGTTTATAACTGAAACTGTTCTTGCAGAGGCGTAACTAGAAGCCTCTGGTGCCACGGGCCCCCCGACCAGATTGACCCCCTCCACAATACCCCCATCTCCTACCTGGAGCTCCCGTGCGGTCCTCTTAGTAACGCAAAGCGCTGGGAGATGATGTCATCTCCCAGCGCTCTGCATTACTGGAACACCAGCGGGAGATTGAGGGTGCCAGGTGGAGGGGTCGCAGGGGGAGGCCGGACCCCTGGAATGCACAGGCCCGGTTGCAGGTGCGACCCCTATAGTTACGCCACTGTGTTCTGGTATCCTTTGGAAGAAGGTTATGAACACCTAATAAAACATGTGCAAGGCTGGATTACCATTTAGGCGAAGTAGGCAACTGCCTATAGCAGTTCTGAGGGGAAATTCTGACTTGTAGGTGAGGGCCAGAACAATCCCAATGTTTCTGCTTTCTGGTAACCTGTTTACCAGTTTACCAACCCCCTTTACTGGCCATTATCTTACCCCTTGGATGTTAGAGATATCTCCAGTATATTGCAAAGCAATGCACTGGAGGCAAGGGCATACCTCCCAAGTCCCTCTTTTAGACCCAAATCGCTTTGTCCCTCTTTCCCACCCTGATGTCACTCTTTTCAGGAGATCAGACTGTGTGGTGTGTATATAAGTGTATCACATTGCTCCACAGCATTAATGTTTATTTAAATGTCAATATATGTGTTTATAAATTAGTCTGTGTAAATAAAATACTTTGATCTTGTTATATGTCATTTATTAGGTGACACAAGGAGGTATCAATAGGTCATGAAATAGCCTAAAAATTCTCGGTAATGCCCTACCCACCAGCCATAACCCTTAAAACACATGTCCCTCTTTGTCAATTTGAAATGTTGGGAGGTATGCAAGGGGTTAAGTGTTTTCTTTGTGCTCATATATTATACTATATGATTTTTCTCTATACCACACAAAAGCAGGCTGGGCTTGGTGTGAGATCTTATGAGGAGAGGGGTTGAGCCATGGGTGTCTCTAAGGGTTAAAGTGTTTTTGTCTTGGTGTGCCCCCGATGTACATGTGGCCCTGAATGTGTGAGAGATACTGAGAAAAAGTTATAAGAGATGTGTATCTGCCTATGGCTGGATTACCCTCTAGGCAACCTAAGAGTCTACCTTGGGCCCTTGAGAGTGAGGAGAGCTTGGTTAGCATACATTTCCACGTTCTTTTAATTGCTAAGTGGCTGAGAAGTGTGTGGCTATAGCCATGATAGGAAACATGAGAATTTCTAGATGTTGGTAGACTAATTGCTGATGGAGGATAATGTTGTAAATCCAACAGCAGCTGCAGAGCCTCACGTTGCCCCTCCCATCTATCATATCCATTCATAGAAATGAGAGTTAAGGCCAATGATGTAGATTTATGAAGATCCATCCTTGATTTGTTTAATCATATACCTCCCAGTGAAGCCAACAGAAGTTAAAATGGCAAATGCCTTATTAAAGGGATAGTAACACTTAATATTTGAACAAATATATTGTAAGGTTTGCCTTCCGGAGTAAAACAAGGGTGCTCCCACTACTGAGAGGTGCTTTATTAAAAAGTTATTCAGCTCATACTTTTTAGGAGCAGTATCTCAGTGGCCTGAAATTGTACAGTGGTGCTGTTGCTACACCATCCTATGGAGGGTTATGGTTAAGTGACCAGAGCTGTCCATAGGATGGTGTAGTAACAGTGCCACAGTAAAATTTCAGGCCATTGAGATATTGCACCTAAAAAGGTTCAAGTCTGAGCTGCAACTTTTGATTTAAACACCTCTCAACAGTGGGAGTATCCATGTTTCACTCGGGAGGATACAATATATATGTTTTACATATTAAGTGCTACTGTCCCTTTAAAGTTGACCTGTCACCAAAAGAAAAGTTTTGTTTTTTTTTGGTTTTTTTTTTACAGGGAATTACATTCTGCCTATAGGTTGTACTAACCATTTTTATGTAACATAAAGGGTTTATAAGAGAATTAATCTTTTATTTTTTTGTTGCAACAGTCTGGCAATTCATGCTAGTTTCCCACCAAATATGCTAATTAGTTCTGTTTGAGAATAATCATATCACTGTCTGTGCTATTAGAAATCACTAATAATAAACAAAAGGTCATTCAAACCACTGTTGAACAGCATTTCCTAAGTACATCAAACAGTAATATTGTATGTTAAAAGCAGCTTAACTTTATTCAGCAAGAATAAAAATGTACCTACGAGGCACAGAATGACAGGAAAGACCACAGAGGTGAGACTTACAGAGTGGAAAACATGCAATGCAGATCTCAAAACAGATCAACGCATTTCACACCGCAAGCGTGCTTCCTCGTGATCAATGCAATGTTTTTATTCTTGCTAAATAAAGTTAAGCTGTTTTAATATACAATAGCAGTGCTTGGTGTACTTAGGAATGTTGTTCAATGGTGGAGAGAATTACCTTTTGTTTGTTGCTGTACCAACAGATGTTTGAGAGAAACCCCGATTTGCACACCGTTGTAGTTCCAAATAGGACTGAGACCACAGACATCCAGTGCAGCACTCTAGAATCAAGATTTTCATTTCATTTATGTGCATCATTAACCCTGGAGCCACTGAACCTTCTTTTGTTATCTATTAAAAATCACCCCAGTGTGGGGGTTCTTCCTACATTTATTCATATCATTAAAATGAATTAGCATAAAGTGTTACACTGTGCCATCAACAACTAAAAGTTGAAGAGTAATATTTCAGTATAAGTAGCCTTTTGATTATGCATTATTAATTATTACTGTGCATCATTTGTCTTTCAGTCACTGTAGTAGTGTTAACTCCATGTAAATCACTTCTTCAGTTCATTGTAAGCTCTTTGAGATCTGCAATCTGGTTAGACGGACAAAATAAACCAAGCCCCCACTGATGATGAAAGCATGCACACATCACCACTAAACTCCTTTGCTGGACATTTATTACACGGAAAGAAAAGGGGGAGATTTCCTTACGCGGTATTTGCTTCAAGATCTAGTAACTCCCCGGATTATAGAGGAGGGGAGGCATGAAGAAGGGGAGGGAGGAAATGAGGTAGTGGTAGGTGGGGTTTTAGAAGGATTAAAGAGGGTAGATAGACAGGAAGAGGGGTCTTTTAGAAGAAGTTGTGGATCTACGCCAGGTGAGCATGGGGTCTCAGACGGCTTCTGTTGGCCTGCGCCCCCTAGTGGCGAGTTCCGGTAGTGACAGCAGGGGATCCCTAGGAGAAGACTTGGGGAGGAGGTTGCCTGGAGGACTGGATTCATTTCCCGCTGGGTCAGTGGTGGCACTTGATGGTGCTGGAAGGGCACCTGGGGGGCTGCTGGGGCTTCCGCAGGTTTCTGGGTCCGTACTGACTGTGACTGGTGTGGGCGATGGTGGGACTCCTGGGGGGCAGGCCGGTCCTCTGCAGGTTTCGGCGGGGCAGGCTGGCGTCACGCCGGTTGGCGCTGCTGGGGGTTCATCTGGGTGCGCGTCGCGCACCGCGGATTCGGGCGTTGGGGGGATAGGGGATTCGCCGCTGGTGGCGGTTACTGATGTTTCTCCCCCCCCTTTGTCGCAGGTCCAGCTTCGGAGTCCGTTGGCGGCTGGAGAAGGCTCTTCATCGTCTGGGACGCAGCTGTTGGCGGCACGTACTCCTGTGGTGGCGGGGGCTGATGTAGGAGGTACTTCTTTTGGTGTGGACGGGGGTGGGGGTTTGTTGGGTGATGTGTTAAGTGGGCTGCACAGGTTGCTCGGCGCTCTCCAGTCCAGGGTGGGTGGTCCGGTTTTGCCTCCGGATGAGGCGTTGAGCTCCTGGGCAGCACACTTGGGAAAATCGGGGGTGGGAGGGGTGGGGGTGGGTGCTGGGGTTGGGGGCGCTGCGGGGGTGTCAGGGATTCCCGTTGTTCCGGGTGGGCCTCAGTCCCCGTCGGCGCCTGCTGTTACGGGGGCGGCGGTCGAGGCGTTGGTGGGCACGGGCCCTTCGGCGGCATCCCTCGGGTCTCCGGTCCCGGTGGGTGTTGCATCGGCGTCGTGTGGGGCTTCCTATCTCTGCTGGTCGGGGCCGTTAGGGGCCCACCTTAAACAGGAAGTGCGGGAAAAAATTTGGCGCAGCGAATATGTTGAGCTTTATTCCTTGCTCCCGTTGGAGGATGCCCCTCCGGACAAGGACGAAAAGGATGAGGGTAAGAAGGAGGACCGGGAGCGCAGGCGGTATCGGAAAATTCCGAAGATTTTCGGCAATTGGATTAGAGCGTTTTCGGTTTTGGCGAGCGTGATCGGTGAAAGGTTTCCGCAGAAGTGTTCTGCTCTTTTTTCTTACCAGGACATGATCTGGTCGGCGTGTCGGACGTACGGGGGTTTGTCGTGGTGGCGCTATGACGAGCAGTTTCGTCAGCGCATGGCGGTGCGGCCAGCTATGGCTTGGGACCAGATGGACATCGGGCTCTGGCTGGCGATTATGACGCGTCCTGCATCTTCTCCGGGGGGCCTGTCGTCGTTTCAGTCGGGCGCCGGGGGGTTGGGGCTCCCCACAGTGCCTGCCGCCGGGCGGAAGTTCGGTGTGTGCTGGCAATTTAACGACGGTTCCTGTAAGTTCGGGCAGACCTGCCGATATCGTCACGAGTGTTCCCACTGTGGCGGCCCCCACGCATCGCAACGCTGTTTTAAGCGACGGTCGGACCGGGGGGACTTGGGGGAAAAGGGGGGCGACCCCGGTGCGCATCGACCGAATGCGCCCGTGGCTCGCTCGGTACCCTAATCGTGAGGCGGCTGCCTTGTTGGAGGAAGGGTTTTCGGAGGGTTTCCGAATCCCCTTTAGGGTTCGCGACGTGGGTTTGTTGGAGGGTAATTTGAAATCGGCGACGGAACTCCCGGAGGTGGTGCAAAAGAAGCTTGATCGGGAGGTTTTGTTGGGCCGGATGGCCGGTCCTTTCCCTTCTCCTCCTCTGGCTAATCTTCGGGTCTCCCCTTTGGGGGTTGTTCCTAAAAAGGAGCCGGGTGCATTCCGGATGATACACCATTTGTCTTTCCCTGTCGGGGGATCGGTGAATGATGACATTGGTAGGGACGCTTGCCGTGTATCGTACGCGTCATTCGATGTGGCTGTTCGCATGGTGGCACGTGCGGGGAAAGGGGCGTTGATGGCGAAGGCCGATGTTGAGTCGGCGTTTCGACTATTGCCGGTGCACCCGGACTGTCACCATCTTTTGGGTTGCGTTTTTCGAGGGCAGTATTACGTGGACTTGTCGCTGCCGATGGGTTGTTCCATTTCGTGCGCCCATTTTGAAGCCTTTAGCACTTTCCTGGAGTGGGTAGTGAGGTCTGAATCGGGTTTTGGGTCGATCACCCACTATCTGGATGATTTTTTGTGCGTTGGCCCTGGTGGTTCAGCGGTGTGTCTCTGGCTCCTTCGTTCCTTGCAGTGGGTGGCGGATGTGTTTGGGGTCCCTCTGGCCCCGGACAAGACGGTGGGGCCGACTACTCGTTTGTGTTTTTTGGGCATTGAATTGGATTCTCTTGCCATGGAGTGCCGATTGCCGCTGGACAAGTTGCAGGAGCTGCGTGATTTGGTTGGTGCGTTTTTGGGAGTGAGGCAGGTTACCCTGCGGCAGGTGCAGTCCCTGTTGGGGAAATTGGTGTTTGCCTGCAGGATTATCCCGATGGGTCGAATTTTTTGCAGACGGTTGGCCCAGGCGACGGGGGGTGTGACGCAGCCGTATCATTTTGTTCGGCTTTCGGGGGAGGTCAAGGCCGATTTGAGGGTGTGGGAGACGTTTCTAGCGGAGTACAACGGACGGTCGTTGTGGCAATTGCCTGTGGCGTCTAATGGTGAAGTGGGGCTTCATACTGATGCTGCGGGTTCGGTGGGTTTTGGCGCCATTCTTGGGGACGAGTGGTGCATGGGTTGTTGGCCGTCGTGGTGGATGGCGGAGGGGTTGACCCGTAATCTGGTTTTCCTTGAGTTGTTTCCCATACTGGTGGCGGTGGTTTTGTGGGGGGACTCCTTGAGGAATCGTCGGGTGGTGTTTCACTGTGACAACATGGGAGTGGTGGAGGCGGTGAACAACCTGTCTGCATCTTCCCCTCCAGTGGTGCGCTTGTTGCGGCGTTTGGTGCTGGAGTGTTTGCGCCTTAATATGTATTTTCGGGCGGCTCATGTGCCAGGAGTGTTGAACGTGGCTGCTGACGCTCTGTCTCGCCTGCAGATGGTCGAGTTTCGGAAGGCGTGGCCGATGGCGAAGGAGGTGGGAGCGGTTTGTCCGGATTTCCTGTGGGACCTTGGAAGGGATGGTTAGCGGCACGTATTCAGCAGGCTGTATCGCCGGCCACTTGGGCGCGGTATTCCAAGGTGTGGGACGAATGGCTGCAGTTTTCTGACGTGGCTGGAGGTTTCCCGGATGATGCTAGTCGTCTTCTTGGGGTGCTGTGGTTGCTGTGGTCCTGGGCGGACCGCGGGTTATCGCCGGCAGCTGTTTCGGGTCGGCTGGCTGGTTTAGTGTTTGGTTTCAAGTTGCGGGGTTGGAGGGATGTCACGAAGGAGTTCGTGGTTCGCATGGCCTTAAGGGGCATGCGACGGGGTACGAAGGTCCCGGATCAGCGGCGACCGGTTTCCCTGTCCGTATTGCGCCAATTGATGCGGGTGCTGCCGGAGATTTGTCTATCTGCTTATGAGGTGGCGCTGTTTCGTTTGGCTTTTAGTTGGGCATTTTTTGGCGCTATGCGGATTGGGGAACTGGTGAGCAGGAGTAAGTCTGCCCCAGGGGGGGTGGATGTGGGGGATGTCCGTTTGGGTGTTGGGGAGCTTAGTTTTAAAATTGGGCGTTCTAAGACGGACGTTATGGGGAAGGGCGTTTGGGTTACTTTGTTTGCCATTCCCGCCTCTCCTTTGTGCCCGGTGCAACTGCTGGTGGATTTCCGGGAGTTGCGGCCGCCGCTTGGGGGTCCCCTCTTGGTTCACGCTTCCGGCATCCCATTGACGCATTATCAGTTTGTGGGGGTGTTTCGCCGCTGTTTGGAGCGGTTGGGTGCGCCGGTGGCGGAATTTGGAGGGCATTCCTTTCGTATTGGGGCGGCGACCGAGGCATCTCGGTTGGGTCTCCCGGATGAGGTGGTCCAGCGCATTGGGAGGTGGGAATCTGCCAGATTCCGGTTGTATGTTCGGCCGGATAGGGCTTTGCCTCTGTAGGCTGGGGGGTGTTTTGTTGGGTTTGGATGGTTCTGGTCTTTGCTGCTATCGACGTTAAAACCGCAAAAAAAAAAAAAAAAAGAGGGGGACTTGAAATTTCCCATGTTTCCGCTTGACTTCTTGTGGGTGGGTTTGGTACTGTGTCATTTGGTGGTATGACTGTATAATGATAAAAACAAAAAAAAAAAAAAAAAAAAAAAAAAAAAAAAAAAAAAAAAGTACATCAACTATATACATACCACACTTATGTCAATTGATATATATTCAAAAAAAATAAATAATTAAAAAAAAAAAAAAAAAATAGTAACGGTGTTGGTACTTACGTCAGGTATCCTCCTCCTTGATGTCTTTTCAGTAGTGGTTCGGGGGGGTCCCCCCAGTGGGGCTTGTGGGGTGTTAGTAGTTATGCTGGTTTTTTCTTTTTACAGGAGTTTCTTCGTTGCCGGTCTGGATTGTCGGGCATTCCTATGTTTACTGGGCCCAGAAGCGGGCATCGTTACGTAGGAATGGTCTGCAGCTCGGTTTCCCCGTAGCTGAGGTGGAGGTATCCTGGTTTGGGAGTCGGGGTATGAGATGGGTACAATTGTTGCAGGATGTGGTTCAATTGGCCAGGTGCCTGGGTTATGGGCCACGAATTTTGGTTATTCACCTGGGGGGTAATGACTTGGGTACCTTCCCTGTTTGGGGCTTAGGGGAACGGATGAAGAGGGATTTGCATCGCTTGCTTGCTTTTTTCCCAGGCTTGATATTTGTTTGGTCGGAGATGGTGGCAAGGAGGGTTTGGAAGCAAGCAAGGGATCCGTGGGCTTTGGATAAGTGCAGGATAAAATTGAACCGTAGAATTTCCCTTTATGTTTTGAGCTTGGGGGGTGTTGCGGTTAGGCATCGGGTGTTTGAGGGGCAGGATATGCAATTGTTTAGGGGGGATGGGGTTCACCCTAATGGTTTGGGCCTTGATTTTTTCAATTTGGAGTTGATGGAGGGTATTGAACAGGCGGTGGCCTTGGTTCGGGGGGGGGAGGGCCAGCTGGCTAAGGGGTTAGCCAGTGGCCCTTTGGCGGTGTGACTGTTGTTTGGGGAGTTAAATTTAAATGAAAATAAGTGATGATGTTTTCCTTAGGGAGTTAACCCTAAGGAAATATGCCCCGGACAGGTTGTCGCGGGAGTTAACGTTACCCGTTCGAGGCTAGTGTTGTATGGCCTAACGGGGTAATTGTGGATATCGTTGATAAAGAATGTTGGTAGTATAAGTGTAAGCATGTGTCAGGGAGAGTTGGCCATGCATTGGAGTGGTTAGCAGTTGGGAGAGCTGCATGTACTCAGCTAAAATGTATACGGGGGGTTTATGTGTAAAAGTTGGAAGAGAGTTATGTATATGTGAACATAATATGTTATTAAAGATTGGCCTGTTCATACCCATTTAAGTTGTGGTGTCTGTCATTTCTATTCCCTTGTCCTTCTTCAAGTAACTCCCCGGATTATAGAGGAGGGGAGGCATGAAGAAGGGGAGGGAGGAAATGAGGTAGTGGTAGGTGGGGTTTTAGAAGGATTAAAGAGGGTAGATAGACAGGAAGAGGGGTCTTTTAGAAGAAGTTGTGGATCTCCCGCCCGCCCCTCCCTGTTGTTTTGGGATCTTCGCGGTGTGACTGTTGTTTGGGGAGTTAAATTTAAATGAAAATAAGTGATGATGTTTTCCTTAGGGAGTTAACCCTAAGGAAATATGCCCCGGACAGGTTGTCGCGGGAGTTAACGTTACCCGTTCGAGGCTAGTGTTGTATGGCCTAACGGGGTAATTGTGGATATCGTTGATAAAGAATGTTGGTAGTATAAGTGTAAGCATGTGTCAGGGAGAGTTGGCCATGCATTGGAGTGGTTAGCAGTTGGGAGAGCTGCATGTACTCAGCTAAAATGTATACGGGGGGTTTATGTGTAAAAGTTGGAAGAGAGTTATGTATATGTGAACATAATATGTTATTAAAGATTGGCCTGTTCATACCCATTTAAGTTGTGGTGTCTGTCATTTCTATTCCCTTGTCCTTCTTCATGCCAGTAAATATTTGGGGAGCTTGCTAGAATTAGGGAAATCAGTGAGGGTGTACAAATTCAGATGATAAACAGAGATGATCATCAGAAATGGTGAAGCATCTTATTTCAAAATTGTAAATAACTGAAAGAAAGAAGTTAGAGAAGAAAGTGAGAGCTTGATAATTACCAATAGACTATTTATATCACAAATAACTGGCTAGCATAACTTACAGGCAGAGCTCCAGAAAAGAGAGACAGGGAGATAGTAGCCCATGATGCTATGGTGAGAAGCTGGAGAATGTAGGTGGCACTAAGGCAGATATTGCTGCAGCCCAAGGGCTGGAGGTACAGTTGTTGGCTGCAATTTACTGATGCCCAGCTGAACTGGACCCAGTGTAGAATGGTCATGCTTATTAGTTGGTTTCTCAAAACAGTTGGGAGGCTACTAAAATAAGAAGGGAATATGCCTTTGCTGCAGAAAAAGGTATACCAGAAAAAAAACACAAGGGGAAGGATAAATAGAGGAAAAGGTACTGAGAGAATGGGAATGGACAAGTGCCAAGAGGCGGGGGAAACCAGCCGTACAAGTGGCAAAGGTAAAAGCTCGTAAGTCAGTGGAACTGCCACACAAGACAAAATGCCAGAAACCAAGAGGCAGAGGAGACAGATGCACAAAAGACAGTAGAAAAGTGTGGCGGGAGAAAAGCAGCTTTAGACTACAGGACATACAGAGGGACAGAAAGCTGCAAAAAGCAGCTGACAGTTAGGAAGATAGGACACAAGAACTGGCAAATATAGGACTGATGCTGCAGGCTGAATAACTCAGTAGCATAGTCAGACAAACCAAGGTCAAAGGACTGGAAAGCTCAATGTAGTCAAAGAAGTAGAGGTCAAAGGCTGGCAGCAGACAAATGGGATCCAGGAACAGGCAAGGGTCAGAGCACAGAATACAATGATGCAACAGGACCGCTAGTAGAGAAAAAACTATTTGGACACACACACAACGTTGCAGGAAGGGGGGTTAGGAAGTAGAGGAAGGTGGGACTAGAACTAATCAGGTTAGTGAAAACTAAACTCTGGAACAAAATCTTCCAATTATAGTGTGAGTGGCCATCGGTGGGACTGATATTTGAGTCCATGCAATATTTTCCTATGTATTTTCTTTTCTTTATCATATACAATATGCTGTACTGGCCGCATCCACATTCAGAGTGGTGGGAGTGGTCAGGGCAATACCAGTGCCTCTACACACACTCTTGCATTTTTTACATACACACTTACTGGCCATTATCTAACCCCAAAGCGTTGCTCAGCAATGTGATGAAGACCTCTCTAGCAGTCAAGGAATTAAGAGCCTTTTTGCATTTGTATGTTATAAGGGTATTTTATGAATGAAGATGGTCTGGGGGAAGAGTAGTTGAAGGAATGGGTGAGTGGCCATGGGTGAGACTAAAGGGACCTTGGATGCCTTGCACAGGGGGTTTGAAATGTAAATCTGGCCTGCATGTCCATTCATGACAAAGCAGACATCATTAGGAGCTCTAATATGAACACCATATAAAATTCAGAAATTCATACCTCCTGTATACAAAAACCATGTGGTCCCTGGGCTGCTCCTTGTTTTAAGCTGTCAAACACACAATATCAGAACACTTTTCAAGGCTTAAGCTTGTCATTTGTGGTTAAATATGAAAACACCTTCTTTTCACTGAGACAATGGGCATTCAAAGCTAAAGGTTGTGATAATCCTGTCATTGGCTTCACAACTCAGCAGGTAGCTTAAGTTATAATAGCTGAGTTAATTTTGGGAGGAAAGGAATCTTACCTAAATCTGGATTTCTCTGTGCCATCAAAATTCTGCCTGATGACTTTCACAACTGGATTGGATGGCATCTTATTGATACTCAGGTGCAAAGCATGCAGAGCAGCAGGTGAGCAGTGAAATTATACTTTTACAGTGCTACTGTCCCATCAGGAGAAATGCCCCATCAGCTACCATATAGTATTACTGTGCAATTAGGAACTAGCACACAGACTGCTAGAATTCCTCCCCAATGAATAATGCAAGAGTAGATGCTTGCTGATGCTGCAGGGAACTCACAGCACCTCAATGAGGTTCAGATAAACAAAGATTAACTGTTCTTGATATCTCTGGTGGGATTGTATGTATAAAGGCAAAGTGTATCCATTCTAGGTCAAACCAGCTACACTTTAGGGGACAAATAAAATGTCCCATTGATTTAAATGGGGCTATTAACCTCTTGAATACTAGCATTCAAGGGGACAAAGCCCCCTTTATGTTAATGCAAAAGAAATAGAGGGTTACTCATAGGGTAGTTAACCTCTATATTTCTAAAAGACTAATGGTTCCATATCCGCTGTCCACCCCACCCCGGGCGGCATGGGAGGGAGTGAAGATTGGTGCCAGGAAGCCAATCAGGGGCAGCAATTTTCATAACCATTACAGCAGTCTAGCAGGTCCCAGAACCGCATGGTGGGCCCAGTCGTAGGGCAATGCCGTCCACCATCACTAGTTTATACAATAACATTCTGTCCAGTGTGCACAATTATACTCAAATTAGGACTACCAAGCCACTGTGACAAGTAGCTAATGGACGATTGAAGAATATCAAATCTGCTTTCACTCAGTATCTGTCTCCTCAAAAGAAAAGGAAAATCCTGTAAGCAAACAAAAACCCAAAGAATACATGGGTGGTATAATAACTGTACCTCAATCAGCATTACAGTATCATACATTCACTTATATGCATAGTCGGACAATTAGTACCTTCTGCAAAAACCAGGACTTCCTTCCCCCAAATAGCCAGTGTTGATGAAATTTCTTAAAAACTTGAAAAAATTAAATAAAATGCAAGAGTTTCTCTTTTATTTTTCTTCACATTTTTTAAAAATGTCCTTATAATAACACACTGACTTTTCCAAGTTTTTTCCTGAGGTACCCAAATGGGGAGGGAAGTCCCATGATGCACTTAGCCAGTTTATACTAAAGGCACGTGGAAATGACCGTATAATACTATACTGATGACTGATGTACGATTGTTAAAAATAAATAGAAATGTTCCTAAAAATGAGATTATAAATATTGATTACAAAAAAATAATATATACTAAGGCTACAAACTATAATATACAACACTGTATATGTACATATGTAATACAAAACAAGAAAATAGTTTTGTGTTAAATCATATCTAGAAATAGTAAAACTATATTATTGACATCAAAAGTGTATAAAAGAGAACATGTGCAGAAAGGAAGAATCCAGAGAGGAAAAGTTCTATATATTGCTAGCTTATTAGAATAAAAAAATAAAACCACTGAAAGGACAGTTTTATCCTAATTGTATCAAACTGGAGAAAGATGAGTGACATTTGAGCAACTTGCTTATATATTAATTGGTGTTTCTTCATTCCCTTCTTGGTTATCACAATATGGTGCAGTCTGACTACTTCAGTTTTAGGACCAGTTTGGCCACATTCTACCATATAGCAATAACCAAGAAGGGAAGCAAAAGCACCAGTAAATATATAATAAATGTTCCAAAAATATCACTCATCTGTAGCCAAATCAGTGACATTAGGGAAAAACCCTACCTCCAAGCTTTGATTTTTATTTTTTTTTGGTCATAAAAATATAGCTGGTCCTGCATTGTGAATCTTTAACGGATTATCCATCATCAGATAGGTGTAAATCAGTAGCCAGTCAGCAGGGACTACTGTTGGCTGATACATGGGAAAGCCAATAACTTATTCTTCAAAACCTTGATGCTCTGATTATAGGACTAAAGATACCCATACACAAGCAATTTTGATTGTATTAAACAAGTGATCTGATCCATAAGCAATCATGTTGGTGGTCTGTTCTGGCAACAAACACAGACCAAATCTAGTCAATCTTCAGGTGGATTGCCTGTTTATTTGTGTGTGTGTGGGTCTGTGTGATCAAGTGTGAATTATTTGATTTCACAACCCCATTCAAGATGGTTGTGGTTGAGGCCATGCACACACACACACACACACAGCGATTTGATCACCAAGCATTACAAATTTTCAAGCTGGGACAACTGACCAAAATCCCCATTTTGGTTGGCCAGACTTGATTGATGTAGCCCATACACAGGACGATACACTGGCCAATCTGGTTGATTTCGAGTGGCCATTTGGACTATATGTGGGAATGATATTTTACTCACAGCAATAATCCACATGTATTTTCTTACCATATGATGAACTCATTTAAGTTAAGTATATTTGGGTTTTTTTGATGTGTAGTTTGGACTTTATTTTAATTTTATTTCTTGTCGCAAAAAGACAGTTGGATCTGCATTGTGAATTGGTAACAGGTCATCTATCTATTTGAGGTTAAAGTCAGCATGAGTAAGTTTTATTCGCTCATGTCATCATCATGCCCTGAACATCTCAGGGAAGCAGCACACTGTCTGATGTTATCTCAAAGACTAGCAGTGCTCATGTGGGATGATGTCAATGGCCATAAGTTCAGACTACGGATTGTGAAATTTGTGATTTTTGGAGACCAAAGAAAGGACCATAGTGGTGAACTAAGGTGAGAACAGGTGAGCGCTGCATCAAAAGGGCAACATTCTGATGTTGCACACTTAAGGGTTGCCCTGCAGTGATCGCCAAATAGAGGGCAATATTTCAATAGGATACCCTGGGGGCCATACATTGATATATGCACAACAGCAAACATGTCATTGAACTGATACGGACAAAAAAAGTGCAAAGGGGGTGGCTGGGAAGCCTGGAACCTCCTCTCAGTTTGCCCATAAAACGGCCTGTATTCAACAAGATAACCCTAGCGGCACACAACATTCTGACACCCAAAGGATTAAGCATGCGAATGTTGCCCTTTTGTGCCCTTTTCCAGGCTTCCCAGTAACCGCCTTTGCACTTTTTTTGTCCGTATCAGTACAATGAATAAATCGACATATAGCGAAATTATGATCTCGACCCTTTT
Source organism: Rhinophrynus dorsalis (assembly GCA_037306005.1). NCBI lineage: Eukaryota > Metazoa > Chordata > Amphibia > Anura > Rhinophrynidae > Rhinophrynus > Rhinophrynus dorsalis. The sequence continues at coordinate 498,650,239 of CM074718.1, read as the reverse complement.
GATGGTTGCCAAATAGAGGGGGATATTTCAATAGTAAACCATATGTAAACAGATGTACCTATAATTGTTAATGTGTCATTGAGATAAACTTCTAGGCATGAACAGTGATTTAAAGAGTTTAAATTACAATTTGTATATATTTATTACACTTACTGATACTATGAAATGCTGTCTACAACATCTTATTTTTGGCCTGTGGTATTTATGAAATGCTAAAGTCCTCTTTACTTTTTATCAGAAGATACAAAAAATCATGGAGTATTAATCTTACATTTGCATGTAATTATAGTTTGATCATGGATTGTTTGTAAAAGAAACTTCTCTTGGACTTAAAAAAGCAATCTACCTGCAACTTGTATCATTCTCTTGGGTTAAAAAGCAATCTAGCTGCAACTTGTATCATTCTCTTGGGTTAAAAAGCAATCTAGCTGCAACTTGTATCATTCTCTTGGGTTAAAAAGCAATCTAGCTGCAACTTGTATCATTTCAAAAGATAAAAGAGCTCCATTCCTTCTTAAGGGGATTCCACTCTGTGGTCAGAAGAATTATTGGGAATACCCAGAATAAAAACATCACAATAAAAAGCTTTCTGTGATGGCGAGATCTAACTGCTACAGCTCTAAAGGCTTTTACTGTTCGCACAAACTGGAGTCAGATTGCAGAATGTTTTGTCTACGAGGGAACTCTGCTCCCACTAATAAGCCTCTATACTTTGAAGAGGAAGGAAGTAAGAAAGATAAAATGGTTTGGTTAAAAAATGGCTGCTTAGTCAAAGAACTAATCAGGGCTGCAAAGTGCATCTGCATTGCTTTTTATAGGTTTCTGCTAAGGGTGCCTTGACCTTTGAAGTTAGTAAAGCACTGTTGGATCAACAGTCAGATTTTTGGTCCCTTGAGGAAATAATCTGTTTTCCACTGAATTAATAAACATTAAATGTTTTGTTACAGTAAATAAAACGAAGCAAAATGGATGAATTTATTGGCTAAGTGAATAGAATTAGAGTGTAAGCTTTTAAGAACACTTCTTTACTATCTTCTTCAGGGCTATGAAAGATCTTTCAGAATTATGTGTATATATTTTAGTCATTTTTATTTCACATAATAGTTTATGAGATCTTTAGCTTTAGTTAGGTGTCTGTTTATGCAAATTAGTCAGTATAGGCAAAGTGACAGTTGGGATGGAAATAGGGTGACCACACGTCCCGAAATGCCCGGGACTGTCCATTACTGGGGGTCTGTGTCCTGAGTCCTGGGTCAACCAAAGAGTCCCGGAAAGCAGCAATACGCACCAGTCCAGCCAGCCAATGAAATGTATTTGCTATATGGTCCTCATTGACCATATAGCAAAAACATTTCATTGGCTGGCTGGATTGGTGCATGCAAGACAGCTGGGATGGAGCAGGTATGCTGGTGCTGCAAGTGAGACCCGCGGCTGAGGCTCCCCCGGCGCACCGGGAACTCTTACTCTGTGTCAGCCTCAGAAAGATGGTCAGCGCTGGTGGGAGCCTTAGCCGCGGGACTAGGGTGACCACATGTCCCGGAATGGCAGAATGGAAATGTGGTCACCCTAGATGGAAAGTGGAGAGGAATGCTAGAATGTGGAAGGCATGTCAGCCAGTACTGACTAATACGCATAAACTGAGAAGTAAAGAAGGCTATTAATCACATAAAATATTGTTTTAAAGTAACAGTCAACCTCATTTTTGCTTTACATATTCTGGAAGTGCTCAGTATATAAAGTCAAATTCACTATCCTTTTTATTATTTTTTTCACCTTCACTTATTTTTTTTTTTTACTTTTATGTCCCTGACAGAGAGCTATCTGAATCTCAATGTCTAGGAAGCTTTCTGTCGGGGAGTGTAGAAGCAGGGACAGTGACACAATGTTGGACTATCTCTGCAGCAAAAAAAACAAAGACCTGCATCAACTAAAGAATAAAGATCACTCAGAGCTGCAAGGGTAACTCTGTAAAAACACAAATTCAGTGAGCTCATTAAAAGTACAAGAGTAAGTGAAGAAATAAATAAATACATAAATAAATAGGATAGGCAGTTTGCAAATCACCTCTATGTTTTGAAGTGACAGTTCCACTTTAAGCAGGTTCCATGAAGTGTTAACCCCTTGGAGGTCAAAGAGGTCTCTACTGCAGTGCTTTGTAGGCCTCTTCAGCATCCAAAGGGTTAAATGCATACCTAGGAACTCTCCAGATTTGCCCCGGAGACTCAGGTTTTGAGAGTGCATTACCGGGTCTCCAGGGCAGAGTCTGATTCTCCAGATGTGGGCAGTTTTCTTTAAAACTTTGCCCACTTCTGCTCCTTCCCACCCATTTCCTTCCACTTTTCCTCCTTCCCCAAATTGTTCCTCCCACTTCTTGCCCACTTGTGTGATGCCCCAGAAAGCCCCACCCTCACTCACGGGTAACCCTGCCCCCTTTTTGCCACAATTTGCGGGCAATTACACTTCCCAGTAGCATTAGAACAACAATCCACAAATGAAAGTTCTCAGGTATGCTCATTAGTTTGTCATTAGATTTTTTTTTTAGGAACTAGTGTGTAAAAATGAAGCAAAATGGTGTGGAGGTATGATCTCATCTGCTTCAATTTGTTTGGAGAAGACACCACTTTCAATATGCAAAGCAGGTTTGCATCTGCTATGCATTTTAGTACAAAGTATTTTTGTGCCAAAGTAGCCACTTTGTGATGGGCACTTCTTGAAATTTGTGTCCAAGGTTTTGGGAATATAAGAACAAGATCTTTATTTGTGACCAGTCACAGGGTATGTTCTCTTCTGTTGCAAAAGACCAAAATGCAAACGCATTCAATTTCTTAAGATGGCAATACATCACTTCCACCTTTCCCCCCCAACCCCTAAACCCAAAAACAAACACATGCACAATAACCTCAATAAAGACACAAATCAAGGTGGCAAATAAAGTGATTGCAGCTTTATTAATGTTGGGCTTTATCTATTTACTCTTGAAGGCCCTCACCCCTCTCTAATGAGGGACTGACAGGCCCGTAGTCAGCTGGGATCTTACCCCTGGGTACCTGGCTATGTTAATGATAAAGCAAATAATAGGTAGCACAAACTGAAACACTCAGACACTTTGTATCCCAAGTAAAATCAACATCCTTTATTTTCTTCAATGTAGCATCTTCCAATACATAGTATCAAAATGGATAGTCAAATAAAAACTCTACAGACAGTGAGACGTCTTCATGAGCAGGTGTTTGCAAAACCGATCAACGCGTTTTGCGTGTATGAACGCTTAGTCGTCACGGCTAACCGTTCATACACGCGAAATGCATTGATCAGTTTTGCAAACACCTGCTCATGAAAACCAGGGCAGCTGCTCATGAAGGCCAGGACAGCTGAGGTGCCCCTCAAAATCTGGATTTCTAGGCAGTTGCTTAGTCTGCCTATTGGGAAATCAGGCCCTGCCAGCAGTATAACCCTATGATGCATTGTACACATTTATGTATGTATAATGTTCTTTTTGCTCTTTGCACATTTGTCCTAGTTTTTTTCTAGGTAACTTTATTTTATCGAACTAAAGCCTGGATTACATTGCAGTTCCTAACTTAATTATTGGTTTTATCTGCTTACTTCCTCATAGAGTTCAACAGAAATATGTAAGATAAAACAAGTGATAGCATTTAGTACCTGCAGTATAATCCAGGCCAAATTTTGCTGTTTCATAAGTGCTGAAACATGTTTCTCAAACGAGACTTTCATAAATGTTTCATACATGGTTTTTAATTCTTTGAGTACCACAGGGGTGAGCAACGCATTGCTTTGAAATACATTGCACGTTCCTGAGGCACTCAAAGGATTAACCAATAGAATCACAGGAAATTCCATCTCTGATATCATACAACTAATAGAGTAGCTTTATGTAGCATCCGTGTCAGCAGGCATCTGTTCCTGTGTCAATAGCCAGGTAGGCATGTTTGGTAGGTTTAGGTTTCTAGGAAAGGTCTCGTATCATCAAGAAGATTAATCTGGGTTCATGTGATCTCCAAACTTGAATATTCCAGAATATCATAGTATCATAGAAACAGAAACATAGAATTTGACAGCAGATAAGACCCATTTGGCCCATCTAGTATGCCCATAATCCTATATAATTATTCGCTAAATCGTGTGTAGTCGCGGCAAGGGCAGTCTCTACTGAGCATGACTGCACTGCGACCGGCTGGCTGTGGCACTGTGGCCCGTGTAACGGAGTCTTCAAATAGTAATCATATAAAAGATTACTGCCAATAGTCATATAAATGATTACTATTATGTTAGAGTGGTGGATTCATAGGGGTCTATTTAAGAACAAAGTTGAATAAAAGGGCAGATGAAACATTTTGTTGCTCTAGATTTGTTAACATTAGCACCAGTACTAAGAAAGAACTAAATATATTTATGCAGAGGAAATATGTGTAGGTATTGTTGCCTTGCTCTCCATGCAGCGTCTAAACACATACTTGTAATATGGTTTCATGCCACACCTTCAGTCCACCGTCACAGAGGAGAGCACCTATGGTGCCTTATAACTGTTAAACACCGATACAATCAATCCAAAAGAAATATACTAAAAAGAGAATGTGGTCAATGAAGCCATTAGTAATCATCAACATACTGGCTCACAAAGATACATACAACTTTTTTGCTCAGGTGCCCTACAAGTGTTAGCAGCTCTCCTGTCAGCACAGATAAAAATAAACTTGAGAGTACAAATATAAAAATGTTTAAAGGGATAGTAATGTCAGAAAAAAAATATTAACTATATGGCACAGGGACGTGCACAGACATTTTGGGGGGCAGGGGCTCAAATTAAAAAAAGGGCATTTCTCATAATTATTATTGTTATTTTTTTTTGTTTTTGTTAAAAGGAGCACTTTGGACAAAAAGGGCAGGTGCCCAAGCCCCTCTTGGCGTCTATGTGTACACGTGCCTGATATGGCATATACAATTAAAAAAGAGTACTTGCTCTTATTCGTAACTCTCAAACCGTTATAGTTTGAGAGATATAGGAAAATAAAGTTCTCTGGTCCCTCCCCTTTCTGCTTGACAAGCTGTAAAGCTGTCAGAAGCAGATTCTGGTCGCTTGACCAGATGTGGCTCTTCAGCAGCGCCGATATAACGACATCTAAAGATAAATACTTAATTTGGAACTGTCTACAAAGTGTGCTTGGCTTGCAAGCGCACTTTGTAGACCGTTCCAATTAAGTATTTATTTCTAAATAGTGTGATTTCAGCTCTGCCGAAGAGCCTCTGTCTGGTCAAACGACAGGAATCTGCAGCTGTCAGCTAGATGGCAGACTTGAGTGAAACAGTCAGGAAAAGTTAACTTTAGCAAGTTATATCTCTCAAACCATAAATATTTGAGAGATAAGATTTACATTGATGTTAATCTTTTTTTATTGTCTACAATATTAAATCAACTTAAAATTAACGATTACTATCCATTTAATGAATAAAACGAAATAATGTTAAATAAAATTTATTCTGTACATGTTTCATGGCATGCAATCTGATTTTTTTTTAAGCTTTCTAGGTTAAATCAAAAGAAGTAATGATTGGTTTATTTGAGTTTTAGAGGTCTGCACATCCCACCAATCGGAGTGTATGGAATGGTATACAAAGAGATATACTAGCTGCATTCTGGCTTGCTCCAGAGTTGCAGTGCTTTATCTTGATGAATAAGGCCCTAAGTGTAAACTTAAAGGGATAGTAACACTTCGTTTTAACTTTATTTTATTTTGTAGGCATTAAAAAAACATGAAGAATGATATAAGTCTTATCTCTCAAACCTTTATGGTTTATGAGATATTCACAAGCAAAGTTCCCCTCCCCGCCCCTTTTACCTAGTGTAAGCCATCTCTTCTCAGATGTGAGTCTGGTTGTATGACAGTACAGATAACAGAAGGGGACAATTTTCTTTGTATGAAAACAATGAAAGCCCTTCCCCCCTTGACAAGTTTTTCAGCTTTTTCCATTATCTTAATTGAAGATTGTCCCTCTCAGCAGTCTACCTGGGCATCTCCCTTCTCATCTGGTTGAACAGGGGGGGGGATACTTTGTTTGTGAATATCTCTTAAACCATAAAGGTTTCAGAGATAAGACTTATATCATTCTTCATGTTTTTTTAATGCCTACAAAATAAAATAAAGTTAAAATGAAGTATTACTATCCCTTTAAAAAGTTGGCCTGGGGATCATTCGCTGCACAAGGCTGTTGTACATGATGAAAGTCCTCTAAAGAATCTGGTCTGTCTCCGGATAGTGACATCTCCACCAGTGGTGACATCTTTGTTTATGGCACTGAATCTTCTAAAACCTGCAATGTACACTAATAAATGTCCGCACAAAGCATTGTAATATCGACACATTATAATGTCAGGCTTTGGGTGGTGCCAGAACTCCCCTTTTTTAGCATTTGGTTCAGTAACATAAAGCAGAGTTACAGTTTGTTTATAAGCGCTGTGAATTAAATATCCCAGTACATGTTTGTAGTTAAAAATTCTCTTAAACTGATGTTTATAATCCTTTGTCACCTCATCTTTGTACAAGTCCCACCTCTGAGTCTTTGATGCCCTCTCAGTCCTTGGCATTTCTGACCAGCAACTGCTGTTTGAGAATTTTGCCTTCTAATCTGATCCCTATCTGGTTTTAGACCTCTGACCTTACTCCAGAGGTCTCTGATCTAACGCTGCTGAGAAGTTCCACCTGTTGCCTACAGTCTTGGATACTTGGTGTCCACAGCTGAGGGGTATCCCCAAGAGAGAAGTCCAGGTGCTGGCTGTAACATTAGCTTATAATCACATTAAGACTCTACACAGGATTCAGAGACATTAGAAAAAGCTAACAATATTAGGTAGGGCAGTTTTGCGTATTTCTGAGAGCTGTTTGGTACCACAGGGCTGAATACTTATGTATTATGTATGAATGCCCTTGTGTGTTTTGCAGGGGACGATTAATGGCGCAAACCTTATCTCTCACACCGCTATGGTTTGAGAGATATAAGCATTGAAAGTCCCCCCCTCCCCCCCATGTCCTGATGTCTGATGTAGAGCTGACAGCAGGAGATCCATGTTGGCCAACACAAGGAGGCTCTGCAGCAGAGCTGAAATTGCGCTATTGCAAAATAATTACTTCATTGGAAAGGTCTACAAAGTGTGCTTGCAAACCAGGCACACTTTGTAGACCTTTCCAATTAAGTAAGTCTTTTGCAATAACGTGATTTCGGCTCTGCTGCAGAGCCGCAGGGAGGGGGAACTTTCAATGCTTATATCCCTCAAACCATAGCGGTTTGAGGGATAGGGTTTGTGTCATTAAGCTTATTTTTTCGTCCGCTACAAAACTATAACAAGTTTTTATGGGACATTACTAACACTTTAAAGAAAAGGTCTGATTTTATTTTATTGTTTGAACCTGCTCTCTGCAACTCAGAAAAATAGACCCCTCCCCTATAATGGCTATTGATATGTCCAAACTCTCCATTTAAGAATGGAATTTAAATCCTTGGATGTTAAAAACGTCTATAACACTTTGCTTCATAATGAACTGGCGATGTCTGCAGCAATCAAGGGGTTAAAAAGCAGTTAGGAAAGCAGTATACCTGAAATATTGCTCTCCATTTCTACTCTCCTAAATCATCCATGGAAACCTTGAAGGTCTTTGGAATCATCAAATGTATATTTCCCTTCCTTGCATATAGTAGCCTGAGAAATACTCTGAAAATCAGGAAAAGCAGGACTTTTTGTATTCGAAATATGCATATTGCATAAATGTACAATCTGCACCCACTGACTTGAAGAGAATATTCCAGCCAGAAGTCAGCTTATAAAGAGATTGCAATGCTTAAAAACATTTTCTCCTAATGCAATCTACGTTAATAAAGAGTACTGTCGGGCATTGTTTTGGGAACTTAAAGGGATAGTAATACTTCGTTTTAACTTTATTTTATTTTGTAGGCATTAAAAAAACATGAAGAATGATATAAGTCTTATCTCTCAAACCTTTATGGTTTATGAGATATTCACAAGCAAAGTTTCCCCTCCCGCCCCTTTTACCTAGTGTAAGCCATCTCTTCTCAGATGTGAATCTGGTTGTAAGACTAGACAGATAACAGCAGGGGACAATCTTCTTCCTATGAGAATAATGAAAGTCCTTCCCCCCTTGACAAGCTTTTCAGCTTTTTCCCTTATCCTAATTGAAGATTGTCCCTCTCTGCAGTCTACCTGGGCACCTTCCTTCTGATTTGGCTGAACGGGGGGGGATACTTTGCTTGTGAATATCTCTTAAACCATAAAGGTTTGAGAGATAAGACTTATATCATTCTTCATGTTTTTTTAATGCCTACAAAATAATATAAAGATAAAACGAAGTATTACTATCCCTTTAAGGCACAAAGCGGATGTTTGGCCACAAGACCATTTCTGTGGCCTAACATCTGCTGTGCTTTTAGCCGGTGGGACATTTGAATACCGACTTAGACATTTTTTTTAGTTGGTCGGTATCCATTTTGCCATACTGGCTATTTTAATGGAAACATTTGAATCGAGACCTTACAGTTTTCAGAGCTCTTTTCTGCAATGCAAAACACCAAACACAGTTAACTTTCTGGTGCTTAGAATATGGCAAAACCCCATGAATGCTACATACAGTACTGTGCAAAAGTTTTAGGCAGGTGTGAAAAAATGCTGTAAAGTAAGACTGCTTTCAAAAATAGACATTTGAATAGTTTATTTTTTATTAATTAACATGCATATTGAGGGAACAGAACAACAATCTAAATCAAATCAATATTTGGTGTGATCACCCTTTGCCTTCAAAACAGCATCAATTATTCTAGGTACACTTGCACACAGTTTGTTAAGGAACTTGACAGGCAGGATGTTCCAAACATGATGGAGAACTAAATACAGTTCTTCTGTGGATTTAGACAGCCTCAATTGCTACTCTGTCTTCATGTAATCCCAGACAGACTCAATGATGTTGAGATCAGTGCTCTGTGGGGGCCATACCATAACTTCCAGGACTCCTTGTTCTTCTATACTCTGAAGAGAGTTCTTAATGACTTGGCTGGATATATTTGGGGTCATTGTTATGCTGCAGAATAAATTTGAGGCCAATTAGATGCCTCTTTGATCATATTGCATGATGGATAAGTATCTGCCTGTACTTCTATGCATTAAGGAAACCATTAATTCTGACCAAATCCCCAACTCCATTTGAAGAAATGCAGCCCCAAAACATTCAAGGAACCTCCACCATGCTTCACTGATGCCTGCAGACACTCATTCTTGTATGCTCTCCAGCTCTTCGGCAAACAAAGTGCTTTCTTCTACAGCCAAATATTTAAAATTTTAACTCATCAGTCCAGAGCACCTGCGGCCATTTTTCTGTACCCCAGTTCCTGTGTTTTCAGGCATAGTTGAGTTGCTTGACCTTGTTTCCATGTCAGAGGTATGGCTTTTTGGCCAAAAGTCTTCCATGAAGACCACTTATGACCAGACTTCTCCGGACAGTAGATGGGTGTACCAGAATTCCACTGTTTTCTTCAATTTCTGAGCTGATGGCACTGCTGGACATCTTCCAATTGCGAAGGGAGGTAAGCATGATGTGTCTTTCATCTGGCCTTGGCCGACCACTTCGTCTAAGGTCCTCAGCATTGCCTGTTTTTTTGTGCTTCTACAAAACAGCTTGGACTGCACATCGGGAAACCCCTGTCTGCCTTGAAATTTTTGCCTGTGAGAGACCTTGCTTATGCAGTATAACTACCTTGTGTCTTGTTGCTGTGCTCAGTCTTGCCATGGAGTATGACCTCTGACGTGAAACTGTCTTCCCAACCTTACCTCGTTAGCTGAGTTTGGCTGTTCCTCCTACACAGCTGTTTCTGTTTCAGTTAATGATTGTGTTTCAACCTACATATTAAATTGATACTCATTAGCACCTGTTTGGTAGAATTGTTTAATCATTCACCTGACAATATTCCAACAAAATCCCTGACTTTGCAAATGTACCTAGAATAATGGATGCTGTTTTGAAGTCAAAGGGGGTCACACCAAATATTAATCTTAGATTTTTCTTCTGTTCCCTCACTATCATTTTGTTAATTGATAAAAATAAACTATTAACATGTCTTTTTTTAAAACAGTCTTACTTTACAGCAGTTTTTCCACACTTGCCTTAAACCTTTGCACAGGACTGTATATCTTCATCCAGTTGTGGAGTAATACATTGGAGACATCTACAGTGTTTAAGGTTAAGGTGAGACAGAATTGTTTTATTGCATTGAAGGCTCTTTAGTGCCATACCTGGTAACTCTCCGGATTTTCCCCGGAGACTCCGGTTTTGACAGAGCATAACCGGGTCTCCGGGGGAGAGTCTGATTCCTCTGGATGAGGGCAGTTTGTATTGAAACTCTGCCCACATCTGCTGTTTCCCCAGGTGTTCCTCCCTCCCCAGCCTTCTGTGTGACACTTTTAAGCCCTGCCCCACCAGCTCGTGTCAAGCCCCGTCCCTCTTTGACAAAAATTACGTCATTATTCTTACCCCCTGCTGCCCCAGAGGACTCCCCTCCGGGTAGACTTCAATTGGAAATTTCCAGGTATGTTTAGTACATATGCCGTGGTATACCCTTGTTTGTTGTCCTGTCTAGACTATCGTAATGCTTGGCAATTCTTTTGTAATAAAGCTCTTGTCATCTATTCCACGTCTAGTACTAACCATATTTTTACTGTGTATTTTTCCCATTGAGTTGATCTGATATTTATTCAACTGCAATGTAGCATCTGGTGTCTGCTCATTAACCGTTTGAGTGCCAGAGGGGTATGCAATGCGTTGGACACCCCTCTGGCACTCAAAGGGTTAAGGCACAAAGGTTGAAGTACTAAAGGGAACTGGTGCAGATCTGGAGCAAACCAACAGAACTATAGGGGGACAAATAAAAGTTCCTGTTTATTTAAACCTTTGAGTGTCAAAGATGTGCACAACACTTTGTGAAGCAATGTAATGCACACCCCTCTGGCACTCAGTGACATACCTCCCAACATTTCAAGTGGTTTTAGGTGGTGTTGCTGGGGGGCGTGGCTGGTGGGTGGGGCATTAACGAGTAATTTTAGGTTATTTCATGACCTACTGACACCTCTATGTGTAACTGAATAAATGCTTTAGAACAAGACCAAAGTCTTTTAATCACACAGACTAAACACGTACTGAAGTATATACAAACATTAATGTGAGTTGTATTGCTGGGGAGCAATTTAATACACTAATATACATACAACACAGTCTGATCTCCTAAAAAGAGGGACACCTGGGTGGGAAAGAGGGACAGGGGGATTTGGTTCCTAAAGAGGGACACTTGGGAAGTATGCAGTAAGTTAAACTGGACTTTTAACTTCTAAAATGCTAGCTAGGTCTCCAAGGCAAACCAGTTATTCTGTTGCATTATATGGTAGAGGTGAACCACTGGCTATATCCTATATTATAAAACTCTAGAATGTTTGTCCGATGCAGTCATGTGCAGTGCGAGCATTCTGTGTATTTGGGCAGTCTCTATAGCGCATGACTGCATCGCGTGCGCCGCCAGTGAGGCGGAGGCAATACACAGAGCAGGACCAGCCTCTTAACCCTTTGAGTGTCAGAGGGGTATGCAACGCATTGCAAAGCAATGCATTGTGTACCCCTCTGGCACTCAAAGGGTTAACATCACCCAGACCTTGGCCTGTGTACAAGGGTTTTTACACTAGTTTCTATATAGAAATAGTAACAGCTCCACCAATTTGTTAGTTTTCAACTGATATGCCTTTTTAAAAAAACAACTTTCAGCAGTAAGAGTACCTTGATTTTACTACACAGGAAAAAAACCTGTGAGGTATGTTTTTATCACAATAAACCTTTTTTGTGATCATTTAATGCAAGCTAGAGATCTGATAGAGACAAAGTAATGCATGTAGAGATTGGCTAGTCCATACCTCCCAACATTTCAAATTGCCAAAGAGGTACACATGTGTTTTAGGAGGTGTTTCTGGGGGTGTGGCTGGTGGGTGGGGCATTACAAAGAATTTTTAGGCTATTTCTTGACCTACTGACACCTCCTTGTGTAACCTAATAAATGAATTATAACAAGACCAATGTATTTTATTTACACAGACTAATTTATAAACACACATACTGACCTTTAAACAAGCAATAATGTGAGTTTTATTGCTGTGGAGCAATGTGATACACTTATATACACACCACACAGTCTGATCTCCTAAAAAGAGGCTCCTCAGGGTGGGAAAGAGGGACAGAGGGATTTGGGTCCAAAAGAGGGACTGTCCCTTCTAAAGAGGGACACTTGGTGGGCGTGGGCTAGTCTGACTCTCCACTCTACTGAATTGACTGTCAAAAACACCCCAATTTCCCAGATTCTTTTCATAGAGCACCTTGCCTCTTTTCTGTTGCTGACCAAGTCCAATATATTTTCATTAGATGATTAATACACTGTGGGTTTGGTTTTTTTTTTAATGTTCAAAGTGTCACACAAAGATGAAAAAAGAAAATCCTGCTTTTGATAAATATGATCCATTGTCTGGTGAAGCTGGATTAAATCCTTGAGGGATATTCTATAAGCACTGAGAAATCTCTCCAACTCCTATGTTTTTTTTATGGAGCCTCTTCTGCAAATTGGATAGATTCCAGACACTTTGATGGATGGACGCTACAGAATAACATAGGAACTGGAACGCGTTCTCTTACTGAGAGGCTCGTCAATTCTTAGTGCATCTTCCCACTGGTATCAGCTCTGTGTGACTGAACAAATCGCTTATCTTGAGCTCCATGGTATGTTAATGACTTAAAGTTATAGTAACCCTTAGCGAAACTGATGTATTATATGAAATACTTGAATAATTTTAGTATAAACTATCTGCACCACAGGGGACTAAAACATTCCCATATTGGGTTTTAACCCCTTGATTGAGAGAGTTCTCCAATGCATTATTTTGTAATGGGTTAAATACCCAATTTAAATGTATGCTAATTTGAAGAATTTTTATTTGTCCCCTATGATACAGATGGTTTGCTCCAGAATTACTCCGGTGCGGGGGAGTTATGCACTAAGGTGTGATAAAGAGGTGATAAGTGGAGACAGCTTCTCCAGTGATATCACTTCTCAAATGTCTATGTTATTCTATGGAGCCAATACACTAAGATTTCTCAAACTTTGGAGCTTAGTGCATAGGCTCTATAGAATGACATAGGGCAGGGGTTGTCAACCTTTCTAGTGCCGCGACCCTTTGATAAAATTTCCCAAGTTGTGGCGACCCCTAACAGTAAAATTATTTTAGTTGCTCCTTTATCGCTGTAATTTTGCTACTGTTATGAATCGAAATATAAATATCTGATGGTTTTAGGTGACCCCCGGCAAATCGTCATTCGACCCCCATAGGGGTCCCGACCCTCAGGTTGAGAACCACTGACATAGGGACTGGAGAAGTGATATCACTGGAGAAGTCATCCCTGCTTCATCACCTCTTCATCACAAGTCTAACCATTCAATATATATATTTACAGATGAATAAAACAAGGCTACTCCCATTGATGAAAGAGGTTTAATTCAAAAGTTATTACACAGCAAATCTGCATTTTTTTGTTAGCGTTTGGATGCAGTGTTTTTGATTTGCATCCATTTTATAGTGGTGCTGTTACTGTCTATGAATTGTGCCATTGAGCATAACTCACCATAGTCTACAATAGCGATGGTATTGTCTATAGATTGTGCCATTGAACAGAGCTCACCACAGTGTACAATAGTAATGGTATTGTCTATAGATTGTGCCATTGAACAGATGGCATCACCATAAAATTGAATATTAAAAAAAAAAAAACCTACACTGAATCTCTCACAAAAAATGTGTATGTAATAAATTTTGAAAGAGGTATAGCCCACCAGTGGAAGTACCCCAATTTACCAAAAAAAAGTATGTTTTGTAGTGATTTCCAGATGAATGCTCCTATCTCTTTAGCCCACTGGATGCCACATAAGTTTTTATCACTTTGCTTTGCAATACATGGGGGATATCTCTGGGATTGAAGGGGTTAGTGTACAGACTAAGGACTATATGTTCAAAGGAAAGTGGAGAAGTTCTGGGGCAAACCATTTGCTCTATAGGGGAGAAGTAAACATTAAAAAAATTCCCATGGATTTAAATGAACAGAAAAGTGTGCACCAAAACACTTCATTCTCTGAAAAAACTGTCTCAAAAAGTCTGTCAGACAGGAGTTTTAGAGATAAAAAATACAAGTTGTATCTTGTTTAGTTTACTTTTGTCAATGTGAAAAAAAATGAATGAAAATGGGTAATTCTGTTGCAAATACAGTCACCTGTATAACCCAGACCACTAACTACAGTAAACTGCAAGCACTACAGGGTAGACAAGGCTAGACTTACCCTTAGGCAGTATAGATGGCTGCCTAAGACTTTCAGTTGTGATGAGCACCTCAGCCTTGCTCAACATGCAACAGTGGATGGGCCTTGGAGCAGGGCCATGTTAGTACTGGCTGTGTGGCCTAGGGGTAACTAGGGTTTCTTGCTGAGAGGCTCCTAGAATGTAAATCCAGCCCTGATGGCAGAGCACAGAGTTGACTGCAGCCTTTTCTGTATTGATCATCATCACTGATATTCATAAATGGGAATCTTAGGGGTGAACTCATGTGGTGTTGGTGGGTGAATAAAAATTATGCAATGAGTGTCACAAAGGGGTGGGGCATAATCACAGGTGGGGCAGGGCTTAATGGGCTGTGTAATAAAGTAGGCGGGAAGTGGGCAGAACAGGGTGGGAAAGGAGGAGAAGTGGGCAGGGTTTCATAAGAAACTCCCCACAACAGAAGAATCAGCCCCAGTAATTCACTATGAAAAATAGGGTCTCTGGGGCAAATCCGGAGAGTTCTCAGGTATGCTAACTTTACCTTTTAAGTCTCAGAACCGTGCCCAATGCACTGTAAAACAATATATTGTTTTACAGTGCATTGGACACTCATCTGGAACTCATAGGGTTAAAAGATGTACTTTTACTACTGAAACATAAAAACAGAGGACCCAGTATAACCAGGTGGCTCATCTGCGGCATATATTTTTTGTTTTTGAAAAGGGGTCATGGCGGTTTGGTGAGGGCATCTCTCCAGGATCTGTGTCAGCCGGCAAGACATGGAGGAGGACAGGAATATGAAAACAGTCTGAAGAAAACAAAGGGTTGCAGATGAAAGCAAATATTTAGATACACAAAAAACTCATAAGTGGACTTAGAAATTCCCTTTCAACACCAGGGTAGATTTGTATATATAAGAATTCACCTAAATGCTACACAGCTCTTCTATACACTACTGCAACTACAGTGAAAGGAGAAAATGGATGGTAATCTCCTGCTACAAAAGCATTTGCAACAGTGTGTGGTGGGAATATTTATGACTTAACCCTTTGTATGCATTGCTACAAATGCAGGTTATAGATCAGGTGCGAGAAATTTGTGGCCCTCTATCACTTGTTGGACTTCAAGAACTAGGAATGGGCAAGCTGTGGCCCTCCAGCTGTATTTGAATTAGAACTCCAGTCATCCTCAGCAGTCATTTATAAACCAGGTATGAAAAACCCACAGACCTCCAGTTATTTTTGGACTAAAACACCCATCGTCCTCAGCTGGCCATTTATAGTCAAGAAGTGGGCAACTTGGAATCCTCTAGGTGTTGCTGGTCTAAAACACCCCGTGCTCTTAACTGGTCACCCTGTGGCCCTTCAGCTATTGCTGGTCTTTAATCCCCTATCAGACTCAGCCAGACATTTTATAAACCAGAGGTAAGCAATCTGTGACACTCCAGCTGTAGTTAAAGACAACTTCCTTTATCCTTAAAGGGATAGTAACACTTCGTTTTAACTTTTTTTTATTTTGTAGGCATTAAAAAAACATGAATAATGATATAAGTCTTATCTCTCAAACCTTTATGGTTTATGAGATATTCACAAGCAAAGTTCCCCTCCCCGCCCCTTTTTCCTAGTGTAAGCCATCTCTTCTAAGATGTGAGTCTGGTTGTATGACAGTACAGATAACAGAAGGGGACAATTTTCTTTGTATGAAAACAATGAAAGCCCTGCCCCCCTTGACAAGTTTTTCAGCTTTTTCCATTATCTTAATTGAAGATTGTCCCTCTCTGCAGTCTACCTGGGCATTTCCCTTCTTATCTGGTTGAACAGGGGGGGGATACTTTGTTTGTGAATATCTCTTAAACCATAAAGGTTTCAGAGATAAGACTTATATCATTATTCATGTTTTTTTAATGCCTACAAAATAAAATAAAGTTAAAATGAAGTATTACTATCCCTTTAACTGTCTGTATAGACAGAGGAGGGCAACCTGCAACCCTTCCGGACATCCAGCTCAAGGTTGATGGGAGATGTAGTCCAATAATTGCAGGTGTGCCCCCCCCCCCCCCCATATAGACTATTGGTCCTATATTCAAATAAAGCTTTCGTGATTTTGGGGCAACCCAACTGTACCATAGAGGACACATACACATTTCCCATATTCCCATTTGTAAACTGGTTGTAACATCTTAAGGGCCAGAGAGGTGTGCAGTGTACTCCAATGTGTTGCTTCAGAGTCCTTTCTAGCATTCAAGGAGTTAAAAGCTCCTTTAAATAGGGTGACCAGACCTCACTTTTGACTGGGGACACATATGAAAAATGCATACTGCAGGGCTGCTTTCATTTCAGTGCACTCCTGAAATGTGCCTATTTCCTATGTGACCCCGGTTAAAGGTGAGGTCTGGTCAGCCTACCTTTAAATTATTTTCAATTTGTATTTATTCCCCCATGATGCAGTTGGTTTGCTCCAGAATTAGTGCAATGTGCTTGTGACAAAAAGGTAGCGCAATCAGGAGCAACCCAACTGTTCCTTATGGGAGAAATAAAACTCCTGTTTATGCAGGACTTTTAACCTTTTCAATGCTAGATAGCTCTCCAAACACATTGTTTCACAATGTGTTGGAGAACCCTTTAGCATTCAAGGGGTTAAAAGTCCCAGTTAACCCTTTGAGTGCCATAAACGTATTCGATACATTGTGTTGCAATTCTCTGGCACTCAAAGAAGCACTGAATATTTGTATTTGTCTTCTCTGTGGTGCAGTTGGTTTGCCTCAGAATGGCTTCTTTCTGCATATGGCCCCTAATTTGTTCCCCTCCCCTTCCTGGCCTCCTACTAGGGGCTAAATGACCATTGTTGCAGCAGGTGCAAATCTCCAAGGTCCAGCCAAACTTAGAGGCTCATTTAACTGAAAATGAAAACGTATAGGGGTTTTTACTAGTGTAACATTAGTTGGGGCACCTGGGCCCTCAGTCACTAAATTCGTTACTGCCTTACACCCAAATTCCTTAAAGAAAGAACACCTCATAACTTACCCCCCTCTCCTTACTGTACTATGGCCAGAAAATCCTAATGACCCTATGAATTTTGCTGTTGTGCCTTTGTTGAAGAAATAGCATCTTAGATCAGTCTTCGATGCCCTGTCCATGGAGGCAGACATGACAGTTGCAAGCAGGACCAGAGTACACAAGCGCCACCCACTGTACATGGTAATCTTAACCCTTTAGGAATCAAAGAGTTGTGCACCACATTGCTTCACAATGTTAAACTCTTTGGGCACTTAAAGGGTTCAATAGGGTCCTGCACACTGCCTCTTCAGTTTAACCATTTTGGTCCAACACATTGTTAAACAATGCATTGGGCAACCCTTTGGCACTCAAATGTTAACCCCTTAAACACCAGAGAAGTGTGAGGATGTCAGTGGGGGTTCTGGCACTTCACAGAATTCTGGGATCACAGCACTGCTGCACGCCTCTCTGCAATCCCAGAATGCAGCTGGGGGGGGGGGAGTGCCGTGGTCCTCTAGAGCAGCCCTGGACAGCATGGTCTTAAAGGGGTTAAGAAACTGCAAGCAAATACCATGGCAACATCCACAGACATGATATCTAGCACCAACTTAAGAGGTTATCCTTTCAACAAAGGGTAAACTTCATAGGTGTCGTTAGAACTTTTGGCCACAGTAAGTTAAGTGGGGTGGGGGTGTATTATTATTATGATGTGTCAGTTCCCCTTTAACCCTTTGAGTGCCAGATGGGAATCCACTTCACAATGCTTTGGAAACCCCTCTGGCACTCAAAAGGTTAAGAATAACTATTTGCGAATACACAAAATGCCCCCTGGAAAATAAGAGGCTTTTACAGAGCAAAGTGGGTAATTTGTCCTGATGTGGAGCTTTCCCCAAGCGGAGGGGAGTGACAGGCACCCACTGCTCCATAAATTGTCTTCTTGGCAGTGACCCAAGCCCCGAACAGACACAAAAAATGATGTTTACCTCCAGGCCTTTTTTGACAAAGAATATAAAAGCAATCATCTAGATAAATGACTGCACTGCTTAAATATTACTGCTTCCTGCCAAATCTTGTAAACGAACAGAGAAGCATTTTAGGATTCGTGCTGGTAAATCTACTGTTAACACAGCAAAGCAAAATAATCATTTAGTCAGCAAGAAGAGCTCTAATATTTCAGGCAAATCTTTATGTGTCGCCGTACAATCACAGAAACATAGAGTTTGACTGCAGCAATGAGAATGGCTTGGCCCACCTAGTCAGTGGCTTTCAGATTCTAAGGGGCATATTTATTTAACCCTTTGAGCACCACAGGGCTATGCAATGCATTTCGCTATCCCTCTGGCACTCAGAGGGTTAAGAACTAGGGATGTCAATATGGTTTTAAAATTTGTATCTTTTGAAACTACAGAAAAATCTTTGCATTTAACCATTTAGGTCAATATGTTCAAGCTAAAAAGAGGAACAATTCTGGAGCAAACCAGCTATACCACAGGGAAGAAATCAAAATTCTCAGAGATTGAAATAAGTATTGAAATTAGTATTTTAACCCCTTTAATGCTTATAAGGTCTCCAGTGTTTGCTTTGTAATGCTTTGGAGACCTCTCTAGCACAGAAGGGGTTAAAATCTCCATTTAAATCAATTTTTATTTGTCCCCTGTGGTGTCCTTGGTTTATCCCAGAATTACTTCACTTGTCTTTTGAACATAGGGCTCTTAGTGCCCATTTTGCATTATACATCCATAAATCAACCCTTCGTCCTCTCACTTTGTTAACCCTTTGAGTGCCAGAGAGATGTCTACCCACAAGCACTTAAAGGGGTTATTTGTAATATACACATCTAAATGTGCAGCGATACATTTGGTTTAACCCTTTGAGTGCCAGAGGGGTGTGCAATGCGTTACGTACCCCTCTGGCACTCAAAGAGTTAAAATGATATAATACTTATGTAGGTAGTTATTTCGTAACTAGAAATAGCCACACAGAAATATTGTGTATACTAAGAAATCGTAGGCACTTATGTACAAGCTGATAAATTAACTGGCTACCGGGACATGACTTTTTGTACATTACTCATCCTATATAATAATTCGCTAGGATGTTTGTCAGAAGCTGTCATGCGCAGTAGAGACTGTGCGCGTTCAGAATTCTCTACTGCGCGTGATTGCATCTTGTGTGTGAGGCGCGTGAGTGAGGTGATGCACGACTGCATCGCGTGGAGCAGTGAGGTAGCGACCGCTTAACCCTCAAGGGTTCCAGACCTTGGCCCGTGTAAACGGGCTTTTACACTAGTTCACAATAAGTGTGCTAAAGAATTGAAAATGGCTCAGGCTAGGCACATTACACCAGAGTAACACATCCTAATAGTAACCACCTCTTTCCTTACTATGGCCTGAAAATCCTAATGGCCCCTATAAATTTTGCTTTTTGTGCATCTTCAAGCAGTCCTGGAAGTCAGGACATAAAACCTGTCCGCAAACTGTCATATCTTCCTCCACGGGTATGACATCCAGGACCATACCTCCCAAGTGTCCCTCTTTAGGAGGTACAGACCCTCTTTGAGACCCAAATCCCTCTGTCCCTCTTTTCCACCCCAGTGTCCCTCTTTTTAGGAGATCAGACTGTGTGGTGTGTATATAAGTGTATCACATTGCTTCACAACCATAAAACTCACATTAATGTTTGTTTAAATGTCATTTTATGTGTTTATAAATTAGTCTGTGTAAATAAAATACTTTTATATTGCTCTAGATCATTTATTACATTACACAAAGAGGTGTCAGTAGGTCATGAAATCACCTACAAATTCCTGGTTATGCCCCTGCCCACCAGCCACACCTCCAGTAACACACCCTAAAACAAAAGTGTCCCTCTTTGGCCATTTGAAATGTTGGGAGGTATGCAGGACTGGTTGAAGCTGTTATCTCTTGAACAAATGCAAAATTTATTGGGGGGGGGGCATTAGGATTTTTAGATATATTGTAAGGTAAGTGAAAGGTTTTATTATTTTTCTTTATTCTTATGTGTTAAAGGCATAGTAATGTTTCACAATAAAATCAGCTCCAATTAACCTTCATAGTATTTGGGCCATGGAGAGTGTTATTTCAATACTTTTAGAGTTGTAGTTTAAGAGTAATTGAATGATAAAGTATCCCCCTCCCGCCCTTTTACTAATGTAACACTGTTCACCTCAGAGCAGCAAGACACAGAAAGGGACAATCTTCAGTGAGCATAAGGAAGAGCCTGAAAAACCTGTCAAGAGGGGTTGGGTTTACTTTATGTTCACAGTAAGAAAATTCAGATTCCACATCTGAGGGGAGGTGGATTATACTAGGTAAAAGGGGCGGGAAAGGGATACTTTATCACTCAATTACACTTGAACTACAACTCTGAAAGTATTGAAATAACACTCTCCATGGCCCACATACTATGAAGATTAATTGGAGCTGCTGTTTTTGTGAAATATTACTATCCCTTTAAGTGGCAATTCATCTCTTGTTGTATAATGGGTATAATATTATTACGTTTAACCCTTTGAGTGCCAGAGAGGTATGCGTTTGATACCTCTCTGGCACTCAAAGGGTTAGCTCTTATAGAAATAAGCATTTTTGCTGTCAGCTTAATAGTATTTGACATTTTAGCCGTGAATCTGTGATGCATAATTTTATTTTGGGTTTTTTCCCTGGGGGAGCAGAGATTATGTTTGATTACTTGTGAAAGAAGTGAGAGGGAATGTAGGGAATATGATCTCTTATAAGTGCCAAAAAGGGAAAAATAAACAAGTGCGTGCTTAAAAAGTGATAAAAAGCTGAGACTATGGGCTCAATTCTATTACCAGCGCTAAAAAGAAAACAGGCATTTTTTTTAAGTCAGTTTTTGCTATCCTATTACCCGACTTGTGAAAGCAAAATCAGCGGTAATTATACTTACCGACAGTCTAAAAAAAAGCCCATAGGAAACAACTAAAAAACAACGTGCAATTAGTATCCTATTACCCACGCTCAGTATTACCGCCTGTTTTGTGGTTACATTTAAGTCAGAAATTCTGAGCCTCAGAGGTTGAGGTGTAGAAGCCATAACGACAGTTTCAAACCATCATTGTTCGAACAAAAGCAGTGTATAATACAGTATATAGCATAGAAATCCGACATAAAGTGCCCCCCTTTGACATATTAACTCCCCCTTTTAAAAGTCGACTTGCAGTGCTTTCTTCCACCATTTTAATCCGACAGATATTGTTCATAGTCGACAATTTACCCTTCCCCTTCAAAGGGTTAATTAATAAAGGGGGCAATTGTCGCCTCCATGCTAGGGGGGTGTCATGAGGGGTCATGATATCCCTCTTGAGGTCTGAAGTACTTTTTTTTATATAAATTAGATATATAATTTAAAAAAGAAAATCATTGTTACACATGAATTAAATATTTAATTATATTTTCACACAAATTACATATATAATAAAAACAAACACCTTTTTTTATACAAATACAGGTTGCCTATTAACCCTATGAGTACCAGAGGTGTAGCAAACACATTACAATACCTCTCTGGTACTCATAGGGTTAATCTTGCAATACAAACTATGAGGGCATGTCGAATATAATAGGAGAAGAAAAATGCGGGATAAAAATGGTGAAAGAAAGTCATGGGAGCACTGTAGTCGACTTTTCAAGGGGGAGGGGGGTTTAAAATGTCGGATGTACAATATTCATCGAATTAATATGGTGAAAGAAAGCACTGTAAGTCGTATTTGGAAGGGGAAGGGTTAATTGTCAACTATGAACAATATTTGTAGGATTAATGTGGTGGAAGAAAGCACTGTAAGTTGGATTTGGAAGGGGAAGGGTTAATTGTCGACTATGAACAATATTTGTCAGATTAATGTGGTGAAAGAAAGCACTGCAAGTCGATTTTTAAAAGGGGGGTTAATATGTCGAGGGGGGGCACTTTATGTCGGATTTTGTTATGTGGAGAACACATCTAACACTGAACTTGATCTTTCTGCTGTCAAATGTACGCCTGTTTCCTTGGACTTTGACATTTTGCTCGTTTTTTGTAGGCGGTAGTCGGAAAAAAGCAGACAGCGCCAGTTTTGTTACTACTCTGAAAAGTGCTTTCTACGCCAGTTTTGTATTATTGTGGTTCTGCAATAGAATACCGACGTAACACATGTTTGCAAAATTTGCGCTACTTGTTTTTCTTGTAACGCCGGTTTTAGCGCGGGTAATAGAATCGAGCCCTAGAAGAGGAAACTTTTATGTGTTTTTGGCATGTAAACAACAATGCAGCATAGGGTACATTTTTACATTGTGTGTCCTATAGTAAGTACTGAAATTGTATGACAACAAGACAGCTCCCAAGTAAATGGATAAGGCAATGGTTGAGTGACAGGAGACAGAGGGTGGTAGTCAATGGAGAATATTTCGACGAAAGGAGTGTTACTAGTGGAGTACCTCAGGGATCTGTACTGGGACCCATTCTTTTTAATATTTTTATTATTGACTAGTATGAAAGCCCGTATACACGGGCTAAAGTGCACCCAGCTGCCCCGGCTGCTGCCCCGGAGCCGGGAGCAGAGACAGGACATGAGCCTTCCGGAGAGGGACAGCGCATTCAGCGAGTCTCTACTGCTGGGAGCTCCAGACAGCTCACAGCGAAGCTCCCTGTGTGCAAAACCACACATGCACAGTAGACACACTCTACTGCGCATGTGCGGTTACGGCTCACAGTGAGCGACGCATTCTACCACTTTATGTTATATGATATTGCAAAAGGTCTTCAAGGTAAGGTATGCCTTTTTGCAGATGATACCAAGATCTGCAATAGGGTAGACATTCCAGGGGGAATAAGCCAAATGCCAAATGATTTAGGTAAATTAGAAGAATGGTCAAGAGTGTGGCAGATGCAGTTTAACGTTGATAAATGTAAAATAATGCACTTAGGACATAAAAATCCAAAGTACAGGGTACTGTACTGTCAGAGACAACAGAGGAAAGGGATCTGGGAGTAATGACTTAAAGGTAGGCAGGTAATGTAATAAAGCGGTGGGGAATGCAAGCAGGGTACTGGGGTGTATAGCTAGGGGCATTAGTAGCAGAAAAAGGGAAGTGGTAATGCCACTCTACAGAGCTCTAGTTAGACCTCACCTAGAATATGTGTACAGTACTGGAGACCCCATCTCCAGAAGGATATAGATACTCTAGAGAAAATTCAAAGAAGGGCTACTAAAATGGTGACTGGTTTACAGGAAAAGAAATCTCAGGATAGACTAAAGGATCTGAGCATGTATAGCTTGGAGGAGAGAAAAGAGAGAGGGGATATGACTGAAACATTCAAATACATGAAGGGATTCAACAAAGTGCAGGATGGAAGTGTATTTCAAAGGAGTAAAATGTTAGGACAAGAGGCCATAGTCTAAAAATAGAGGGACACAGGTTTAGATGTAATGTAAGAAAGATTTACTTCACTGAGAGGGTAGTAGATAAGTGGAATAGCCTACCAGCAGAAGTGGTAGAAGTTAATACAGTGACAGAATTTAAGCATGCATGGGATAGGCATAAGTCTGTCCTTAACATAAGAAAAGACCAAGGACCAAATAAGTGTTGAGGTTTTTACTGTAGGAAAATGGGCCGAATGGTTCTTATCTGCCGTCAAATTCTATGTTTCTATGTTTCTGACTAATGGGTAAACACTGAACATAAGTGGGAGTGAGATTTAATAACCATGAGAGTGTAGAAAATGGGAAAACATTCAGTCAAAATCATATTTGATTTGGGAAAGAGTCCACTAATTGCCTCTTAGCCTTCCTTAGGGATGGATGCCTTTACAGCTGTTATGTATAATGAAGTTTACAATTTGGTATGCATATGAAACCGGCCCACAAAAACACTGCAAAAAGGCCATTGTGCTATTAGATTATAGCAGAACTAGTTGAACAGCCCGTTACACGGGCCACAGTGCCACTGCCACCCGGTCGCGGGACAGTCACGCGCAGTACAGACTGCCCGCGTCACAGCTGATACAGAGCTGGACGCTCCTTCGGAGCGCCCAGCTCTGTATCAGCCTCGGTGCAGGCAGTCTCTACTGCGCATGACCGCAGCACGCGCATCAGTGTCTACTGTTCATGTCGCGGCGATACACACATTTTAGCAAATTATTATATAGGATGGGTTATTCAGCCAGAGAGGCCTTGCCGGGCTTGACAGTTTAGGGATGCCATTAGGGTTGCCACCCAGATGGTATTTTAGTGGCAGGCCGGTAAAAAATTGGCTTCTGTCCAATGTTAAGTCTATGGAGGGAATGCCATGGCCGGTATTTTTTTGAAGAAATGGTGGCAACCCTAGGTGCCATGCTGAGGAAAAAAGGCTTATTAGACCTCAAAAGGCTGCAATCACCACATGCTCCCAGCGTCCCAATGTGCACCCAACCTATCCCCACAGCCACGCATGGCCCTTCTTAACTGTACAATGTGTTATACACTGTCTGGGCTCCAAGGAGCTAACTGCCCAAAAAATAAACATACACTACCTCAACACCCCCAAGTAGACTAACAGGGCTCACTATTAACCCCTCCATTGCTGAATTGACTGGGAAAGTATTGCTATCAATGCGTTCTAGTTTACCTATCAAAGGAGGGAGTTAAACTTGTTAAACAATAATCAATCTTTGAAGATAAGGCCAGACTGGTATTCAGTGCATGGCAATGTGTTGCATACCTCTCTGTCATTCAAAGGGTTAAAATAAATATTGTGGGTGATAACACTGTGTTCAAAAATAAAAAAACAGCTTTTTTTGTTAAAAGAAGGGCATGCTTGTTCCCTCCTTTAGTGAATTATTTATAAAAAATGGGGTACATTCACCCCACTTTTGTATTAAATATGACCATATAACATGCATATTAATGCAGCAAAAAAAATCCTAGTAAAAATGAAAGCCAACAAATGAAATCAGTATGAAGCCAAGTAAAAGAAGAAATAGGAAAATACTGATATGGAGTCTAGCACCCCATATGAATCTTATATAATGGACAAGGAAAGGGTCAGAAACTCTTTCTCTGCCATCTCTAAGGGACTAAAAAGGAAAAATGAGGACCCCTTACTCTGCCCTTCCTAATCGGGAGGATGTGCAAAAAAATAATATTGGGTCTGGATCTCCCACATTGATTACAAAAACCTGGAAGGGATCCCCGAAACCTTTTTAAACCCCCATATTTTTTTTTGCACAGCAAAAATAATGTGGGATGACTGCAATCGTTATTAAAAAATTGATACAAAAAAATAGCTGCCATGGGAGTAGAGGGGTTGATCATGGTTTGGATGGTGGGGTTGGTTGTGGTAGGGTTTTATTTATTTATTTTTTTGATGATTAAACTTTTTGTTCTTGTTTCAGAGATGATTGCTGATATCTGGCAACAGAGGAGTTAACCTTCTGTGATTGAGAGTGTATACCTCCCAACATTTCAAATTTCCATAGTGGGACAATTGTGTTTTAGGGGGTGTGGCTGGGGGTGTTATTGGTGGGTGGGGCATTAACGAGAATTTTTAGCCTATTTCATGACCTAGTGACACCTCATTGTGTTACCTAATAAATTACTTATAACAAGACCAAAGTATTTTATTTCAGCAAACAAATTTATAAACACATATACTGATGTGAGTTTTATTGCTGCAGAGCAATGTGATACACTTATATACACACCACACAATCTGATCTCCTAAAAAGAGGGACATTAGGGTGGGAAAGAGGGACAGAGGGATTTGGGTCTAAAAGAGGGACACTTGGGTGGTATTGGGGTGGCTGGGGTTTGTGTATGTGTTTGGTTTACTTGGAGGTTAACCCATCCATTGGCAGTACAGAGATATTGCTGCAATCCAGCAATAATTTCCCCTGCCTCATCATTAGGGTTGCCACCTTTTCTTCAAAAAAATACCGGCAATGGCAATCACTCCATAGACTTAACATTGGACAGAAGCCAATTTTTTACCGGCCTGCCGGTAAAATACCGGCTGGGTGGCAACCCTACTCATCATGCCCAGGAAAGTGGCCCAAATTCTCCTACTTCCTTGAGGTTCTTAACCCCACTTTGGAGTTATTTTGGAACATTTTTCAGCAATACAAATGGAATACAACAGGTGTTTGTTGGAAAAAAAGTAACATTTTTATCATGTGATGTTAATCTTTATGTAATTTGATCAAACACCAACATTTTAAAATGTATATTGGCCTTGAAAGGTTGCATATGTCTATAAGCCTCTAGTGTGTCTGCAGAGAGCTTGTTCTAAAAGGTAAAGTGTTCAGAAGATAACCTTGTATGGCTCAGAAAAATGCAACATGCAATAGGTGTATGTACTAATACAATTCCAAGCTAAACCAGAAGCTGAGATCGATTTTCTTGTCTTACACCTGCCTAATGCCTACTTACTTACCAGGGATGGGCAATTCAGACAAATAGTAGCTGACAAAACTGGCGTGACTTTATTCCCATTTTCCTGCATATACCACTGTGATTCATTCGGGGCTTGCTGGCATTAGAGTCATATTAATGGTGAAGTTTGTGCACTGGCCTGCACTAAAGTGACCATATGTTCCTGTATAAGTGTATCAAACTCAAATATACTACCGGTCAAAAGTTTGGGGTCACTTAGAAATGTCCTTGTTTTTGAAAGAAAAACAAATCTTGTCCATTACAGCTATATAAAATACTTAATATGTTTAAAAAATATATCGTATGGTTTATCACCCTGAGTAAAACACTGCTGAAAGGTATTTTATTCAAAAGTTATTGCAGCTCAAACTAGAATCGTTTAGGTACAGTATCACAGTGGCCTGAAATTGTAGTGGCACTGTTGCTACACCATCCTATGCACAGATGTGTTCTGTTGACCATAAATCTTCATAGGATGGCTTAGCTACAGTGCCACTGTACAATTACAGGACACTGTGATACTGCACCTAAACATTTCAAGTTTGATCTGTAATAACTTTTGAATAAAACACCTTTCAGCAGTGGGAGTACCCTTGTTTTAGTCTGGGGGATAAACACTACAATATATCTTTTTTTACATTTGAAGTATTACTATCCCTTTAAAATAACATCAAATGGATCACAAATATAGTGTAGACATTGTTAATGTCCTAAATGACTATTGTAGCTGGAAATGACTGATTTTTAATGGAATAGCTACATTTGCAAATGGAACATTCTTCAACGACAGCAAAGTTTGAAGGACATAATTATTATTTAAATTTAAAACCATTATTTCTAACCTTGTCAATGTCTTGATTGTATTTCCTATTCATTTTGCAACATATTTGATGTATGTTTTCATGGAAAACAAAGTAATTTCTGAAGAGACCCCAAACTTTTGAACGGTGGTATAAGTGAGGGCCACACACTTTATTCCTTCTAAGGAGGGCTACAAGAATGATAGCCAATGTTTAGCTCGTCTCTAGAGGGGGGTAGGCATCCTTGGGCTCAAGCTTTTACAGACAATCCCCCATTATCTCCAACCAGCCAAAAGCCAGATGCCAAATACTGCATACCCCTTCCCTCTAAAATGGCGTTTGGACCAATAGGGCCACGCTGTAGATAACATAAGAAATCTTGTTGGGGCAAACAAATTTCAAAGTTATCTGCACAAAAGCTATATAACCAAAATACATTTGTATGCAGTTAAAAATCAACATTTACTGAAAGCAGTATGGTTAAAACACTCCATTGTAGCACCCACTGGATCACCACAGTGCCCAGAATCTGAGCCTTAGGCCATCTAGCATGTAGATTCACGCTTTCTCATAGTTATACCTGGGGGAGAATTATGTTATTTGTATAACGAAAAGTTATATTCAAATGAACCAATAGCTGTAGTGTATAAGAAAATATCCAGTACAATCATACCACTGTGAGTAACATCATCGTCATCTTGAAGTCCAGTCTGGAGAAAGCAGTAGTGAAATGTACATCAAGTTTAGTGATGGGAGAAAATTTTTGCTTCAAACTGAAATTTGCGAATAATGGCTTGGTGAATAATTTCCTGCTAAAAGTGCAGTTTTTCTGCTTTTATCGCCTAGCTCATTCCATTGAAATCATTGAGAGCATTGAATTTACACACAGCACACAGCAAATATTATTTTATTTCCCAGAGGCATAATATAAAAGGGATATGAGGGTGCCTGTGTTGGTGGAGTGTGGGGAAAGAAGCAGTTGAACAGAGAATATTTTTTGGAGGGTTTGTTTACTGAGATTTGGGGGCAGTTAATAAAAAATAAATCCCAAATACAATTAAAAAACCCAATAAGACATGGTATAAAAGGGGTCTGAGGAGGGTGCCTGTATCAATGGGTGGAGTCTAGGGAAAGAATAAGTTGAACAGGGAATTTGTTTTAGGGGGTTTGTTGACTGGTATTGAGGGACAGATAATAAAAAAATAAATAAATAAATAAAATAAGAAATTTGCCTGTAACGTCATAGAGACCGAGACCCACAGATGTAAGCTACCACTGAGGTAGACTGATACTTGACATGACAGCATTTTGTAGAGGATAATTTGTAAGATTTATTGTTAGAGGCCCAAGCCCTAAGGAAACATTGAGTTGTAGGACATGGACTTGTTTGGCACAAGCCCTAAGGAAACACTGATTTGTAGGACGTAGACTTGTTTGGCACAAGCCCTAAGGAAACATTGATTTGTAGGACTTAGGCTTGATAGAAACAGACCCCCAAAATTGTTTATTTCTTTTGTAGGACTATGTTTTTTTTTGTTTTTTTTTATTTTTTTAAAGCCCAAGCCCTGAGAAAAAAATGCCCTACTGGCCTAGTACCAGTAGGTCATGTCATGTTGGCCAATGGCCGATGGCCATTGTCAAAATGCCCTGATGTTGCGACTGCTGTTCTTGTTGCTTCTACTGAGTTGTTTAAGCAGCAGGATGATTAGGCAGCCCAAAGGGAATGGGATCAACAACAGCAGTAACATGGATGATGAAGGTTCTACTTGCCACAGCTTGCTCCAGTGATGCGCCTGAGGCAGTAGCAGCAAAATAACTTGCCCCCAGTATATGTGGAGAAAAGAAGAAGTTGGCCAATAATTCTTCTCCATCTGCCCCTCCTCCAAAATCATGGGTGTGTTGTTACTAGAATAGAAATATTTCCCTTGAGAGCAGGAACTGTGCCTCTCATCAGAAACTGCAATGTGCACAGTGTGTGTGGTAAATAACACCTGGCACAACTTTATCCAAACACCATGACATCAGAAACCAAGTACTGATGCTGTCACTATACCCCTTGTCCACACCCCGCTAAGGACATATGACAACTTGCTGACAGTTTAATAGTAATGATGAACCCTCCCTGCCACCAGCTTAGCATATTCTGTGGGATGGAATCTCCTCAGATGCCGCTTGATGCCCTGCTTGTGATTCTCCTCCACCACACTGCCATGTGTGGTCAGTGCACCACACGAACTGCCACATCCTAACATCTACAGAGAGGCTATCATTTGATGGGGGAGGTAATGCTGAACGAGGTGGATTGGCAGAAGATGTAGTTGCCCTAGAGAGAGAAGTTGATGGTGAGCCAGTTTTGCTCATCATGGAACTTCCAGCCTCTGCCTGGGTTTCTCTATTCTCCCTCCTCTTTGATCTCTGCCTTGCCTGTTGTTGCCTTTCTGAAGATTCAGTGGGTACAGCAACAGCAGTGCTTGATTTCTGTGGTAAGTGTTTGGCTTTAACATGTTTGGCAAAAATGTCATGGTGTCTTTTTTCATGTTTGTTAATAGGGCAGTTGTGCCAAGGTGTGTTCCCTCCTTTCCTCTTCTCACTGACTTGTCACAAATTGTGCACAGTGCCGTTGGTGATGACTGCACTGTGCCTGCCCCAAGAGAAAAATAGTCCCACACCCATGATTTCAGGGGGTAGGGAACAGGTGGAGAAGAATGGCCCATTTCTTCTTCTCATTCACATTCTCCTTCACTGGCTGGGGCACAGGATGATGTTGCTGTTGCTGTTATTGCCTCAGAACAAGCACTGCAACTAGAACCAGGAGTATTGCTGTTGCTGACAAGTGGAACCTGTCCTAGTCCCGCATCACTTGTTGACACCATTCCCACTGTGTCCACAGTGGTCTGTGGCACACTAGCCTGCTCCGCAGCATCCTGCTGCCCTTACAACTCAGCAGCAGCAGGAATTAGAGCAAACTCTGAAAATTCCAAAAGCTCACTGATAGTGGTGGTGGTGATGCCCATCCTCATCCCTGTCTCCTATTCCTTCTCAGTTTGGGCTAAAAAGGCCATCAATGTCTTTTCCACCCCAGTTTCATCATCATCATCATCATCACCACCACTAGTCCCTCCATGCTGCTGCTGCTGCTGCTCTGTTACAGACATCTCACTGCTGGTTGGAGGAGGTGACAAGAAATGTGACAGAGGGTCCCCTAATGTCACACTTGCCATTTCTTGTTGATCTGAAGAACGCAGACTGCCAACTGGCAGCAGGCACAGGCAATATGTGCTCCTGGTGGTGGTGGTATTATTACAATGGTAACAATTTTGCTTTCTTCAGGATCATGTTCCACATGGACAATGACTTGGGAGGGAAGGGGACTCCCAGGTACAGGGGAATGGTGTGGGCTCCCTCGACCGTTAGTATGGGAGCTCTCAATTGCATCTCTTACCACTCTCCTAACACTAGTCCCACCGGCTGCTTCATCATCATTGTTACTACTACTACTAACACCAACCGCATTAATTTCAGACCCTGAGTCTTCCTCCTCACAGTCACTATTAATATGTTGATTACTCCCCTCCTTCACTCCTAATGCTAACAAGCTGCTGGACCTTCTTAGTAGTAGTACTAGCACTGGTGGGACTGCTTGGGGATGGTAAGTGTGACTTAGGGTCTCTTTCTCTCAATACAAACGGCAGCACAGATATCTTTCTGAGGTTGTATTGTATCACTCACCCGGCTCTGTTGTCATACCTCCGGTGCAATCCAGAGAGATGGCCACTCTCTAACACTATAGCAAACGGAAAGGACGCACTCACAGAAGATGTAGACTTGAATAAAACCAATTCTTTATTTCGCTACAAGCACAGACAGCAAACAATAGAGAACATAAACCCTATGTCTCACGCGTTTCGTACTAAACGTACTTAATCATATGATTAAGTACGTTTAGTACGAAACGCGTGAGACATAGGGTTTATGTTCTCTATTGTTTGCTGTCTGTGCTTGTAGCGAAATAAAGAATTGGTTTTATTCAAGTCTACATCTTCTGTGAGTGCGTCCTTTCCGTTTGCTTTAGGGTCTCTTTCTGTCACACTTGACATCATCTTCTCCTCCCCCCCCCTCCTGCGTATTACAAGACACACTGGCAGAAGCTTCAGCACTGGTGGAAGTAGGTTAAGCACTGGCAGCAGACACAGCACTGGTGGCAGCAGGGATAGTACTGGCAGCTGGCACAGTACTGGTGACAGCAGGGGCAGTACGTCTGACAGCAGGCACAGTACATCTTACTGCAGGTGCAGCAGGTCTGGCAACAGGCACAGCACATCTTACTGCAGGTGCAGCATGTCTGGCAGCAGGCACAGGCATCTGACCTGTCCTGCTCTCACTAATACCCTTTTCTTCCTTCCTTGACATTAATTTTCCCAAGATCCGTAGGGTGATTTAAGGGGACTGGCCAGCATTGCTTCTGTAGTACTCACTTCCTCCTCAGACTCAGACTCAGTGGACACATAAGCTTCTTTCCAGTTCCTCCTTTAATTACTTTTAAGCTTTCTTATAGTGATAGCAGCCATTATGAGACTCTCCTGTCTCAGGTTTGCAAAATGATCACAGCAGAATAGCACAGCACGTCTACCTCACTCTGTAGCTGCTTCTATTGCGTTCCACTTCCTCGAATACATCACGTTTTTATAGCGAAAAGGTGAAAAACACGTAAATCAATGGGAAGAAACTTTATAGCCATTGAAAAAATGGCGAAGAATTTTGGCCAATGGATGAAAAATGCAAAGATTTTAATTGCTGTTTTTGAAGTGGATTTTCCCGCAAAAAAGAGGACAACAATGTGGTTTTTGCAGATTTTGTCTCGGGAACACACGGGACCTTTTACCCACCTCTAGTCAGGATCAGCTGATGGGTTCTACCTAGGTCCCACTAAGTTCTTCTCCAATGCTGGTCATATGCTGATATTTTGAGGCAAATAATTATCTATTTTTTTACAGCATCCATTACCTAATGATTTGTGAGGACCACGCTCAGACAATTTCTACTTTATTTTTTCACTTGTTCTTTTGATTAACTCATAAAAGCTTAAAATTGTAGGTTTATTACCACTTGCACAGCAAGAGCTGTGACATGTTCTTTATTTGGTTCTGAGCTGTTTTGTTCATTACTCAACAATTTTTGTAGACCACGCTGAGACAATTTCTGCATTATTTCTTTATTTGTTTTCCTTATAACTTGCACAGCCGTAGCTGTGCTTGTTTATAATGAGCTTAAACTGCACGTTCATTATGAAATGATTATTGAGGATACTGTATAGAAACTTCTTGCCCTAATTATTGAATTAAAATCCAATGATATTATACTTGTTGGCATTCTATTGTGCAGTCCCTTACCAAATTATTTTTTGCAAATGCACTTATACTGTTTCTTTATACACATATGCAGGATTCAAGATAGGGACAAGGTACTGTTGCTTTCACTCCTCAGTTACAGTTTAACTTAAAGGGATTGTAATACTTCGTTTTAACTTTATTTTATTTTGTAGGCATTAAAAACATGAAGAATGATATAAGTCTTATCTCTCAAACCTTTATGGTTTATGAGATATTCACAGGCAAAGTTTCCCCCTCCCGCCCCTTTTACCTAGTGTAAGCAGTCTCTTCTCAGATGTGGAATGCAGTCTATAGACCAGACAGATAACAGAAGGGGACACTCTTATTCCTATGACAACAATGAAATCCCTGCCCCCCTTGACAAGCTTTTCAGGTTTTTCCCTTATCTTAATTGAAGATTGTACCTCTCTGCAGTCTACCTGGGCACCTCCTATCTGCTGTGGCTGAACAGTGTGACATCAGTAAAAGGGGTGGGAGCGGGATACTTTGTCATTGAATTACTCTACAACTACAACTCTAACAGAATTTAAATAACACTCTCCAAAGTCCAAATACTATGATGATTAATTAGAGCTGCTTTTATTATGAAACATTACTATTCCTTTAATGTCTCTAATCTCATTGTGTCAGCAGCCCTGTCCAATTATCATGATTTCAAAAAAACACACTACTCTTAAAGTCACAAGGGCTGACCCATAGGAAATATACAGTAATGTGCAAAAGTTTTAGGCAGGTGTGAAAAATACTTTCAAATATAGACATGTTAAGGGAAAGTCTGCACATTGGATCCCGACCTTTACAAATAAATAACCTGTGACTTACTATAAATAATAATAAACAGTGGGGATATAGTAATATGTTTTTGGCCCAAAGCACAATACACTTGCCTGTCCCATCAAGGCACCCAAGATTTAGGCAAATCTCTATCTGCCTGAAATCTGTGAACATGTGTTTAGTATAATGCAATAAAAAAGTAGTGATACCACCTTACCCCCTACTGTGAAAAAACCCTTGTGTGGGAAATAAGGGATGTATTTATACCTTTCCTAATTCAGGAGTGATTTACGTACAGTGTTCCATATCCAGGCAGTGCATCAAGTAATAGAGCAGCATAATAAATACAACCATTCACTATTCATAGCCTTCATTGACTATGAAAAGGCCTTTGACTCAGTGAAAAGCAATCAATAATTGATGCCCTGGTCAACCAAGGAATAGAGAGATCTTGCATTAATATCCTCCAATCAATATATGAAAATGCAACTGCATCACTACAGGTCAACAATGATAAAGTCCAAACCAACATAAAAAAGGGCATCTGACAAGGAGACACAAGCTACCCAAAAATAATTTTTTGTTATTTAGGACAACATTTTCTTAAAGTAAATTGGGACAAAAAAAGGATTTAAGATCAATGGAGACTACCTACATCACTTACTTTTTGCAAACAATGTCATACTCTTTGTCAGTAGTCCTGAAGAACTGCAAGAATGCATTGAAGAACTATAAAAGGAAAGCAAAAATGATCATCTGAAGATGAATATTCAGAAAAACAAGAGTCACATTTAACAAATTTAACATACCAAGGAAAATCACAGTAGGTGGCCATGAACTAGAAAAAGTTGACAAGTATGTTTATTTTGGACCGGAAATGTCAACAGATGGAAACACCATGATGAAAATTAGGATGGCAAACATTTGGAAAACTTAGTGATACTGTCTTAAGACAAATTTACTACTCTGCCTCAAGCTAAAGGTTTCCCAGTTCTTATGTATGGCTGCGAAACATGGATACAATACCAAAACAAAACAAAAAAACAAAAACTTAAGGCTATGCAGAGAAGTATGGAGCTGGAAATTCTAAACATAACAAAAAGAGACCAAAAAGCATTTGCATGGATTTTGTCAGCAAACAAAGGTCTATAACATCATTGAAAGTGTAAAGTGGACAAGCCACACAGCAAGAAAACCTTATGGTAGATGGGCCAAACAGATTTTGGAGTGGATCCCACTTGACACTAAATGCCTAAGAAGAAGAAGAAGACAAAAGAAAAGATGGGTAGAAGAAATTACCAAATTTATTGCTACACAGTAGCAACAAAAAGCACAGGACCGAAGTTGTTGGAAACATGGTAAGTAATCTTTCATCCTGCAGTAGATCAACAATGGCTGCTGCTGCTATATATATATATATATATATATATATATATATAGAGAGAGAGAGAGAGAGAGAGAGTTAAGGTTGTGGCCATATTAGTCCAGTGATGTAGATGTAAACACAGCTTTGAATCCATGTATTAACTGTATTAACTGTTTTAACTGTGAATTCTGTGTCCTTGTGCTCAGAAATGTTTTAGACTTGAGAAAGGGAGTTTATCCCAAAAGCTTGTCAATCCATAATTCTGTTAGTCCAATAAAAAAGGTATTACAAAAACTCAACAACAAATACAACAAAAAAACGAGTGGAAGAATTGTATTCAAAATTTTATAAGGAGAAGGAGAACAACTGAGGCTGAAGCTGTGCCAGAAGTTTTGGTAGAAGAAGAATCTTCAATAAAATCAATGAAAAATGGCAAAGCAGCTGATCCTGGTGAGGTTACTATTGAAATGATGAAAGCCGGAGGTCAACCCTTATTCAAAGTGCTACCGACAAGTTACTGGCAGAGGTTCAATTGAACCGAAGAAAATGAACCATCATCCAGGATCCCGAATGGAGACAGGCTGGTGTTCTCCGTAGGCTGCATTGTCAGACTGTGTATAAACACTGATCTGACCACTAGGATTTGTGAGTATCCTATATTATCAATTGTCTCTAACACTTATCATTTAGAGATATGCTACTGGGCTCTCTCTTGTTTTTCTGTTTTTGGTTTTATCCACTCAGTACTAAACCCCCAAGAAGAAGACCATAGACAAGTTGGCTAGATGAAATTACCACCTTTGTTAGTACACAGTGACAACAAAAGGCACAGGACCAAAGATGTTGGAGGCTTGCTGAGGAGGCCTTCATCCTGCAATGGATCACCAGCGGCTGAAGATGATAATATGGGATTAAACTGAGAAAAATATAATTAGCAGATCGATGTTTCGGTTACATTAACACAACCTTCCTCAAGATCATGAGGATCCTTAGAGTGCCTTCTTTCTTTGAGTTGTTATATATAACCAGTAACCAGTGAAACACTGTAATATACCTAAGCATCCTGCATTAAAGGGGAGGACTGCCCACTTTATCTTAAACATACATTTTAATTGGTGATTCAGATGTTGCAGCTCAATGTTATGTATTAATGATGATAATTGTTAGTATGTCAAATTAACATTCTGTTTCTGCAATCACAGTGTACAGACACCATTTATACACAGTATATTTGAACCCCTTTGGATGCTAGAGCCATTTCCAATGATTTAAGAATGAATCACTTACGGCTTAAGGAATCACATTTACATAAATAATTAAAAATATAAATACATATTTTACAGTTTTAAATATAAAATATAATCCTAAATGTGTGTTTCAAGCATGTATAAACTGTTCAATTAATGGAGAATTTAGTTAATTTTTTGTGTAGTTTGTAGTCATATATAAGAGTGAAAATCAATAAATCAATGTACTATTAGTGCCCATTGCGGTTGTGTTTAGAAAGTCGGTTATTTTATATTAGCCCATTTACAAACCATCCTGGAAAATCATAACAAGATGGCTATGGTTCTTGGAACTCTGCAAAAGACAGGATTGGCTGCTCCCTCTGTGCATACGTAAGGCTACATAATTAGGCCTCATAGAAAAACTAATATTTGTTTTACAGATGCCAGCTTGGAGTGCAGGGTATTTACGTACATATAATCCCAGTTCGGTTTTAGACGTTAGTGTTAATTTAAGGGTTTCTTGAGAACTGATTGGCCACTTATGGAGCAATCAGGTGCACAGTGCCTAGAATCTAAGTTCTTGAAAGCTTCAAGGTTAATATTATAAAGATGTAAGAGTCAACTCTTTTTGAAAGCTACCAGATATGAAAACAACTGTGCCTCTGATTTACTCACCTGTGCTCACAACCTCAGGTCTTGGCCTATTAGTGTAGGCTGACCAGGCCTCATCTTTAACCAGGGACAAATTTGAAATCTGCATACTGCATTTTGTCTTTGATTTTAGGGCAGTCTTTAATTATGCATATTTGCTAGGTCTTGCTGGTTATAGGTACCTGAGGACTAGGGCTAAGAACCGCTCTACAAAAAAAAAAAAAAAAGGCATTGAGAGGTGCAAATATTGCATTTCATATATTTTATTATCAAGGCAAAGGAATTATACATATATATCTGTGAATGTTATAAAATAGTATTTCATTTAAAGGGATAGTAATACTTAAAATGTAAAAAAAATATGCTGTAGGGTTTATCCCCCTGAGTAAAACAAGAGTACTCCCACTGCTGAAAGGTGTTTCATTCAAAAGTTATTAATTTTCAAAGTTGAGTTTTTTAGGTGCAATATCACAGTGGCATGAAATTGTACAGTGGCGCTGTTGCTACGCGATCCTATGGACAGCTCTGGTCAGTTGATCCTAAATCTCCATAGGATGGTGTAGCAACAGCGTCACTGTACAATTTCAGGCCACTGTGATATTGCACCTGAAAAATTCAACTTTGAAATTTAATAACTTTTGAATGAAACACCTTTCAGCAGTGGGAGTACTCTTGTTTTACTCAGGGGGATAAACCCTACAACATATTTTTTTTTACATTTTAAGTATTACTATCCCTTTAACAGCTTGCTTTCTCAAACTTTTTCGTATGCTGACAGACTTTAGTGTCAAATGAAATCCAAATGAAACCCTCACAATCAAAGCCCTTAAACCACTGGATGCTTAATAGAGAAGCTTCCAACACCTTGCATCTCAATGTATTGTGACCTTTCTAGTACCCTTGGGATTAACATAGTAATAATATCCAATGTGTTAGAAGATTCATTGGTACCTGTAATTTAACACTACATTAGTATGCTCCATTTATCAGGTAACAGTTACCAGGTAATTGTATCTGATATTTTTCCATTCGAGCTGGAAAAGTTATAGTTCTTCTAACAAGGTGAATTGCACCATATAAGATGTTTTAGTCTTCCTCTTATCTATGCCTGGGAACCCAGATTTGACCCAGAGACTCAATTTTTTAGAGTTAATTACTGAGTCACCGGGGACAGAGAATGATTTTCCGTCAAAGGTGAGCTTCTTGCAAAACTCTATCCACTTCTCCTCCTTTCCCCCTTGTTCTACCCACTTTATGACACCAGGATGATAAGACCCACCCACCCGATTAAACCCCACAACTTTATGGCACTAATAGCG
This sequence comes from Rhinophrynus dorsalis, assembly GCA_037306005.1. Classification (NCBI taxonomy): domain Eukaryota; kingdom Metazoa; phylum Chordata; class Amphibia; order Anura; family Rhinophrynidae; genus Rhinophrynus; species Rhinophrynus dorsalis. Next base: position 498,611,880 of record CM074718.1, on the reverse strand, counting down.
TCAATTCCATCCCTCCCTGGTCGTAGCACATGAGCCCTCTCTGGAGGCTCAAGTTCCCAGGGCATACTAGTAGCCCCAGAACCATGCATATACTGTGGATGATTTATTAAAAGAGAACTAACACCTCCTACTGATAAAACTCCACTTACCTTACAATGGCCAGAAAATTAAAATGGCCCCTCTGATATTTTGCAGTTTGTTCAAGAGATAACATCTTCGATCAGTCCTAGGGGTCCTATCCATGAAGGTGACATGACAGTTGCTGGCAGTTTTTTCAACCTGAAGTAAGCAGAGTGCATACGCCTACATACCGCTTTAATTACCAGAGAGATCGCAATGCATTGAGAAGCAATGTGTTACACGCCCCTCTGGTTCTAAAGGGTCAAGATTTCCATGTGCAGTGAGCAGAGTCTGTGTCCTGTGGTCCTGCCAGCAAATGTCATGTCCACCTCCATGGGAATGATAAGCCTCTTGAACTAAGGAGCAAGGGAACAGTCTTAAAGGCCATTAAGATTTTCTGGCCGTTGTAAGGAAAGTGAGGGATGGTTATTAGGAGGTATTAGTGCTCCTTTTACAACAAATGGAGCAACTCTGGAGTAAACCAACTGTTTTCATTATAAAGTGAAAAATTAAAAGAAGAATTCAAAATTAATTTGACTTAAATTGTTAATTTAACCCTTTGCGTGTCAGAGGGGTGTGCAACACATGGCTTTGCAATGCATTGCACACCCCTTTGCCATTCAAAGGATTAATCCCTTGAATGCTAGAGGTCTCCAATGTATTTCAAAGCAACACATTGACAACCTCTAGCATTTAAGTGGTTAAAAGCACCATCTAAATACATGGGAATTCATGTAGTTTGTGTATATGTCCCCTTTAGCTCAGTTGGTTTGGTCCAGAAGTGAAACAATTCTGTCGCCCCAGCCTTTTCCCACTGTCCATCATTACAGAATATACTTCTTAGGGGAACCTCAGCTTGATAACCACTGCTTTGATAGTGTCCCATTGTATGAATAAAATAAGGTCAATTAATAAATAATGAATTGCTAATCAAACCTGCATATAATGATAACATGGACTTTAATACCATGCATATAATATTAATGAATTAATAGTGGTTTTATAATACCATACATATGACACCAGAACTGGCTGCCAGCTCTCCATGTGATTCACTCTAGTGATAACCTATTGTGCATATAAATAATAAGGTGCTAAAAGACATGAGCTGTAGAGGCTACACTGAAAGCTTTGCCCTGTTTGAATGGCAGGAAATGTGCAAGTGTATGAGATTATAGGGCCCATTATTAACACTCCAGAAAATTATATTGTGGTTTCCGTTTTATCTGTTTACTCTCCTGGCTGATAAAGTGTGAACTTTTTTGCCCCCATTCATTTACTTGCCTCAGCACTGGCATTCAGGCGACTGTGAGTTGGATTGTGAGGCCGCCACAGGAGGTGAAAACGTTAGTTTTGGCATATCTCTCACAGGAAGTGAGTATTGTATTGTTCACACTGGAATTGGGCCATTCAAAGCTGAATTTACACGAAGGGCCTTAACCACAAATGAAAAAAAGGTGCAATTCTGGAGCAAACCAGCTACACTATAGGGAGAAACAAATTGTTCCATTGATTTAAATGGGGCTGTTTTAATAATATAGATTTTATTGAAGTTTAGTAACAACAGATTAGGTATGGATATTTACATACAAATATGTGAACAATAGAATAACATTCATACATGGAACATTAATATGACAAACAGATTTTGTAGCCATCCTGACCAGTTAGCAAAGGCTCTCAGATGTGGAATCTGGTTGTAAGACCAGACAGATAACAGAAGGGGACAATCTTCTTCCTATGAGAACAATGAAGGCCCTGCCCCTTGACAAGTTTTTCAGGTTTTCCCTTATCTTAATTGAAGATTGTCCCTCTCTGCAGTCTACCAGGACACCTCCCTTCTGATCTGGCTGAGCAGTGTTACATCAGTAAATGGGGTGGGAGGGGGATACTTTGTCATTGAATTATTCTTGAACTACAACTCTGACAGAATTGAAATAACACTCTCCAAGGTCCAAATACTACGATGATTAATTAGAGCTGCTTTTATTAGGAAACATTACTATCCCTTTAAGGTACCATTTCCTACTTCAAGTCCATAGCTTGTCGGTGTTTGGACCATTGATGCCCTATCAACTTAAACTTCTCTGACTTGTCATTTGAGGTTGTACTAACCATTCCAGCTGAGCAAAGATTTACATACATCAAAGAGAAGTGAATAACTGAGCTGTAGCAGTGTCTCAAAGTGTCTCGAGACTTTGACACCCAAGTAGTTCAGGTGTTGTATGTGCCATGTAAACTTGAAGCCCAATGGTAGGAGGCATATATTCTTGACTGAAAACCAGTGCATCTGATTTATGTTTATTTACCCTTATCAACGTAATTGTGTAAAGTCTGTCCAGTAGTTTGAGAAAGTTGGGTACGGAAATACAAGGAAATCATCCACATATAGACTGATATTGTCCTCCTTTAAAGGAAAGGCTATATTGTAAATATGTGCATTCTACTATATATCAGTATGGAAAGAAGCTTGATGGCCAGAATGTAAGGTAACGCTGAAAAGGGGCAGCCTTGCCTTGTACCCTTTTTAATGTCTAGCTTCAGAACTATGTTAGCTTGAGCAGACAACTATGTCCATATGATATTATTTAGCATAGTCTAAGTATTGTGGGAAACCTCTCTCTTATGGGTCTTCTAACCTTTTGTATACTGGAAAGGTCTCTATAGCATTCAAAGGGTTAAAAGTACAAATTTGTGCAGGTTTGGAAATGTTTATGTCTCCCTGATGGTGCAATTAGTTTGCTGCAGAATTGCACCTCTTTTTCGCATGGAATATTGCCTTTAGGGCTTTATGCACAAAACAAAAGCAGAGTAGTTCTGTGGTGAACCAACTGCACCATAGAAGACATATAAATATTCCTAAAATTCCCAGTGCTTTAATTGCCAAAACTGATAATTTTGAGAACAGTCAGGGTTTTTCTTTCTGTTTAAAAGAGATTTTTGAGAAGCATCTCTTTAGAGCCTTTATATATCAGATTCACCTGATTGGGCTCTCCATTCTAATGGACTCACCACCACTGGACTCCTGTTATCTGAAATGACACAGTTTGTGGACTTACCAGGTATCCTGTACACAGCTGAGAACAAAGAACCTAATATGTTCACTAACCAAGGACCAATTAGAGGTTCTCAGTGAAGGTACACACCATAGAAATGTGTAGTGAGCATCTTTTTCTTACATATATGCATCGACTGTATATGCATTCTGTGAACCTATCAAGTAAGACACCTGGTAAATAAAATTAACATCTCTGGGAACTTTTTGGATCTGCCCCGGAGACTTTGGTTTTTAACCCTTTCAGTGCCAGAAGGTAAGCAATGGGGAAAGAGATTGATTCTCCAGCAGTGGCGAGTTTCACCTGAAACTCTGCCCACTACTCCGCCCTCTCTCCCTGCTCCTCCCACTTCTCTTCATTCCCACCCTTTTCTAAATTGGGCTTTTAATCCCTGGAAGGCTAGAGAAATCTCCAGATCTCTCTAGCATTCAGGGGATATAATCCCAATTTAAATCTAAGGGAATTAGCAGGCATTTTGTTTAAACATTATGGTGCACTTAGTTGCCTCTGTAACTTGATAAAGTCCATATTATATAAAAGCCAGGTATCTGCACACTCCCCTCAGATGTCTCCCTCGCTTTCAGGCAGGAGGAGACAGAAAGGACTGGGAGAGGTGAGAGAGGCAAAGTGCAGAGTCAGAGGCAAAAGGAGAGTGGGGGAGAGAAGCAAAATGGGGGAAGAGATCAAAGAGAGGAGAGGACAAAAACAGGGGGAGAGAAGGTGTGGAGGGAGAGAGAGGAAGGGGAAAATGAGGGGGCAGAAAGAGAGGAGCAGTAGGAGAGTAGAAGGGAGAGAGGGTTAAAAAAGAAAACTGGGTGGGGGGAGAATGGGAAAATTGGGGGAAGAAAGGGCAAATGGGAGTATGGACAAAAAAGTAAATGGACAAGTAGGGAAACAACAAGAGGGGAAAAGAGGCAAGAGGAGACATGTAATAAAGAGAATGGAAGCTGGAGAGAGGAGTAATGTGGAAAGGGTGCAATGGGAGAGAGAGAGATGGAGGAGCAAAAGGGGGGAGTATATCACACATTAGAATGACAGAAGCATGTGTAACACATTGCTTTGCAGTTTGTTGTACAACCCCCCATCTATCTATACGTATAATGGGGGTTAAGGTATGCAAGTTTCCTCACTGCCTCCTCTGCTAGTTTCGGGTGCCCTTAATGCACTCGGACATACAGGTTAGAGATCCTGGAGCTGCTCCATTCCTTATATTGCAAGGGAGACGGCATGTTGTACACCACTACCAACAGCAAATAATTACAAGAAGGTTGTAGAAAATACATGGCCCATCAGTTAATCCCAGAGTGGGCCAATTGGATCATCAGTGGTCATCCTTTAACACAGGGCCTCCTCCACACCATGGAGGCTGCAGGAGTTTCCACTGTGCCATGCAGTAAATACATGATGGCACACACAAAAACTTTGTGTGCCTCAAAGGCTCCCACGGATAACACGTTGGAGACCATGATGTCAGCTAAAAGACCAGTAGATACATAGTTTAGGCAATATTATTTATTTTACTTCTGCATAGCAAGCTCTCTGAGTGGAGTACATGTGCTAATGTATCCTAATGAAGTGCAGTACTGTGCTTAATTAGCAAAAGAAATTGTACTGAAAGAGACATTGACTTTTTTTTTTTATAAATTAATCTCCTAATCTATGTATCTTTCGGATAAAATAGGCAGTTTTGAATGACGTATTCAAACGCACTAACTTAAATTCAAGGTAAATGATCCACTTTAAATTTTAACCCCTTCAATTCTATAGAGCTCTGCAGTGCATCATGTTGTCCTCCGTCATATTTCCTAGTCTTTGCAGGAAACCTTGTACTAACTGTTGAAAGATATCTGAATCCAAAATTGTCTCTTGTCAAGATGTTGCTGTGGCTGTGTCTATAGAACAGGATGTGCATGGATTTAGCATTCTGCCGGCCTCCTAAAAGATGTCTATTATAAAATCCCTGTGGCAGTATGATTAATGAGTGCCTAACAGAAACACACACAAACCGCTACCACATACATAAATAATGGCTATATATTTTTTTTACAATTTAGCATATCAGTCTATAGAATGATAATTCTATCCATACATTTTTGATAATATGGATTGTGTATAGTGTTGAGCGAGCATGCTCGGCCGATGCTCGGATCGGCTCGAGCATCGCTCTGCTCGGCACATGGCGGTACTCGTACGAGTACCGCATGTGCTCGCCCGCCATGTTCGGGTCTCCTCCCCGCACGTTTTGCGGCTGCTGCGCAGCCAATAAACGTGCAGGGAGGCTCTGACATCGGTGTAATGCCAGCAGCCATGTTGGCTGCTGGCATTACACTGATTGGCTGGCCAGAACCCGTGGTCGGGTGCTGTATAGCACCTGACCAGCGAGTTCGGCTCAGTCTGAGCCAGGGAGAGCTGAGGATAGGAAGGGAAAGGCAGTGTAGGGAGGAAAAAAACAAAAATTGTGAAAAAAAAGAACCAAAAGTCCTTTTTAGGACTACTGTGTGTGGGGGCAGCAGGTTATTTTGTGTGGGGGGAAAAAAACAAAAAAAAAAAAAAAAAAAAATATTCTGTTTAGTGTGAAAAGTTGCAGATTAGAGCACATTCTGTTTAGTGTGCACAGTTGCAGATTAGAGCACATTCTGTTTAGTGTGCAAAGTTGCAGATTAGAGCACATTCTGTTTAGTGTGCAAAGTTGCAGATTAGAGCACATTCTGTTTAGTGTGCAAAGTTGCAGATTAGAGCACATTCTGTTAAGTCTTCAAACTAAAATATCAAAGTCACATATTCCATTCAGTGTGCGTCGCCGCAGTTTAGCAGCACATTCTGTGTACTGTGCAGAGTTGCAGAATAGGAAGAAATACTGTTAAGTCTTCAAACTAAAATATCAAAGTCACATATTCCATTCAGTGTGCTTCGCCGCAGTTTAGCAGCACATTCTGTGTACTGTGCAGAGTTGCAGAATAGGAAGAAATACTGTTAAGTCTTCAAACTAAAATATCAAAGTCACATATTCCATTCAGTGTGCTTCGCCGCAGTTTAGCAGCACATTCTGTGTAGTGTGCAGAGTTGCAGAATAGTAAGAAATACTGTTAAGTTTTCAAACTCAAATATTAAAGTCACATATTCCATTCAGTGTGTGTCACCGCCGTTTAGCAGCCTATTCTGTGTACTCTGCAGAGTTGCAGAATAGTAAGAAATACTGTTAAGTTTTCAAACTCAAATATTAAAGTCACATATTCCATTCAGTGTGTTTCACCGCCGTTTAGCAGCCTATTCTGTGTACTCTGCACAGTTGCAGAATAGGAAGAAATACTGTTAAGTTTTCAAACTCAAATATTAAAGTCACATATTCCATTCAGTGTGTGTCACCGCCGTTTAGCAGCCTATTCTGTGTACTCTGCACAGTTGCAGAATAGTAAGAAATACTGTTAAGTTTTCAAACTCAAATATTAAAGTCACATATTCCATTCAGTGTGTTTCACCGCCGTTTAGCAGCCTAATCTGTGTACTCTGCAGAGTTGCAGAATAGTAAGAAATACTGTTAAGTTTTCAAACTCAAATATTAAAGTCACATATTCCATTCAGTGTGTTTCACCGCCGTTTAGCAGCCTATTCTGTGTACTCTGCAGAGTTGCAGAATAGTAAGAAATACTGTTAAGTTTTCAAACTCAAATATTAAAGTCACATATTCCATTCAGTGTGTTTCACCGCCGTTTAGCAGCCTATTCTGTGTACTCTGCACAGTTGCAGAATAGGAAGAAATACTGTTAAGTTTTCAAACTCAAATATTAAAGTCACATTTTCCATTCAGTGTGTGTCACCGCCGTTTAGCAGCCTATTCTGTGTACTCTGCACAGTTGCAGAATAGGAAAAAATACTGTTAAGTTTTCAAACTCAAATATTAAAGTCACATATTCCATTCAGTGTGTGTCACCGCCGTTTAGCAGCCTATTCTGTGTACTCTGCAGAGTTGCAGAATAGTAAGAAATACTGTTAAGTTTTCAAACTCAAATATTAAAGTCACATATTCCATTCAGTGTGTTTCACCGCCGTTTAGCAGCCTATTCTGTGTACTCTGCACAGTTGCAGAATAGGAAGAAATACTGTTAAGTTTTCAAACTCAAATATTAAAGTCACATTTTCCATTCAGTGTGTGTCACCGCCGTTTAGCAGCCTATTCTGTGTACTCTGCACAGTTGCAGAACAGGAAAAAATACTGTTAAGTTTTCAAACTCAAATATTAAAGTCACATATTCCATTCAGTGTGTGTCACCGCCGTTTAGCAGCCTATTCTGTGTACTCTGCAGAGTTGCAGAATAGTAAGAAATACTGTTAAGTTTTCAAACTCAAATATTAAAGTCACATATTCCATTCAGTGTGTTTCACCGCCGTTTAGCAGCCTATTCTGTGTACTCTGCACAGTTGCAGAATAGGAAGAAATACTGTTAAGTTTTCAAACTCAAATATTAAAGTCACATTTTCCATTCAGTGTGTGTCACCGCCGTTTAGCAGCCTATTCTGTGTACTCTGCAGAGTTGCAGAATAGTAAGAAATACTGTTAAGTTTTCAAACTCAAATATTAAAGTCACATATTCCATTCTGTGTTCGTCACCGCAGTTTAGCAGCCTATTCTGTGTACTCTGCAGAGTTGCAGAATAGTAAGAAATACTGTTAAGTTTTCAAACTCAAATATTAAAGTCACATATTCCATTCTGTGTTCGTCACCGCAGTTTAGCAGCCTATTCTGTGTACTCTGCAGAGTTGCAGAATAGTAAGAAATACTGTTAAGTTTTCAAACTCAAATATTAAAGTCACATATTCCATTCAGTGTGTGTCACCGCCGTTTAGCAGCCTATTCTGTGTACTCTGCACAGTTGCAGAATAGTAAGAAATACTGTTAAGTTTTCAAACTCAAATATTAAAGTCACATATTCCATTCAGTGTGTGTCACCGCCGTTTAGCAGCCTATTCTGTGTACTCTGCACAGTTGCAGAATAGGAAAAAATACTGTTAAGTTTTCAAACTCAAATATTAAAGTCACATATTCCATTCAGTGTGTGTCACCGCCGTTTAGCAGCCTATTCTGTGTACTCTGCAGAGTTGCAGAATAGTAAGAAATACTGTTAAGTTTTCAAACTCAAATATTAAAGTCACATATTCCATTCAGTGTGTTTCACCGCCGTTTAGCAGCCTATTCTGTGTACTCTGCACAGTTGCAGAATAGTAAGAAATACTGTTAAGTTTTCAAACTCAAATATTAAAGTCACATATTCCATTCTGTGTTCGTCACCGCAGTTTAGCAGCCTATTCTGTGTACTCTGCAGAGTTGCAGAATAGTAAGAAATACTGTTAAGTTTTCAAACTCAAATATTAAAGTCACATATTCCATTCTGTGTTCGTCACCGCAGTTTAGCAGCCTATTCTGTGTACTCTGCAGAGTTGCAGAATAGTAAGAAATACTGTTAAGTTTTCAAACTCAAATATTAAAGTCACATATTCCATTCAGTGTGTGTCACCGCCGTTTAGCAGCCTATTCTGTGTACTCTGCACAGTTGCAGAATAGTAAGAAATACTGTTAAGTTTTCAAACTCAAATATTAAAGTCACATATTCCATTCAGTGTGTTTCACCGCCGTTTAGCAGCCTATTCTGTGTACTCTGCACAGTTGCAGAATAGTAAGAAATACTGTTAAGTTTTCAAACTCAAATATTAAAGTCACATATTCTGTGTAAGATGAAGAAGGCGGGTAAAAAGGGACGGGGAAGTGGACGTGATCCTAAAAGTTCAGGGCGCGGGTCAGGACGCGGAGAAACTGTGCCTGGTGCCAGAGCACAAGAAAGAAAGACATCCACCATACCTAGCTTCATGTCTCATTTTACAGGGCGTCGCAGGACATCACTCTCGAGGTCCGACCACTGCGAACAGGTGGTCGGTTGGATGACAGCTGATACTGCTTCCAGTCGGTTAAGCACCACCCTGTCTTCCACCAAGTCCACTCTCAGTAGCCAAGAGTCTGGTCAACATAATCCTCACTCTGATCATCCTTCCTCCCACCATACACGGTCTGGTCAAAGAAGTGATCCCACACTGGGATATAGTGAGGAGCTCGTCTCATCACCAATCCTTCATTTGACCCTCTCTCCAAGCACGCTTGCAGAGGAACATGACATCTTGTGCCCTGATTCACAACCTCTAGAGGCTACCCAATCACAAGAAGATGACAGATGTGAACGGCATTTAAGGTCAAAGGAAGTAGTGGATGATGATGATGATGATGAGACACAGTTGCCATTAAATCAACCACTATTTCCGTCTCAAGACCTTGTTGAGGAGAATGTTATACAATTGTCAATGACTGAGTATGTGGTGGGATCAAGACATGAGGAGGATGATCAGAGTGAGGAAGTGGAGGAGGACTTGGTGGACGATGAGGTGACTGACCCCACCTGGGAAGGTGTAGAGCCGAGCGATGACAGCAGTCCTGAGGGTGAGCCATCTGCAGCACCGCAACAGGCTGGAAGAGGCAGTGGTGTGGCTACAGAAAGAAGGCGGACCGCACCAAACCGGCCCGCAAATGTTCCACGGAGCACCCCCTTGCGTAAATCTACCTTGCCAAAGGGTAGGTGTTCCGCGGTATGGCGTTTTTTTAAGGAAAGTGCGGACGACAAAAGAATTGTAGTTTGCAACCTGTGCCACACCAGAATGAGCCGAGGCATGAACACTAGAAACCTCACCACCACCAGCATGATCCGACACATGGCATCCAAGCACCGTAGTAAGTGGGAGGAACGCCTGGATCGCCCATCTGTGTCTGCAGGCCACACCACTGCCTCCTCTTCCCCTGTTTTCGGTGCCGGCCAATCGCCTGTCGAAGGCGCAGGCCCGCATACCTCCCGCCCTGCACCTGTACCATCTGAAGCACCATCAGCGACCACATCCACTTCCCTGTCCCAGCACAGCGTCCAAATGTCGTTACCCCAGGCATTTGAGCGCAAGAGAAAGTACCCAGCCACCCACCCACAGGCCATAGCACTAACCTCACACCTTTCAAAATTACTGGCCATCGAAATGCTGCCATTTAGGCTTGTGGACACTGAGTCCTTCCGCAGCCTGATGGCAGCAGCTGTCCCTCGGTACGCGGTCCCCAGCCGCCACTACTTTTCCCGGTGTGCCATCCCCGCATTACACCACCATGTGTCCCGTAACATCACCCGTGCCCTGACCAACGCAGTTACTGGGAAGGTCCACTTAACGACTGACACATGGACAAGTGCTTGTGGCCAGGGACGCTACATTTCCCTGACGGCACACTGGGTGAATGTCGTGGAGGCTGGGAGCGACTCGGACCCTGGGATGGCACGGGTGCTACCCACGCCGAGGATTGCGGGACCTACCTCCATCAGGGTTTCCACCAGCACCTACGTTATTGGCTCCTCCTCCTCCGTTTCCACCTCCGAATTCTCTACACGCAGCGCCACTCCCCCATCAGCCAGTAGCTGGAAGCAGTGTAGCACTGCAGTGGGGAAGCGTCAACAGGCCGTGCTGAAGCTGATCTGCCTTGGGGACAAACAGCACACGGCCTGAGAGCTGTTGCAGGGGATTAGTCACCAGACCGAGCAGTGGCTCTCGCCACTCAACCTGCAACCAGGCATGGTTGTGTGTGATAATGGGCGTAACTTGGTGGCGGCTTTGGAGCTCGGCAAGCTCACACACGTACCATGCCTAGCGCATGTATTTAATTTAGTGGTGCAGCGATTTCTAAAAACCTACCCCAATGTGCATGATCTCTTGACCAAGGTGCGCCGCGTGTGTGCACATTTCCGTAAGTCATCTACAGCTTCGGCCGGCCTGTTGAAGCTGCAGCAGCGCTTACAATTGCCAGCTCACCGGCTGCTGTGTGACGTGAGCACGCGCTGGAACTCCACCTTCCACATGTTGGCCCGGCTTTGTGAGCAGCAGAGGGCAGTAGTGGAGTACCAGCTGTTACACGGTCGTCGCCTCTCCGTTCAACTTCCTGTAATCAGAAGTGAGGAGTGGGAATGGATGTCAGACCTCTGCGAGGTTTTACGCAATTTTGAGGAATCGACACAGATGGTGAGCGGCGATAACGCTATTATCAGTGTAACCATCCCACTTCTGTGTCTACTGAAACGCTCGCTGCTCACAATTAAAACCGACGCTTTGCATGTGGAAGAGGTGGAAATGGGGGAGGAAGAGCTTACACAAGGTGATAGCCAGAGCACCCTCACTTCGTCTTCTCAGCGACAATTGGAGGAGGCGGAGGAGGAGGAGGAGGAGGAGGAGGAAGACACGGTTGCCTCCGCTACAGAGGGTAGCCATGGAACTTTAGTTCCATCTCTTCAGCGTGGGTGGGCAGAAGAGGAGGAAGAGGATGAGGAGATTGAGAGTCATCCTCCTGGTGAGGACAGCGAAATCTTGACTGTTGGTACTCTGGCACACATGGCTGACTTTATGTTAGGCTGCCTTTCCCGTGACCCACGCGTTATACGCATTTTAAACAACACGGATTACTGGGTGTTCACCCTTCTGGACCCCCGCTACAAAGAGAATTTCTCATCTCTCATTCCTCCGGTGGAGAGGACAAGCAAAATGGTGCAATACCAGAAGGTTCTTGTCGAAAAATTGCTCCAAAATTTTCCATCTGACAACGCTGGCGGCAGAGTACGTGCTACCTTGGCCAACAGAGAAGGGGAGAAAAGGGGAGCACACAGCAGTTCCGAGAAAGGCAGGGCAACACTCTCCAAGGCGTGGGACACCTTCATGACACCCCGCCAGCACCCTCACCCTGATGCGCAGCCTAGTGTCACAAGGAGGGAAAAGTTTTGGAAGATGGTGAAGGAGTACGTAGCAGACCGTGTCAGCGTCCTCAATGATCCCTCTGTGCCTTACAACTACTGGGTGTCCAAGCTGGACACGTGGTATGAACTGTCACTCTACGCCTTGGAGGTGCTGGCCTGCCCTGCCGCCAGCGTTCTGTCTGAGCGGGTATTTAGTGCTGCTGGTGGCATCATAACAGATAAGCGTATCCGCCTTTCCACCGACAATGCTGATAGGTTGACACTTATAAAAATGAACAAGGCCTGGATTTCCCCTGACTTCTCCACTCCACTGGAGGAAAGCCCCGGGGGAACATAAACTCACTTTATATATGTTATTTACAATGATGGGAATACTCTGTATTCCCATTCACCCCTTCCACCCAAAAAACGGGTATATGGTTGACTCTTAATCTTCTCATCCTCCTCCTCCTCTTCCATATGCCCTGTGATATAATTTTTATATAGGGCCAGCTCACCAGCGGGCCCTGTGCTATAATTTTTATATAGGGCCAGCTCACCAGCGGGCCCTGTGATATAATTTTTATATAGGGCCAGCTCACCAGCGGGCCCTGTTTGACAATTTTTATATAGGTCAGCTCACCAGCGGGCCTTCTCATATAATGTTTTATTGGGTCAGCTCTCTAGCGGGCCCTCTCATATAATGTTTTATAGCGTCAGCTCACTAGCGGGCCTTCGCATATAATGTTTAGGATGGTCAGCTCTGCAGCAGACCCTCACCCATAATGTTTTAGATGGTCAGCTCAGCGCACGTTTCCCTCTTAATCATGGCCTCAGTTCTGAAAATCAAGGAAATTTTTGGGAGAATTTGCCTCTGCGCACGTTTCCCTCTTAATCATGGCCTCAGTTCTGAAAATCAAGGAAATTTTTGGGAGAATTTGCCTCTGCGCACGTTTCCCTCTTAATCATGGCCTCAGTTCTGAAAATCAAGGACATTTTTGGGAGAATTTGCCTCTGCGCACGTTTCCCTCTTAATCATGGCCTCAGTTCTGAAAATCAAGGAAATTTTTGGGAGAATTTGCAGATGATATACAAGTAAATATACAGCAAATATTGTTTGGTAACAATTTTTCGCCTAAAGTCGTTTTTATTTTCCTTTTTGTGTGTTTTATGGTCAGTCTGTAAAAATGGCGTACTACGGGCGAAAGATCGTTCCCAGCAGCGATGTTGGAGTCCAAGATGCATCCAGACATCCTCCCTATGCTGTCCCTGAACCATTTCTGTGGTGTTTCCATCCTTTTCTTCCCTTTTCCTATGGACCAGGCACCCTCCCCTCATCAGAGCAGGGGGTGCCTGGTGTAATGCTCGAGTCCTCCCATTGACTTCAATGGGGCTCGGGTGCTCGGCCGAGCACTCGAGCCTCAGGGGGTGCTCGGTCAGAGCACCCGAACACCCGAGCATTGGGGTGCTCGCTCATCACTAATTGTGTATGTTTTATTTGTTTATATAGCTACACACACTCACTCTCTCTCTCTCACACACACATACACATACATTCTCTCTCTCTTTCTCACACATACATGCTCTCACACACACATACACATTCTCTCTCTTTCTCACACACATATACATACTCTCACACATGCATGCACGCAAATACTCTTTCTCATGAAGACGTGCGCACCCACACACACTACTAGACTGTAAGCTATTTTGGGCTGTAATTTTGTACTGCACTTGTATTTGCTTCTCGATATTGCACTTGCATTCATTAGTGTTGAGCGAGCATGCTCGGCCGATGCTCGGATCGGCTCGAGCATCGCTCTGCTCGGCACATGGCGGTACTCGTACGAGTACCGCATGTGCTCGCCCGCCATGTTCGGGTCTCCTCCCCGCACGTTTTGCGGCTGCTGCGCAGCCAATAAACGTGCAGGGAGGCTCTGACATCAGTGTAATGCCAGCAGCCATGATGGCTGCTGGCATTACACTGATTGGCTGGCCAGAACCCGTGGTCGGGTGCTGTATAGCACCTGACCAGCGAGTTCGGCTCAGTCTTAGCCAGGGAGAGATGAGGATAGGAAGGGAAAGTCAGTGTAGGGAGAAAAAAAGCAAATTTGTGAAAAAAAAAGAACCAAAAGTCCTTTTTAGGACTACTGTGTGTGGGGGCAGCAGTTTATTTTGTGTGGGGGGAAAAAAACAAAAAAAAAAAAAAAATTTCATATATTCTGTTTAGTGTGCAAAGTTGCAGATTAGAGCACATTCTGTTTAGTGTGCAAAGTTGCAGATTAGAGCACATTCTGTTTAGTGTGCAAAGTTGCAGATTAGAGCACATTCTGTTTAGTGTGCAAAGTTGCAGATTAGAGCACATTCTGTTTAGTGTGCAAAGTTGCAGATTAGAGCACATTCTGTTTAGTGTGCAAAGTTGCAGATTAGAGCACATTCTGTTAAGTCTTCAAACTAAAATATCAAAGTCACATATTCCATTCAGTGTGCTTCGCCGCAGTTTAGCAGCCTATTCTGTGTACTCTGCACAGTTGCAGAATAGGAAGAAATACTGTTAAGTCTTTAAACTAAAATATCAAAGTCACATATTCCATTCAGTGTGCTTCGCCGCAGTTTAGCAGCCTATTCTGTGTACTCTGCACAGTTGCAGAATAGGAAGAAATACTGTTAAGTCTTCAAACTAAAATATCAAAGTCACATATTCCATTCAGTGTGCTTCGCCGCAGTTTAGCAGCCTATTCTGTGTACTCTGCACAGTTGCAGAATAGGAAGAAATACTGTTAAGTCTTTAAACTAAAATATCAAAGTCACATATTCCATTCAGTGTGCATCAACGCAGTTTAGCAGCCTATTCTGTGTACTCTGCACAGTTGCAGAATAGGAAGAAATACTGTTAAGTCTTCAAACTAAAATATCAAAGTCACATATTCCATTCAGTGTGCTTCGCCGCAGTTTAGCAGCCTATTCTGTGTACTCTGCACAGTTGCAGAATAGGAAGAAATACTGTTAAGTCTTCAAACTAAAATATCAAAGTCACATATTCCATTCAGTGTGCTTCGCCGCAGTTTAGCAGCCTATTCTGTGTACTCTGCACAGTTGCAGAATAGGAAGAAATACTGTTAAGTCTTCAAACTAAAATATCAAAGTCACATATTCCATTCAGTGTGCTTCGCCGCAGTTTAGCAGCCTATTCTGTGTACTCTGCACAGTTGCAGAATAGGAAGAAATACTGTTAAGTCTTTAAACTAAAATATCAAAGTCACATATTCCATTCAGTGTGCTTCGCCGCAGTTTAGCAGCCTATTCTGTGTACTCTGCACAGTTGCAGAATAGGAAGAAATACTGTTAAGTCTTCAAACTAAAATATCAAAGTCACATATTCCATTCAGTGTGCTTCGCCGCAGTTTAGCAGCCTATTCTGTGTACTCTGCACAGTTGCAGAATAGGAAGAAATACTGTTAAGTCTTCAAACTAAAATATCAAAGTCACATATTCCATTCAGTGTGCTTCGCCGCAGTTTAGCAGCCTATTCTGTGTACTCTGCACAGTTGCAGAATAGGAAGAAATACTGTTAAGTCTTTAAACTAAAATATCAAAGTCACATATTCCATTCAGTGTGCTTCGCCGCAGTTTAGCAGCCTATTCTGTGTACTCTGCACAGTTGCAGAATAGGAAGAAATACTGTTAAGTCTTCAAACTAAAATATCAAAGTCACATATTCCATTCAGTGTGCTTCGCCGCAGTTTAGCAGCCTATTCTGTGTACTCTGCACAGTTGCAGAATAGGAAGAAATACTGTTAAGTCTTTAAACTAAAATATCAAAGTCACATATTCCATTCAGTGTGCGTCACCGCAGTTTAGCAGCCTATGCTGTGTACTCTGCACAGTTGCAGAATAGGAAGAAATACTGTTAAGTCTTTAAACTAAAATATCAAAGTCACATATTCCATTCAGTGTGCTTCGCCGCAGTTTAGCAGCCTATTCTGTGTACTCTGCACAGTTGCAGAATAGGAAGAAATACTGTTAAGTCTTTAAACTAAAATATCAAAGTCACATATTCCATTCAGTGTGCTTCGCCGCAGTTTAGCAGCCTATTCTGTGTACTCTGCACAGTTGCAGAATAGGAAGAAATACTGTTAAGTCTTTAAACTAAAATATCAAAGTCACATATTCCATTCAGTGTGCGTCGCCGCAGTTTAGCAGCCTATTCTGTGTACTCTGCACAGTTGCAGAATAGGAAGAAATACTGTTAAGTCTTTAAACTAAAATATCAAAGTCACATATTCCATTCAGTGTGCTTCGCCGCAGTTTAGCAGCCTATTCTGTGTACTCTGCACAGTTGCAGAATAGGAAGAAATACTGTTAAGTCTTTAAACTAAAATATCAAAGTCACATATTCCATTCAGTGTGCTTCGCCGCAGTTTAGCAGCCTATTCTGTGTACTCTGCACAGTTGCAGAATAGGAAGAAATACTGTTAAGTCTTTAAACTAAAATATCAAAGTCACATATTCCATTCAGTGTGCTTCGCCGCAGTTTAGCAGCCTATTCTGTGTACTCTGCACAGTTGCAGAATAGGAAGAAATACTGTTAAGTCTTCAAACTAAAATATCAAAGTCACATATTCCATTCAGTGTGCTTCGCCGCAGTTTAGCAGCCTATTCTGTGTACTCTGCACAGTTGCAGAATAGGAAGAAATACTGTTAAGTCTTCAAACTAAAATATCAAAGTCACATATTCCATTCAGTGTGCTTCGCCGCAGTTTAGCAGCCTATTCTGTGTACTCTGCACAGTTGCAGAATAGGAAGAAATACTGTTAAGTCTTCAAACTAAAATATCAAAGTCACATATTCCGTGTAAGATGAAGAAGGCGGGTAAAAAGGGACGGGGAAGTGGACGTGATCCTGATAGTTCAGGGCGCGGGTCAGGACGCGGAGAAACTGTGCCTGGTGCCAGAGCACAAGAAAGAAAGACATCCACCATACCTAGCTTCATGTCTCATTTTACAGGGCGTCGCAGGACATCACTCTCGAGGTCCGACCACTGCGAACAGGTGGTCGGTTGGATGTCAGCTGATACTGCTTCCAGTCGGTTAAGCACCACCCTGTCTTCCACCAAGTCCACTCTCAGTAGCCAAGAGTCTGGTCAACATAATCCTCACTCTGATCATCCTTCCTCCCACCATAGACGGTCTGGTCAAAGAAGTGATCCCACACTGGGATATAGTGAGGAGCTCGTCTCATCACCAATCCTTCATTTGACCCTCTCTCCAAGCACGCTTGCAGAGGAACATGACATCTTATGCCCTGATTCACAACCTCTAGAGGGTACCCAATCACAAGAAGATGACAGATGTGAACGGCATTTAAGGTCAAAGGAAGTAGTGGATGATGATGATGATGATGAGACACAGTTGCCATTAAATCAACCACTATTACTGTCTCAAGACCTTGTTGAGGAGGATGTTATACAGTTGTCAATGACTGAGTATGTGGTGGGATCAAGACATGAGGAGGATGATCAGAGTGAGGAAGTGGAGGAGGACTTGGTGGACGATGAGGTGACTGACCCCACCTGGGAAGGTGTAGAGCCGAGCGATGACAGCAGTCCTGAGGGTGAGCCATCTGCAGCACCGCAACAGGCTGGAAGAGGCAGTGGTGTGGCTACAGAAAGAAGGCGGACCGCACCAAACCGGCCCGCAAATGTTCCACGGAGCACCCCCTTGCGTAAATCTACCTTGCCAAGGGGTAGGTGTTCCGCGGTATGGCGTTTTTTTAAGGAAAGTGCGGACGACAAAAGAATTGTAGTTTGCAACCTGTGCCACACCAGAATGAGCCGAGGCATGAACACTAGAAACCTCACCACCACCAGCATGATCCGACACATGGCATCCAAGCACCGTAATAAGTGGGAGGAACGCCTGGATCGCCCATCTGTGTCTGCAGGCCACACCACTGCCTCCTCTTCCCCTGTTTTCGGTGCCGGCCAATCGCCTGTCGAAGGCGCAGGACCGCATACCTCCCGCCCTGCACCTGTACCATCTGAAGCACCATCAGCGACCACATCCACTTCCCTGTCCCAGCACAGCGTCCAAATGTCGTTACCCCAGGCATTTGAGCGCAAGCGAAAATACCCAGCCACCCACCCACAGGCCATAGCACTAACCTCACACCTTTCCAAATTACTGGCCATCGAAGTGCTGCCATTTAGGCTTGTGGACACTGAGTCCTTCCGCAGCCTGATGGCAGCAGCTGTCCCTCGGTACGCGGTCCCCAGCCGCCACTACTTTTCCCGGTGTGCCATCCCCGCATTACACCACCATGTGTCCCGTAACATCACCCGTTCCCTGACCAACGCAGTTACTGGGAAGGTCCACTTAACGACTGACACATGGACAAGTGCTTGTGGCCAGGGACGCTACATTTCCCTGACGGCACACTGGGTGAATGTCGTGGAAGCTGGGAGCGACTCGGACCCTGGGATGGCACGGGTGCTACCCACGCCGAGGATTGCGGGCCCTACCTCCATCAGGGTTTCTGCCAGCACCTACGTTATTGGCTCCTCCTCCTCCGTTTCCACCTCCGAATTCTCTACACGCAGCGCCACTCCCCCATCAGCCAGTAGCTGGAAGCAGTGTAGCACTGCAGTGGGGAAGCGTCAACAGGCCGTGCTGAAGCTGATCTGCCTTGGGGACAAACAGCACACGGCCTCAGAGCTGTTGCAGGGGATTAGTCACCAGACCGAGCAGTGGCTCTCGCCACTCAACCTGCAACCAGGCATGGTTGTGTGTGATAATGGGCGTAACTTGGTGGCGGCTTTGGAGCTCGGCAAGCTCACACACTTACCATGCCTAGCGCATGTATTTAATTTAGTGGTTCAGCGATTTCTAAAAACCTACCCCAATGTGCATGATCTCTTGACCAAGGTGCGCCGCGTGTGTGCACATTTCCGTAAGTCATCTACAGCTTCGACCGGCCTGTTGAAGCTGCAGCAGCGCTTACAATTGCCAGCTCACCGGCTGCTGTGTGACGTGAGCACGCGCTGGAACTCCACCTTCCACATGTTGGCCCGGCTTTGTGAGCAGCAGAGGGCAGTAGTGGAGTACCAGCTGTTACACGGTCGTCGCCTCTCCGTTCAACTTCCTGTAATCAGAAGTGAGGAGTGGGAATGGATGTCAGACCTCTGTGAGGTTTTACACAATTTTGAGGAATCGACACAGATGGTGAGCGGCGATAACGCTATTATCAGTGTAACCATCCCACTTCTGTGTCTACTGAAACGCTCGCTGCTCACAATTAAAACTGACGCTTTGCATGTGGAAGAGGTGGAAATGCGGGAGGAAGAGCTTACACAAGGTGATAGCCAGAGCACCCTCACTTCGTCTTCTCAGCGACAATTGGAGGAGGCGGAGGAGGAGGAGGAGGAAGACACGGTTGCCTCCGCTACAGAGGGTAGCCATGGAACTTTAGTTCCATCTCTTCAGCGTGGGTGGGCAGAAGAGGAGGAAGAGGATGAGGAGATTGAGAGTCATCCTCCTGGTGAGGACAGCGAAATCTTGACTGTTGGTACTCTGGCACACATGGCTGACTTTATGTTAGGCTGCCTTTCCCGTGACCCACGCGTTGTACGCATTTTAGACAACACGGATTACTGGGTGTTCACCCTTCTGGACCCCCGCTACAAAGAGAATTTCTCATCTCTCATTCCTCCGGTGGAGAGGACAAGCAAAATGGTGCAATACCAGAAGGTTCTTGTTGAAAAATTGCTCCAAAATTTTCCATCTGACAACGCTGGCGGCAGAGTACGTGCTACCTTGGCCAACCGAGAAGGGGAGAAAAGGGGAGCACACAGCAGTTCCGAGAAAGGCAGGGCAACACTCTCCAAGGCGTGGGACACCTTCATGACACCCCGCCAGCACCCTCACCCTGATGCGCAGCCTAGTGTCACAAGGAGGGAAAAGTTTTGGAAGATGGTGAAGGAGTACGTAGCAGACCGTGTCAGCGTCCTCAATGATCCCTCTGTGCCTTACAACTACTGGGTGTCCAAGCTGGACACGTGGTATGAACTGTCACTCTACGCCTTGGAGGTGCTGGCCTGCCCTGCCGCCAGCGTTCTGTCTGAGCGGGTATTTAGTGCTGCTGGTGGCATCATAACAGATAAGCGTATCCGCCTTTCCACCGACAATGCTGATAGGTTGACACTTATAAAAATGAACAAGGCCTGGATTTCCCCTGACTTCTCCACTCCACTGGAGGAAAGCCCCGGGGGAACATAAACTCACTTTATATATGTTATTTACAATGATGGGAATACTCTGTATTCCCATTCACCCCTTCCACCCAAAAAACGGGTATATGGTTGACTCTTAATCTTCTCATCCTCCTCCTCCTCTTCCATATGCCCTGTGCTATAATTTTTATATAGGGCCAGCTCACCAGCGGGCCCTGTTTGACAATTTTTATATAGGTCAGCTCACCAGCGGGCCTTCTCATATAATGTTTTATTGGGTCAGCTCTCTAGCGGGCCCTCTCATATAATGTTTTATAGCGTCAGCTCACTAGCGGGCCTTCGCATATAATGTTTAGGATGGTCAGCTCCGCAGCAGACCCTCACCCATAATGTTTTGGATGGTCGGCTCAGCGCACGTTTCCCTCTTAATTATGGTCCCAGTTCAGAAAAATCGAGGAAATTTTTGGGAGAATTTGCCTTTGCGCACGTTTCCCTCTTAATCATGGCCTCAGTTCAGAAAAATCACGGAAATTTTTGGGAGAATTTGCCTCTGCGCACGTTTCCCTCTTAATCATGGCCTCAGTTCAGAAAAATCGAGGAAATTTTTTGCAGAATTTGCAGATGATATACAAGTAAATATACAGCAAATACTGTTTGGTAACAATTTTTCGCCTAAAGTCGTTTTTATTTTCCTTTTTGTGTGTTTTACGGTCAGTCTGTAAAAATGGCGTACTACGGGCGAAAGATCGTTCCCAGCAGCGATGTTGGAGTCCAAGATGCATCCAGACATCCTCCCTATGCTGTCCCTGAACCATTTCTGTGGTGTTTCCATCCTTTTCTGCCCTTTTCCTATGGACCAGGCACCCTCCCCTCATCAGAGCAGGGGGTGCCTGGTGTAATGCTCGAGTCCTCTCATTGACTTCAATGGGGCTCGGGTGCTCGGCCGAGCACTCGAGCCTCCGGGGGCGCTCGGTCAGAGCACCCGAACACCCGAGCATTGGGGTGCTCGCTCATCACTAGCATTCATTGCTTTACTATTATTTTGTGCATATTGCCCTGAGCATCACTACCTGAGTATGATGTTATCTACAAGAGTAGAAAATGGCTGCCACTGAAAGATAGCCATATACAAAGAAAGGGAACCATTCCATGGCAAATCAGCTGTATCGTAAGGGAAATTAAAACTGGCCATTGGTAAAGCATTGTGAAGCAATGAATTGATACCACTCTAGCAACGGAGATCTCTCAAGTATTCAAGGGGTTTAAAGGGAATTTGGAGACTTTTTATTTGTTCCTTTTGGTGCATTTGGTGGGCCATTAATTATTATTTCATTTGTTTATATGACCCTAAAGCAGGACTATCATCCACCTTATATTGAGCCCCAAATACTAATAATAATAGTGATATGCATCTACGATCTTGTAATTTCAATAATAATTGAGGAATTAGTGAAAAACAGACCTTTATAGGCAGACAAGCATCGGCAAACAGCGCGGACATCTTGTAGAGAAGGCATCTCTGCGTCTGCGATGTCTGTCCCCTTCTCCTCCACGATTGGAGAGTTCAGTGCCTGGTTACCTTAAGGCACCGGAAGGGACTGACAGCACAGGAGCAGAGATCGCCTACACAAGATCCCTGCCGATTCCTGTCTGCCTACAAAGGTCTATTTTTCACTAATGCTGCAATTATTATTGAAATTACAAGATGCATATCGCTTTAGTATTATTAGTATTTGGGGCTCAATATAAGGTGGATGATAGTTCCGCTTTAAATTAAAATAAAATTGTATAATTCTGTGTTAAATCATATCTCATCTGCCATTCCTGGAGTTGAGATCATCACATGCCTAACAATACAATGAACACCT
Organism: Rhinophrynus dorsalis; assembly: GCA_037306005.1. Lineage (NCBI taxonomy): Eukaryota > Metazoa > Chordata > Amphibia > Anura > Rhinophrynidae > Rhinophrynus > Rhinophrynus dorsalis. Next base: position 498,589,811 of record CM074718.1, on the reverse strand, counting down.
CTCTAGCTTTCAATGTGTTAAAGAGTCTAATTTAACCATTTGAGTGCCAGAGAGATATCCAGTGCATTGCAGTGGAAATGGTTATTTCCCCCCTTGCTGTGCACATCTTGAGTGGACCCACATGAGGTCCATAGTGTATTGTATGTTGCATAGCTTCTGTAAATGTACAAAGCACCTTCCCTGGGTAAAGTAAATATATATATACATACACATGCCCACCAACTTGGCAAATCATTGTAAGGCACACGACAGCTCTCAAAACTGTAAATAATCAATGTACTCTATGCATTCCATCAGCAATGTTTTGGTCCTTGTGGACTATCATCAGAGTGACCCTGAGCAGGACTGAAAGGTTGGTGATGGAGTGAATGCAATACACTGATTATTTACATGTTTGAGTGCTGTCTCTTGCCTTGCTGAGACTGTATTTGTGTATTTCCTATGGGACATGCACCACATAGACTAGCATCTGCTGTTCTGTTCTATTTCCTATACACATATGTAATTATGAGAAGAAATGTAAGTAGTTTAAAGAGATTTTATACATTCTCCTTAAAAAGAGCAACAATTGCCCATGTATCAATATGGTTGCTATATCCTGATCTTATGCCATATAGCGGATCACTGGTCCTCGAGGACTGACAAGTTTTTTGAGGACGACACCGGTATATGGATACAGTTTACACTATTCATCAAGGTAAGTAGGTGCAAATCTAGACAAAACTAACTGCAATATGGCGGTGATGGGGGGATCCCAATTGATTTTAAATTGGAGCTTTTAACCCTTAAAGACTAGAGAGCTCTCTAATGCATTTGAAAGCATTACAATGATGGACTCTGTAGCGTTCAAGGGCTATATGGACAACTGTCATTTGGATAGTGCTCTATCAGCAGATCTTCTGCCCTGGGAGATAACCTGCCAATGAAGCTGGAGTTGCATTGTGAGCCCCAGAGGACCAACAGGGCTCAGGCACTGGTCTAGCAAGACACTGAACTGCAAGGCTGTAGTCTCATAGTTCACTCTCTTGTCCCCATAAACTGATTGCTTTGGTCTTGAAAGTCTGATGCCAAGAGTGCCTTTTTGAGTTGGTGGTTCAACAAGAAGAGTGTTTTCAGAAGCAAATGTTTCGCTTTTGAAAATGTACCGTAAAGAATTAAAAATGGCTGTAAGATGAGCTTGATGAATATTGCCCTTAAAAATTCTTACGTCTTTAATTTGTCTTTAAAGGGGAACATTCACATGAAAAAAAAATTGGAGCGCGTTCTCGCTTCACCTCCGTAGCATCTCAAACTGAGCTGGATGTAACGTTAGCCCAAAACAACACAGCTCCAAGGTGAAGTGAGAACGCGCTCGCTGGGGCTTCTGGGAGCGAAGTGGGAAGTCCTGCTGCTCCGTGCCGCACATACAGGGTGCCGCAGTATGCGGAAGTGGCACTTTTTAAACATAAATATCTCGGCTCACAGGTCAGTAAATTTAAAACAAAACCCAGCACTGGTATTGCATTAGGACTTATAACCAGCGCTCCAATTTTTTTTTCATGTGAATGTTCCCCTTTAACACAATACATTTGAAAAGAAATAAAGACATTATTTTACCAGTTAACACAATACTGCTGCTTTTCACTCCTGTCTTCTACTAATACGTTAATTTGTCTTCTAAAGGCTTAAACTATTTTAATTTTGTCTGAAAAAAATATGGAAATTAGACAAAAATGTGATGGCTAAAAGAAAATATCTTGTACTATGCCAGTAGATTAAACCAAGCCCACTTTTAAGATTGTTTTTTTTCTCTTTGACAGAGATGGCGGAATTGCATGGAAAAAATGATGGTAATATTTCAAGGAATTAATGGACCATGGAGTAAGACGTTTTTCCAACTAATTGCAGACAATTCAGTCACCACAACTTTTTTTGAACATCTTGCATCTCTTGCAATAAGGGACTATGGAGATTGTGCATGCAACCCACCAAGATATGGCTGAAAGCTGCATACGTCTGGGTTGTGCCCCAGCTGAGGGTGGGTGTTTTCTGATCCCTGAATAGCTAATAGGAGCCTTTTTGGGAATGCACAATGCAGTTGTGGGCTTTCTACTGTCTGCTTAGTAAGCATAATTGCTCTTTAAATGTAACATTTAAATCAAAAGTTATGGTACAGTTGGCTGCCCATATATAAATTCAGTGTCTGTTTAAGTTCCCTCATTGTGCCCTTTCTTCTCTGCTGTCGCCACCGTGGCCACACACAGCACCAGAGAAATATAAACATAACATACATTCTCATTAAAAATATATTTTCCTAATGTTATAATATCATGGGGATATGTTTAAGGGGCTAAGTTATAGAAGACGTGCCATGTATTAGTTTACTGACCCTAACCTCTATACATATGTTAACCCTTTGAGCCCCAGATAGGTATGCAATGCATTGCTCTACAATGCATTGCGTACCCCTCTGGTACTCAACGGGTTAAACTATGCATACATGTGCAGGTGCTTTTTTAGACAACATATATTAATATCACAATTTTTTTACAGATGCAAAAAATGACTACAGAAGGAACCGAGGAAGAAAGAAGAGTGAATGAGAAGAAAGATGATAAGAGAATGGAGATAGAAGAAGAAGGACAGTGGATGACAGGTAAGTTTAACACAGATAAGTTAATGATCGTTGCTTGACAGTATGTCAAGTACCGATCATTAGCATTTTTCTTTTGATGTTTCCATTATTGTCGCTATTAAGCTCCGTTTTGGGAACTTATTGCACAAAACGGAGGTTTGGCCACAAGACCTTTTCTGTGCCCTAATGTCGGTTGTGCTTTTAGCTGGTAGGGCAATTGAATACTGACCTAGACATTTTCTTTTGCTGGTCAGTATCTATTTTTGCCCTACAGGCTGTTTTAGGTCAGGTTATTGAATCAAGCCCCTAGTTTGCTTTACATGGCTGGATTCCATAACGCCCATTGATAAGTTTGACGAGCAAAAGAGAGTGAAATAGACTTATTTTTTAGCCTTTTTCTCTCTTCTGCTTTTCCATCAACCCTGTGAGTGTCAAAGGAGTACCCAACGCATTTCTTTGCAATGCTTTGCATACCTCTCCGGCACTCATTTCTTTGCAATGCGTTGCATACCTCTCCGGCACTCAAAGGGTTAAGTCCAGTATGTGTACCAAATCTGGCAATTCTGGATACATGCAAAAACAGCCAAAGTAAATATTGCACACAGCTGATCTGCTATTACAGTGTTGCAGGCTGGTCTATCCAAAACTCCATTTTGCTGCCAGACAGATCTCTTCAGCTGTAAAAGGCCATGACCTCCATAGCTTCCCCTAAGTCCCCATGTACATACAAACATCTTCCTTATATTCATCCAAGTCCCCCTTAAGTCCACCAATGCCAGACAACTTACAATTAATTGTAGGGGATTAGGAGTCCCACAAATAAATGCCACCCCTACTAGCCTAACCTGGCCCATCATTAACCCCTCCATTATCAGAATTGTTGGGAGGACAATCAATGAATTCCAGCCAATCTGGAAATGGAGGGGTTAACCCTGTACAAATTAACAACTCCTTAAATATAAGTCCAAAATGACCATATATATATATTGGTGAGGATTTATTATTAGTCTTTATATAGCGCCAACAAATTCCGCAGCGCTTTACAGTAGGGAGTAGAGATACAGAGGTATTAAATAGTACAATCAAGTGTGGAGAACAGAAGGATCAGAGGGCCCTGATCATGAGAGATTACAGTCTAGAGGATAACATTATCCCAACATCTCTGCATCATAATCAGATTAGAATTGAGAGTGTTCTTGGGCCCCAAGTTACCTTTTTTTTTGTTAAAGGCATATTAACACTTTATGTAAAACATATATATAGTTAGATTTATCTTACCGAGTACAACAAGGGTAATCACACTGCTGAAAGGTGTTTTATTCAAAATATATTGCAGTTCAAACTTCATTATTTTAGGCGCCATATATCAATGGCCTGAAATGTTACAGATTCACTGTTACTACTCCATCCTATGGACAGTTCTGGTCAATTGAACATAAAACTCCATAGGATGGTGTAGCAACAGCACCACTGTACAATTTCAGGCCATTGAGATATTGTACCTAAAAAAATCAAGTTTAAGCTGCAATAACACTTGAATAACATGCCTCTCAGCTGTAGAAGTACCCTTGTTGTACTCAGGAGGATACACCCTACATCATATATTTTTAACTATATATTAAGTGTTACTATCCCAATTTGCTTAAAAACAAAGAACTAAATTATAATAGGGAGTATATATCCCATTGTAATTAATTTGGTGTAGTGTTTAAAAACAAATACTCACCTGTATGTCAGTGATGGTCTGGTCCTCTGCTCCTCAAACCTAAAGAGATAAAAACAAAATAAATTAAAGACATAAAACCTAGCTGCAACGGTCGCCTCCGGTAAAAATAAAAATAAAAAATGGTTGCCTCCCCCCAGTCCTACGTTAGCTGTCTCCCAGGCTACTGTGAGAAAAAATAGGGACTGGCTTATACAGGGCAAATCTGTTTAAATATTTCTCCACATCCCCATTGGCTGGGAGGTGGAGTTATGCTGGGCGCACACACACACTCACACCATACTTGTGGGATGGGCCGTGTAAGTGACTCCAGACCCCTTTCTTTGGTGGGGGGCACATTCTGACACTTAAAACATAATATGGGGTGACTGGACTCCATATTACTTTTTTTTTTTTTTTTTTTTTTTTTTTTTTTTACACTTTTAATCCTGATCTCATCAGGATGGAAAATTTGGGGAAAAGTGTTATCCTATTTCCTTACCAGGGTCATTTTGACATGTTATTTATATATTTATTTATTTTACACTTATTAGACCCTTCTTTGCCAGTGTGGCTAATTGCATTGACACCAGCAACAGACAGATTTGGTATGGTGTTTGTTTTGTTTTTTTAACAGGATATTTATCCCCTTCCTTGATGAAGCAGTAAAATTGCTTTAATCTGGCACTGGAGGGGTTATCCTTTCCTGAGGTTGGGGTGGTGCGCAGAGACAAAGGGGTTTGTTTTTTAAAAATTGCTATTAACCCCTCTGTTGTTGGTGCAGTGAGATTTTTGTGATGTGACAATGGATGGGTTAACCGCAGGTGCCCGGAAACATGGGTGATCAGTGATTTTGCATACCTCCCAATATTTATAATGGCGATAAAGGGGTGATTTTGTTTTAGGTGGTGTTTCCTGAGGTGTGACTTTTGTAAGGGGTATCACTGAGAATGTTTAGGTTACTTCGTGACCTTTTGACAGCTTTTTATTTATATGAATAAATGATTTAGAACAAGACCAAAGTATTTTATTTATACAGACTAATTTATAAGCATATATACTGAGGCTTAAACAAACATTACTGTGAGTTTTATTGCTGTGGAGCAATGTGATACACATATATACACCACATAATCTGATCTCCAAAAAAAAGGACAACAGGGTAGGAAATAGGGACAGATGGATTTGAGTCCGATTGAGGGACTCTTCCTCCTGAGGGACAAATGGAGTTTATATGATTACAAAAATGGCCGCTGGAAATATCTGCCAATGCTTAACCTCTTAACGACTGATGATGTGACAGGACCGTCATTGTTTTTTGTGTGTTAAGGTCCTGGCACGACATGGAACTGTGGGATGGCAGAGTGACTACATGCTGCACTGCCATCCCAGAGCTCATTGGTCAAAAAAAAAACAAGGTGTGGTCCTCTAGGTCTGCCCACTCCCGGATGGTGTGGTCGTCAAGGGGTTAAAATTCAAATTCTGTAAATATTTCTAGTTATAATGGAACAACCAAAAATAAACTAGAGGGGATGTCTGCTCATTAATTGCAATGGAGGTCCTGAATCAATATCTAAACAAAGAGTACATGAAAACAATGTTTCGTGTAGTCAATTAAATTATTAGCCACAATACTTGGTGCCTCAATCTCTCAGCAGACTACATCAAAACTAGAGGCCAGTTCAGTTCTCAGAATCATTAGGCTTGAAAATGAGACCCTCAAAACTTAACTTTTATTATACATATTTAAAATGTGTTTCATATATCCATAACCATTCAGTATTTTTATTAAAAATACCATTTAAAAACACAACCACTGTTCTGGTTTTATTATAATCCAGAAAACAGATCCTAACCATAACAGTGAGGGAAGGGCAATGTGATATATTAATCTCTACTCCGTATCTCCTAGGGCAGTAGTTCTCAACTCCTGTCCTCAGGACCCACTAACAGGCCAGGACTTAGGGATTTCTCTGCTAGAGCATACGTGTGGTGATCAGAGGCTCATTCACATTGATTAACTCACCTGTGTTCTAACAAGGAAATCATCAGATCCTGGCCTGTTAGTAGGTCCTGAGGACAGGAGTTGAAAAACACTGTCCTAGGGATATGAAGTATGATTGAACTATACAAAGATGGGCGATAGATGACTGTATATTGTGCCACCCCAAATAATGAGCACTGCTCAGTATAACAGATCATATTCATTAATGTAAATGTCAATGTTCCTAGTCTCATTAATTATACCAGATATTATTCACGCAACAGAAAATATTAATCTATAGTGTCACACTGATTTTAGTGTTGCATCTACGTGTGACCATTAAGTGAAACTGTTGCCACAGAACAAAGCCTTCGAGCCGTGGAGCCCAGGGGCATCAGGGAGGGCTCGGTGTATCAATACAGATGTACCATAGGGCTTGATTGGAGGGTGAAGGCATGAACTGAGGTGGTCGGAATTGGATAGGGCTCAGATTTCGGGATTATTTGTTGCCATTAAACGAACCCCAGGGATTTAGAATAGGGACCGAACCACCTCTGCTCCTAGATTCATCACTCTAATAGCAGTGTATGCATTCAGCACTCATAAGGCTCCACGGATGTGTGGGCTAGTGCTAATTAATCAATGTATCTTACTGTGATCCATGCTTGCAGTGGAAGTTCAGAGACTTCTACAGCCTGGCTCCCACAGGCAACTGACAATCACAGCGAATTAGTTCAGTGAGGATTTTTCTGATCATCACCCTTAGAAAGTAATACATTATATTTGGAATAGATCTATATGACACCCATAGGTTCTTGTATTATTATAACAGTTAACACGCTACATGGCATTTTGAACTGTCTCATGTATATTTTATGGTCCTGTACACAGTGTCACGATGTTCAGTTAATTAAACAAAGGACATAAACTAACAAAAGCCCTACAAGAAAATAAATGGAACAGTGATACAACCTTTCTGTGCCAACAGTTTCACTTAAATGGTCACACGTAGATGCAACACTAAAATCGGTGTGACACTATAGATGAATATTTTAATTTGCGGGAATAATATCTGTTATAATTAATGTGACTAGGAACATTGACGTTTACATTAATGAATCTGATCTGTTATACTGAGCACCGCTCATTATATGAGGTGGCAAAATATACAAATAGTCATCTATCAACCATCTATGTATAGTTCAACCACACTTTCATATCCCTAGGAGGTACGGAGTATAGATTATGATATCACATTGCCCTTCCCACGCTGTTATGGTTAGAATCCGGGTTCTGTTTTCTGGATTATAATAAAACCAGAACAGTGGTTGTGTTTTTCAATGGTGTTGTTAATAAAAATCCTGACTGGTTATGGATATACGAAACAAATTTTAAATGTGTATAATAAAAATTATGTTTTGAGGGTCTCATTTTCAAGCCTAATGATTCTAATTGAGCACTGATCTGGCCTCTAGTTTTGATGTAGTCTGCTGAGAGATTGAGGCACCAGGTATTGTTGATAATAATTTAATTGACTACACAAAACATTGTTTTCTTGTACTCTTTAGTGGTAATGGAATCCATGCCCATATTTGTAGACATGTAGAAGATGTGTAGATGCAGTCATATGTAATGTATATTTCCAACTGCAATCAAATGGCAAGAATAACATCATGGTAACTAGAGATTCACTTTGTTTCCTTGTACCTTGAACCTCCCCTGTCTGTGTGTGATTAGTAGGGGGGAGTTTACCAACCAAAGCCACAGATTACAACATGGCTCCAGCTCGAACAGGAAAGGCTCATGTAATACAATGTTTGTCTAGCATTGTGTGGGTTCCAAAGCAAACAGCCAAGCATGTATTCTGAAACCTCAGCTTGTACAAATGTTAAGGCGCCCATGTTTGCAAGAGTCTCCTTTTTCTGCTATTTGCTCAGACAGAGGGTAAAGCCACTCCAGGGAAGTAAATAAGCCACGAGAGAACATGTCACGCCAAGCGATGAAGATTAATAGTTTGTGTATGCTGGGTCATATGTGCAGCCTGGAAGGACAGATGATGAATGACATCCTTCCATGATTCTGAATGTTTGTACATTGGTAGGTCCAGTGCATTAACTCTTATGGTACTAAATAAACTAGAGACTGACAACAGAACATTATATTGTCCCTTCTTACTCGGGTCTATAGGGTTAACAGCTTTAAATCACAATGGACTTGAGACTAAACCCAACTAGGCAAGTGTCTCCATCCATCCATTCACTAAGGGAATACACCCAAAGTCTGTCCCCAAATGGCAGAGTCAGAGAGCAAAACAGGCGCCAGAGTGGTGAGAAAAAGCATACCTAAAATAATAAGATGCACTGTGATTACAGCTTCCACTAGCGGCACCCATTTACTCTCAGACCTCCAAGATGAAGTGGGTAATGTTTATAGCAGTAATGGTGACCCCACTCCAGGTCACTGGCAAAAATACTAAATAGTCCAATTACTATTGTCAGGGGCTGCTAGTGATTTCATAATATGTATATAACTCTTACAATACATAACATTTACTGTTTCACTCTTATAAAATTCATTTTACTCAATGGTGGCCTTATACAAAAAGAAAAGAAGAGCAATTTTAGAGAACCCTACTGCACCAGAGGATATAAATAGTCTCATTGATTTATATGGGGATTTTAACCCTTTGAGTGCCAGAGAGTGTAAGTAACGCATTGCAAAGTAATACGTTCATTACCCCTCTGTCACTCAAAGGGTTTAACTCTTGAATGCAACATTGTTAAACTATGAATTAGAGATTTTTCCAGCATTCAAGAGGTTAAAATACACATTTAGCTAAGTAATGTACCCTTGTCTGCTTCTCCTGTCTTCATCCTAATGGGTACCTAAAAGTCTCCAATGATTAGATCAGGGGTCAACAACCCTGTCCCTAGAACTGTACAACGCTACAATTCCTATTACCTTCAGGCAGTCAATAGCCAACAAAGGATAAATACATGTGTTGGCCAACAACATTTGGAGGGACATGGGTTTTCCTCCCATTGGGCACATATGTAGAACAAGATTTCTTATACTTCAGAATATGAAAATTCAAACTTCATGTCATTCTGTGCAGTCTATTTACAAGCAACTATGGTTTGTAGACACTTTGCGAAATACTTTTCATTAAAACAATATAGAAAATGAAGTTGTAGAAATTTAACATCACACCCAAACTGGCTAAATCCCATATACATGAAACTGGTGGTATAAAGGGACCCCATCATCTCTGTGATTGACCTAGAGACACTGAGGCTGATGTACTAAGGAGAACTGGAGTAATTATGGAGTAAGCCAACAGCACTGTAGAGGACAAATAATGCACTAAGCAGAACTGGAGTAAACCAGCTGTACAGAGGCCAACTACAGATTCCCCAAATTTCCATTCAATTAAGTGGGGCTTTTACCCCAAGAATGCTTGAGAGTTCTCCAATGCTCTCTATCTCTCTCTCTGTCTATATCTCTTTTGCAAGACCTTTTCTAGGGTTGTGCCACAAGTACAATACAGTTTAGTAATAAGTAGGAGCAATTATTGTGTTCTCTCTCAATTAATACATTAATAAATGTATTGCACCACACCATTACCCCTTGTCCTATTGGCCTTTCCCCTCTGATCCCCCCTGTCTAAGATAAGGCAGTGAAGCCACAGCAACACGTGCAGGCACCATGTTCTCAGTACCTTCTTGAGTGTATAGGGGCAGGTACAATGTTCTTTCAAAGTAATGAAATGCAAGGGGTATGCTTCCCCACCTCACTTAGCTCTGTACAAATAGGCATTAGACATCAGAGAACAGGAAAGTAGGGGCATTTTTACGTGAGAGAGTGAGGTGTCCCTCAGCAACGTTCATGCTGAAATTATCACTAATACCAGTAACAGTGGTTTCAGCATGGACGTTGCTGTGGGATGCCCCTCCCTCACACACATATCAGCCCCACTTGCCTAACTTGCACAAAGCCCCCTCCCTCCTGTACCTAGGTAGGTGCTCATTATACAGCAGTTAGGTGTATCCATGTGTGTGTAACAGAACGATTTAACTAGGTAGGAGTCCATAATATAGCTGTCTGGTGTATCTATATAATTACTTTGTGCAACAGAATAATTTACTTAGGTAGGATTTCATCATACAGCAGTCAGGTATATCTATATATTTACTCTGTTTAATAGAAGCACTTACCTAGGTATGAGACATTCATTCTGCAGTCAGGCATATCTTTATAAGTACTGTGTATAACAGAAGGACTTAACTATGTAGGCAGTCCATCATATATCAGTCAGGAATAGCTATATAATAGCTAAGAGTCCATCATACAGCAGTCAAATAAACCTAAAAATTACTGTGTATAATAGATGGAATTACCTACATACAGTAGCTATTGCTACTGTAGTCATGTGTATCTTTATAATTACTGTGTATAACAGGACTTACCTAGGTAGGAGTCCGTCATACAGGAGTCAGGTATATCTACACATTTTACTGTGTAGAACAGAATACCTTACCTAGGTAGGAGGGAATCATACAACAGTCAGGTGTAGCTATACAATTACTGTGTATAACAGATGGACTTATATAGGTAGCCCTTAAAGGGATAGTAATAATTCATTTTATCTTTGTTTTATTTATTTTGTAGGTATTAAAAAAACATGAAGAACAATATGTCTTATCTCTCAAACCTTTATGGTTTGAGAGATATTCACAAGCAAAGTTTCCCCTCCCGCCCCTTTTACCTAGTATAAGCCATCTCTTCTCAGATGTGGAATCCAGTCCATAGACCAGACAAATAACAGAAGGGAACAATCTTCTTCCTATGAGAACAATGAAAGCCCTGCCCCCTTGACAAGTTTTTCAGGTTTTTCCCTTATCTTAATTGAAGATTGTCCCTCTCTGCAGTCTACCTGGGCACCTCCCTTCTGATCTGGCTGAACAGTGTTATATTAGTAAAAGAAGTGGGAGGGGGATACTTTGTCATTGAATTACTCTTGAAATACAGCTCTGACAGAATTGAAATAACACTCTCCAAAGTCCAAATACCATGATGATTAATTAGGGCTGCTTTTATTATGAAACATTACTATCCCTTTAAAGAGATAGTAATGTTTCACAAAAACATCAGCTCCAATTAATCTTCATAGTATTTGAGCCATAGAGAGTGTTATTGCAATACTGTCAGAGTTGTAGTTCAAGAGTAACTGAATGATAAAGTTCCCCCTCCCGACCCTTTTACTAGTGTAAACCCCCACTCCTCAGATGTGGAATCCAGTCCACAGACCAGACAGCTCACATCAAGGGTAAATATTCTTACTGTGAGAACAATGAAAGCCCTGCCCCCATTGACAGGTTTTTCATGTTTTTCCCTTATGTTAATTGAAGATTGTCCCTCTCTGCAATGCCCTTGGATATCACCATGCTGCTCTGAGCTGCGCAGTGTTACATCAGTAAAAGTGGAGGGGGATACTTTATCATTCAATTTCTCTTGAACTACAACTCTGACAGTACTGAAATAACACTCTCCATTGCCCAAATACTATGAAGATTAATTGGAGCTGCTTTTATTATGAAACATTACTATCCCTTTAATATTCCAGTCAGTTATATCAATATAATTACTGTGTTTAACAGAATGACTTACCTAGGTAGATTTTTTTTTATTTGTCAGCATCAAAACAGATGACATATTTTCCTCTGAATAAATTAAAAAAGAATACAGAAACATGATTTGAAAAGAAACAAAACATAACTATACAAATTACATAAATATATTTACATATTTACTTATACCGAAATAACTAACAAAATAACTAATTTAAAGCGAAAATACCACATCTAAGCAACTTTAGCTTCAATAAGTCCCCATCTGGCGACTAGCTGCTTAGTAGCGCTAGTCGCCAGAATGATTACCTTGTTAAGGAGAAATAGCTATTCTTCAACTACTGACAGGCAGGACGGAACGCAGACATCTTGCCATTGTGACGTCTGTGCGCCTGCTCTGTCAGTCATGGCACACAGTAGGAAGCCATTACACATGTGCTCAGCTACTCATAAACACTGCCCCTTGTGGTGCACATTCACTATGCACATACCATATTAAAGGGATAGTAATACTTAAAATGTAAAAAAAAATATGTTGTAGAGTTTATCCCCCTGAGTAAAACAAGGGCACTCCCACTGCTGAAAGGTGTTTCATTCAAAAGTTATTAATTTTCAAAGTTGAATTTTTTAGGTGCAATATCACAGTGGCCTGAAATTGTACAGTGGCGCTGTTGCTACACCATCCTATGGAGATTTATGGTCAACTGACCAGAGCTGTCCATAGGATCATGTAGCAACAGCGCCACTGTACAATTTCAGGCCACTGTGATATTGCACCTAAAAAATTCAACTTTGAAAATTAATAACTTTTGAATGAAACACCTTTCAGCAGTGGGAGTGCCCTTGTTTTACTCAGGGGGGTAAACTCTACAACATATTTTTTTTTACATTTTAAGTATTACTATCCCTTTAAAATATATTGCCATAATTGTCTGTGTGAAATGAATCATAGAATCACATTGAATACAATAAATCAAATTCAATACAAAAGGAAAGACACCTAAATCAACAGATCATCACGCATGGACCGTGTAAGGTAGATGGAATGATGGTGCTGTCAAACACCGCCATTGCCAATGCTATCTTTCAAGCAAAAATCCTTCCCATGTGAAGGATGCGACAAGTAAAGTTCAGTTTATCTATATGTGACTGCAATTGACAAAGAGTCACCTTTTTTAATGACTTATCTAACCCCACAAACACCCAAGATCCAGAAGTTTTTCCTCAGGCAACCCACATTCCATCCTCATAGAATCATTTTCAACGACCAAAACCTTAAGAGTTATTGTCCGACTCTCTCTCTTGTCAGCTGCCAAAGGTATGCCAAACTGCTCCACCACCCATTTAAAGGATTAAATGACTCAAGAATCCTCAAACAATCCCTGGCCCTGCCTTACCCATGCAAAGGAAGCCAACCATATAGTGCACCAATGACTGAGATCCAGCCTCCTCATAGACCACCCATTCCGGTAATCTGCTGAAATTCTTGAAGTAGGCCCAAAAAATAGAGCACCCCATGGGTCCATATAGAAAAACCCATCAAATCAACATCCCAACGAAAGATGGCACTCAAGATGAACTGGCAATAGGAGAAAAGCCTGCTTAATATCAGCCTTCACCATAAGGGCACCCTTACCAGTCTCCCAAACAAAAGTGACAGCCTCCTCAGAAGAGGTATACTGAACTGAGCAGAGCTCCTTATCAATATCCTCATTCACTGAACCTCCTTTTGGGGTAAGATGAATGATGGATAAAGTGGAACTTGCCAGCCTCCCTCTTGATTGACACCCCAATGGAGAGACACAAAAGGTCCTATCATCTCCCTAAGTGCATCCTGCTTTTCCAGTTTTTCTTGCATTACACTGGGAAAGTCTGATCTGAGATTCTTAAGAGAAAAATGGCAACCTCATTTTTCATGGTAAGGAACAAAGAACCCCACAGGGAACCCCTTGCAAAGAATCCTAGTGTTGCTATATCTACTGTACCGGTCGAGCCATGACTCCATCTCATCTACCTTCACTGGCATCTTCCTCATTGGAAACACCATCTCCAGTCCTCTGACCACCCCTGCCTCTCTTACAGCACTTTGAATAAGCAGATTGCTTCAAATGGCAAGATTAACTCCACTTAAACTGTCTATCGTTGAATAATCCTTCTTGTGTCCTACCAATGTGCTACTGGGCCTAAGCCCTGGAAACAATGCCTTTTGTGGGCCCAGCACTTTAGTCAAGGCTGCTTAGTTGAGGATTCAATCGCAGGGACGTTATCTGCACTGTGAGATCTGGACACTGCTGGGACTATGACCATTCTGCTGATCTTGTTCCTGGAAGCTGCATTTACACATAAGGGGGCCCCTGGTGCCGTCATCCTGTGCACACCTGCCTCAAGATCCTTCACCAGCTCTGAATCCACTGGATCATCCTTGCCATCAGACCTTGGGCTAGAAACCCTGTGGCCATTACTCTGCTCTTGAGAACTCCTCCTGACATCATTCCTCCTACAGGTGGCCCTGGATGCAGTCTGCGATGGGCCAAGCGCACCCTCAGGTCCCTGCCACTCACTATCACCCTCTGACTGCCACAGCTGCACACCATCTGCTCTAGACTCTGGACTCACCACAGGAACCTTTCAACAGACTCTCCTTACTAGAACAGAAAGCCTCATTGACACTATGTGTCCCAACCATCTGTGAATCGTGTGTCCTAGTGTACCCTGAGGAGGTTCTGATCCATGAGAAGGACTGAAGGCCAGTCTCCCCGCCAGGCTTAATCTCTTAGATGAGTCTCATTAGCTCAATGGGTTGGAAATTCCATGGCGGACATTTCTTGGGGTCAGGGGTCCCACTGAGTGATTTGTACAATTTGCAACGTAGTTTGAACCCACACCTCTCAGCCCATCAATAGCCACCTGGTCACCAGACCAGAAAGAAAGAGGTAACTAGAGGGGTGGGAGGACAAATGTATAAACAAAAAATGGTGGGGGGAGGGTATCACAGCCCAGCTCCAGAAAAATAGGAAGAACCACCCCATAGCAAATGAACAAAACACGGGAAGAGGGCTATAGAGGGTCCTGCAGGAGCAGCACAAAAGGATGCCACAGGTAAGAGCTGATACAGCAGAGAAGAAGGGGCTCCCAGGAAGAAAGCTGGTGCCTAGCAGAATGAGGTAAGTGGCACCATAATGAAGTGTGGAGAAAAAGGAAGGCCGCACTCTACGAGGTAATGAAATGATTGCCGGAGGATCCACAATTAACCACAGTATCTCATTTCGTGCCCTCCCTTTCTTGCTAGACCCAAACTCCCTCATTTCAAGTCTTCTCCGCTCCAGTTCCTATGCTCTTCAGGGGATCCAATATGTGTCTGTTGCTGACAATAGTAACAAAAGTAACACGTGGGGTTCCCCAAAGCTTCATCATTGGCCTTATTCTATTTTCCCAGTTATAAATTATCTACCCACTGTTTGTAAAGCATATTCTGTGCACATGTATGCAGAGAACACTATAATCTACACTAAAAATACAAGCTTATCACAACTTGAGGCAGTTTCACAGGATGATTTTGTTGAAGTCGAAAGATGGATCGCTAAAAACAAACTGTTCTTAAACACTGACAAAATGGTCTCAACGGTATTTGGTACAAAGCTCAAATTACTTAAACTCTGCAATACCCAGTTTACCATTTTAACAAAGACAAAGACTAATCATAAATTGGCCCCGGTTGACTCCTACAAATATCTTGGTATGTGGCTTGACTCCAGCCTCACTTTTGGTCTTCATATTGATAAATTAACATCCAAACTTTATCCTAAATTAGGCGCTCTGTTTAAAAACAAATCCTATCTAAGGCCTCTGTAACAGATGTTAATGCCAGTCACAGACTACAGGGATATAGTATACGCTTCTGCTCCAAAAATCCATTTTGGCAAAATCAGCGCTCTGTGTAATTTATTATACCACTCTGTCCTCCAGTTTAATTATATGAACCATCTTTCTGATATGTTTAACCCCTTAACGACCGCATTATCTTGTGCGCGGGTGGGCATTAAGGACCACAGAGCTTTTTTTTTTACCAATTTGAATTCTGGGATGGAAGAGCGGTGTGCAGCAGTGCTGCCATCACAGAATCCCATGACGTGCCAAGACTGTCACCGGTCTTTAAAGGGATAGTAATACTTCGTTTTAACTTTATTTTATTTTGTAGGCATTAAAAAAACATGAAGAATGATTTAAGTCTTATCTCTCAAACCTTTATGGTTTAAGAGATATTCACAAACAAAGTATCCCCCCCCCCTGTTCAACCAGATCAGAAGGGAGGTGCCCAAGTAGACTGCAGAGAGGGACAATCTTCAATTAAGATAAGGGAAAAAGCTGAAAAACTTGTCAAGGGGGGAAGGGCTTTCATTGTTTTCATACAAAGAAAATTGTCCCCTTCTGTTATTTGTCTGGTCTTACAACCAGATTCACATCTGAGAAGAGATGGCTTACACTAGGTAAAAGGGGCAGGAGGGGAAACTTTGCTTGTGAATATCTCATAAACCATAAAGGATTGAGAGATAAGACTTATATCATTCTTCATGTTTTTTTAATGCCTACAAAATAAAATAAAGTTAAAACGAAGTATTACTATCCCTTTAAGTGATAAAACTAAATTGGCTAACACTTGAATCTAGACGTACCCTTCAAATTGCCCTAGTGTATAACCACTTCTCTAGAAAGCTACCAGACTACCCGAACAGTATGCTCACTCCAGCTCTGCACACTAAATATAACCTCCTCTCCACTGCTAACAACTCACTGAGTATTCCACACTACCAGAAAGTAACTGGTCATTCTGCCTTCTCCTTCAGGGCTCCAGAAGCCTGAAATAACCCACCCGAATCAGATCTTCTACAAGTCTAAAATGCCCAAACATAACTGCTTCTTTGTATTAAAAACATGTAACTGTATATAAAAATTATATTTTTATTTATTATATATATGTTTTTCACTCTCTTTGTGTAAATATATAACTTTGTAACTTAAAAGCTCTTCAGGACAATGGTAAAAATGAGACAGATCTCAATTTATTCTTCCTGGTAAACACTTTATAAATAAATAAAATAATAAAAATGTGACTTTAAGATATTTGGCTTTAACATCTTTTTGACACCTGTTTTTCTTTTGAACATCGGGTCCTAGCTTTCAGGAGTGCAACTATAGGGGGTGCAGAGGGTGTAATTGTGATGGGGCCCAGCATCCAAGGGGGAACATTGGCTCTGCACTAATCTGCAACCTTTCCCAATCGGACCAGTTTCCTATCTTGGCAGGCAGCTGCTAACATCATTACACCAGGGGAGGGCTGGCAACATAGAGCCCAGGGGGCAAATAAAATCAAGAGGCCCATTTCTACTATAGTCTGAGCCCACTGTCCCAGCCCACCCCCCTTTCATTAATTTTTAAATTGCCATTAATGTTGTGAAGTAAGGCAAGTGATACCACTTAGCTTACAATTGAAGTGGAGCTACACTAGTGCTACTACAAAGCTTACAATTTAAGTATAATGATACCATAGAGCTTACAAGGGAAATGGGTTATGCTACTAGTGTAGCTCCATTTGTGGTATCATTTGTGTAGCTTCATTTCAGTTGTAAGCTCTGTGGTATCACTAATATAGCGCCATTTACAGCATCAAGTGGGAGATTGAGTGAGGCAGTGGCCCACTGGCCCAGACATATGACCGGCCCAGGGGGCAAATGCCCCCCCTGCCCCCCAGGCCAGCCCTCCCCTGCATTACACATGGCCACTGCCAGCCAGAAAGATAAGAACAGAATTGGTAAACCCTGCTCTTTTCTTCATTAACCCTTTGGGCACCAGAAATGTGTCCAATGCATTGCAAAGCAATATGCTGGGCACTACTGTGATTTACTTTCAGCACGTGAGTCATTAATCATGGGGTAGGAGGTTCATGGAATGGCAGAAAAACTGCTTTCCTTCTCTCTCTTACCCCAACACATGAAGACCTTCTGCGATCCCCAGTAGTGAATTGCACATTGGGTCTTTGTTGGCTTGTACCTAGATATTGGATATGAGATGAATGCCATTTGAAAGGAAAATAATTGAATAGCTGGAGGGGTTATGTTATATGCATTGATGACTCCTTCAACTAGATGCTGATTGTGGAAAAAATGCTGGAGGACCAGGGTGTAGAAGACACCGCCGGACCTTCTATATCACGGTAAGAGTGGTACTTGTTAAATGTGTGGGGATGGGCCATGGAGCATTTGTTATTGTTAGGAATAGGGGGGACTTAATTCAGTTATGGTAGTGTTTTGTGTGTGGGGTTTAGGGGTAATGTTCTTTTTTTTGGAGAATTTGATGAATTGATATAGAGGCTTTGTACACCATATTAGTTAATCTGTGGGTTACTAGTGTAGGAATGTCTAGTTGCACATGCATGTGTGTTTTTACTACATTCTGTCTATTGTTCAGCTGTGGTTTTTAATATGTGTTAGGTACTGAACACCTGTGTTTGGTAGATGCTGAATTGTCAGCAGAAAATGCACCCCCTTAACGTGTAGTAACTGCCACTGCCTACAAAAGAGTGGCAAATGGATGTACTGTTCCACTGATTTCAATGGGCACCTTGTGCATTTTTAACTGCAAGTAGTTTGTCACAGCACAGGTAATAGAATATCAAACTAGGGGGATGATTCACTAAGCGGTTATAAAGAGGTGATAAATTAACGGTGCTAATAGAATCAAGCCCCAAAACTTGTATGACTCTTGTGTGATTGGCTGTTCCACTGATGTTATTTGGTTACAGTCCAGAGTGGGCAAGTGAAGTCTTGAGTTTTTAAAATTTTAGGTTCTTTTTTTGCCTTTTCAGTGGTTTTCTTGGGGAAATTACAGACTGACTCATGGTATGTCCTGAATTCTTCAAAATGTGTTCAGTTTTGAAAAGCTTATCACCCATGGAGTTAAGTATATTTTATACGGACGAGGAGTGATGTCTTTCTTTCAGTGTACTGGCTAAGAGTTTTCCACTGTTGTTGCCAAACTCAGAACTTTTGGCGGCATATGTTAAATTGGCTTTGATTAATATTATTAAGTACTTTAAATAAACTTTGACTCGTTATAGTTAGTTCAGTAAGTGTGTTTGCTGCAAGACTTAACTTATGTGAAGCTTCAAGTGACCTGATTTCCTACAAAAGATTCTGTATTTTTAAACTCTGTACCTTTTCTTCTCTTGAAAATTTTTTTATTAATCCTTTAAAGTGAACCTACCACTATGAAAACAGCTTTGCCTGTTAAATAAAATAGTTTACTTTTTTACTTTTTATACCTTTCCTAAGATACACCATCTTCTTTGTTTTTAAAGAAATCTTATCACCTTTCCAAGTCATTCCCTCAGTGAGAGCTTCCATCTTGAACGAATTTGCATGATTATTCATCCATATCAATTTACCCCACCCATCTGGGGGAATTGATATGTTTTAGAAGCCTATGAACATGGAGAGACATGTGACATGTGAATAATAATAATTAATTATTCATGATTTATCTGACCAATTGGAGAACAAAGCTCTGCTGATTCAATTTTCCCAGCTACTATAGCAAATATCTCTAAAACTATGTTTTGAAAAAATAAAAGGGTAAAGGCATTTAAAATAGACACATTTAATTAGACTAAAAGCTATGTAGGTAACAGGTCCACTGTAAGGACCAGAGGGATGTACATACCATTGTGAAGCAATGTATTGCACATCTCTCTGGTCCTTAAACTGTTAATAGATATCTGATGTATGCCTTGTGGGCTTCCCAGTTCTACGCTGGGAATATGTGAGTAGGGAGGTGTATATTAATATAAAGGGCAAGTTGGTCTTGCATTTGTTTGACTGGGGAGGGGTCAGTTTTGTGGATGTTATGAAAACTTGCGTGCATAAGGTTATGCAGATAATAAGGGGGACGAATGCAATCAATTCTGAAGTTTCTGCCTTGTACCAAAGACTACAATGCAAAGCACTTCTCATCTGGGCGCAGGAAGTGTCAAGAGTCAATTCAGTGGTGTGAATGAAGTTGTTTTGTGAAGCACTATAAAGCTGCGTATGAAGGGATTCTACAAAGAGATGACTTTTCACCTTAAGGTAAGTTTGGTTTGCTTTACAGTGAATTAAAATCTGCCTGTATGTTGCACTAGCCATTTTTTCTGTAAAATAAATAGTTTTTGTGAATGTAACCTTGATATTTGATATCATAGCGTGTCCCATGAAATTATGCTAATTATGCTCCAGACCAAACATCTCTTTTTGTACTATTAGACCTAATCGTAGGATGTGGGCTCTATCTTGAATCAATCATACCATAGTATGTGGTAATACTTTCCCTGCACAGAAACTAGTTTGAAGCACAACATTGTGCCATCAACAAATAAAGATTATACCCCTAAGGAACCTTATAAAATTAAAAAAAAAATAAACTAAATTTAGAGTGACTTATACAGTTTCATAAATGTATTTGTGAAATGCACAGTATGGGGGTATGCTCCTATAATTCCACAATAAATCAGGTGCTGGTACCGATTCATTAGCCCTATACCTGCTTAATGCCAGTTTAGTTAGCTACTTAAATAAAAAAAAACAGCTTGTGTATGGGTGTTTCTTGGTGTTCCTTTGATCTGTACTTTGTTTCAAACTGAGTATGAAACATGGAGCAGTAGACATTTTGTGACTTAACCCCATTCCCCCATGCCTACTACTGGGGAGATGTTCAGTGACTGCTGGCATTAAAGGGATAGTAATGTTTCATAATAAAAGCAGCTCTAATTCATCATCATAGTATTTGGACTTTGGAGAGTGTTATTTCAATTCTGTCAGAGTTGTAGTTCAAGAGTAATTCAATGACAAAGTATCCCCCTCCCACCCCTTTTACCGATGTAACACTGCTCAGCCAGAGCAGAAGGGAGGTGCCCAGGTAGATTGCAGAGAGGGACAATCTTCAATTAAGATAAGGGGAAAACCTGAAAAACTTGTCAAGGGGGGCAGGGCTTTCATTGTTCTCATAGGAAGAAGATTGTCCCCTGCTGTTATCTGTCTGGTCTATGGACTGCATTCCACATCTGAGAAGAGATGGCTTAAAATAGGTAAAAGGGGTGGGAGGGGAAACTTTGCTTGTGACTATCTCTCAAACCATAAAGGTTTGAGAGATAAGACATTTCGTTCTTCATGTTTTTTAATGCCTACAAAATAAAATAAAGATAAAACAAAGTATTACTATCCCTTTAAAGTCTTAATGATGATGGAGCTCAGCTCAATCCCCCAAAAAACTCAAACAGGTAGTTTGACCCCCTGAAAACATTCACAATAGATTGAAGAATTCTGAGCAGAAGGGTACATACTAACACATACCCCCACCACCACAACCCCGTACCAATGCACAAGAAGTCATCTAGGTAGAGAAGAATGGAAGCATAACCTGTCTTCTGATTCACCACCCATTCTAGAAACTATCTAAAAGTCTCAAAATGGAGACCGAATATAGTCCATGAGGTGGCAGATGACAACATAGTACAGCCCACTGAAGCAACAACCAAGAAGGTGGTGATACTTGGGGTGGACCAACAACAGCCAAAAAATAGACTTAACAGCTGTCCTGACCATCCCTGATCCTCTTTTGCAAGTGGCTGAAGCATAGCATAGGAAATATGCCTCAGGTCTTAGTCTGCATAATTATTTATGGGACCCTCATCAGGAGTATGATAAATGATGAATCATCCTATATTATCCAGGTTCCTTCAGTCCAAAGAAGGACTGGTGGAAGGAAGGACTGGTAGAATTTTCCAGGGATCCTAAAAAGGGATCCTGAAATCCCCGACATACCACCCACTGCAGAAGATCATCCCGAACACCCATAGCAGCCAACAGCACTCAAAACACCCCCACACCCCCATTCACAGCACCTTGAGAACATGCCAACACACCCTGAGAAACCCCCTAGTGTGAGAAAGAAGCAGCATCCCCCATGTGAGATACAAAAGAAGCCACAGAACTTGCCGCCTTCCGCCAGGAAGGATACTTTAGATAGGAAGCAATATATACTGCCAATATATTGTCCCCAAAAGGGTAGAATAAAAATCTATACATTTATTAATATATTAAAATGCATATGCATCATGGTATGACTAATTTAGATACCTTACATGTTTCATAGTCAATGACTACTCCATCAGAGATAATAATGAAAAAAAAAACAATATATAGCTATCACTTCTGGATAAGCAACATTGCCCTCACAATGCCCCCTCTCAGCTCCATATTGCCCCATCAGTTCCACATTGCCCTCACAATGCCCCCCATCAGCTCCACATTGCCCTCACATTGCCCCCCATCCCATCAGCTCCAACTTGCCCCCATCACCTCCACATTGGCCCCCATTGGCTCCAACTTGCCTCCCATTGGCTCCAACTTGCCCCCCATTAGCTCCACATTGCCCTTACATTGCCTCCCCCCATTGTCCGTTTCCTACCTCCCTGGTAGGAGATCTGTATGTGCCTCCTTTGGCACAATCTTTTACCTGATGGAGCTCCCGCGCGGTCTCCTATTCAGGAATGCAGAGCGCTGGGAGATGATGTCATCTCCCAGCGCTCTGCATTCCTAAAGAGGCGACGAGGGAGCTCCATCAGGTACAAGACTGGGGGGCGGGCAATGTGAGTGGGTGCCGCCGGCGCAGCCAGCGAGGTGGCTAGTTTTTTTGTTTTTTTTTTTAAAAAAGAATATTTAAAAAGAGAAAAAAAACAAATCCAAATGGCAGGCGCCCCTCGCTGGCGTGCGCCTGTAGGCAGGTGCCTACTTTGCCTAATGGCAAATCCGGCCCTGACAGGAGCTATTTCTGGACAAAGAGTGTTTTCTAGAAATACCCATTTAGTGGCTATATGCAAGGCTCCATTTGTTTTGAAATGAATGCTTTGCACCTCCTACACCAAGGGATGGGCAGTGTTAATATGTGTAGACAGTGCCCTGGAACATCCTCTGTATGCCAAAGCTCAGCTTTTTTTACACTTGCTTCAGGGGTGGCATAGACAAATATTGCTACTGTTACTACACATAAGAGGTGATTTGTGTCTGTATGTATCATTGTGCTTCGATGTATGTACAGAAGCGCAGGCCCTCATTTTGTATATTACATACATTCTCCTTACTGCGGTCTTATGCAAAAAAGAAAAGAGAAGCAATTTTGGCAAACCAACTGCACCATAGGGGAGAAATAAAAAAAAACATTTAACTCACTGGAAGCTTTATCTGTCCCCTATGGTGCAAGTGGTTTGCTACATAAGACCCTGTGTGTTCCTAGTAAGTAGCTCAGTGGGCTGTTTCTAGCAGGCTTTTGTGTGCTGGTGAGAGGCTGTAAAGAGTCTAAGCTCTACAGATTAGCACAATGACCTGTTCCTTTTACATAATAAGTATCCCGCTAGCTGCAGGCTACCGAGGTTAAACACATTTTTACAGCACATAAATTTTATATGCAGGTTCAGCAAAGGCCTTCTCTAGACCTCACATCCTGGAGCACATATTGTTACTGTAACAACCTGCATGTGCTGTTGGATCTCACATGGCAAAGTGCAGTTGATTAAATATGGCTCTCTTACCACTCAACTAAATTTACCAGTCTTTATTGTTAGGGAGGCTGGATTGCAGTTGCATTGTGTCCATAACCAATCTGGCAACGGAGGGGTTAATGGCAGATCCAGTTAGGCTTGTCGGTTGTGGTGGGGTAGCTTAAATTTTTTTTTCTTCAATTAACCACTCCATTGCCAGTGAATTTGCAAGCATCACACAGCAATACTTTTCAAAATGTCTTGTATAGGAGGTGTTAATAGGGACTTGTGGCAGTGTAGAGGAGGTGTTTTGGGTGCAATGGGACATGAGGAGGGGCCATTTGTGGTTGTGACTTTTTGCAGCTGAATAATGCTTTTTCTCTGCCTCAGCAGCCTTGACTTCGCAAAAGGAAACACTGAAAAGATCATTCTGCCAGAATTTGATTGAAGCCATGGTCATCGTCAATGCTTTTTCTGAGAATTTTGCCATGTGTTCAATATTCCCCAACTTTTCTAATTTGGGATACATAGTGGTTGGAATAAAAGAGTTTGAGTTGCCAAAAACGTGCCTTTTTTGGCTCTTTTTCCAGCCAAGATCCATTCTTGTAGAATGGAATCTAGGCCATTGTTGGGTCTTTTTTATATTTAAGCTATGCTGTGGTGTAATTATATAAATAGCGCTGATTTGGTATAAACCGCTTTATCCCTGTAAACTGTAGGTTCCTTGGGGAAGGGACCGATCTCCTATTGATTCTATGACTGCAACACTTACTTTATCACCATTTATTAATTGTAACATACTCCTGTTGAAGGTGCTGCATATACTGTGGTGCCATATAAATAAAGAGTTATATACATATACATACATACATAAACAGTAGGGTTGGATAACTTGATGCTCTCCAGTTGTTTAGAACTACAGTTTACAATGGATGTCCAGGAATGATGGGAATTGTAGTCCTCAACAAACGAAGGACCTTTGGTTACCCATCCCTGTTGTATAGAACCCTTTTATCATTGATTCCCTATCCTTTCAGTATGTCAGGCTTCTTATCGTTTTTCGTATTTGCATTATTTGTACAGGTTCTTACCTTTCTAAGTGAAAATGTGTTATTGTATAAGTTAATTTTTTAATCTGGGTAAACTGTGATTATGTGACCATGAGCTACTGCTCCATTTACTGAAGGGAAATTAAGAGCTACATATTTGCATGTTATCAAAAGCGTTACTAATGTTATCAGTCCTTCTGGGACACAGACTGATATGTTTGTACCATTACCACTCACTTTACAGAAGGTTTTCTTGTTGAGACCTGTAGATTGTACTGAATAATGGGGATGCTTACAAGCGCCCAACTCCAGTCTACATGGATACATAACAACCCAGATTTAATGGGAAAACAAGCACTGAAAATTAAAATTATAGTAATAACTCTATTAATGGGATAGTAATACTTAAAAATTGCTATCTCCTATCTTGTAGTCGGTGAAAAAATGAGTTAAATGAGGCCAGCGGCATCTTTCAAACCTTTATGGTTTGAGAGATATCAGATTTCAAAGTTTTTTCTCCCCTGACGTCAGCGTTCTAGCTGATAGCAGGGGAATCTGGTCTCGGGACCGTCGGAGGCTCTGCAGCAGAGCCGAGATCGAGTTAATAAAGAAGAAATCCTTCACTTAAAAGGTCTTCTACTTGTGCTTGCAAACCAAGCACATGTAGAAGACCTTTTTAGTGAAGGATTTATTTTTTATTAACGCAATCTCAGCTCTGCTGCAGAGCCGCTGGCTGATCCCAGGAGAGGATTCCCCTGATGTCCGCGTTCTAGATAAAAGCACAACTCTGAAAGCTGATATCTCTCAAACCATAAAGGTTTGAGAGATGCCTCTGGCCTCATTTAAAGGGATAGTAATACTTACAAATTACTAATCCCCATATTATGGGCATGCTAAAAAGAAATGTATTGCCCCCCTCCTCCGTGTCATCTCTCAAACCCTTATGGTTTGAGAGATAATAGCTTGCAAAGTTCCCCCTCCCGCCCCCTTCCCTGAAGACAGCGTTCTAGCTGACTGCAGGGATATCCAGTCTTACGTGCATCAGGCGGCACTGCAGCAGAGCCGAGATCGCGTTAGTAAAAAAGAAATCTTTCACTGAAACGATTTTCTACGTGTGCTTGCAAATCAAGCACACGTAGAAGACCGTTTCAGTGAAATAATTATTATCCCTTTAAAGTTAATGTTCTTTACTTTTTTTATCACACATAGCGCTATATTTCATTACTTACATATTTGTAGTTCAAGCGCTACTGAAGCTGAAAAGATCCCCCTCCGGCCCTTCCCCTGCATCACTGATCCTCTCATGCAGGTCATGATGGAGCACGGCAAAGGACAATCTTCAGTAAGCAAAAGGAAAATCCTACCTTCCTTCATCAAGGGGGACAAGGTTTTCCTTACACTTACTGAATGAAGATTATACCTCGCTGCATCCGTCCGGTCCCAAGACCGGATTCCAGATCTAAGGGGAGGTGGCCAGAAGGGGTGAGAGGGGGAGACTTTCAGCTTGAATAGCTCATGAACTACATTCTCAGACTCAGTTATTTCTATTTACTGTTTTGATCTATGTTATAGACTCCTGCTAGTTACTTCAGTTTATAGTCTGGTAAAGGTTAGTGACCTTTAGGAGCAGTTCAGATCTGTTGAGGCCCATTGTTTTCTGTGAAAGGTGTGAATGAGAGGAAGATTTCAAAAGAATGAGATATATACAGGAAACTGCACAATATCACAGAAAGTATACATAGATACACCTGACTACTGTATGAAGAACATTTAGCTGGTCAATCAATGAGTTCAACAAATGAAAAGCCATGTATTTCTGGTGTAATCTTCCACGGTAAAATCTCATATGCTCAGTCAATACCTGTAAAAATTATACTTTTGGTTTATTAGCAATATAATCTGATTTTAAAGTTGTTTTTCATGTCAGTATGAGGAGCATCCACTGTGTAAAGATTTAGGACTACAGCCTGCTAATGCTGTTTTATACCATTTCCAGGATCTGAAAGGAAAAATGTTCATGAGTGGTACCTTTCTTTTTCTTTGTAGATAGGCTCTTAACTTCTCACTCCTATTTTATACATATCATTGCAGACTGCTCTAATGTCCTTTGTAATGACCATACAAAAGCCTACAAGCAAAAAAAGAAAAAAAAGAAAAGAGAACAGTGTATCTGTGGACCTGCCACATAATAGGGCTTCTTCACAAAATATGGACTTAGGTATATATGAAATTTGATTAAACAATAAATCTGTGCAAACTTGTTTCATTTAAATGTGTGCTGCCTTTTAACCCTTTGAATGCAAGAGGCATCAAATGCATTTCTCTGGCATAGAAAGGTACTATCTGAATGCTAGAGGAAAATTGCTTCACTTTTTCTTTGTGTTTATGCCATACCTGGGAACCTTCTTGTCCCTGGAGTAACAAACAGAGCTGGGACTGGAAATATCCAAATGATGGGCAGGGCTTAATTGTGTGGGTGGAGTTGAAAGGTTTAGAGGTGGGGTTTATCATGAAATGGGCAGGGAAGTAGGAGGAACAAGTTGTAAAGGAGGTGGAGTTACCACTGAACTCACAAAGCAGTTTCTGTATGTATGGTATATGGCCCTAAGTGTACTGTGAAATATGAATAGATAATTATTGCATTTTTAATTATGAGTACTTACCTTGTGTCAGATATTTATGATCTTCAGTATGCAGTATATAAAAAAACTGTATCTACCAGGGATATATGTGATTGTCTGTGAAGGATTCGTACACATTTGAACATCTAACAGGGATGGGCAACATGAAGCCCTCCAGTTGCTGAGATACTACAACGCCTATAATTTCTTTTGGCTGGAGGGGGATGATGGGAATTGTAGTTTGGCAGCAGCTGGTGATACTCTCATTGCCCATCCCTGATGCAGAGCCCCAGGGAGGCCCATCTGGCGAACAGGTGTTAATGATGCTTGATGCACTAAGAAGAACTGAAGCATTCTTGGATAGACCAACGGTACCATGGGGCATTTAAGTAGTTAAAAGTCCTATTTAAATCAATGGGAATGTAGAGATCTGTATTTGTCATCTATGGTGGAGTTGTTTTGTCCCAGATTTTCTCCATTTGTACCTACTACATATGGCTCAATGACCCATGTTAGGCCATGAGTGCAAAGTCACAGTTTTTTCCTCTCAGCTTTGTGAAGTGTGACATTAAATTCACTGCCTCACACGGAAATTCTTGACATTTTTACTTTTAGCTGTAGCGGCTGAAAGCTCTCACCCTTTCACACACACTTTTATTGGGTACACCTGTTAAAAATATTAAAACATGTTTTAGCTGCCATTAGTTGCCTATAATGTGACTCACTGCTGTTCCAAATAGATGTTGGAAGTTTCAAAAGCGGAACATCCAACATCCTTCTTTGACTTTAACATTCATAATTATAATGGGATCAAATGTGCCCAGTTTCAGGATCGTTAATTGTGTCATATCCTATAGATTGCAAGGTTTAGCAAGTAGATCCCTCATTTTCTATGGTTTAATGTGATTAACCCTTTGAGTGCCAGAGAAGTATCTAACACATTGGAATGTGATACCTCACTGACACTCAGATGTTTAACCCTTTGAGTGGCAGAGGGGTATGCAACACATTGCTCTGGCACTCAAAGGGGTAAAGGGACAGTTCCTCCTAGATTTAAATTAGCTGATTAAAGGGAGAAATGAAATTGCGTATGTGTTTTTATCCTTATCTTCTAATAGATTTTAAAAAACAAGTTAACATGTTTCTTATGTTGCTATGGCAACAGGAAAAGTCTTTAAAGGGATAGTACTGTTTCAAAATAAAAGAAGCTCCAATTAATCTTCATGGTATTTGGGCCATGGAGAGTGTTATTTCAATACTGAGAGAGTTTTAATTCAAGAGTAGTTGAATGATAAAGTATCCCCTTTTACTGACATACCTTCCAAGTGTCCCTCTTTAGAAGGAACAGTCCCTCTTTGAGACCCAAACCCCTCTGTCCCTCTTTCCCACCTGGTGTCCCTCTTTTTAGGAGAACAGACTGTGTAAATAAAACACTTTGGTCTTGCTCTAAATCATTTATTCAGTTACACAGAGAGGTGTCAATAGATCATGGAATTACCAAAAAATTATCTATACTGTCCCGCCCAGCAGTCGCCCCCAGCAACACCACCTTTACCAAAAGTGTCCCTCTTTGGCCATTTGAAATGTTGGGAGGTATGTACTGATGTAACACTGCTCACCTCAGAACAGAAGGGTTGTGTCCAGATGGATTGCAGAGAGGGACAATCTTCAATTAGCATAAGGGAAAAACCTGAAAAACCTATCAAAGGGGGCAGAGTTTTCCTTATGCTCACAGTAAGAAGATTGTCTTTTGCTTTGCTGTGAACTGTCCGGTCAAGGAACCAGATTCCACATCTGAGGTGAGCAGTGTTACACTAGATAAAAGGGGCGGGAGGGGGAAACCTTACCATTCAATTACTCTTGAACTACAACTCTGACAGTATTGGAATAACACTCTCCATGGCCCGAATACTATGAAGATTAATTGAAGCTGCTTTTATTTTGAAACATTACCATACCTTTAATCACAATTTAGTCTACTCTGGTGATACTGGTTGCTCAGATCCAACCCTGTTCTCTCAGCTCATGCTGCTCCTTCACATTTTCTTCAGAGTTGTTGCTTTTGACCATCAATGGAAGGATTAATCCTTTGTGTGCTAGAGGGGTGTACAGTGCATTGCTTTGTATGCGTTGTGTACCCCTCTGGCACTCAAAAGGTTAAAGGAAAAAGTGGCAGAAAGAAGACTACGGACTTGAAGAAATTCAGATAATGGTGAATATTAAGAAAAAATGAACTGTACGTTTTTAAGGATTGCATGGACACATAAAAGTGTCAGGGATAGGCTACACCAATGCAGTATTTATTAAGAAAAGTATTTTTCCCCATTTTGAAAGCTGTTAAATCTTTTAATGCTTTTTCCCTTGCACAGTATTTGTATGTTCTGTTATGTAACCTTATTGTACAGAGCTGCAAAGCAGGATGATTGCTCTATAAAATAATATTGATAGTGCATACCTCCCAATATTTCAAATGGCCAAAGAGGGTCACTTGTGTTTTAGGTGGGGTTGCCAGGGGCTTGGCTGGTAGGGGGGTTAAATTCTGTAAATAAATAAATGATTTAGAGCAAAACAAAAGTATTTTATTTACACAGACTTAATTATAGACACATTTACTGAAGTTTACACAAACATTATTGTGTGTTTTATTGCTGTGGAGCAATGTGATACACTTATATACACAGCACAGAGTCTGATCTCCAGGGTGGGAAAGGGTAACAGAGGGATTTGGGTCTCAAAGAGGGACTGTAACTCCTAAAGAGGAACACTTGGGAGGTATGATAGCATAAGCGAGCGTCTTATAATGTTATTATGATGCAAATTCATTGTAGTCCAACAACAGCTGCAGAGCTTCATTTTTCTTACCTCTGTTCTAGACAATTTTAACAATGGAGTTCTGACGGCTGTTAAATACTTTAAAGGAACACATATGCCTAAAATAAAATTGGGTTATATAATGGTAAAAATAACATTTATTTCCAGCTAGCATCTGTAAAATGTAGTTATTGTATGTTAGATGGATAAAATGTAATGCAAAACTAGGCTATGTTTTATATATATATATATATATATATATATATATATATATATATATATATATAAATATATATATATATATATATATATATATATAGACACATATTGGTTAATTGCTTGTGTAGAGATAATTATGTTAATGTATTGAGATGAGCACCCACTGTTCTATTATTCATACCAGTGCTTACCTTTTCCCAGTCCATTTATAGACAGTGCAAAAAAATAATTTCTTAGACATCCTATCAAGGTTGCTATGGTAATGAGCATACCTGAGAACTCTCCGGATTTGCCCCGGAGACTCCGGTTCTGACAGAGCTTTACCGGGTCTCCGGGGCAGAGGCAGATTCCTCCGGATGTGGAGGGTTTCTATTGAAACTCTGCCACATCTGTTTTTTCTCCCGTTGTGCCTCCGTCCCCAGCCTTCTGTGTGACACATTTAGCCCTCTGAGTGCCAGAGTGGTACGGAATGCATTGCTTTGCAATGCATTCTGTACCACTCTGGCACTCAAAGGGTTAAATCCCCCCCAACACTCGAGTTAAGCCCCGCCCCTTTTTGACGCGATTAGCGTCATTTTTGTTACCCCCTGCTGAACAGAGGACTACCCTCCGGGTAGCCCTCAACTGTAAGTTCCCAGGTATGGTAATGAGAGTTCTAGAAAAAGCAGATATGGAAGCCCCCACAGAGCATATGTAAGGCTAGATTCAGGTCTTAGAAAACAAGAAGAGATTTTTACATAGGTTGACATGGAGTACATGGGATGTAAGTGTGTATAACCCACAGATAATTTTTAGGTGTAATATGCTTTTAAACACTGATGTCAATACCAGAGATTTTTAACACATGGGCACATCCGCTTACACCAGGGATCTCCTCTCCCAGGGAGTCTCGCTTCAGGTTCTCATTTATCAAAATTTTCATTCTTTCTTTTTTTTAAATCAAAGAACCAATGTAATTCGATATTCGCATATGGGGAGAAGCGAGGATGTTTGTGGTTCATAAATAACATTGACTACTTTGAACATAAATATTAAAGTGGACCAATTATTTATTCATCTTTTGGTTTCATTAAATATAACTTTAAACTGCCTATAACTTGTGAATTTTGTTTTACAAACAGGTTAATAGGTTTAGAGATATTTAGTAGTTGAGGAATATAATCTCAGCAGAGCCTTGTTATCTGACATGTCAGATAAAGCTGCATGGGACCCAGGTGGCACTTTAACAGGGGCACCAATTTACATCCCCAAGGCATGTTTTTTCGGGCACCAGTTAGCATTCCTTGTGCAGTACTAAAAGGACTCACTCCAACTGCAGTCCACTTGTTTTCCTTGCAACTACCTTACAAAGGGGAGGAATAAGATCAGTTTGAAAACAATGGTGGTGTGGAACAGGTGTAATCAGTTTTGGGGCTTCCAGCTAGTGGAACTACAGCACCCAGGAGTCATTTTTTGGGATCTCCAGCTGTTGGGGAACAGTTCGCAGTAGCCAATTACTGGACATCCTATGTTTTGGGACTACAGCTGCCGTCATCTCCAATCAGCAGATGTCTAATGCCTGGCTGGTTGGGAATCATAGGAACTGTAGTCCCCAGCAATTGATTGCACCTGATTTAGAGCCCTTTCCCCTTAAAACCTTGAGGACCAGAGGTGTGAGTAATGCATCACAGCTATTCAGTCTTCAAAAGGTTAAAAATGTATAAGTATAATGTTGAGCTTTAACCATTTGAGTGCAAGAAGGATATGCAACTGCATTGCAATTCGTTACCTACCCCTTTGGCACTTAAAGGGTTAACCCTTGCAGTGCTGCGGAGTGGGGCACATATCACAAGCAATGCATTGTCACTCTTCTGGCACTCAGA
Source organism: Rhinophrynus dorsalis (assembly GCA_037306005.1). Taxonomy (NCBI): domain Eukaryota; kingdom Metazoa; phylum Chordata; class Amphibia; order Anura; family Rhinophrynidae; genus Rhinophrynus; species Rhinophrynus dorsalis. Next base: position 498,557,756 of record CM074718.1, on the reverse strand, counting down.
GGGTTAAAGTAACCTTCAAGGTAGGTTTGATCATCAACAGCCTCCGCTCTAACACTATACATATAATAAACAGGTCTAGAAACTCCCACCACTACTAGTGGGGGCAATACCTACAAGAAAATTGGAGCAATTAAAAATTCCTAATGATTTAAATCTTTGACTGCCAGAGTGGTAACTGGCACGCAAAGGGTTAAATGGGAGCTTTTAACCCCTCGCATATTAGAGAGGTATTTCTATTTGCTTCCTAAAGTGATATTGATTTACCACAGAATTGTTATACTTTCTTTTGTGCATATAAACCCCAGGAATATTGGGAAAATACATTTGTAGTTAAAATCAGCAGCTTCTGCAGAACCTCTTTAGGTGCAGAAAGGCAATTTTTCTGTGCTTTCTGGGGGTATTTTTATTGAAAATCTGAACACCCTCCTCTTATTTTTAAGTACAGGTTTTTATTAAGGGCCATTGAAGAGTTCACACCAGAAACATTAACCCCTTGGATGAGTAAGGAGTCTCCAACACACTGGTCTGCAAATAATTGGATCAAAGGGTTAAAAAAATCCACTTAATGTGAACTTTGAATAGTTTCACACTACTTTGTGCTGCAGCTAAACACATTAGTGCAGGTACCACTGACAAGTGGCCTCCTATAGGGGCCTTAAGTTTAAAACAAAAGTGTGTAGTCATTCTGGGGTAAACCAATTGCATGATAGGGGCATAATAATATTCACTAAATCTCTCTAATGTCCTGTGATTGGAAGTTAGGTTCTTGCCTGGTTTGGTGGCCGTGATTTTGCAACACGGGGGCAACATTTCATCCTTGGATCCAGGCAGCACAATGTTTTGGGCCGGCCCTGCTTTATCCTATTAGCATACCTGGGAACTTCAAAGTATTGTCTCACCAGAGGGGAGTCCTTTGCTGCTGAAGAGGTGAGGAAAATGGCACAAATTGCATTAAAAGGGGGCAGGGCTTAACACAAACAACAAAAATAAGCTAGGGAAGGAGGAACACAGTGGGAAAGAGCAGATGTGGGCAGAGTTTAAGTAGAAACACCCCACATCCGGAGACCCATCCTCTGCAATGGAGACCTGGTAAAGCAGAGTCTCTGGGGCAAATCCAGAGAGTTCCCAGCTATGTCTATTAGGCTGCTAGACTCAAAGGAGAAATACATTTATAAAGATGAATAATCATATCTAAAGTAAACTTTTAATTCTTAATTAATGGGTGCACAGTTTCTAAAGTGATAGGTCTGCTATGAAGTACCTATGAAGTACTTTGTTCAACATCCTGAATGATAGAGACTTCTCCAGCACATTGCCAAGCACTTCACTGGAGAAGTATCTATCATCCAAGACGTTAAATAATCATAAATAATCTTCCTATAGTTGGGGCCTCCTTTCACAGTTTTGACAGGGGCTTCAGATGTTTTCAAAATGGCCCTGGTTACAGCCTAAACAAGTAAACTTTTATCATGTTTGCTGTTTCAGCAAATGCTGGAAGAAAGTAGGTTAATATGCTGTGCAATGGAAGCATTTGGAACAAATACCAAGCTGAGGATGAAGAGTGCCGGCCATCTGCACAAATATCGTGCAACTGCATTCAGACCAAAAATTTGAGTTTTTAACATGCAGATTATACCTAATTTCATACACATGAATTTCCAAAGGGATCACCTTACATCGCCTTTACTATGGGATTACTGAGGCTCTGCAGCTAAGGGACCATCCCAAAACTTCCATTAGGACTTGTTTATTGGCTCAGCTGTAGTGTAATGTGCTCTGCAGATGGATGAAAGCTCTTTCATCAAAAACGTCAAGGTCCGAATTTAATAACAGAGAAGGGTGATACTGGATCACAATGTGACTTGTGGTAAAGCAATCTAATCAATTCATACACAGCTATGGAATCATACCAGATAAAGTCTTATTTTATGCAGATTCATTATACTGTCATTGAATAATCGTACCTGCAACTGCTGGGAAAATAATTCCAGTAACAAAGTTCCGTATTCAGAAAGATAAAAGGGGCAATACTAGAGCAAACCAACTGTACCATAGCGGACAAGAGAGGATTCTCAAAATTCTCATTGATTTAAAGGGATAGTAATGTTTCACAATAAAAGCAGCTTCAATTAATCTTCATAGCATTTGGGCCATGGCCATTTCAATACTGTCAGAGTTGTAGTTCAAGAGTAATTGAATGATAAAGTATTCTCCTCCCACCCCTTTTACTGATGTAACACTGCTCACCTCAGAGCATCAAGACTGTCTGGATGGATCACAGAGAGGGACAATCTACAGTGAGCATAAGGAAAAACCTGAAAAAACTGTCAAGAGGGGCAGGGCTTTCATTGTTCTCACAGTAAGAAGATTGTCCCTTGCTGTGACCTGTCTGGTCAAGATACCAGATTCCACATCTAAGGTAAGCAGTAATAGGGTAGGGAGGGGATACTTTATCATTCAATTACTCTTGAATTACAACTCAGACAGTATTGAAATAATACTCTCCATGGCTCAAATACTATGAAGATTATTTGGAGCTGCTGTTTTCTTTGTGAAACATTACTATCCCTTTAATGCTCCTGAATGCTAAAGAGGCCTCTCTAACATTCAAGGAGTTAAAAACTTCATTTGAATCAAGGGGGCTATTAATTTATCCTCTGTGGTGCATATGGTTTGCTCCAGAATTGCCCTCTTTATCTTTCTGAATATGGACCTTAGTGTTGATATCTGTCTGTATAATACCCTAAATGCTTGGTAGTTGTAAAAACTCCTTTCCAGTGACATAGACTTCCATAGTCTTTCCCAGTGAGTGAGACTTCCTTTCTGTTATTAGTGTGCTTTCTAGTGACTGAAATTTCCTTCCAATTAACTAAAGTTCTTCAGAGTTAATGAGACTTCCTTCCAATGAGTAGTTTTTTGTTTAAGGTCTTGAGGTTCCAGTCTAACGAGTGATGTTCTTTTCATTATACTTTGATGGGGCATCCCTTGTTCTTATGTTATTACCCCCTGTGTGTTTTCCTAGATACCATTATGCATTCTGGTAAGAAGTACATCCTATTTTTTAATGACTTTTTGTGTATACATGGGGAAGAAACTGTGATGGTCTATGGTCCTCCACTGTAGATACTTCTGGGCTACATTATATTTAAAATTGTGTAAGTACCTCTCATACCTCTTTTCATATGATGAGAACTTTTCCAATAGGTTTGGTGTTTGCTCAAGATGTGACTTGGGCCTGATATTCAAAAGAAAACTGGAGTAATTCTGGGGCAATCCATGTGATAGAGGGATTCGTGTAACTTTATTCACCTTATCGATAGTCAACATACTGCCTTTTACCTGATTTACTAGCATGAGACAGTCAACTAGCCCCTACTCTGATGAGACCAAGAAAGGTGAATATTGATTGTCTCATGCATTTCCAACCTGGCCTTTCCAAATAAGCTCTTGTGAGCAGAGCCTTCTCCATATTTTGCATCTGACTGTTAAATGTATAATGTGTTTGTAATGAGTTTCTAACAAGTTCCCTAACTGTACAGTGTTGATTGTGCTTTATACATAGTTGCATAGTAAATTAGGTTGAAAAAAGACACAAGTCCATCAACCTCAACTTTTGCTACAGTGTAACTCAGGAAATGAGAATTATATAAGCTTTCTCAACTCCAAAGTGGGTATTAGTCTTTTTTAAAGGGATAGTAATATCAGAAAAAAAGTATTAACTATATGGTAGATACAATTAAAGAAGAGTATTTGCACTTATTTGTATCCCTCAAACTGTTATGGTTTGAGAGATATAGGAAAATAAAGTTCTCTGGTCCCTCCCCTTTCTGCTTGACGAGGTGTAAAGCTGTCAGAAGCAGATTCTGGTCGCTTGACCAGATGTGGCTCTTCAGCAGCGCCGATATAATAATATCTAAAGATAAATACTTAATTTGGAACGGTCTACAAAGTGTGCCTGGCTTGCAAGCACACTTTGTAGACCGTTCCAATGAAGTATTTATTTCTAAAACAGCGTGATTTCAGCTCTGCTGAAGAGCCTCTGTCTGGTCAAATGACTGGAATCTGCAGCTGTCAGCTAGATGGCAGACTTGAATAAAACAGCCAGGAAAAGGTAACTTTAGCATGTTATATCTCTGAAAACATAAAGGTTTGAGAGATAAGACTTACATTGATGTTAGCCTTTTTTAATGCCTACAATATTAAATCAACTTAAAATTAATTATTACTATTCCTTTAACAGAACTTCTATTTTACCTACTAATACACAATATAACCCTGTATGTTCCCTTCTACTAGAAATGCATTTATTCTTCGCTTAAATATATCTATTGTATCTGCCATTACTACATCCTTGAATAATAATAATAATAATACAGCAAGCATAAGCTAAGGGACCCATATTTATAGGGGTTTGGTATCAATGCCTGTGTGCATGTTGCTGCATGGAATTCTGTGAATGAAATGGAAAAATTGTAATCATTTGGATTCTTTGCTCACATGTAAGTATATACACAAGTGTATTAGAGCAATGCCTCTTTTATATTGAACATAAGTGCCTTTAACTTTTTGTGAGCCTTAGTTCTCTCCATATACTGGGAGCTGCTTCCAATTAGTTGTTTTCCATTAGTAGGAGTCCTTGCTTTCTCACGAGTGTTCCTACCAGTGACAGAGACTTCTTTCTGTTGAGCCCAAAGTCAGATGGAGAAGACTGCATACACCCTATGGTAGTAGATAAATCCTAACATTTATTTATAAAGAAAATACAGCATGCCTATTCTAAACAGGTGACAGAGGAGTAAAAGTATAAGTAAATCCTTTCTCACTGATATTCATACCTGGGAACTTCCAGTCGAGGGCTACCCGGAGGGTAGTCCTCTGTTCACCAGGGGGTGACAAAATGACGCTAATCGCGTCAAAAAGGGGCGGGGCTTGTCGCGAGTGTGGGGGGGGCTTAACCCTTTGAGTGCCAGAGTGGTACGGAATGCATTGCAAAGCAATGCATTCCTTACCACTCTGGCACTCAGAGGGCTGGGGACTGAGTATCAGCAAGAGAAAAAGCGGATGTGGCAGAGTTTCAATAGAAACTCTCCACATCCGGAGTAATCAGCCTCTGCCCCGGAGACCCGGTAAAGTTCTGTCAGAACCGGAGTCTCCGGGGCAAATCCGGAGAGTTCCCAGGTATGCTGATATTGCCTTTACATTGAGTACTTTCTCATGTGGGAGCCTGCCATCCAATGATTATTTTATAGCAATTGAGATTTCTCTTAAGATAATGTATTTGCCTTTTATTTAACCATTTGAGTGCTAAATGGGTTAGTACAACATGTGGATAGTTTTCATTTCTCTTTAAATTAACTAAATGTATCTCTTTTCTTAATACAAACTCTCTTCTTGACCCTTTACAGTCAGGTTTCCGTTCCAACTTTTCCACTGAGACAGCCCTAACAAAAATGACAAATGACCTATACACAGCAAGGGACGAAGGACACTTTAGTATACTAATCCTACTAGAGCTATCTGCTGCTTTTGACACTGTTGACCATGCACTCCTACTGGACACACTGTATACCCTTGACATCCGTGACACACCTCTAGAATGGATTTCCTTCTATCTCTCTAAATGGACTTTCAGTGATTCTTTTGCTAACACTTTCTCATCTCCCTTCGACCTCTCAGTAGGTGTACATCAGGGATCAGTCCTGGGACCACTTCTTTTTTCACTCTACACCCTCTCACTTGGTGATTTCATCTCATCTCTTGGATTTAATTACCATCTGTATGCAGATGACACACTAATCTATCTCTCTGTCCCTGACCTCACTCCAGCTGTGCAGTCTCAAGTCACTCAATGCCTCTCAGCAATTTCATCATGGATGGCCTACCGCCACCTTAAACTTAATATGGCTAAGACAGAGCTGGTGGTGTTACCTCCTAAAACCCATCCACCAACCCCCTTCTCCATCACAATAGAAAACTCTTCCATACACTCAGTATCCAAAGCACGCTGTCTTGGGGTCATACTTGATTCTAAATTAACCTCCCCCCCCCCATATCCAAGCTGTCACTAGAACATGTCGCTTCTTCCTAAAAAATATTGCAAAAATATGTCCTTTCCTCTGCATATCAACGGCTAAAACACTATCTCAGGCACTCATTCTCTCTAGACTTGACTACTGCAACATTCTACTCTCCAATCTTCCTGCTTCTCACCTCTTTCCACTTCAATCTGTTATCAGTTCAGCAGCAAGAATCACCACATTTGCTCCTCCTGAAATACCTCAATTGGCTACCTATAAAGTATTGTATTTCTTACAAGATTCTCATCCTCTCCTGTAAGTATGTCTGCTCCTCAGCACCCACTTACATTTCTGCTCTTATCTCCCTCTACACCACTTCCCGTCCCCTACGGTCTTCTCAAGGGTTCTTCCTGTCCTCTCCCTACACAACTCGAGCCATCTCTCGACTACAAGGTTTCTCACTGGCTGATCCTCGACTCTGGAATGCCCTCCCCATGACCATTCGCCAGTCATCCACACTCATCACTTTCAAGTATCTCTTCAAAACCCACCTGCTCGGGGAGGCATCTCAGTAGCAATGTCCTCCTCTTGCACACTGAGAGTCACAGCAGAATCCTTCTGCACTTCTTTCACCACATCTTGCACATGCACTTATAATCCTCCTCCCACTGTGTCTGTTTGTCATTATGAATTCAGCTTAGATTGTAAGCTCCTTGGGTCAGTCTCTCTTTTCCAGTCTAGGATTCCCTTGCTGCACTTTCCCCCATGAATAATGTAATGATTGCACTTAAGCTTAATGCTCTTAACCCTGTTCTGTATTTTTGTATTATATTATTTCAACATTTGTTAAGCCCTGTGTACATGTGTGGAGCTATATAAATAAAGATACATACATCTGAAGGGACAGGTCCACTTTAAGAGTAGTGTCTAATGAATTACAGTGCTTTGTATTGAATAATATTGATGCCAATGAGTTCAAGAAATTTCTGGTAAATGAGGCTACTTTTCAATGAGTTCTTGTCAGTCAGTGGGAGAGGCTTCCGAGTACTATCTAATGTTAAACCCTGGGAGGCTAGAGATATCTCCTCTAGTGATGAGCGAGCACCCCAATGCTCGGGTGTTCGGGTGCTCTGACCGAGCACCCCCTGAGGCTCGAGTGCTCGGCCGAGCACCCGAGCCCCATTGAAGTCAATGGGAGGACTCGAGCATTACACCAGGCACCCCCTGCTCTGATGAGGGGAGGGTGCCTGGTCCATAGGAAAATGGCAGAAAAGGATGGAAACACCACAGAAATGGTTCAGGGACAGCATAGGGAGGATGTCTGGATGCATCTTGGACTCCAACATCGCTGCTGGGAACGATCTTTCGCCCGTAGTACGCCATTTTTACAGACTGACCGTAAAACACACAAAAAGGAAAATAAAAACGACTTTAGGCGAAAAATTGTTACCAAACAGTATTTGCTGTATATTTACTTGTATATAATCTGCAAATTCTCCCAAAAATTTCCTTGATTTTCAGAACTGAGGCCATGATTAAGAGGGAAACGTGCGCAGAGGCAAATTCTCCCAAAAATTTCCTTGATTTTCTGAAGTGAGGCCATGATTAAGAGGGAAACGTGCGCAGAGGCAAATTCTCCCAAAAATTTCCTTGATTTTCAGAACTGAGGCCATGATTAAGAGGGAAACGTGCGCAGAGGCAAATTCTCCCAAAAATTTCCTTGATTTTCAGAACTGAGGCCATGATTAAGAGGGAAACGTGCGCAGAGGCAAATTCTCCCAAAAATTTCCTTGATTTTCAGAACTGAGGCCATGATTAAGAGGGAAACGTGCGCTGAGCTGACCATCTAAAACATTATGGGTGAGGGTCTGCTGCAGAGCTGACCATCCTAAACATTATATGCGAAGGCCCGCTAGTGAGCTGACGCTATAAAACATTATATGAGAGGGCCCGCTAGAGAGCTGACCCAATAAAACATTATATGAGAAGGCCCGCTGGTGAGCTGACCTATATAAAAATTGTCAAACAGGGCCCGCTGGTGAGCTGGCCCTATATAAAAATTATATCACAGGGCCCGCTGGTGAGCTGGCCCTATATAAAAATTATATCACAGGGCCCGCTGGTGAGCTGGCCCTATATAAAAATTATATCCCAGGGCATATGGAAGAGGAGGAGGAGGATGAGAAGATTAAGAGTCAACCATATACCCGTTTTTTGGGTGGAAGGGGTGAATGGGAATACAGAGTATTCCCATCATTGTAAATAACATATATAAAGTGAGTTTATGTTCCCCCGGGGCTTTCCTCCAGTGGAGTGGAGAAGTCAGGGGAAATCCAGGCCTTGTTCATTTTTATAAGTGTCAACCTATCAGCATTGTCGGTGGAAAGGCGGATACGCTTATCTGTTATGATGCCACCAGCAGCACTAAATACCCGCTCAGACAGAACGCTGGCGGCAGGGCAGGCCAGCACCTCCAAGGCGTAGAGTGCCAGTTCATACCACGTGTCCAGCTTGGACACCCAGTAGTTGTAAGGCACAGAGGGATCATTGAGGACGCTGACACGGTCTGCTACGTACTCCTTCACCATCTTCCAAAACTTTTCCCTCCTTGTGACACTAGGCTGCGCATCAGGGTGAGGGTGCTGGCGGGGTGTCATGAAGGTGTCCCACGCCTTGGAGAGTGTTGCCCTGCCTTTCTCGGAACTGCTGTGTGCTCCCCTTTTCTCCCCTTCTCGGTTGGCCAAGGTAGCACGTACTCTGCCGCCAGCGTTGTCAGATGGAAAATTTTGGAGCAATTTTTCAACAAGAACCTTCTGGTATTGCACCATTTTGCTTGTCCTCTCCACCGGAGGAATGAGAGATGAGAAATTCTCTTTGTAGCGGGGGTCCAGAAGGGTGAACACCCAGTAATCCGTGTTGTTTAAAATGCGTATAACGCGTGGGTCACGGGAAAGGCAGCCTAACATAAAGTCAGCCATGTGTGCCAGAGTACCAACAGTCAAGATTTCGCTGTCCTCACCAGGAGGATGACTCTCAATATCCTCATCCTCTTCCTCCTCTTCTGCCCACCCACGCTGAAGAGATGGAACTAAAGTTCCATGGCTACCCTCTGTAGCGGAGGCAACCGTGTCTTCCTCCTCCTCCTCCTCCTCCTCCTCCGCCTCCTCCAATTGTCGCTGAGAAGACGAAGTGAGGGTGCTCTGGCTATCACCTTGTGTAAGCTCTTCCTCCCCCATTTCCACCTCTTCCACATGCAAAGCGTCGGTTTTAATTGTGAGCAGCGAGCGTTTCAGTAGACACAGAAGTGGGATGGTTACACTGATAATAGCGTTATCGCCGCTCACCATCTGTGTCGATTCCTCAAAATTGCGTAAAACCTCGCAGAGGTCTGACATCCATTCCCACTCCTCACTTCTGATTACAGGAAGTTGAACGGAGAGGCGACGACCGTGTAACAGCTGGTACTCCACTACTGCCCTCTGCTGCTCACAAAGCCGGGCCAACATGTGGAAGGTGGAGTTCCAGCGCGTGCTCACGTCACACAGCAGCCGGTGAGCTGGCAATTGTAAGCGCTGCTGCAGCTTCAACAGGCCGGCCGAAGCTGTAGATGACTTACGGAAATGTGCACACACGCGGCGCACCTTCGTCAAGAGATCATGCACATTGGGGTAGGTTTTTAGAAATCGCTGCACCACTAAATTAAATACATGCGCTAGGCATGGTACGTGTGTGAGCTTGCCGAGCTCCAAAGCCGCCACCAAGTTACGCCCATTATCACACACAACCATGCCTGGTTGCAGGTTGAGTGGCGAGAGCCACTGCTCGGTCTGGTGACTAATTCCCTGCAACAGCTCTGAGGCCGTGTGCTGTTTGTCCCCAAGGCAGATCAGCTTCAGCACGGCCTGTTGACGCTTCCCCACTGCAGTGCTACACTGCTTCCAGCTACTGGCTGATGGGGGAGTGGCGCTGCGTGTAGAGAATTCGGAGGTGGAAACGGAGGAGGAGGAGCCAATAACGTAGGTGCTGGTGGAAACCCTGATGGAGGTAGGGCCCGCAATCCTCGGCGTGGGTAGCACCCGTGCCATCCCAGGGTCCGAGTCGCTCCCAGCCTCCACGACATTCACCCAGTGTGCCGTCAGGGAAATGTAGCGTCCCTGGCCACAAGCACTTGTCCATGTGTCAGTCGTTAAGTGGACCTTCCCAGTAACTGCGTTGGTCAGGGCACGGGTGATGTTACGGGACACATGGTGGTGTAATGCGGGGATGGCACACCGGGAAAAGTAGTGGCGGCTGGGGACCGCGTACCGAGGGACAGCTGCTGCCATCAGGCTGCGGAAGGACTCAGTGTCCACAAGCCTAAATGGCAGCATTTCGATGGCCAGTAATTTTGAAAGGTGTGAGGTTAGTGCTATGGCCTGTGGGTGGGTGGCTGGGTACTTTCTCTTGCGCTCAAATGCCTGGGGTAACGACATTTGGACGCTGTGCTGGGACAGGGAAGTGGATGTGGTCGCTGATGGTGCTTCAGATGGTACAGGTGCAGGGCGGGAGGTATGCGGGCCTGCGCCTTCGACAGGCGATTGGCCGGCACCGAAAACAGGGGAAGAGGAGGCAGTGGTGTGGCCTGCAGACACAGATGGGCGATCCAGGCGTTCCTCCCACTTACTACGGTGCTTGGATGCCATGTGTCGGATCATGCTGGTGGTGGTGAGGTTTCTAGTGTTCATGCCTCGGCTCATTCTGGTGTGGCACAGGTTGCAAACTACAATTCTTTTGTCGTCCGCACTTTCCTTAAAAAAACGCCATACCGCGGAACACCTACCCTTTGGCAAGGTAGATTTACACAAGGGGGTGCTCCGTGGAACATTTGCGGGCCGGTTTGGTGCGGTCCGCCTTCTTTCTGTAGCCACACCACTGCCTCTTCCAGCCTGTTGCGGTGCTGCAGATGGCTCACCCTCAGGACTGCTGTCATCGCTCGGCTCTACACCTTCCCAGGTGGGGTCAGTCACCTCATCGTCCACCAAGTCCTCCTCCACTTCCTCACTCTGATCATCCTCCTCAAGTCTTGATCCCACCACATACTCAGTCATTGACAACTGTATAACATTCTCCTCAACAAGGTCTTGAGACGGAAATAGTGGTTGATTTAATGGCAACTGTGTCTCATCATCATCATCATCATCCACTACTTCCTTTGACCTTAAATGCCGTTCACATCTGTCATCTTCTTGTGATTGGGTAGCCTCTAGAGGTTGTGAATCAGGGCACAAGATGTCATGTTCCTCTGCAAGCGTGCTTGGAGAGAGGGTCAAATGAAGGATTGGTGATGAGACGAGCTCCTCACTATATCCCAGTGTGGGATCACTTCTTTGACCAGACCGTGTATGGTGGGAGGAAGGATGATCAGAGTGAGGATTATTTTGACCAGACTCTTGGCTACTGAGAGTGGACTTGGTGGAAGACAGGGTGGTGCTTAACCGACTGGAAGCAGTATCAGCTGTCATCCAACCGACCACCTGTTCGCAGTGGTCGGACCTCGAGAGTGATGTCCTGCGATGCCCTGTAAAATTACACATGAAGCTAGGTATGGTGGATGTCTTTCTTTCTTGTGCTCTGGCACCAGGCACAGTTTCTCCGCGTCCTGACCCGCGCCCTGAACTTTCAGGATCACGTCCACTTCCCCGTCCCTTTTTACCCGCCTTCTTCATCTTACACAGAATATGTGACTTTAATATTTGAGTTTGAAAACTTAACAGTATTTCTTACTATTCTGCAACTGTGCAGAGTACACAGAATAGGCTGCTAAACGGCGGTGAAACACACTGAATGGAATATGTGACTTTAATATTTGAGTTTGAAAACTTAACAGTATTTCTTACTATTCTGCAACTCTGCAGAGTACACAGAATAGGCTGCTAAACGGCGGTGACACACACTGAATGGAATATGTGACTTTAATATTTGAGTTTGAAAACTTAACAGTATTTCTTACTATTCTGCAACTGTGCAGAGTACACAGAATAGGCTGCTAAACGGCGGTGATACACACTGAATGGAATATGTGACTTTAATATTTGAGTTTGAAAACTTCTACTATTCTGCAACTGTGCAGAGTACACAGAATAGGCTGCTAAACGGCGGTGAAACATACTGAATGGAATATGTGACTTTAATATTTGAGTTTGAAAACTTAACAGTATTTCTTACTATTCTGCAACTGTGCAGAGTACACAGAATAGGCTGCTAAACGGCGGTGAAACACACTGAATGGAATATGTGACTTTAATATTTGAGTTTGAAAACTTAACAGTATTTCTTACTATTCTGCAACTGTGCAGAGTACACAGAATAGGCTGCTAAACGGCGGTGACACACACTGAATGGAAAATGTGACTTTAATATTTGAGTTTGAAAACTTAACACTATTTCTTACTATTCTGCAACTGTGCAGAGTACACAGAATAGGCTGCTAAACGGCGGTGATACACACTGAATGGAATATGTGACTTTAATATTTGAGTTTGAAAACTTAACAGTATTTCTTACTATTCTGCAACTCTGCAGAGTACACAGAATAGGCTGCTAAACGGCGGTGATACACACTGAATGGAATATGTGACTTTAATATTTGAGTTTGAAAACTTAACAGTATTTCTTACTATTCTGCAACTGTGCAGAGTACACATAATAGGCTGCTAAACGGCGGTGAAACACACTGAATGGAATATGTGACTTTAATATTTGAGTTTGAAAACTTAACAGTATTTCTTACTATTCTGCAACTCTGCAGAGTACACAGAATAGGCTGCTAAACGGCGGTGAAACACACTGAATGGAATATGTGACTTTAATATTTGAGTTTGAAAACTTAACAGTATTTCTTACTATTCTGCAACTGTGCAGAGTACACAGAATAGGCTGCTAAACGGCGGTGACACACACTGAATGGAAAATGTGACTTTAATATTTGAGTTTGAAAACTTAACACTATTTCTTACTATTCTGCAACTGTGCAGAGTACACAGAATAGGCTGCTAAACGGCGGTGATACACACTGAATGGAATATGTGACTTTAATATTTGAGTTTGAAAACTTAACAGTATTTCTTACTATTCTGCAACTGTGCAGAGTACACAGAATAGGCTGCTAAACGGCGGTGACACACACTGAATGGAAAATGTGACTTTAATATTTGAGTTTGAAAACTTAACACTATTTCTTACTATTCTGCAACTGTGCAGAGTACACAGAATAGGCTGCTAAACGGCGGTGATACACACTGAATGGAATATGTGACTTTAATATTTGAGTTTGAAAACTTAACAGTATTTCTTACTATTCTGCAACTCTGCAGAGTACACAGAATAGGCTGCTAAACGGCGGTGACACACACTGAATGGAATATGTGACTTTAATATTTGAGTTTGAAAACTTAACAGTATTTCTTACTATTCTGCAACTCTGCAGAGTACACAGAATAGGCTGCTAAACGGCGGTGATACACACTGAATGGAATATGTGACTTTAATATTTGAGTTTGAAAACTTAACAGTATTTCTTACTATTCTGCAACTGTGCAGAGTACACAGAATAGGCTGCTAAACGGCGGTGAAACACACTGAATGGAATATGTGACTTTAATATTTGAGTTTGAAAACTTAACAGTATTTCTTACTATTCTGCAACTCTGCAGAGTACACAGAATAGGCTGCTAAACGGCGGTGACACACACTGAATGGAAAATGTGACTTTAATATTTGAGTTTGAAAACTTAACACTATTTCTTACTATTCTGCAACTGTGCAGAGTACACAGAATAGGCTGCTAAACGGCGGTGATACACACTGAATGGAATATGTGACTTTAATATTTGAGTTTGAAAACTTAACAGTATTTCTTACTATTCTGCAACTGTGCAGAGTACACAGAATAGGCTGCTAAACGGCGGTGAAACACACTGAATGGAATATGTGACTTTAATATTTGAGTTTGAAAACTTAACAGTATTTCTTACTATTCTGCAACTGTGCAGAGTACACAGAATAGGCTGCTAAACGGCGGTGAAACACACTGAATGGAATATGTGACTTTAATATTTGAGTTTGAAAACTTAACAGTATTTCTTACTATTCTGCAACTCTGCACACTACACAGAATGTGCTGCTAAACTGCGGCGAAGCACACTGAATGGAATATGTGACTTTGATATTTTAGTTTGAAGACTTAACAGTATTTCTTCCTATTCTGCAACTCTGCACAGTACACAGAATGTGCTGCTAAACTGCGGCGAAGCACACTGAATGGAATATGTGACTTTGATATTTTAGTTTGAAGACTTAACAGTATTTCTTCCTATTCTGCAACTCTGCACAGTACACAGAATGTGCTGCTAAACTGCGGCGAAGCACACTGAATGGAATATGTGACTTTGATATTTTAGTTTGAAGACTTAACAGTATTTCTTCCTATTCTGCAACTCTGCACAGTACACAGAATGTGCTGCTAAACTGCGGCGACGCACACTGAATGAAATATGTGACTTTGATATTTTAGTTTGAAGACTTAACAGAATGTGCTCTAATCTGCAACTTTGCACACTAAACAGAATGTGCTCTAATCTGCAACTTTGCACACTAAACAGAATGTGCTCTAATCTGCAACTGTGCACACTAAACAGAATGTGCTCTAATCTGCAACTTTGCACACTAAACAGAATATTTTTTTTTTTTTTTTTTTTTTTTTTTTCCCCCCACACAAAATAACCTGCTGCCCCCACACACAGTAGTCCTAAAAAGGACTTTTGGTTCTTTTTTTTCACAAATTTGGTTTTTTCCTCCCTACACTGCCTTTCCCTTCCTATCCTCAGCTCTCCCTGGCTAAGACTGAGCCGAACTCGATGGTCAGGTGCTATACAGCACCTGACCACGGGTTCTGGCCAGCCAATCAGTGTAATGCCAGCAGCCAACATGGCTGCTGGCATTACACCGATGTCAGAGCCTCCCTGCACGTTTATTGGCTGCGCAGCAGCCGCAAAACGTGCGGGGAGGAGACCCGAACATGGCGGGCGAGCACATGCGGTACTCGTACGAGTACCGCCATGTGCCGAGCAGAGCGATGCTCGAGCCGATCCGAGTATCGGCCGAGCATGCTCGCTCAACACTAATCTCCTCTTGTTACTTTCCAAAAAAATGAGACTGCCTTCTAGTTAACACAATTATAATTTATAATAATAAATTGGCATTTCCCATTAAAAAGGCTCTTCAGTTTAACAAGAGTTCATTCCACTGAATGATCCCACTTACTTATACTGTACTCATATCTAACAATATGAAAGGAAAAATCAAATTCTGTGTTCCTAACACACACCCAGAGGCAGAAGTAGGACAGAATTGGAGTAAATGCATTGTAATCTTGATTTCCTAGAATCTGCTCTAGTCCTTGAAATAAATAAAAGCACAAATCCCAGTTACACATGTTCTAAAGTTGTGAAACTGATAGTGACATTAGAGAGATAGAGAGCAAG
This sequence comes from Rhinophrynus dorsalis, assembly GCA_037306005.1. Lineage (NCBI taxonomy): Eukaryota > Metazoa > Chordata > Amphibia > Anura > Rhinophrynidae > Rhinophrynus > Rhinophrynus dorsalis. The sequence goes on along the minus strand of CM074718.1, from coordinate 498,542,218 downwards.
AGAGTGAAAGAGAAAATGCCAGAAAGCTTGTAGTTGTGAATGCAAGACAGGACTTATTGTATTGTGCAGATATATAATACTATATATTTTATACACCTTGGGCAATGCCATGCCATTTATGCTAGTAATATTGTAGAACTGTAGAGGGATGTAGCGTTTCAAACGCAATTGGCATGAAATCCTAACATTAAAATATGTTAACCCATTGGATAATAGAGAGGTCCCCAAAGCATTGCCTAGTATCAATATTAAATGTATTTGAATATTAGTTAGAAAATGTAACTTAGTACTAAATTATTGGGCTTAAGTTTATCAGGTACATATTAACTCGCAAGCATGAGCAAAAGGTGTATGATTCTTTTCACTGATACACACCTGGAGAAAATACTGGTCCTTGAAAATGAAGCTGGAACAAATAACAGAAGGACAAGGAGGAAGAAGGGGCAAGTGTCATGTACATTCCTGGCTCTGCAGCCTGTTAGCCCTGATTGGGCTATTACAATTTAAATGTCTGGCACCTTCCTTCCGATTATCGAGATGACTTCCTACTTGTTACTCCAGCGTTATCCTCTGCTTGATATTACTGGCTCCCGACCCTTGGCTTGACTTCCTGACGATGATTTACATTTCTAAGTTGGCTCAGTTTTTCCATTCACCTGGTTCATGACCCTGACGTGTATTTGAACTCTTCTTTTACCTGCAGATTTATACTTAGATGCTTGTTTATGTTTCCTGGTACCCAACCCTGGCTCGGTTCCTGGCTATACTTCAGTCTGCCTGTGAACTCTGCTCCGTGTCTGTCAGCTGTTCTGCTTAGCGGTGAGTAAGCTGTCCTGCTTACTCTCACTGGTATTGCTACATTGTTGCCTGTCATCTGGGACTCTGGTAGTGGTGGAGTAAGCTCTCCACACATACTGATCCATCTTGTCTGGTTTAGATACATTGTCAGATGGAAGAAACCGTTACAGTCATCAAATCCCAGTTCTGTCCAGTAGCCTGAGAGTCAACAGTACCTGTTTTCCTGACACAGTTCATCTAAACTCCAGTGCTGATCAGCAGTCCAGGAGTATTAGGTATACAGAGTTCAGGTCCAAGTTCATCTGATCCCAGTCCTGTCCAGCAGCCTGAGAGTCTGCATACCTGTATGCCAGACACAGTTCCGTTGACCTCCAGAGCTTACCAGCAGTCCAGGAGTATTAGTATGCAGCATCCTGGGCATAGTTCATCTTATCTATAGCTTTACCTGATGTAACAAATCTGTGGTCCGTCACACACTTGTGTATATGTGTGTTACCCAGTGTTTTGTGTGTATCACCATCACATGTATGTATACCACTTTGTTTCACCATACCACAATGCTTCACCCCAGATTCCCCATCCGTCCAAACCTCCCAGCCTCTAGTTTAAAAATGTCGTTGGACCGTTGATTGGTCACCGGCGGCTTACCTTTGTCACTCCGATCCCCACTGGCTGGATATCAGAATGGCAAGATTAAAACAACCTTTTTGTTCCTTCCAACTCTTCTGGTTCCTCATTCAAAGGTGGGGGGCTCCCTAATTGGTCACCACCTGCTGCCCTGGTTTGTTTGACAAGTAGGTGGCTCACCGATTGTTCACTGCTTGTTTTTCCCTGTCGACAAGTAGGTAGCTCGCTCATTGGTCACCACTTTCACTCCAATTCCCATTGGCTGCAGATCGGAGTGTCAAGATTAAACCATTCTTCCCTTCAACCCTCTCGTTCCCCAGGTTCAAAGTATAGGCGGCCTTCTGATTGGCCACTGCTTGTGTATCCCTTGCCGCTCCAATCCCCATTGGCTGGAGATCTGCATGGCAAGATTTCACTGTAGTTTTGTATACATTAGGGATTCAAGGCCTATTTATGCTTCCCAAATACACTTGTTGGATCCCTGTTCACCCTGTCTAGTGTGTGTTATTCCACGAATAGTTTAAAGAGTCAATTTTGACTCCCATTCACTGGATTCAGCTACCCAGGACCAGAATGGCTACAGTCCATGTAGCCTCATCCCAGTGAGAGAAACCCGGCAACGACTCCCAAGGATTTAAAGCATCACCTGGTTCCTGTGACACTGTGGGTGGTGGGATCTCTTTCTTTCACTACCTGAGGGTCCAAAACAACATCAGGATGCCTACAGTTACCTCACTATCTGCTGACCCAGAGTGGGTGAGCTGCCAGTGGACTGAGGAAGTCCAAGTTCCTAGCCCTTCTGGAGAAGACCGAGCAGGTCCACCAGCCTACCCAGGGATCCCAGCCCTTTGTCTGGAGGATCGCCTCGGATGTTGGGAAGCACTATCCCTGAAGTTGGGCATCCAGCCACTGAATCACCGGATCCCATGTCTCAGAAAGTGCCGAGATGGCTAACCTTTCTGCGACCCAACCCACCCACAGAAATGGCGGTCTGAATTATGGCCGCAGCTGAGCAAGAGTACCTGGCATGATTGTCACACCATCAGGGGCCACTCTCTTACGCCATGAGAGACTTCTGCGCCCACCGCAGTGAGACCACCATCATGGTGACCCACCAGTCATTTGAAACGTTTGAAGACTTGACAGGCGACATTGATTGGTTCCTGCAGGACTTCAAACTGCAGTGTCACCTGCATCACTTGGACCCGCAGGAATGAATTGCTGTCCTGGTCAGCAAACTGATGAGCAGAGCTGTTGATGCCTACTGAGCCATTCCCGATGAATGGAACGCAGACTATTCTGAAGTGAAGAGGTGGCTGCTGGCCCGATAGAACATCACCCTGGATACCAATGACCGGCAGTTCAGGGAGACCCAATGGCAAGCCAAGGACACCCACACTGAGTGGGTACACATGCTTGACAGTGCCTGCCAGAACTGGGTGCAAGGGTGTGCAGCCACCACCTTTGAGAGCTGCTGCCAGCAAATTGTTCTGGAGCAGGTCTACCACAACATTGCTCTAGAGATACAGGACTGGGTAAGGGATCAGGAACCCCACACCCTTATGGGCCCAACAAACCGATGACCCTGACCTGGCTCCACCCCGGCACACTTCAGTAACAAAGTCACCTCTGACCTTATCCTGGTGGGCTAAAGACATAGGGCTGAGACTGGCGAGACGGGACCTAGTGGGGAAAAGTTTGCTTGGGAGGATGGACTCCTATACCGCCACTAATAAGCCACTGTGAGGGGCTGACCAAGGTTCCCCATTCACAGCTCATTGTGCCCGCATACCACAGTATGATCCTCCTAGCCATGGCCCACAAGATTCCCATAGCCGGTCACCTTGGAGTGCAGTACTCAGAGTATAGGCTTACCCAAGCCTTCTTCTGGCCCAGGCTATCCCACAATACCACAGTCTTTTGCTGTACTTGTGACACTTGCCAGCTAGTGGGCAAAAGAAGCGACAAAACTCCAGTGCCCCTGCAACCCCTACCTGTCATAGTATAACCCTTTCAGCACATGGTGGTTGACATTGTAGGAGCCTTGGCCAGGCTCAACAAGACGGGAAGAGGTATATTCACACCGTGGTGGGCTTTGCCACTTGGTACACTGAGGGAGTTGCCCTGGCCAAAGTCAAAGCAGAGACGGTAGCGGAAGCCCTGTGAAGATATTGACCCACACGGGCACCCAATTCATGTAGGTTCTGTTACAGATCTGGAAGCTATGCGGGGTAAAACCCATCCAGGCCACCTCATACCACCGCCAGACTAATGGACTCTGTGAACCCTGAAGTAGATGCTTCGAGTCTTCACCCAGTCCCATAGAGACTGGGAAGGCTACCTCCCTCACCTTCTCTTTGCATACCGGGAGGTGCCTCAGAAGTCTACAGGCTTCTCCCCCTTTTGAGTTCTTATTCAGGCAGAGAGTCAGCCTAGGGGACCCCTGAATATCCTGCGAGAGCATTGAGAACTGAAGTGAGACTCAGAGGAGACCCCAGCTATCACTTACATGGTGGAACTGAAGGAAAAGTTAAAAGACCTAAAGGGACTAGCCCGCACCAGTCTGCAGAGTATGAAGGAGAGACAGAAGAGTTTTACTGGTCAGCATGTTGGTCAGTGAGTAATAGCCCTCAGACCCAGCAGGCAGGCTCCATACCAGGTCACAGACAGGCAAGGGGACACCACTTACATTATAGAGTGAGGATCTAAGCAGCAAGTCCAGCGGAACTGCCAAATAAACACCCTGAAGGCTTACCTAGTCCGGTCCAAAGCCTCCCCAGCTATCTGCAGCCCAGCTAGCACAGAGGTAAGTAGAATGCAAGATCCCCAACCTCCTGAAGGCAGCACAAGCCCCTTGGGGTCCTGAACTCCCTTCCCTTATAACCCCTGCTCATCCCCAACCAGCAAGAGCAGGTTAGGGACATTCTTCAACGGTGGCCCACTCTGTTTTCCCCCTTTCCTGGAGTCATAGCCCTGACTCAACACAGAGTGGAGATCCCTCAATAGGCCCCCCTCAGGCAGTCCGCCTACCAGGTACCCGAGGCCATGACGCACCATATCTGTAGGGAGATTCAGGAAATATTGGCTCTGTAGGTCGTAGAGCCCTGCAAAAGTCCTTGGGCCTCCCCAGTAGTCCTGGTGGCAAAGAATGGAACTATGTGGACTACTGGAGACTCAATGACAAGATGGTAACTGACGCCTATCCAATTCCCCAATTGGATGAGCTCCTGGATTGTCTCGCTGGAGCTGCTTATGTATTGACCCTCATCCTCATTCAGGGGTACTGGCAGATCCCACTTAAGGGGGAGGCTATTCCCAAGTCAGGCTTCATCATTCTGTTTGGCCTCTACCAGTTTAAGGTAATGCATTTTGGGATGAAGAATGCCCCAGCCACATTTCAGAGTTTAGTCAGCCAACTGTTAACTGGGGCACAGGCCTGTGCCTACCTGGACGACATAGCCGTTTTTCAGCGAGACCTGGAAAGACCACTTGCTTCACTTAGAGGCCATCCTGTGAAGGATTCAGGGGGCCGAGCTGACCATTAGGCCAGACAAGGGTCAGATGGAGATGACAGACGTCTATTACTTGGATCACTGGGTAGGTAGATGGAAGCAGCGTCCCAAGCCAGCAAATGTAGCTGCTATAGTAGACTGGCCTGTTCCTGGAACCAAGAAGCGTGTTAGCCTTTTTGGGAACTGAGGATTCTATCGGAAGTTTGTACCTAAGTCTATCGATGTTGCCAAACCCCTGACCAACCTGACCAAGAAGGCCCCTCCCTGTATAGTTACTGGGCCCAGGAGTGTGAAGCGGCCTTTGTAGCCCTAGGCAATGCCCCGGTGTTGGCCACTCCAAACTTTTAACTCAAAATTTCTCCATGTATGAATTAGGAGTGGTCCTCAGCCAGGTCAGTGCCCAGGGATAGGAACACCCTATTGCCTACCAAAGCCACAAGCCATTTGAGAGGGAAGTAGGATTTGTGGCCATTGAATAGAAGTGTTTGGTGCTCTTCTGGGCCATAAAGATCTTACATCCCTATCTATATAGCTGGGATTTCAGAGTATTGACTGACCACAACCCCCACCCTGGCATTGCTTAACAGCGTGTCCGGGGACAATGGGCACTTACTGTTCTGGAATCTGGCACTTCAGCCCTTCAACTTTATGATTCAATTCCGTCTGGCATGGACAATAGAAATGCAGATGGGTTGTTCCATCAGGAGGACACTTAATCTGACCACAGTTTGCCTTCAAAACAGCATTGATTCTTCTAGGTACACTTGCACAAAGTCAGGGGTTTTGTAGGCATATAGTCAGGGGTATGATTAAACAATTATACCAAACAGGTGCTAATGATCATCAATTTAATACATAGGTTGAAACATAATAAACTGAGACAGAAACAGTGGTGTAGGAGGAATAAAGCTGGGTGAGGAACAGACAAACTCAGCTAACAAGATGAGGTTGCTGAAGACTGTTTAATGTCAAATGTCATACACTAAGCACAGCAACAAGACACAAGGTAGTTATACTGCACCAGCAAGGTCACTCCCAGGCAGATATTTGAAGAAGCACAAAGAAACAGGCAACATTGAGGACCATCGACGCAGTGGTGGGCCAAGGAAACTTAGTGCAGCAGATGAAAGCCACATCATGCTTACTTCCCTTCTCAATCGGAAGATGTCCAGCAGTGCCATCAGCTCAGAATTGGCAGAAAACAGTGGGATCCTGATAAATCCATCTACTGACGTAGAAGTCTGGTCAGAAGTGGTCTTCATGGAAGACTTGCGGCCAAAAAATCCATACCTCCGATGTGGAAACAAGGCCAAGCAACTCAACCATGCACAAAAACACAGGAACTGGGGTGCAGAAAAATGGCAACAGGTGCTCTGGACTGATGAGTCAAAATTTTAAATATCTGGCTGTAGCAAAAGGCAGTTTGTTCACCAAAGGCCTGAAGAATGAGAGTCTGCAGGCAACAGTGAAGCATGGTGGAGGTTCCTTGCAAGTTATGGGCTGCATTTCTGCAGAAATTCCAGCCCTATATATACTTCCTGTGTTCCCAGATAAAGTTGTTGGATCCCTGTTGACCCCATGTGGTGTGTTTTTCCCAGGAATGGTCTAAAGAGTCCCCTTTGACTCCCATTCTTTGGCTTCAGCTACCCAGGACCAGCTACCTTCCTTGTAGCTGCATCGCAAAGAAAGAAACCCGGCAACGATGGCCAGGGATTGACTTCATCGCCTGGTTCCCATTATACCTGCAGCCAGACATGCCCCAGAATCAGCAAAGATGGGGAAATCTTAGTGCATTGGCTGCATAGAATAACATAGTACATGGTGAAGTGATATCACTGGAGACGTCATCTCCGCTTTATCACCTCTTTATCATGCCTTAGTGCATACCCCCAAGGTGTTGGAAATCTCTGTAGCAACCAAGAGGTTAAAACTTTTTTGGTCAGGAAACAATGGATGGGACTGGGGGCTGGGTTATGTGAGATGTGGGGGGTGAGGCCAAGGGCAGATCTAAGGGCTCCTAGAGTTCTGAGCCTAGGGTGTAAATCTGGCCATGTGGTTAGAAATTCAGCCTCAATGGCTGCGGCCCCATTCTTGTTCCCTCCTCCATCACATACACTGCAATTTCCTTTGAAATGTCTTGTAGTTCTTCATGCAACCCTTGAGTTCCCTGAACAACTGTTCTTTAATTTTATTATTATACAGAACCCAGTTTGAGAATCATTTTATAGAACATTAAAAAACAAATAAAATGTTTTCTTATACTGAACGTTTGTTAAAAGTTTTTGATCTTTTCCCACACTCCCTTTTAACAATATGTGCTGTGCATAGCCCTATAACATAGAACTGGGGCTGATCTCACAAGGCTCCCCATCACACACCCACACACTATATCCTCCGTAACTAAACTGTATGATCCCCAGACAGCTTGTGATGGCTTTATGATGAACAGCATACAGGTGCAATCAGCTGAGAGCAGCTCTCTCATTGCCTGAGACCTGGGGCACAGACAAAGCTCAGCACCATGTATCCAGCAGTAGGCATGGGATAAAAGCTTGTAAAACATTTGTTTTAAGTCTTAAAATATCAAATTCCTCACAGCTCGTAATTGCGAGGCCAGAGCTGCGACTGTTTTAGTGATTAAAATAACCCGATAGCAACAACATTGTGAATGGGGGAGGGTAGCCCTGCCTCCAGACTGATCAAGAGGAAGTCCTGTAAGTGTCCTCAGGTTGCTCACTTACTGCTATTAGAGTTGCCAACTCATCACAGTTAGTACCAACCACTTAAAAAAGGTACCTACTAAAAGTAGGCTGACAAGACCTCACCTTTAACCGGGGACACATAGGAAAAATGCATACTGCAGGACTGCTTTGATTTCAGTGAAGTATTGAAAAATGACTATTTCCTATGTGTCCCCAGTTAAAGGTGAGATCTGGTCAGCCTAACTAAAAGGCTACATAGTATCCATGACAACATTTAAGCAGCGGGCAACCTTTGACTCTTTAGATATTGTAGGACTGTAGATTAGGGTTAGTAATGTCATATTTTAATAACATGTAATATTTTAGATATTAAAAAATTAAGTTAACTGGTCCAAGTTCCGTCTCTCAAACCAGTGGTGTAACAATAGGGTTGCAGGAGTCCAAGTCCCGTCTCGCAAACATTTAAAGTTCCCCCTTCCCTCCCCTTTCACTGACTTCAGCTGTCTAGCTGGCAGAAGGCGATTTGAGTCAGGTGACCCGATGGCGGCTCTTCAGATGAGCTGAAACAGTGATATCTAAAAAGAAATACTTAATTGGAACGGTCTAAAAAGTATGCTTGCAAACCAGGCATACTTTGTAGACCATTCCAATGAAGTATTTCTTTTTAGGTAGCGCTATTTCGCTCTGCTGAAGAGCCACCGGATGGTCCCGGGACAGGATCTTCTTCTGTCAACTAAAGGCTGACATCAGTTAAATGGAAGGGAGGGGGGGACATTAAAACCTTATATCTCTCAAAGTATAAATGTTTGAGACAGAGGCATAACTAAAAGCCACCGGGCCTTGGTGCAAAAGTTTCCATGGGCCCCTCCCTGACTACATTTCCCACCATCATCTCCACATTGCCCCCATCATCTCCACATTGCCTCCATCATCTCCACATTGCCCCCCATCTTGCCCAGATCATCTCCACATTGCCCCCATCATCTCCACATTGCCCCCCATCATCACCATATTGCACCCCTATCTCCACATTCCCTCCACATTGCCCACACATTGCCCCCCCCCCAGTGTCCGTTTCCTACCTCCCTGGTGGTCCAGTGGAGCGGCAGGAGAGGTCTGTGCCTCCTTCTGCACAGACCTCTATACTGCCGGTGCTCCTGCACGATCTTCTCTTCAGTAATGCAGATCGCTGGGAGATGATGTAATCTCCCAGATCTCTGCATTACTAAACAGAGAAGAGGGTGCTCAGCTGCTCAACATGTTGCAGGCACCAGGCAGGGGGTCGCAGGGGGCGGCCAGGCCCCTGGAGTGATGGGCTCGGTCCCAGGTGCAACTCCTGCGACCCTATTGTTACACCACTGGTTTGAGAGACGGAACTTGGACCAGGTAACTTAATTTTTTAATATCTAAAATATTACATGTTATTAAAATAAGACATTACTAACCCTTAAAACTCCTCACACTAAGACAAATATCTGTGTGGGTGAATGAAAGAGGGCTTAAAAAGGTTACCATGGCAACTAACCTCAGTTTGTCAACCAACCAGGGACTCAGCTGTATCAGTTATAAAACAATCGTTATTGCTAGTAACGACAGGTAAATAAACCCATTTCCCAGTGGTATTCTATTGCCTGCCCAGGCTCAGTTATGCGTGTAGACCACACAAATCCAAGTTGCAGTATAACGCTCATCACATTTTTGTTTTCCCTAATGCACAACCATATCCATGGAAAATACAGAGAAAAGCAGTAGGAGCAAAGCAAAATAGCTAATGATCCATATATGACAGTGTTCTGGAGTGCCAAATATTGATTGTGAGTTAGTACCTTTACACAAACATCCAGATGTAACCCAATGTCAGCCATGGAATTACAGATACAATGCCCTATTTGCCCACTGTAAACAGAAAAATGTGTGCCTGTTCATCCCCCTACCCTCCCATAACAGTAATGTGCACCCTTTCCTTCACCACCCTCTAATAATAGAAATGTATGACCCTTAATCCCTTCCACCCTCCCACAAAAAAAATATTTAAATATTTTGAGCAGAGTTTGCAAATAACAATGGGCCCGAAGAAAAGGCTACCTTTGTTAAATTAGTCCAAGGCTTTTCTGGAATTTGATAGATCACATTTTTTATGATTGATCTAGTTTGATGCGTCTTGGACCGATCCCAGTAATGTAACCTCCACATGAAAGATGGAAACGTGTCCATGAGTAGAAATCACCTATGGAAGTGACTAATCACCCCCCCTACCCTCCCCAAGTGGGGAATGTACAAATCAGCCAACTCAGCTCATTTTCTCTGCCACATCCTGGGGTATGCACTACAGCATGTGAAGGTTTCAGTGCGCAGCGGTGCTCACACAAACCATTGTCATTAAGCTTTTAAAGTAAAATTTTCATACAAATGAAAGTGCCCCCAAATCATTTTTCACATAGCATCAAGCATATTGATACTTTTATTATCCTTAGTAAGTCTGGCATTATTTAGAACTACATGTTGTTCAGAGACTCACAGGCAGGCATCTGGACATAGAGGAATCTATACACCTGCGCCGTCAGTCCCTTTCTGTTCCTTAAGGTACAATGCAACTCCCCCTTACCAATCATAGAAGAGACAGGGACGGTGAGTCTCCGAACAATTTGGATTTCTAAACAATACCAGACTTACTAAGGATAATACGATTATTGGTATGCTTAATGCTAGGTGAAAAATTATTTGGGGGCACTTTTTCATGCATGAAAGTTATGCTTTAATACAAGCAAGCCCCAAATTCCTATCCTCTAGCATGTGCAGGCAAATAGAATAATGTTATCCTTTATGTACTGAGCATCAACATATTCTACAGCACTGTACAAACTAGGAGAGCAAGAGAAGAATTAGCAATGATCCTAATAGGAACAAATGTTAGTAAGGGCCCTCCCCATAAGATCTTGCAATCTAGAGGGTATGCTGACTTCCTCTGATTTTTGTTTAGCTTATGGCATTCAATAAGGCTTAGATGAACAGAACATGGCTCAATGGAAGGGAACAAGGTAAAGAGGTCAAGGTCAAGGGGAAGTCTTGTAATTGACCTCAGAAAGCATACTTATTGCTCATAGAGTTGTGAACCCATCACATTTAGTGCCAACTGCTTATGAAAGATGCCGTCTGAAGGGCTATATAGTAACCATGCAGACTTTTAGCAGGGATGGGCAATCTTTGGCTATTCAGTTATTGTAGCATTATCAGATTGTAGTCCAAAAGAGGGGATTCTACATGACCTCATCTTCTGCCACATCCACTATTGTCTGGAACGAAAATCTCAAAATATCACACTTCTTTCTAAATAACAACCCTCTCTTATCTTTCTATTGCGAGAAAATACTAATGACTGCTATGAATCCTGCCCTTGTGCTTTATGATAACTGTGAGAACCAGGTCCTCACATTTTTGTGCTGGATGTACCTGCTTTTCTCTGTGCTCACCTGGGCATGCCTTCAGACCTATTTCAAGCTTCTGCTTCCTCAGTCCATTTCGTATGCAAAGTGTTTGCTGAGGGATTGGTCTATTGCGCATTATTTAGATCAGAGAGGATTTCATTTAAACTTTGGTCAAGTATGTCACTAAGCGACTTACTACTACAGTTCCTTATGGTCTAGTCTTGGTCACCTTAGGTCTGCAGACATCTGCAATCATAATTTCCCCCTATCGTCTGTAGTAAGTAAGCTTCTACTAACTACTCTTTCCTTGTTCCTGTCTATGGAAAAAGACAAGGGAGAACAAAGGGGGAGTTCCTTGTGCAAGATCAGATAGCCAGTCAAACCATCACAATAAGCACCCACTAAGTGGGTATTCAGAAGTAAATTATGTGAGATCCTACATACAGGTCACAGCCACAAGGACTCCTGGCATTATATGCTGCCCCAGATCAGCTCAGGCTCCAATGTGGCAAACAGAGATTCACTAGGCTGCTCTTCATCACACTGTCTCCCAAATGGCACAATGAAAGGTACCCAATAGTGAAACAATGCAAATGTCTTGAAATAAGATATATATAATAAACATATTATACTCACAAAGAATGTGGTACATAGGCTCCATAGGCTAAAGGCTCACCTTTAGCACACCTTAGAACATAACCACCCAGGAACACAACTAGCAAGAGTCATGTCTACCTCTCCAGACTTGACATAAAGGGCTTATTGAAGGTATTATCTCTTCAACCAATGTGCAAGGGCAAAACTCACAGTGACCATTAGGAATTACTGACCATAGTTAAGTAAGGATATGTTATAATTAGTGTTCTTTTAAATAAACTGCCTAGTACATGGATATATAAACTGATAAAGAAACTGACCACATTAGTATAAAAACTGATTATTACAGCAATGTCTGCTGCTAAATAAAGCTACCACCATAACTCAGGAACAGGTGTCTGGAATCTATTCTGCTTAATGTGGAATATGGTCCATGGTTGCATCCTTTGCTTTGGGGGCTTGCAGTGCTTCCTATGTAGCCCTGCAGGATGCATCTTTAATAAACAGTTTTAAATGGATTAGGGTAAGAATCCTAATTTGTGTCCAGTTTCTGAGAAGTGGGATTGCAATGTTTGTACATACTGTGCAAAAGGGGTTAAACTGAAGTCAAACTGCAACTTTATCTAGCGTGCCTGACCTTCACCCAGAGCAGACATTCTCCCAATCTCAGATATGGGGATGAAAAGGAGCATTGTGACTGCCCCCTCTACCCTGGCACCAACAGTCTCACTGCATGAAGATCCACAAGGAGTGTCTCCTGTCTCTTGCCTGTCTTAGGTTTCGCAGGCAGTACAGAGGATCTCTGTCACACTGGGCAGAAGCTCCCTTGTGAAATGACTCAAGTCTCTATGATTAGCCCCTTGAGTGCTGGGACAAAGTAATGTTTGACATTCCACTCTCAGACCATAATTGAAATTCATTATAAACTCAATAGGTTTGGGTTCTCAGCTCAGCCAAGTGAAGTGGCTTTGACAGCTTTGGAAGTCACCTCTTCAGTCTGATTGCCCGAGCAATCAACCAGCCACTGAAGCGTGGGTATTGCCTATGACATCATCTCTGAAGACCTGTCAGTATCCTACTCAGGTTCACAGAAAGCTACAACCCACTGCTCAGTACAGTATATTAACAAAAATATCCATCAGACAGTAGTTAAATTAACACTTAATTTTTAAGGCACAATGCATTTAAAGGGAAAACATCACAAAAAAGTTACAGAGGATATTAACTACAAAAAAAAAGTTAGCCTACTTAGCCTTTCCTTTCACTAATCTTTTGATTGGTGTAGTTACAAACTTTTGATTTGTTTATAAGCAAAAGTAACTCATATAACAATATCTAACATTTGCAAGTGTTTAGCTAAATTGGATTTGGTTGCATACTATTTTTTACTGCTTGTTTGTTCAGTAATTATTAGGCCCCTTTCACATAGGCAACATTGTTCCAGTGACAGAAAACTGCAAAACGAAAAAAAAATCAATGAATTTTGGGGTATTTCATTTATGCAACATGTGCTGTGATTGTCAGAGAGAGAAACAGTATGCTAATGCTACAACTTTCCACAGATAGTGCAATAACACACCTTCAAATGTGTAGTATTGATGTCAATGAAGTCACACTGAAATTACACAACTGTTGCGTGTAGCTGTTTTTTCTTGCAACTTTATCACTTCTGCTTCTGTTGGGATGCGGGAAAAACCTTGCTACACTGTAGCACTAAAAACATCTCAACATTCTCAGTTGCTATATAAAGTAATTCTACAAAAAAGTGCACTATAAAGTCACCCATGTGAAAGAGCCATTAAGCAAACAAAAGTTCACAGAGCTGTATAAATCATAAAGCAATTGCAACACTAAGAAAACAGTGATTTATTTCTTAACTGAGATTACATCCAGGGGTGGGCTGGCCTGGGGCCCCCAGAACTGTCATATGTCTAGGCCAGCTGGCTTCTGTAAAGCAGAGGGAGGTTCCATGCGTGGGGCTGACCCAGCAGACCCAGGTCAGAAGAGGTCCCAAGTCAGAAGTGGGGCTTGAGCCCAGCAGGTTAGATATGGGGCATCATTCATAGGAAACACTAGAAAAGGAAGTGTGAGAGAATCTCTGCTAGTTTACTATTAATCTTGAACTGCCAAGGTAGTAAATGCTGAATTAACTAATACCTCTCTTTGTATTGATTCACAGTCTTTCATTGTGTATTTAACCCTCCCACAAGGAACTAGGGCCTACAACCATGACACTGAGAAGTCTCTCTACCCTACCATGCATTCTGTGCCCTAGTCATTTTGTCCATATTTTAAGTGTATTGCAGAACACACAAAGAGAGGAGCAGGCAGCAAAGTGAATACAAATCCCATAACTGAATAGTTCTGCTTGCAATAGTACAGTGCAGTTGAAACATGAGTTAGGCCCAGAGAGGCCAAAATCATGTATTTTCCAGTCTTATCCCATTGCAGGCTACAGTGTTTTATAATACTAGTGACACTACAGAGCTTACAATTGAAAAACAGCTACATTAGTAGTATAGCTCGTTGGGATCAATGGTGTAGCTCTATATCAACTGTAAGCTCTAGGTTATAACTAATGTAGTTCCATTGCAACTGAGCATTTTGTGGTATCAACAGTGTAGTACAGGTTCAACTGGAAGCTACTTAGTATCAACAGTGCAGCTCCATTTTTAAGGGACAGTAATGTCCCAGAAAAAATATTTATCATTATGTAGTGCTTAAAAAGTTGAACTAAATGCAAAAAACCCATAGCGGTTTGAGAGATATTCACTGTCAGAGTTGCCCCCTCCCTCCACCTTTCCCTGATGTCAGCGCTGTGCTGACTGCAGGGGAATCCTGTCCGTGGACCAACTGGCGGCTCTGCAGCTGAGCCACAATCACGTTATTTAAAAAGAATGACTTCATTAGAAAGCTTTCCAATTAAGTAATTTGTTTTAAATAACACGATTGCGGCTTTGCTGCAGAGCCGCCTCGTGTCAGCCAACACGGATCTCCTGCTGTCAGACTTTGACAGTGAATATCTCTCAAACCATAGCGGTTTGAGAGATAGGGTTTTTTGCATTTAGTTCAACTTTTTAAGCACCACAAAATGGTAAATATTTTTCTGGGTCCTTAGTGTCCCTTTAATTGTAAACACAGTGGGATTACACAGGCAACATGCACTTCAGTTGTCATCAAGAGACGCTGTATGCTGCAACTTTTAATAGACAGTGCAATAACACAGCTACAAATTAGTAGTATTGCTCCATTTTTTTAGTCATTTAATTTGTAAGCTCTGTGGTATCACTAATGTAGGCCCGTTTCAATTGTAAGCTATGTGGAATTACAAGTATAGCTTGATTTCAATTGTAAATTCTCTGTATCAATACTGTAGCTCCATTTCAATTTGAAGAGCTGTGATATCACTATAATAGCTCAATTTCAACTGTAAGCACTATAGTATCACTAGTGTAAGTTAAATTCAATTGTAAGCCCTGTGATATCAGCAATGTAGTTGTATTTCAATTGTAAGCTCTGTGATATCACTACTGTAGCACCATCAAATGTAAGCTCTGTGGTACCCTAGTGTAACTCAATTTCAGTTGTAAGTTCTATGCTATCATTTGTGTAGCTCCAATGAGGTTGTAAGCTCCTTGGCATCACAAGTGTAGCTCCATTATAATTGTAAACTCTGTGGCATCATTCGAGTAGCTCAGTTTCAATTGTAAGCTCTGTGGCATCATGGCATCACTAGCATATCTCTATTTCAATTGTAAATGTGTGATATAATTTGCTTTACTTCAAACATTAATGTCAATTATAAAATTAAGGAAAGGGGGTGGGATGAGATGGTTAGCTGGAGCAATAATAGAAAAGGGCCACTTGATTGTACTTGGCCCTGAGCCTAAAAGTTGCCAGCCCTCCCCTGAATATATACCTGAGATGACCACTCCAGGGGTGTATTTTAGAAACATAAATGGCTGACTCCAGAAGGTCATATAACCAATAAAGTGCTGAAACAATTGTGATTTTGATGATAGAAGAATATACTTTGGCACACTTTTAGACTATACCATATTGAAGATTTTTGGATATACGGCATCTCAGATTTTCCATGTGAAAAACCTGGCAGCCATTTTTAAATATGCACACTAATGGTTCCTCAATTTTTGAAGGATCGTGTGTATTTTAGTGTTTATGATGCCTGATTTAGATCTTAGAAATGTAATAAGGCTTAATGGTAGAAAACAACAAATTAATTTTGTTAGTTTTATAACAGAATATAGACTTTTATTGCTTTCAAAGGTTAAACATTGTAGGGGAAAAAAAATTAAAGAATGTTTGCTGTTTATTCCATCTAAAAACAAAGCTGGTCTTACTTTGCCTACTACAGTAATTTTTTTTTTTTTAAAGTCAAATACATTAGGATACTGTCTCTGCCATTTCTTGTGTTAGTACAAAGTGTGGCCATAGACAAAGATCAGTACACTGTAGAGCAGTCTTCTACAGTTGCAATGTCCCGTGTAGTGTTCTTTGCAGCCACATCATATGAGTTCTCTGCAAGCTTGTGTAGCCTCTAGTAAGGGTGTCCAGCATGTTTCCGATTCACCTCTCTCTTTCTTCTTACACTCCCAATCACTCTAAGCAGCAGAGACTGCCCTGGTATGTGGTTCTTTTGATATGCTGAATGAGGGTATCCAGTGGAGGAGGTAGACTGTAACTTTCTGCATGAACTGCTGAGTCCTTGCTTTCTTGACATGCTATAAATTGCTGGTAAGGTTATATGGCAAAACTATTAATCTCTCCAATGGCTCAAATGATTCATTTACGAACTGGTGTGTTGGCATGTCAACCAATTTATAGAATGCTGAGATGGCATCTCCATATGTATTCCAGATGACTGAAGCAGTCCTTTTGCTCCTGCCTCCAAAAAAGGATACATTGTCACTCCCAGTAATTGCATGGAACACAGGCAAGGCAATACAGTGACCAGGCCCTAGGGCCCATGATAACACATGCACAGTAAAGAACCAGAAGTTCTTCACAACTCCAAAGGCAACACATAGTTCCTTAATGTCCAATGTGCCAATGTTATGGTTAGAACTACAATGTCAGTGACTGCGTACTAGGGCTTTATTATACCCTTTCTGCACAGCATCATTAAGTGGAGTAGGATGCATATGTCTGACCCTTCCTGTAAGCACTGAGCCACTCCCAAGACATCTTGATGATTTATACAAAGCACATTGGTATCATTTGTTTGTACCAATGCTGCTACAGTTGCTGTCAATAAGGAGAACAATTTAGTCTTGTTCTCATCTTGCCAATTTTTTTTAACCATACTTGTTGGCCCAACATATTTCCGAACACCTTTCCCCCTTTTGCTACATGTGTCACTCTTTAAGCTTTCAGGCTTATACACATTCAGGATTATGCCTAATCTTGTTACATATTGAAGCTGTTATTTGATGTAGGACATGAAAACATTAGTCACATAATCTTGGAATGTTTTTTCAAACCGTGGTTGCGGCATGTTAACAATGGTTGCACCATCAAGAATGGCAACCTGGACTATAGGGCTGAAGATATTTTCACCCCAGATGTGAGCTGTTCCATGCAGTCCAATAAATCAGACTTAGTTCTGGTTCAGGCTCCCCGTCTTTGAAAGTTCTGGAGGATAGGCATGATTTTCATGCAAAAATATATCATCCACATCACCATTACATATCTAGGATGCACTGTAAAGTCTAGAAAAGAATGAAAAGTCATTCTTTAGCAATGTCAATTGCAACTGTTTCCTTGAGTTTTCACTGATTAGAGGATGGCTGAAGATATGGAGGATGTTCCATTTGGGTGATAGACTTGATATATTTTGCATACACTATCCATGAATGCTTTTTTGGCCTCCTGGTGATGTTCAGTCATGTCCTATCTCCTCTTAGCTACTTCACAAATTATTCAATTAAGTAGTCCATCTCAGGACCAGAGGCCATACAACAATGCAGAGCTTCTGGGTTTTCTGGCAGGCTACATCCTCACATCATCTTTTACTGATGCAGTCTTCTTGTGATGTTACTTGACTGCTATCATCTATGTCTTGGCTGCCCTCGTTATAGGCCTGCCAGAGAAGTAAATAGAGACTACTAGCAGGGATTGGCTGAGTCCCATGGTTACGTGTCTCGTGGTATTCTTTTATAAATGAATCAGCTTTTACAGTTCTGATAATAGTAGCTTCAACAAGAGCTCTAGTCCACCCACTTTCATCTAGAAGATTTCCAAGTGCTTTGAGAATTTCCATCTCAATATGGAGCCCAACCAAACATTATAATAAATTTATACTTGCTATGTGTTTGTTGGCCAGTTCCACTAGATTTCTTTTTTGCTAATGAGTAGAGCAGCTGAATGAATGTGATGACTGCCCAAGTTTAAGGGCTTGATCTGCTGTATTTACAATATCTTCACAGTATCAAAGTGTCTGCAATAAAATTATATGATAATAGATAATATCACATTTATAGTGCAAATTTAAGCAAAATCAATTTCATTTTGACACAAATCAAATATACAACAGAGCAGATTGACAAATTTCGTAGGGGCCATTTTAAAATTCATCTGCCAATACTGCTTGGGGGAAATCTATGATGGCACTATAGCCTAAAATGATCCTTTGAATACGTACTATTTCTGCCCCAAGTCTCATGGTTCTATCATCTAAAACACAATCCTGCCAAATATTTTGCCTATCTACTGTACTTCTCCAAAATAAATTGTAGACCAAATGAAGTGCTACAAGTTACTTTAAGTTAAGTAAACATAACATATTTTGATGATGAGATTCTGATTTTTCTTAACAGTAGTGTCAGTTTATATTATATTGATATTTGTAACATTGATGTAAACACATTTTTAATATGTGACTGCAATATCCCCAGAGAGAGTAGCTTATATAGTTGATACCAATAAATATTAAAGGTGATTAGATAACATAAATTGAATTGCAAGTGATAACTGTCACTAGCCAAGGCAAAAAGAAAGATAGCACACAGCGTTAGCTCACCACAATGTATTTATATAATTAATCAAAAATGAATAAAGTAAAAAATCTAATGTATAGATGGCTGCAAGGAAAAAGAGGGTTCTCCAGCCCTCAACGTATTAGGCCAAAACCTAAAAGTGCAAACGCAATCAAGAAACAGACCTGCGCTTCTCCATACAAATAGTGCACATGTGTGCCCTGTATTGGGCAAATATAATATCACTGTGTTAATAAATATGAGGATTTTGTTCATTTTTGGGCCAAAAGTGTCTAAGCTTGCTGACCCATCATGGTACATCAATTGTAGCAAGTTCCTACTCTAATGTACCTATAAGGCCCTATCTAGATTAAAACAAACCCAGAAGTGTCATAATAAATGCTCAGGAGGCAGGGGAGGGCTGGCAATTTGTGGCCTGGAGGGCAGATACAATCAAGTGGCCCAATTTTACTATCGTTCCAGCCCTCTGTTCGAGCCCACCCTCTTTTGTTAATGTTAAAATTGCCATTAACCCTTTGAGTGCCAGAGGGGTATGCCACGCATTGCTTCGCAATGAGTGGAATACCCCTCTGTCACTCAAAGGGTTAGTGTTGTGAAGTAAGGCAAGCGATACCACAGAGCTTACAATTGAAATGGGGTTACACTGGTGCAACTACAGAGCTTACAATGTAAGTAACGCTGCACTAGTGATACCATATAACTTACAAGAGAAATGGGCTATGCTCCTAGTGTAGCTCCACTTGGATTGTAGCTCAATTTCAATTGTAAGCTCTGTGGTACCACTACTGTAGCTACATTTGTAGCAAAAAGAGGGAGTGGCCCACCAGCCCAGACTTATGACTAGCCCAGGGGGCAATTGACCCCCTGCCCCCCCTGGCCAGCCCTCCCCTGCTAGGAGGAGACCCTTTAATTGTAGTCACTGATTTTTGATGCTTGGGGGTCCCAGTGTGCGAGATTAAAAAGAAGTGTATTAAAAACAGGTGTATTAAAAAAGGTGTAGAGAAAGAACTTACTTAGGTACTTTCTCTAGACCTTTTTTAAAGGGTCGGTAATGTCCCCTACAAAATATTTAGCGTTAGGTAGAGGTTGAAAAAAGAGACTAATTGCCACAAACCCTATCTCTCAAACCGCTAGGGTCTGAGAGATATAGGGATTCTAAGTTCCCCCCTCCCACCCCTTCTCCTGATGTCAGTGTCTAGCTAATAGCAGGAGATCCTGATCTGGGGACCATCAGGAGGCTCTGCAGCAGAGCCGGAATTGTGTTACTTAAAAATAATTCATTCATTGGAAATGTCTACAAAGTGTTATTATTCCTCCCTGTTTCCTGTATTCTGCTGGTGACACATTGTCTACATGAACTTTTAGGGAGGAAAATAGACACTAGCCTTCACAATAGCCTTCATCTCTAAGATGTTTGAAGTCAAAGCATTGGCATCTATAGTCAGAATGTTCCATTTTATGCTCTGTAAAATAAAGCCTGTGCCAGGATTTCTTCTTCCTTACACCAGTTCAAAACCTGGTGAGCATCTGTAGCAATAGTGAGAGAATCTGTCCTAGAGTCTCATGGTCAACTATTTGGTCACCCGCTTTAGTTATGTGTACAAAAATCCTGTTGTCCTATCTGTATCCCCTCATATGCTCTCTAACATCCAAGGGGTTAAACCTGATCCCATGCCTTTTCAGTGGGCATTATGTGTTTGCTTTTAAAGGTTATGGTCAAAGAGAGGGCACCAGTGCACTCACAGCTCATAGGCAGACCATCTACAACTCATATCCCTTAAAGTGATAGTAATACTTCGTTTTAACTTTATTTTATAGGCATTAAAAAAACATGAAGAATGATATCAGTCTTATCTCTCAAACCTTTATGGTTTAAGAGATATTCACAAGCAAAGTGTCCCCCTCCCGCCCCTTTTACTGATGTAACACTTCTCAACCAGGGCAGAAGGGACAATCTTCAATTAAGATAAGGGAAAAACCTGAAAAGCTTGTCAAGGGGGGGGCAGGGATTTCATTGTTTTCATAGGAATAAGAGTGTCCCCTTCTGTTATCTGTCTGGTCTATAGACTGCATTCCACATCTGAGAAGAGATGGCTTACAGTAGGTAAAAGGGGTGGGAGGGAGAAACTTTGCTTGTGAATATCTCATAAACCATAAAGGTTTGAGAGATAAGACTTATATCATTCTTCATGTTTTTTTAATGCCTACAAAATAAAATAAAGTTAAAACGAAATATTACTATCCCTTTAAGGACTGCAATGAATCTGGATGGTGCTACAGGGGAATATAAAGTATCAAGAAAAAAACCAACCAACCAAACAGATAACCCTGATACACTAGCACTCACTCCTATTGATCAGCGCTTCCAGGGAACATGTAGAGAATGTAATAATGTCATACACTATTTTGATTAAGACTTAACTTTTAATAATCATATTAAAAACATAATAAAAAGGGGGGAAAAGGATAGCGAATTATAAAAACTATATTGAAGACAAAAATATTCCTATGTTTATAATCGTCCTAAATGCCAGGGCACATACTGGCTTGCCACCTGTATTATATATATATTTGAATCTCCTATATGAATACTGATTACAGTATCAGAATTGCACTTATGAATGGAGGAAAAGTTTCTCAATGGAAAACACCCACTAATATGTTATTGTGCCTATTACATCAGTTGGTAGTGTTAGCAGATAGTCCTAACGGAAACTAACTTGTTAACTCATATTTCATATAAAAAGGAACTCAGTCATCGATCTCAGCATTTATTGTGATTATTTGTAGGGGTGAATTATTTATATTTATTTATTTATTTATTTATTTATTTTAAAGGTTATACCATTCTGTACATGTTAATATTCCTTATTAAATATAGGGAAATTGAAAGACTTGATAGGCCAGATGATTATTATTTGTGGAGCAAACCAACAGCACAATAGGGAACAAATAAAAATTCTCCAAATTCCCATTGGTTTAAATGTATCTTTTTAATCCTGAAATGTTAGAGAGGTCTCCAACATATTGCTTCATAATGTGTTTGAGAGCTCTCTAGAACTGAAGTGGTTATAAGCCCTTGTTAAATTAGTGGGAAGTCTTGTTTGTTCCCTATGTTGTAGACGGTTTGATACAGTACTGGAGCACTTTATACATAAGGTCCTATGGAGGGTGATTTATTAAAAACATTCTTAGTACTTTTAACCCCTTAAGGACCAGCGGTCCTGGGGTGTGTGGTCCCTTAAGGACTACATAGGGAAATTTGACGTGCCACCCCACGTGACTGATCATGCGTTCCGGCACGCCGAACGAGGGACTGAAAGAGATTGCTCCGGTCTTGGAGCGATCAACTTCAGTCCCCGGTATTACTCACCACGCTCCTGCAGGAGCACGGTGAGTAAAAGTACTTGACGTACCAGGACCGTCACTGGTTCTTAAGTGCCGGTTAAGAAATGTCACTAAGTCATGGTAACTGGTGATGTCAAGTCTTATATATAAGGGTAAGGGTATTCTTATAAATATGGTGTTAGTAATCAGATGTTAACACGTGGAAAGCTAAAAACCAAACTATCATGCTTACATAAGTTATGCCCAATTAATCATTAGTAGTTTGGAAGTATTATAATAATGTTTTTTAAGTGCTGGCATGAGTTGAAATTATAAGATCATCTGATACTTACATCTGTAGGACACAGCAGACATCTTGGAGAAGAGTGATCTATGCATCTGCGCTGTCTGTCTCTGTCTCGTCAGTGATAGGTTATTTGCCAAAGGGGGAGTTGCATTGTATGGTGCAGGCAGGGGCAGACAACGCAGACGCACAGATCCCTCTTCGCCATGATGTCTGCTCTGTCCCACTGATGTAATTTTCATACAATGTAATGATTACAACGGCACTTAAGAAACTTGATTACACTATTTTCCTTATTAACAAGCTACTAATAATTAATTATGTAAGCATGATAGTTCCGCTTTAAGAACAAATTATACCTAGGGTTAAGATTCTGGTGAAAATTCTGTTGCAAAACTGTCACAGTTAGTGACATCTGTATAATATAAATTGCTAGGCTGTGAAGCTCCCTGGGTGCGTAACAGCACCTGCGCAGTAGAGACTGCAGGAACGATGCAGTCATGCACAGTAGAGACTGGCCGAACGTGCTGATCTGGAGTGTGGTGCTCCGAACGGCTCACCGCCTGTCTCGGCTCCCGGCTCCGGAGCAGCAGCAGAGGCCGCTGGGTGGTACTTTAGCCCATGTACACGGGCTTTCATACTAGTTTCTTTATAAATACAAAGTGCCAGAATTTTCACTAATGCTAAAATCACTTTTCCTGATACACAGCTACATTGCATTGTCTTCCAAAACTGGCATAAACTTCCTTTTAAAGTGGAACTACCACCTGAAATTCACTTTAGCTTAAATAACTCCCCATCTGGCGACTAGCTGCCTAGTAGCGCTAGTCACCAGAATTATTACATTGTTAAATAGATTTACCCTTTCTTCCCAGGCTGACAGCAGGACGGAGCACAGACATCTTTCAAAAGTGACGTCTGCGCACCTGCGCTGTCAGTCCCTTCCAGACCCGAACGGCTCCTAGCAACTCTTCCTAGAGCAGGCCGGGACTGACAGTGCAGGCGTGCAGACGTCACTATGGCAAGATGTCTGTGCTCCATCCTGCTGTCAGCTCGGGAAGAAAAGGTAAATCTATTTAACAATGTAATAATTCTGGCGACTAGCGCTACTGAGCAACTAGTCGCCAGATGGGGAGTTATTTAAGCTAAAGTGTATTTCAGGTGGTAGTTCCGCTTTAAATGCCAACCTTAATTTTTATGCCACTTTTACACCACATTTTTCATAACGCCATTTTTATATGTATATGTGTTATGTAATGTTTTGGTGTTAATAATGCCTGTTCTTCTACACAGGTGTAGCTCAACGTCGGTTCTGCAAGGTTTTACCGCTTCATAATAATATGAATAACTAATCAGCAGTATTTATCATTAGCTTGCCGCCAGGTGTCCTTGAATATTATTTTTAAATATTGACAAGTCTGTGAGTTTAAAGCAGCAGTAAAAAAAAACAAAAAACTTTTTTTAAATATTGTAAAAAAATATGTTAAAGGCTTTTTTTTTTTTTTGCTGACTAAAAATGGTACTCCCACAGTTCAAATATTTATATATAATGTATTTATTGTTAAACTAGTAGGGGCAGCAATAACTGGTTTCCAAAGGGCAGTAACAGTGGCTATCCATATTATGTAATAGGAAGATCACTTCCCAGTGAGCACAATAGAAAATTGTGGTCTAATGTAAAAAAATCAAGTTTGATTTGTAATCTCGCAGCAGTGGGAGTACCCTGTTTTACGGGTTTTTTTCCTAAAAAGTGTATTGTTCCTTTAATAATGGTTTGTCCCTCTGGATGATAGTACTGTAAAAATAACTGTAAAAAATAATATTTACAAAACTGCATATATACACAGGCATAATCAATGACAGAAATATATATAAATATAAGTAATTGTCAGAGATTCAAATATCATAATTTAAAAGTAACTAATTTCCAGAGAGTAACATCCTCTTTCTGCTTTCTCTATATTTTTTCTTATACATGTTATATATCTTCATAATACAAAGTATCACTTTTGTATCTCAATTTTTCTCACAGACATCAGTGAACGAGCTGTCCAGAGGTGGTAAATGATCAAAGTATTGCCCTTGGATGCTGGAGGCATCTTCAAAGCATTGCAAAGCAATGTTTTGGAGACATTTCTAGTATGTAAGTGGTCACGTTGGGAAAGTATTATTTCCGTAGTTTACTAAAGGTTTTGTCCCATAGCCCTATGTAAATGTAACATTTTCCACTTGTCTTATATGCATCAGAGCAAGGTGCCCCTTCCCTCTTACGTTTAGTGGAAAATGAGCTATAAGGGTGAGTAGCTTTGAAAAGAGGTCCTGCCACAGTGCGAAGAGGTGAGCTGGGCCGTACGGCAGCCACATTGAACCTGTCACACTGTTGCACACAGGGAAGCTCAGTGACCCGTAATACTGTCTGGCAAAATAGATCCAGTCTTGTAATCAAGCTAGTTAGTTGCCTGTTTAACATGTAGTGAGATCATCTTCTCTTCTCTATGCTACAGACAATTTTAGTCCAACTCAAATAAATAAAGACACAAGATGCTTGGATACCAAGTTTCCAATCTTAGCTTGTCATTTATTGAATAAGCCCCAAGGAGGTGTTGATAGCTCAGTATGGAACAGAATTTTCCGCTAGACATTTGCAGTTCAGTATAAAGTTTTGAAAATGAAGACATCAAAAGAGAAAGCCATCTAACATTAATGCCTTGGATTCTAGAAGCACCTCTAACACATTGCTTTGCACTGCAATGGAGATGTCTCTACATCCAAGGGGTTCAACCACCAAGTGCCAAATTAAAACCTATCAGATTACTTTGCACTGTTCTGGACATCCCTCTGCCAGTGCTGGTAACTCTTGCTACAGTTCAGAAGCCCTAGAATCTGTCAGGCCTTGTTCACTGGAGACTGAATTACAATTACTCCAACACATGAATAACAAATTCGGAATATTGGCAGATTGTGTCATATGGGACCATTCACACTGAAAACACAGCATATGTTGCAAAGTGATGCATAATCCAAATCCAATCATATGAAAAGAAGGGAAAAAAGAAGGGATCCCAATATTGTAATTGAGAAGTAACCACAGTATTATACCCAAAAGTGGAGTGGTCAGGACTAAAGCATTATGTGACCAAACAGTACACAGAGAAATGATCCCTTCTCCATTTAGGATACAGCAGGACTCCAAACAGGATGTAAAAATAGGTGGTTATACTCTCGATCTAAATATTCACAACTGATTAAAATAAAGGCTTATGCTTACACTGTCTTTAAGAAAGTGGCATGTGGATCACAGACACACATGCTGCTTTCTTAAAGATAGTGGCCACAATACATGTCTTTGAGAAAGCAGCATTTATCTCAGTAAAACATGTGAGAATTGGCCTTTATTTTAATCTGTTTTATTTATTTTAATAAATTATCAATTTTGGATATTTATATGTTCCTTACCACTGTTTCTTGGGCAGTTTATCAATTCAAGGAGTCTTCTCTGCTGTGTCCTACATTAAGTGGGATTTCACCAACTACCTTTGTGAGTATACACTCACGAAGTGTTCCAGTGGTGGTTCTAGTTTGTCAGTTGACTTTGACGGGGAAGAGCCCCTTGTTTTCACCTGTTCTTCCCAGCCAATCAGCATCTAGTTGGAAGGGTCATGGATATGCTTAACATCATCCCTCCAAATAGGTTAGCTGAAGGGATGACATTAGTTGTATCCGTGACCCCTCCAGCTAGCTGCCGATTAGCTGGGAGGTGAGGTTCCTGAAGGGCATGTTCGGCGCCCAGCGTAACCTCACAATGGGATCATGATAATTAATTTGAACAGAGATAGCCATCTAAGAGCCAATCCCTGTTCAATTTTTTGTCATTCAGGCTTGGAAAATGTACAGAGCAGGATAATGGGTATTTTTTTAATTTAAACTTTATATAGGTGGTGGTGGCGGGAACTCTGAGGGCGGTTTTTTTAGGAGTTTTTAAGTTTATTTATTCTTTAACAGAAGATGCAGGAGGCCCAGGGTGTCGAGGATACCACTGGACCTTTGACATCAAGGAAAGTGATTACCGGGGGACCAATAACCACCAGTAAAGTACAGTCAGTAGTTTCAACTCACAGTCAGGTATTCTGTTACCTGCACTGTGACACACTACCAAATCATGAAAATGCACTATGAGAGCTAAATTTGCGTCCATTGGAATCAATGACAAAATCAATGAATTTGCATTTCAGTTACATGCAGTGGCTAGCAACGCGTTATGTGACTCACTTTTAATCACCAAACATTACCGCTTAGAAAATTTTGATTTAAGTCTCCTAACGCATGTGCCAATCACCGACATGCAAACGAAGTGTAAAAAAAAAACCAATTAAATGAATATAAAAGTAGGGATCCCTACACAGGTGACCAGTGAATTAATTTATATGGGGGCCCAATATCAATAAATCCAAAGTACCAAAAACATATTGGCAAAGAAAAAAAGATAGCCCTTTGAGTGCCAGTGTGGTGTGTAATGTTGCATACCCCACTGGCACTCAAAGGGTTAATCCCCCAAAGCTAACACCATCCAATTAACATTACACAAATACCTGTAAAGCTGATGTCCAACCGGGTCTTCTGCACCCTGGTCTTCCTCTTCAGTTCTTCTGTAAGCTCTATCTTCTTTTTCTTCATCTGTCATCTTCTTTTCTTCAGTTGTGCTCTTCTGTGGTCAATATTGGTAAATAAAGTTACTCTGCCGCTGACGGTGGCAGAAAAAAAAGACCAAACCCCCCCTCCTTGTACCTATTGGGCGGTTTTTCCGATCCACACTGATGAAAATTTGAATAGGGACTGGCTTTTATATGGCCAGTCCCTGTTCAAAATGCTTCTCATGCTCCCATTGGCTGGGATGTGGAGTTACACAGGGCACAAAACCCTGCAGTAACCAGACCTACCAGCAAATCAGCTTCTAGTGAGTTTAGTCATCCCTTCAGCTAGTCGTTTTTTCTGCCACTGCCTCAGCGACACCACATAACTTTTATGTCAGTATTGATTTTAATTACTATATTTATTTTTCAGAGCCAAAACTAAGTTTAAAGAAGAAGTCCCAAGAAGATGACAGATGAAGAAAAGAAGATTACAGATAAAGAAGAAGAAGGAAGAAGATGACAGGTGACATAGTAGAAGATAGAAGACTACAGAAGAAGAATTAAAGAGAAAGACCAGGGTACAGAAGACCCCACTGGACCTCAGACTTCCAGATAAGTGTTACAGCTATGGGTGAACGGATAATGTTAGGACTAGTATTTGGTCACTTTATTGTTAATGTTAGGGCTAATATAGGGCCAAAGGGAGGGTGACTGGTTTTTAGCTCACGCTCTGTGTTTGATACTGTGTCAAACACCAAGCGTTAGCTGGTTTCCTTTGATGTTCTCATTTTTCACGCTATTTAGGGTGAGTTATGCGAATAAAAACACCTTGACAAACGTTGGCCCACAAGTTAGGTTCTGTGGGCCAACATTCACCGTGATTCATGTTGGTAGGGCAATTGAATTGCAACGGTACCACCATGTGTACCATTCGGTGTTCATTTTTGCCCTGTTATGTGTTTTATCTGAGGTTATTGAATCAAGCTCTAAAAATCCAGGATATCAGTAAATTAATTTTGTTTATGTAATTCCAGACCTCTATTGTAACAGTTTAGCAACAAAAATCTTCACCAAAATTCTGGCTAACCAAACATTTGTGCGTGTGTGTGTGTGTGGGGGGGGGTAGATTAAATTAATTGTATACGAAAGGGTACAAAATTATATTTTACGTATGCCAAGTAAAAACACATATAAAAACAATTTTAGCATAAAAATACAAACATAATTGATTTGAACACCACTTTGGCACTGCAAGGGCACATAAGAACATTTTTATTTGTGGAGGGTAGTTTGACTAACTTAAAGGGATAGTAATGTTTCATTATAAAAGCAGCTCTAATTAATCATCATAGTATTTAGACTTTGGAGAGTGTTATTTCAATTCTGTCAGAGTTGTAGTTCAAGAGTAATTCAATGACAAAGTATCCCCCTCCCTCCCCTTTTACTAATGTAACACTGTTCAGCCAGATCAGAAGGCAGGTGCCCAGGTAGATAGCAGAGAGGGACAATCTTCAATTAAGATAAGGGAAAAACCTGAAAAATTTGTCAAGGGGGGCAGGGCTTTCATTGTTATCGTAGGAAGAAGATTGTCCCCTTCTGTTATCTGTCGGTCTTACAACCAAATTCCACATCTGAGAAGAGATGGCTTATACTAGGTAAAAAGGGTGAGAGGGGAAACTTTGCTTGTGAATATCTCTCAAACCGTAAAGATTTGAGAGATAAGACTTATATAGTTCTTTATGTTTTTTTAATGCCTACAAAATAAAATAAAGATACAACGAAGTATTACTATCCCTTTAAGTCTAAGATAGCACTACATGGATGCTTGGCTAGTTGTAATGGTTTTGCAGATTATCAACAAATATTACAATTATATGTTTGACATGCCTCTGAGAAAATATTATTATGATATAGATTTATTCCTAATTGTCATTTGCAATTATCTTGTCTATGATGCCCATACATGTGTATACCTTAAGCTCCTGTCACTCACATAAAGATTACAGAATACAATAACTCCCCTCCTGAGGAGGTGTGAGCTTTTATCTCCAGCTAATGCCTCATTTGCCTAAATACTTAATTAGGGCCTCAGCTAGAGTCTGCAGTACTAATGAAATGTAAGACTTTAATAGCTGCTAGGGAAAGTGATGGATTAATTGTGGCAGGCAGCAGGTATAAAAACAGTACTACAGATGTGGTAATTACTTCCTAAAAAAAATACAAAAACACAACATTTATTAACGCCATCAGTTAATTTATTTTTACCTCATAACTCAACAAATAATGCTTCTGATTCTAGATATATTTTGCTCCCAAGGGGTTAGTCTAGTTGGCACTATGAGGTCTATTACAAGACAATAACAGTATTTGTACAAAGAATGCTAATGAGAAACTCACACTACAGTGTTGCACTGGTTCCTGTGCAGTCCTGTAGAACACAATAATTATCCCGCACTGAGATAGAGATCTGTTTTGCAAAGATATCTCATTCACTTTTATTAAGCCTTTCAGTGCCAGAGGGGCACGCAACGCATTGCTCTGGCACCCCTCTGACACTGAAAGGGTTAACCTTCCTGTGCTAATATGTTTTCAGAGGAATACAAACTTTACATTTAAATTAACACATTTACCTTTAATGGGATAGTAATACCTGATTTTCCTAAAGCTGAATATTGCTCATATTAAAAAAAATAAATTCAGTGATGCAGGTCCTGTTCTTTAAAGTTTTATAGTTTTCGAGTTATAAGTTTATAAAGTTCCCCCCTCCTGACCCTTTTCCAGACATCAGTGTTCTAGCTGACAGATTGAGATTCTGAACATTTGACCGGACGGCTCTTCAGCAGAGACAAAATAACATTGTCTACATATAAATACTTCATTAGAACGGTCTACAAAGTGTGCCTGGGAGCAAATGACCAGAATCTCAGTCTAACACAGAACCAATAGGGGCACAAAGAACACCAGTAATATAGGCTTTCAAAGGTCAGTAGTTTGATGTGATACTCATACTACTCCCACAAGGGTGCCGGTTATGAGTACAACCAGTCGAAATCCAACGGGGAAATGTCACCTCCCCGAAACGGTCAATGGTATCTCCAACTTAAAAAATATATTTGAATCTGAATTTAAATATAATAGTTTAATCAATAAAATTGTGCCATATATAAAAATTGCGTCATTGAACTTATTTTTTTTAATGTGAACAATATTCAACTTTCGGAAAATCAGGTATTGCTATCCCTTTAACAATTTGTATGTTATAAAGAAGCGTTCCGATTAATGTTAAAGTGACCAGTCCACCTTTTTAATGCAGAACGCTTAAGAAAATTATATTCTACAGGGCTGCACATGAACTGTAAAACCCTACAGTAAGTATCTCATAAGTGTAATCTGCATTAAAGAAGAAGTCTGGCCACATTAATTAACAATGGAAGAGACAGATCTTAATTTATTCAACAGGTTGACTTAACTAGCACTTTCCTGAATTACTTAACTAGGTAAGTGTCCTTTATACAGCAGTAAATTATATCCAAGGTTCTCAGATCATCCCTTTAAAAGAGGACATATATAAAATATGCCTGCTGCAGGGCTCCAGTGGTTAATTATTAAGCTGCAGCAGTTCACATGTATCAATTGTTAGGGACCAGGAACCAGACAGACACAAAAATGTAAAATCCAAAACACCTTTATTAACCCCTTAAGGACCAGCGCACACATGTGGCCGGCACTTGATGTTGACAGGGTTTTTTTTTTGTTTTTTTTTTTACTTCCGGAGCGGCGTGCAGCCGCGCCAGGAGCCCTGAACTCCATGATGTGCCAGGACCGTCACTGGTCCTTAAGTGCTGGACCACCATGACAGTCCTGGCACATCAGTGGTTGCAAAGGGGTTAAAATAACAAAAGCAAATCAAGCAAAATCGTGATCCAGAAGCATGAACCAAAAGACAAGCCGGGGTCAGGGACCAAGACAGGTACTCAGCCAAGCCAGGGTCAGGAATACGGAGATCAGCGATGTCAGGAACAAGCCAGGAGTCAGGAGCCAGAAGGGATATCAGAGGAAGCCAGATCATGCACAGGTAATCAGAAACTCAGTAGAACACTCCTGCAGCCAGAAGCAGACACAAGGGCAATCAGGAAGTGAGCCAAGCTGCTTTAAATACCCTGGAAGGGTTGGCTGATAACAGTCAGGTGAGTAATCACAGAGAGGTTAGCTGATTCAGCCTGAGCCAGAACAGGGAAGGCAGCAGCAATGGATAGCAGAGCTCTAGATTAGTTCAGACAGCAGAACCAATAGCAGAATTAGAGCAGCTCAGCCAAACCCTGACATCAATGCAGCAAGCATTTTTCTCTTTTAAAGGGATGGTCTGGCAACCCTAGTTCATATTAGTGTTGCAAGATAATCTCTGTAAAACCGGACACACGTGAAAAATGCCTGCTTGCTTGGATTTATGGGAACCATTACAGCCCTGCAGAAGGCATTTTTCATACGTGTCCAATTTTATAGAGGTGATCTGTCTGCAGTTACCGGCATGTACTGGTCTCTGTTAACACATGCCTTTAAACTACATTTTCCTACAAGCACTAGTCTTCCATAGTCCTGAAAGGTTCCAGTGGGTCTCTTGACTTTATCAAAACAAATTAAAAAACTAGCAGTTGACTACAACAGAGATCAAGTTCAAATAAAAAAGTACATGTATATACTGAATATACTAGACTGACCAGATCTCACCTTTAACCGTGGACACATAAGAAATAGCCATTTTGCAGTACTTCACTGAAATCAGTGCAGTCCTGCAGCACTCCTATGCGTCCCCGTTTAAAGGTGAGGTCTGGTCAGCCTAGGATATACTGAACTGCTGACTCTGTCTGGTAAACATTTTAAAGGAACAGTAACCTCTTCAATTGCTTTGGAACTACAAATCTGTAAGTAGATAGAATTCAGTGTAGCAAAAACTCACATGCAGCACTGGTGCAAGGTTTTTTGCCACCCAGGTGGCGCCTGTCTCTCTCCTTAGATCTTCACACAGCAGCAACCTCTTTCTTCACCATTGGCTCTGTGCTCCTTGCTCCCCTTGGCTCTGTGCTCCCCTTGGATCCGTGCTGCTTGCTCCCCTTGGCTCTGTGCTCTTTGCACCCCTTGGATCTGTGCGCCTTGCTCCCCTTGGCTCTGTGTTCTTTGCACCCCTTGGCTCTATGATCCTTGCTCCCCTTGGCTTTGTGCTCCCCTTGGATCCGTGCCGCTTGCTCCCCTTGGCTCTGTGCTCCTTGCGCCCAGTGGCTCTCCTTGCCTTTTACTACCTTTTTCTCTCTTTTTGCCTTCTATAGTTTTCCTTTCACACACCTCTTTTCCAGGTCCCTCATTTCATTCCTCTCTCCCCCTTCTCTTTATACACCCACTCACTCTATCGTTTCTTGTCAGCAGAGTACATTGCCCAGCCTTCTGGCACCCAAAGGGTTGAACTATTTTTTTCCTCTCCGTTCTCTGTCTTACTACCTTCTCTGTTTAACTTGTCTTCATTTCTTTTATATATTTTCCCCTATATCATTGACTCACAACCCTTCCTCTCTCTGCATAGATCCTGTTGATATCATTGTACCCTTCCTCCTTTGCTGCTGCTGCTTCTTCTAGCTGTTACCTCATTTTGGCTGTGCCTCTCTCAGGTTCACATCTACTGGGGGAGTAGAGCAGAGCCCCTTGCAGGCGCATCTTGGTGGCTGCTGTGTGGTGAAGAAACTCCCCTCAGTGTCTTCACCACACAGCAGCCACCAAGGTGTGTGCGGCTGTGCCCTGCTCCCCCAGTAGATGTGCGCACTAGGCCGGCTCCTACTTCACCTATACGTGGTGCTGGCCTTGCTCACAAGAGTGATATAAAGGTGATACCTTTTAATGGCTAACTGAGGACACGTGCAAACTTTCAGAACACTAAGGTCCCTTCTTCAGGCATGGGTTATTCTAGCTTTATTTGTTAACCTTAGCCTGAAGAAGGGATCTTAGTGTCCTGAAAGCTTGCTGGGAGTTCTGTGCTGGAAGCATTCTGTGCTTTCGGGCAGTCTCTACAGGGCATGACTGCATCGGCGGCAGGATGCAGAGCAGGACTGGCCTCTAAACACTTTGAGTGCCAGAGGGGTACACAACGCATTGCAAAGCAATGCGTTGCTTACGCCTCTGGCACTCAAAGGGTTAACAACACCTGGTCCTTGGCCCATGTACACAGGATTTTACACTAGTCTTCACCATAAAGGCCTAGCTTACACAGGCAATGGTTTCAACAGTACACAGATATCATAGGTTGCTATGGGATAATTCACATGTGTTACTGTAACAAAGATAGATCCTGTTCCACTAGCAGTGGGTTTGTGTGTTAAATGATCTTCTGATGACAAAAAACTGAGGGTATTGTTCAGTTCTAATACCCCCCTGATCTCTGTGCAAATTTTGATACTATGGACCACGTAATATTAAGAGATACTGAAGAAGAGGTGCAGTCCTCAGACGGTTTAAATCTTTACTTTTGTGTAGGTCATGAAGGGTTTCTTCAGGTTCATACTCCACTAAACCTATGGTCCTGTCATGTGGACTGTCACAAGGATCTATTTTATCACCATCATTAGAAAACACAACCTCAACTATCCCTGCCAAGAAAATGACACACAGCTCTACTTGTCTTTTGCTCCAGATACATGGGATCATGCGATCCAGAATCAGCACTCAATGGATGTATAGAAGAGCTATAAGAATGGGTGAGTGAAAACTGGCTGAGGCTGAACTCAGAAAAGACAGCAGTACTCATGGTATGATGCAATTACATGACAACAGCTAATCCACATGAAACAATGGCCCATGAACCTGGGGGATCACATTGGCTAAAACCTAACTAAGTGTGAAATCCTGAGGTTGTCTTAAATTGTGATCTGACAGTCAAACATCAGATGTAATCTGGGATCAAATCCTCCTACTTCCATTTGTCAAAGATAGATTGGATTAAGTCCCAATACTGCTAGAAGACTTACTCACAGTGGTCCATGCCTTTATATCCTCAAGATTGGACTGCTGCAATTGCCTGTATATAGGATTGCCTGTATATAGGAATTCCAAATAAAATGCTACACAGATTGCAGCTGGTACAGAATGCTACCACCAGGTTATTAACAAACCATCCATATAACACCAAACAAAAATTTGCACTCAACTCTTTTACTTAGATAATGTTCCGTAACTAGATTGATAATCCCACTACAAACAGATTTTGAGAAGATTGCTGCTCGCCTTGTATGTTCACGGAAAAAAACAATTCACAGTCAACTGCTAATATATAAAGAAGGTAGACAGAGCAGGTATACTCTAAGTTTAGTAGTGTTAGATGACAATAGTTGTCACCAGTCCATTCCCTTCATCTGGTACTCGCATGCCATTGATGATAGTTCTGCCTCCAGCTTGTGTACTGGATTCAAACATTCCAAACTAGAGCTTTTCCTCCCACCAGTTTTCCATCTCCACATTCAAAGCTCCAAATCTTCTAGTAGCCCAAATATTTTAAGGCTAGATATGTACGGTTTGACCCAGTGACTAGTGAACTTGCATACAAATGAAAAAGAGGCTTTTAGGGAAATGTAATGAAATTCTGGATATCCCACTAGACATTCACCTTGCAATCAGTTGGTAGGGGTGGACAGATAGACTTGTATTAGCTTATACCTATCTTTATTGGAAAGATACTCCAGTACACAAGATAATACATTTATAAAAAATATACAAATGTAACTATAAGAATATAGCATAAATGAATACTTATAAAAGGAATAAAAAAGAGTAGTGGGCAGAAAATAAAAGAAACTCTACTCCTTTCTTAGCTAGATTAAATGGTTAGTAATGGCAGAATAAAAATGCAGCTTTGATTGATCCTCATATAAAGAGGGTCATATAGTGCTGTATTTCAATAGTTAATGTTTTGTAGTTCAATAGTAAATCAGTTCTAAAGGATCCCCCTCCCCTTTTATTTACGTCATGCTGCCTCTCTGAGCTGGCCGGATGGAGTGTAGCGAGGGATAATCTTCATTGAACATAAGGAAAATACTGCCCTCCTTCATCAAGGGGGCCAGGGTTTTACTTGTACTCAGTGGGTGAATATTGTCTCTCACTGTGCTCTGTCCAGTCCCATGACTGGATTCCACATCTGAGGGGAAGCGGCTAAGGGTAGGTAGAGGGGGGTAGGAGGGGGATCCTTTAGAATTGATTTATTCTTGAACTACAAAATGTAAACTATTGAAACACTGTGATACATGATCCTTGTTATATGAAGATCAATTGGAGCTGCATTTTTTTATTATGCCATTATTATCCCTTTAAACCTTAACATCACTTCATCAGGATTTTTTTTGTATAAATAATCCATATAACTCCTGTCTTCCATGATCTACATTAGCTCCCTGTGAAACATCAAATACACTTTAAACATAGAATATACAGGTTCCTGGTGAGCTCAATATAGCATTTATTAATAGTGTTCCAGTAATTACATATGTATATAGTCAGGAGAGTAGCAGGGACTATGTCTTGGCTACATATACAAAGTAAACAAAAGGAGAGTCTGCCCATCAGATCATTTATAACAAGACCAAAGTATTTACACAGACTAATTTATAAACGCATGTACTGAAGTTTATACAAACAGTAATGTGAGTTTTATTGCTGTGGAGCAATGTAATACACTTATATACACACCACATAGTCTGATCTCTTAAAAACAGGAACACCAGGGTGGGAAATAGGGATTTGGATCGCAAAGATGGACTATCCCTCCCAGGGGCGGATTGTCCTATCGGGGGATCGGGCATCCCCCGGTGGGCCGCCCTGTCATGGGCTGGTAGGGATATCTCACTCACCGGAGCTGTGCAGCAGTGAAGAGAAGAGACCGGGTCCTGTGCTCTGTAATTGTCCCACCCCCAAGGCTGTCTTAGCCGGCCCTGCTCTGCCTGTGTGTGTGTCCTGTGCAGTTAGTGATTAGCAAGCAGAGCTTCTGAGTCCCAAATACCTAGCAGTTTAAACTGGTATGTTTTAATTCTTCCTAACTAACTGTACACATTGCTAGAGAGGCTAGTTTATCATGTTTTAACCCTTTGAACACCTTTAACCTCCTGTATAATATATAGTATAATTGACAGCAATATTCTGTTATTAACCCATTGGATTCCTCATATGTGAAGTACCTCACTGATTAACCCCTTGCATACTAGAGAGGCATAATTCATCAGTAACTGACCCCTTTTGTACCACAAAGGTGACTAAAGGTGTTAGTTAATGATGAATTATGCCTTTTTAGCACACAAAGGGTTACTCATTGAGGTACACATTCCTGTGCAATGTGTTGTGCACCTATGAGGCATTCAATGGGTTAATGGCAGAACACATTACTGTATACCTCTCTGGCATACAAGGGGTTTATAACTGATAAGTTATTGCATACAGTAGGTTAAGGGGTTAATAGATGAGCATTTATGCCTCTTTAGAAAAGTGGTGTGTGTGTGTGGGGGGGGGGGGGTAATAGGCTGGAGCAGGAGGACAGAGTGTGGGAAAAACAGCTGTATTTAACCCTCTGAGTGCCAGAGGGGTGCACCGCACATTGCTGAGCAACGCACTGTGTAACCCCCCAGTGGGCCGGTTAAATAAAAAAATCCCCCTGGCTGGTACTGCACCACAATCCGCCCCTGATCCCTCCTAAAGAGGTATCGAAGCTAATTTTGGCCTTCCCCCACCCCCTTTTTCTTTCCTCTCTCTGTTTCTGTGTTTGGGTCAGCCCACAGTGCCCCTACCTCAGCTATTGCTCCCTCTCTTTCTCTTCAGTCCAGTGCATCTTATGCCCCACCGAGTTTCCCTTCCTACCATACTGGTGCTGCTCCTTCCGCATTTGCTCCACCCTTTTGGCTCTTCTCATACCTTGATCAGGAGTATCTTTATCTCCCAATGTTCCCTCTAAAGTGAGGGAAAAGTAAGTAAAAGTGAGCTAGGCTGCATGGTGCATATGTAATTCCAATGCAGCCCTTGAAGAAATAGTCCTATTTAACTTGTTCAGTGCTGAGTTACACAATTTTGCTCACCTTTGAGGGAACACTGGTCAAAAGTTTAAATAAGTGTGCCTCTGGGTTTAAAAAAAATCTACAAAAAAAGTTTTTTTGAAAAAAGTGCTCTTTCATAAATAAACGAATGAATGAAAGAATGAATTCAATAATAATAATTACTCTTAAATTCTACAGATATTCTTCAGTTGCATCCATTTTCTATGCCCCCTCCTTTTCGAAGGAAATAAAAAAACTTCCTGTTTTTCAGTATTTATTTCACCCCTCTATAGTCAGTCTCTATCTTCACACACTTATCTTAGGGTATACCCCATGTTTCCCCCCTACATAGAGGAATTTGACATGTCTCATTCCAATATTAGTCACACTCCATTAACCCTCTTTTTTGAGATATTGTTTATTTCACTTTTGCCTCTCCGATAATAGGACCTTTCATTCACATTCACCTCTTATATGAACAGCTCCTACATGATCTGCCACCTATCTCAGGTATCCATTTATTTCTTTCTTTGCCTCTTCATCTAGGGATTTCATTACTCTCTTCACCTCTTAACCTGGGGACTCGTGTCATATTTTTTTAGCCGTGATATAAAAATATTGCCTCTTCATAGTGGAATTGAACACTCTGCTTCATAGGTCTGTACATTAGAAAGAAAACTGGATGAATTTTTGAATACGTCAGCTGTGCTGTAGGGGATGAATAACAATTTACATTATTCCCGTTGATATAAATGGGGCTTCTAACCAAAGCAGTGCATTGGAGACCTCTCTAGCATTCAAGGAGTCAAAAGCCTCATTTACATCAATGGGAATTTTTTAAGTCACAGGTTTAGCATGCATTTTGTCTTGGCCTTGTCTTTGGGGTCACCACATGAATGTGCTTCTTCTTATGAGGAACTTGACACTCACCTCACAATTTAGTCTGAGGATTCTGGGCAATTTTCTGAGCCTCCTAGCTGAGGTATATTTTCAGCTTTGTTCTTCCCTCCTAACAGAGTTTTTTTTCCACATTCCTTAGCTCTTACTTATGCTGCCCTTCTAAGAAGCTAGTCTTTTTTCCAGTCAATTCCTCACCCTTCCTCAACCTTCTCATCTGTTCTGCCTTCATACCTATTTTGGCCTTCATTTTCTATGGCCACAATGCCTTCAAATTATCTCACAAAACTATTAAGCCATATGTTGCTCGCATTCAGCATTTCTTCTCCTCATCCCATAGGCAGGATTGGACAAAGGGGTGGAATTTCTGCCTTGCACAGAGTGCAAGGCCCTGCTGCCCACAGCTAAAGCAGGCCATTTAACTGCCTCACATAGAGACTTCTGTGTTTCAAGTCAGTCCATTGTCTCTTTCCGTAACCATTTCAGTGCCAGAGGTATGCTCCACAATGCATTACGTGCCAGTCTGGGCCTGGTACTTAAAGGCTTGCAGGGATTTTTCCTTCTGAGTAAAAAAGGTACTCCCACTGCTGGGAGATATTTTATTCAAAAATTATTGCAACTCACTTACATTTTGTGGTTCTCTCCCTCCATTGCTCTGAAATAAAACATCAATAATGTGATAGACAAGTGTTTTTCCAGTACTGTTGTAGAGGAGCCATTTCAGTTTCAATTAAAATCCTCATGGAACCCTAGAGCATGCCCATCAACACTGGACAAAAGAAAAAAGCTACAATGAAATATGTGCCTGTCCAAATAAATAAATAAAGCGTATAGATAGAGAGATCTAGAGAGATATATAGAGAGAACGAGATAGAGATAGACTTGAGTGCGTATCACCAGCAATCTGGTCTTTCAGAGATCTAATTACTGGTAGGTTCTAGGGTGACCACGGGTCCCGGAACGTCCGGGACTGTCCCTTATTTCAGGGACATGTCCCGCGTCCCGGGTCCCCTTCAACCGGGACAATGAAGTGTCCCGGAATGAAGCCAAGCCGCCCTGAATGTCAGCCTGCAAGCGGTGTGTCACATCATGGACGCCGCTTGCAGGCTGACATCCAGGGCGGCAATGCAGCTTACCTGATCTCCTGGAGGTAAGCGCTCTAGTAATACAGAGCGCTGGGAGATGACATCATCTCCCAGCGCTCTGCATTACTGAGCACAGCGCGCGGGAGCTTCAGCTCTGTGCCGGAGGAGGCACAGAGCTCCCTCTTGACACGCCGCTAGACCACCAGGGACTCAAGGTAAGGCAATAGGGTGACCACGTCCCGGAATGGCAGAAGGGAAATGTGGTCACCCTAGTAGGTTCTAACCAAAATCATACTGTGTATGGGTACCTTAAGGGATTCGCAAGTTGTGAACGAAGACCCACAGGAGTTATTCTGGAGTAAACCAAAGGTACCACAGAAGACAAATAAATAGTCCTGCTAAATCAAATCAGGCTTTTAACCCCTTGAATGCTAGATAGGTCTTCAATGCATTGTGAAGCATTTAGCATTTAAGGGGTTAAAAAGCTCTTTTCAAGTGTATGAGGAATTAGTAATTTTATTTGTCCACTATGATGCAGTTGTTTTAATCCAGAATAACTACAGTTTGATTTTGTGCATATAGGCCAAAGGGCTGTATTCAGAAAGACATAGAGGTACAATTCTCGATCAAAGCAATTACCCAAGAGCGAACCAAAAACTCCATATTCCCTTCAACTTAAATGGTGATTGTAACCCTTTGCAACCATTTGCGTTGCAATGCACTGGCAACCTCTCTAGCATTAAAATGGTTAAAAGGCCCAACGGCCCATTTAAATAATTTGGAATTTTCATTTTTACCCTATGGTGTCGTTGATCAGCTCCAGAATTCCATCTCTGAAGCACGGCCCTAAAATATTTTAAAAGGGTAATCCCCCCCAAACATGAATCAGATTGTGTTTGATACCCCTCTGGCACTCAAATGGTTAACACAATTTTGTTTTAACAGTTTATGTCTCGTAGAGATGTAATATGGTATTGCACTATTCCAGCAATGGAAGGGTTATGCACACTGCTGCTACAGGGAAATCAGTAACAATAGCAAGTTGCTAAGTAGGTGAAATGTTTGTCTGATGGTGGAGAGAGGCTAAGGAACCTGCCTTATCAGAACAGAAGAGCCCCTGTGTGTTTCCAACATGCCAGAACAATGTCACTAAGATAATACCGCAGGGCAATCTATGTGAAACCGACTGTGACTTTATGCATGACAGATAGGAAGTCAGGCATGGGGCAGGTCAGCTTAGGCTGGAACTATATGGCTGGCTGTGAGAAAGTGAGGTGTGGGTGTCTACCAGGAGGGGAAAAACAAGATGGCTGCCATCTCCTCAGATGTACCAGCAAGAGAGTCATATTTAGCTTTTGCTCTGCTCTAAGATTTTGAGGTTTGAACTACTATGTATGATCATTTTAGTGCATATTGGTGCGCACACTTCATTATGTTTAAGTCTTTAATGTGGGCAAGCATTTTAAGTGTCCCCTTATAGTATTTTAAGAAAATTTTAGAATTTTAGCCCCTGTTCATATTAGCACAGACCCTCCCTTTTGAGTGTCACAGGTGTGTGCATACCAGTTTGGGACTCAATGGGTTAAGAGTTTCCATCCAGAATTCACACTAACTGTTTAAATGCAGTTTAAAGACATCTTCATCACATTGCTTCTCAAGGGGTTAATGAATAATAGAAATATGTATCCTCCATATTTCATTTGTAATCCTTCAATCCCTCCCTAAACCTTCCCTTTTAGTTATTAACCCCTTGGATATTAGAGATCTCAGTTGCATTAGAAACCATGTAAACAAGGAATTTAGGGACGAATGTTCAAAAGAAAAGAGGAATTCTGGGGCAAACAATTCACAATATAGTAAAGAGCTAAACATGTCAAAATGACCCATTGCTGTAAATGGGGATTTTAACCCCTTAAATGCATGAGAAGTCTCCAATGTATTGCTAATGCACTAGATACGTCTTTAGCATTCCAGGGGTTAAAATCCTCTTTTAAATCAATGTGAAATTTTAGTTCCCCATTATAGTGAAATGGTTTGCCCCAGAATTTCTCTACTTTTCTTCTGAGAGCATGGCCCTTAAAGGGATAGTAATACTTAAAATGTAAAAAAAAATATGTTGTAGGGTTTATCCCCCCTGAGTAAAACAAGGGTACTCCCACTGCTGAAAGGTGTTTCATTCAAAAGTTATTAATTTTCAAAGTTGAATTTTTTAGGTGCAATATCACAGTGGCCTGAAACTGTACAGTGGCGCTGTTGCTACACGATCCTATGGACAGCTCTGGTCTCAGGACCATAAATCTCCATAGGATGGTGTAGCAACAGCGCCACTGCACAATTTCAGGCCGCTGTGATATTGCACCTAAAAAATTCAACTTTGAAAATTAATAACTTTTGAATGAAACACCTTTCAGC
The DNA here is from genome assembly GCA_037306005.1 of Rhinophrynus dorsalis. Classification (NCBI taxonomy): domain Eukaryota; kingdom Metazoa; phylum Chordata; class Amphibia; order Anura; family Rhinophrynidae; genus Rhinophrynus; species Rhinophrynus dorsalis. The sequence continues at coordinate 498,500,833 of CM074718.1, read as the reverse complement.
AGTGGGAGTACTCTTGTTTTACTCAGGGGGATAAACCCTACAACATATTTTTTTTTACATTTTAAGTATTACTATCCCTTTAAGCCTATGTGTGCCAGAGAGGTATCCAATGCATTATAGCGCAATGTGTTGCATACCTCTCTGCCATTAAAAGGGTTAATGCTGATCCTAGTTTGGTAGGTTATTCTCATTCCTATTTGTGTATGCACTGTAAAGAGGTTATCTCCTTCAATGGGAAAGTCTTATGTTCTGCACCTGATAACACAATCCACTAAAATGCAAGAGGTAACCTGTCTTGAGAGCTGAATTTACATCTCTGGTACCTTTAGTTAGGGTTCTCTTTGCTACCATAAGCCCTCCTATTGTCACTCACCTGCCTTATGTGACTATACCATTCACTAGGGTTGGTAAACATGTGGCCATCCAGCTGTTATCTTCCAGCTGATAGGCATCAGGTTGCCCAACCTTGATCGGGAAACAGAAAACACCCTCAATGTATAACATACAAACACAAAATAAACTGGTCATTACAAAAGCCGGTATTGCCCATGATTCCTGAAGGTAGGGCTCGCTCTCTATTTCTCTCTCTGTATGGCCTCATGATTTTAAGTGGGACTCCCTCTCTGTGGCCCCACCATGATTCAGAAGGACTTTGTATATATTTCCGAAGATAGTAAATAAAACAAAGGTATTGTTCCCCCTTAAATATATTAGGCACTTTCCAACATGTGTTTATGTTGCTTTTTTATATTATTTCAGGTAGTATTTTGGTGGGGGTTAATATCTATCCTCCTGAGAAACAGCAAATCTACAGGGCATAAGTATAGTGACACAAGTGGAACAGAAAACAAATGCATCATAGGCCTATGCATGACTGCCTATGTGCGCGAACATAAATAATAAAAGCCCAGTCCCCCCCAGTAACAACACGGACAACTCTCTGAGAAGGAAAAGGCCACAGCTTTATTAAAACATAACAATAATATAACGTTAAGCCTGCATCTCAGCAGTTGCCGAGTGGCACGATTAACACAATCAACAAACAAGAGTCTCTGCCCCCACTCGCGCCGTTAGCCTGCGAGTGGGGGGACTAACTCCCCAAAACCCCAATGGGGTAATTAACAGCTCAAATAATTACCTGGCGAGGACCCACCCCAGACAAATCGCTGTGACAATAAAAAGAAAAAAGGGGAGGGAGGGAGGGAACACAGAAAAACACCCGTGCGGCTGTCTCACTGGAACAATTAAACTGCGTAGACAGCCGCACGGGCAATATTTATAAACAAAAGGACTCCCACCCAGCCTACCAGCCCTGCCAGCCACTAAGAACATTCAAAAGGCAAAATATTGCCAAAGAATGTTCGCGCCCAGCGACTACTAAATGTCGAGGAAGAGGCCTCTTTAAGATCTCTCAAACTGGAGACATGTTAGTGCATATATTCCAGAGAATAACATGGGAACTGGAGAATATATCTCAGTGAAGACTTTATCTCCCCTTAGCACATAAACCCCCATGACCCCATCTCCTCACATGGAAATTTTGTTAGGAAGTCTTCAGTTTGAGGAGTTTGTAGTTCTGGACTCCTGCAGCCAGCAATCTTATCTTTCTACGTGGACATGATATTGATTAGTAAATAATGAGAATCAATCTATGCAGAATTAAGAGAAGATACCCATAGTAATAGAAGATGGGTTTATTAAGAGGAGGCGATAATATCAATTTAAATAAAAGTTTATTTGTAGCCTATTGTGCTGCTGGATTGTCCCAGAATTGCTCCACTATCCCCTGTCTACGTGTACTCTAAGTCTTTTCTACAAAGTTTTATGTTGGTGCTACATGGTATTCTAGATTGCTAGTCACTCTGAGTGCCAGCTGGGGTTTGCAACAAATTGCTAAACAAAGCATTGTATATCTGGCAAACAAATGGTTACATTTTTGCATTAAACAGATAAGCATATTTAGGATCAAATTGTGTGGCTGTAGCATTAAATGCTGACTGGGAACACAGAAGAATTTACATTTATCTTAACGGTTTTCATTTTAGGTGTGTGTTTCCCTTTAAAGCAGGGTGTCCAGCCTTTGTGGACTACAACTTCCATCATCCCCTGCCAACCTTTGGCTGACAGGGGATGATGGGAGTTGTAGTCCACAAAGGCTGGAGGGCCTTAGGCTGGACACCCCTGCTTTAAAAGTAGCTAAACTGATGTTCTTTCCGGAGGATTGTCACTTTAAAAATTGTGGGTCGTGGACACGTTGCATAGAGTTTTCACAACTTACTTCATGCAGGAACCTGCAATGTGTTCTACTTAAAAAAACAGAAATCTGAGCTGGAAAAATGTTTCCATTTTTGATGTGGCTGCAAGAAGGAAAGTTATGACAACTTCAAAACATGTCACCCAGAACAAATGAACTACACTTGATTAATTTTACCGCTTATTCCATTAATCGCCACTTTATCACTGGTGCTTTGGGGGCCATCCACCTCAATCCTTCAGTCCTGACCTCTCCTCTTCCCTCCCCTCTAGGCTCTTTCTCCCACCCTCCTCTTTTTTCTTTTTAAATGCCAACTCCTCCATGCAAGTAGTTGCAGGCTGCACTTCTGGGGGGAGGCCTTGATAACTGAGGTTTTCTTCTATCAACAGCACCAGCCATCTCCCCCACTCTCCTTGGCAGCTCCAGATTATCGTGGAACTTATTAATGATGGTGATGTTGGGGGCAGGCTGAGAAGATAGAGTGAGAGGAGTCAAAAACTCTCTTGACAATGACCACAAGGCCTAACCTTGGCTGGCAAGTCCATGACAGTGATAAATGATAACATATATCAGAGGATCTAGGAATTCCCTGCCATGTTTTGTTTTGCATATTCTCTCTTTTAGACCTGGGGCCAATTTTTTTTTAACTGCTAATTCATTCATAGTAATATTTAATCCTCTGAGTACTGCAGGGGGTGTACATTGTTAAAGGACATTAACGTTTGTATGTATCAACATGTAGAAAAGATGTATTAGTGTTAAAAATTGTTCTCTACGAATGTTTGTGCCTAGTAATGAATGGTAATGGCTCTGAAAACTCGAAAATCATGTCCCTTTTGACAGTTTGAAAATGTTTTCTTAAAAACTGGATTAGTGACTCTTTACAAATTATTTATCCTTTAGCAAGAAATTTGCAACATTTAGTGATTTAAAAAACAAATACACAAATAGGTACACACAAAGCTGTGCAGATGTAAAAATCTAATGGTGCTAGATTAACTTTAGCTAAATAACAATTATCAACATTGACACATATGGATGTGTTGCATTGGCTAATATGATATTTTTAAGGAACAAATAAGTAAAGTTTTAGTGACAATTAGTTTCCTATGCCCATAAGAGACATAAGTATCAAATAGAAAAGTGGAGCAGTTCTGCACATATTACAAATAAAAACTTCCATTGTATGAACTGGTTCGCCAGAGGGTATGCAACATATTGCAGAATGCTCTCACTATGGTACTCAAAGGGTTACTTTGATTGCTGTGATATGAATTACTGTACATATTGTGATACTGACAGATGTATCAATGTATGGACACTTACATGTATACAGTTTATAGTTTTACATGTTTTGTTTTTCAGAAAGCTGGGGGAAGCAAATTTCCTTTGCACTCTTCATTTCCTGCTGTATCTTAACCAGCAGAGTGCATCCTCATGACCAGGAAGTGAAAACTACAAATGAAAATTGCTTCCCGCAGACTGCTAAAAAAAACAGCAAATGCAATACCTTAAGTTCTAACAAGGTATGGGAACTGTAAGGCTGTAGGTTACTCACCCTAGTTTAGATATTGAAGTTAAAGGGTTAATTCACTCCTACTGTAAAACCTCTGGAAATGTTGCACTGGGCTGGATTTCCTTTGCTGGCTGGGACAAGCAAATGTTATTATACTCAGGATTTGATTCCCATCACAGGCAAACAGAAAGAGGCTTTAAAAATGTTGAAGAACAGGATCAGGTTTAGCTGGAGTGATCAGGAGCAGGGAGCGGCTTTGTGTGTTATCTACAGGAGAGAGAGAATTGCAAGCGCCTCTGCATGGTGTGTGAGGGTATACATCTGAATTGTAACATGCAGGTCCACCACTCACTGTGAGGAACATATATCAAGACAAATGTGGAACAATTGTGAGGTAACAACTGTACCATAGGAAACACATTAACAATTCCTTAAAATCCTCTACTACCAATTGATTTAAATGGGGTTATTAACCCCTCGAATGCTGTAGTTAATGGGGATTGTATTCCAACAGGTAAAACACAACTGAAAAGGAACAAGAGGGGGCACATTATAGCGTAGTATTTTGGAGATCAGTGATTCCTCATGTATACAAGGTAAATGGGTACATTACTTACAATGAAAACATACTACCTGGTTGCTCGGGTAGCAGGAAGTGTCTGAGGAGGAAACGTTACTGCCTCCATGCCAGTAATCAATCTCAGCATTGCTCTATCCTTTAATCACAACTCCAACACAATGGACAATGATATATATTCAAGACACAAAGAATAGAAAACAGGAGAGCATATAACAATGTGATGATAGGAAGGCTATCCACCAATGGGGATAATAAAATATAGGGCATTCACATAACTAATCATCACTGGTGATGGTGGATCACAACAGCCAGTCAAATGCAAACACAGAGTAATGATGTTGGTGTTCTCCAAAATAAAACCCAATCCGATGACACCAGCTGCCTGTGCAGGCCTGTACTGGTGTGGATAGCCTTCCTATCATCACACTAGGATGTTGTGAGTGCTCTCATTTTCTGTTCTTAGAGTCCTACATGTTGTCCATCCCTGCTACAAGCTGTTGCATAATGGTTAATCAAAAGGTTATTATGTGTTGCAACCTTCCTTCATTTAGTAGCATGAATTTTAACTTTAGTTTTTCCTTGTCTGTAACCTATATTCACTGAGCACCACTAACTTTTATCATACCTTGCATGCCATTAAAATTATTATAATTGATGCCCCGATTCACTGGGGCATGGGTATCTACATGTAATTAATTAAAAATGAAACTGAGAATAACTTATAGCAGTTAAAATATTGACACGTATGTAAAATTAGTGAGTCGTGACAGGTCAGGGTGAATGAGCAGAAAGTGCAGTAACCATCCTTGGAAAATTTAAACATATTGCAGCAAATAGTGAAGAAACATGCAAAAAAAACATACAGAAAATTATCACTTAAAAAGGCATTGGCAATAATCTACTGAACAGAGGGTTTTTAGTGGCACATTGATATAAATGTCTCTGTTCTTTTTGTAATCTCAGATGGGGTTTTATTTTCAGACTGAAACTAGTTTTTAACATTTGTTTTCAAGAATGATACATATGGACAACTTACACTTGGAGTTAACAGCTTTTGTATTATAAACAGTTGGTGACACCTTGATACATATTCCCACCAAGCCAATGGTTCTTGAACAAGTCCATGCTGAATACTACCAGGCCAGAATTTAAGGATTTCATTGTCTGAGCAGAGGTAAGTTACCCGTATGCTCAGTTATTTTCATTCACTCATCCTTGCTAATGTGGAGAATCTCTAAGGCCTGGGGATTATGCACTACGGGTAGACAAACTGTTTCTTTATTATTCTGTGGAGACTCTTTTCAAGTTGGAGAGATCTTTGTGTGCAGTTGTAGGCAACATTTAGTACTCCAGCTGCAGGAGACTACAAATTCCATCATCCCCAACCATGCATCTCCTGGTTGGGGATGATGGGTATGGCAGCCTCCAAATGCTGAAGTGCTAAAGGGTGTCTTAGTGCATAGGCTCCATGCAATAACGTAGACACAGCAGCACTATTGAGTGAAGGTTTAAGAACCATTGCACCAAAGTGGGCTGATCTGTGGTAAGATTTTATTCCCTTGAAAGTATTAAATTGCCATAACTCCCAAGTGTCCCTCTTTAGGCAGGACATTCCCTCTTTGAGATTCAAACCCTCTGTACCTATTTCCCACCCTGGTACCCTCTGTTTAGGAGATCCTACTGTGTGGTGTATATAAATATATCACACTTCTTCACAGCAATAAAACTCACATTAATGTTTGTTTAAACTTCTGTGTATGTGTTTATAAATTAGTCTGTGTAAATAAAATACTTTAGTGTTGCTATAAATCATTTATTCATTTACATAATGAGCTGTGAAAAGGTCATGACATAACCTAAAAATTCTTGGAAATGCCCAGCCCATCAGTCTAACCCCTCTTGGGTCATTTTAAATGGTGGTAGGTAAGCTTCATGAATATAGGCTGGTGATGCTACAAATAGCTTAATAATTTGAGGCAAAGGGGTTTGTGTTCCCCAAATCCTTAGGTGGAGGGTCCCTGTGCTGAACTGGCAATAAAGGGCTCATCTGAAGTGAATCCAGATGAGCTGAGGTCAAGAAGGAATGGGGAGGGGGGGCTTGACACAGAAAATCTGCCCCTTCCAGTCTCAGACTTATCACTGACCTGAGCTTTATCTTAAGAGTCAGAAGTGGGGTCTGACCTCTGAGCAGTGATTAGGAAGAATCCCTGAAGATCTGCAGCTGTACAAAGAACAGGTCTGAAGTCTATAGCCAGGACTTTCATCTGTCTTTGTGAATTTGGTGTCCTGTCCAAAATATCTAAAAATATTTAAGTGATTTATACACAGGACATTTAAATGTCTAATGACCAGCCAAAAACTTCTATAGTCATCAGTTTATTACATGAAGTTTAATAGTGCCAGATCTACCAATTTATAGAAGGAAAAAATGTATAAAATATATCCAAAAGGTTCCTGTGAAAACTTGTCATTATTTATAATTCACCAAATATGGAAGAATGTTGAGAAACAGAATTAATTTATTTTATATATCCTATATATAAAGATGTACCCAGTTTCTTAATTGGATATGCAAACTGGCAGTAGAAGTGTTAACTATTTAACTCTTTGGATGCTATAGACATCTCTTCATTCCAAGGCCTGATCAAACCAGGGGCCACGCCTTGAGATTAGAGGAAAGGAGGTTTAGGCTTCAACAGAGGAAAGTGTTTCTACAGTAAGGTCTGTTTAAAGTGTTAGTAATGTCTGAAAAAAACTTTTTTGCATTTAGAAGAGCTTAAAAAGCTGATCTAAATGCAAAAAAACGTATCTCTCAAACCGCTATGGTTTAAAGGGGAACTACCACCCCACAATAACTTAACCTTCACTGATTCTTCATCTGGCGACTAGCTGCTTAGTAGCGCTAGTCGGCAGAAATATTACCCGGTTCCGAAGATTTTGGCGTTTTACAGATGCTCACAGGAGCAGGAAGCATGGACATCTCGTCACAGTGACGTCATGTCCGTGCTTCCTGCTCCTGTGAGCATCGGTAAAACGCCAAAATCTTCGGAACCGGGTAATATTTCTGGCCACTAGCGCTACTAAGCAGCTAGTCGCCAGATGAAGAATCAATGAAGGTTAAGTTATTGCGGGGTGGTAGTTCCCCTTTAAGAGATACGGGCGTTTAAAGTTTGATTTCTCCTACTGACAGCTGTAAAGCTGTCAGCAGGAGATCCGTGTCGGTCGACACGCTGGCGCTTGAGAAGTGCCGAGTTCTCTTTACTTACATGGAATCCTTTCATTGGAATGGTCTAAAACGTGTGCCTGAACACTAGGCACACGTTTTAGACCATTCCAATGAAGGGATTCCGTGTAAGTAACGAGATCTCGGCACTTCTCAAGCGCCTCCGTGTCGACCGACACAGATCTCCTGCTGACAGCTTTACAGCTGTCAGTAGGAGAAATCAAACTTTAAACGCCCGTATCTCTTAAACCATAGCGGTTTGAGAGATACAGTTTTTTGCATTTAGATCAGCTTTTTAAGCTCTTCTAAATGCAAGAAAGTTTTTTTCAGACATTACTAACACTTTAATTATGGAATTCCTTGCCCAGGGCATGGCTATGGCAGATACAATGGATACATTTAAGAGAAGATTAGATACATTTCTTTGAAACGGGAACATATAGGGTTATACTGTGTATTAATAGGCAGAATAGGAAGTAGGGTGACCACATTTTTTTTCTGCTATTCAGGGACACTGTTGAGATGAGCGACACAGAGTACTTTCCCTCGGCTCTTCCTCGGTTACGTGGCATGTGACCCATGCTCTGATGTAACTGGCAGTCCATGTTCAAACTTTTTGTCATGAGGAGTGCCACAGAGTCCTGTAGTCTACAGCAGTGGAGGGGCAAATAGGTCTTCCAGCTGCTGCCAGACTACAACTCCCATAATCCCCTACACTGTGATAGACTGTACACAGTATCAGACAGTATACACACCTTGTTATAGGCTGCATACTACACAGAGGGCCATATGTATAAAAGCCAAATTGGAACAATTCTGGTGCAAACCACCAGCACCATAGGAAACAAGTACACAAAATGGGGCTTTTACCGCCTTGATTTCTATAGAACTCAAAGGTTTAACCCTTTGAGTGCCAGAGGGGTACGCAAAGCATTGCAAAGCAATGTGTTGCGTACCCCTCTGGCACTTAAAGGGTTAAAAGCCCAGTTTAAATCAGGGTAAATTTTACTTGTTTGCTGTAGAGCAGTTGGTTTCCCCAGAACGGTCCCACTTTTGTCTCTGTGATTATATGAATATAGCTGTATTCTGAGATAGAAATGTGTCTAATACGCATATACGCGAAGTGGGAAAAATCCCCTGCAATCCCACGGACTTAACCCCTTGAATACTACAGATGTATCAGAATCATTGCAAAGCAATATGTTGAGACATCTCTAGTATTCAATGGGTTAATTGGGACTTTATACCTTTTGATTGCCCTCTGACACTCAAATGGTTAACCCCTTAAATGCCTTGCTATGCACTGGAGCAGGGCTGGCTCAAGGCATTTTGTGGTGATTTCCTCTTCCAATATGGGGCCCCCTCTACATCCCAAAAACAGATTATCTATAGGAAGAAGAAAGAAAAGAGAAAGAAAGGGGCATGAGGGGGTATAAGAGCAAACAGACACAGGAATGAAGGGGGGAGAGATGGGAGAAATGGACACAGGGTAGAAGGGACATACACATTGTTATTGGGTTGCTGTAAGAAGTTGATGTCTTAGGGCACTTCTATACTGTGTAAGATGTTTAATTCTGCCAACACAAGTCACTAGTCTTCTAAGCCAACCCTGGCCCCTCCTATGTGTGCAGGGAAAGCTCTGCAGAGGCCTGTAACATTTCTACCCATGAATCAGTGCTCTGCTCAGTGCTGTAAACACCTGATCCTCCACAGGTTCTCCATAATCTAACATTTACCCTTCAGTGTGGTGTGGGAGAGACAGGTTAAGACATACTGAGGAACTGTATTAAACCTACACATGTACTATAAAAACACATTACAGCCCATTTCCTGGGAATTCCTGTAGTGCCAACAGGGCACTGCAGACCTCTCCAGTAGTAAATGGGTTAAAAGCATCATATACATGGGAATTGATACTTGTTCTCTGGTGCAAATCAACTGCTCCAAGGAACATATACAAATTCCCACTGATTAGAATAGTGTTTAAACACTTGAATACTGAAGTGGTCTCCAATAAGCTGCAAGCAAAGCATATAAAGAGGGTATATGTACCTACCTGCAATGCTCCTTTTCTCTGCAGGACAGACACAAGTTTAACTTTCTCCTTGTTGTTAATAAGTGCTGCTGAATCAGCTGCTTCATACATCACCCCCTCTTGCTCCTGCTCTTACCTCCTGATGTCTTACTGCCCAGGCTCCCCCTACAGGCTGAAGTCTCACTAACGCCTCTTTTCATGTGGATTCTGTGTACACAGCAGTGCCAGCCTATGAGAGGAGTAGGATATGACACTACTCTTCTCTGATAGGCTGGCTGTTCCAGGTAATCTGGAACAGGTAGCCAGTAAAGAGATGGGGTGAGAGAGGCATTTGACAAGCGGTGGAAGGCTTGCCCCCCTGCCTCCACCTCCGTCTACCTCAAAGTAGTGGCTGTTGAACTACCCAATATGGCCTACCCTGCACAGGTGATTTTCCGGGATATTGTCTGTCCTGGAAGGGCTTTGCCCGGGACCAGGGACAAATGTGTAAAATAAGGGACTGTCCCAGGTAATCAGGGACACGTGGTCACTGTAATAGGAACGTCTGATAAAGACTAACTTATGTGACAGCAGGAAAGCTATATCATTCTCATGTCTCTGAGTTATGAGGCAAAGGTTGAACTTGATGGAGTTGAGTCCTTTTTCAACCTAATTTACTATGTTATCATCTCCAGAGCATTGCATCGCAATACGTTGGAGATGTCTCTAGAATCCAAAGGGTTAAATCTATCTAAGAACATTTCGAAAACAATGCAGAATACAGGCAGCAAAAATGATCAGAACTGGAAATGAGTGAAAGAATTTGTTTTATCACATCTAAAACAACAGAGAAAACCAAATATCTGGTATAGAACATCTTATAGAAATTTGAGTATTTTATAAAACGTTCCTATAAACCAGCGGGGCTGAAACCTGTCCTTAACCCCACCCTCAATATGAATAACAGGAGTGAGCTAGCACCAACTAGGTTAATATCACCATGAGACTCAGGGTATGTGAAAACATTCATGTGCTTTATTGAAATAAATTCTTCATTTAAAAGTACCTTCTATCATTGAAACCCATATCAAGAGCTAGGAAAGACTTTCATATGGCCATCAGTCAGGATATACAAACCCTTGCTCCTGATCAATGCGTTTCATGCATCCAGCGCTTACTCCTGATCAAAGACATAGCCCCACCCTCCAAGTGCATAATGCAGTATCTCCTCAACTAAAAATGAATTAATGTAATTTACTTAGGCTGACCCTTCAGAATATGATTGAAACACTGACTGAGTCTCCTGTGTTCATCTGAGGAGATCCTGAAAACTTGCACTGCTGGTGGGGGTGTTAGAGAGGGTGGGGACACACATGAGCTCTCCTGTGATAAACCACAGGACAAGTTAGTCAGTAGCATAATGTTCACAGATACTTACTGAATGTCAAGTTTGTCAGCTAGAGCGCTGACATTGCTAAAAGGGGCGGGAGGAGTAAACTATGATCCAGATTGCACTAAAACTATGAAAGTTATAGCAAAAAGACTTAGATGCTTTGCTTTATTTATTTAATAACTACAATATTAAAGGTAATATAAAACAAGTATTACTATCCCTTTAATTGTGAAGCTGTATTGCTTCTTTAGCCTCCTTGAATGCTAGAGAGGGCTTCAGAGCATTGATTCACACTGTAATGAAGCCCTCTGTAGCATTCATAGGGATAAAAGCCCTGTATAAATCAATTAAAATTTAAATTGTCCCATGTGGAGCAGTCCAGAATTGCTCCACTTTTAATCTGATGTTCAAACTTCATGGAATAAAAAAGGGATAGGGAGATATTTCTTTCGGTGAAGTGATTTATTTTCTCTTTACATTTGTTGGACATCCAGCTGTTAGAGACTACATCTCCCATCATGCCCAACCAGCCACACTGTAGTCCCTAACAGCTGAGGATACAGCAACTGACTATCCCTGTCTTGGAGCATACAGGACAGAAACATTTCACTGAAAGGGGAGTTATAGGACAGGGGTGGTTCTCTGTTTTTAGACTGCAACTTCCATCATCAGTCGAGGATGATGGGAACTGCAGTCCAAAAATTGCTGAAAAACCACGTTACCCACCCAAATTCTAGACTCATGCTCTGAGGCCTCCCAGCTAATATGGTACAGCAATAAAAGGTTATGGTACAAAAAAAGAGTAGACTAAAATGACCAAGCAGAACCAAACCCCTTGAGGACCAGAGTGGTGCACAGTGTATTGCAAAGCAATGTGTTGCAACCCCTCCGCTCCTCAAGAGGTTAACTATTGTCAAATGCCATTTTTCTAACAGATATGATTTTTTCAGCCCTGATGGAACCATCATGCCAAATTACTGGTGTCACTGTGGAGCGCAGGCCTCTGCCAGACTCTCCCTATCACTGTAGCCTGCACATGGAATCTTTGCTCTCCACCATCAGTAAGTAATTATGTTCATTGGAAAGTAATTAATTTTTCTTTTAACCTGCCAAGTTTAGATGATCTTGGAGGGCTCGTTCTTTGGTTGAGATCCCAGAGGAACCATTACTGAGAAAACTAAGAAAACAGGACATTATATAAAACAGACCCAGACAAAACCCACCCTCCCCTCTCTGTGTATAGAAAAGAAAAAGAATCCTCCAACTTCTCTAAACACTGAAGGAAAACGTTCCAGGGATGCCAGGAATGTACGATTTGCCTAATTTCTCACCATAACCTTCAGGGGAAGGGAAAATAATTAGGTCTTATGTATATTTGATTGACTGTTATTTAATAATCTGACATTTAGCATGAGTGTGAAATGTAATATACTTATTACTTAACCACTTGAATGCATTGGAGACCTCTCTAGTGTACAAGGGGTTAATAAAATAAAAATAAAATTGAGGGAAACCTGACAAAGCATCTATATAAATATATAAACCTAAATATTAAAAAGTGGCGTTTACAACACCTTTTAACTATTTGAATGCCAGAGGTGTGTGCAAGCTTGCAGAAGCAAATAGGGAAGCAAGGGTCATTTATATCAGCCAAGAAATAGCAAGTTTATCACAGATTTTAGGGCTCATGCAACAATGGAAGAATGTTTACAGTTATCGTATACAAGAGCATAGAATCTCGTTTCCAGGTGTTACTGTTCCTTTAAACATCAGTAAGCTAATTTTTCGAAAAATAAATACTTAAGAAATAAAATATTTTTTGGACGGGGGGGGCAGGTGGCACTCTTGCTATTGCTGTCTATGATGAGCTGAGTGCTGCAGACATAATCTCTCTGTTGATAGCAATAGCTGTAGTGAGTAGGGAGTTAAAAGACGTGTTTTGTTTTTGCTGTGGATAGAATATTCAATAAAACTTCTGCCTTTTCAATGCTGCCAATGAAATTCCCACAGAAACTTCACAATGTCTGCCTTTGCTTTCTGCTGCTGTGAGAATTCCTGCTACAAAAAGTCTGCTGCTGAGTGCTGAAGGGAAGAAATCAGAGTTTAAACTAAATGTTAGCTGGACGAGTCCTATAGTAACATAAGCCTGGACTGGAGCCCAGCAGAAGATGAGGCAGATGATGATGCCATGGTACTGGGCTGGTGGAGGGTTGCCTGAATAGGCAGTTTAGAGTGGAATTATAAGGTACATCAACAGACAAGGGGCACAGTAACAACAGCAGCACATGATTTCTTGGGCATGGTTTAACATTGTCAACATAAACCTCAGGGTGGTTATGTTAGGTGCACTTAATTAGAGCAGACGTGCCAGGATGTAATCCCTCCCCCCCTTTAAAAATCTTTTGCCTTGGTGTGCACATTGTGGTTGTTGATAATTGCACAGTCCCTTCCCCAAAGTAAAAATAATACCAAAGCCAAGAATTCAGGAAAGGAGGAGGAGGAGTATGCAGGGCTGGATTTGCCATAAGGCAGAGTAGGCATCTGCCTACAGGCGCACCCCACAGAAGGGCGCCTGTCACTGAAACCAATGTTTTTTTTTAAATATTTTTATTCACAGCGCTTGCGCTGTGCACAGTGGCAGCAGTAATCAGCCGCTTAGTAAGATCTGTGCCTTCTTTGGCACAGACCTGTATGCTGTTGCTCCCTAATCGGCTCTTTAGTAATGCAGAGCTCTGGGAGATGACATCATCTTCAAGCGCTCTGCATTATTGAAGAGAAGACCGCGCAGGAGCAAAAGCATACAGTCTGTGCAGAAGGAGGCAGACAGACAATGTGAGGGCAAGTTGGAGCTGATGGGGGCAAGTTGGAGATGATGGGGCAATGTGGAGATGATGGGTGCAATGTGAGGGCAAGTTGGAGCTGATGGGGACAATGGACATGATGGGGGCAAGTTGAAAATGATGGGAGCAATGTGAAGGCAAGTTGAACCTGATGGGGCAAGTTGGAGCTGATAGAGCAAGTTGGAGCTGCTGGGGGTAATGTGAGGGCAATATGGAGCTGATGGGGGCAATATGGAGCTGATGGGGCAATATGGAGCTGATGGGGGCAATGTGAGGGCAATATGGTTATGTGGGGGGTAATGTGGAGATTTGGAGCGTTGTGTAGGTGTCCAGTGGAGATGGCCAATGGAGGGGGGGGGGCGCTTCAGATTTCTGTGCCTACAGGCTCCTGAGATGTAAATCCGGCCCTGGGAGTATGGTGACCAGATAACATCACCATTCATCAGTGATTATAGTACTTGTCCAACTGTAATACATGGTGGCAACTGTGCAAATTTCTCCTCTTCCTCTTGTTCCTACCACTACATGTGCTGTGTGTTTCTCTGCCTTGTGTTTTTCAACTTTTCCTACATACTTGTACTATTGTTTCATTAAAAAAAAAGACTGCCAATACTGCTTCAGAATAGATATGTCCTATGGTCATTGACTATATAACCAGTTGCACTGAAAAACTACTCAAACTGCATACCTGCTGGTGGTCACTTAAAGGGATAGTAATGTTTCATAATAAAAGCAGCTCTAATTAATCATCATAGTATTTGGACTTTGGAGAGTGTTATTTCAATTCTGTCAGAGCTGTAGTTCAAGAGTAATTCAATGACAAATTATCCCCCTCCTGTCTCTTTTACTGATGTAACACTGCTCAGCCAGAGCAGAAGGGAGGTGCCCAGGTAGACTGCAGAGAGGGACAATCTTCAATTAAGAAAAGGGAAAAACCTGAAAAACTTGTCAAGGGGGGCAGGGCTTTCATTTTTTTCATAGGAAGAAGATTGTCCCCTTCTGTTATCTGTGTAGTCTTACAACCATATTCCACATCTGAGAAGAGATGGCTTACACTAGGTAAAAGGGGCGGGAGGGTAAACTTTGCTTGTGTATAAAGGTTTGAGAGATAAGACTTATATCGTTCTTCATGTTTTTTTAATGCCTACAAAATAAAATAAAGATAAAACGAAGTATTACTATCCCTTTAAGGGTTTAAACACAGCATCAGGGACAAGTGTTGGCTACACACACACACACACACACACTGTTTCATTTGCTAGTACTCAAGTGATTCCTTGTTTTGGACTAGAACTTTATTATCCTGCAAGTACTTTGTAACATTTCACATTTCACTAAGACGGCTAGGCATCACTATCCACCTTTTTCCCCCAACCAACAAAACCCCAACCCCCCCCAAACCCCTACATCAAAGAAACACACAGACACAGTAATTGGTGGGAATAAAGAAATCACAGCTTTATTAAAATGGGTTTGACCTATTTACCCTTGGAGGACCCTCCCCCCTCTAATGCGGGTCCACCAGGCCAACAGCTTGTGAATAAAGGTTTGAGAGATAAGACTTATATCGTTATTCATGTTTTTTTAATGCCTACAAAATAAAATAAAGATAAAACGAAGTATTACTATCCCTTTAAGGGTTTAAACACAGCATCAGGGACAAGTGTTGGCTACACACACACACACACACACATACACACACTGTTTCATTTGCTAGTACTTAAGTGAGTCCTTGTTTTGGACTAGAACTTTATTATACTGCAAGTACTTTGTAACATTTCACATTTCACATTCAGATGGGCCATCATGGGACATCAATTACCAACCCATCTTCTGGGAGCAATTCTAACAGAGATTTGCCAGTGTCACCACCACTATCACTATAAATGTTAGACAGCTCTACAAGGCATATTAATTGCTTTCTGTGATTATCATGCATTTTGCAAAATGTTGTATGCTGTTGTTACTATTGCTAATGATGAGGAATAATGATTTTAATGTCTTACTTTTTACTATGCTTTCTAGCAGTTTTGCCCCTGCATTTCTCTTTCTTTCTCATTTTATACAATGCAATCTTCCATTCAATTTATAAGTATTTTTTTTTATTTGCTATCATAGAATCTGATTCCTCAGAGTGTTTCTGCCCACACCTTACAACAAATTCAAAACATTTTATATATTTAAAGCAGGGATACAGAAACGCAGCAAAAATGTATTACTCATTGCTTTTAATGCAGACTTTGTGAGGATCCTGGACAAAGCATTGTATCATGTGATTCAGCAGCTGGTTCATGTCTATGTCACTGTTGTAACAATCATCAGCCATGCTCTTCCAATTTTCTGTGGTAAATAAAATAGTGGAAGACTCTCAATGATTCCTGTACTGGCCCAATTAACCAACAAGGTGGCATTGCTGCCAGTAACCAGATGACAAAGAATCTGGTAGGGACCTCAATTTTAATCTGGAGATGACGCATGTGGTTACACTCTTGTAAGGAATGTAATGTATTGCTTTCACAATAGACAAGGCAAAAATTTACACCGATTTTGCAGACAATATTTAGCATTTCCTTCATGGTTTGGGATTCATCTATGACATGAGACAGCTTTGTGGGATTATGTTTTAAAGCAATCCATGCATAAACTGGCATGCTGATGGTATTGGCTGCCCTGCTGTTGGCCTTTACTACTAGTGCTTGAGGCAGCACTGGTGGTAATCTGCTGCATGCTGCCTCACACTGATGCACACTATAGGAAAAGATACATGGTAGTGTCATATAGTCTCTATTCTGCCCACTCGTTCACATATCTGTGATCAAGAGAACTTTCATGCAGTATGATGTCTCCAGCCCTTTGCCCACAACAATAACCACTTGCCTGTACAACTTTGGCACAGCTAATCTTGAAAAATAACTGCTGCTTAACATATGCCATAATGGCACAACATATAACATCAGTTCTTTAAGACATCTGCTATCTACAGAGGAATAGAATTGTGTATCCTCTGCCAACATTTTAACAAATTTGTGATTCTACAGGCATACTTCTGGATTATTTTTTTTCTAAGAACTCAGCAAGTGTTTGCTGGCTTCACATAGAAGAACTGAGTAACTTGTTTTAAACTAGTGCTGGTGGCTGTGGGCGTGGCATTTGTTGTTACTCTATGACTCTTGTCCTCTCCAACTAATTCATGCTTTGCATTTAAACAACAGTAGTAGGAGCCATGGGTATTATTCTTACTGAGAAAAATGCTGTACCACTCTTTCAAACATCTACAAAACTAATATCATATCCTCCCCCCTTGCCCCATGCACTTTTAGGGATGCTTCTATTGCTGCGAGAAGTCACATCTCTGATGTCCTGCAGGTGTGTCTTGCACTCAGACCTGTGGTTGTGCTGCAGGTGGGAATCTATTAAGATGTGCCAAGATGTGATCTTACTTTCACCCTGTTCACGTATTTTTTTTACAGAGACAACAGCTATCAATGTGTTTTGCTTGTGTATACTGAGTTAAGTATCTACATACTGTAGATTTCATAGACTGAGATCCTCCTGAAGGAATACTAGTTATTACATCATCACTATTACAGAACAGGGGCTAGATGTTGCAGTAGTACTAGTAGGGGGCAGTGGCACTGCACCTATTACAGCAACAGAAGCACTCATAGATAGGATTGCTGGTGTTGGACACTTTGCTGCTTAATCAATAATAGTGTGACTGGGTAGAGGGTTGGACTTGGAATCAGTGACTGCCCCAAGATGATTGTGTATTTTTAGATACTGTTCACTTGCCCAGAATCAGACTTTGCAAACGATCAATTTAAGAGTTTATAAAATGGCATATTGCACCCTTTTGGTGGTGGACAATTGATCCTTCTAATTTCATATACAGCTATTTTTTCTCATGCCATCATCTTCATTCTCAGTCTCTACTTCATCTGTATCAGAAGAAGGGGAGGCGTGCGGAGGGGCATATTCCAAATCAACATTATCAATAATTAGTTCATCAACATCAGCAGCATCATCTGAATTATCTTCCTCCCCACTGCCTTCATATCCTTGTAGATTTTTTAAAATCTATAAAGTTTAATTGTAGTTTTTCCCCTTACAGAACATTGACCATGAGTCTGAGGTCAGTGTCATTAACACTATCTAGCACATCAGTGGTCACACTACTTCTAAATCCTCCTCCACTATGGCAACAACGCTTGAATGCAATTTGTCATTGTCTTTAGTATTAAAGGCTTAGTACTATTAATAGTGGAACTTTTCATATAACTTTAACAAATATCATCTTCAGGATGAGGATTATCATGTACTGCACAAGCAAACTGCAACAACCCGGGCCACAGTCAGTCTTTGTAGGTCAGCAATACTACCTCCAACATGTACATACACTCATCTTAGTCCTTTTCCCTTACCCCTCGCCTTACACGTTTGGTAGACATAATGGTAGTAGTAGTGTTCATTTGTACATTAAAGCACATGACAACTCTGATAGCTTTAACATGTCTACAGTATACAAATAGTTGTAGCACAACAGCAGCTTGTTTGAGTGTGGAGTGATGTCTTATCTGTTGTCTGCATTAAAATTATGTATGATGTCTATCTCTGTCCTCAGTCTCAGCTCAGGTGTAGGATCTTCTGCCTGTCTGTAAGTTATCAGTAAAAACTATTTTCTTACTTTCTCTGCCACAGTCAGTCACACTGTCTATGCAAACACATAAACACACACACACTCCCTGCAGCTGTCCAGAAAATGGGCTAGCACCAATACTTCTTTAATCGACAACTTCAGCTCCCCTTCTGTGCCTCTCATCCTAAGCACTACAGTGCTAATATCTACAATAAAGCATAAGATAGACCAGTTAGCTTCAGAACCAGCAGCTGGCAAATTGCAATAAATGAAAAAGAAAAGCAACAGGTGCATCACCAGAGTCTACCACACCACAGCATATGCTTGTCTGTTGTCTGTGTGACTGCAGGAGGAAGTAAGTGAGTGTGCTTGTGTGTGTAACACTTTTTAAAGGTTTGTTTAAACACTACTTTCTTTCTTCACACCCATACTCTCCACATCCACTCTGTCTAGAGAACAACTGGCTAACACCAATACTCCTTAAATCAAGCAGCTTCAGCTCTTTGCCTGTCTGCTTCTACATTAACTGGAATGTACATTTCAGGAGCTCTCTCTGTCACTTACCAAGAATAGACTGATAGCATGAGGTAAACTGACACCCCCTTTAATATGGCGAGTTAGTACCGTGGGAATAAAGGAAGGAAACTCTTCGTGAAAGAGGGAGGATTGCATTAATATAATTGATTTCAATGCAATGAAAACATTTGGAAAAAGAACACTTTATGTGGGAATTCCCTTGGAGGCCGGAGGTTCAGTTTTTAAAAATGTTTGCCCATTCCTAGTAATGACACCTGGCCACAATAAAATCATGACCTTAAAGGGATAGTAACACTTCGTTTTAACTTTATTTTATTTTGTAGGCATTAAAAAAACATGAAGAATGATATAAGTCTTATCTCTCAAACCTTTATGGTTTATGAGATATTCACAAGCAAAGTTCCCCTCCCCGCCCCTTTTACCTAGTGTAAGCCATCTCTTCTCAGATGTGAGTCTGGTTGTATGACAGTACAGATAACAGAAGGGGACAATTTTCTTTGTATGAAAACAATGAAAGCCCTTCCCCCCTTGACAAGTTTTTCAGCTTTTTCCATTATCTTAATAGAAGATTGTCCCTCTCTGCAGTCTATCTGGGCATCTCCCTTCTTATCTGGCTGAACAGGGGGGGGATACTTTGTTTGTGAATATCTCTTAAACCATAAAGGTTTCAGAGATAAGACTTATATCATTCTTCATGTTTTTTTAATGCCTACAAAATAAAATAAAGTTAAAATGAAGTATTACTATCCCTTTAAAGAGGAGGAAGTATGGATTCACCAGTTCAGCTATACAGGTGTTAATCTCTAAGAATAATGACTATATTTCAGTGTATGCATTGCAACATATGAATGCTGTAGTGCATGTCTGTGGACAATCTCCACCATCGTTAGAACTTTGATCCCATGTTAGCCTATGCTACAGGCCCATAGAATACACAAGGAAATAGCATAAAACCATACCATTTGCTCTATGCTTTGTTTATTATATTGTATTAAACAAGTTACAGAGGAAAGGTACTCCCATAGACTGTCTCATTGTCCTCTCCTTGACACAAGTGATGTTAAGGTTTTGGCATACATAGGTTAGCAAATTTATATTAGGCAGGTATAGGGTCAAAGACTTGATTCCAGACTCTGATTTATAGCAGAATCACCATTTACATTCATCCCAAAATCTCAAACAAATCTGTGATGTTATAACTATTTACTATATAGGTTTTCTCCCCATTTAAGGTTCCAAATTATCTTTATACCCCTTTATAGGGACTAGCAAAGTATTTTGCCTATCCATTGGTAATTATTTTACCTTGCCACTGTGTGCATGGCTGACAAGAGACACAATCATTCATGATATATTTAATTCCTATTTACATCTATGCACACAGCCTTAAATGTTGCTGCTTTACTGATCAGGAAGAAGCCATTACAAGTCGTATGATAAAATAATGTCCTACAAGCAAAGTCAAAAGAGTTCAAATTCAAAGCCTATTTTGCAACATTACCCCTATAATCTTCTACACAAAATTGAACCCTTTGATTGTCAGAGGGGGTGCCCAATGCATTGTGAAAGGTTAAAAGCAAATCTAAAAATATATTCCTGTTAATACGCAGTATTTGAAAGCTGAAGTAAATGTGCATACTGTTATGTGTCTATTATTTCAGAATCTTTTTTTCAAACTCTTTATAGGATTGTGCTAGTATTGGGAAGTAACATGCTGCACACCCCTCTGGTCTTAAAGGGATAGTAATACTTCGTTTTAACTTTATTTTATTTTGTAGGCATTAAAAAACATGAAGAATGATATAAGTCTTATCTCTCAAACCTTTATGGTTTAAGAGATATTCACAAGCAAAGTTTCCCCTCCCACCCCTTTTGTCTAGTGTAAGCCATCTCTTCTCAGATGTGGAATGCAGTCTATAGACTGGACAGATAACAGCAGGGGACAATCTTCTTTATATGAAAACAATGAAAGCCCTGCCCCCCTTGACAAGCTTTTCAGGTTTTTCCCCTTAGCTTAATTGAAGATTGTCCCTCTCTTCAGTCTACCTGGGCACCTCCCTTATGCTCTGGCTGAGCAGTGTTACATCAGTAAAAGGGGCGGGAGGAGGATACTTTGTCATTGAATTAATATTGAACTACAACTCTGACAGAATTGAAATAACACTCTCCAAAGTCCAAATACTATGATGATTAATTAGAGCTGCTTTTATTATGAAACATTACTATACCTTTAAAGGGTAAGCATATTTTCCTTTCAATAACACCTTAGAGGTCTCAAATGCATTGTGAAGCTTTAGAGACCTCTGTAGTATCCAAAGGTTTAACCATTTAAGTGTCAGAGAGTTATCCATTGTATTGTGCAGAAGCAATGCATTTCCACTCCGGAATTCAAAGGGTTGACGTATACTGTTTACACGGTCTGTTTTAAACAGTGAACGGTTTTGTTAATTTCCCTTGATCTGCTTACAGAAACCCTCATCATGTCTATTTTATTTTGTAACAATATATAACAGACACAGATAGGGGGAGTATGGAGATCATTCCAACTGGTGTCTGGATACCAGAGACTGCACTTGTTACAGGAGGACCACATTGTAACAGTAATAATACAGAGTTACATCCGCGCTGAGTGAAGAGTCTCCTGCAATTGTCCACAGAACATGATCAGACCCTGATCTTTGTGTTATGTCTGGAAGCCGCCTGCTGCACATACAGTATAACAACAGTTCATCATAGCTCCTTGTCTGCTAGAACAGACTCCAAGCTGATCATCTTTTTTTTTATACCAGCAGAGCATAGAAACAGAATGAAAGCAACTGGAAAGGGTGAAAGGGGTAAAAAGCGATAGTATATTAGCACAATGAAAAGCAATGGGAGGGGCAAAAATATAGTATAGGTTCAGTATGAAAGGAAATAGGTAGGGAGAAAACAGTATGAAAGAAAATAGGTAGGAAGAAAACAATCATGCCTCTTTTATAAACTCTCATAGGCAGCAGGAAGTGGTAGGCCACCAGGTCCATGACCCCACCTGCTTTCTTATCCACTTAGAGACCATGTTTCCTCTACGCAACCTTTTCCCTCTCCCGCTGTTGTTGGGCTACATTTCTGATCATTCTCAGCCAACCAAAGAATGGTTAAGGATGGTGGGAGCTGTAGTCCAAAAACAGTTGGAATCCTACATGAGGCCTGCCTCATAATGTCATAAGCTGTTGTACGGTGGTCAGCAGAGGGTTTTGTGGGTTCTTGGCACCACCAACTAAGCTGGCCACTGGGAACACTAATGCTGAAATACAATTTGATGCTACATGGAAAAGTCTATTTAAGTACATACATATATATATGTAATGGTTTCCATATACCTTGATGGAACTAAACATATGTGAGTGGTGTTTTCAGCAGGCTGGAGGAAGCAATCGCCATTTGCACTCCTTTCGGACATGACATGCAGCCTCCTGAACAGGTCCAGCATCTTTATATTAGTAGATATTTAATTTGCTTCTTGGTTTTCAAATGATATTTCTTGTGTGTTTTTTTTTACTAAAGCTTTATTGATTTATTGATCAGGTAAGTATAGACATTAAAATAATAAATCCATACAGCAAATAGTGCATGAGATGTCCACAAGCATTGGCAAGAAATGATAATCATGACAAATATGTTCAGCCCTTGAGTTACAGCCCCAAGTTTGAAAGATGGGGTGGTAAATAGAGGAAGAAAATGAAGGCAGAGAAGAAAAGCAAGCAATAGCTAGGGTAAGAAACAGAGAAAGCAACAGAGGAAGAAACTAGAGAAAAGGTCAAAGTCATGTGGTCAATACCACAGCCCCAGCGTCGTGCCACGTGGAGGGGAAACCAGAACTACACCTTCCAGTCACCCCTCCCCCTGAGCTTTGATCATCATATATCTCAAAGCTACCACAAAGAGCATCCCACCCCCTCAAGCATCCAAATATCGTCCATTGTGAGGCCATCTCCAGAAAGTTACCTGGAAAGTGAGGAAGTGTATTAGAGGACCTTGTTAACCATATCATATAGTATTGAAGCACACATTCACCATATGTGAAACATTGAGTCCACCTCAGCCCCACACTTCTTAGAGGTGGACAGGAAAATTCCAGCTAGATGGGATGGGGTAAGATACTACCTCGTAAGAATTATGTAGTTATCCTCCTTGGTAGCGTAATCATGTAAATTAGTATATAGATTTTGAAAGATGGTATTCCAACATACTGCCCACCAATCAAGGCCCATGTTGGTTTCCCATTGCAGAAAGTAAGATGGCTTGCACGTCAGTAAAGGGATAGAGAGCAAAGTTTTAGACAAGGTCGGGCTCAAACCCCTTAGCCACAGATTCTAACAAGAAGTGGTGTACTTGTCTAAACTGCCACAAATGTAAATCAGGTAGAGAGCAGTTATGATATAATTGTTCAGATGAAAGGATCCCGGTATCAGAAATCAGCACAGCCAGGATGTCTATATGGAGTGCTTCCACAACAGGAAAGAACTTCCTCTCTCTCCCGGAGGGAAATTTGGATAGCTGTAGATTGAGAGGAGAGGGGACGGAAACCCAGTTAGTCAGTGCTGCAGATTTGCATTGTACCAAGCTCCTTACATGTGTCAGTCTATGATTGTGACCAATGTGCAGGAAATATAATATAAATATAAATTGGGAAGGCCAAGACCACCCGACCCAGGCAGGAGATACAATCTCTATGTGGCCAACCTCTGCTTTTTGAAGGCCCACACCAAAAAATGTATTGCTGTCTGTAGTCTGACAATGCATGTGGCAGAAAACAGAAGAGGTATTGTTTTGAACAGGTAAAGTACCCTAGGGAGGACCACCATCTTGACCATATTGATCCTACCTGTCCATGAGATAAACAGTTTGTCCCATCTACATAAATCAGAGACTAACAAGTTGTTAACACGGGTGAAACTAAGGGGGGTAATCTGACTAAGGTCAGGAGTTAGATATATACCAAGATATTTAATCTTGTCAGTCTTCCACTTAAATGGAAATAACTTCCTCCTCCTCCGGAAAGTTAATATTTAGCACTTCTGATTTAGAGAAATGAATATAGAAGTTCGATAGTTGGCCATATTCTTCTAAGATATCCAGCAAAGGGGGTAAGGAAGACTCCAGGGAGGAAAGGCTTAATAAAATGCTGTCTGCAAAGCTTAGGTACAAAGCCTGCCTGATTGGGATTGATATAAAACTCCAAGCATGGTCGCAATCTGTTTGCCAAGAGTTTGGTGAAAAGCTTATCATCTGCATTCAAAAGAGAGATATGGTGATAATTTGCGTGTTGTGTTGGGCCTTTATCTGGTTTCAGGAGCAATGTGATATGAGCCTTTAGAGCTTGAGGACAAAAGGGGCAACCTCGGCAATGTTGCTGAAGGATAAAAGGAGATGCAGTGCAAGAACTTGTGACAGCCTGAACTATTACCCAGGGGAAAGGAACTTATCACCCTATTAGCCTCCTCCAAAGTGAATGGACTGTCAAGCCTGTTAAAGTATCTTGTGGGAATGGACCACACCCAGAGCAAATAAGAAAGTCCTGAATAAAGGAGCGGAAGGTATTGGGATCAGAGCCTGCTCTTCTATTGGTAAGAATATAGAGCCCTTCGTAGTACTCACTATAGAGTTTTGCCATTTTCATGAAGGAATAATGTAGAACATCATCCGCGTCCTTAAAGCGAGCAATAAATTGCGTTTGTTGTTTTATTCTCAGTAATCTCACCAAATATTTCCCACATGTATTTATGTGCATTTAGTTCGCATATTTATGCCCAAAGTGCAGCAAAGGGAATCATACATTGGGAAGGGGACCCTGCCCCAAGGAGCTTACAATCTAATTATCATTTACTAATGGGATTGCTTGCAGCGGCTTTCACCCATTTGCGTTCCCTCCCACCCACAATTCCATTGTACTCTCTGGGCAGGAGAGGTTCTGGGTTCCCAAAAAAAGAGGAGATTTGGCCAACCTAATGCATCTTTAGTGCAGTGTGCAGCTCAGTTTCATCGTTCATTTAACTCTTTGAATGCATTGCAATGCGTTGGATACCTCTCTGGCACTCAAAGGGTTAATGGATTTTGACACGATTACATTTCCCAAGCTGCTAACAACTACCAAAAGCTGGCTTTAAGCATGTGACCTGCAGCTTTATTTAAAACATCACTAAGCAATGCCTCAGCCTATGGGCAACAGATAAAAAAAGAAAAAAAATTCTGAAGCAAACAATTACACCATATGAGATATAAAAATCCCTACTGATTTAAATGTGGCTTTTAACACCATTAATGCTACAGGTCTCTAGTGCATTGCTTTGCAATGATTTGGAGACATTTCTAGAATTAAATTGAGTTAAAAGACCATTTAAATCAGTGGGGATTTGGGGAATTTTTCCCCTATGGTGCAGGGGGTTTGGCACAGAATTCATCCACTTTCTTTTATGAGATGTTCAGGTCTGAAGTGGTAACCAATAATGATACCAAGTCATCTGGGGGTGAAAGGCCAAGGCTTTCAGCCAGTCAATGCCCCATGCCAGTAAACACCCATCATCACTGACTAAACAGAATAACATAATATTACCTTATTAAATATGAGCTCCTGGTCCCTCTACCATGACCAGGCTGAAGTGCATCCTCATGCCAGTCAACAGCAGAATGTGTCCACCAGCGCCAGTATCCTATCCAGATCCCATATACAAGTCATATTACCGGCTGTTAAGGAGCATAGACCAGCATCTAAAGCAGGGAACATTAAACCTAATGCACCCTCCGCCCAACAGAAAAACTTCCCCCTCGACACCCTCCTGAAATCCACATTAGAAGATATCAAGGCATATTAGCACCAAGTGGACACCATCAGAAGTCCAAATGTGACCAAAATGCTTTTCCAGGAGCCTATGCCTATTGACCACTCCACCTGATTACCTTAGAAACCTGGATAGCATCATGTTATAGCTTGCCTTACTTCCCTCCATAAATTCCTCAGTATTTTTTTCAGACCAACTATGGCATTATTAAACATTTTAATAAACCTATCAAGGAATAGATAATTGTATTTATCAACTATATGGTTTTGACCAATCTCAGATCATTTCCAAATGTGAATTACTAAAACCACTGGTCACGGATTCTTCTGACTATTCGCCATAACTATGGGCATCAAACAGTTCCATCCCAAAACGCCCATCCCTCTCCATCTCATCTTCAGTGACTAAAATCCTAGAACCCTACGCACTGTTTGCTTTTCTGCTTGTTTCGCCTCCCAGTAGATGTAGGAGTAACCCAGGATGCACGCTTCAATAAGACATTGACTTGAAACATAAAACACAAAAGTGAATAATAACTTCAGAATCGGTTGGATCTCCATCTGCCAACAGCATTAATGACACCAATACCTAACCCTACACTTGCTGCCACAACAAATCGAAAATAATTTGTTCAGAAGTTCGATGCTGAAACCCCAACAACATTACACATTGCTTCAGGATAACAGAGAAATAATACCTAGTCAAAGGATCATGCAGTTCATGAACTAAAAAACAAATACATTTAACCTTACTACCTGACACTCCCATTATAATTAAACAGGTCAGTCAATGTGTTACGGTTTAGTACACTCAGAAACGGAAGGTTTTGGTAAAACACAGTTTTATTAGCACACAAGGAATAACAGAAACCCTCGCGGGTCCAGCATACAGAAAAATGGAAAGCTGACACAGGACAGGTTACAAAGATATGATTAACCCACACGGGTCCAGTATGTAAGATCAATATACAATACTGACACAGGTCAGGTAAATTTCGTATGATACAGTGAATATGACAGATTGATACTTATTAGGCCTGGAACAGTCGTTGGCCCTAATAGTGCAAGGCCCCAAAGTAGCTCTCTACGCAGAGAGTAACTTTCGCAACAGGAAACTCAAGGATCAGGTGAAGCCAGATTAGAGCTGGCTACCGGGCAACATAGGAGGGTGGCTGCCAGCGATATAGAGAACGCCCACCGGAGACTGCAAGGATTTCAAGACCCAGTGCACGGCACCGTAAGGAGCAACGTATGCCAAACTGAGACTACCGGATAGTGCCAAGCTCTGCCCCTCAAGGGGTTAATGAACGCTCCAGTCTACAGATGAGAAATAACCTGAGGCGCCCAACAGTAACCCAACCTCAGGGACAGCAGTAACAGACCAAGCGATCGTGGTGCGACCGGGATACTACCAGAATGGAGCAACAGGCACAATGAGAGAGCAGGTCACGGACAGGACTATCTGCACAGAATCGAGGCAACAGGAGGTCTGGTACAGACCACAGAGAGCGTGAGCAACTCGGGCCACACAACAGGAGCAGGACGTCTTGCAAGCAGGAACAGTACTGGAACAGGAACTTCAGCCAAGCCAGGTCGGTTCACGGAGCAGGAACGTCAGCCAAGCCGGGTCGGTAGACGGAGCAGGAACGTCAGCCAAGCCGGGTCGGTACACAGAGCAGGAACGTCAGCCAAGCCGGGTCAATACACAGAGCAGGAATGTCAGCCAATCCGGGTCGGTACATAGAGCAGGAACGGTAAACAGGCAGAATAGTCAGGTAGTCCTGGTCATACAGTGGTATCATACGAGAGTAACAGAACAAGAGCTAGGCAACGGAAACACCATGAAAGGGCGGCACATAAGTGACAGCCCAAGGTATTTAAAGGCTGTCACTGGGAGGAGCAAAGTCAGCGTAGCCAATAAAAGATATCAGGAAGTAAACATGTCAAAATGTCGTCCGTATATCACGGGCACTGTGATAGTACCCTCCTCTCAAAGACCCCCCTCCGAGAAGAGGGGCCCGGCTTCTGAGGATATTTGGCATGAAAACTGCGATGCAATCTGGGAACATGAAGGTCCTTTTGATCAACCCAGGAATGCTCCTCAGGGCCATAACCCTTCCAATGAACCAAATATTGTAATTTTCCTCTGAATCTACGGGAGTCAATAATATTTTGGACTTTGTACTCCTCCTGACCTTGCACCTGAATAGGACCAGGAACCACAGGAGTGGTAGTGTAACGATTACATACCAGAGGCTTCAGCAAGGATACGTGGAACACATTATGAATCCGCAGGGATGCTGGGAGATCCAGAGCATACGACACAGGGTTAATCTTGCGGATAACTTTGAAGGGACCAATAAACCAGGAAGCCAACTTATTACATGGAGTCTGCAAATTAAGATTCTTGGAGGATAGCCATACCCTGTCCCCAACCTGGAAGGAGACCATCGGCAACTGTCTGCGATTAGCCTTAGCATTGGAGACAGGTAGACTTGGAGTAGGGAGAGGAGATATTTACATTTAATATACACACATAATTCACTTTGGCACCTATTTTGCAACATCACATACACACAAACATCCAAACACAAACATAATTTCTTTTTGGATATACAACACATTTTTATTTTTATTTCATAGAGTGTGATTCAGTGAATGCCTCTGTAAGTGACTGGGTGTGAGTGGCTGTGTGAGGGAGTAGGAGAGTGGTAGACAGATGGCAGGGAGAGGAGTGGAAGATGGGGGTATGGGGAGAGGTGCAGGATTGGAGGAAAGACAGCTGAGGAAAGGAGGGGGACAGGGAGAGCAGGTGGGCGGAGGGGTACCCAGCAACAGTCAGGTACACAGAGACTAGGGGCAGATACACCAGTGGGAACTGTAAGGGATGTGCAACAGGAACATACATATCCAATGACAATGCAGGAGGGCCTGACCACCAAACTGTCTCACGCAGTTCAGATAAGTCAGAGACTGGTTTGGAGGAAGGCAGACTGTGGCACCCTATGTACTCCCACCAGGAGCATACTGCACAGGGAGCACATTGAACGGGACAGTAGGATTGGTGCTAGGAAGAAGCTCGTCTGTCATCAGGTCTTCAATGCAGTCAACACAGTGTCCAGGTGTAAGTGCATCAGTGACTCCATCAAGTAACGCTGGACAGACTGCAAGCTCAAAGTCAAGATGGTAGACCTGGCCTTGTGATAGGCACCAGAGGTGGTCCACCTATGAAAATCACCTTCAATGCCTGGGAGAAGATGCTCGAAACAACCTCTTCACGACTGGCACAACACAGTGTCAGCCTTGAGCTGACTATCTTGATCAACCCACCGCGGATAGGCTTCAAACAAGGAGAAAATGTTGTAGATCCCAAACCGAAATGTGATAGGGTAAGCAGTCCAAATCATGTCCAAGTACAGGTAGTAATTTGGACAAGGGAAATGCTGTTGATTTAGTATACTTGGATTTTGCGAAAGCCTTTGATACAGGGTATCCTTTAGAAATGTTGCATGCAAAACAGCGTGTGACTATACAGTGCATTCAGAATGCCTCACAACAGGTTACTGCATAAGTTAAAGCGGAACTACCACCTTTAAACAACTTTAGCTTCAATAACTCCCAATCTGGCCACTAGCTGCTTAGTAGCACTAGTCGCCAGAATTATTACCTTGTTTAATAGATTTATCAATTCTTCTGGGGCTGACAGGCAGAACGGAGCACAGACATCTTGCCATAGTGATGTCCGCGTGCCTGTTCTGTCGGTCCCAGCCAGCACTAGGAGGCGTTGCTAGGAGCCATTCGGCTCCGGAAGGGACTGACAAAGCAGGCGCATGGACGTCATTATGGCAAGATGTCTGCGATCCGTCCTGCCCGTCTGCCCCAGAAGAACTGATAAATCTATCAAACAAGGTAATAATTCTGGCGACTAGCGCTACTAAGCAGCTAGTGACCAGCTGGGGAGTTATTGAAGTTCAAGTTTTTTAAAGGTGGTAGTTCCGCTTTAAAAGGCTTCTGTTTGGTTGGTGTTATCTGTACATGGATTGATAACTGGTTAAATGATAGATGGCAGAGAGTTGTTGTCTAAAGTTATAAGTGAGGTGCCACAGGGTTCAGTCCTGGGTCCAATGCTTTTTAATTTGTTTATTAATTATCTAGAAGTGGGAATTGAACGTAGAATCTCAATCTTTGCTGATGACACTAAGCTATGTAAGGAAATACATACAGAGCAGGATGTTTTTTCTCTGCAGAAGGATTTAGATAAACTGAATGAATGAGGCAGAAATGTGGCAGATGACATTTAATGTAGATAAATGTAAGGTTATGCATTTGGGCTATAGAAACAAATTTGCTACATATCCTCTAAATGGGAAACAACTTGAGGAATCTTCATTAGAGAAAGATTTAGAAGTACTGATAGACGATAGACTTCACAGCAGTGTTCAGAGTCACTCAGATGCTGCAGGAGCAAATAGGGTACCAGTCTGCATAAAAAGAGGTGTAGTTGCAAGAGATGCTAGGCCTCATCTAGAATATGGAGTACAATTTTGGGTGCCAGTTCTTAAAAAAGACATTGTTGAACTGGAAAAAAATGCAGAAATGTGCAACAAAACTGATAAAGGGATTGGAGGATCTGGGTATGTTTACATTAGAGAAGAAACGTCTAAGGGGTGATATGATTACCATTTACATATACATTCAAGGTCAATACAAAGAACTATCCAATTAATTATTTACACAAAGAGCTGAGCTAAGAACAAGAGGTCATCCATTAAGACTAGAGGAAAGGTGCTTTCGCCTAAAACAAAGGCAGGGATTCTTTACAGTAAGGGCTGTAAAGCTATAGAATTCTTTGCCTCGGGATGTTGTACTTGCAGATAATGCAACTGCTTTCAAAAAAGCAATGGATGCCTATCTAGCATGGAACAATATTGAAAATTATGATAGATGACTTCAATGCAGATAGGCTGTTGATCCAGGGAACTATACGACTACCATTTGGAGTCACAAAGGAATTTTTTACCAATTGGGACTAAATTGGAAATTGCTTCAGAGGACTTTTTTGCCTTTCTCTGGATCAACAGGATTGATTTTGACATGGGCTGGATTCGATGAACGCATGTTTCAGCCTCATCAACTATGTTACTTTGTATGTTACTATACTTACCTCACACAAACAGGGATTGCCATTACATTGTAATTTAAACATCTGTGATGTTCTTGAACACTGTTACACATTTAGCCACGGGGAGGTCAGAACTTAATCCTTTGAGTGCTAGAGGGATGTACTCATCAGGCTTATGTCGCAGAGGTCTACAGGTGTCAGCACACGCATAGTAGTTCAATACATAGGCCGCATGAGCAGTAACCTCATGGCCCCAAATCACACATGTGCACCGTTCACACAACCATGACAACTATGTTGAAACAATGACACCACAGCACACAAAGTTATTCCACAAACACACAACGACGGGGGAATTCAGCAACACAAGCAGCTGGAGGACACATGTTTCACTCACAAGGAGAATCATAACAAACACACAATCAAAATGTGATGCTGGAACAAACACTCAAACGTGGGTCAGCAATACTGCCAAACCAGACCATTAGGGAACCACAACACACACACATCGTAACAAGCACATGAATCATGATTGGGGATAATTGGAATGGTAGCCACAGTTGATTACCCCTAGCTTAAAATAGATGGGTCCTTATTGTCACAAAATACATACTCATCATGTATGCATACCTCCTTGCCATCCCCACTGTAAAGGATACATATGATAACCAAAGCTCAACCACTGTAGGTCTCTTCCATCAATGTACAGGATCTTGTCAGGATGTTCAATCAGTGAGGGCCAGGATGGTATCCCATGCACTGCATGGGATACCATTCTGTCAATCAAGGGCTCACATATCAATGTCATTGTCTTGTATCCCTCTTGCCATTGCTCAGGTTACTAATCACACAATATAATTTCCCTACACAGCATCCATGCCTGCATCCAGAAAGTGAACAGGGGTCTGGAGGGGTCACAAATGCACATTTCTTCATCCCTCCAGTTAGCCAATCATTGAATAGCTAGAGGGATGATGAAACACAAATTTGCATTCCCTTCAGCTAGAAGCTGATTGGCTGAGATTTGTGGTTACTATCCTACATCACAACCAATGGCAGCTTGGGAACAAATTTGAACAGAGACTAGCCATATAAAAGCCAGTCTCTGTGTAGATTTTCCTCACATTGACTATACCTTCAAAAAAGGTATAGAAATGGGCATTAATTTTTTCTCTTTGGCGGCAGTCATGGCAGACACCGTTAATAGGGGCATATAGTTTGATTTATTATGTTTGTTTTCAGACACAGGACTTTAAAGAAGACATAAGAAGCACAAAGAAGAAGAAAGAAGCTTAGAGAAAAAACTTACAGAAGAAGAAAGATGACTTAGAGAAGAATTATAGAGGAAGACAGAGGAAGACCAGGGTGCAGAAGACCCCCATGGACCTCTAATTTCCTGGTAAGTGTTACACCTGTAGGGACTGGGCCATGGGTGGTGTTATCTTTAGGAGGATTACTCTTTTGAGTGCCAGAGGTGTATGCATCGCTTTGCAATGCGTTACATACCCCTCTGGCACTCAAAGGGTTATTCGTTGTTTGGTTTCACTCATGTTTTTTGAAACTTGTATGTATTGATATGGGGCTTTCCAATTACACAACAGTGGGTTTTTTCACATGTGGACTCAACACCTAGGTTTGTTAGAAGCTAAAATAACGCAAAAAAGAGAGTCCCTTAACGCATATTACTAGCCACTGTATATAATTGAATAGGAAATTCAGATGCTGTTCCATTGTTTTCAGTGGGCACCAATTTTGCACCCGTTGTGCTTTTTTAAAGTTCGGTAGTTTATCACAGCGCAGGTAGTGGAATACCAAACTATGACTAAAACTACCAGTGGTAATTGAATTGAAGCTACTTTCTTCGGAGTGTTAAGGGTTAATATTTTTAAAACCAGAGTTAGCTCATTTCAAATGTTTGTCCATCACTGGCTGGTCGGGAATTATGAGAATTACAGTCCACAACAGCTGGAGGGCCTCAAGTTGCCCAACCCTGCTATACAGTGATAGCTTCCTTTCTTCCCCTCCCATCTCTCCTCTCCCAAAAGAATGGCCAACACAATACATGAGCAAGTAATTACAGAAAGCTAGGAATACATTTATTTTTCTGAAAAACGTGTCACTATGAAAAATTGGTGTTTTGAAGCTGGAGAATTTGTCTGGAGTGTGTCTGGTTAACCCTTTAACTCTCAAAAAGAAACATGCAGTTGTATGTATAAAGCTAAACAATAATTCTAAACAGGATAGACTTAACATGAATGTGAAAGTAGAATCTACAGCTAATAAGAGACACTAATGGGCCTCATGTTCATAAGAAAAGCGGAGGCGTTCTGGAGCAAACCATTTGCACTATACGGGAGAACTAAACTTTCCAAAAACTTCCATTAGTTTTAGTGGGTATTATAACCCCTTGAATGTTAGAGAGATCTCCCACACAGGGCTGGATTTATATATCAGGAGCCTGTAGGCACAGATATCTGAAGCGCCCCCCCCCCCCCCCCCCGTCATCTCCACAATGCTCCATATCTCCATATTGCCCTCACATAGCCCCCCATTAGCTCCACATTGCCTTCCATCAGCTCCACATTGCCCCATCATCTCAACTTTCCCTCACATTGACCCCCATCAGCTCCACACTGACCCCATCACCTCCACATTGCCCCCCCATCAGCTCCACACTGACCCCATCACCTCCACATTGACTTCACATTGCCCCCCCATCAGCACATCGTTTGCCCCCCATGATCATCCCCATAATGACCTCACATTGCTCCCATTATCTCCAAATTAACCCTTTGAGTGCCAGAGTAGTACACAACGCATTGCTTTGCAATGTGTTGTGTACCACTCTGGCACTCAAAGGGTTAAGCCTCATTCTCTCCCCCACATCCGTTTCCTATGTCCCTGGTGGTCCAGCGGCTGGAGAGATCTGTGCTTGTGCACAGACATGGAGCTGCTGGAGCTCCCGCGCGGCTTTCCCTTTAGTAATGCAGAGCGCTGGGAGATTTTATCTCCCAGCGCTCTGCATTGCTAAAGAGCCGGGAGAGCTCACAGCTTGTAATGCGGCGGCTGGCGGCTCGGAGCGGCATGTCAAGCCGCGCAAAAAAAAAAAAAAAAAAATCATTTGTAGTGGCAGGCGCCCCTCTGTAGGGTGCGCCTGTAGGCAGATGCCTACTCTGCCTTACGGAAAATCCGGCCCTGCTCCCACACATTGCAAAGCAATGCGTGAGAGATCTCTCTAGCATTCAAGGGGTTAAAATCACCATTTAACTCAATGGGAGTTTTTAGCTCTCCCCTGTAGTGCAATTAGTTTGCCCCAGAATTCTACTTTTCTTACGAGCTTACAACCCTTAGTCTACCTTATCTGCTCTCTTTATAATCTATTAAATCTTAAAGGGATATTAATGTTTCAAAATAAAAGCAGCTCCAATTAATCTTCTACTGTCAGAGTTGTAGTTCAAGAGTAATTGAATGATAAAGTATCCCCCTCCCATCCCTTTTACTGATATAACACTGCTCACCTCAGAGCAGAAAGACTGTCCAGATGAATCACAGAGGGACAATCTTCAATTAGAATAAGGGAAGAACCTGAAAAACCTGTCAAGTGGGGCAGGGCTTTCATTGCTCTCACAGTTAGAAGATTGTCCCTTGCTGTGAGCTGTCTGGTCTTAAGACCAGATTCCACATCTGAGGGGAGGAGGCTTACACTAGATAAAAGGGGCAGGAAGGGGATACTTTATCATTTAATTACTCTTGAATTACAACTCTGACAGTATTGAAATAACACTCTCCATGGCCCAAATACTACGAAGAATAATTGGAGCTGCCTTTATTTTGAAATATTACTATCCCTTTAAACACAATTTGATCAACTGCCCTTTTTACATTCAGTGTAACCTTATATCAGACCTTAACATTTACATTTCTTTAACGCCTCTACCACCTGAACTAGATACTAAGCCATGATTCTACCGTGTTTTTAAAGGAGCTGTAAATCCTAGGGGAAAACTGAGACAAATACATTAATGTAGAGAAAATAAAATGTGTATATTTTTTGTCTTTAAAGTCAGTCAACCTCCTTTTCGATTTTACATATTTTGCAAGTGTAATATGTAAAGTGAGAATGCCTATACGTTTTATTATTTTAGTTCATTTTCACCTTTTTGTTTTTTTTACACTTTTATGTTTCCTATTGGGAGCTCCCTGAATTTCAGTTTCCAGAGAGTTTACTGTCAGTGACTATGAAAGCAGGGATAGTGACAAAATGTTGTACTATGCCTGCAGCAGAAACACTTGCCTCTATTACAGAATACAAAGCACTCAATGCTGCAGGGCTATTGCAGCATTGTATCACTATCCCTGTTTTCAGAGTCCCTGGCAGAAATCTGTCTGGAAAACAGAAATTCAATGAACTCCCTGCCACAAATATAAACATATAAACAAATAAATATAAAAATAAATGTAAGTTTCTAAAGGCATTTCCTCCCCAGCAAAACAATGAATGTTCTTCCTGCTGTGAGTTCCCCATTTATAAGTCATTAAAGCACAAATTACATTTTGGGTGCTGTATATTCTTGACCTGTACTGTTAATGATGGATCTCTTGCTATTGATGTCCTTAGACATATTTTCACATGGACACTAATACTGCATAGACTGCAGTGGTAATAGCACCAACAGGCCATAAATATTCTATATAAACTTTGCTTAATCAATTTCTTTCACAGACGAATAACATGTAACATGTATGTACATATCAGACTGATCCCACCATATGGACAGTCAATCTCTACAAAGCCAGGTAAAAATCCTATGTACAAGAGCATCTGCAAACACAGGTTTTTGTATCAGCCTTTCATGGACCTCATCTGTGAACCATTTGAAACATATGGAACTCAACCTTCATATTTTTGTCACAGTTCTCAAAGATTAAAAGATGATTTTTTCCTCTGGGATGGTACTTACTCAGAAACTGCCCAGTCCCATTTTAATTATCTTATTCATTACAGACAATAAACATTCATGTTCATATCTGTCTTTTCTGCCCATAAGGAAAAATCCAGCCTGGAAATATGAGGCAAATCTCCTCTGCAAAATAAAACTCCAGACATACATTTTATTTTTTAGTATATAAGCAAACAATTAAAGGGATAGTAATACTTTGTTTTATCTTTATTTTATTTTGTAGGCATTAAAAAAATATGAAGAACGATGTAAGTCTTATCTCTCAAACCTTTATGGTTTAAGACATATTCACAAGCAAAGGCAGCTCTTCTCAGATGTGGAATGCAGTCCATAGACCAGACAGATAACAGCAGGGGACAATCTTTTTCATATGAGAACAATGAAAGCCCTGCCTCCCTTGACAAGTTTTTCAGATTTTTCCCTTATCTTAATTGAAGATTGTCCCTCTCTGCAGTCTACCTGGGCACCTCCCTTCTGATCTGACTGAGCAGTGTTACATCAGTAAAAGGGGCGGGAGGGGGATACTTTGTCATTGAATTACTCTGGAACTACAACTCTGACATAATTGAAATAACACTCTCCAAAGTCCAAATACTATGATGATTAATTAGAGCTGCTTTTATTATGAAACAACACTATCCATTACATTTTGTAATTGTATACTTTTATTGGATATTTATAAAAGTATGTATGAGGTAGTGTTGGCAATTAGCCAGTAATCTACCAGCAAACCATTAAGAAAATTAAGATAGTGCTAATAACAATAAAATCAAAGGCAAACCAAGAGAGGGTTTTTAGTTACTCAAACATCGACTTGCATTCCTTTGACCATATCAGACTATAGAGAGTAAATGCTTTAGCACCCAAAGAATAAGAAATGTTTTCTGACCACTTATGTCAGGAGTGACTAACCTGTGGCTTTTCGCCAACTGCTGTTAGACTGAAACTCCCACTATCCTCAACAGGCCATGATGGGAACTGTATTCCAACAACATCAGGAGAAGAGTAGCTGGTTGCAGAATGAAAACCTATCTTTATATAGCACGTCTGGCTCTATGGGGATGCTAAGCTCTTTTAGATCAGCCATGGACTTAACTATCTGGAGGTAGCAGATTAATAGTTGCTAGTGTTTCCTAACTCGTGGCACTCATATTATCCATATCAGAAGAATTGAGTTACTGAGTTAGCCCTGCTGCGGCTTGAACATGTAACAGTGAGTTTCAAACAGATACTACAATTGGGGTATTAACCGACTTAGCTATCTCACCGGCAATCTCAGAGCCAAATTCTAGGTACTGTTATTGTGTGCTTATTTTAATGTTTGGAAACCACTCTTGGGAAATCTTGAAAATACCAGTAATAGTTTTATCTTTTTTTGTTTCAAAGGGGACAACCCTAGTGTATATGTATATGTGTCTTTGTTGACTTCCCACAAGCCACCTAGGTGGAGAGGAGATGCCTTTTGACAATATTTATCCATGTTTAATCTATGGCATATCTCTGCCTCATAGCAGAAAGCAGGTGACTTGCCCTAGAGTCATGTAGATTCCATTAGTAATTAGGGAAGACTTGGCCTTCAAGAAATGCTGCACAGAAGAGGGGGATGTGAGATGGATAGGTGAGCTTGGAGGTGTTGTGGAGAAGTACAGAGGAGGGAAGGAGCACTCAAAGCCACAGAGCACTAGATAAGACTTGTCTTTCTTCCTTTAATCTCTTGTCTGTCATAACATTGCTGCTGATTCTCATTCTACAAAGAGGCACTTGGAAGAAGAGAGAAAATCATACTCACACAGCACACAACACAGGCTTGAGAATAGCTGGCACTGAAATATTGAGGTCAGGAGTGACTTTATGAAGGGTGAAACAGGGGGGAATGTACTGCCTGAGGCTGGAATATAAAGCGGGCCTCAACAAAGTGACAAAACATGATTTGATGGCCACACAAAAGAAAATAACGTATTCAGTATATCAAGGAATTTAAAAAAATTGAATCAAAATGTATTCATTGGGGGGGGGGCACAGGAGGTCCTCCAGCTGCTGTTGCAACAGGCGGATGAACTAAGATGAACTGGAGCAATTCTGGAGCAAACCAACTACACAATCGGGGGGGAGGGGACAAATACCATTTGCCATTGATTTATATGAGACTTTTAACCTCTTACATTCTAGAGAGGTCTCCAACTCAGTGTGAAGTAATGTATTAGAGACCTCTCTTGCATTCAAGGGTTAAAAGCCCCATTTAAATCAATGGGAATGTTTATTTGTCCCCTATGGTTCAGTTGGTTTGCACCATAATTTTCTTTAGTACATTAACCTCACCACTCATGCTAGCATTGCTTTATAATATGTTAGAGTCCTCTCTAGACTACAAAGAGTTAAAAGACACATTTTAAACAGCTGAATCAATATTTCATTTGTACATATGGTGCAGGTATTTTTCCCCACAAATACTCCACTTTTGAGCAACCAAGGGTTAAGAAAGACAATTTTAATTAAGCTGTTTGAAGGAGAACTGCTTTCAAAACCTCCATTACATGTGTGCCTACTCAGTCATGCCTATCCAGTCTTACAGGCTCCTCTGGCAGCAAGAGCATTAAGGAAGGGGCGTGACCTCAGAAAGGCAGAAAAGATACAAAGTGCCAAGTCAGTGGTTACAGGAGCTCCGCCCTCCATGGCCTGCATCCAGCCCTTTTGTGCAGGGCCAGGTATTTTGCAATGTATTAGGAGCCCTAATGTATGGCTGGGATTTACCTTGTCAGGCACAGAGCTGTTGGTGTATTTTCTTAGCGCTGTGCGTCTGCAGCACATAATAGTGAGGGATTACTCCCGTCTATTCCAATGTCATGCAACTATTCCACTAATCACTAATTTCATTGTTCTAAAGCTCCCGCTGTTCTCCAGGGTAACTTTCTATTGCGTTTTTTGGGTAGCAGAACTTTTTTTTATCTCTACCTGACTGTCCTTGGTTTGGCAGCTGAGAGCTAAACATCATTTCAGAATCACGACTTACAGACTCATATCCTCAGCCTAGCTGATGCTAACTGGAATATCCTTCTGAGCCATGAGTTTTACATTAGTGTGAGACAGGGTACAGTTCAAATAAACTTGATAAAATTAACCAACAAGCACTAACAAGCACGCACACGGCTGACACTTAAGGACCACGGCGCATTTTTTTGTTTGTTTTTCGGATCTGATTCAGGGCTCCCGAGTGGTGTGTAGCCATGCAGGGAGCCCTGAAATCCATGTACATCTTTGGACGTTAAGGGGTTAATGTAACAATGCTCACAGAAATATATAGCATTTGTTGCATACCCTTCTGGTCCTCAAAGGTTTTAATCTTAAAGAAATGTCCCTCAGGGACAGATTTCCCAGTTTTTGAGGGGCTCCTTATCAGTGCTGGCCACACCCATATTATTTGTTGTGGATGTGACCAAAGCAATCTCAATGTCCCTACACCAGGTAATATACCAATATACAGGCTATTATTTAAGCCTTTGGATGCTAGAGAGTTCTCCAACGCATTGCAAATGCGTTGGAGATCTCACTACCAACCAATGGGTTAAAAGCTTTTTTTGTGCTTGCATGTTATAGGTGAAGGGTATTTTTTGTGCCAGGGAATAGTAGATGGGACTGTAGGCGGGGTCTTGTGAGGAGTTAGGGTATGGTAATAGGCATACCTAAAGGAGCCAAGGGTGCCTTGCCTTGGGGGCCTGAGATGTAAATCCAGCCCCGATCTGTCTGCTTATACCAGAACACCAACAAAACAATAATTGAATCGGTTTTGTAAGCTATTGCAAGTTTTATCTTACTGAGTAAAATATGGATCCTCCTACTCCTGAGAGATGTTTTATTCAAATATTACTGCAGCTCAAACTTGCATTTTTTTGGTGCAGCACTTCCATGGCCTGAAAATTTATAGTGGTGCTGTCCCTCCAGAAGTCTATGGACAGCTATTGTCAGTGACAATACCCCTTCATAGGTACTTGTAACAACAGTGTCAATGCAATATTTCTACTGCCTAGAATGCAAGTACGATCTATAATATCTTTGTAATAAAACACTTCTCAGCAGTGGGAGCATTCTTGTTGCAGGATAAACTCAGCCATTAATATATTTTCCATATTATGCAATGCCATCCTTTAAATTCCCTGTTGTCCAAGCTAGCATCTGTAAACATTTAACTGAAGCCTAAATTACAGTTTTTGTGGTGGTATCCATTCAAACTTTGTGCAAGACTCCATGGAGGGGGGTGCATTAAGGTGTGATGAGGTTATAATAAAGTCTCCCGTAAAATAAATGCCTCAATCCTTACATTATTCTATACAGCTTCTTTTTTTAATTT
Source organism: Rhinophrynus dorsalis (assembly GCA_037306005.1). Lineage (NCBI taxonomy): Eukaryota > Metazoa > Chordata > Amphibia > Anura > Rhinophrynidae > Rhinophrynus > Rhinophrynus dorsalis. Next base: position 498,460,595 of record CM074718.1, on the reverse strand, counting down.
GAGAGATCTTAGTGCATAAGCTTCATAGAAGAACAAAGGAACTGGAGAGTTTCTCAGTGGACAAAGTATATCACCTTTATAACACCATAGTGCATCTCTTCCCACAGGGTTTAAGGTGAGATAAGAGTGAGATAAACTCACCAATGTGAGAAACTCTCCAAATTCTATTTTGTTCTACGGAGCTTTTTTGGATTAGAGAGATCTTAGTTCATAGGCTCAATATAATTTATTTTTATTGCAGCTTAGTGTATCTCCACTCAAGGACCCCATTAGCATGGCCATATGAATAGGTGTCTCAGAAGTGATTGTGCAGTATTGTGCCAGAGCAGCCTTTCTGAATAGGCTGCTATAGATAGATAAAGTTTATTCAGTTAAAGGTCTTGGTCACAACATTGACTGAAATGTTAAATTGAATAAACTCCATTTTGCACCAATCAAAAGACTCTGATGAGTCCTGTCATCTTCTATAAGCAAATCAACCAGCCAGATGTCTTGTTTCTTTTCTTAGGCCATGCTCACAGAACACTAAGAGACTCTCATATTTACTGTCCTGACTATAATAAACAAAACCCACTTAATAAATTCCCCGGAAGCGACATCCGGTATGACATGAGCAGCTTGAGGTAAAGCCACTTCCATCCTATGGAATTTCCATTATTTACAACATCTTGGATGGCCACCAGTACCTATCTCAGGACCCCGTCCCCTTTCCTTACTGGCCTATCATCACACCTCCTACAGATTTAAGAAGTTGAAAAGGGTCCAGGCTGCTCAGATCTGGGACTTAACCACTCTCATAATAACAATTATAATAATTTGTGATTTTTATAGCGCTTTTCTCCCTGTGAGACTCAAAGCGCTTTACAAATCTATAAACAGACATAAAATTTAAGAGTTCCTTATGGTCACATGAGTTGACTGAATGCCTGATAAAAGAGATGGGTTTTTAGCTTTTTTTTAAAAGTCTGTAATGATGGTGTCTCTAAGATTGAGGACGGTAAAGAGTTCCAGAATGTTGGGGCAGTGTGGCTGAATGCCAGGGAACCTGAGGTTGTCTTTATTCTGGGTAGTGACAGCAGGGATCTGTTGGCTGACCGCAGTGAGCAGGAATGAATATAGGGTGTCAGGAGCTCTTTCAGATACTGTGGGCCTTGATTATTTAAGGCTTTGAAGGTCAGAAGGCCAATTTTAAAATATGTTCGCCATTTAATTGGAAGCCAATGCAGGGAGTGGAGAATGGGTGTTATGTGACATGAGCTAGTTTTATTGGTCAGTAGTCTGGCTGCTGCATTTTGTACTGTCTGTAGGCGATGGAGTTCTTTTTCTGGGAGGCCCAAGTAAAGTTCATTACAGTGATCTAGACAAGAAGACACAAATGCATGGACTAATGTTGGCATATCATCTGGTGGAATTAAGAGTTGTATCCTGGATATGTTTCTCAGATGAAAGAAGGCAACTGTTGATGAGGCATGTTGGGTCTTTAGCATCTGGAACATAGGAGAAGTAAAGTTGTGTGTCATCTGCGTAACAATGATATCTTAGGCTGTGTTTTCAGATGATGTCTCCCAGTGGTATAAGCAAATTGTGAATAGCATGGGAGACAAGATGGAACCTTGTGGAACTCCGCAGGCTAATTCTGTTGGTGCCGATGAGCAAGATCCTGATGTTACTCTCTGTGATCTACCAGTAAGGAAAGATTTAAACCAGTTAAGAACTGTGCCTCCTAGACCACATCAGTTGATAGTCTAGACAGGCCACACATTTATTCACACATTTATAGCCAGCAGAGTGCTCAGCTGAAATTCAGTACACTAGTAGGATCAGAGACAATCTCAGGTGCTTTCGACTGGCATTGCCCCAATCAATGCAGGACGGTCAGGCAATTAAGGTCAGTGTGTACTATAAAGGGTGCCCAATATACGTCTGCATCTTAGCCAAAGCCCAAACAGCTGCCAAGCACTACTTTTTAACTAATAGCCGCCTCTGCTCCCCAGGCAATAGTTACATAGTAAGCAAGGTACACAACAGGTCTATATTGACCCTGTTTATCACTTTGGCTTAAGAATGCTACAATTCCTGTCTCAGATGCATCTGTCTGTACATAGAAGGACTTTCTATGATCAGGGCTAATCAGTTTAGGGTCCTGACACAGAAAGATCTTAAAAGAGTCAAAAGTCTTCTCACAAGCTGGGGTCCATTCTATCTTCCTGGACAATTTCCTTTTTATCATCGCTATCAGAGGAGATACAAGAGTAGTATATTCTGGGACAAAGTTCCAGCAGCACCCTGTAGTGTCCAGGAAAGTTCTGCTCTATCTTGTATCTAGGTCTGGGGCACCGGCCATGCCTCAATGGTCCCCACCAACCCAGTTGGACACTGAGCCTCCATTAATGACATTAGGCAAGCCCACTGAACATAATTGAAACAACATCATGAGCTGACAGCCTAAGAGTGATTTCAGCATTTAACATCACCAGAAGAGGAGGAACTGAGAGCGAGTGCTCCCCCACTCCCTGCAACAGCAACACAAGAAGCATACTAAACAGTTTTTTAATAATTATGTGTGGATAAGAGGACAAAAATAAAAGCACAGGTCTGCTTTATTTTCGTATCTGAACATACTCATGCATGTAACTCTGTTCTGCCCTATGCAGTACTGCCCCCTTAATTACAATCTTCAACTTGGACAGTTACACAAATGGGTCTTCTGCAGGCTTTCACATGTTTTTTTATAGACTGAATCACTGACACAAGGGTAGGTGTGAACATACATGGCTATTACCATATAAGTTGTATTAAGTGTTGTATACCCATTTCAGAGCAACCTCTTTTTATTTTTAAAACTTATTAACCGCTTAGATGCTAGTGATTTCTCCAGTGCATTACAAAGTAATATACTGGAGACATCTGTAGAGTCCAAGAGGTCAGGGCTGAATTTATATTCCAGGTGCCAGTAGGCAAGGCACTCTAGGTGCCCTTAGCTCTGCACATGGCCACATGCCCCACTCCTTACATGACCCAACTCCTGGCTCCATCCACTGTTTCATGGCACAGAAAATACCCTTGGCCTGTAAAAGGCAAATAAAAAAAATTAAAGCTAGACATATCTGCAGTGTATTGCTTTGCAATCGGGTGGAGATCTCTCTAGCATTCAAGGGATTAAATAATAGCCTGTAAAGGAGTATAAAACTGGTGCAGGGACATTAAGAATTCTCTGGCCACACCTGCAATTCAGAAAGTGGGTGTGGCCAGCTCAGCTGAGGCAACCCTCAAAATTTGGAGCCCTTGGCAGTTCCCTACTCTGCCTATTGGGAAATCCATACCTGCAAGTGGTTAAAAAGAGTTTTGTTTTTACCATGTGTATGCAAGAGTTCCCCAATGCCTTGCAAAGGGATCAAAGAAGCAGTAAATGTCTAAAAAATGCTCTGTAATTACTAGTGATGATCGAGCACCCCAATGCTCGGGTGTTCGGGTGCTCTGACCGAGCGCCCCCGGAGGCTCGAGTGCTCGGCCGAGCACCCGAGCCCCATTGAAGTCAATGGGAGGACTCGAGCATTACACCAGGCACCCCCTGCTCTGATGAGGGGAGGGTGCCTGGTCCATAGGAAAAGGGCAGAAAATGATGGAAACACCACAGAAATGGTTCAGGGACAGCATAGGGAGGATGTCTGGATGCATCTTGGACTCCAACATCGCTGCTGGGAACGATGTTTCGCCCGTAGTACGCCATTTTTACAGACTGACCGTAAAACACACAAAAAGGAAGATAAAAACGACTTTAGGCGAAAAATTGTTACCAAACAGTATTTGCTGTATATTTACTTGTATATCATCTGCAAATTCTGCAAAAAATTTCATCGATTTTTCGGAACTGGGGCCATGATTAAGAGGGAAACGTGCGCAGAGGCAAATTCTCCCAAAAATTTCCTCGATTTTTCTGAACTGGGGCCATGATTAAGAGGGAAACGTGCGCAGAGGCAAATTCTCCCAAAAATTTCCTCAATTTTTCTGAACTGGGGCCATGATTAAGAGGGAAACGTGCGCAGAGGCAAATTCTCCCAAAAATTTCCTCGATTTTTCTGAACTGGGGCCATGATTAAGAGGGAAACGTGCGCTGAGCCGACCATCTAAAACATTATGGGTGAGGGTCTGCTGCGGAGCTGACCATCCTAAACATTATATGCGAAGGCCCGCTAGTGAGCTGACGCTATAAAACATTATATGAGAGGGCCCGCTAGAGAGCTGACCCAATAAAACATTATATGAGAAGGCCCGCTGGTGAGCTGACCTATACAAAAATTGTCAAACAGGGCCCGCTGGTGAGCTGGCCCTATATAAAAATTATATCACAGGGCCCGCTGGTGAGCTGGCCCTATATAAAAATTATATCACTGGGCCCGCTGGTGAGCTGGCCCTATATAAAAATTATATCACAGGGTATATGGAAGAGAGTCAACCATATACCTGTTTTTTGGGTGGAAGGGGTGAATGGGAATACAGAGTATTCCCATCATTGTAAATAACATATATAAAGTGACTTTATGTTCCCCCGGGGCTTTCCTCCAGTGGAGTGGAGAAGTCAGGGGAAATCCAGGCCTTGTTCATTTTTATAAGTGTCAACCTATCAGCATTTTCGGTGGAAAGGCGGATACGCTTATCTGTTATGATGCCACCAGCAGCACTAAATACCCGCTCAGACAGAACGCTGGCGGCAGGGCAGGCCAGCACCTCCAAGGCGTAGAGTGCCAGTTCATACCACGTGTCCAGCTTCGACACCCAGTAGTTGTAAGGCACAGAGGGATCATTGAGGACGCTGACATGGTCTGCTACGTACTCCTTCACCATCTTCCAAAACTTTTCCCTCCTTGTGACACTAGGCTGCGCATCAGGGTGAGGGTGCTGGCGGGGTGTCATGAAGGTGTCCCACGCCTTGGAGAGTGTTGCCCTGCCTTTCTCGGAACTGCTGTGTGCTCCCCTTTTCTCCCCTTCTCGGTTGGCCAAGGTAGCACGTACTCTGCCGCCAGCGTTGTCAGATGGAAAATTTTGGAGCAATTTTTCAACAAGAACCTTCTGGTATTGCACCATTTTGCTTGTCCTCTCCACCGGAGGAATGAGAGATGAGAAATTCTCTTTGTAGCGGGGGTCCAGAAGGGTGAACACCCAGTAATCCGTGTTGTCTAAAATGCGTATAACGCGTGGGTCACGGGAAAGGCAGCCTAACATAAAGTCAGCCATGTGTGCCAGAGTACCAACAGGCAAGATTTCGCTGTCCTCACCAGGAGGATGACTCTCAATCTCCTCATCCTCTTCCTCCTCTTCTGCCCACCCACGCTGAAGAGATGGAACTAAAGTTCCATGGCTACCCTCTGTAGCGGAGGCAACCGTGTCTTCCTCCTCCTCCTCCTCCTCCGCCTCCTCCAATTGTCGCTGAGAAGACGAAGTGAGGGTGCTCTGGCTATCACCTTGTGTAAGCTCTTCCTCCCCCATTTCCACCTCTTCCACATGCAAAGCGTCGGTTTTAATTGTGAGCAGCGAGCGTTTCAGTAGACACAGAAGTGGGATGGTTACACTGATAATAGCGTTATCGCTGCTCACCATCTGTGTCGATTCCTCAAAATTGCGTAAAACCTCACAGAGGTCTGACATCCATTCCCACTCCTCACTTCTGATTACAGGAAGTTGAACGGAGAGGCGACGACCGTGTAACAGCTGGTACTCCACTACTGCCCTCTGCTGCTCACAAAGCCGGGCCAACATGTGGAAGGTGGAGTTCCAGCGCGTGCTCACGTCACACAGCAGCCGGTGAGCTGGCAATTGTAAGCGCTGCTGCAGCTTCAACAGGCCGGCTGAAGCTGTAGATGACTTACGGAAATGTGCACACACGCGGCGCACCTTGGTCAAGAGATCATGCAAATTGGGGTAGGTTTTTAGAAATCGCTGAACCACTAAATTAAAAACATGCGCTAGGCATGGTACGTGTGTGAGCTTGCCGAGCTCCAAAGCCGCCACCAAGTTACGCCCATTATCACACACAACCATGCCTGGTTGCAGGTTGAGTGGCGAGAGCCACTGCTCGGTCTGGTGACTAATCCCCTGCAACAGCTCTGAGGCCGTGTGCTGTTTGTCCCCAAGGCAGATCAGCTTCAGCACGGCCTGTTGACGCTTCCCCACTGCAGTGCTACACTGCTTCCAGCTACCGGCTGATGGGTGAGTGGCGCTGTGCGCAGAGAATTCGGAGGTGGAAACGGAGGAGGAGGAGCCAATAACGTAGGTGCTGGCGGAAACCCTGATGGAGGTAGGGCCCGCAATCCTCGGCGTGGGTAGCACCTGTGCCATCCCAGGGTCCGAGTCGCTCCCAGCCTCCACGACATTCACCCAGTGTGCCGTCAGGGAAATGTAGCGTCCCTGGCCACAAGCACTTGTCCATGTGTCAGTCGTTAAGTGGACCTTCCCAGTAACTGCGTTGGTCAGGGCACGGGTGATGTTACGGGACACATGGTGGTGTAAGGCGGGGACGGCACACCGGGAAAAGCAGTGGCGGCTGGGGACTGCGTACCGAGGGACAGCTGCTGCCATCAGGCTGCGGAAGGACTCAGTCTCCACAAGCCTAAATGGCAGCATTTCGATGGCCAGTAATTTGGAAAGGTGTGAGGTTAGTGCTATGGCCTGTGGGTGGGTGGCTGGGTATTTTCGCTTGCGCTCAAATGCCTGGGGTAACTACATTTGGACGCTGCGCTGGGACAGGGAAGTGGATGTGGTCGCTGATGGTGCTTCAGATGGTACAGGTGCAGGGCGGGAGGTATGCGGGCCTGCTCCTTCGACAGGCGATTGGCCGGCACCGAAAACAGGGGAAGAGGAGGCAGTGGTGTGGCCTGCAGACACAGATTGGCGATCCGGGCGTTCCTCCCACTTATTACGGTGCTTGGATGCCATGTGTCGGATCATGCTAGTGGTGGTGAGGTTTCTAGTGTTCATGCCTCGGCTCATTCTGGTGTGGCACAGGTTGCAAACTACAATTCTTTTGTCGTCCGCACTTTCCTTAAAAAAACGCCATACCGCGGAACACCTACCCCTTGGCAAGGGAGATTTACGCAAGGGGGTGCTCCGTGGAACATTTGCGGGCCGGTTTGGTGCGGTCCGCCTTCTTTCTGTAGCCACACCACTGCCTCTTCCAGCCTGTTGCGGTGCTGCAGATGGCTCACCCTCAGGACTGCTGTCATCGCTCGGCTCTACACCTTCCCAGGTGGGGTCAGTCACCTCATCGTCCACCAAGTCCTCCTCCACTTCCTCACTCTGATCATCCTCCTCTTGATCCCACCACATACTCAGTCATTGACAACTGTATATCATCCTCCTCATCAAGGTCTTGAGACAGTAATAGTGGTTGATTTAATGGCAACTGTGTCTCATCATCATCATCATCCACTTCCTTTGACCTTAAATGCCTTTCCCCTCTGTCATCTTCTTGTGATTGGGTACCCTCTAGAGGTTGTGAATCAGGGCACAAGATGTCATGTTCCTCTGCAAGCGTGCTTGGAGAGAGGGTCAAATGAAGGATTGGTGATGAGACGAGCTCCTCACTATATCCCAGTGTGGGATCACTTCTTTGACCAGACCCTCTATGGTGGGAGGAAGGATGATCAGGGTGAGGATTATGTTGACCAGACTCTTGGCTACTGAGAGTGGACTTGGTGGAAGACAGGGTGGTGCTTAACCGACTGGAAGCAGTATCACCTGAAATCCAACCAACCACCTGTTCGCAGTGGTCTGACCTCGAGAGTGATGTCCTGCGACGCCCTGTAAACTGAGACATGAAGCTAGGTATGGTGGATGTCTTTCTTTCTTGTGCTCTGGCACCAGGCACAGTTTCTACGCGTCCTGACCCGCGCCCTGAACTATCAGGATCACGTCCACTTCCCCGTCCCTTTTTACCCGCCTTCTTCATATTACACGGAATATGTGCTGCAAATCTGCAACTTTGCACACTAAACAGAATGTGCTGCTTATCTGCGGCTAGGCACAGTGAATGGAATATGTGACTTTGATATTTTACACTTTGCACACTAAACAGAATGTTCTCCTAATCTGAAACTTTGCACACTAAACAGAATGTGCTGCTTATCTGTGGCTAGACACAGTGAATGGAATATGTGACTTTGATATTTTACACTTTGCACACTAAACAGAATGTTCTCCTAATCTGAAACTTTGCACACTAAACAGAATGTGCTGCTTATCTGCGGCTCGGCACAGTGAATGGAATATGTGACTTTGATATTTTACACTTTGCACACTAAATAGAATGTTCTCCTAATCTGAAACTTTGCACACTAAACAGAATGTGCTGCTTATCTGCGGCTCGGCACAGTGAATGGAATATGTGACTTTGATATTTTACACTTTTCACACTAAACAGAATGTTCTCCTAATCTGCAACTTTGCACACTAAACAGAATGTGCTGCTTATCTGCGGCTAGACACAGTGAATGGAATATGTGACTTTGATATTTTACACTTTGCACACTAAACAGAATGTTCTCCTAATCTGCAACTTTGCACACTAAACAGAATGTGCTGCTTATCTGCGGCTAGGCACAGTGAATGGAATATGTGACTTTGATATTTTACACTTTGCACACTAAACAGAATGTTCTCCTAATCTGAAACTTTGCACACTAAACAGAATGTGCTGCTAATCTGCAACTTTGCACACTAAACAGAATGTGCTGCTAATCTCCAACTTTGCACACTAAACAGAATGTTCTCCTAATCTGAAACTTTGCACACTAAACAGAATGTGCTGCTAACCTGCGGCTAGGCACAGTGAACGGAATATGTGACGTTTTTTTTTAAAACTCTGCCCCCCAAAACAAAATATATCTGCTGCCCCCACACACAGTAGTCCTAAAAAGGACTTTTGGGTCTTTTTTTTTTTTCAAACTCGCTTTTCTTCTCCCTACACTGACTTTCCCTTCCTATCCTCATCTCTCCCTGGCTAAGACTGAGCCGAACTCGCTGGTCAGGTGCTATACAGCACCCGATCACGGGTTCTGGCCAGCCAATCAGTGTAATGCCAGCAGCCAACATGGCTGCTGGCATTACACTGATGTCAGAGCCTCCCCGCACGTTTATTGGCTGCGCAGCAGCCGCAAAACGTGCGGGGAGGAGACCCGAACATGGCGGGCGAGCACATGCGGTACTCGTACGAGTACCGCCATGTGCCGAGCAGAGCGATGCTCGAGCCGAACCGAGCTTCGGCCGAGCATGCTCGCTCATCACTAGTAATTACATATAACTTGTAGCAACATAATGCTCCTTCAAAATGAAATCTATTTTAACCCTATTTGAAATGAAGAAGAGGATGACACCTTGAATAAACCAACTCAAATTCCACTGACAAAGAAATAGCGTTTTTAATTCATTGACGTTACCTTGCTTTGATTTCTTTACTTATTACTTGCACACATTAACGTAATGGTGGTATGATAGTCTGATCATGTTTTAAGTAATTAAATCTAAATTACTTTTGTGACATACTTCCATTTAATTTCTGAGTTTAAGTGGGAGTATATTTGCCGGATATTGTGTTGCTCTATCTATCTATCCTTCCTAGTCGGATGTCATTAAGAACATATAATCTTATTTACACAAGGACATGAATTAGAAGTGTTAGATTTGCAGTGCCAATTTCCCTCATCTTTATCAGTGTACCTTGAAGGACGTTTTAACACGTTAGATGGTAGTGACGCCTCCAACATATAGCAGAAATGAACCGTCCAGGAATATTTCTACATGACCATAGCAGGGAACTCTCCAGATTTGCCCTAGAGACTCTGATTTTTGCTGTTGATTACTGGGTCTCCGGGGCAGAGGCTGATTCTCCAGATGAGGGGAGTTTCTAATGAAACTCTGCCCACTTCTGCTACTTCCCAGTCTGCTCCTTCCACTCCCTGTCCACTTCTCCTTCTTCTCCACCCTGTTCCTCATGCTTTTTCCATGTATGTTAAGCTCCGTCCCCACTCACTATTAAGCCCCACCCTTTTTTGATGCAAATCACGTCATTTATCTCCCCCAGCGGCACCACACTCCCCTCTGGGGAGTCCACAAGACATAGACCCAGGTATGTACATTAAATTACAGATTGGAATAAAGAGTTTATATTACAAAGCATAGTTCTGGACTGCACTGGTACCAAATAATTTTTTATACTACAAGTATCCCAGTTTAACGCCTTGGTATTTAAAGATGCCTCCAATATTCTGCTTTATAATCCTATGGAGACATCTCTATTTTCTAAGGGGTTAAAGGAACTGTCTGAAAATGTTGTTTTATGGGTCCCTATGTGCAAAAGCAAAACCTCTTAACAACGGATGACATACCAGGACTGTCACCGAATTTCGTCTTTTGAGTATGGATTACGTTCCTGGCACATTGAGCATTAAGGCATAATGTGATTACAGCAGGACACTGTAACTCCCTGGATAGGAGCAGTCAGTTTTATCCATTCCCCTGTGGTTCTGCACATGTGGTCGCTGCTACATTGATCACATGTGCATTTGGAGCCACATGACAAAGGCAGTGTTTTAGGTTGTGGTGCTGGGGACAGGACTGGTGGGTATGGCATTTTTAGGTTACTTCATTATTTACTGACACTTCTTTGTGTAGCTGTAAAAATGATTTAGAGCAAGATTAATGTTTTTTATTTAGACAGACCAATTTATATGCATATACTGAATTTTAAACAAATATTAATGTGAGTTTTATTGCTGTGGAGCAATGTGATACACTTATAACACACCACACAGTCTGATCTCGTAAAATGAGGAACACCAGGGTGGGAAAGAAGGACAGAGGGATTTGCATCTCAGAGGGAGTGTTTCCCCCAAAAGAGGGATGTGTTTTTTAAAATTGTTTCTACTTTTTTTTATTATCAAATTAAATTATAGGTTATACGTATAAATATGGCATAAAAGAAAGCCACACTTACCCTTATAAAAGGTATATAATTTGTGTGGGTGTACTAAATGAATTGGAGGGAAAATATATCAAATATGCCAAAATTGCTTTTTTCCTTCAGTGTAAAAAGAGCCTTGTCACCAAGGGGTTAAAATGTGGTTATTAGCATCAAGATATTTTACCATCATTTCAAACAGATAATGTCAATTTTACTCTACATAAAAATGGTAAAGGACAGTTTTAATGAAATGCAACTGCTCTAATTTCTGCTGCTGATGAGTTGCAAGAGCAGCAGGATGCTGAGGAGCAGGCTAGTGTGCCACAGACCACCGTGGACACAGTGGGAATGGGGTAAACAAGTGATGCGGGACTAGGACAGGCTCCATTTCCAGCAGCAGCAATACTCCTGGTCCTAGTTGCAGTACTGATTCTGGGGCAGTAACAGCAGCAGCAACATCATCCTCTGCCCCTGCCTTGGAAGAAGAAAGTGGCAGAGAAGACTAAAGAGGCCATTCTTCTCCACCATTCCCTTTCCCCCTTAACCCCTTCCCGACTATTGATGTGCCAGGACCGACACGGTGGTCCGGCACTTAAGGACCAATGACATTCCAGGCAGTACTTAAAAAAAAAAAAAAGCCCCGTGGTCGTCAAGTGCCGGCCACGTGTGCGCACGCTGGTCCTTAAGGTGTTAAGTCATGGGTGTGGGACTATTTTTCTCTTGGGGCTTGCACAGTGCAGTCATCAACAACGGCACTGTGCATAATTTGTGACAAGTCAGTGAAAAGAGAAAAGGAGTTAACACATCTTGGCACAACCACCCTGATAACACACATGAAACACAGACACCATGATGTTTATGAGAAACATGTTAAAGCTAAAGACCCACCTCAGAGATTGGGCACCACTGTTGCTGTACCCTATGACTCTCCTGAAAGGCAACATGAGGTGAGGCAGAGATCAAAGAGGAGGAAGAATAGGGAAACCTAGCCAGAGGCTTAAAGTTCAATGATGAGTGAAACAACTAGTAATAAATGGGAACTGGAGTCTACAACATTTGGAGGGCCTCAAGTTGCCAGTCCTTTCACTATGAATAATATCTCTGGAACCAACTGTAATTTATTTTTTATATCAATACTCTAATGCACTCAAATGATCATTAGCCACAGAATCTATATTTTTCATAGCAGCAGCTGAAAAGGCTAAAAAATCACCAGAACTTTCCTTTTACTTAGGCTTCTTTTCTTCCACTTCTGCTTTCGCACTATCTTCCTCATCATCTGGTGTTTTTCTCTTCCAGACATAAAACATGTGCTGTTTGCTTTAGCCCTCCTCATCACCCTTCTCTCAGCAGGATTTTCTTCCTCCTGAAGCTAGTCCTGTTGTTCCTCCTGATAGGTATGATAAGGAACTAAATCTGATTCTTACTTTTCATTGTCCAATGATAGTGGAAGCTGCCATTCAAAGTACAGAGCCCAGTTCTGTAACTTCTCCAGGTGGAGGAAATAAGAAGGAAAATCACTCCCTACCAACTCATAGTCTGATTGTTGTGGACATTCCAGTGTACAGTCATATATCACCTTCTGATGGATGTAATCAGAAGGAAAATCCACCTCTAATTCCTCATCATCCCATGCTTATTGAGGTTGTAGTGGAACCCAGTAATCTTGCTCCTCCTGAGAGGTGTAACAGGTAGGAAAATGTACCTCTTCCTCCTGATCGTCCAATGATTGTGAAGGATCCAGTCGAGACCAGTAGTCTTGCTCCTCCTGATAGTTGTAAAAAGCAGGAAAATTTACCATAATAACATCATTGAATTAGGGTGACCACACATCCCGGATTGCCCCGGACAGTCTCTGATTTTAAATGTGTGTCCCTTGTACCAGGCAGCCCTCTTCTGAGACAGTACAAAGTCCAAGAATGAAGACTCCAGAGCAGAGTTCTAAACACTAGAAGGAGAACTGCCCATTGCCAACTGTGATAGAAAATGATGCCTCTGCTGGGCTACAAAAAATGGCTTCCAGACAGAGCTGTAAACACTAGAGAGAGAACTGAGCTTAATGTTGATGTTAAACAGGAACTGCAGTGTCATTTTGTTGTAGTGTAATGCTAGTTTGTGGCTTTGGGCATGATGACCATTCTCCAGTAGCCACCATAGGCACCGCTTTGTGTCACAGCAGTCAATGGGCAGTTCTCTCTCTAGTGTTTAGAACTCTGTGGTTCACCGGAGAAAGAGCAGGTTGTGCACTTCCTCATAACTGCACTAGAGCTGAGGACAAGTACTCTGCTGCTCTTGTCTCTGCAGTGTCCTAGAATAGCAGAATGGAAATGTGGTCACCTTAATGTAATATGATTATCTGTATACAATTCTCAGACAGGCCACGGGGCACCATCTGACCCTGGTTAGCCACATCTGCCAGGTGAACAGCCTTGTTATAGCAATAGCTTACTCTGGATTGAATTTCTGGCAGGACCTGGTTTTCAAGTGGGTGAGTACAAGCCATACCCCGATTTTCAATTCTAAAATGTGCGTTCAATAAAATAAAGTTACAGACAGCTGTGTGGATGGACATACATCCTGCTTTTGTGGGCCATAGCCACTGAGACTTACTTGGCGGCTAATCCACTGGCGTTGATGCAGTAAAGGAAGTGATTGTATTCTGTGGCAATCTAACTGCTCTGTAGGGTAAAAATATAGATTTATATCTATTTAAATGGCCTTTTAACCACTCGAATGTTAGAAAGGTTTCCAACACAAGGAAAAGCATTGCTCCCCTGCCCTCTCTAACAAGCAAGGGGTTAAAATTCCCATTTAAATGAATGGGAATTCTGGAGATTTTTGGCGTGCTCCCCATTGTATAGTTGCTCCAGAACTGTGCCAGTTTTTAGGCCAAGTGTGTTATAGTTTGTTCTCTAATAGAAGGAGAAATGATTGAACTTTAGGTCTATTATCCTTTTCCTTGTAAATCTAGTGCATGTCAGTGTAATATAGGATGCTAATGGGATCCAAGTGTAAAGGTTAATATAAGAAGTGATGACACCGCTGGGCATGTCACCTGAGTACAGTGCTGGGGGGTACACATTCCACATGCAGCCTGGCAGCCAGCTTAGGGTCAGCGGCAGAGCGAGGCTGCACTAATAAACATTAGTATCACTCTGCAGCTGAGAATGGATATAAATAGAGGAATGAACAGACAGCTGCTCATCATTGGGCACGCATCCTACATCTTTGTACTGGCTATAGGAAAGTTATCACACAATATACACCCGTATTAACTCCTTCACTATATATAGAAGTGGATATTGATAGCATTGTCTTAATCTTTGCAGATGACACTAAATTGTGTAAGGAAATGTATACAGTGCAGGATATTTTTCTCTGCAGAAAATTAGGTTTAATTTAGATGCATCTAAGGTTATGCATTTGTTTTACAGAATCAAGCATGCTACATATACACTAAATGGGAAACTGCTTGGTGAATCCATGTTAGAGAAAGATTTAGAAGTTCTGATAGACAATAGACTTCACAACAGTGTGCAATGTCATATGGCTGCTGCAAGAGCCAACAGGGTATGATCATGTATAAAAAAGGGTACAGATGCATGGAATAGGAATATAATTCTACCTCTTTATAAATCTTTGTTAAGGCTTCATATTGAATATGGAATACAGTTTTGGGTACCACTTATTAAAAAAAGACATTTTTGAACTGGTAAAATTACATAGACATGTAAAAAGGTAGACTGAACAAACTGGGTTTGTTTAAATTGGAGACGAGATGTCTGTCACGGTTACCCAGAGAGGTTCAGGAGTCAGTACGGTTTAGTTAATGCAATTTATTAAGAAATGACTTAAAGAAGATATATACAATATATACAATAGGAATATGCACAAGGTAATAGCCAACAAGCCTGCCATCAGAAATAATAGGTTGCAGTGCTAAACCACTGTGCTGGAGACTAGGCCTTAGCCACTGGAAGTCTCAGCTGAAACCAGGAACAGGAACTGGAACCCAGGATCTTGATCTTACGAGGAAAGAGGTCTGACTCAGCCTGCAGTCAGAAGGAAATATCACTAACTCACACCTGGAGCCAGTAAGGGTGTATACTGACTCATGCCTGCAGTCAGTAGGAGCGAATACTGACTCACGCCTGCAGTCAGTAGAAGTAAGGTGAATACTGATTCATGCCTGCAGTCAGCTCTGCAAGTCTACCAGAGCCCCAGGCCCACACTACATTGGGAGTCTGATCACCAGGGGAAAAGGTGAAAGAATAGTCAGATAGAGCCACAAGTCAGCACCAGAGGGAGTAGTCAGACAAGCCGGGTCATACACAGTTCAGGTAGTCAGCCAGAGCCACAAGTCTGCACCAGATTGCCTAGGGGATAGGCAAAAGAATAGTTAGACAGAGCCACAGGTCAGCACTAGAATGGATGGAAGACTAGCCAGGTCATACACGGAGCCCAAGGTAACAGAACTGCTATGAACAACAACACAAGGGCAACTGAGTCAGGCCTCAGTCTGCCCTTTAAACCCCTCCACAGGAAGTAGGAGGAGCAGCTCAGAGGAAGGAAGTAGGAAGTTGGTAGGAGGAGACTACAGGAAGCAAACACATAAAACAGAGGCTTGCTGCATGCTAGAAGCATCGCGCCTGCAGATAACATTGAAGTCAAGGTAAGCTGTAACAGTGTCTAAGGCTTAATATGATTACTATTTACAAATATATTTGAGGACAGGTGCTTTCAACTAAAACACAGGGTTTTTGTTTTTTTTACAGTAACATCAAACCTGATCAGAGCACCTTTTAAGTGCACGTGTCCTGACATCCTTTGATTAAATATCAATCCCAGATGGGTGCATTCTCCTTGGTATAACCTTTACCAGAGTGGAGCATTCCGCATCCTCTCCTTGACAGAAGTTCAACCATTCTAGGACAAACAAAACACTCAACGCATGAGCTCGGATATAAGTCAACATGGAGGAGAAAATATAGTGCAATTATATAGTAATTTCTGGGGAAGAACATCCGCTACTAGCTATACAAAATTGTAATGAATTATAGTTTATTATTATTATTATTATTATTATTAAGTCGTGAGCGGGCATGGCCAAAATTTTTTGTCCCATAAGCAAAGCAGACAAAAAATGGCACTTCCCACTGAGCAGGAAATGCCCAGCAAAAAGTGCCATTTTTTTGCCACAACCCCCCTTCCCTTGCACTGGTAGACATAAAACCACAAATACTGACTCCCTACTTTGTCCCACAGTACCTATAGAACAGCACATACTTACCTCCCCAGCCATGTCCCACTATACTGGTAGCTAGTATAACCAAACATAACCCCCGCCCACACGACTTGTCCCACTGCACTGGCTGTCATGAAACCATATATTGACCTCCCCAGCCTTGGTAGATTTAGAAACACTTATTGACCTTAGGCCTCCAGCATCTGTTATTCTACAACCCTCATCAATCCCAGTTATCTGCTGCCAGGTAATGATGGAAGTTGTAGTTGAGAAACACCAGGAGAGTCAACATTCCCCCTCATCTCAGCCTTGTCCATTGGTGGCACAGAACCACACATACTGACTACCCAGTTTTATCCCAATGTACTGGTGGCCATATAACCACACACACTGACCACCTAGCCTTGTCCACTACACTGGTAGTGAGGGAACCACATGTGCTGGCCTCCCTGGATTTCCAGCTTTGTTCAACTGCACTGGTAGCAACAGAACCGCACACACTGAGTCTACATGGCCGTGGGAATGTCACGGTTTATTATGACTCTCAGACACAAGTTTTAGGTAAAAATCAATTTTACTGAAATAATAAATTGATAACGTAGGATGGCAAACACATACATACAGATACATACAGAATATAACAAGACAGAATGCAGACTCTACCGGTCCTGTCAATATACCGGACAGGACAGTCTGAAGAAGCAGAATGTTAGGCTCTACCGGCCTTGCCAATACCGGGTAAGGCAACCTGCAGATGGAATAGCATAACGGTTCTACCGGCCTTACCAAATTACCGGGCAAGGCAGCCTCAAAAGATTCACAATGTAGGCTCTACCAGCCCTGCCAATACCGGGTAAGGCAACCTCAGATGGAATGTGGCAAAAGGTTCTACCGGCCTTACCAATACCGGGCAGGGCAGCCCAGAGATAGTAGCAGCAGTCAGATGGTAATGGCAAATTGACAGGATCGTAAGCAACCCAGTGTACACACACTGAGACCAACAGGGAGTAGTAAAGCCGCAAGACTTTGGAGCAAACCAGCGTCCGCACGCTGGGACCAATACTGACTTGTATAGCCGATAGGCTTTGGAGCAAACCAGTGACCGCACACTGGTGTAACAAGCGAGTTTGTATAACCGTAAGGCTTTGGAGCAAACCAGCGTCCGCACGCTGGGACCAACACAGGATTGTATAGCCGATAGGCTTTGGAGCAAACCAGTGACCGCACACTGGTGTAACAAGCGAGTTTGTATAGCCACAAGGCTTTGGAGCAAACCAACGTCCGCACGCTGGGACCAACACAGGATTGTATAGCCGATAGGCTTTGGAGCAAACCAGTGACCGCACACTGGTGTAACAAGCGAGTTTGTATAGCCGCAAGGCTTTGGAGCAAACCAGCGTCCGCACGCTGGGACCAACACAGGATTGTATAGCCGATAGGCTTTGGAGCAAACCAGTGACCGCACACTGGTGTAACAAGCGAGTTTGTATAACCGTAAGGCTTTGGAGCAAACCAGCGTCCGCACGCTGGGACCAACACAGGATTGTATAGCCGATAGGCTTTGGAGCAAACCAGTGACCGCACACTGGTGTAACAAGCGAGTTTGTATAGCCACAAGGCTTTGGAGCAAACCAACGTCCGCACGCTGTGACCAACACAGGATTGTACAGCCGATAGGCTTTGGAGCAAACCAGTGACCGCACACTGGAGTAACTAACAATGTCGCCGATGCGACCGGGCAGGAGGTCGCCAGGATACAGGAGACAGGCGATGAGATGACAGGAACCAGCAACGATCAGTCAGGTCAGGAAACAGCAGAGAAGAAGAACCGCAGGAACTGCAACACCAGAGACTAGGCCGGAACCAGGACTGGAACAACTCAGCAGGCAGGAAACACTGGAACAGTAGAGATCAGGAACTCAGGAACCCATGAGATCAGGAACTCAGGAACACTGGAACAGAGGCCCAGCTATCACTAGCATAGTGATAGCAAGAAGGTCAGAAACAACACGAAAGGGCACCCAAAGGGTGCCCAATCCAGGTTTAAATAGGCAATGAGAGGCGGGCTATCTGCAGACAGCCAATAGCAGCCCCCTACTGGTGACAGACAAGGAACTGCAGCAATCACGGGCACCGTGATAGGAAAGTCTTGGAAATAAGAGTAAAATAGCAAAGTTTTAGTAGGAATGTTTTGGCAGTGGCAAAAAGGTGGACATTTTATGTATTTTCTGTGGGTGGGAATGTGGTAAATTGCTAGTTTTTCTTGAAAAGTCCAGCAGAACATTTTTCTGACTTTTCGCCCATCAAAAGTCAAGAGTAGACATAGCATTTTTTAAGGAGCTGCTGTCCAAACCTTCTCCCAGGGTTCAGAGTGCCTGGCTGAGAACACAGAAATCCTTGGAAAATCATTTTAACTAAATCTATCAATAACATCAATAACTAAGCTTTTAAAAAAAAAAAAAATATATATCTTACCAGCATTGAGCTTTTTCCAAAATGTTATAGACTCTTATCTTATAGACTCTGGATGATCAAGCCTTGTACTGTAAGCAGTCCTGGATGGCTATATCCTTAGAATGCTTACCAGGACATCAAAATTGTCATGTCTTCACATATGTTGGAAGAACCTCACATGAACCTGTATTCACAAAATCTGTTAAATATGCAGGAAAGATCTCATTGTCAATAGTGAATGTGCAGCTAGGTATTCGCTGAAGTGCCTTGATTTTTGCTTGCTGCTCCAGTTCCTGTCTTGTCTTTATCTTTTGACCATGAGTTCAGATCACCATTTAATTACAAAATATATACTACCAGGGAAAGGGTCAATGAGGACAAACTACTACTATCCTGCTTTTTAAAGTGAATCTCTATCAACTTTTCTATTTATTCCATATATTTTTTCTTTGCATACTGCATTGCTTACTTTATTGTTTTAGATGGATTTCCACTGCTTGCTGTGGTATGTTCTCTGGAGAATGCCACACAGTCCATGACCAATGCATTGTCTTATTAGAACAGCTGAGGATACAGCTTCCATACTAAGCGCACATACAATTTCTATAAACAGTATAGCAGATAGGTGCCTTTATCAGAAAGAATGTGGCACCATTCCTATCGGATAAAGGACAGACCTCACTGTTCAGCTCAAACATCTAGTTGTTACAATGAAATACTTTACTAAAGATCCAGGAATATATCTGATGTTTGTTGCTATTGTGCTGGTCACAGTTTCACTGCTGGAAGAGAGACATCATGGCGCACATTCTGTCCCAGAGAATCTTCCTGTCGATTCAGTTCACAGAATAGACATTGTTTTCATGTATTTGACCTCGGGATTTGAGCTGCTTCCAAATCATAGGATTTGAGCCAGGTACAATTGGCAGAGAGTTCACACAACAGAAGTAGTATCAAACTCACATCATGTGCACCAGTATATCTCCTCACCTCCAGAGTCCAATCAAGATGTGCTGCGAAGTACACTGAGTATGACTTATTAAATGGAAAGAACTATTCCATTTAACCTACTGGATACTAGATATATTTCTAATGCATAAACATACAAGAGTTTGAATAATAATATTTTGCTAATATTCACAACCATGCATTTTACATTCTTTTTATTCCTGACTGAAGCACACATAAAATACAATAATCTTATAAATAATTGCAGTTAATCTCAATTTTAACTTCAAGAGGACCAGAGGAGTGTGCATAGGCCAAAGTCTTTGAGAAAGCTGCAGTATCTCTGTGAAAAGCATCAGTAGGCCATTTTATTATTATTATTATTTTTATTATTATTATATTTATTGGTTTTAATAAATGTATTTTCTACTTTGAACAAATAAAGTGTGGAGAGCAGAGTTTGATTTTAGCCCCATAAATAGTCACAACAGAAATGGATGTCTCTTCTCTATGATAAAATCTGTCAGTAGTCTGGGAGTGCGCCCTCTCTGACCAACTCAGTACATGAGTACAATGTATGCTGCTAATTATATTTTATTATGTTTTTTCTGTTCTATATATTTTTGCCATTCTAGAAGAGTGAGCTTTATTGAAGAGCAACCTGTATACATACAAAGGGGAAACACTATGCTCCCTTTACTGTTATTGGGGCAGTTAGATAGTTAGATTATTCCAGGAGCACACTTGCACACTATTTGACTTCTCAGTCTTTCTTCTTGTGGGTACCGAACCAGATGGGGTGTCTGGTGATGATTCCCGATAGTATCCAATGACCCAGGGGCATCCCGGGTCTCACCATTTATGTTTTACAGAGGAGTGTGCAACTCTCTGATCCTCGAGGAGTTAAAGGAGTAGTAAACTTTACTTATGAAATCTGTATGGAATAGTGTATTCCCATGGCTGAATTTCATCCAAATCATGTGAGGTTGATAGCACTGTACCTTCTTTTACCTAGTATGACATGTGAGCAAAATACCATAAAATGCCACCAACAAGGCATTGCACCATTACAGAATGAGGTGACCTTCTACCTCTCTTTTTAGAACATCATCTCTGGGTACTCCCAGTGCTGGAAGACTTTCTATTCAACAGTTATCACAGCACAAAATGTTAGCAGCAGAGTCAACTGGGGGGGTTATTCGCTAAGGCATGATAAAGAGGTGATAAAGCAGAGATGATTTCTCCAGTTATACCACTTCTCCAGTTCCTATGTTATTCTATAGAGCTAATGCACTATGATCTCCAGAGTTGGAGAAATCTTAGTGCATTGACCCCACAGAATAACAAAGGACTCGGGGAAGTGATATCACTGGAGAAGTCATCTCAGCTTTATCACCTTTTTATCACCTCTTTATCATGCCTTAGTGCATCTCCCCCTTTATTTTTGCAGTGCACTCATGGGAAATCTTGAGTCATTGATTACGGCTCTTCATAGTAAGAGATAAGAACAGTACCACACTGTAAGCAAAATAAAAAATTACAGTTTAATATAAAAAAGTTTTGAATGAAAAAACAGGAGTACCCTTGTTTTATTCAGCAGAAAAAAAACATATAAAAAAAATGTCACAAGAGACCTTTTTCTACAGTAAAATAGCTGTGTACCTGATGGTGCTATATAAAGAAACTTACACAAACATAAACGTATACACACAGAAGTCTATCTAGCAATGGTGCTATATAAAGAAACTTACACAAACATAAACGTATACACACAGAAGTCTATCTAGCAATGTAGCCTTAGAAGCATAATGGATCATATTCAGTAATCTAAAGAGGTGCAGTTCTGATGCAAATCAGCAGCTCCATTGGAGAGAAATGAAAACTCCCATTGACATAGTTGGGTTTTTTTTTTTAACTCTTTGAGTACCAGAGGTGTACGCAATGCATTGCTTCTCAATGTGTTGTGTGCCCATCTCACATTTAAGGGGTTAACCCCTTGAATGCTAAATATGTCTACAACCCATTGCAAAGCATCCTATTGGTTAAAAACCCCATTTAAATCAATGGATATTTGGGAATTTTTATTTGACCCTTCATGTTGCAATTGGTTTGATCCAGGACTGAACCTCTTTTGTGTATTGAATAAGTCCAATGTCCCATGATGCCATCCCATGGAGAAAGAAGCAGATACTAAAATGGAGTCATATTCAGGAAGATAAATTGCCTAACTCTGGGCAAAAAGAGAGGTCTCCAATGCATTGCTTTGCGATTAGTTGGCTACCTGTCTGGTACTCAGTGGTTTAAAAGCTTAATTTAAACCTGTGGGAACTTTGGGAATTTTTATTTGTCGCCTATAGTGTCAATGGTTTGTCCTAGAATTGCATCATTTTATCTGTTAGAAAATGTCCCTTAGTCTGACATGGAAGGTGAAAGATGTATAGCTTTTAAAGGAGCAGTAAAAATTTGTTTATATATATCCTGTAGAGTAAAACAAGCGTACTCCCACTACTGAGAGATGCATACTTCCAGAGCTATTACAGTTTAAACCGGTGTTTGTTTGTTTTTTTTACATTAACAGTGCCCTCTAGTGGTAAGATTCCAATTAGTTATTCTGTTACATTCTATTTGAGAGGAAAGTCAATGACAAACATTTCTCCATAGAATCTGATAGAAACTTCTGAGTCATGCTCTCAGAACTTTCATGAAGTAAACATACTGTATTTTACTTCATAATTATTTGAATTGTTAGAACACTTGAATAAAACAAAAGACATTGATGGGAGTACCCTTGTTTTACTCAGCAGGAAAAGCTCTATAACATATAGATTTTCATTTTAAAAAATGACTGCTCCTTTAAATTGCAATATGTGGTTCATCAATGGCCAAGAAAAATAAAGAGACAGGGAATGACAAGGTTAAGATACACTGGACCTTATTAATCATGCTAAAGAGGTGCAAGACCAGAGAAACCAAGACACACCATAGGGGACACATTAAAATTCCCTTTGATTTAAATGGGTATTTTAACTAACTGAGGAGCTAGGGAGGCATCCAGTGCATTTAAATCAATGTGTTGGAGACCTCTATAGCACTAAATGGGTTGAACGCTGTCATGGTTTGACTAATCTGGTCTTACACTGCTGCCTTTCCTTCCCTGGGTCAGGCTGAACTATCTGCCTTGACCTCTCAGGCTCCATGGTTACTCACCTCACTGTTATCAGCCAACCCCTTCCAGGGTATTTAAAGCAGCTAGGCTCACTTCCTCTTTGCCCTTGTGTCTGCTTCTGGTTGCAAGTACGTTCTCCTGAGTTGCCGATTATCTGTGGATTCCTCTGACGTCCCTTCTGGCTCCTGGCTTGTTCCTGACATCGTTGATCTCCATATTCCTGACCCCGGCTTGTCTGATTACCTGTCTTGGTTCCTGAGCCCAGCTTGTCTTTTGGTGTACTCTACTGGATCAAGATTTTGCTTTGTTTGCTTTTGTTATTTAAATAAAGGTATTTTTCCTGGTCCCTAACAAAATCCCCATTTAAGTCAAAGGGATTTTTGGGAAATTGTATTTGCCCCCCATGGTGCATCTGGTATGCTCCAGGATTTTACCTATTTAGCTTGATTAATAAGGCCCATTCCTTTGAATTCTGCTTGGTAACATACTAATAGAGCCCTGCCTCCTTCTAGACAGGACCACCCCTAGTAAAAAAAACTTTGAGTATATAAGGCTACCCTCCCTGAAAGTATCCCAGTGTTGGTACCTGTCTCCTACTTTTGTCACCACCCCATTTGTTCTTTTCTTCAAGGGCCCAGCTAGGCTAAGTCAGACTAGAGCCATCAAGACCAGTATGTTTGGTTGGCACCTGGAAGACTGAATCAGCTTGGTGTCCTCTGTATTTTGTAGGAGCTTCCCTGAAGGCATCCCCATTCCAGCCTCCTTGTGGACAGTGGTGGTAGTTGTCACGGTTTGCCAAGTACAAATCAGGAGTCAGAACGGTATAGTAAAAAATAACAATTTATTAAAATGATAACAACAAGAATAATCTCAATAATAGCAATAACGAACACGAAATAACACGGAGAAGAATTAGAGGTCCTACTATAGGTCAGCAACTGTACTAGAAATTGGAGTCTGCCTAATTGAGAGAGCCGTCATCCAGAGACTGGCACACGCCCCTGTAGTCTCTGAATACTGGAAAGCAAGCAGGAGACGCAGCAAGAGACAAATTGACTCACACCTGCTGTCAGTGGGTAGGCCGAGGAATCTCCCAGAGGTGGTAGAGACACATTATTGACCATCAGTTTGTTTAGTCCATGAAAGTCAATACACGGACGCAGCGCTCCATCCTTTTTTTAACAAAAAAAAACAGCACCAGCAGGGGATGTGGATTTCCGAATGATGCCTCCAGCGCATCCGAAACATACTCCTCCATGACTTTATTTTCCTCCATAGACAACCCTTAGGAGGTGTTGTGCCCGGCATAAGCTCCAGAGAGCAATCATATGGCCTATGTGGTGGTAAAGCCTCAGCTCGGCTTTCACTAAACACCTCCTTAAATGTCTCATACTCCACTGGCAGAGCACAGGTTTTAGCATGGGTCAGTCTTTCCGGATATGAAAGACAGGACTTTGTACACTGCGGGGACCAAGCCAAAATGTCACATGTTTGCCAATCCATCTTGGGGTTGTGTGTCTACAACCAAGGAAACCCCAGAACGATGGCGTAATGCTGGGAGTTAATCACCTGAAATTTCAGGGCTTCGGTATGGAGGGCCCCCACCCTCAGGGTTAACAAAGTGGTCTCATGCGTAATGTGTGTGGGAAGCAAGGGTCTACCATCAATGGCCTCAACAGCCAGAGGAGATGAACGAGGCTGCAAAGGAATTGCATTTTCAGCCGCAAACTCTGCATCAATAAAGCAGCCAGCAGCACCTGAATCCAGTAACGCCCAAGAAAGGCATACCTTCGACATGGGCTTGTCCGAAAAATTTTCTGGGGACTGCGATATGCCACCTAAATTTGCCCCCTAGAGGATCTTAGGGGCGAGCGTTTCCCGGGCTGACTGGACAGGAATGTAACAGATGTCCAGGCCTCCCACAGTACAGACAAAGTCCCTCCTTCCTGCTGAAGGCCCTCTCCTCCCTCGAAAGCTGGGTAGTACCCACTTGAATAGGTTCACTAATTTCGGAGACCAGACCTCATCTACTTACCTTCCTCAACTCTCATGACACTCTGGACCTCTGAAGTCTGGCTTTCGGACCACTTTCTTTACAGAAACTGCCCTTCTCAAAGTAGCAAACGATCACACTGCAAAAACCAAAGGCCATTTCTCTCTTCTTATCCTCCTAGACCGGCAGCATTCGACACAGTCGACCATACCCTTCTATCCCAGGTTCTCCAATCACTTGGTGTCTGTGGCCTGGCACATTCCTGGCTTCTAGCCTATCTCTCTCAATGGTCTTTCTCTGTGACATACTCTAACACCTCCTCACCTCTGATCCCCCTCTCAGAAGGTGTACCCCAAGGCTCTGTTCTGGGACCTCCTCTCTTTTCTCTGTATGCACTCTCCCTGGGGCAACTGATAAATTCCCTTGGCTCTATCCCATCTCTATGCAGACGATACGCAAATATATCTCTCTGCGCCCTCAATATCACCTGAAATACAGCAGCGGATCTCAGATTGCCTTACTGTTGTCTCTTCCTGGATGGCTCATCGTCGCTTAAAACTTAACATGTCCAAGACTGAGCTCCTTATCTTCCCTCCTAAATCCTGCACAACACCTCCATTTTCTATAACTGTCTAAGGCTCCACAATTTACCCTGTAGACAAGGCCCGCTGCCTCGGGGTAACTTTGGACTCTTCTCTTTCCTTCTCCACCCACATTAACAACGTTACCAAAACCTGTTGCTTCTTTCTGCGGAATATAGCAAAAATCCGGCCATTCCTCTCTCACTCTACAACAGAAACTCTCATGCATGCTCTTATCCTCTCTTGCCTGGACTACTGTAACTCTTTACTTATTGGTCTTCCTACTAACCACTTCGCTCCTCTTCAATCAGTTCTTAATTCAGCCACCAGAATACTCTTCCTCTCCTCCAGAACAGTACTCACCCCACCACTCTTAAAATCACTGTCATGGCTTCCCATAATGCAGCATATCAGATTCAAAATCCTCCTCATTACCTTCAAGGCTCTCCATCACTTGTCCCCGCCTTATATTTCATCTCTGATATCCCGCCATATTCCTGCACGTCCACTATGCAGCACACATGGTGGACGACTCTCTGCCCCTTTAACCACTATCGCTGTTTCACGATTGAAAGCTTTCTGACTTGCTGCCCCTACCTCTGGAATTCCATACCACCCAGTATTCACCAAGCCTCAACCCTCAACAACTTTAAATCAAAGCTAAAAGAGCACCTTTTATCTCTAGCAACAGCATAATATGGAAACATTATCAAACATTATCATCATAAGCCAAACACTGCACTTCCTCCTCTACCAGCTTGTATCTGTATGTCACCCATCCTATATTTAGATTGTAAGCTCTACAGGGCAGGGACCTCTTATCCTAATGTATACTCACCTGTTGTTCCCCTTATGACTGCCTATATAAGCACTTAATCACCGCACTTATTGTACCCCTTCTATATTAAATATAATCTGTAAAGTGCCAAGTATACCGGTTGGCACTATATAAATAAAAATATACAATACAATACAATACAGTACAGACCAGGAGGCATGGGAGGTGAGGGACGATAGGGTGGGTCAGAAGAATGCAGAGACCCGGAGGCCTCCGCAGGTGCTCTCTATACGAGGGTCTCTCCCTGATTCTGGTATCAATCAGGATGCAAAACGAAATCAGCTTGTCCAATTCTTTAGGTAAATCGCACGTATCGATTTCATCCTTCAACGTATCACAGAGCCGTTTGGAGAAGGCAGCTACCAGGGCCTCGTTGTTCCAGCCTACCTCTGCCGTTAGTGTACGAAAATCAATAGCATATTCTGCTACTGTGCGGGGGCCCTGGCGAATGGCCATGAGATTCTTTGAAGCCAAGACCACGCTGCCTGGCATGTAAAATACTCTTTTGAAAGAGTTCACAAACGCCTTAAAGTTGTGCACAATGGGTTTGTCCATCTCTCATAAAGGGTTAGCCCAGGCCAGTGCCTTGCCAGAAAGGAGAGAAATAAGGAAGCCAACTTTACTGCGCTCATTAGGGAAGTCGTGTGATACCAACTCAAAGTATATGCCCAACTGGTTGAGGAAACCACAACATGACTCTGGATCTCCACTGTACTGCTCTGGGAGCGGAACGGAACCAGACAACCTGTTGATCTTGCCTGAATCAGAAGAGGTTTGGCCCACTGGTGCCAGGAAGGGAGCAGTAGAGGCCACCAGTTGTGGACTAACTTGTTCGAGGTGCACCATGAGTTGCAGCAACGTCTGTATGACTTTAAAATGGTGAATTACTACTACCGTCTGTATTCATGACCCTTGCGTACTGTCACGGTTTGCAAAGTACAAATCAAGAGTCAGAATGGTATTGTAAAAAAATAACAATTTGTTAAAATGATAGCAACAAGAGTAATCACAATAACAGCAACAATGAACACGAAATAACACAGAACAGAAGTAGAGGTCCCACTATAGGTCAGCAACTCTATCAGAAATAGGAGTCTGCCTAATTGAGAGAGCCTCTACCAGAGACAGGCACACACCCCTGTAGTGTCTGAATATGGGAAAGCAAGCAGGAGACGCAGCAAGAGACAAACTGACTCACGCCTGCAGTCAGTGGGTAGGCCGAGGAATGTCCCAGAGGTGGTAGAGAATAGGGAGATAAAACTGACACAGGCCTGCTGTCAGTTCAATGAAGGAAAACTCCCCTAAGGAACGCAATGGGGAGAGAACCCAGTCTCACTCCGTGAAACAGTAAGGTAAGTCTTAACCAGAGCCACGGGTCTGCACCAGATTGGGTGTCCGCTATACACAGGGAGAAGGCAGGAGAATAGTCAGACAGAGCCACAGGTCAGCACCAGGATGGATGGACAAACAAGCCGGGTCATACACAGTTCAGGTAGTCAGCCAGAGCCACAGGTCTGCACCAGATTGGGTGTTCGCTATACACAGGGAGAAGGCAGGAGAATAGTCAGACAGAGCCACAGGTCAGCACCAGGATGGATGGACAGACAAGCCAGGTCATGCACAGAGCCCAAGGGAAATAGAACTGTAATGAACAATAACACAAGGGCAACTGGGTTAGCACTCAGCTCCCTTTTAAAGCCCAACCCAGGAGGTAGCTGGGAGGAGGATCTACACCAAGTAATTAAATAGAGCCCTGCGTCATAATGCCGCTTCACGCCCATGGATGACGCATCTCTCCAGGATGCGTCCATCTCCTGATTCGTGCCTGCATCAATTCGAGTGACAAAACATCTTAGCCAGGGGACATGGAATGCCAATAGTCTCGCCAAGCACGCACAGACCCGAGACTGTGAGTGACGCATGGAAAGAAGCCAAAGCATCCAGCGTCACCACAGGCTGCACCGCTGGAACTGGGGTAACTGTAACAGTAGACCTGTCCAGTAGGCTCTAGAGCTTGAGTCTGCCCAGCTGGGTAAGAAGCTAATAATATCTCTATTCCTCACTTTTTTTTTTTGTTAGATTCTGTGGAATAAATGGATAAATAATATTTCCTCATCTATGGACAAATACATGTAATTTGGTATGTATAGAGATAAATGCTCATGGCAAGAGAGTGTATGTATGCTTATACCCTTAACCCAGTGGGTTTTTCCCTTCTTCATCAGATCTTTACTTGTTTGATCTGCTTACTTATTCCCTCCATTATCTTTTATTTTCCTGATGGAGAACCAGGGTTCTTCTGCTTGCCTCCTATGCAAAGCCCCATTAGTGGAGAGCAATATTAAGAAGCTATGTTCTTCCTGCTTGCAAGGTATGAGTTCTCCTGCTGCTTCTCATGCCAGTATGCCCTCTGAATTTACATCTATTGCCTCTCGTTTTAATTCTAAAGCCAGGAAAACTTGAAGAACTCTTAGGGAGTATGAAGAGATGCCAAGGCCATCTGGTTTTGCTTTGAAAAGGGAGGAGGTGTCAACATGCAGGAGACCTTCTGAGGTATCTGATACAGATTCAGACTCCTCTTCAGAAGATGGAGGTAGAGAAGATTCTTTTATATTTCCCACAGATTGTATTGACTTTTTAGTTAAGAGTATCAGACTGGCCCTAGACCTTAGAGATGAGGAACCTTCAGGACCTGTAGTAGAGGAGTTTTATGTTGGTTTTAAAAAGAAACATAAGGTCTTCCAAGTCCATGAAGTAGTTTGGAACCAGATCAAACAGGAATGGTCCAATCCAGAAAATCAGTTGTCTTTCTCTAGGAACCTTTTGACTCCAAGGACTCTGTTTATTGGGATCATATTCCTAAAGTTGATGTTCATGTGGGCAGGCTAACCATTCCAGTGGAGAATGGTTCAGGATTCAGAGACCCTATGGACAGGAAGATAGATACAGTTCTCCACAGATTTTATGAGTCAATATAATATTTTGTCAGTCTACCTGTGTCTCTAGGGCAATGCATCTATGGTTGAGGTATCTGGAAGAAGATCTAGTCAACAGACTTTCCAGGAATAGTCCATCTCTATCCTGTAGCTAGCAGCAAATTTCTTGTGTGATACCTCCATGGAAAATGTTCAAATGGCAGCCAGATCATCAGTCTTGGCTATGGTAGGTCACAGAGCCCCTTGGCTAAGGCAATGGGCAGCAGATGTCTCATCTAAGAGCAAGGTATGTGCCATGCCAGTTGAAGGAAGTTTTCTATTTGGAAGATAATTGCATTCATTAATTCAGTCCCTTTCGGAAGAAACAAAATTTATTCCTCAGAATAGTAGGTTCTATTCACAGTAGGCAAATCACCCCCAGAAGACCTTCTCAAGATTCCTCCTCCAAGCAATCATTCTGATGCAGGCCAAGGGTGCCATTGGGTGGAAGACTACATTTCATTTTCAAATGGAGCACTATTAGCTCAGATTCCTGGGTGTTGAGCATTATTCTAGAAGGGTACCAAGATTTGCTTTATTCCCTGCTTCCTCCAAGATTCATCATTAAGCAGGTTCCGGTCCCCCCAACAAGAAGGGAGTTGTTTCTGCAAGATGTTCAGCATCTCATTATCTCCAAGGTCCTGTTACCAGTTCTTTAAGAGTTTCAAAGAAAATGGATCTTTTCTACCATCTTCCTGGTCTCAAAGTCCTTAGGAGGTTTTCATCTGGTTATAAATCTGACTTTTGTGAACAGGTTTATCCTCCAAGAAAGGTTCAAGATGGAGGAATTAAGAACTATGGTGGGCATTCTCCAATCAGGTTACTGGATGGCTATGGTAGATCTTCAGGACACTTACTTCTATATTCCTATTCATACAAGCAGCCAACAATTCCTGAGGATGGCAATAAAATAAGACCACTCCATTAGGTACTTCCTTTCAGCATGTCATCAGTCCCAATGATCTTTATCAAAGTGATGGTAGTGGTAGCAGCTTTTCTGGGAGAGAAGGGGATTCCTGTGGTCCCTTCTCTAGATGACTGGCTTCAGTCTTCAGAGCCACACAAATTTTGTGATTTCAACTTTAATACCCTTGAGGTGGCTAGTAAACAAGGAAATATTATCTTCCCCAACAGAGGAAACAAGATTCTTAGGTATAATCCTAGACTCAGTCAAAGCAAGGACATAATTTGCCAGAAGATGGACTTCATTCTCAACCATATAGCACTCCTCAGGTCTGTGGAACATATGTCACTGAAGTGTCTGATGTCTATCCTGGGTCCCATGAGCCAGTGATACATGCTTTCCCATGAGCACGTCTACACATGAGGCCCCTGCAACAGTTGATTCTCACCAATTGGGTCAGGAACTCAAAGTCTCTTTACTTTCTGGTTCAAGTCTCTCTCCAGGTGAAAACTTCCTTAGCATGGTGGAACAGAAGAAAGCTATCTAAAGGTCTTCCTTGGAGCTACCCAAGCTGGATCATTATTATGACAGATATCAGTCTTTTCGGTTGGGGAGTGTTCATTCAGCAGCACTTCTTTCAGGGGATATGGAAACCAGATTAAATTCCAACCATCTGGAACTTCTGGCAGGTGAGCATTGATGGCCTCTGTCAAATTGATCAGAGGTCAGGCGGTAAAGATACGTTCAGACAGTTTGATAGCTGTGGCTTACTTAGCTCATCAAGCAGTTACCAGGAGCATTTCTATTCTTCACTTCTCCAGTATGACTCTTCAGTGGGCAAAATGCAACATTTTACCTCCAACGGCGGTTCATATTCCTGGGGTACAGAACCCTTGGGCTGAGGTGCTGAGCCGCAGACAAAACCCCAAGCTAGCAAATTCATTTCTTGATTATTTGAACTGTTATAACATTTGAATAAACACTTGACAGCAGTGGCAGTGTCCTTGTTTTACTCAGCAAAAGTTCTATAACACATAGGTTTACTGCTCCTTTAAACAATTGCAGATATACTCTCCAGCCTTACTTCAGAACACAGGCTTCCCCTCCCTGTATCTTGCTCTGGCTCGATAACATTTCTTAAAGAGCTCAACTGACTCATTTAAATGCATACTTCCCAATAAGCAGAAAAAGTAGACATAATCAAAGGTGTACATACACGCTGTTAGGTCCTGTACGTGGTTTTTAAGAAACTTTATTGAACCAGAGCAGGTATTGGGAGTCATCTCATGAAGCAGAAACCCAAGAGAAGAGAACTGGAGAAAGAAACAGTAAGGTCACCGATGGAGAGGGGAACAAAGGGGGACAGGTGTAGGAAGGAATGGATGGGGACTGATGAAGGTGGGGTGCAGAAAGGGGCTAATGAAGGGGGGGGGTGAAAATGTACTGATGAAGGGAGGGAAGGAAAAGCACGGACGAAGAGGGGAATGGAAAGAAAGGCACTGATGAAATGGAGGGGCAGGAGGGACACCAATGAAGGAAGAAAGAAACAAGCCTCCACTGAGGAAAAGCGTAAGGAAGCAGCATAAAATAGAGTCCAAAAAGAACACAAACCTCTGGGTGAAAGATGGCCACAGACAGAGCAGAGTCAGGAAAGGATAGAATGAGAAACTGGTTTGCTGAGAAAAGGGAAAATCTTTTTTCTCACTCTTTCGCTAGCACTATCTCTTACACTCTTTTAGTCTCTCTCAGTTTCTCAAAGTCTGATGTAGAGATTACACTGTAGAGACTGAAAACATTAGTAGCCAAAAGTAGTCAAAAGAACAATAGACCCTCAATACATATACTAGTATAGAGCAAAGTAACATCTAAGTATGTTCATCAAACAATACAATTTGCCCTTTGATAAAAGGGCTAAAATGTACAAATACATTAAAAGCAGAAAAAGAAGATTGTCTCTGTCCCAAGAGTGAAATGAAAATGGAATGAATAAAGATAAAATTATGTTATATCATGATAGTCTGTGTAGATGATAATGATAAATGAACACCAGTTTCAGTAGACGTTTATGTTATATCTGATGCAGCTGAATATATGGTTTGTGGACTTGTTCCCCAATAAAGAAGTATAGCATAAACACACAAACAGAAAAAGAAAGGATAAATCTAATGTCAGGGTAGTAAAATGTATTAGTGATAGAATAAAAGTCAAATTGTCAACCATTGCACTCATATTGTGCCCACTGGGCTTGAAGAATATCAGGGGTCACTACCCCTTAAAGCCAACGTGCTCTGCCATTGGTCCACCACTGCAACCAATATGAGGCCCAGCATTCAGATCCTGATGTTTAATGAAGTGACATGAACCAGCATACTCTAAACACTGATGACTCCAAAGACTGGCAACAAGTATAAACAACTGGCTCAAACAAAGTCTCAGAACAGAGCTTGTGCGGAGGTATTACTGCATCATTGTCTATGATTAGTTCTCTAATCATTGCTGGCAAGAGGTAGCTTGGAGTTCAAAACAACAGGATGACACTGTCGGCTGCTGATGACGGACTATTCTGTGAGTGGGGTGAGGGTTCTCACAGGGGAAGGACCAATACTAGGTGAGTGCAAAATGGAGAAGGGAATACCCGATGTGTATCGTGCAGATCTTACTACAGTTCTTCAAGGGTGAGAAAGGTGTCCTGTTATAGACAATAGGTGCTGTTTATAACAAATTGGATACACAGAAGGAGAACATGAAATATATGTATGAATGCAATAAAGAAAAATAGTGTATCGAAGAGAAAATGTCTGTTGACATTTTATTGTTCACTTAACATCAGCCTATTTTCAACTCTGAGCTGCCTCTTACTGGCAAAGACTAGAGGACTAATTATAAACAATCATATTGTTCTACATCTGCACAAACTGTTTTGAAACTTTTTTGAGCCAGTTGTTTTTACCTGCAGCCAACCTTTGGAGTCATCAGTGATTGGTGTATGATGTTTCTGAGGGACAAGAGACAGAGGGTTGTAGTTAATGGAGAATCATCAGAGGGGGGCTGAATTACCAGTAGGGTACCTCAGGGACCTGTGCTGGGGCCCATTCTTTTTAATATTTGAATTAGTGATTTTGCAAAAGGTCTTCAAAGTAAAGTATGCCTTTTGCAGGTGACACAAATATCTGCAACAGGGTAGACATTCCTAGGGGGAGAATGAGCCAAATGGCAAATGATTTAGGTAAATTAGAAGAATGGACAAGAATGTGGCAGCTGCAGTTTAATGTTGATAGATGTAAAATAATGTAGTTAGGCCTTAAATTCCAAAAGCAGAGTATAGTATTAAGTGTACTATGCTTTCTGTGACAACAGAGGAAAGGAACTTGGAGTAATTATTTCTGATGACTTAAAGGTAGTCAGGCAATGTAACAAAGCAGTGGGGAATGCAAGCAGGATGCTGGGCTGTATAAGCTAGAGGCATTAGAACCAGAAAAAGGGAGGTGGTTATGCTACTCTACAGATCTCTCGATAGCCCTCACTTAGAGTATTGTGTAAAGTACTAGAGACTAGTGATGAGCGAGCACCCCAATGCTCGGATGTTCGGGTGCTCTGACCGAGCACCCCCTGAGGCTCGAGTGCTCGGCCGAACACCCGAGCCCCATTGAAGTCAATGGGAGGACTCGAGCATTACACCAGGCACCCCCTGCTCTGATGAGGGGAGGGTGCCTGGTCCATAGGAAAAGGGCAGAAAAAGATGGAAACACTACAGAAATGGTTCAGGGACAGCATAGGGAGGATGTCTGGATGCACCTTGGACTCCAACATCGCTGCTGGGAACGATCTTTCGCCCGTAGTACGCCATTTTTACAGACTGACCGTAAAACACACAAAAAGGAAAATAAAAACGACTTTAGGCGAAAAATTGTTACCAAACAGTATTTGCTGTATATTTACTTGTATATCATCTGCAAATTCTCCCAAAAATTTCATCGATTTTCTGAAGTGAGGCCATGATTAAGAGGGAAACGTGCGCAGAGGCAAATTATCCCAAAAATTTCCTTGATTTTCAGAACTGAGGCCATGATTAAGAGGGAAACGTGCGCAGAGGCAAATTCTCCCAAAAATTTCCTTGATTTTCAGAACTGAGGCCATGATTAAGAGGGAAACGTGCGCTGAGCTGACCATCTAAAACATTATGGGTGAGGGTCTGCTGCAGAGCTGACCATCCTAAACATTATATGCGAAGGCCCGCTAGTGAGCTGACGCTATAAAACATTATATGAGAGGGCCCGCTAGAGAGCTGACCCAATAAAACATTATATGAGAAGGCCCGCTGGTGAGCTGACCTATATAAAAATTGTCAAACAGGGCCCGCTGGTGAGCTGGCCCTATATAAAAATTATATCACAGGGCCCGCTGGTGAGCTGGCCCTATATAAAAATTATATCCCAGGGCACGCTGGTGAGCTGGCCCTATATAAAAATTATATCCCAGGGCATATGGAAGAGGAGGAGGAGGATGAGAACATTAAGAGTCAACCATATACCCGTTTTTGGGGTGGAAGGGGTGAATGGGAATACAGAGTATTCCCATCATTGTAAATAACATATATAAAGTGAGTTTATGTTCCCCCGGGGCTTTCCTCCAGTGGAGTGGAGAAGTCAGGGGAAATCCAGGCCTTGTTCATTTTTATAAGTGTCAACCTATCAGCATTGTCGGTGGAAAGGCGGATACGCTTATCTGTTATGATGCCACCAGCAGCACTAAATACCCGCTCAGACAGAACGCTGGCGGCAGGGCAGGCCAGCACCTCCAAGGCGTAGAGTGCCAGTTCATACCACGTGTCCAGCTTGGACACCCAGTAGTTGTAAGGCACAGAGGGATCATTGAGGACGCTGACACGGTCTGCTACGTACTCCTTCACCATCTTCCAAAACTTTTCCCTCCTTGTGACACTAGGCTGCGCATCAGGGTGAGGGTGCTGGCGGGGTGTCATGAAGGTGTCCCACGCCTTGGAGAGTGTTGCCCTGCCTTTCTCGGAACTGCTGTGTGCTCCCCTTTTCTCCCCTTCTCGGTTGGCCAAGGTAGCACGTACTCTGCCGCCAGCGTTGTCAGATGGAAAATTTTGGAGCAATTTTTCAACAAGAACCTTCTGGTATTGCACCATTTTGCTTGTCCTCTCCACCGGAGGAATGAGAGATGAGAAATTCTCTTTGTAGCGGGGGTCCAGAAGGGTGAACACCCAGTAATCCGTGTTGTCTAAAATGCGTACAACGCGTGGGTCACGGGAAAGGCAGCCTAACATAAAGTCAGCCATGTGTGCCAGAGTACCAACAGTCAAGATTTCGCTGTCCTCACCAGGAGGATGACTCTCAATATCCTCATCCTCTTCCTCCTCTTCTGCCCACCCACGCTGAAGAGATGGAACTAAAGTTCCATGGCTACCCTCTGTAGCGGAGGCAACCGTGTCTTCCTCCTCCTCCTCCTCCTCCTCCTCCTCCTCCGCCTCCTCCAATTGTCGCTGAGAAGACGAAGTGAGGGTGCTCTGGCTATCACCTTGTGTAAGCTCTTCCTCCCCCATTTCCACCTCTTCCACATGCAAAGCGTCGGTTTTAATTGTGAGCAGCGAGCGTTTCAGTAGACACAGAAGTGGGATGGTTACACTGATAATAGCGTTATCGCCGCTCACCATCTGTGTCGATTCCTCAAAATTGCGTAAAACCTCGCAGAGGTCTGACATCCATTCCCACTCCTCACTTCTGATTACAGGAAGTTGAACGGAGAGGCGACGACCGTGTAACAGCTGGTACTCCACTACTGCCCTCTGCTGCTCACAAAGCCGGGCCAACATGTGGAAGGTGGAGTTCCAGCGCGTGCTCACGTCACACAGCAGCCGGTGAGCTGGCAATTGTAAGCGCTGCTGCAGCTTCAACAGGCCGGCCGAA
The DNA here is from genome assembly GCA_037306005.1 of Rhinophrynus dorsalis. NCBI lineage: Eukaryota > Metazoa > Chordata > Amphibia > Anura > Rhinophrynidae > Rhinophrynus > Rhinophrynus dorsalis. The sequence goes on along the minus strand of CM074718.1, from coordinate 498,424,607 downwards.
GCTGTAGATGACTTACGGAAATGTGCACACACGCGGCGCACCTTGGTCAAGAGATCATGCACATTGGGGTAGGTTTTTAGAAATCGCTGCACCACTAAATTAAATACATGCGCTAGGCATGGTACGTGTGTGAGCTTGCCGAGCTCCAAAGCCGCCACCAAGTTACGACCATTATCACACACAACCATGCCTGGTTGCAGGTTGAGTGGCGAGAGCCACTGCTCGGTCTGGTGACTAATCCCCTGCAACAGCTCTGAGGCCGTGTGCTGTTTGTCCCCAAGGCAGATCAGCTTCAGCACGGCCTGTTGACGCTTCCCCACTGCAGTGCTACACTGCTTCCAGCTACTGGCTGATGGGGGAGTGGCGGTGTGTGTAGAGAATTCGGAGGTGGAAACGGAGGAGGAGGAGCCAATAACGTAGGTGCTGGTGGAAACCCTGATGGAGGTAGGGCCCGCAATCCTCGGCGTGGGTAGCACCCGTGCCATCCCAGGGTCCGAGTCGCTCCCAGCCTCCACGACATTCACCCAGTGTGCCGTCAGGGAAATGTAGCGTCCCTGGCCACAAGCACTTGTCCATGTGTCAGTCGTTAAGTGGACCTTCCCAGTAACTGCGTTGGTCAGGGCACGGGTGATGTTACGGGACACATGGTGGTGTAATGCGGGGATGGCACACCGGGAAAAGTAGTGGCGGCTGGGGACCGCGTACCGAGGGACAGCTGCTGCCATCAGGCTGCGGAAGGACTCAGTGTCCACAAGCCTAAATGGCAGCATTTCGATGGCCAGTAATTTTGAAAGGTGTGAGGTTAGTGCTATGGCCTGTGGGTGGGTGGCTGGGTATTTTCTCTTGCGCTCAAATGCCTGGGGTAACGACATTTGGATGCTGTGCTGGGACAGGGAAGTGGATGTGGTCGCTGATGGTGCTTCAGATGGTACAGGTGCAGGGCGGGAGGTATGCGGGCCTGCGCCTTCGACAGGCGATTGGCCGGCACCGAAAACAGGGGAAGAGGAGGCAGTGGTGTGGCCTGCAGACACAGATGGGCGATCCAGGCGTTCCTCCCACTTACTACGGTGCTTGGATGCCATGTGTCGGATCATGCTGGTGGTGGTGAGGTTTCTAGTGTTCATGCCTCGGCTCATTCTGGTGTGGCACAGGTTGCAAACTACAAATCTTTTGTCGTCCGCACTTTCCTTAAAAAAACGCCATACCGCGGAACACCTACCCCTTGGCAAGGTAGATTTACGCAAGGGGGTGCTCCGTGGAACATTTGCGGGCCGGTTTGGTGCGGTCCGCCTTCTTTCTGTAGCCACACCACTGCCTCTTCCAGCCTGTTGCGGTGCTGCAGATGGCTCACCCTCAGGACTGCTGTCATCGCTCGGCTCTACACCTTCCCAGGTGGGGTCAGTCACCTCATCGTCCACCAAGTCCTCCTCCACTTCCTCACTCTGATCATCCTCCTCAAGTCTTGATCCCACCACATACTCGGTCATTGACAACTGTATAACATTCTCCTCAACAAGGTCTTGAGAAGGAAATAGTGGTTGATTTAATGGCAACTGTGTCTCATCATCATCATCATCATCCACTACTTCCTTTGACCTTAAATGCCGTTCACATCTGTCATCTTCTTGTGATTGGGTAGCCTCTAGAGGTTGTGAATCAGGGCACAAGATGTCATGTTCCTCTGCAAGCGTGCTTGGAGAGAGGGTCAAATGAAGGATTGGTGATGAGACGAGCTCATCACTATATCCCAGTGTGGGATCACTTCTTTGACCAGACCGTGTATGGTGGGAGGAAGGATGATCAGAGTGAGGATTATGTTGACCAGACTCTTGGCTACTGAGAGTGGACTTGGTGGAAGACAGGGTGGTGCTTAACCGACTGGAAGCAGTATCAGCTGTCATCCAACCGACCACCTGTTCGCACTGGTCGGACCTCGAGAGTGATGTCCTGCGACGCCCTGTGAAATCAGACATGAAGCTAGGTATGGTGGATGTCTTTCTTTCTTGTGCTCTGGCACCAGGCACAGTTTCTCCGCGTCCTGACCCGCGCCCTGAACTTTCAGGATCACGTCCACTTCCCCGTCCCTTTTTACCCGCCTTCTTCATCTTACACGATATATATGACTTTAATATATATGAGTTTGAAAACTTAACAGTATTTCTTACTATTCTGCAACTCTGCAGAGTACACAGAATAGGCTGCTAAACGGCGGTGAAACACACTGAATGGAATATGTGACTTTAATATTTGAGTTTGAAAACTTAACAGTATTTCTTACTATTCTGCAACTGTTCAGAGTACACAGAATAGGCTGCTAAACGGCGGTGATACACACTGAATGGAATATGTGACTTTAATATTTGAGTTTGAAAACTTAACAGTATTTCTTATTATTCTGCAACTGTGCAGAGTACACAGAATAGGCTGCTAAACTGCGGTGAAACACACTGAATGGAATATGTGACTTTAATATTTGAGTTTGAAAACTTAACAGTATTTCTTACTATTCTGCAACTCTGCAGAGTACACAGAATAGGCTGTTAAACGGCGTTGAAACACACTGAATGGAATATGTGACTTTAATATTTGAGTTTGAAAACTTAACAGTATTTCTTATAATTCTGGAACTGTACAGAGTACACAGAATAGGCTGTTAAACGGCGGTGAAAGACACTGAATGGAATATGTGACTTTAATATTTGAGTTTGAAAACTTAACAGTATTTCTTATAATTCTGCAACTGTACAGAGTACACAGAATAGGCTGTTAAACGGCGGTGAAAGACACTGAATGGAATATGTGACTTTGATATTTGAGTTTGAAAAATTAACAGTATTTCTTACTATTCTGCAACTCTGTAGAGTACACAGAATAGGCTGTTAAACGGCGTTGAAACACACTGAATGGAATATGTGACTTTAATATTTGAGTTTGAAAACTTAACAGTATTTCTTATAATTCTGGAACTGTACAGAGTACACAGAATAGGCTGTTAAACGGCGGTGAAAGACACTGAATGGAATATGTGACTTTAATATTTGAGTTTGAAAACTTAACAGTATTTCTTATAATTCTGGAACTGTACAGAGTACACAGAATAGGCTGTTAAACGGCGTTGAAACACACTGAATGGAATATGTGACTTTAATATTTGAGTTTGAAAACTTAACAGTATTTCTTATAATTCTGGAACTGTACAGAGTACACAGAATAGGCTGTTAAACGGCGGTGAAAGACACTGAATGGAATATGTGACTTTAATATTTGAGTTTGAAAACTTAACAGTATTTCTTATAATTCTGCAACTGTACAGAGTACACAGAATAGGCTGTTAAACGGCGGTGAAAGACACTGAATGGAATATGTGACTTTGATATTTGAGTTTGAAAAATTAACAGTATTTCTTACTATTCTGCAACTCTGTAGAGTACACAGAATAGGCTGTTAAACGGCGTTGAAGCACACTGAATGGAATATGTGACTTTGATATTTGAGTTTGAAGACTTAACAGTATTTCTTCCTATTCTGCAACTCTGCACACTACACAGAATGTGCTGCTAAACTGCGGCGAAGCACACTGAATGGAATATGTGACTTTGATATTTTAGTTTGAAGACTTAACAGTATTTCTTCCTATTCTGCAACTCTGCACAGTACACAGAATGTGCTGCTACACTGCGGCGAAGCACACTGAATGGAATATGTGACTTTGATATTTGAGTTTGAAGACTTAACAGTATTTCTTCCTATTCTGCAACTCTGCACAGTACACAGAATGTGCTGCTAAACTGCGGCGAAGCACACTGAATGGAATATGTGACTTTGATATTTTAGTTTGAAGACTTAACAGTATTTCTTCCTATTCTGCAACTCTGCACAGTACACAGAATGTGCTGCTAAACTGCGGCGAAGCACACTGAATGGAATATGTGACTTTGATATTTGAGTTTGAAAACTTAACAGTATTTCTTACTATTCTGCAACTCTGCACACTACACAGAATGTGCTGCTAAACTGCGGCGAAGCACACTGAATGGAATATGTGACTTTGATATTTTAGTTTGAAGACTTAACAGTATTTCTTCCTATTCTGCAACTCTGCACACTACACAGAATGTGCTGCTAAACTGCGGCGAAGCACACTGAATGGAATATGTGACTTTGATATTTTAGTTTGAAGACTTAACAGTATTTCTTCCTATTCTGCAACTCTGCACAGTACACAGAATGTGCTGCTAAACTGCGGCGAAGCACACTGAATGGAATATGTGACTTTGATATTTGAGTTTGAAGACTTAACAGTATTTCTTCCTATTCTGCAACTCTGCACACTACACAGAATGTGCTGCTAAACTGCGGCGAAGCACACTGAATGGAATATGTGACTTTGATATTTTAGTTTGAAGACTTAACAGTATTTCTTCCTATTCTGCAACTCTGCACAGTACACAGAATGTGCTGCTAAACTACGGCGAAGCACACTGAATGGAATATGTGACTTTGATATTTTAGTTTGAAGACTTAACAGTATTTCTTCCTATTCTGCAACTCTGCACAGTACTCAGAATGTGCTGCTAAACTGCGGCGACGCACACTGAATGGAATACGTGACTTTGATATTTTAGTTTGAAGACTTAACAGAATGTGCTCTAATCTGCAACTTTGCACACTAAACAGAATGTGCTCTAATCTGCAACTTTGCACACTAAACAGAATGTGCTCTAATCTGCAACTTTGCACACTAAACAGAATGTGCTCTAATCTGCAACTGTGCACACTAAACAGAATGTGCTCTAATCTGCAACTTTGCACACTAAACAGAATATATATATTTTTTTTTTTTTTTTTTTGTTTTTTTCCCCCCACACCAAATAACCTGCTGCCCCCACACACAGTAGTCCTAAAAAGGACTTTTGGTTCTTTTTTTTTCACAATTTTTGTTTTTTTCCTCCCTACACTGCCTTTCCCTTCCTATCCTCAGCTCTCCCTGGCTCAGACTGAGCCGAACTCGCTGGTCAGGTGCTATACAGCACCTGACCACGGGTTCTGGCCAGCCAATCAGTGTAATGCCAGCAGCCAACATGGCTGCTGGCATTACACCGATGTCAGAGCCTCCCTGCACGTTTATTGGCTGCGCAGCAGCCACAAAACGTGCGGGGAGGAGACCCGAACATGGCGGGCGAGCACATGCGGTACTCGTACGAGTACCGCCATGTGCCGAGCAGAGCGATGCTCGAGCCGATCCGAGCATCGGCCGAGCATGCTCGCTCAACACTACTAGAGACCCTATCTCCGGAATGATATGAATATTATGTAAGTAATTCAAAGAAGGGATTTTAAATGGCGTATGGTTTACAGAATCAAAATAATCAGAATAGACCAAAGGATATGAACACGTACAGATTGGAGGAGTGAAGAGAGAGAGGGGGGATATGATAGAAACATTCAAACATGTAAAGAGTACATTTCAAAGAAGTAAAAATCTTAGGACAAGAGGTCATAGTGTAAAACTTGAGGGTGAAAGGCATAGATGTAACGTAAGAACATTTTACTTCACTGAGAGGGTGGTAGATAAGTGGATTAGGCTACCAGCAGAAGCTGTAGGAGTTAATACTGTGAAGGAATATAAGCATCCATGGGATAAGCATAAGGTTACCCTGAACATAAGTCAAGACCAAGGACCAAGTATGTTTGAGGTTTTTACAGCAGAAAAAATGGAAAGACTAGATGGGCCTAATAGGTCTTTTCAAATTCTATGTTTCTATGAAAGATGAGAGTTGGTACCGTGTTAGCCATAGAAATACAGGATGCAACATGTTTTGTAAAGTTGATACCTTTATTGGCTATAATAAAGGTATCAACTTTACAAAAAATTTTGCATCCTCTATGAAAGATGGACCTCATACCAGTTGTAGTGGCAGACAAGGACACAGCATGTTGGCTATAAGGTGTAGGGATCCCTGATATGCTTCAAGCCCAAGATGGGCATAATGTGAGGGCAATTGTTGATGATTTTATCTTTATCCTATCACGCATACATTTTACTACTACCTTTTACTACCCCTTGCCCACTCCTATGAAAATCACTACCCCTGTGAATCTCGCTGCAGTGATATATACATTATGAAGATCCTACTTATGAAAGCATTTTTATTACAAAAAAGTAAAGCCATTTATTCCAGTAAGAATGGCTGAGATTAAATAGGTTCAGTTATGATTTTTGAAGTATTATGGCTGTAGTCTGAATTAGTGTACTTTTTTCATGTTAATAAACAAGAGTTTTTCCATTCAAATATTGTGTTCATTATGATGTGGCACAATGAATTGCAGTTCTAGACTTGGTGTGGGCAACTTTAGCTATCCAGCTGTTGCTGGAATACAATTCAAGAGCCAAGGTTGTCCACCTTTCACCTATGATACGCAGCTGGTATTAAAGGGATGATGGGGCAACCCTAGTGGTCATTTACTCTATATAACAACACTTCGGGATGTTTTCTATGAAGAAAAGAAGTGGAAAGTTCTTGACCCATTGATTTGCTTCAGATGCTTATAATAATAATTGCTCTTGTACATAGATACTGAGATGCACAAAGCAAACCAGGCTGAGCCGCTACCTGCCAATCAGACAACCAGACTCCCTCTTCCTCTCTCCCCCTGGTCATATCTATCCCCACACAGCTCTTCCTGAGGAAGCAGCAGAATTAAGACTGTCCAAAAACAAAATCCCACTGCTGACAGACACCAGTGTTAATAAGGCAGCGTGGCTTATTGCCATTTCGTCTAGGAAAATATTGAGTTATTTGCTGCTTCTTTTTGCTCATGTTCATCACATTTAGCGTTTAGCATTTCACCTGTGACACAATCTCTTTTTGAACCATTCAAAGTTCAAGGGCACATGCCATACATTTAATGCATTTTCTGCAGTATTTAAATCATCAGCTGATTACTAAACAATTGGAAGCTAAAGAACTCTCCAATGCAATGCTCTGGAAACCACTCCATTATCCAAGGGTTTAAACAAAGTTTATTCTTGTTATGCATGCTATCTTCTCTATGTTATAGTGTTTGTCTCATTTTATTAAACTTGAAAAATAGTATTTGCTTTCAGACATAAATCAATTTGTCTCCACATTTTCTAAACTCTTTATAGTATCCAGTTTGTTAGATCAGTGCTTCTCATAGTGGGATGCACCCAGGATTTCCAAAAAAGAGGTTTATAAAAAATAGAAGTCTGCAATAGCAAAACCTACATTGTGTTTTTGAATTGTATATCTAAGATCAATTACAGTTGTTTGTGCAAAACCAGGGGTGGGCGATCTGCTGCCTTCTAGCTAGCTATAATTCCCATCATCCAATGGCCACCGGAGGATGATGGGATTTGTAGTTCAGTAACAGCTCTAGGCATGCAGGCGCTCACGCCAAACAGAGACATATGCACAAACATATTTTTACTATTGGAGTGTTAACATTTTGCCTCTCTTTGATCTGAGAGGGGCAGTTACATGCCAGCGGCATTTCTGGGCAGCTGAAAGCCCTCTTTTGTTATGCTCTCTGAGGTTATATGTAACCCAAGGTTCCCTGCAGAAGTAAAGGGATTCCAGAGAAGAAATGTAAGTGAAAAGGGAACAGTAGAATGATACTGGAGTGATAGTATATGTGAGGTTCTATGATTATTAATGAATGTGTGAAAGATTGGAACTCATGACTGTTCTGATAAATGTTATTCGGTTTTCACTTAGTTATTTACTACTAAACACTATTTATTTCATATTGACAATATTTGATCTCCAAAGATGCTAGAGAAATCTTCACTAGGGTGACCAGCGACCACATTTCCTCTCTGTCATTTAGGCACATGTGTAAGACGAGAGCAGCAGCGCACTTCTCCTTAGCTCTAGCATGGCTTTGCTCATAGGGTGATGTCACATGATTTGGATGACATATTCAAATTGTCATTTTTCTGGAGCTCCTCAGAGTTCTAAACTGGATAATTGACCATTGACTGCTGTGATAAAGTGACACCTACCCTGGACTACAAGAAAATGGATGTCAAATCCTAGCATAGCCATATGCCACAAGAAAATAATTCTGCACTTTCTGGTTGTTATCAGGAAGTAGGGCTCAATTACAGCACAATGAGCTTAACTCTTTGAGTGCCATAGGGGTGTGCAATGCATTGCGTACCCTTCTGGAATTCAGAGAGTTAAGTACTAAAATGTACAAAATTGGGGCAAAGTTTCATCAAAAATACCAATACAACAAGGTAATTTTGGGATAAAACAACTACACATACTGTATGTATCAATGAACGGAAGATCCTATCGATTTTAATTTCAAATTCTTAAGTAAAACACACGGACTGCAACCAACTCCTGATTTAGGGTGACTGTTTTATTTGCCATCATATATATATACCCATTTCCTGGCTATTAATTAACCCCTTGCATGCTAGAGGTCTCCAGTGCATGGCTTCACAAACACCTAGCATCAAAGGGTTGAGAACAGTTTTTGGTCTTGTATAATATAGGTAAAGGTTATTTTCTATGGACAGTGGGTGGGGGTCATATGATTTGGAGTTGTGGCCATGGGCGGGACTAAAGGCACCTGGAGACTGGAGTGTCCTTGCCTAGGAGCACCTGATATGTAAATCTAGACCTGACCACAAGGAACCAATACAAATTCCTTTGATTTTAATTAAGCTTTTCATCCCATGAATGTCAGAAAGGTATCCAAAGCATTGTGAAGCAATATATCTGAGGTAAATATTATTGGAGTCTTTTCTAGCATTCAAGGGCTTAAAAGCCCCTTTTAAATCAATGGTAATTGTATTTGTTCCCTGTGGTGCAGCTGGTTTGCCACATAATTGTTCTGATTTTGCCTGTTTTACATATGCCCCAGGTCTCCTCAGCATTTTCTCTTCACTGTATACATGCCAGTTAACACATTCCTCAAGGACATACCTAGGAACTTTTCAAAATGAGCTGACCATGTGATCCTTACAATGTTAACCCCTAGTGCTCCCCATAACATAGAATATAAGTGATATGTGCCCACTTGCTGTAATACAGAGATGCTCTGATTTGTCATCAGTGTACCTATAACATATTATAACTTATATTTATCACTACTTAAATACACATTACACAAACAGGACTTCTGCATCTGCCTTTCTTGTACAAATGGTATCAGTTTAGAGAGTAAACAAGCAGTTATTTGGTGCTGATCATACTGCAGGTAATACCTAACTCTCTCACCCTGAATGACAGGGTCAACCCCTGAGTAACCAGGTATGCTCAAAAGGTTCAAACTTGTAAGTATCTTCGCATTTTTATGAATGACAACTGTGTGAGACTGGCAATAAACTGTGCACGTCAGTGTCACAAATACACTGTTTTGTTTCTTAATAGTGATTATGGGCATAATAAATTATGAAAGGGAAAGCATCAGAAGGGTCAGCATTACAGTTCTTGAAATGTTATAGAAAAGAATAGAAGGACTGGAAGAATAGATGTAAATAAATATCAGGGTTAGGAGGTGTAAGGAGATCCTCTGTGTGCACAGTTCTACGAGGGATTATAACTGAGTGTAATGGATCCCCTCACAGCGTATCTCCTCTTCTCTGACTCAGACAGGATGCATCTCTACAGAAGGCCTGGGAGGGGAGTTATCTGGGACTCACACTGCCACCTGTTGTCACAGAGTTCAGATATAACTTTTTGGGAGAATAATACAGCTAAATCCTAATTTGTCAGGTTATCACAAGATGAAAATCCTGCTGTTTCTACCCATCCTATCTTGTGAGTTGAATTTTTTGAGCAATTACATGCTATATATATGTCTGTCAGCAGACAAGATCCCCTCAATTTGTATGACACACTTTAACACAGGCCCCGCCAAGCCTCCTGAAATGACAGTTATGCCCTCAAACCATTGTCTGGGATATACTTCACCCTCCTGCTTCAGGGGGTTAGAAAAGACTAGAATATAATTACCAAGTTGTCACGTGAACTCCAGAACTGTTATTACACACACAGTTCAGGAACACTTTAACCCTTTTTTTACACCTAGACAAATGCAATCCACTATATATTTAATCTTGAAAAGCACAGAAAAAAAATAATTCCAGAGTTATTACTTCAATATGTGAGCTCTGAATACAAATCCTACAGCATTCTGAGGTAACTGTTTGAGTTCCAGAGGGGTATGCAACACATTACTCTGCAATGCTTTGAGTACCCCTCTGGCACTCAGAGGGTTAATAGTAAAATATGTGAAACTATTTACCCAGTCTGGAGTGCAATAGCAGAGAGGCACATACCCAAAGTCACACTATCTGGGGGACCTGGAAGTTAGCACAGATCCCTCCATAGTGGTATTCTGATGGCAGAATTGGAAATGAAAGGCTGAAGAAGTAACTTCAGACAGGGAACTGTGCTCCCAGCTTTGTGCAGCCATGAACAGCACACCCAGGAAGTCAGAAGCACTACAGCAAAGGGCCAGAGGCAGCGGGTACTCAGGCAGTGAGAGGAAGAAAAAAACTACAGAAAAACTACTAAATGGAAAGGGCGCATCAGGGACCTATCTAGCACTGAAGGAGTTAAAAGCTTCATGTAAATCAATGGCAAGCTGCAGATTTTGTATTTTTCACATATGGTGTACCTGGTTTTCTGAAGACTTGCTCTAGTTTTCTTAATAACCCAGCCACATATATTCATATCTTTAAATTCATTCTAGTGTTGCTGAAATCACCTTCTGTTTGAAGTTGGAGTGCATGTTCTGCCCCAGTCTAGGAATAGACACTTAACACTTTGAGCGTGAGAAGGATGGACAGCACATTGCAAAGGGAGGATAATTAAAGTTGTGTCTGATCAACACACTTTAAAAACTAAATAATGGTGATTATTGAGTTTTTAGTATTAAATAAGGCTAGAAAGTCGCATTGCCTTTAAAAATTTGGCATTTTGTACTAATTTCAGGGTGTTCCATTATATAGCCAAAGTAAATTTTAGGATGCATTTATCCAAAAAAAAATAACATTAAATACATAATTAACCCCTTGAGTTTTATATATCACCAATACATTGCTTCACATTGCGTTAGCGATGTCTCTAGCATCCAACAGGTGAAAGTAATGGGGAATTATAAGCTAGCATTAAGCAGCTCTTAACATTAGGGGAGAATCAGTAAGCGGTGATAATGAGGTGATAAAGTGATGATGACTTCTCCATTCCCTATGTTATTTTACAGAGCCTATGCACTAAGATCTCCAAAGTTGAAGAAATCTTAGTGCATAGGCTCCATAGAAAAACATAGGAATTGGAGAAATGAGAAACTGGAGAAGTCATCTCCACTTTATCACCTCTTAGTGAGTCATCCCACATCTAGGTATGTGACCTTCATATACCAGTTAAGTGTATCTATTTTTTTTTTTTGCATTCTATCTGCATACCTCCCAAGTGTCCCTCTTTAGGAAGGACAGCCCCTCTATCCCTCCTTCCAACCCTGATGTCGCTCTTTGTATGAGATCAGAATGTGTAGTGTGGTGTGTATATAAGTGTGTCACATTGCTCCTCAACAATAAAACTCACATTAACGTTTGTTTAAATTTCACTATATGTGTTTATAAATTATCCAGTGTAAATAAAATACTTTGATCTTGTTCTAAATCATTTATTTAGCTACACAAAAAAGTATCAATAGGTCATGAAATAACCTAAAAATTCTCTGAATGACTAGTAAGGGATGCAAGTTGTCATGAGATTTTATACAATAAAACAGTAAATAGAAATAACTACTTTTGTAAGGCAAAGTAAGCCATGTTATTCTTAGGGTAAATTGCCACTTAAAGGGATATTAATGTATCAAACAAAATGCAGCTCAGGTTCATCTTCATACTATTTGTCCCATTTAGAGCTGTATTTCAATGCTATCAGACTTGTAGTTCAACAGTAATTGAACGAGAAAGTATCCCCATCCCGCCCCTTTTAGCCACCTCCCATCAGATGTGGAATCCAGTCACTTGAAGGGACATCTCGCAGCAAGGGACAATCTCATTGCTGTGAGCACAAGGAATGCCCTGCTCCCCTTGATGAAAGAGGGCAGATTTTTCCTTATGCTCACAATCCATCCGGACCGGCTTGGTGTAAGTAAAAGGGGCAGGATGTGATACTTTCTCATTCAATTGTGGTTGAACTACAAGTCTGATAGTATTGAAATACAGCTCTATATGGGACAAATAGTACAATGATGAATCGGAGCTGCAGTTTGTTTGATATATTACTATCCCTTTAGACACCATTGCCTGTCTATGCTATTCTATTCAATTGTCACTGTTCGTCACTTGCATGCTAGCTATATGTGGATTTTCAGATGAGTATTTGCTACTGATTTATATTTGTCACTTTGTTTATTAGCACTTTATTATTGTTTTGTATCTAAGGTATTCTTGTTTTGTAGCACTTGTACTTTAGGATTGTATTTGTATAATTTTACTACTCTGAGTTTACTTTAAAGTGGATGTGTCACCTATGAACAACATTGCTTAAATAGTTATGCTATATATCAAATAATATGAAAATGGTATTATTTCTTTATTTAAAGTTTTGGTTTTGTCTAAATTTAACTTACAAAGTCTGTCCCCTAACTACTTGCACATACACTGCGGTTGACTGCGGTTACCTGCTCTGTAACCGCAGCCCGACACTCTGCCTCTGCTCTCCTCCCTCCTCCAATAACGGAGGCTTCTGTCTGAAAAGTTGGAGCTATCTCATTGGCTAGATATCGATCTCTGCCAATGAGACCGCTCTTGCTTACAGACAGAAGCCTCCATCATTGGAGGAGGGAGGAGAGCAGAGGTAGAGTATTGGCTGCAGTCTATGCGGAAGTAGCTGCAGCCCAGATGTTGTAAGTTAAATTTAGACAAAATCAAAATTTTAAATAAAAAAATTAAAGGGATAGTAATACATAAGTATTACAAATCCCTATATTAAAGCCCTAGTAAAAAAAAAACGTATTGCCCCCAGTGTCATCTCTCAAACCTTTATGGTTTGAGAGATGAACGCTTCTAAAGTTGCCCTCTCCCTCCCCCTTCCCCGTAGTCAGCATTCTAGCTGCAGCAGAGCCGCGATCACGTTAACTAAAAAAAAAACTTTCACTAAAACGGTCTTCTACGTGTGCTTGCAAACCAAGCACACGTAGAAGACCATTTCAGTGAAAGTTTTTTTTTAGTTAACGCGATCAGGCTGTGCTGGAGAGCCGCCTGAAAGTCGTACGACTCTGTTCCCTGCAGTCAGCTAGAATGCTGACTACGGGGAAGGGGGAGGGAGAGGGCAACTTTAAAAGCGTTCAGGTTTGAGAGATGACACTGGGGGCAATACATTTTTTTTTTACTAGGGCTTTACTATAGGGATTAGTAATACTTAAGTATTACTATCCCTTTAATACTGTTTTCATATTATTTGAAATATATCATAACTATTTAAGCGATGTTGTCCATAGGTGACACATCCACTTTAAACAGCTTTACATTACAGGAGAATGCGTACACTTTTTTCTTTGCTAGTATATTGTATTTTTATGTACCCTTTGTGCAGTGTTTAAATGTGCTTTCTTTACTGGATTGGATGTCTTTATATTGTGTTTTTTTTTGGGGGGGGACATCACCTTTTGTTGTGTGTTGTTTTTAATTGTTTCTAATAGAGTGTACAACTGTATATATTTTTGTATCTACATATTTGTTTTTATATTACAATAAAATGTGTCTTTTGTGTTCTTTTTTGAGTGTATCTACTAATGGGTCTGCTTTATGACTCCTAGGGTGAATGCACTAAGGTATGATAACATGGGGATGACTTCTCCAGTGATATCACTTCTCCAGTTCCTGTTATTCTCTAGAGCCAATACACTAAGATTTATCCAACTTTGCAGATCTTAATGCATAGGTTCTATAGAATAACATAGGGACTGGAGAAGTGATATCATTGGAGAAGTCATCTCCACTTTATCACCTCTTTATCATGCCTTAGTGCATAAATCCCAGAGTCTTTCCATTGATTGGATGGTCTTCTAGTCCTGCTTTTGTATTAGTGCAGTAAGTTTGCTCCAGAATTGCTCCTGGGGGGAGATGCACTATGGTTCAATAAGGGGCCAGGTTGGAGATAATGTGGTGTATTTGCACTGATTCCAGCTCGTCATATGCACTAAGATCTCTTCACCATCATATCCCTGCGAATATGCCACAAATATGTCAACAGCAATATGCTTCCACCATGTCTTTGCCAGGTTTATGATGTTACAATGTCTATTTCGACAATGGCTCATCTGCACACCGAAAAGCAGTTTCACGATCCATTGTCATATTCCTGTTGGTGTGTTTATTAGTGTTGAGCGAGCGTGCTCGGCCGATGCTCGGATCGGCTCGAGCATCGCTCTGCTCGGCACATGGCGGTACTCGTACGAGTACCGCCATGTGCTCGCCCGACATGTTCGGGTGAAGAGGATCTGTGCCGGAAGAGGCACAGATCCGAAGACGCTCCGCTGGACCACCAGGGAATGGAGGTACGGGGGCATTGCGGAGATGAAGGGGGCATTGCGGAGATGAAGGGGGACATTGTGGAAGAGGGGCATAGACTCTATGCCCCTCTTCCACAATGTCCCCCTTCATCTCCGCTATGCCCGTCTTCCACAATGTGCCCCTTCATCTCCGCTATGCCCCTCTTCCACAATGTCCCCCTTCATCTCCTATGCCATAGAGGAGATGAAGGGGGACATTGTGGAAGAGGGGCATAGCGGAGATGAAGGGGGACATTGTGGAAGAGGGGCATAGACTCTATGCCCCTCTTCCACAATGTCCCCCTTCATCTCCGCTATGCCCCTCTTCCACAATGTCCCCCTTCATCTCCGCTATGGCATAGGAGATGAAGGGGGACATTGTGGAAGAGGGGCATAGCGGAGATGAAGGGGGACATTGACCAGGCACCCTCCGCTCATCAGAGCAGGGGGTGCCTGGTTTAATGCTCGAGTGCTCCCATTCATTTGAATGGGGCTCGGGTGCTCGGCCGAGCACTCGAGCATCAGGGGGTGCTCGGTCAGAGCACCCGAGCACCCGAGCATCGGGGTGCTCGCTCATCCCTAGTGTTTATATGTTAATGTGACTATTCACCACATGCACTAAGCTCTGGTACTTGACTATGCTGTCAGAGTTCATAGTCCCAAATTCGGCAATCTAAGATAGTGAAGTTGGGATCTTCCAGTTGCTTTCTGTGGTGCCACAGAGGACAGTTTGCTGTCTCTGCTGGGGAGAAAAGACAGCATCTGTCCTCTCTTAATCCTCTGAGTGCCATAGGGATAAGCAACACATAGCTTTGCGATGCTGTGCACACCCTTATGGCACTCAAAAGGTTATAACATACACAATCCCCTGCCCTGCTTAATAGCAGATTCAAATACACACAAAACCTGCAGAGCAGCTGTTAAATGTAACAGTTGCTCTGCTGTTCTGTATACAGGAAAAAGCAAATAGTGCAATAAATTCAAAATGTGCAATTTAAATAGATAATAACAAATGGGTACTAAGATAAGATGGCTGACACAAGCACAAACGGAGAAATTGTATTAAAAGAAAGAATTGTATTCTTATAAAAAAAATAATAAGCCCATTGAGAGGTATCTAACGCTTTTTGTGACTCAGAACGCCGCTTATCAAAGACTAATGCACAAACAGTTCCCATTTTTATCAATATATTAACCCTTTGAGCACCAGTGTTCTGCAATACATTGCATACCCCTCTGACACTCAAAGGGCTAATAGGAAACATTGTTTACTTTTACATTTTTGCACTCACAGTGCCACACAGAAAGCTCTCTGGATACAAATTCAGGTAGTTCCCTGTCAGGTACATAAAAGTGGAAAAAAAAATAGGTGAAGATGAAAAAATGTATAATAAAAACCAAAGGAAAATATAATTTTACATATTATGCATTTACAGAACATGTAAAGTCAAAATAAGGTGGAACTGTCCCTTTAAGACTAGCTTGTACTCCTATATAAGAGGGCTGTAAATCACTCACCCAGTCACAGTCTGGCCTCAGATAAGCACCTGAAACATCTTTCCTCTTTACTCTTAGTTTAACAGTGTCAACAAACAAGGTGCTAAATAGACACCCTCTTCCTAGTAAATGTCACTTCTTACTAATTGGTGACAGTGTGTTTTAACCCCACCTGGCAAGAATAGCATCCTGTTTCTGACAGCAAGTTATTTTATTCTCCCAGAAATGTATTAGCACTAGTGTATTGTGAATCTGACAGTGACACAGACTTCCAGAGATTGAGATTGCCTTTCTGGAGTAGGACTGCTCTCTGCGGGGCTGGATTTCCCAATAGGCACAGTAGGCAACTGCCTAGAGATCTACATTTTGAGAGGTGCCTCAGGTATGCTTACGGCACCCACATTCTGAGTTGTGGGTGTGGCCAGAGCAATGTCAGTGTCCTTGCACCAGTTTAAACCCATTTACAGGCTATTATTTAACCTCTTTATTTAACCTCTTAGGTGCTAGAAAGCTATCCACCAGGATATCTCTATTAACCAAGGGGTTAAAGCAGAGGCGGATTAAGACTCCATAGGGCCCCAGGCAAGGTACCAATTTGGGGCCCCACATACCTTGATCCGGTGCTTCTGACACAGAAGGCTGCTAGCAGGTACCAGCATTTTGGCTCTAATGGAAGTGGGAGCAACTGGATAATGCTTGTATCTTTCAACAAAAAGGGCGTCTGACACAAGCTGTTAGTGGCAGCAAAAGAAGGGCATCCGTCTGTGATCATTCAACTGGAGGCAGGGCCCATCATATTGCCTGGGACCTAGGCAGTAGCCTAGGTTGCCATAATGGATGATCCGGCTCTGGGTTAAAGCTTCTTTTGTTCTTGTTTAATTTAGGCAAAGGGTATTTTCTGTTCCATGAAACAGTGGAAGGGACTGGTGGGTGGGGTCATGTCAGGAGTAGGGGTGTGGTCATGGGCAGAGCAAAGGCACCTTAAAGGGATAGTAACACTTCGTTTTAACTTTATTTTATTTTGTAGGCATTAAAAAAACATGAAGAATGATATAAGTCTTATCTCTCAAACCTTTATGGTTTATGAGATATTCACAAGCAAAGTTCCCCTCCCCGCCCCTTTTACCTAGTGTAAGCCATCTCTTCTCAGATGTGAGTCTGGTTGTATGACAGTACAGATAACAGAAGGGGACAATTTTCTTTGTATTAAAACAATGAAAGCCCTTCCCCCCTTGACAAGTTTATCAGCTTTTTCCATTATCTTAATTGAAGATTGTCCCTCTCTGCAGTCTACCTGGGCATCTCCCTTCTGATATGGTTGAACAGGGGGGGGATACTTTGTTTGTGAATATCTCTTAAACCATAAAGGTTTCAGAGATAAGACTTATATCATTCTTCATGTTTTTTTAATGCCTACAAAATAAAATAAAGTTAAAATGAAGTATTACTATCCCTTTAAGGCCAAATCCATCCCTGGCTATCTGCCATACTAGTCACAGCCTGGTTCCCATTGTGTGGGACTGAATAAGTGTTGGGAGGGGGGCACAAATATCATTATTTGCTAAACCAAGCAATAGGAATCAATTTGCTTGTCCTATGCCTACCTCACACCAATTTACTATTCTACTTCCACTGACATTTCTCACTTCAGTGCTGCTTGTGCCATATATGGGGCATTGGGGCAGTTGATATATGACTAAAAAAGTGCTGTTGTTCTGCCACAGCTATGTTTGAAACAAACACACACTATTATTTTAAGACAGGGTTCACATATGCAACTTTTGGTTCTTTCAGAAAAAAATATAGCCAAGACTCAGCATGCTAATCTGCAATGCACCATATGGAGTCACCATGCAGATCCTCATAGCTGGGAACTCTCCGGTTTTCACTCTGCATTACCCGTCTCTGGGGCAGAGGCTGATTCCTCTAGATGTGGGGAGTTTCTATTGAAACTCTTCCCACTTCTGCTCTTGCCCTGTACTTTCCTCCCATTTCCCTCCCACTTCTCCTCTGTTCCCAGTGTATTTGACCTAATTTGTAACTGTTTCTTAAGCCCCACCCCCAATCGTAATTAAGCCCTGCCCAATTTTGATGCAAATTGTGTTATTTATCACCATAGGACTCCCCCTCTGGGGAGTCCAGAAGAAAAAGTTCCCAAGTATGCAGATCTTTCACACAATTGATACTAGAAGTTGCGATCTGGGGTGATTTTCTGAAAAGAAATGTGCCAGGCCACCTTATTCTTGGTGGACAAAGTGCCCAAAAATGTACAGAGTTGCCAACAAAATATATAGGGTCACTAACAAAAAAGTACTAGGTTACTGATAAAAGGTATTGGGCCACTGACCAGGCTAGATGCAATACCCTTTGCAGCCTCTGATAGCTAGCCTACTTTTGTGGGCTATTGCTTGTGTGGGCCACTCCCTCTTCACACCCCTGATGTGAGCAGATCTCTAGGGTGTCACAGGAGATCAGAGGTGAGTGCATGGGCAGTTTAAAAGTTGGTGAATCATAGAGCTGTTTATTCTGCACATGTGACCCCAACCTCAAACTTACTTTTCAGTTTGAAATCTTCATCTAGAGAGAGATATTTATTTCATTCTCGTTATTGGGCTACCAAAACAAAATAGTATTGCCCACCACATGGCTCAAAATGGATAACGTCAAAAATAGAATTTTCTCTCATTCCCAGGTCTTTGGGCTTTACTTAACAGTGAGACTGAGCTGTATATTAACGTGGACCTGTCACATTAAGATAAGTTTATTTAAGAGAAATAAAAGCTGTCTGTATGATGTGCTGGCCATTTGTGTTATAAATCGTTTTTTGAGAAATTATTGTTTATGGCACACTTTGGCACTTAAAGGGATAACAATAGCTGAAAAAATGTGGGTCATGTAGGGCTGTATTTCAGTAATTTATGGTTTGTAGTTCAACAGTTATTCAATTGTAAAATACCCCCCTCCCTCCCCTTTTACCTCAGATGTGGAATCCGGTTCCTGGGACAGGACAGCGCTCAGCGAGGGACAATCTTCATACACTGTGTATAAGGAAAACCCTGCCTCCCTTGACGAAGGAGGGCGGGATTTTGCTTATGCTCAATGAAAATTGTCCCTTGCTTCACTCCATCCGTCCGGCTCAGAGAGGCAGCATGACGTAGGAGAAAGGGGGGGAGGGAGGGGATTCCTTTAGAATTGAATTACTCTTGAACTACAAAACATAAATTATTGAAATACAGTGCTACATGACCCACATTATATACGGATCAATCGGAGCTGCATTTTTATTCAGCTGTTACTATTCCTTTAATGCTAGGTTATGTACTGGGCCAATATTACTGCACACTGTGCTATGAATAAACCTAGGCAGATCCCACACAGTGGAATAATTTCTGACAGAACAATGGGAGTGTCAAACATAACTAATTAGCATATTATACAGGGAATTAGCATAAAGTGTCACATTGTACCATCAAAACATAAAGGATAATGTCTCAAGCATTGGAAACAAAAGAGAAATGGAGGCAAAATCTTCAAATCTCTTAAAAATCACCACACCATCACCACCACTGAAACATTACTCATATACTGTATTTCACACACCAGCCCAACAGCTTAGGGAATTAAAGCTGCTCCCTTATAACAGGTTCTGTTATTATTCCTACAAAAACAATGACCAGGTTTCTCACCCAAGGACTCCCCTCATGAAGAAAGGCATACAAGACAAAAAAGAAAACAAAGTGGGTGCCAATATTGCCTTGCCACACTGAATAATGAAACTACAAAAACAACAGACATTGCACTCACATTTGAATGTAGCTGTGTAATAGACTTATCAAATGAAGAGGAAGAAAATAGAAAATATGTCCATATGACAATAGTCACTGGTAGAAAAAGACTAGTTAGATACTGTATCAAAAAGGGTCAATCTGGCATCAAGTTCTTACCAAAATCCCATAAACCCACCAAACTTTATTTATTCTCAAACACAAATAAGAAATTAAAACCATATAACCCATCCAACTTAATGGTACTGGGTTTTAAAAGGAGCCTAACTAATCAAGAGGGCTAGGGGGTATACATAACCAGCACCTGGGAATTCACCTGGCTAATATATAAAGTTAAAGAGGTGTACGGATATACTGATTACATATATATCCCGCGGAGGCCGGCGGTCCTTCAAATCATGGGGCCTTGGTACTGTCAAATTGCGGCCGTGTATTGCTTCTGGATTTTAAAGCAAGCAGCCCCAGGGAAGTCCAGTGCAGATGGCATACCAGGAATTTTCCCAGTATCCCAGTAGACCAGTGCGGCGCTGTAGCGCAAGATGAAACATAACATATGAGTATTAATTGGAGCTACATTTCTTGGCATACATTACTATCCCTTTAAACCGTTCAGGACCAGTGGGCTATGCAACACATAACTTCACAAGCTCTATACACCCCTCTGTTCCTAAAACTATCAGCATCTTTTCTGGCCATATTAAGATAAGTGTTGGTTTAGTATTAGGAGGTGTTCCTTTTCCTTTTTCCTTTTCCTTTCCAAGAGGTGCACAATACATAGAGGATTAACTATCACATATATTTTATATTGGTCCATTAAAAAGCATCACAAATTACAAGGTAACTGAAACCTCATTCTACTCTCTGCTGCACCACTGACCCCCCTTCTAATAAGCGAGACCAACAACTAAATTAACAACAGCTTATTCAATTAGTTACACAATTGGGAATTGCTCATCTTGATTTGGAACAAAGCTGATATGTGACTAGTCTCATCCAGGACCCTACTTTCACCATGATGGCAGTTTCCTCCCTGCCCTCTGCCCCACATCCTGGTGCAGACGCATCTGTACATTAGAAACGTGTGCCCTCCCCAGCAGCATGAAATCTGCATTCAGAGCGTAGCGTTCCGCTGTAATTCCATAATCAATACAGATTAGGCTCCCAGAGATCAATATCTCCTGGATTCAGTGTACAAATTAACCCCTTTTGTGTTTGATTTCCAACATAGTGCAAAGAAATGTACTGTAGACCTCACTAAAATCCAAGAGGTCAGAAGAATTAAATTGAGTCAGAAACAAAATATTACACCCCAGAGAACAGTTGGGTGTTTCACCTAGTATACCTATCAGGTCTGGCTCCAGGAAACACTGACAGTAAAGTCCAATCATGGCAGGCCAGGGTATATGACCTATAAAGACTAGAAAAGCATTAACCCCAAGAATTGACAGAGGGGTTTGCAACACATTGATATGCAATTCATATAGACCTCCTCTAAAGCTTAAAGGGATAGTCATGTTTCAAAATATAAAAGCAGCACCAATTAATCTTCATAATACTTGGGCCTTGGAGAGTGTTATTTCAATACTGACAGTATGATGATGTAACACTGCTCATCTCAGAACAGAAAGGTGGTGTCCAGATGGCTTGCAGAGAGGGACAATCTTCAATTAGCATAAGGGGAAACCTGAAAAACCTGTCAAGGGGGCAGGGTTTTCATTGTTCTCACAGTAAGAAGATTGTCCCTTGCTGTGAGCTGTCTGGTCTTAAGACCAGATTCCAAATCTGAGGGGAGGTGGCTTACACTAGGTAAAAGGGGTGGGAGAGGGAAAGTTTATCATTCAATTACTCTTGAACTACAACTCTGACAGTATTGAAATTACACTCTCCATGGCCCAAATGCTATGAAGATTAATTGGAGCTGCTTTTATTTTGAAACATTATTGTCCCTTTAAAGAGTTGATATGTAGTCAGCTTTATACAAAGTTACGGGCTGGAGCATGGAAAAGCATTAACTCACTGACTGCCAGTGGGGTGTACAACTCATAGCTCTGCCCTGCATTCCACACCACCTCTAGCACTCAAGTAGTTATGGTATATATTCAAAATAAATCCACCACATTTTTGTTGGGACAGAGCACTAAATCTTTTGGCCTGTCTACAGACACAGATAACAGTCTGAACTGAGAAGTAGTAGTTAGAGATAGAATAGATAGAGCTGTTTGCTTCTGCAGTCTGAAAGTGGGCCTGGGCCAGTGAGCACCTATACCTTTAAATCAAGAACACACAAAAACACACACTTAAGGGTTTCACTGATTCCTATGCAGCCCTGCAGAATAACATTTTCATAAATATCCCTGATTTGTGGTTAGCTGTATAAAGTGATCACCACCATTTCTCTTTGCTCTGAATTGCAGGGCTGCCAAAGAGACTTGGCACTGACAGCTCCCCAAGCACAGGTAGGTAGTTAGTGTGCGCTGGAAAGTCTGGTGGAGGCTGAAAAAACTGTTGCCTTATTGCCTATCCTATATAATAATTCTCTAGGATGTTTGTCACGATGCAGTCATGCGCAGTAGAGACTGCACGCGTTTGGGCAGTCTCTACTGCGCATGATTGCATAGTGTGAGTGAGACGATGCAAGACTGCTGGAGCAGTGCGGTAACGGGCTCTTAACCCTTTGAGTGCCAGAGGGGTACGCAACGCATTGCAAAGCAATGTGTTGCATACCCCTCTGACATTCAAAGGGTTAACATTACCTGGACCTTGGCCCATGTACACAGGCTTTTACACTAGTCATTAGATAATCCAGATGTCACGGCTAGGGTGACCACATTTCCATTCTGCCATTCCGGGACATGTGGTCACGCTAGTCCCGTGGCTGAGGCTTCTGCCGGCGCTGACCATCTTTCTGAGGCTGACACAGAGTAAGAGTTCCCTGGGGAGCCCCAGCTGCAGGTCTCACTTGCAGCACCAGCATACCTGCTCCATCCCAGCTGTCTCGTATGCACCAGTCAAGCCAGCCAATTAAATGTATTTGCTATATGGACCATATAGCAAACACATTTCATTGGCTGGCTGGACTGGTGCTTATTGCTCCATTCTGGGACTCTTTGTTGTCCCGGTGGGGTGTGACCCAGGACGTGGGACACATACCCCCAATAAGGGACATTCCGGGCATTCCGGGACGTGTGGTCACCCTAGTCAGGGCCCCCTCAGGACTACATCCTGTTTCCTGGGAAACTAGGGAACCAACCACTGCTACCTGATCTAAAACATGCACCCAGATTGGTTACTTAGTTTCTAATACTATAAAAAGAAAAAACACATATAACCCAAGCATTCCCATACTATTAACCTTTGCCTCTCTGTACATTCTGATCCATCAACTTCCTTGGGAAATATGAAAGTTCAGATCACCAGTTGGTTGTATTTGTACTGATTTAATTCAATTAGGGCCCAATTTAGCTTTATGTAGGGTAGACACGTCCTAGGGCACCAAATTGTGAAAGGACCCTCCTCCTGTATAGTTACACTCGCCGTGCTGGTTTGTGGGTGTGGTTTAACTTAATACCAGTGCCCCCAGACACAATGCCAAATCCTATTTATGTGGGTGGTTTATTTTCCAGTTTATATATTATTTTAATGTTCAGATTATATACCAATGTGGTCAATCCACTAACCAATGTATATAAACATTTACTGGGCAGTTTATTGAAAGGGCCAGTAAAGAATCAATAAAAAACCCAGTCCCCCCCCCCCCAGGTAAGTGCCCTCAGAGCTATGGGAACAGAGATCCCATTGCTTATAACTGATCAGTTCTCTCCAGGTTTGCTGTGCAGATCACTGGTATCCTCACAGCTGGTTGATGTCAGAGCCATCACTCTGCACTAATGGGAGCTTTCTCCCCTCCCCATTGAAGTCCTGTTTTGGTGAATCAATGTGCTTCTATGGGGAGGGGAGATATCTCCCATAATGAAGTATGTAGTTGATGTCACCCAGCTGTGCAGACACCGGTGATCTGCACAGCAAACTGGGAAAGGAGAGAACCAAGTAGTTATAAGCTATGGGAACACAGCCGCAACCTGGCGTTATTCTGGAGTAAACCAACTGTACCATAGGGGACAAATAAAAATTCCTAAATTCCCAGGTACTTGAATAGAGCCTTTTAACCCCTTGAATGCCAGGGAGGCCTCAGCTGTATTGCTTTGCAGTGCATTGGAGACCTCTCTAGCATTTGAAGGGTTAAAGGCCCAATTTAATGAAACGGGAATTCTTATTTGTCCTCTATGGTGCAGATGGTTTTCTCCATAGCTCTGAGGGGAATTTGAGTGGTTTAAATGAGTCTTCTGTTGCCTGTATACCACCCCCTCTAACCGTATGAGTGCCAGAGAGGTATCCAACACATGGTTCGATACCTCTCTGGCATTAATAGGATTAAAGTGGAAGTCATATCTTATGGCAACTTTGGTAATTTGAAATAACATATAAAGTATCCTATATATTTTAGTTATATCTGTATTTAAAATAATAGCTTATTATTTTATGTTTCATGTATGCAAGTTATATAGTACTGGCTTCCACAGTTTTGTGTCAGAAATTAACATTCCACACTGCTTTCCCTCCTAACTGCCACTCCCTCACGCTTTTCCTTCCTCCTGCCTACTTATGTAAGTCACTGCAGAAAGGGGATTCATAACATATCTCTTTATAGTAAAAAAAATATGTGACTATGTTTATTTCAACCATTTTGAGTGCCAAATCAGGGAGAGCAGTCAGGGCTGGATTTACATCTCAGGAGCCTGTAGGCACAGAAATTTGAAGCGCCCCCCCTCCATGGGCCGTCTGCACTGGAAACCTCCACAATGCTCCTAATCTCCACGTTGCCCCCATCATTGCCACATTGCCCCCCATTAGCTCCAGCTTGCCACCATCATCTCATATATCGCCCTCACATTGCCCCCATCATCTCCATATACCATATTGCCCTCACACTGCCCCCATCAGCCCCATACTGCCCCCATCATCTCCATATACCATATTGCCTTCACAATGCCCCCCATCAGATCCATATTGCCCCCATCAGCTCCACATTGCCCCCCATCAGCTCTACATTGCCCTCACAATGCCCCCCATCAGCTCCATATTGCCCCCATCAGCTCCACATTGCCCTCACAATGCCCCCCCATCAGCTCCATATTGTCCCCCATCAGCTCCATATTGCCCTCACAATGCCCCTCATCAGCTCCATATTGCCCCCCATCAGCTCCACATTGCCCTCACAATGCCCCCCATCAGCTTCATATTGCCCACCATCAGCTCCATATTGCCCTCACAATGCCCCCCATTAGCTCCATATTGCCCCCATCAGCTCCACATTGCCCCCCCATCAGCTCCACATTGCCCTCACAATGCCCCCCATCAGCTCCAACTTGCCCCCACCATCTCCATGTTGCCCTCACATTGCCCCCCCCCCTTGTCCGTTTCCTACCTCCCTGGTAGGAGATCTGTCATCTGTGCCTCCTTTGGCACAGTCTTGTACCTGATGGAGCTCCCGCGAGGTCTCCTATTCAGGAATGCAGAGCACTGGGAGATGATGTCATCTCCCAGCGCTCTGCATTCCTAAAGAGGTGACAAGGGAGCTCAGCACCTACAGGACTGTGCCAAAGGAGGCACAGACCTGTCCTGCCAGGGAGGTAGGAAATAGACAACGGGGGCGGCGCAATGTGAGGGCGACATGGAGTGGGTGCCGCCGGCGTAGCCAGCGAGGTGGCTAGTTTGTTTTTTTTGTTTTTTTTTTAAAGAATATTTTTTTAAAAAATCTGAATGGCAGGCGCCCCTCGGTGGCGTGCGCCTGTAGGCATTTGCCTAATGGCAAATACGGCCCTGAGAGCAGTGTAGAATTAGTGTCTTGCACACTGTTGAACTTGCATCAACTTACAAATAAGTAAAGTTAAATACTTCATATCTCTTGAATACTCATTCAAATGAGCCTATTATGTCATAAGGTATTATTTCCACTTTTTGTGTTTCGGTTTTATAATCTAAGGCAGGGCTGTCCAAGTTCAGTACTCAATGGCCACCAACTGGCCAGGATGTAAGGATGTCCCTGATTAAGCATACATGAGTCAGTCAAAATGAATGATCCACTGACTAACTCACCTGTGCTTAAGCAGGGAAATCCTTATACTGTGACCTGGTGGTGACCCTTGAGGACTGAACTTGGACAGCTCTGATCTAAGGTATTTGTTGAGCCAACTAACAAAGGACTGGGCAGGGAATGGAGAGGTCATTTGACGAGTGAGGGTGTGGCCATGGGTGGGGTTAAAGAGCTGAGTTGTAAATTCTTCCCTTAATTAAATTGTAAGTTCTTCAGAACAGGGAACTGCTTCCTGGTTCTTTGACTTTTGCCACTTACTGCAACCTACATTGAATTTGTTGTGTGGAGTTGTTCTATAATCATATTAATTTCCAAGATCACCTTTAACTTTTTTCTTGCATTAGAATGAGCTATAAAGAGTCTTTTACTAACACCTCAAAAGTGGACTAGGTTAACTACGTTGGTATCCTTCCGGGCAGCAACACAGAAACATTAAGCTACTAATTTTTACCAGCCAAACTCATGTATCCCCCCCACCTTCTGTTTAAGTGACATGCATACTGCTTTTGTCTCTGTATCACACAGACACAATTACAAAGACGATAGTAAAAAAAAGTAAATTAATAAACTATTGAGACTGTTTACTCACTTTAACAATTAATTCCTGTTGAAAGGTCGGAGTTTCTCTGTGTTCCGGCATATGGAAACTGTAATCGTTTCAAACACAATATTTACCCTTTTCCTTCAAATGTGTGGAGCTCTTCAACCAGGCATACACACCTGCCACCCAGCTCTGCAAATCATACACCTAGTGGATCCTGTTTTATTTAAATTGTTCTGGGGGGGTATGATCTCTGCAGAGATACATCTTCCAAGAGAAGTGAAAGGTAGAATGGAACAAACTGAGGCACCTTTATGTTAATTTTGTCCTGTTGGCAACTCATTGGAGGGGTGCAAATGGAAGAAGAAGGAGAGGGGGTGTCTGGGCTGCCTTGTTCTCTCTCTCTCACCTGCTACCATCTTTCATTGCTTTTTTATTTAATCTCTGAGCATTTTTTCATCAGTAGGAGTGAATGAGTGTCAGTCTGCAGCTGCCTTCTGTATGTAAACCAAGAGCAGACTATTTTTCAATAGGTCATCCCATAAAAAGCTAAAATAAGGGGCACTCTATGAGGAACTGGGTTATATGTAGTAGAAATTTAGATGTTGATTTATGTTTGTGTGGGAAAAATCTTTTAAAACATGTTAAAAAAAATTGTAATAAGTTGTTTGGTCCAAAAAAAATATATTCCAAAATGTTTTTTAGTAAGCTGTTTTGTATTTATCGCTAACTGGAAAATGGAAGGCTATAAGGTCTTGAGAACTTTGGCTTGTTTCCGATGTTATAACATCATCAACTCTCCAATGCAGCACTTGCAAGAGGCATAGGGTATGAAGAAAGAAACAACACACCAGATACTGGGTAAGAACAGGCCATCACTTTATTAATAAAATGAATCCATTTGAACATATCAAGTTATAAATAGCAACAGTAATAAAATAATAACAACATAACAATAGTATTAATAATAATAATCTTCGCTGAATAACCCAATTTATCCCTAATCTGCATACCCCTTGCATGGATAAACAGTGCAGGATTATGCTTACAACCCGTAACAATTACCAACATTCCTAAAACGGTGTTAAACCAATTACTCCAATTGTGCCAATCAACCAGCTTTCAGGGGAGGGCTGGCAACCTGTGGCCTAGGGGGTAAATACAATCAAGTGGCCCACTTCTATTATCGTTCCAGCCCACTGTCCTAGCTATCCCTCTATTGTTGATTTCCAAATTGGTATTAGTGTTATGAAGTAAGTGATACAAAGTAGCTTACAAATGAAATGGGGCTACACTTGTGATATTACAGTACTTACAGATGATATGTAGCTATATTAGTAATACCACATAGCTTACAATTTAAGTAATGCTACATTAGTGACACCATAGAGCTTAATAGGGAAATGAGTTATGATACTAGTGTAGCTCCATTTGGATTGTAAGCTCTGTGGTATTGCTAATGTAGCTCCCCTGTCCGCTCCAATAGGTAATGTCAACTCCAGAGACCTAAGGCTGGGGCATACTTCCATAGTGTATTTCTCCCTGAGGAACGATCATCAGTTGTTTTCTGTTAACACTTAAACATACTCCAGGACAAGGCAAGGACAACACCATGCCCAAGTTTAGACCAAAAACAGGAAGGAGTGCTCACTCGCCAGTACTTCCCTTTACTGCACCTCCAGTTTTGCTTTCCCCCTTCTTTTAAACCCCCACACACTGCAACCTCACTTCCCTAAACCCTCTATTTTTGCATGCTCTCCCTCCATTTTTGGCATTGAGGGATTTCTAGACCTACAAATTTTATGAATATGTAGGATTTACAGTAAAACTGATGTTTAAAAACATGTTAATATTATAATGAAGAGTTAATGTTATCTATGATAGATGTGTAAAACTTTGTTCAGAATGTTATTCTCTTTATTAAAAATTGACAGTTTGCTTTTTAATGATATATGGCAAGCTATAGAAAGCAAACAAACTACCAATGACACTCACAGAACAATGATGTGCTGTGGTTGGTGGCTTCTCCACCACATCTCCCACAGGCACCAATCAGAATGCAGCTATGTTAAATTTACTGTCATATTTCTTCTACTCTATTTAAAGGGATAGTAATACTTAAAATGTAAAAAAAAAATATGTTGTAGAGTTTATCCCCCTGAGTAAAACAAGAGTACTCCCACTGCTGAAAAGTGTTTCATTCAAAAATTAATAATTTTCAAAGTTGAATTTTTTAGGTTCAATATCACAGTGGCCTTAAATTGTACAGTGGCGCTGTTGTTACACCATCCTATGGAGATTTATGGTCCCGGGACCAGAGCTGTCCATAGGATCGTGTAGCAATAGCTCCACTGTACAATTTCAGGCCACTGTGATATTGTACCTAAAAAATTCAACTTTTAAAATTAATAACTACTGAATGAAACACCTTTCAGCAGTGGGAGTACTATTGTTTTACTCAGGGGGATAAACCCTATAACATATTTTTTTTACATTTTAAGTATTACTATCCCTTTAAACCCTCTGAATGCTAGAAAGGTCTCCAGTACATTGCTGCACAATATATTTGAGACATCTGTAGCATTCAATGGGTTAAGCATAACACTTAAAATTAACACTGGGTATTCTGAAGTATATGGACATTTAGATATGAATCTTACTGAGAAAGTGAGATATTCATATTAGTTCAACCTGTCTCAGTGTTTCTTTAAGTATTGTACACTATAGAAAGAGCATAGCATCTAAGAAATGGCTGGTGCAGCATGAGAACATATATAGCTAGTTAGCTATTTGGCTGTCTCTGTATAGACATGGCCATGATCAATAGCAGGAACAGATGCAGAACTACCATTACTGCAGCTGTTGCAAAGTACCAGGACCTAGCTAACTGTAACTGTTAGTATGCCAGAGGGATGTCCAACACATTGCCAAGCAATGCACTGGGTACCCCACTGGTATTCAAAGGGTTAGGTTCCACTGAAGGCAAAACATGGAAAATGTTAAAGGGTTAAAATATTAATATAGTGTAGAGTGTTTCCCACTAGGTAAAACTATGGGTGTTAATCAGAGCTAGATTAAAGGGATAGAAATGTTTCACAAAAACAGCAGCTCCAATTAATCTTCATAGTATTTGGGCCATGAAGAGTGTTATTTCAATACTGTCAGAGTTGTAGTTCAAGAGTAATTGA
The DNA here is from genome assembly GCA_037306005.1 of Rhinophrynus dorsalis. Taxonomy (NCBI): domain Eukaryota; kingdom Metazoa; phylum Chordata; class Amphibia; order Anura; family Rhinophrynidae; genus Rhinophrynus; species Rhinophrynus dorsalis. The sequence continues at coordinate 498,394,892 of CM074718.1, read as the reverse complement.
ATGATAAAGTATCCCCCTTCTGCCCCTTTTACCTAGTGTAAGCCACCTCCCCTCAGATGTGGAATCTGGTCCTGGAACCAGACAGGCTTTTTAGGATTTTCCTTATGCTCACTAAAGATTGTCCCTGTCTACGATCCATCTGGACAGTCTTTCTGCTCAGAGTTGAGCAGTGTTACATCAGTAAAAGGGGTGGGAGGGGGATACTTTATCATTCAATTACTCTTGAACTACAACTCTGACACTATTGAAATAACACTCTCCATGGTACAAATACTATGAAGATTAATTGGAGGTGCTTTTTTATTTTTAAACATTAATTTTCCTTTAACACTCAACAAGGCCCTAGCCAAGATACCCATTTAGCCTCCCCCCCACACACACAGACACAAGCACAACCCCCCATTCATGGCCAGATTTCACATTGTAACCTTAATAAATGTCCCTTTGTCACCCCACTCCCATAACACACTCATTTGTACTTGTCCCACAACCTCAATAATGACAGCTCAGCCTACCCTAGTAACTACTTACATCTCATCCCTTTAAATCCCCAGAATGGCGCTCACATCTTACCTCCAACAGTCCCACAATCTTGCATACTCCAGGGTTTGCCCTCCATCCCCATTTCAGTAGCTGCCCAGTCAAACCACCTTAACAGCTTCCCTCATGTCTCAATTTAAAGTGACTGCCCCAGGCCTCTCATTGGTCTTTGCAGCTCCCCAACCCATAGCAAGGCCCTGTCTTTGCCCTCGAGGTCTGGTTCATGATACAGGGCTCCCCAGGTTTCCTAAACTTAAACAATTATCTATGGAAGATGGATACAACCAACAGATCATTGAAGGACACATAACTATTTAAGTCCTTCTTTTAACCCCTAGAGTGGCAGCCATTATACATGTACCACCCATTAGTTTTTATTTATGATCTTCATCTTACTGTATGTCATGTTCTATACATACCCCTGTATTGTAAGCTCTCAAGGACAGGGCCCTCACTGTCTGTTTCTGTGTGTGATTGTAAGTTCACTCCCCTACTTTGTACAGCTCTATGGAAAATGTTAGTACTCAATAAATAAAGAATACGAATAATAATCATAATAACTAGACCATACTCTGATTTGAGAATGCTGCCGCCACAGCTGTGAGCTCCACAGTACATCCGCCTTCCTGTCTGGCAGAGGACCCACACATCATCATGCTAAGAATGCCTATTTACCTTCATTGCGGTTTTCCTTCGGAAATTGTTTCCATTTTGACGTTCAAAGACCAATCACCAGGAAAAAGGACAAGTCTGTCTCTTTTTTTTTTCCTTTCTGGTCTTTCATTCAGTGGATCTTTTCAGTCAGTACAAATAGAGCTATTTACCAACAATGAAGGTATAGAGTACCTCAGCCAGGCTTATGTGCTGTTTGATGACAGGAACTGTTATGGAACCATTATGTGAACATGGGTGCTAAGCAGAGATACTGTTTCAAAAGAACAATAGCTTTAAACTAAGATTATATATCTGTTGCTCCTGGGCACTTGCTATCAGTGGGCCGCTTTTATTTGATCCACTCTGGCCCCTCCTCATCTACCTGCGGACAGTAAAGCCCCTTGTAATCTAGAGAGAAAACACCATTTTATTCTAGAGAGAAGTAATTCTCAGAACTGAACTGATGAACCATATTTATCATTCTGGAATTAGTTAACACATTTTCTAGAATTTGTTCTCTCTTGTATTTGATAAACAGTAAGTTGTGTCGACAATGGATTTTTGTAGCAATAGTTATGTTGAGTAGAATCACATGAACATGTTGTTCCATTATTAATGTAATAGTGTAGCAAGGTTTGTTTTTTCCCATAATCCCTTTCTCTCAATATAGACAGCAGTAGCAGCAACAACAAAATTAAAGAGATAGCAATGTTTACAAGTAAGTTGCCTTTAACCCCTTAACGACCAGGGTCCTGGGAAGTAACCTGTGATGCGTAACAGCGCGCTGCACTGGAGACTGAGTGAGACCGCTCCATTCTTGGAACGGTCAATTTAAGTCCTCGTTTTTACCCACAGCGCTCATGGAGGAGCACCACTGTAAGCAAAATGTACATGATGTGCTATGACCGTTACTGGTCCTTAAGGGAAAACTGTGTGATGGTCATAACATGGAACGTGGGCGTTAACCCCTTAACGACCAGGGTTCTGGGAAGTAATCTTCGCTTAAGGACCACTTTGGTCTTTCCGATGCGCTGGTACATGTGACCTGTAACATGTACTGGCACACCGCGCTAGGGACTGAGAAAGACTGCTCCAGTCTTGGAACGGTCAATTTCACTTCCAGTTTTTACGTGACATTCTATGACCATCACCAGCCCATAAGGGAAAACTGTGTGACAGTCATAGCACTGCACACGGGCGTTAAGGTGTTAAACAATAGCAAACAATTTTAGAGATTGGTTCTTCTTAGTAGAAATCTGTTTGTATTTTTAACAACCACCCCTCCACCAAAGAAGTCTACCTTTAAAATCCCCCATTTTGCTGTAGTTAGTAAAAAGACATGAGTAATCCTTCTACAGCAATCAGAGCTTGGTGTGCAGTGAGTGGTCGAGTGACCAAAGTCAACGACTTCTGAATGAAGAAGCAGAAGTAAGTTAAAGGTGTTGGGGCAGGAATTCTATTAAATACTTTGCAGCTTTTATTTCTACTATAAGCGTTGCCTTCAATGAACGAACCCTGTCACTGGGTTCATTCTTAGAATGTGCAGCGATGCGCTCTGATCATTGAATCAGTCATCCGATCTGACCCCGGTGACGGATTCAATGATGGGAGTGCAGCGCTCCGCTTACCAAGAATGAACCCAGTGACAGGGTTCATTCATTCTACAAGCACTTGATGCTGCATGTGGCTTATACAGCTGCTGGCAGCATCAAGAAGGCAGAAAATGCCTTTGGGGTCGCCCCATGGATCATCTATCCTTTTGGATAAATGATCTATGATAGGGGGCTATCAGGAGGGGTCCTGGTGCCCCCCTTTGAGGTCTGAATGTTTAATGTAATGATAAAAGCGGCATATAACCTGTGTTTCACATAGGTTATATGCCCTTGATGTAATAAACGGGCAGTTGTCAGCCTCATGATAGAGGGGTGTCATGAGGGGTCATGATACCCCCCTTGAGGTCTGCTGTTTGGTATAATACAGTTAAAGACATCTTTTAATAAAAATACATTTGTCTCACACACACACACACACACACACACACAAGCACACATATACAGGCAAGGTATGTAGCCCATACCATGCCTATTAACCCTTTGAGTACCAGAGGGGTAGGAAACACATTGCTAATGCCTTCCTACCTATCTGGTACTCAAAAGGTTAAGTGTTGAATAAAGGGCATGTTTGTTGACTAATGGCAGTTCCTGATGTGAAAGTCGAATGGAGTTAGTATGTCGAATATATGCAATATATGTTGGCAAACTAAGTGGGGGGAATGTCGAAGGGGGGAAAATTATTTAGTGCTTGGTGTACTAGTTCTGTTTATTGTAACCCTTTGAATGCCACAGGGGTGAGCAATGCACATCCCTATGGCATTCATTGCTGCCCATGGTGCTGAAAGCCTTTTCTGTATTCCCTTGCTGGCTGGGTAGGGACGGACAGAGAATGCTGTGAAGAATGTTGTAGCTCTCCCTGTTGTTATTCCACAGGGGAAATCCCAGCTACGACAGTCTGAGTTAGGTGAAGTGGAAACTGTGAACTCCGACAGCAGAGGCTGCTATCGGAGTTTATTGAATGAGTCGAAGTGTCACATTATCATATCAACACACCCCCTTGCGTACGAATGTGTCTCATTATTCAGTATTTCCATATGGAAATTAATCATTATGCTTCATTACCATATGGAAACAGGCCACTGTCGATGTGATGAATGAAAATTCATAAACCTGTAGGAATGTTGATGTGTCGGAGTGCTGGTGACGTAATGTCATAGACAGCTTGGTGAATACTGTGGATGTGCCTATGACACTGCTCCGACAGAACGTCGACATTCGTAGCCCTCTTCGACCTTTAGTGAATCTAGGCACTGGTCTTTTGTGTAGGCATCTACTACCAACATAAATAAATGTTATCTCTTTGGGGGAGATTCACTAAGAGGTGATAAAGAGGTGATAAAGTGGAGATGACCTCTCCGGTTCATCACTTCTCCAGTTCCTGTGTTATTCTACGGCGCCTATGCACTAAGATTTCTTCAACTCTGGATATCTTAGTGAATAGGCTCCATAGAATAACATAGGAACTGGAGAAGTGATATCACTGGAGAACTTATCTCCACTTTATCACCTCTTTATCACTGCTTAGTGAATCTCCCCCTTTGATAGCCAGAGAGGTATGCAACACATAACCTTTGGAAACTAGTGAGGTGTTGAAATTTATGCCTACTATTCTTTGTTTCGTCTTATCATTTAAGGGCAACTTATTTGCAAGCATTGCTATCCGGTTACATTATCTACAATATTTGTGAAATTCCATTGAAACTGTTCATACTTGGGAACCTTGAAGTCAACAGACCCATTAACCCTTTGAATGCCAGAAAGGGGTGTGCCACTTATTGCTTTGCAAAGGTTTAGTTAACCTGCTTCTCCAGGTATGAAACTAATACTACAGATTTGTATGTTTGGTAACACACTAATAAGTGGTAAGTTGCAGCATCCATACACCCATTAAGGATCACATGACATGTTATAACCATCACCCATCACGCAATGTGTTGCGCACTTCTCTGGCACTCAAAGGGTTAAATTGGTGCTTTTAACCTCTATAAAGACTTCCACTACATTTTAATGCAATGTGTAGGCTGCTTTGGTGCTAAGGGATTTAAAAAGCCTAATTTAAATAAATGAGAATTTAGACATTTTGTATTTGTTTCCTATGGTACAATTGGTTTGCCCCCAGATTTGCTCGCTTTTATAGATAAGGCCCATTTATAAATAAATGGTGTGTGTTTACCATATCTAAGTTTAACCCCTTGCATGTTAGAGAGGGCTCCAACGCATTGCTTCACAGTAAGTTGAAGAACTCTCTAACACCCAAGGGGATTCACTAAGGTGTGATAAAGAGGTGATAAAACTGAGATAACCTCCAGTGACATCACTTCTCCAGTTCCTATGTTATTCTATGGAAAAAATTCACTATGATTTCTAGAACTTTGGAGATAATAGTGCATAGGCTCCATAGAATAACATAGGACTTACAGAAGTGAGATCACTGGAGAAGTCATCTCTGCTTTATCACCTCTTTATCACGCTTCAGTGCACAACCCTCAATGTATTAAAGCGTGTGGGGGGGTAATATGTGGTTCTTCAGCTGTTGCTCAGTTTCAAATTGCTTCATTTCCAGCTCATACCAGATAGCTGGTGATAACTTTTATTTTGATAAAATAACTTTTGAGATCTAAATGTATAGATTATGCTAATCAAGGCATTCCATGAAGCACTTCATGTCTTGAACCTGCATTACCTTTGCCACTCAAAGACTTCACCCTTTTAGTGCTAGGGGAAGTGGGCAATGCATATCTGAGAAGTGTCAGTGAGTGGGAGAGGAAATGTAGGTTGAGGACAGGAAGTGACTGTATGGCATGCCATAATTAGCATAATCTATAAAGCTAAACTCAAAGCCTAGTTTTCCAAATTAAAACTGGCTAATGATACAACATTTAGTTGAGTCTGGAAGCTCTTTCAAATCCAACAATGTTGTTTTCAGGTGATAGTGTCTCTTTAAGTAATATTAATACACTGAATAATTTAGAAAAGCCATTATTGAGAAAAAGATGATGAATACTATATGTTACTAAATTGCTAATACAATATGTATTATGCAATAAATATAAGTGGCCTTATGCAATAAATATAAGTGGTGCAATTCTGGGGCAAACCAACGGCACCATAGGGGACAATGGCACAGCTATCCTCATGACTTGTAAAAATGTCTCCAAAGTATTGCTTCACAAAAAAATGGAGACCTCTAATATTCTTTAACCCCTTAATGACCATTGACGGTCATAGTACGTCAAGGGTCGATCTGACAGAACGACCCATGATGTACTATGACCGTCATGGAGTTCCGGGCTCCCCCCGCAGCTGCACACCTTTCGGGGAGTCCGGAACCGTAAAAAGAAAAAAAATGCTCCGCGGTCCTTAAGTCTCGTTGTGGCGCCAATCACCCGGTTGTTAAGGGGTTAAAAGCCCCATTTAAGTTATTGGGAGATTTTCTTCCCTATGATACAGTTGGTTTGCTCCAGAACTGTTCCTCTTTTTCTTTGTGCATAAGGTCCATAGTGCTTATGATTGACCCTCTGAGTGCCTATGGTGTGTATCACATTGTGAAACAAAGTGTTGCTCACCCCACTCGCAATGAGTTAAATTAACAATAATGGCTTAATGTAGCATCTATTATTTTAGTTATATCTGTTTTAAATTCTGGCAGGGGAACTGCTATGTTCAAAAAGGTTTGGGATTTGGATCATTCTATATATCTATAATTAACCCTTTGAGTGCCAGAGGGGTATGGAAAGCATTGCTTTGAAGCCCAGTTAGGAAGATCAGCAGTGTATTACACTAATGCATGCATTAGGCTGGCAACATGTTTCAGGGCTTTAAACATAAGACCTGTGGCTTGAGCTTCTTCATTCTGAACCTAGAAAGACCTGTGACTGCTTGCTTGCTTTCTTTTCTATAAATATATGTACTTACCTTGATTCGTTACTTCAGCTTTTCTCATTCTTTCACTTTCAGAGAAGTGATTCTCCTCCAGCAGCAGTCTATAAAAACACTCCGTGACTCACTTTTACCTGCAAAAAATCATAAATAGTTTGTAATCATTCTCCTTTCAGCTGGGCGAGGGTAAGCAGAACACAAGTGCAGTTATGATATTTTACAAATACTGTTGTTCAGACTCATGTTATGGACTGGAGGTAGTGGGAGCTCACATTACTGAAGGTAGAAGGAAGAGAAGAAATCAAATAGCTTGATCAAGGAAATCACACAGCATTTTAAAAAAATGCATATAAAATTACTACATATAGGCTACAAAAATAAGGATCCCTTACATAACCCTTTACATATTCTGAAAGTGCATTATATGTACATTGCCTATTTTTTTTGTCTTCACCTATTTTACACTTTTATGTTCTAGACAGTAAACTCCCTCTATACTTGCTTCCTGGGAGCTAGTCAGTCAGCTAGACAAAGTAACGCTATGTAGTGAGTAGGGTACTAGAAGGGTTACTAAAGGATATTATTCAGGATTATGTGATGACCAACAATAGCATTAGTAAGAGTAACACTCTCCAATGCCCAAATACTATGATGATTAATTAGAACTGCTTTCATTATGAAACATTACTATCCCTTTAATTTCATTAACAATGAAACTCAAGTGGGAAAGGCAGAGAGCCTGCGTGAATGTACTGAACAGAATGTCCATATGAAGACAGCCTGTGAGACCTTTAGTTCAGGAAGAGGTAGGATTGCTCAGACTTCCATTAGTCTGTAAATAAATCTAGATTGTTGACTGTGAGATGATGTAATGTCTCCATTTCACATACGTGTTGGAATTCGATCTTCCAGTTTTGGAAGGTTGGTGGACTTCCACCTCCTAGGGATGTACGCAATGGCTGCCATGGTTGGAGGAAACAACTGTTTTAATCAAATTTAGGAATCTTTGCAGGAGTGGGGAACATATAAAGGTGAATAAACTAAGGTATAAAATCAGTATGATGACCAGTAAATTGTCTAATTTGAGTTGTTAATGTCCACCCAGAAATGGGAAAGATGAGGGCAAATCAGCCAAATGATGGAGAATTAAACCTATGTTTTTCTCACACTTCCAGCACAAATAAGAGCAGGTACGAAACAATCGGGAGAAACATACCAAGGTCAAATACTGACTGTTCATCCTATATAATAATTCGGTAAGGATGTTTGTCAGAAGCAGTCATGTACAGTACAGATGTCTGCGCAAGCTGCAGTCATGCGCAGTAGAGACTGCCCGCGCCTCTGCTGATAACGGAGCGGGGCACTCCGAATTCAGACCGGAGTCCTCTCTGCGCCCCTTCCTGGGTCCGCTTGGTCCCATGAAGGTGCACAGAGAGGACTACGGTCTGAATTCGGAGCGACCCTCTCTGTTACCAGCTGCGGCGCGGGCATTTTCTACTGCGCATGACTGGATCCGGCTACCAGCCGAGGTTGCTGGGTGGCACAGTGACCCGTGTACACGGGCTTTTCAACTAGTAATTTTATAATTAATTTCTCACATGGAAACATTGGAAAGGTATGAGAAATTAATTGTAAATGTTTTTTCCCACTGCTTGGCTGTGAATAAAGTATCTATTGCAGATTCCCAAAGAGATGAAGAATGCCAATATATTCCCATTGATGTAGGGTTTAGGCCATATAGTTTAGAGATGGATTTTCATTTAAAAGCGCTCTTCTCCCACAAAGATTCAAATGGAGTCAGAGATCTATGGGAGTAACCTTGCAAGGCTAATCCCTGAAGGAGATGGTGTACATTCCCATATTTCCAAATAGTAAATAAAACAGATGATTTCAGAGCCTGATATTAGCTTATCTAATTGGCGTATATCATTTGAGGCCCATGAGGCAAAGGTTTTCTGATGTGTACCTGGGGGAAGTCGAGGTGGCCTAATACTGAGTTAAGTGTTGAGAGAAAGGGAGCTAGCCGGTAGAGTTGAAAATGATCTAGTGCAATATGATTTTTCAGAATAGACAGTATGTTTTTACTTTAAGTCCATAAGAGTGCCCAAGATCAAGGTTCAGTGACAAAGAGTGTAGCAAATGGACATATTGTGTGAGATGTGTAGAGATAGTCATGTCATATAATTTAGAAAAATTCACAGAATAACAGTATTTAATGGCCAGGGTATCCCAGGCCTCACCCATTTTTTTGTAGAACCATGTACAAGTGCAAGATGGGAGACTGCAGTCATAAAGCCTGGCAGGACAGGGAAATTGCTTTTGGTAGTGCTGTCCTTACCCAACCTTCCCAACACAAATCCCACCTAAACACCACCAAACTTAAACCTGTCAGCTTAGATTTTAGCAAACAACCTATGGTCATGTTAAAAGCGGAACTTTCCACTATTACTAAGTCGCCATGCATTCATTAAATGCATGGCGACTAGCTTGGAAATCCATGTCTGACCTTTATCGCAGATTCTAAAGAAATCCTTGCTGTTTGGAGACCGGAACCCAGGCTACAGTGCAGACATCTTGTCTGCTCGCCTGCTCCGTCAGTCTCAGTCTCCATTGAGTAGAATTGCAGTGTACCACATGCTAACTGGAAGGGACTGATGGCACAGGCGCACAGACCGCACTAATCTGCCCGTCAGTCTCCAAACGGCAAGGATTTTTTTAGAATCTGCACTTTTTTAAAGGTAAGAGATGGATTTCCAAGCTAGTCGCCATGTGCTTAATGAATGCATGACAACTTAGTAAGATCTGAAAGCTCTACTTTAAGAGATAAATGGGCCTGTAACTACTACACAGAGCTGGGTTCTTATCTTTTATACACTACTGGTCAAAAGTTTTAGAACACCCCCATTTTCTAGTTTTAATTGAAATTTATGCAGTTCAAGTCCAGTGAATACCTGAAATGGTACAAAGGTAAGCGATAAACTGCCAGTGGTGAAAAAAAAAAGTTTAGGTAAAAAAAAAAAAAATTGCAAAGAAAGCCAAGGTATCAGTGAGTACAGTTTCCTACATCATCAAAAGGCACTTAGAAACTGGAGGAAACTCTAACAGGAAGTGGTCTGGCAGACCCAAAGCCACAACAGAATCATATGCCAAGTTTCTGAAAGTCAACAGCTTGCGTGACAAGTGGATCATAGCACAACAGATTCAAGCACAGCTTAAAGGGATAGTAATGTCCCTTTACATGTTTTTTTCACTGTGTAGCCCTTAAAAAGTTGAGTTTAAACCATAATGGTTTGAGAGATATCTTCATTCAAAGTTTGATGTCTCCTGCTGTCAGCTGTAAAGCTGTCAGCAGGAGATCCATGTCGGCCGACACAGAGGCTCTCCAGCAGAGCCGGAATCACGTTTTTTAAACAGAATGACTGCATTGCAATGGTCTACCAAGTGTGTCTGGTTTGCTTAGTAGACCATTGACGGAACTACCTTAGAAGGTAAAAGAAGGCTTCAAATCATGGAATGGCCAGCACAGTCTCCAGACTTAAACCCCATCGAACTGGTTTGGGATGAACTGGACAGAAGGGTGAAAGCAAAGCAAACTGCAAATGTAACACATTTGTGGGAACTTCTCCAACAGTGTTGGGAAGAACTTTCAGAACAATATTTGATTTCCATTGTGGAAAGAATGCCACAAGTGTCTTCGGCTGTTATATCTGCAAAAGGTGGCTACTTTGATGAGTCAAGAATTTTGATTCCATGATTTATTTTTAATGTCCAATTGTTTATTTGTTCTATGCTTTATTTTCAGTGATATTGAGACATTAAACTGTGTAAGTTTCAATAAAACTTGAATGGGAGTGTTCTAAAACCTTTGACTGGTAACGTATGTATAACTGTAATGTGGACTTTCAGGGATGGACCGGGCCAGGGATCACTTGATTGTATTGTTTTGAAGATGAGGGACAGTGACATTTCATATGCTAATGAAAGTTTTCAGAGATGTTTCATTTGCTATTGAAGAGCTGTACTGCACCAGGAAACTTTCACTTTTCCCAGAAATAAAAGTGGGAATGTTTCCTAAACTACACATCTGCTAGACTCTCTCTGTCTTGCACTGGTGCCTCACCCACTCACATCATATCCTGTGCAACGGGGATCAGCTATGTGCTTCCCCACCTTCCATAAAGAGACTTGCCTCCAACAGCTCCATCAATGCCTAGCACTTGGGACCTCATCCTGCACCTGTCTAAGCTCCTGCTCCACCACTGGGCTATCCTCCCAAATTTATGCGAGATCCCTAAACTGTAATCCTAAACTTGCATTTTCAAAGCATGTGTCCTACATAGAAAACATTTGACTTATTGTATATGTACTACCTCCCAACATTTCAAATGGCCTAAAAGGGCCACTTTTGTTTTAGGTGGTGGTGCAGGGCTGTGCAATGGTAGGCGGGGCATTACCAAGAATTTTTAGGTTAGTTCATGACCTTTATGTAACTGAATAAATGGTTTAGAGCAAGAGCAAAATACTTTACGTACACATACTAATTTATAATCAAATCCTGAAGATTAAACAAACATTAATGTGAGTTTTATTGCTGTAGAGCAATGTAATGCACGTATATGCACACCACACAGTCTGATCTCCTAAAAAGAGGGACACCAGGGTGGGAAAGAGGGACAGAGGGATTTGTATCTCAAGGAGGGATTGTCCATCCTAAAGAGGGACACTTCGGGGGGAGTATGTAAAGTGTGTGTGCCTTTATCTTATCTCAAACCAATAAAACACTAAAGATTGCTATGTTAAGGAGAACCATGGAAAAGGTAGCAATAAGGGCCCCAGAAAAGACATGATTTTAGGCATCAGAAGACAACATTTTACAGATGCCATCGCTGTATGTAGATAGTGCTGTTTTAACTAATCTCAGTTGCTACAAATATAATTAAACTAGTTTCCTGATGTAGTCCGAGGTACAAACCATATCTGAAATAATTCCAAGTAGAATGCATATTTATTGGCTTAAAGGGATAGTAATACTTTAATATTATTAATCCCCATAGTGTAGCTATTTAAAATTGCGCCCAGTGCCATCTATCAAACCTTTATGGTTTGAGAGATAACAGAACGCAAAGTTCCCCCCTCCCTCTCCCTTCCCTGAAGTCAGCGTTGTACTGACTGCAGGGGAAGTCTCTTGTACGACAGTCAGGCGGCTCTGCAGCAGAGCTGAGATCGCGTTAGTAAAAAATTATTATTTAACTGAAAAGGTCTTCTACGTGTGCTTGGTTTGCAAGCACACGTAGAAGACCGTTTCAGTGAACTATTTTTTTTTTACTAACGATATCTCCCTGTAGTCAGTACAACGCTGACTTCAGGGAAGGGGGAGGGAGGGGGTAACTTTACTTACAGTTATCTCTCAAACCATAAAGGTTTGAGAGATGACACTGGGGGCAATTGAATTCTTCTTGAAATAGCTACACTATGGGGATTAGTAACATTAAAATATTACTATCCCTTTAAGTAGAAACAATATTCTGAAGTATAGAACCAGGAAGGAAACATAAATCCTATTGGCATTCCTGCTGCAGCATACTGTGCCCCTTGTCATCCACGGTAAATATAAAAAGCCAGTTAGTGAGGCAGTGTGATAGCCAGAGTTGCTATTTACATTTCCTGCACATGGCTTCAGGGTGACACTCCCCTCCCATCTCCTGAGGAAACACAGACTTCACCCATTAGAACCATTTGCAGCACAATAAACAGAACTAAGGTGCTTCATTAAAGGTTAATACCCTGACCTGAGGAAGTGCTTAAGGAGCGGGCGCAGTAAATCAGAGCAACACTTGGCCTAAGCACTTCTCCCCTTATCAATCTCCTGGCAGGATCTCAGGCCTGCCTGCTCAAGATGGATGGTGTGTAAAGTGACTCAGACAGAGGAAGAGTCTGCCTCTGCAAGGAACATGAAATCGTTACTGAGGCTGGTGTACTAAGTAGTAGAGCAGTACTGGGGCAACGCAACTCCATGGGGAGTTTACTTTAAATGAGACTTTGAACCCCTTGAATGCTAAACAGGTCTCCAATGCATATGGGTTTCAATGGAAGTATAAAAATATGCAGATAGATGTATTTTGCAGACAATGTTGTTGTCCTTTATACTTAGAGAAAAGGATGCTGGGGGAAATTCTCTATACTACTGTATGCAAAATGAGTAAAATATCATCTGGGCTTTATGTATAAGAAAGTTATCCTTAGCATAGCTTTACAATGGTTTGTCAAAACTCTTTTCAGTCTGTTGCTACATGGTGGCAGCGGTCTTGGCAAGACAGTATTAAAGATATCAGTGAAGTACACAAACACTGTGTTAAGAAGTAATACAATGGAAGACCTGGGCAGCTGGATTTCCAAGAAAAGAATCTGTCTCAAGCTTGGAAGAAATGGAAGGAGGAACTAATGCTCTACATTGAACCAACTATGGCTGATAAAGGAGAAGAAATGAAGGTAAAGCTGTTTCTCTACTTTCTGGGGGGAAAAGGCAGGGAGGTTAAAGGCACACTTCTCCCAGATGCTGCAACTCCTTCACTTGCACAGCTTATTAAAGGGATAGTAATACTTCGTTTTATCTTTATTTTATTTTGTAGGCATTAAAAAAACATGAAGAACGATATAAGTCTTATCTCTCAAACCTTAATGGTTTAAGAGATATTCACAAGCAAAGTACCCCCCCCCCCCACCTGTTCAGCCACATCAGAAGGGAGGTCCCCAGGTAGACTGCAGAGAGGGACAATCTTCAATTAAGATAAGGGAAAAAGCTGAAAAACTTGTCAAGGAGGGAAGGGCTTTCATTGTTTTCATACAAAGAAGATTGTCCCCTGCTGTTATCTGTCTGGTCTTACAACCAGATTCCACATCTGAGAAGAGATGGCTTACGCTAGGTAAAAGGGGCGGGAGGGGAAACTTTGTTTGTGAATATCTCTTAAACCATAAAGGTTTGAGAGATAAGACTTATATTGTTCTTCATGTTTTTTAATGCCTACAAAATAAAATAAAGATAAAACGAAGTATTACTATCCCTTTAAGGTGCTAGATGACTACTGTGAGCCTAAACAGAATGAGACAGTAGAGAGATACCATTTCTTCACAAGAAATCAAAAGGAAGAGGAAGAGATTGATGCATACACCACAGAACTTAGAACACTAGCAGCAACATGCAATTTTGGAAACATCAGAGACTCACTTATTAGGGACAGAATTGTGTGTGGCACAAAATATTCTCAGCTAAGAGAGCATCTCCTGAGAGAGGTAGACTTATCACTGGAAAAATGTATACAGATTGGACGTGCTGCAGAATTGTCTAAAGAAAGAATTAAAATGCTAGAGGGTCCTAGCACAAGTCTATTACCTGTCCATAGGGTGACAACAAGGCATACCTTCAAGGGGGCACAAAGTAGAAAGCCACTGAACCGAAGCAGCATGGTGCAATGCTTATACTGTGGGAAACTCCATGAGAGACTAAAAGAGAAATGCCCTGCATTTGGGCAACAGTGCAAGGGATGTGGTAAACCTAACCATTTCAACAGCCAGTGCCGTTCAAATCCTCAGCAGCTGAGACCAGCTTTTTACACACTGTTTATAATGAATCAGAGCAAGAATATGATGATATTCTGAGTATAACTCTAGAACCAGCACTTGATGTCTGTGCTGTAGGGGAGAACGTGCACAAGTTGCAGACAGCCGTTTTTGTAACCATGCTACTGAACAAGAGTCCTTTACAATTCCATCTAGAATGTGGAGCAGATTGTAATGTCCTACCAGTAAAGCTGCTAAAGGACATAAAATGCCTACAGAAATGTGAGAAGGTGCTAAGGATGTATAACAAAAGCACATTAATACCAGTGGGACAATGCAAACTGAAAATAAGAAATCCCAAGAATAATAAGCTACATCAAGCAGAGTTTGTTGTCATTGACAAAGAGGAGTGCCAGCCACTCCTGGGAAGTAGAGCAATACAAGCCATGAATCTCATAACTGTACAGCATCAAAATATTTTACAGATGGAAAAAGAAAGCAGCCACACAGGAGCAGCTACTGAGTGGGGCTGGCAAGAGATACATATAGAATATGGAGATGTGTTTCAAGGGGTTGGCCGTCTGAAAAGAAAGCTGAAATTAGAAATGGACCCCTTAATACAGCCAGTAAGGCTTCCAAAAAGGAAAGTGCCTGTTCCTTTGCTAAATCCACTTAAGCCAGAACTGGCCAGTTTAGAAAGCCAAGGTATAATAGCACCATTGGAAAGTAGTACAGAGTGGATCAGCAGTATGGTAATAGTAAAGAAGCAGTCTGGGCAATTACGAATTTGCATTGACCCAAAACCCTTGAACCGAGCACTAAAGCGAAGCCATTATCCATTGTCAACAATTCATGATATCTTGCCAGAATTGACAAGAGCACAGGTATTTACTGCTTGTGATGTAAAGAGTAGTGTTGAGCGAGCATGCTCGGCCGATGCTCGGATCGGCTCGAGCATCGCTCTGCTCGGCACATGGCGGTACTCGTACGAGTACCGCATGTGCTCGCCCGCCATGTTCGGGTCTCCTCCCCGCACGTTTTGCGGCTGCTGCGCAGCCAATAAACGTGCAGGGAGGCTCTGACATCGGTGTAATGCCAGCAGCCATGTTGGCTGCTGGCATTACACTGATTGGCTGGCCAGAACCCGTGGTCAGGTGCTGTATAGCACCTGACCAGCGAGTTCGGCTCAGTCTGAGCCAGGGAGAGCTGAGGATAGGAAGGGAAAGGCAGTGTAGGGAGGAAAAAAACAAAAATTGTGAAAAAAAAAGAACCAAAAGTCCTTTTTAGGACTACTGTGTGTGGGGGCAGCAGGTTATTTGGTGTGGGGGGAAAAAAACAAAAAAAAAAAAAAAAAAATATATATATTCTGTTTAGTGTGCAAAGTTGCAGATTAGAGCACATTCTGTTTAGTGTGCACAGTTGCAGATTAGAGCACATTCTGTTTAGTGTGCAAAGTTGCAGATTAGAGCACATTCTGTTAAGTCTTCAAACTAAAATATCAAAGTCACGTATTCCATTCAGTGTGCGTCGCCGCAGTTTAGCAGCACATTCTGAGTACTGTGCAGAGTTGCAGAATAGGAAGAAATACTGTTAAGTCTTCAAACTAAAATATCAAAGTCACATATTCCATTCAGTGTGCTTCGCCGCAGTTTAGCAGCACATTCTGTGTACTGTGCAGAGTTGCAGAATAGGAAGAAATACTGTTAAGTCTTCAAACTCAAATATCAAAGTCACATATTCCATTCAGTGTGCTTCGCCGCAGTGTAGCAGCACATTCTGTGTACTGTGCAGAGTTGCAGAATAGGAAGAAATACTGTTAAGTCTTCAAACTCAAATATCAAAGTCACATATTCCATTCAGTGTGCTTCGCCGCAGTTTAGCAGCACATTCTGTGTACTGTGCAGAGTTGCAGAATAGGAAGAAATACTGTTAAGTCTTCAAACTCAAATATCAAAGTCACATATTCCATTCAGTGTGCTTCGCCGCAGTTTAGCAGCACATTCTGTGTACTGTGCAGAGTTGCAGAATAGGAAGAAATACTGTTAAGTCTTCAAACTAAAATATCAAAGTCACATATTCCATTCAGTGTGCTTCGCCGCAGTGTAGCAGCACATTCTGTGTACTGTGCAGAGTTGCAGAATAGGAAGAAATACTGTTAAGTCTTCAAACTCAAATATCAAAGTCACATATTCCATTCAGTGTGCTTCGCCGCAGTTTAGCAGCACATTCTGTGTACTGTGCAGAGTTGCAGAATAGGAAGAAATACTGTTAAGTTTTCAAACTCAAATATTAAAGTCACATATTCCATTCAGTGTGTTTCAACGCCGTTTAACAGCCTATTCTGTGTACTCTACAGAGTTGCAGAATAGTAAGAAATACTGTTAATTTTTCAAACTCAAATATCAAAGTCACATATTCCATTCAGTGTCTTTCACCGCCGTTTAACAGCCTATTCTGTGTACTCTGTACAGTTGCAGAATTATAAGAAATACTGTTAAGTTTTCAAACTCAAATATTAAAGTCACATATTCCATTCAGTGTGTTTCAACGCCGTTTAACAGCCTATTCTGTGTACTCTGTACAGTTCCAGAATTATAAGAAATACTGTTAAGTTTTCAAACTCAAATATTAAAGTCACATATTCCATTCAGTGTGTTTCAACGCCGTTTAACAGCCTATTCTGTGTACTCTGCAGAGTTGCAGAATAGTAAGAAATACTGTTAATTTTTCAAACTCAAATATTAAAGTCACATATTCCATTCAGTGTCTTTCACCGCCGTTTAACAGCCTATTCTGTGTACTCTGTACAGTTCCAGAATTATAAGAAATACTGTTAAGTTTTCAAACTCAAATATTAAAGTCACATATTCCATTCAGTGTCTTTCACCGCCGTTTAACAGCCTATTCTGTGTACTCTGTACAGTTCCAGAATTATAAGAAATACTGTTAAGTTTTCAAACTCAAATATTAAAGTCACATATTCCATTCAGTGTGTTTCAACGCCGTTTAACAGCCTATTCTGTGTACTCTGCAGAGTTGCAGAATAGTAAGAAATACTGTTAATTTTTCAAACTCAAATATTAAAGTCACTTATTCCATTCAGTGTGCTTCGCCGCAGTTTAGCAGCACATTCTGTGTACTGTGCAGAGTTGCAGAATAGGAAGAAATACTGTTAAGTCTTCAAACTAAAATATCAAAGTCACATATTCCATTCAGTGTGCTTCGCCGCAGTGTAGCAGCACATTCTGTGTACTGTGCAGAGTTGCAGAATAGGAAGAAATACTGTTAAGTCTTCAAACTCAAATATCAAAGTCACATATTCCATTCAGTGTGCTTCGCCGCAGTTTAGCAGCACATTCTGTGTACTGTGCAGAGTTGCAGAATAGGAAGAAATACTGTTAAGTTTTCAAACTCAAATATTAAAGTCACATATTCCATTCAGTGTGTTTCAACGCCGTTTAACAGCCTATTCTGTGTACTCTACAGAGTTGCAGAATAGTAAGAAATACTGTTAAGTTTTCAAACTCATATATATTAAAGTCATATATATCGTGTAAGATGAAGAAGGCGGGTAAAAAGGGACGGGGAAGTGGACGTGATCCTGAAAGTTCAGGGCGCGGGTCAGGACGCGGAGAAACTGTGCCTGGTGCCAGAGCACAAGAAAGAAAGACATCCACCATACCTAGCTTCATGTCTGATTTCACAGGGCGTCGCAGGACATCACTCTCGAGGTCCGACCAGTGCGAACAGGTGGTCGGTTGGATGACAGCTGATACTGCTTCCAGTCGGTTAAGCACCACCCTGTCTTCCACCAAGTCCACTCTCAGTAGCCAAGAGTCTGGTCAACATAATCCTCACTCTGATCATCCTTCCTCCCACCATACACGGTCTGGTCAAAGAAGTGATCCCACACTGGGATATAGTGATGAGCTCGTCTCATCACCAATCCTTCATTTGACCCTCTCTCCAAGCACGCTTGCAGAGGAACATGACATCTTGTGCCCTGATTCACAACCTCTAGAGGCTACCCAATCACAAGAAGATGACAGATGTGAACGGCATTTAAGGTCAAAGGAAGTAGTGGATGATGATGATGATGATGAGACACAGTTGCCATTAAATCAACCACTATTTCCTTCTCAAGACCTTGTTGAGGAGAATGTTATACAGTTGTCAATGACCGAGTATGTGGTGGGATCAAGACTTGAGGAGGATGATCAGAGTGAGGAAGTGGAGGAGGACTTGGTGGACGATGAGGTGACTGACCCCACCTGGGAAGGTGTAGAGCCGAGCGATGACAGCAGTCCTGAGGGTGAGCCATCTGCAGCACCGCAACAGGCTGGAAGAGGCAGTGGTGTGGCTACAGAAAGAAGGCGGACCGCACCAAACCGGCCCGCAAATGTTCCACGGAGCACCCCCTTGCGTAAATCTACCTTGCCAAGGGGTAGGTGTTCCGCGGTATGGCGTTTTTTTAAGGAAAGTGCGGACGACAAAAGATTTGTAGTTTGCAACCTGTGCCACACCAGAATGAGCCGAGGCATGAACACTAGAAACCTCACCACCACCAGCATGATCCGACACATGGCATCCAAGCACCGTAGTAAGTGGGAGGAACGCCTGGATCGCCCATCTGTGTCTGCAGGCCACACCACTGCCTCCTCTTCCCCTGTTTTCGGTGCCGGCCAATCGCCTGTCGAAGGCGCAGGCCCGCATACCTCCCGCCCTGCACCTGTAGCATCTGAAGCACCATCAGCGACCACATCCACTTCCCTGTCCCAGCACAGCGTCCAAATGTCGTTACCCCAGGCATTTGAGCGCAAGAGAAAATACCCAGCCACCCACCCACAGGCCATAGCACTAACCTCACACCTTTCAAAATTACTGGCCATCGAAATGCTGCCATTTAGGCTTGTGGACACTGAGTCCTTCCGCAGCCTGATGGCAGCAGCTGTCCCTCGGTACGCGGTCCCCAGCCGCCACTACTTTTCCCGGTGTGCCATCCCCGCATTACACCACCATGTGTCCCGTAACATCACCCGTGCCCTGACCAACGCAGTTACTGGGAAGGTCCACTTAACGACTGACACATGGACAAGTGCTTGTGGCCAGGGACGCTACATTTCCCTGACGGCACACTGGGTGAATGTCGTGGAGGCTGGGAGCGACTCGGACCCTGGGATGGCACGGGTGCTACCCACGCCGAGGATTGCGGGCCCTACCTCCATCAGGGTTTCCACCAGCACCTACGTTATTGGCTCCTCCTCCTCCGTTTCCACCTCCGAATTCTCTACACACACCGCCACTCCCCCATCAGCCAGTAGCTGGAAGCAGTGTAGCACTGCAGTGGGGAAGCGTCAACAGGCCGTGCTGAAGCTGATCTGCCTTGGGGACAAACAGCACACGGCCTCAGAGCTGTTGCAGGGGATTAGTCACCAGACCGAGCAGTGGCTCTCGCCACTCAACCTGCAACCAGGCATGGTTGTGTGTGATAATGGGCGTAACTTGGTGGCGGCTTTGGAGCTCGGCAAGCTCACACACGTACCATGCCTAGCGCATGTATTTAATTTAGTGGTGCAGCGATTTCTAAAAACCTACCCCAATGTGCATGATCTCTTGACCAAGGTGCGCCGCGTGTGTGCACATTTCCGTAAGTCATCTACAGCTTCGGCCGGCCTGTTGAAGCTGCAGCAGCGCTTACAATTGCCAGCTCACCGGCTGCTGTGTGACGTGAGCACGCGCTGGAACTCCACCTTCCACATGTTGGCCCGGCTTTGTGAGCAGCAGAGGGCAGTAGTGGAGTACCAGCTGTTACACGGTCGTCGCCTCTCCGTTCAACTTCCTGTAATCAGAAGTGAGGAGTGGGAATGGATGTCAGACCTCTGCGAGGTTTTACGCAATTTTGAGGAATCGACACAGATGGTGAGCGGCGATAACGCTATTATCAGTGTAACCATCCCACTTCTGTGTCTACTGAAACGCTCGCTGCTCACAATTAAAACCGACGCTTTGCATGTGGAAGAGGTGGAAATGGGGGAGGAAGAGCTTACACAAGGTGATAGCCAGAGCACCCTCACTTCGTCTTCTCAGCGACAATTGGAGGAGGCGGAGGAGGAGGAGGAGGAGGAGGAGGAGGAGGAAGACACGGTTGCCTCCGCTACAGAGGGTAGCCATGGAACTTTAGTTCCATCTCTTCAGCGTGGGTGGGCAGAAGAGGAGGAAGAGGATGAGGATATTGAGAGTCAGCCTCCTGGTGAGGACAGCGAAATCTTGACTGTTGGTACTCTGGCACACATGGCTGACTTTATGTTAGGCTGCCTTTCCCGTGACCCACGCGTTGTACGCATTTTAGACAACACGGATTACTGGGTGTTCACCCTTCTGGACCCCCGCTACAAAGAGAATTTCTCATCTCTCATTCCTCCGGTGGAGAGGACAAGCAAAATGGTGCAATACCAGAAGGTTCTTGTTGAAAAATTGCTCCAAAATTTTCCATCTGACAACGCTGGCGGCAGAGTACGTGCTACCTTGGCCAACCGAGAAGGGGAGAAAAGGGGAGCACACAGCAGTTCCGAGAAAGGCAGGGCAACACTCTCCAAGGCGTGGGACACCTTCATGACACCCCGCCAGCACCCTCACCCTGATGCGCAGCCTAGTGTCACAAGGAGGGAAAAGTTTTGGAAGATGGTGAAGGAGTACGTAGCAGACCGTGTCAGCGTCCTCAATGATCCCTCTGTGCCTTACAACTACTGGGTGTCCAAGCTGGACACGTGGTATGAACTGGCACTCTACGCCTTGGAGGTGCTGGCCTGCCCTGCCGCCAGCGTTCTGTCTGAGCGGGTATTTAGTGCTGCTGGTGGCATCATAACAGATAAGCGTATCCGCCTTTCCACCGACAATGCTGATAGGTTGACACTTATAAAAATGAACAAGGCCTGGATTTCCCCTGACTTCTCCACTCCACTGGAGGAAAGCCCCGGGGGAACATAAACTCACTTTATATATGTTATTTACAATGATGGGAATACTCTGTATTCCCATTCACCCCTTCCACCCCAAAAACGGGTATATGGTTGACTCTTAATGTTCTCATCCTCCTCCTCCTCTTCCATATGCCCTGGGATATAATTTTTATATAGGGCCAGCTCACCAGCGTGCCCTGGGATATAATTTTTATATAGGGCCAGCTCACCAGCGGGCCCTGTGATATAATTTTTATATAGGGCCAGCTCACCAGCGGGCCCTGTTTGCCAATTTTTATATAGGTCAGCTCACCAGCGGGCCTTCTCATATAATGTTTTATTGGGTCAGCTCTCTAGCGGGCCCTCTCATATAATGTTTTATAGCGTCAGCTCACTAGCGGGCCTTCGCATATAATGTTTAGGATGGTCAGCTCTGCAGCAGACCCTCACCCATAATGTTTTAGATGGTCAGCTCAGCGCACGTTTCCCTCTTAATCATGGCCTCAGTTCTGAAAATCAAGGAAATTTTTGGGAGAATTTGCCTCTGCGCACGTTTCCCTCTTAATCATGGCCTCAGTTCTGAAAATCAAGGAAATTTTTGGGATAATTTGCCTCTGCGCACGTTTCCCTCTTAATCATGGCCTCACTTCAGAAAATCGATGAAATTTTTGGGAGAATTTGCAGATGATATACAAGTAAATATACAGCAAATACTGTTTGGTAACAATTTTTCGCCTAAAGTCGTTTTTATTTTCCTTTTTGTGTGTTTTACGGTCAGTCTGTAAAAATGGCGTACTACGGGCGAAAGATCGTTCCCAGCAGCGATGTTGGAGTCCAAGGTGCATCCAGACATCCTCCCTATGCTGTCCCTGAACCATTTCTGTAGTGTTTCCATCTTTTTCTGCCCTTTTCCTATGGACCAGGCACCCTCCCCTCATCAGAGCAGGGGGTGCCTGGTGTAATGCTCGAGTCCTCCCATTGACTTCAATGGGGCTCGGGTGTTCGGCCGAGCACTCGAGCCTCAGGGGGTGCTCGGTCAGAGCACCCGAACATCCGAGCATTGGGGTGCTCGCTCATCACTAGTAAAGAGCGGATTTTCGCACAAATTATATTAAAGGTATGGCCCCATGACAAGCACAAGTACCCATAGATGCATCCCCATTCTACCACATACGTGATGAGCTCAGTCTACATGATGGTATTTTATTCAAAGGGGAGTGTGTAGTTATTTCGTCAGATCTAAGACCAGATATCATGGCAAGGATTCATTCATTACATTTGGGAGTGGAAGGATGCCTGCGCAGAGCTAGAGAGAGTGTTTATTGGCCAGGCATGAAAGCACAACTGAAAACATACATTGAGCAGTGTGAGATATGCCGTACATTTGATACCAGACAGCAGAAGGAGACATTGCATCATCATGAATTACCAACAAGGCCATGGGTAAAGGTAGGAACAGATTTGTTAACATTTCAAGCAAATGAATACCTCATCACCGTGGATTATGATTCTAATTTTTGGGTGGTTGACAGTCTGCAAGGTACTAGGTCTTCGAAGATCATCAGAAAACTGAAGTCCCATTTTGCCAGGTATGGCATACCAGATACTGTGTGTTCTGACAATGGTCCACAGTACACATCAACAGAGTTTAAGGAATTCGGTAGACAATGGGACACTGAGCATGTCACCTCATCACCAGGATATCCACAGAGCAATGGGAGAGTAGAGTCAGCTGTCAAGACAGCAAAGAGAAGATTGCAAAAGGCAGTTTCATCTGGATCAGATCCCTACCTTGCAATGTTGGACCATCGCAATACCCCTGCTCAGGGGTTGTCATGTAGTCCAGCTCAAAGATTAATGGGTCGCAGAACCAAAACATTGCTTCCAATGAGAGGAAGCCTGCTACAACAGGATAACCTAATGAGTGCTGAACACCAAAAGCTGAAACTGAAGCAACAAGCACTACAGGCAGTTCAGTATAACAGGGGAACTAAAGACCTAAGGCCTTTATGTAGGGGTGAATGAGTGTGGGTCCAACCCCATGCACAGTATGGGAAGCAATGGCGTAAAGCAAACATTCTAGCTCCTGCAGGAGTAAGGTCTTATGATGTTGTTATGGATACAGGACATGTTTTAATACGAAACAGGAGACATCTGAGAAGCACGGCACACCAAATGTCTCATGGAGTCGCACAAACAAGGAGCAATGTGTCAGATATCTTTGATACAGATAAAACTGCAAATACACCACAAATACCAAGAGACCTCAGCCAAAGCCAGGAACAAGAAGAAGCAAGTACAGAGGCAACTGAAGCTCACCAGCCAACAGGGGACAATGCAGTTCCTACAGAGCAACCACAAGCATCTGGAGCACTACACACAAGAAGAGGTCGTCTAGTCAAAAAACCTGGTTATTTACATGATTATTTTGAATCTTAAAACCTACCTGTTAAGTGTCAGCAAAGGTTTCTTTTACAGGGGTTTGTTATGTATTAGTAAACGTGGGGGGCGTTATATTTTGAACTTTGAGCTTCCACTCATCCATAAAAGACTTTCAAAGGGGAAAAGATGTGACAATATGTGTGGAACTATAAATGTTAGCTGTAGTTTCCAGTGGGAGCACTTATAGTGGGACACTGGAACTATTAGGAGGTGGCAGGCTGCAGATAAGGAAAGTGAAAGTAAGTGGCACAGGCAGTGAGTGCAGCTATGTTACAACACTGTTATTAAAGTCTTATTATGTTTACCTGCCATAAGCTTTGGACTCAGTTCATATAGAAGAAGCACACTGAAACAGTTGCTAACACCAACATATTCACCTCTCTGCATTGGCCATTATTTACTAAGCCACAATATCAGCCAGGGGAATAATTTTGTAGAGCAATACACCAAATTATTTTATGCAATTGATTTGATATAAATAGGAAATACTACTTGTCTATGGTTTCTCAAAAAAAGTTACAAGAAACCCAACATCAATAAGTACAGTATGGTCATACTTTGGAACTTTCAGAATGAGCTGACCCTGAGATTTTGCAGCTATTATCCCTTAAAGTTCTGTTTAATATAGGTTGTTGGTGAAATGTCCCTATTCACTCTAATCGCAAGCTGCTCTAATCAGTTTGTATGGAATCATTAACATGCGACAGCTTAGAGATATCACTGCTTTAGCACACACCTGACAAGCAGGACTTCTCCCCTTCTCTTCCTAGTATAAGTGGCACTAAGCTAGAGACTACAGAAGCACTTAATTGGAGCAGATTAGATAATCAAAAGCACTGGACTGCCTCACCCTGAGAATTTGTGACTTTGCCCTGTGACCCTAAAGTTGGAGTTAAAAATCTGAGTCTCAGGGTCAAACCCTGAGAGTTCCGCTGTGTGATTTTAGCCCTAAAGTACTCATATGTCCTGAATCTCTTTTTAATCCAGCCATTGAAATCAATGGAATATTAAGTATGACCCATTGTTAAATAGAGCATATAAAATATCACACAAAAACAGCACTAGTGTGTGTAAATTTTATTTTAGCAATTAGCAAACTCCAGCTGGTGTTTCCGTGGGTGCAAGGGGGGCATCCCCCCTATACTTGCCCCCTCCATATAAATATAGCAGCTGGGCAGGGTGGCCTGAAGGTCATATTATGCCATCCCCTGGAAAAATATCTGTGGACGCCCATGTTTCTCTTACCCACTGATTATGAAATCATGGAATATTCTCCCTACAGAGTGGTGGGCTCAGCAATACTGGCCACACCCACTATGTCAAGTTATACATAATAAATTATAATCTAATTTGGACAGCCAGATTATCTACCAGTTTTCATACCATGTACTGGTCATTTATTTTAGATCTTTTTTTGGTGTTTACATGGCGAAGACAAAGGATATTTTCTTTTAACAGAGTTTGGGGTGAGCATGTGAAGATTAGGAGCGTGGCCATGGTTGAGGGTAGATGAGGTAGAGAGTGAGGCTTCCATCAGAGCTAATAAAGAAGAGATTCATAAGCATTCTTTGCTGCTTATACATAGGGGGAATGTAGCAATCCACCAGAGTAGCCATCCCAGAACACCTCCCCAATAGCATGCACATGGAAATAGCATAACCTTACACCAACTTCATTTGTGTTTTGTTGGTACACATGAAAAAGAACACCGAGAGAAAAAGAAAGCACCAAAAAACCCATACACTTCCCCAATGTCCTCCCATTGACACATTTAGCATTAAGAGGAGAATTGTGTCAATAATTAGTTTAGTAAATGGAGTTAGGCAGGTATAGAATTAGAAAATCTATTGCAGTGCCTGGCTTAATGCAGAATCATTTTAGTACATTCCCCATGTATTCAGTACTGTAAGGAATCGGGTTTCTGGAGGGACCCTTTCTATAACTCTGTCTTTCCAATTTTCCTACGCTTGGAAATTTACCAAATCTCCACATAAACCAGTGGTGAGCAATGTTTGTCAACGGCCATCTAAGGGTGATGGGAAGTGGAATACAACAATGCCTGGAGAAATGCAGTTTATCTACACCTGCTCCAGTATCTCAGTTGATCCTATCTTATCCTGCATATATCTTTTATAAATGACCCATATTAACCCTTTGAGTACCAAAAGAGTATATAATGCATTGCAGAGCTATGTAGTGCTCACCCCTCTAGCACTCAAAAGGGTTAAAGCAAGGGCAACTAATTTTTTTTGGTTGTGGGTCACATGATCAGAAATCTATATGTGTGTGTTAAGGCCATATTCATTTTTTTATTTATAACTGGTAAATTGGCCCTGACCAACTACCACCATAGTAATCGGATAAGTAAATTCCAAAGTTCAGGACTGGGTAATCATTCTCTAAACTGGTTCCGATCCTATTTATCAGACAGAACGCAGTATGTGTCTGTAGTGGGGTTCCCCAAGGCTCAATTCTTGGCCCTCTTTTATTCTCTCTACTTATAAATCATATACCCATGGTTTGCAAAGCATCTTCTGTGCTCATGTATGCAGATGACACCATAACCTATGCTAAAAATTCAAATGTATCTCAACTAGAAGCTGTATTCCAACATGATTTCTCTGAAGGGGAAAAATGGATAGCAAAGAACAAATAATAATATATCCAAATAAATGGTGCTCCAATTAATCTGCATAGTTTTTAGTTCATGTAGAGTGGTATTTCAGAACTACCCGATCTGTAGTAATTTAGTTATAAAGTGCCCCCCTCCTGCCCATTTTAAGCTGCCTCTTCTCAGATATTGAATCCGGTCATTGGCCGGACATCTCCCAGAGAGGGACAATCTTCATGTTGTGCGTATAATGAAAACCCTGCCGCCCTTGACGAAGGTGGGCAGGATTTTCCTAATGCTGCCTGAAGATTCTACCTTGCTGTGCTCCATCCAGACCAGCTTGGATAGACAGCGTTACATAGGTAAAAGGGGTGGGAGGGGGATACTTTATAATTAAATTACTCATGAAGTACAAATCAGATAGTATTGAAATACCGCTCTATATGGACTAAAAACTATGCAGATTAATCAGAGCTCCATATATTTGGATATTTTACTATTGCTTTAAACACCAACAAAACAGTCACAATGTTTTTAGCACAAACTGTGTATTCTCTGCAATACCCAGCTATTCATTGGAACAGACTCTAATCATAACTTGGCCCCGGTGGAATCCTATAAATATTTTGGTATGCAGATTAACCCCAACCTCACTTTTGGTCTTCATATTGATACATTAACATCCAAACTGTATCCCAGAATAGGTGCTCTGTTTAGAAACAAATCCTATCTAAGTCCCCTGGTAAGAAAACGTATTGTATTGTACAACAGATGCTAATGCCAGTCATAGATCATGGGGATGTAGTATATGCCCCTATGCATATCCATTTTGCTAAACTTGCCACTTTGTATAACTCGTTTTGCCACTTTATCCTCCAATATAATTAAACAACCCATCATGATATGTGATTTGTATGAAGAACTAAATTGCCTAACACTCAGATCTAAATGTACCCTTCACCTTTCTTGCTTGGTTTAGAACCACGTTTCTGGAAACCTATCAGACTACTTCAGCAGTATGCTCACTCCAGCTCTCCATACCAACTACAACCTCTGCTCCACTGCTAACAACTCACTGAGTATTCCACACTACATGAAAAAAGCCGGTCGATCTGCCTTCTTCCTCAGAGCCGAAAGTCTGAAATAACCTGCATGATCTTCTCCCAGATCTTCCCCCAGCCTAAAATCCTTCAGAATAACTGATTATTTTTTATATAAAAACAATATGTAACTGTATATACATTTTTAGTATGTATATTTCTGTGTGTATATATAATGTTTCTCTATTTCTGTAAATACAGCTCTTTGCTGTAAAAACTCCAGGACATACTTGAAAACAAGAGCAATCTCAATATATTGTTCCTAGTAAAACATTTTTCTAAATAAAAAAAAATATATATATAATATATATATTTTTTTCCTAGAGTATCACAAAAGCAATACAAATAAAGTGTATCAACTAAAGTGCACAGTTACCACCCTAGTGCTAATCACCATAACTGGGAAGTTTCTGGTTATGCCCCAGAGACTCCGGTTTTTAGTGTTAATTACCGGGTCTCTGTGGAGAAAGGCTGATTCTCTGGCAGTGGTGAATGGTGAAACTCTGCCCACTTCTCCTCCTACTCACTCATTTCTGCTCACTTTTCTTGCTTTCCACTTTGTTCCATCCATTTCCCACACACTTTCCCAAGCACAATGATACTAAGCCTGTCCATCTGATTAAGCCCCACCCCCTTTATGACTCGAATCGTGTCAGCAAAATACACCTGGTTGTGCAGCCAATGAGACCTCTCTTGGGACTCCACAGGAAGAAGTTCCCAGGCATGCTAGTCACTGATAATTTTTGAGTAAGTCAATGACAGTACTGGGATATAACACTTTGAATCTTTCTTGAGAACTGTAAGGTGCCCTGTTGTTCATATGTGGCAGCTGCTTCGGTAAAAATTATTTTTTTGTTAAAAATCTTGGGCAGGCAACACCCTGAGGTCAAGTGGGCTGCATTTGGCCCATAGGCCGCATATTGGATGCCATGAGATAAAGGGATGAAGTGGCAACCCAGGAGAACGCTAATCTTCTATGGCAATTATTTTTAGTGAATAGGGCAATAGGGAACAGTTATTCCAGCCGAAGGTGCATCTACTTCTGAATAATGACAAGTTATAAAGACAATGCTAATTTCTCTTTAAGTACTTTACAAGTTTATCCTTAAGACACTTGTCAACATCTGTGAACTAAAGAGTTTTATTGCATGAATTTCTTCCCTTTCTAGAGCATTTCTTTAAACCCATCAATCACCAGGGATTAACCCGCAGAACATCCCTGTAAACTGGGTCTACATGATATACACTAGTAATAAGATGATGATACATACACGATAGGCAATGCTGCTTGTTTGTAAGTATTGTAGCTGTCATTTTCATTGTAAATTATGTATTTGCCCTTATTCATTGCAGAATTGGAAAAAGTAGTCTTAAGTCACAATGTGCCAAATTTAGAAAAGTAAATTGGTGTTATTTTGGAGTAAACCAACTACACCATAGGGGACAAATAAAATTCCTAAATTTCCATGCAGTTGAAATCCCCTGAGGAAGCAGAAAGGTATCTGTGAAAATGTTTGGGCCGATCTGTGTATCCAACAGACAACGGGTCTTTTTCCACGCCCCCTGTTGTTATTCTCCGCTCCACCCCCTCCCTGAGTATCCCGCGACTCTGAGAAGGTCTGAGTCGCCGCCGCATCTTAAAGAGAACTCTTGCACGAGGCACCTATTTTGCCGCATCGCTAACATCTACAGTTCTGCAATTACACTCTCTCTGAGGGATTGTTTTATTTCATCCAACACGTGCCTTTTCCATCGATCAAAAGATCAAATCCCTAGGACCGAAAAGGACCAGGTGACAAGGATAGGAGATCGGGAGAACACAGAACGTAGGCTACCAGGAAAAAGACCCAATGATGTGCATAAAGCCCAAGAAGGGCAAATGTGAGTGAAATACCTCTTGTTTTAATATATTGTTTTTACAATAATAAATATCTACACTTAGATCAATTCCTCTTCTCTCACTTTTGTTATTTTGCACTGTCATTGAGCTGTTACAGGTACATACCTAGGCTCCCCTTGTGCTGCTTCACAACCTTAAAGTGATAGTAATACTTAACATTCAATAGATTTATTTCTGTAGGTACTTAAAAATAAATTAATTACGCCGTTTCTGATCTCCCAAACCTTTATGGTTTTGGAGATATCAGTCTGCAAAGTTCCCCTTCCCTTCCCTTGTGCTGACATCAGCTTTCAAAGTTACAGACGTAGATCGCAGTCCATAGACTGTCCTGTGGCTCTACAGCAGAGCCGTGATCATGGTAGTTACAAAGAAATACTTCACTTGAACGGTCTACAATGCGGGACACAGACCCCCTTATTGGGGGTCTGTGTCCTGGGTCACCCTCCACCGGGACAACAAAGAGTCCCAGAATTGAGCAACACACACCAGTTCAGCCAGCCAATGAAACGTATTTGCTATATGGTCCTCATTGGCTGGCTCAGCCAGCCAATGAGGACCATATAGCAAATACATTTCATTGGCTGGCTGGACAGATACGTGCGAGACAGCTGGGGTGGAGCAGGTATGCTGGTGCTGCAAGTGAGACCCGCGGCTGAGGCTCCTGCTGGCGCTGACCATCTTTCTGAGGCTGACACAGAGTAAGAGTTCCCACTGGCTGGCTGAGCCAGCCAATGAGGACCATATAGCAAATACATTTCATTGGCTGGCTGGACTGGTGTGTGTTGCTCAATTCTGGGGCTCTTTGTTGTCCCGGTGGAGGGTGACCTCAGCCACGGGACTAGGGTGACCACATGTCCCGGAATGGCAGAATGGAAATGTGGTCACCCTAGTTGGAGTCCTCTCTAGCATTCAAGTGGGTAATGATATTCACAAATGTTTGAGCAGTTTGTTTTTTTTACAAGTTATGTATTTATTAACAAAATAGGAGCTTAGAATGTCTCCGTCATGAACTGCTAATCTGAGCAAAATATTACTTGAAATATGAGCAATACAATAAATATGGTCAATTTGTACAGCAGACTTTGATCTTTGGATTAGCTTTCCGGTGCATTTTTGGCTTTGTGGGGGTATTTTTTGTTTTTTTTTAATTGTGTTTATTTATTTAAGTGGTAAATACGGAACAAATGGAGGTTCATTGTAGCAATTTTTTTTTGTTATACTAAATTCTTAACCCTTTGATTGCCAGAGGGGTACGTAATGCATTGCTTTGCAATGCGTTGCATACCCTTCTGGCACTCAAAGGGTTAAGAATTGGTGTTCACGACGTCACACAGGTGAGCGCTTTTAAGATAATGCAAGCCTCTTTTTTGAGCACCTGGGATGTCTATATCCCAGACGTTTTCTCAGTACATAAACATTAGGGGTCATTAATCATAGGCCACCAGCTAGCAAAAGAAATGTCCGTCTTTGTTGAAGGACTTAGTGTGATTGTCACTTTGTCTCTGTCACTGTAAAATCTTGCTCTGCAGCCCTGTCAGTTATGACCCCCACTCCCTACCCCCTTCCTGGGTACTGTAATCGAGATAAACTGTTTATGTTCTGGTTCAAGGTATCTGGGATGTAGGTAATAGGTAGAGGGCGTGGGGGCATGCGCATACAGTTTAAATCCACCACTTCTCATTATTTAACCATTTCACAGCAAGAAGCAACTGCAACTTATTGGAAAGTAGTATGTTTCCTGTCTCACTTGCAGGTAAGTGGTTAATGTTAGCTGGTTCAAACTCGATGGATTTGCATTAAAAAAAGTATTTTAAGTTCTGTTATTTGTGCTTTCAAACCAGTTTTTATTAAAGAACCCCTTGGATTCAATATAGGTCTCCATCATATTGCTTTCCATTGTACCTCCCTAGCACCCATGTGCAATTAGGGCTGTATTTCCCAATAGGCAGAGTAGGCAACTGTCTAAAGCAGTGATTCTCAACGTTAGTCCTCAGAGCACACCAACAGTGCAGGTTTTCTGGTTATTCCTGCTTAATCACAGTAATTAGTGGCTCAGTCATTGTGATTGATTCACCTGTGATTAATTAGGGATATCTTGAAAACATGACCTGTTGGTGTTTCCCGAGGACTGGAGCTGAGAAATACTGGTCTAACGTTCCAAGTTTTTAGGGGTGTGTCAATTGTGTTGGCCATACTCACATTCCATTGTGGGTGTGGCCAGAACAATCTCAATGTCCCCACACCAGATTTTACCCAATTGCATGACATTATTTAACCCTTTGAGTGCCAGAGAGTTATCTAATGCATTGCTGTGCAATGCAATGGATACCTTTCTGGCACTCAAAAAGTTAAGCCCCTTGAATTCTAAAGTGATCTCCAACACATTGCAGAGCAACAAAGGAGTTAAAGCTTTTCCGGTCTAAGGGCATCTTCTGTGCCAGGAAAAGTAGACAGGACTGGAGACAAGGGTCATGTGAGGAATCGGGTGTGGTCATGGGCAGAGCTAAGGGCACCTAGTGTGCCTTGCCTAGGAAAGCCTGGGCTGTGCAATACAGTGCTTTGCAATGCTCTGTGTACGCATCTGATCCTTAAAGGGATAGTAATACTTAAGTATTACTAATCCCTATTTTAATGTCCTATTAAAAATAAATGTATTGCCCCCAGTGTCATCTCTCAAACCTTTATGGTTTGAGAGATGATCGCTCCTAAAGTTGCCCTCCCCCTTCCCCGTAGTCAGAGTTCTAGCTGACTGCAGGGAAGCCAGTCATACGACTTTCAGGCGGCTCTGCAGCACAGCCGCGATCGCTTTAATAAAAAATAAATCTTTCACTGAAATGCTCTTCTACGTGTGCTTGGTTTGCAAGCACACGTAGAAGACCGTTTTAGTGAAATATTTTTTTTTTTATTAACGAGATTGCGGCTCTGCTGCAGAGCCGCCTGAGGATCTAAGACCGGATTTCCCTTCAGTCAGCTACAACGCTGACTTCAGGGAAGGGGGAGTGAAAGGGCAACTTTAGGAGCGATTATCTCTCAAACCATAAAAGGCTTTAATATAGGGATTAGTAATACTTAAGTATTACTATCCCTTTAAAGGATTAAAGAATCAGCAAACACTTTATTGAAAAAATAAATTCTAGGGATTTTTAATTAAAAAAAATTATAGGGATTTTCCTGCTAAGTAAAACAAAGGTCCCACTGCTGGCAATTTATTAATTCAAACTTTATTACAGGTAAAACTATTTGCAGCAAAAGTCAAGGTGATTCCAAAAAGCAATTCTGAATTTGGAAGTTCTTGAGTCATTGACTACAGCTCTCCTTAGTAAAACATAAGAAAAAAAACTTCCTTGTGACCACATAAATTGCAAGTTAAAAAAATAAGTTTGAATTTTAATAACTTTTGAATGAAAACCCTCCCAGAATTAGGAGTACCCTTTCTGTACACAATAGGGAAAGCCTTTTAACATATATTGGGCCTTATGTCTAAAGACAAACTGGAGTAGTAATTCTGGAGCAAACCAACTTCGCAATGTGTTGGAGACTATATAGATTTAGTAGGTTTAAAACTCTGTTTAACTCAATGGGCATGTTTATTGGTTTAAGGTCTACTGTTTCATAAAAATATTTACTGCTCCTTTAAAGTCAAAACTTACTGAAAACAACATTTTGCCTGCTTTTATTATATTTCTCGTGCAGCATTACCAATATTATCATCTTTACACATTTGAATATGCAGTTATATGGCACATACACAAGGTGACCATAACTAATAAGGTTGTAAGGCATGAACACAAAAAGGCAAATTGAGACTATAATCCTTATCTGCAGTGGTAAGAAAAAAAATGGCTTCTTCAGTCGAGCACTTAGTTTATCTATATAAACAACAATGGAGCAAATTTAGGGCAGACAACTGAACTTTACAGATCAGATACAATGCCCTTTATTATATAAAGGGGGTTTTAACCCTTTGAGTGCCAGAGGGGTATGCAATGCATTGCATTCCCCTCTGGCATTCAAAGGGTTAGCCCATTAATGCAAGGGAGAGCTCCAACTCATTGTGAAGAAATGCACTGGAGGGCTCTCCAGCATTTAAGGAGTTAAAAGTCTCATTCAGTTCAAATGTTATATGAGTGCCAGTAAGGCAGTAGTTTTGCCCAGATTTTCTCATCTTTCTTTGTTATGTGAACATGTGAGTACACCCCCTCCACTTAGTGTCTTCTGTGTGCATATGAGGTAAGTGGATGATATCAGCTTCTCTTTGATGCTGTGCCTGTCTAATGATAGCAGCTTTAACTAGATAATGAGTGAAAACATATGTAGTAAACAAATACAAGTCTAGCTGCAAATGCAATGGTTGTGTTCCCTATGCCTATTTTGGTGACATTGTTTTCTAAACACCTGAGGTCTGTGATAGACCGAGTGAAGAGACGAGAGATAGGAAGGATTAACCCTGTAAAATGGAGACTTTATTAGAAAACTAATTTTGTATTGAACTCTAATACAATGTTGTACAATATCAGAAATCAATCTTGTCAGGTTATTTTGTCTTTTTTTTTTTTTTTTTTTACAAATTAGTTTTATTTGTATAATTGTCTCCCCATCCCCTCTGTACTTCTGAAAATCCTAATATAGAATACCTCCAAACATTTCAAATGGCTGAATAGGGACACTGTTGTTTTAGGTGATGTTGTTGGGGGTGCAGCTGGTGGGCAGGGCAATACAGACAATTTTCAGATTATTTCATTACCTATTGACACCCCTGTGTGTAACTGAATACATGATATAGAACAAGACCAAAGTATCTTATTTATACAAACTAAATTTCAAAAAACATATAGTGAAGTTTATGCAAATAATAATGTGAGTTTTATTGTTATGGAGCAATGTAATACACTTATATACACACCACAAAGTCTGATCTCCTAAAAATAGGGAAACAGGGACAGAGGGATTTTGGTTGACAAGAGGGACTGTCCCTCCTAAAGAGGGACACTAGGGAGGTATAAAAGGTGTCCATTTCTGGTAAAGTACACAATGCCCCCCACCCCAATACGCCTAAAGGACACTGATAAAAATAAGCCTACACTCCTACCCTTACTTGAATGAGGTAGAGGGAGGGAGTGTCGCAGAGAGGGGGAGAGAGATCGATGGAGCATCTGGGGCTGGATTCAAATGCAGGAGATACATGTTACCTCCCGTTTTATAAAAAATGTTCCTGTTGAAGTCTATGGGGATACCTGGAGATAAAAGCAGATAAAATTAGCACCTGCATTTGAATCCAGCCCTTAATTTTTTTGGGGTAGAGGGAGGGAAAGAGTGCTATTATACACATGAATTTACACCTGCAAATTATACACAAGACAAGTGCATATTATACCCGAGATTTGATGCTAACTTGCAAATAGGGTTGCCACCCAGCTGGTATTTTACCGGCAGGCCGGTATAAAATTGGCTTCTTTCCAATGTTAAGTCTATGGAGGGAATGCTTTGGACGGTATTTTTTTGAAGAAAAGGTGGCAACACTACTTGCAAACAGTTTTCATTCCTCCTTTTCTAATTTTCCTAAATATTAGAGACAGTGAAAGAATATACCAATTCCTGTTGCAAAATTAACTATAAAAATCAGCAAAATCCCCCCCCAAATAAAATAACACATTAGTACATCCCCATTAAAGTGTTCTCCTGCCTGTATGTACAGGACTCCTATTGCACAGACAGCAGGAATGGGTGGGGCTCCAAGGTGATGACTCACTTAGAGCAACTGAGACTGATGCACTAATAATACCTAGAGTAATTCTGGAAGAAAACAACTGTAATGTAGGGGAGAAATAAAAATTCCTTTGGATTTAAATGGGGTATTTAACCCATTGAACTCTACAGATCTCCAATACATCACTTTCCAATCCACTGGAGGCCTCTATAGCATTACAACCCCACTGAAATCAATGGAAATTTTAGAAATATGTATTTGCCCCCTATGGTGCAGTTGGTGTGCTCTAAAATTGCACTTTTGCTTTCCGCATGGGGGCCTTGTTGTCTCAAGAGAACCACAATGGAGAAAGTGAAGCATAAAGCGACACTAACATCTAAAATGAAATTATGTTATATAATTTTAAATATCATAAAATTCAGCCATAAAATCTAATCCAAAACTTGCATTTCAATGCATGTATAGACACGTTTGTAGGGTTGCCACCCGGCCGGTATTTTACTGGCACAGCCGGTAATTAGCACACTGGAGCCGGTGCCAGTATAACTACTATACCGGCAATTCAAAAGCTGGAATTTGTGTGCGTCCAAGGAGGGGAGTGAGGTGACTGAGCAGGGAGGAGTTGTGGAATGCAATTCGCTCACATAATGGTGTGGAGGGATGCTCTATCCCTTGTTTTCAGTTGCCTGTCTATTATTATCAGATGTCGTCATTGGAAGCAGGATTGCAGAGTCACCGTGGGGTGTTTAAGACCAAACAGTGATTATCCATTGGTAGGTGGTGTCTTGCTTTGCTGTGTCCGGTCTGTTTCGGGGGGAGCCCAGCTTCATGGTAAGAGATTCAGCTGGTAATGGGATCCATGCCGCAGGAAGGGAAGTTGAAGCCTCCTGTTGTTTACCTTTGTGGCTGCACGCCTGGCTGACTGGTAGCGAACGGATCAGGTGGCTGTTGATGACACTAGAGTGCAGGGTTGGGCAAATTGTAGCTTCTTAGCTGTTGGCCAATGGCCTGGTCAGGGTTATGGGAGTTGTTGTAGTATAACAACAGCTGGGGTTGTCGCAAGTTGCCTACTTCTGACTCATACACTGCGTGGTGCCGTGCCCCAGGATCATACCTGGGAACTTTTTATTGTTGTCTCCCCGGAGGGGAGTTCTCTGCTGCCATGGGTGGTGTGAAGAATGACGCGTACCGCGTCAAAAAGGGGCGGGTCTTAACGCAAGTGCCAGGGGAGGGCTTAAAAGAAGACTGAGGGGATGGAGCTACACTGGGGGAAAAAGTGGAAGTGGGTAGAGTTTCAATAGAAACTCCCCACATCCGGAAGACTCAGCCTCTGCCCCAGAGACCCGGTAAAGCAGTGCCAAAACCGGAGTCTCCGGTGCAAATCCAGAGAGTTCCCAAGCATGCCCAGGATGGGGTATATTATGCCAGAGTCTTCGGTGGGACTGCTGGGTCCTTAATTTGTTTATTTTAGCAAAACATTCACCCGCTGTTTGCCTGGGTACCTTACCTCCCCCCCAATAACAATTACCTCACTTCATTAGGTTCAAGCCATCCAAGCCCTCACACCCACCTCACACACAGTGACATGCTCACAGGATCCACGTCCAGGCACACACACCACCCATAGTTTGTCTGCTGATATATACTGGTAAAAACTGGAGCTTCAGAAATATTATTCATATTATTGAGATATCAGTGGTTCCAAACCTTATTAACTGGGACCCCTAAAATGCCATGTCTTTAGGATTGTCCTGCTTGCATGCAAGCAGGGCCAGATTTGCCATAAGGCAGAGTAGGCATCTGCCTACAGGCGCACCCCACAGAGGGGAGCCTGTCATTGTAACCAATTATTTTTTTTATTTTATTTTTAAAATATTTTCATTCACACTACCCATTGCCTGCCTGCCGCCCGGTGACATCCTGCTGTTGCTTCCTCGGTGGCTCTTTAGTAGTGCAGAGCGCTGGGAGATGACATCATCTCCCAGCGCTCTGCATTCCTAAAGAGAAGGCCGCGCAGGAGCTCCAGCAGCTACAGGTCTGTGTAGAAGCAGGCACAGACTTTTCCTGCCACTGGACCACCAGGGAGGCAATGTGGAGCTGATGGTGCAAGTTGGAGCTGATGGGGCAAGTTGGAGCTGATGGGGGTAATGTGAGGGCAAGTTGGAGCTGATGGGGGGCAATGTGAGGGCAATATGGATACGGGGGTAATGTGGAGATTTGGAGCATTGTGGAGGTGTCCAGTGGAGATAGCCAATGGGGAGGGGGCGCTTCAGATTTTTGTGCCTACAGGCTCCTGAGATGTAAATCCGGCCCTGCATGCAAGTTAATTAGTAGCTAAGTCATTTAATTAACACTCTTAAGTAGAAGGGAATCCACTGTGGTAGACTTTTAACCATACACACAATTTCCAGTTTGTACATGTATGTTACAGTGTTTTGTATGTATGTGGTTCTTTATAATAAAAGAATGATACAACCCATACCTCCCCACTCTCGCATTTCCACATGCACTTTGCCCATAACCATGCACAGTCACTTCTCACCTCTTAATTAGAGTTGCCACCTTTTCTTCAAAAAAATACCGGCCATGGCATTCCCTCCATAGCCAATTTTTTACCGGCCTGCTGGTAAAATACCGGCTGGGTGGTAACCCTACTCTTAATTCAACCATACACACACTCTCCCCATTCCATATCCCCAAAATCATACAGGAATATTTACCAGCTTCTCTTAGGAACTCTTAACAGTGAATGTTTATAGCTCTTTTCATACATTAAACAGTGATTGTCATGTGGACTGGCAAAGTTTCTATTCTCTTATGTTGAAAAGTTGCTATATACAGGCATTGTGCAGTATATGGTAATGGGTATGGCAGATTTTTTTTCCTGGATGGATTGTTTTTAAAGAAA
The DNA here is from genome assembly GCA_037306005.1 of Rhinophrynus dorsalis. NCBI lineage: Eukaryota > Metazoa > Chordata > Amphibia > Anura > Rhinophrynidae > Rhinophrynus > Rhinophrynus dorsalis. The sequence goes on along the minus strand of CM074718.1, from coordinate 498,357,022 downwards.
CCGTAAACTAACAGACTAACTAAAACACTGGTGGAATGCCCCAGACAACTGCTAACCTACTCCAGTACATTAGGGGTTAGTTAACACTTAGTCATTGGATTTTGGCCCTGCGTTAATGCAATGGATCTGCGGGGCTTGAAACTTCAGTCTCTGATCAGGGACAGGACGGGTGGCTGTTTTCTTCCCTAGTCTTTGGGGAAACAGTGTATGTAGCATGGGCCATGTGACTCTGTAAGTATTAACCCCCAAAACTACTGGAGCATATTAGCAGCAGTCAGTGGTACATACTCATGGTTTTAGTTAAAAATATTAGTTTTCTATTCTTTAACCACTTAACGACCGTGGATTTGCCATGGCTCGTCACAACTTTCGGTCCTTCATGGGCCAGTGATGGTCCTGGCACATCATGATTTAAACTATCACAACGTGCTTCAAGGCTCTCTGTGATCATGCCAGGAGGCTGAAACCGTGGAGCAGTCAGTTTCAGCCTTTCGTTTAGACAAGCCGGTACATGTGATGGCTCAGTGAATAAAATTGCTCAGGTGCATAAAACCCCTAGTCCCTTAGGTGTTAAGGAGGTGACTGCATGTCCAGTTTTGGAATTCCTCACCTACTCACTAAGAGCCTCAGAAACCAATAAAGGCATGAAATACACTCAGCTGATAAATTTATCAAGGGTTTTATTTATTTTATTTTTTTTTAATTACAGACATTAGTTGGAATCTGCAAGCTAAAACCAACTGCAATGCAATCTAGGCCAAAAACTGTAAACCATTAACAACTTGGCTGTTAAAGGGATAGTAATGGATGGAAATAAATGTAGCTCCGATTAATGCACCTATATTATGATTCATGTAGCGGTGTACATAAGTTGTGTGTGACTTGTAGTTCAAAAGTAAATACATTTTAAAGTATACCCATCCTGCCCCTTTTACCTCTTTGATGCGCCTCCCCGATGATGTGGAATCAGGTCATTTGACTGGTCGGCTCACAGTGGGGGACAATCTTCTCTCTGTAAGCATAATGAAAACCCTGCTCACCTTGACGAAGGAGGACAGGATTTTTATTACTCACTGAAGAGTCTCTTGCTGCACGCTGTCTGAACCGGCTGGGGGAGCTCATTGTGTAGGTAAAAGGGACGGGAGGGGGATACTTTAAAATTGATTTACTTTTGAACTACAAGTCACACACAACTTATATGCAGAGCTACATGAACCATAATATAAGAGCATTAATCGGAGCTACATCTATTTCCATCCATTACTATACCTTTAAGGATATTAAGGACAACATCCATAGCAGACAATCAAAACCCTGCTAAGTATGTGCCCATGATGACCTCGGCAGCAAGAGGTATCCTGCTGGTGAGGTGACGTGAACATTGAGTTACTTACAGGACTTCTGGTGAGGAATGTCTTCAACTCCTTCCTTTTTCACACTAGAGCACCAGGGACAATCCATGTCAACACACTGGGGGGTGAAGAGGCGATCATCGCCTTCCCATACCTCCGTCTACTCAACCTGGTATTCTGTGAATGTCCAGGCCCTTAGTAGGAGGATCTTCAAGGCCCAGTCATATCAATGATGCTGTTTATAGGTCTTTAAGGTCCTCAACAAAGAAGTTCACAGAACTGCAGACTGAGGCGGTAAAGGGAAGGGGGCGGTCACCTATCCAGACGGATAGGAGATTAATGCTGGGTGGGACTCACAAGGTCTGATTCTTGAACCGCACATAATGCCTGATCACCTGATTTTAACCCTTTTATTTTAACCATTGTTGGAAAGATGAGAATGCAGAAGACCATAGCTGCAGATAGGATGACTATTCACAATAGTTGCCCTTTTTAAAAAGGGCTCACCCCTTTGGCGTTCAGGGTTTTATTAAGTCTATTATACAATAATGACAAAATTCATTGAGTGGTTCTGCCCCTTTCGTTGCTCCTCCCTTTTGCGGCTCCGCCCTCACCGACCCACAACTATGGCCGGTATTTTTTCGAGGAAAAGGTGGCAACCCTACACATTTGGTTAGCTGTTTCTGCAGAGATAAAGCTGTTAACGTATTGAGCTTATCAGACACAATGCTCTTCTATTCAGAAAGGTTGTTACATTATCTCAGACCATTTGAAGACAATCACTTCTTAGACACCTTAACACAAGGGTGTCCAAGTTTGATTCTCAAGGCCCACCAGCAGGACGAAATTAAAGACATAGTAATGGTTCATTATAATGTAAGGTTTGGTCATTCTTTATAATTTGTACTAACGCTTTCCAGTGCTGGCAATGCTCATATAGCTCTAGTTTCTATACAATTATATTATAAAGTTTCCACCTCATGTCCCTTTTACATAAGTAAATCTTCTGTCTTCAGATCAGATAGCTGGACTGGACAGATCACAATGAAGGACAATCTTTTGTCAGTACAAAGAAAAACCTGCCCTCCTTCGTCAAGAGAGGGACAGGATTTTCATTATACTGAGGGACAGAAGATTGACCCTCGTAATGATCTGCCTGGTCAAGTGACGGATTTCAGATCTGAGGGGAGGCTGCTTGATATAATGAAAAGGGGTAGAAGGGGGAACATTATAATATAATTACATACAGAAACTAGAGCAATATGAACATTGCCAAAGGTGGAGAGTATTAGTAAAAACTATAAGGAATGAGCAAACCATACATTATAATGAACCATCACTAACTCTTTGGTGATTACCCTTATTAAGCACAGGTAAGTTAATCAGTGGCTCATTCATTTTGATTGGCCCACCTGTGCTCCAACGGGGAAATCCTTATATCCTGGAATACTGGTAGCCCTTGAGGACAGAATTTGGACACCCTTACCTTAACATGCTACTGTAATGGGAGCCCACTCAGAACATATATAAGACTAGATTGTAGGTTTCAGAAGACAGACACTTTTACAGATGCTAGCATGGAATACATGGTATTTGTGTATATAATCCCATTTAATTTGTAACGGTTATTGTTCCTTTAAGCCATGGGCTTTTCTAACTTAGCCCAGTCCCCCTGCCAGACAAGAAGATTGGTTTTCTGATCCCCTAAACATGTCACAACATCTGTTTTGGGGCTGAACAGTGCAGCCCCGTTTTGTTTTTTGGCAAGTCTGTTCCCATAAAAGCCAATGTAATAAAGCATGCATGTTTCCCTTTAAGAAGATCATGCAGATTGCACAGGTATTGTGATAAATGAGTTCTTCTGGACTAACGTATCATTAAGCAGAGGGAGGGAGGGCAGCAGACAGAGGAATGGCAATTTTTCAGAGATTAAAAAAACTGGAACTGTCTGTCTAGCTAAACTCCGCTCTCCTACCACTCCCAAGAAATGTTGGTTTTGCACCAAACCATGTTAGGCCTAGCAAATACACTTACTATTTAACTCCCTATCAGGCTGTTGGTTTATTAGCAAATCATCAAGATAAATTAACTCAGACACCTGGGAATGTTAATGTTTAACCCCTTGGATGACAGACATCTCTAATGAATTGCTAAGCAATGCATTGGAGAGATTGCTAGCATTGAAGGGGTTAAAAAGAAAGTTATATTTTGTATATATACATATATATATATATATATATATATATATATATATATATATATATATATATATATATGTAGGAAATGCTGCATTAACCCCTTGAGTGACAGGGAGGTGTCCAATGCATTACAATTTGCTGGATACCTTCATGGCACTCAAAGGGTTAAAACGTATTGCAGTGTAAAAAAAAAAATGTAATGTGTTCTGTGATTTTCCATTTTATGATGGTGCTGTTGTTGTCTACAGAGAGGATTTGTCCTTAATCATTGAGTGGACTACAGTGTGGCTCTTGTTCTCATGCCATTACCTTCCTATGAAATGGTTTTCCCTCTTGTGGGTTGTAGAATCTCTGTGGGAATCTCTTAGTTACTCATGAAGTTCGCACACATTGCTTGACCGCTTAACCCTTTGAGTGCCAGAGAGTTATCTAATGTATTGCAGTTCAATGCATTGGATACCTTTCTGGCACTCAAAGGGTGAAGGCCCATGCCCAATCAAACAGAAACCCCTTTTCCCATCCAAAGAATTACAAGGCTACAGCATTTTATTAAAAGTTAACCAAACAGGCCCAGAAGCACAATAACACACACTTGCCAAGAGTCTGCACCCTAACCCGAGCCATTAGCCAGCAGGTGAGGGACTAACACCCCAAAGCCCCATAGGGCAAGATAAAGTCCATGAACCCCTGGAAGGACCAAAAACCACCCAAAAAAATCACTCTAACAAATGGGACACAAATCCAGGAAGAAAAGAGAGGCAGCATAGGGAATATTGATAAACATACAGTAAGCCAAACCAACCACACCAAAGAACGGGCTACAAATACCAAATATTTCCTAAGGTATGGTGATGCACCCAGTGGTCAAGCCCTCCATTTGCTTCCAGTCCAAGGAGGGTCATGTACCAATAGTAAACGATTGAAAAGAGGAGCCGTTCTGGAGCAAACAAACTGCACCATGGGATAGAAAAAAAAAATCCCCATTGACTTAAATTGGGGCTTTTAACCCCTTGGATGCTAGAGAAGTCTCCAATGTATTACTATAACATACCTCCCAACATTTCAAATTGCGAAAGAGGGACACTTGTGTTTTAGGAGGTGTTACTGGGGTGTGGCTGGTGGGCGGAGCATTACCAAAAATATTTAGGCTATTTCTTGACCTATTGTGTAATGAAATAAATAACAAGACCAAAGTATTTTATTTATACAGACTAATGAATAAACACATATACTGACATTTAAAGGGACATTAATGTCCCATACAACATTCTTATAGTTTTGTAGAGGATAAAAAATAAACTCTATGGCACAAATCCTATCTCTCAAACCGAGAGAGATATATACATTCAAAGTTGCCCCCTCCCTTTCTCCTGATGTCAGTGCTGTGCTGACAGCAGGAGATCCTCGTCCGGAGACCAGCCAGCAGCTCTGCAGCAGAGCCAAAATCGCATTATTCAAAAAAACTTACTTCATTGTAAAGGTCTACAAAGTGTGCCTGGTTTGCAAGCACACTTTGTAGACCATTTCAATGAAGTACTTATTTTTTTAAATAACACGATTTTGGCTCTGCTGAAGAGCCTCCTCAAGTCGGCCGACTTGAATCTCCTGATGTCAGCTTTACAGCTGACATCAGAAGAAGGGGAGGGGGGGGCACTATGAATACATATATCTCTCAAACCATAGCGGTTTGAGAGATAGGATTTGTGCCATAAAGTTTAATTTTTATCCTCTAAAAAACTAAAAATATTTTTTATGTGACATTTATGTGACAAATATTAATGTGAGTTTTATTGCTGTAGAGCAATTTGATACACTTATATACACACCACACAGTCTGATTTACTAAAAAAAGGGACATCATGGTGGGAAATAGGGACAGAGGGATTTGGGTCTAAAAGAGGGACTGTCCCTCCTAAAGAAGGACAGTGTGAGGTATGTTATAAGCAAATGCAGTTAAAGGGATAGTAATGTTTCACAATAAATGCAGCTCCAATTAATCTTCATAGTATTTGGGCCATGGAGACTGTTATTTCAATACTGTCGGAGTTGTAGTTCAAGAGTAATTGAATGATAAAGTATCCCATCCCGCCACCTTTTACTGATGTAACACTGTTCACCTCATAACAGAAAGGTGGTGTCCAGATGGATCGCAGGGAGGGATAATCTTCGATTAGCATATGGGAAAAACCTGAAAAACCTGTCAAGGTGGGCAGGGCTTTCATTGTTCTCACAGTAAAAGATTGTCTGTTGCTATGAGCTGTCTGGTCTGTGGACCAGATTCCACATCTGAGGGTAGGTGGCTTACACTAGGTAAAAGGGGCAGGAGGGGGAAACTTTATCATTCAATTACTCTTGAACTACAACTCTGACAGTAGTGAAATAACACTCTCCATGGCTGAAATATTATGAAGATTAATTGGAGCTGCTTTTATTTTGAAACATTACTATCCCTTTAACATCACAGGATGCCATGGGGAATACAGAGATGATTTTTGGTTGTAATATTATTAATGTGACCAGATCGCCTTTTTAATGAGGTCCGCTAATGAAATATACACACTGCAGGATTGTTGTGCAGTCCTGCAAGATGAAAGTTTAACAACAGGCCCACATTAAAATGGCAATATGGTCACATTAACCCTCTGAGTGGCAGTGAGGTATCCAGCGCAATGCAATGCAATGCATTTGATACCGCTTTAACACTCGAAGGGTTAAAGATAAGGCATCACAGAGGAGTAACAACAGGGGGTGCAGAGGGTGCTGTTCTTCCGGGGGCCCAGCATCCAAGCGGGCCCCATCTACCCTGTGGTCCAATAGGTTCTAGTTATGTGTACTCTTGTGATAGGAGGTCTAATTCTGATATTAAAGGCATAGTAATGTTTCATAATAAAATCAGCTCTAATTAATCATCATAGTATTCGGGCCATGGAGAGTGTTATTTCTATTCTGTCAGAGTTGTAGTTCAAGAGTAATTGAATGATAAAGTATCCCCCTCCCGCCCCTTTTACTGATAACACTGCTCACTTCAGAGCACCAAGGAGTGTCCAGGTAGATTGCAGAGAGGGACAATCTTCAGTTAAGATAAGGGAAAAAGCTGAAAAACTTGTCAAGGGGGTCAGGGCTTTCATTGTTCTCACAGTAGAATATTGTCCCTTGATATGAGCTGTCTGATCTATGCACTGGATTCCACTTCCATATCTCCCATGTGTCCCTCTTTAGGAGGGACAGTCCCTCTTTTAGACCCAAATCCCTCTGTCCCTCTTTCCCACCCTGATGTCCCTCTTTTTAGGAGATCAGATTGTGTATATGTGTATAATGTTGCACTAACACAATAAAACTCTTATTAAAGATTGTTTAAACGTCAGTATATGTGTGTATGAATTAGTCTGTGTAAGTAAAATACTTTGGTCTTGTTATATGTCATTTATTAGGTTACACAAGGAGGTGTCAATAGGTCATTAAATAGCCTAAAAATTATCAGTAATGCCCCACCCACCTGCTACGACCCCAGCAACACCCACTAAACCACAAGTGTCCCTCTTTGGCAATTTGAAATGTTGGGAGGTATGCACATCTGAGGAGTGGGGGCTTACACTAGGTAAAAGGGGCGGGATGGAAAACTTTATTGTTCAGTTACTCTTGAACTACAACTCTCACAGTATTGAAATAACACTCTCTACAGAGTTGTGGCGTGCCAACTTTGCATCAGAAAGGCAGACATGGCTGGGAATCTGCAGCACTGATACCCCTGCTGGGAACGGCAATCAATGCAGAGAAAGCATTAACCCTTAGAGTGCACGGAGAAGTATCCATACCTTTCTGACACTGAAAGGGTTAAGGGGCAGGTGAGGCAGTGTTAATATGGGTGTCAGATCTCACGGCCCAGGCTTGTAACTGTTGTATATGAGGAGGGGTGTGACAGAGAATGAATGGGGTGCAATGATTTATAGCCACCAAGTTTGTTTTCCCATCGGAAATAGTGTGATGGGGAAGCAGTCTTGAGAGTGAGTTATGGACCTTCAGGGCTTAAACCACCCACAGTAAGATTGTTTGCGGAGCTTGTTTTATAGGCTCCATAAGCACAAATACAAAAGTGGAATAAGTCTCATGAAATCCTTCTACACAACAGAAAGCAAATAAAAATTCACCAAATGACCCACTGATTTAACCCTGTGAGTGCCAGAGCTAGGCAATGCATTGTATACTTGTCTGGCATTAAAGTGGTTAAATGGGACTTTTAACCCTTTGTGTGCCAGAGGGGTACACAACGCATTGCAGAACAATGCGTTGCATACCCATCTGGCACTCAAAGGGTTAATTCCTTGAATGCAGGAAAAGTCTCAGAGCATCATAAGACTAGCATTGATAGGATTAAAAGACCCCTTTAAATCAAAAGAAGGTTATTGGTCCCCTATGGTGAAAACCATGCAATTGGTTTGATGCATAATTTCTCCACTTTTGTCCGTGTACATATCATGTATAATCTCCAGTGACAGTCAGTGTTCCCTCTAAGATGAGTACAGTGGAGCAGCCCAGCAGTAAAAGAGCTAAAGAGGACTGTGTGCAAGGGCTGCATTGGAATATCATATGCACAGTGCAGCCCTGCCCAGTTTTAATTATTATTTTAACTATTTCCATGCTGTGGCACTCAGCCTGTCTCCCCTTAGAGCAGTGAGTCCGCATTGGTTGAGGCATCCTTAACGATTTCAGTGCCAAAGGTGTGTGTAATGCATTGCTTTGCAATGCTTTGTGCACCCCTTGGGTATTAAAAGGGTTAACATAGGTCATTTCTCAAGGCCTAAAGGATGGGTACAATACATAAATGCATAGTTATTCTTAGGTCACATAGTCGCAATCACATTTAAGAGTATACAGCATATTAATTTCTATTGGTATACATTATAAACTAAACAAATATTTTTGTCTTCATATAATAGTCTGGCAACCTTAGTATAATGATAAATGGAGCTTGCTGTAACGATAGAAGCGATTCACACCACACCGAAGGGAAGCGTAAACGTGATGCCTGAGGCAGCTGGGAGGGAGATGGGAGGAGATCTGATCTGTAAAACATTCCTGAGGAAGAGACCTAAGAGGTCTTGAAAGCTTGCATCCTAAATCTGCATAGTTAGCCAATAAAGGTATCAACTTAACTATATTTGCTTCCTGTATTTCTAACACGGTACCAAGTCTCTTCTGTTATTAGAGATGCAACAGACCTGTTGTTTTAGTCCTGTTTACTTTTGTTGCTGTTAACCTGAGAAAATGGATATATCCCTTTCAATGCCAGAAATGCATATTACACGCTCTGTCATGCAAAGTATTAAGACTTACAGTGAGACTCTATATGTACTTGCCCTATTTTATCACCTGGATTCTTTGATAAACCACGGTAAACTCTCCTGTAAACTCACTTAAACATATCACTTACTCCTTATAGATCTAAATGGGATTGCCCTCTTAAAGGTCAGCATACCCTCTTATTGCTATCAGTTGCCCCTTTGTACTTCAGTTGAACCACCCACATAAAACTCCAAAACCACAGTCACATGTGAAGTGAACCAGAAGGCTGGATGTCATATGTACCTGTATTTTCCACTTACATCAACTCCTGGTGAGATCACAGCAGTCAGTCAATGAGTGACACAGATGTTGAGGCCTGTCAGTCTTGGTGAGGTGAAGCTTGGCAGATTGTCCTGCCCACTGCTGGCCTGTCTGTCACCTGAAAGGAAGTGGAATCTACAAAGAGTTTGCTGCCCTATACTCTTCCGATGTATCTAACATATGTTTTGAGCTGCTTTGCATTTGGAACTTGCATGGAATGGCCCATCTTTATGAGTCTTGGAATGTGGCAGAGCATGCATCTATATACAAGGTTATTCTACACAGGACTAGTCAATTTTTGGGAAGTACAACTCCCATCATGCCCAACCAGCCAGTGGCTGTTTGGGGTTTATGGAAGCTGTAGTCCCCAGCCACTGGAGGTCAAGCAATTTATTAGCCCTCTGCTAGGCCTCTGTGGCTGAACCTTGGATGCTAGAGAGACCTTGCTTCGCAATGCGTTGGAGATCTTTCCAGCAACCAAGAAGTTAAAGCCTTTTTTCTTGGCTTTGCTTGTTATAGGCCAAGGGTATTTTCTGTGCCAGGAAATAATGGATGGGTCTGGGAGTGGAGCCATGTGAGGAGTGAGGGTGTGGCCATGGGTGGAGCTACGTTTGCCTAGAGTGCCTTGCCTAAGGGCACTTGGGATTCAAACCCAGCCCTGATTCTACTACTCCCAGAGTTGATAGTAGTGATGATAAACCATTCAAAGTCTGACCTATAATGTATGTTTTATATTGTTTCATACAAAAGACTAAGTATTTTGTTTATCATACATATCTACACCTTAATGTGACTGGGTATGTCCTCCAGTCTAGAAGGTGTCTTATGGAGAGATACTTATTAGTATATATGGCCCCAGGGTCTTTTTGCTGAGTACATTGCAGTAAGAGAGATTAAACAAGAAAAGGTGCTTCTACTATGTGTCACATGGGTGAGTGCTTTTCTATCATTAGAGCTCCAACTGAGATAGCTTTGTGTAGGATTGTTGATATAATACTTCTGTCTACTGTACTGTGAGTCCCTGCCGTTGTGAATCTGTTAATGCACTCTAGCATGGCTGTCAGATCCATCATCCGCTTAGAGAATAAACATGCCAGTGGCAGTTCCATTGTGTTCCATCCCTCCCACTTTACTCTGTGGCCCAAGAATGTTGGTGGCAGGTCCCACATTCCATGATACCCCTCCTCACTGCAGATGCTCGTGTGAAATGTAACCTAGGCATTTACCAGAAAAGTACTTCAATGGAAAGTAATGTTAGAAAGCAAGTAGCTTCAGAAATAGATGTTAACAATATTGCAGGTTTTTCTTTATCATGCATATTTGTGGGGTATTATTGCCTCTAGGGGTGCAATGGTTCCTATACAGTCCTGCAGTATCCATCTTTCATAAGCAGCCTGTTTGAAAGGGGTTAAAGGCAAGCTTTAAACAGAAAAGATGCTAGCACAGATGCTGGAAGAGTTGACAACTGACTGGGATAATTCACTTCAGCAAAGGGTCATTAATAAGGACATATTGCTGAAATTGAGTTTGATGCAGTGCCATTTACCCCTGATTATTTGTTTGGTTGCCTATTAGCTATTTAAATACAGTAATCAGTATTTGAAAAATTGTGTCCTAGTCGGTGAGTGAAGAGCAGCTTTCTTTAATGGGCTGAGAGCAACATGAGTGGAATTCTGGGAATAGTTAACATGAGAAAGGGTGACTGAAATATCATTAAGCGAAACTGTGTCTAAGATTGAAGACTAAGGGCATTTTTTTCCCAGCTGAAAGAAGAGAGGCAGCAGAATCCTTCCAACATGTCTCTCAACTCTGAACAAGTGGGTCCCGATATTGGATTATCCACTGGTCTCCTGCAGCTAAAGCTATGAAGTATGCAGGCCCGAGACAGGTGATCACAGAGTAAGATGTATGAGTGCCAGTCTTAGCTTCCCTGTCTATGTAAGGCATCTATACTTGAACAGAGGCCTCTCTTACATTTATGGAGATCACGTGGTGACTTCAAAACACTTGACCAAACATAGGCATATCGACTTCTAGGATGTTTATGGAGTGTTCCTAGCAACAAGCAGTGAGTATTCCTTTTGTTGGCATCTGCTTGTTTTGAGATGCCAAGCAGCCTCTGCGTATATCTACTGAGTATGGCGCCTTTCCCGACAGAGGTGGTGCCAGAAGCAGCAGAACTAGGGTTCTCACATGTCCAGTCCTGATGAATCGGTTGTGGTTTTTGTGTGACTGTTTGAGTTTTACTTATTGAAGCAATCAGACAGATCCATGTCTGTGCTCATGTGTCCCTGAGTGTTTTTCTCAGTATGTGTGCTTCTGTGTGGGCATTTTGGCCCTCTTCTCTCTCTCTCTCTCTCTCTCTACCCCCCCTTCTTTTACCTTGATCCTTATTTATTGATGTATTTCTCTCTTCTAATATTTCTCTTTCTTTAATTATCCCCCCACCTTTCCATCATCACCTCCTCTTTAACCTTCTCTCTATGTTTAAATATTTTTCTACTCTCTTTTCCCTCTGTCATACAAGCATTAATAATAGAACAAATCCCTGCAAAGTGTGGTGTTCCAAGAGTCCTTGTAAGTTTAGTTTTTTGATAAATATATGTATAAGGGATCTTGGTACACCAAAGTAAAATGCAATTTATGTGCCATGTACAGCATAATACACCATATACATGTGCCCACCAATTTTCTTGTGTAGACTTTGTAACAGGCAGTGACCTGGGGGTAGATGCACTAAGGAGTGATAAAGAGGTGATAAAGAGGAGATCTCTTCTCCAGTGATGTCACTTCTACAGTTCCAGTGTTATTCTATAGACCTTATGCACTAAGAGTTGTCCAAAGTTGGAAAAATCTTAGTGCACTGGTTCCATAGAATAACATAGGACTTAGAGAAGTGATATCACTGGAGAAGTCATCTCTGCTTTATCACCTCTTTATCACACCTTAGTGCATCTCCCTCCTTGAGTTATACCAAACAGCAGCAGCATAGAAACCTGGGCCACGAGTTCATCTTGTATAATCTCTAGGGACTCATTCAAATGAACTACCCAATCCAGAACCAGGTCAAAATCTTAGGGCAGCAATATATGAGGAGAATAATAAAGGCTTAGGGGGCTTAGCTGCCCCAAAACAGATACCCACAACAGATGATTTTAGTGATTGAAGACTTTCTAATAAAAAATATTATTAGCTTCCCAAACACAAAAGTCAGTCTGCTCCTATAAGCAATGAGTAACCGCTGCCAAGGTTAAAGTTTGAACAGCAGTTCTATGTAAAAGGAGATTTTCAAATGTTTATATCTTTTGAACAGTGACAAATCTGTATGAGATTGTGGAGTCAAGGTTATATTGCCAGTTCCTGCAAATTTCATACAAATCTGTTCATGAACTAAAATAATAAGTACTTTCCTGTCTTAAAGATACAAATCTTGCCATTATTATTATTATTTTTGTCATATTTACAACAAAATCTATTAAATGGTGAGTGGACTAATACTCACTTTCATTTAAAGTGAAAGAGAAAAAAAATGTGCTTCCTATACTGTGCTAATAAAATTAGCCTAGAAAATCAGAATTCATGAACATGTGCAGAGTAGACTTAGATATTTTAAACTCATCCGGATCTAATCAAATAATGTATATAATCAATAACACAAATGTAATAAAAAATTGAAATGTACTCAATTATGGTGTTGATAAATATGGCAATGAAAATGCTGGGAACTCAAAGCCAAAAAAAGTTTTTTGATAAAGTCAACATTAATGATCTTACTTAAAGGGGAACATTCACATACAGAAAACTTTTGAGCATTTGTTTAATTACATAAGAAACATTAGGAAAGGTGCTCTCTTTTTTTTACTTAATTATTAAGATATTACACTTCAAAGTTCTCAACTTCCACGTACTGCGGCACGCTGTAGGTGCGGCACGGCTCTCAGGACATCCCAGCAGCCTGTCATTTCAACCTCAGTATAATGCAAATCGCTGCTTCCTGTAACGCTAAGAGCCGTTCACACCACACCGAAGTGAAGCGTGGACGCGCTCCCAGGGGCAGCTGGGAGGGAGGTGAGAGGAGAATGACAGGCTGATGGGAAGTCCTGAGAGCCATGCCGCAGCTACAGCGTGCCACAGTATGCGAAAGTTGAGTGTAATATCTTAATAATTAAGTAAAAAAAAGAGAGCACCTTTCCTAATGTTTCTTATGTAATTAAACAAATGCTCAAAACTTTTCTGTATGTGAATGTTCCCCTTTAAAAAAATTACTTTAAATCCAAGCTAAAAGAGCACCTTTTAAATATAGCCACAGTGTAATAGGGAAACTTTATCTCATATGTCAAAAACTGCACTTCCTCCTCTACCAGCTCGTATCTGTATGTCACCCATCCTATACTATGGGGCAGGGACCTTTTATCCTAATGTATACTCACCTGGTGTTCCCCTTATGATTTTCTATATAAGCACTTAATCATCGCACTTATTGTACCCCTTCTATATTAAATGTAAACTGTAAAATGCCAAGTACACTGGTTGGCACTATATAAATAAAAATATACAACACAATACAATACAATACAAAAAGTATGGGAAATTCACAGTTACATATTCTGACTATTAGATCCACATATAATCAATGAATGTAATATTAAAAAAATATATTTTTAGCAAAGCATATTGGGGAAGGGGGTGTCACTAATTGTAAAAATGTAACTCTCATGTAATTTTCTCATCTTGATAGTTTGAGTGAAATGTTCCACTTTGGCTTTAATGAAAGGTTTTTGCAGCTGAATTGTTCTAAATCTGTCCTTATTGGTATAATTGTACAAAGGTATTTATAAGAATGATACATATGAGCATCTCTCATTCTTTATTAAATAACTTTTTATTCAGTATTTTGTGAATTTTCAGGGACACATTAGTAAATATGCCCCAAATGTAAATGTAAAACCAGGGTCAATAGTAAAGACAGCAGTATGTTCAAATGTGGATGAAAATTAGGGAAAACCTATTCCACTTTATGGAAAATAAAAATGTAAATAATTCCAATTTGTTTGGATAGTTTTTTAAAGGAATAATAATGTTTCAAAATAAAAGCTGCTCTAATTAGCATAAGGGAAAAATCTGAAAAACCTGTCAGTGGGGACAGGGTTTTCCTTGTTCTCACAGTAAGAAAATTGTCCCTTGCTGTAAGCTGTCTGGTCTTAAGACCGGATTCCACATCTGAGGTGAGGCGGCTTACACTAGGTAAAAGGGGCGGGAGGGGGATACGTTATCATTTGATTACTCTTGAACTACAACTCTGACAATATTGAAATAACACTCTCTGTGGCCCAAATACTATGAAGATTATTTGGAGCTGCTTTTATTTTGAAAATTACTATCCCATTAAGCCATTTAATGCTAAAGAGTTCTCCAACGCATTGCTTTGCAATGCATTGAATACCATATTAGCATTCAAAGGCTTAAAAGTCCCACGTAATTAGTTGGTATGCCCCAGAATTCTCCTATTTTTCTTTTGAACATATGACCCTAAGCTGAGTGATACTAGTGACTACAATCCATGCAGTACTAACCTCCCTGGCTTCTTCAGCACTGGTCAGATTAAATACATACCTATTCAAATATAACAATTCGCAAATAAAACCTCATTTGCGACTGGGAAATGTGCAAGCGCATATGTATCAAGAAGTCGCTAAAATATCACTATTCCTTATATTATTGTAAGTTAGGCTGCCTTGGCTGTCTTTCATTTTTGGTGCTGTGGTCTCTGTTTCTGGCACTGTAATCAATATGTATGTCTTTAAAGTAATACTTTATTATTACTATCCCCCATATTGTACATATTTGTAAAATAAGTTAATGGCCCCCAGGTCCATCTCTCAAACCTTTATGGTTTGAGAGATAACCAAAGGCAAAGTTCCCCCCTCCCTCCCCCTTCCCTGAAGTCAGCGTTGTGCTGACTGCAGGGATATCCAGTCTGACTTTCATCAGGCAGCTCTGCAGCAGAGCAGCGATCGCGTTAATGACAAAGAATTATTTCACTGAAACGGTCTTCTACATGTGCTTGCAAACCAAGCACATGTAGAAGACTGTTTCAGTGAAATAATTCATTTTTCACTAACGGGATCTCAGCTCAGCTGCAGAGCCACAAGCCTGTCGTACAACAGACTTCCCCTGCAGTCAGTACAACACTGACTTCAGGGAAGGGGGAGGGAGGGGGAACTTTGCCTTCGGCTATTTCTCAAACCATAAAGGTTTGAGAGATGAACCTGAGGGCTATTAAATTATTTTACAAATATGTACAATATGTGGGATAGTAATAATAAAGTATTACTATCCCTTTAAGGATCACTAGTTGAATACCTAGGTGATCACTTATGATCTGTTTCATGAATAACTCATTTTACATTTCTGTCACTATTCTGTTTAATAACTAGGAACAAATCAGTCACTATTGCATTTTTCAAATAACAGCAAATTGATAAATATATCTCTATGTCATTATCATTAAAATTATATAAATAGTCAAGCAGCTCCCCAACCTAAGTTAATGATGCTTGTCTATATTTCTGTATAAATGCAGAAATAAGTATTTAGTAGGAGTTTTTGGTTGGAATTGAGTTTGATAATATTGTGGACTACTAGTCAATTTCTGTTATGTGACTACCAAGAGGAAAAGTGTCCCTTTCATTTATTTAGTTATTTATTTATTTTTAAGTTGCCAAATATGCAAATAACATTTTCAAACATGATTTAGAACAAATAATTCCACTTATTTATTACACAAATACAAAATTCATATTTAAATAGCCTTTATTACCCATTCTGTCCATTAATTCTAAATGCATTTTCATTTAATGATACACAAAAATTACATTACATGACTGACATTTTTATGTATTGATGTAGTTATGAGGCAGCACTGCCTTACCCCCCCCCCACCCCCCACTTGTCCTTTTCCCTCTCTCCTATTCCTAAGAACCATATCACAATCTGGGATACCCAACATGGAAGGGTTATAAATCAGAGCTTTCCACTGTTCATTGTAAAGCTCTACAGCACATCATAAATCCTTCCTCACTTACAGTTCTACAGCCCTAATATGTCTATGTTACATGTGAATTGATATCTAGATCAAGGGTGGGCAACCTGTACTTCTCCAGCTGTTGTTGTACTATAGTTCACATCATCCTTTGACAGTCTTGGCTATCTTGGGATGATGGGAGTTGTTGTCCAACAACAGGTGGAGAGTAACGGTTTCCCACTTGAGCTACATTCTTTTCCAAATCTAATATATATATATTAGTGTATTTTTTCCTTTGCACAAAGACATCCCTGTTGTGTGTGCAAATGGATGAAACGGAGTCAAAGAATCAGGCTAGGTCATTTCTCGTGGCAGGAACAAGCCAACTGGGTATCTGATAGGACTGATTCCCCTGCTACTTCAGTCTACTATAGCAGATGTGAGATGTACTAATAAGAACTAATCCTATAAAATAAT
Source organism: Rhinophrynus dorsalis (assembly GCA_037306005.1). Lineage (NCBI taxonomy): Eukaryota > Metazoa > Chordata > Amphibia > Anura > Rhinophrynidae > Rhinophrynus > Rhinophrynus dorsalis. The sequence goes on along the minus strand of CM074718.1, from coordinate 498,340,367 downwards.
TCGCTAAAATGTGTGTAACGACGAAGTCATGCTCAGTAGAGACTGCTGCACATGCTGCAGTCATACGCAGTAGAAACTGCCCGCGCCGCTGCTGATACAGAGCTGGACGCTCCAAAGGAGTGTCCAGCTCTGTACCAGTCGCGGCGCAGGCAGTCTCTACTGCGTATAACTGCATGCAACCGGCTGGCAGTGGCACTGTGGCCCATGTAACGGGCTCTTCAACTAGTTAGGTCATATGTACCAATAAGTAACTAATTATAAAAATGGCTTGTAAATACAACTGTGACTGATTTGCCCTTAAATATTAAACAGAATAATGATAAATGTGAAATTAGTGACTTACGAGACAATCAAAAGTGAACTCCCAGAAAATTCATTAACAGCCCTTAGAAGCATATCAAATATATTGCCAGAAATAGAGACACAATAGAGAACATATGAAAAGATTACATTTCCCTGTCTCAAATGAGGTTTTAGTTGCAAATTTTCGCTAGATAACTGTTTATTTAAAAGAACGATACACATGGGAATCTCACACTCGCTATTAAAGAACTTTTTATTTTCAATTCTTTTTTGACAACGTTTAGGGGCACATTAGTTTATATGGCCACAAATTTAACCACTAGCTGGAGAACTGAGACCTACTTCATTACGGCACATCACGAGCTATAGCACCGTTCCATCCAGATTAAAGGGATAGTAATGTCTAAAATAAAGTAGATCTCTGAGTCTTCTCTATTATAAACATAATACTTTGCACTATGTTTAACCCCTTAAGGACTGGCCATGCATGCACGCGGCAGTCATTTAAGGACCACGTAACATTTTTTTTTAATTGAATCCGATTCCGGACTCCCCGAACGGCGTGCAGCCACGCGGGAAGCCCGAAATTCCATGACGGTCCTGGTACGTCATTGGTCCTTAAAGCAAATCCAGCCATGATGTACCAGGACCGTCAAGGGTCATTAAGGGGTTAATAGCATACTTTTCTGTAGTTTTAAAGATATTCAATATAAAAAGATCCTGCCCTTTAGAGCTGCAATCCAGTCCTGGGACCGGACAGATGCAGCTAGGGACAAACTTAAGTTAGTAAATATAAGGAAAACCCTGCCCCCCTTGATGAAGGAGGGCAGGATTTTCCTTTGCTTACTGAAGTTTGTCCCTCACCGCTCTCCATCCGGAACACACCTAGATGCAGCATGATGCAGCCAGAAGGGGAGCAGGAGGGGAATCCTTTTACACTGAATATCTTTAAATCTACAGAAAGCTAAGTTATTAAACATAACACAAAGTGTTATGTTTATAATAGAGAAAACTCAAAGATCTACTTTATTTTAGACACTGCGATCCCTTTAAGTCAGTTCAGTGATTAATAACTTCCATAGTAATAAAGTCACTGTACTGTAGATTTTATTTATACATACAGACATATAGGCATATGTTTTCAGGTTGGCAGCACAGGCATCAATTTTAGTCAGAGTAGTCAACTGGCAGCTCTCCCTCTAGTGTGTAGAACTCAGTGATAAGATGCACAGTAATTCTGAAGCAAACCAACTGCACCATTGGGAACAAACACATATTAGGAAAATTCCCTTTGATTTGTATGGGATTTTTTTTTTTTAGTAAACTTTTTTATTGAATTTTTTAAAATTACAAACAAAACCTTACATGAAAGATGTAGACATGGGACATTTCAGATAATAGTTGTTTAAAAGAAGAACCCAACACCACCGTGTTAGGTATACAGCAAGGAAATCTCTTCCCACAATTGAAAAAAATTGTCTACCACTGACTAATCGAGTAAAACTCATAATAAAACTGGGAAGAGTATATAGTAAAGGGGATAACAACAGTGCAAATTGAGTGGAATGCTGCATCCACCAGGGTACCCAGCGAAGTTATTCCGGTAAATAATGACCCGAGTGGAAAATCTGCTGAACAGTAACAACACACAACATAAGACACAAAACAGGACACAGGTGCACGCCTCCGGAGGGACCCAACCTCTCCCCCCAAACCCAAAGTGATTGAAAGAAAAAAGGTTAAGGTTAAAGAGAAGGGTTGACCACTCCCGGGTCCTCATCCCCAGTATCTAAATGTGGAAACGAGGAATCGCCCCTCTCCTCCCCTACCCCCAACAGGGACTCAAAATTACCACCTGTCAATAATCTCTCCTCCATCCATGAAGTATACCGAAAGCAATGGTAAAAGACCGCTTGACAGGCAACAGGCAAGGATAGTATAAAGGGTTCCCTGACAGTGATGAAGCGAGCACCCAGCATCTCCTTATCGGATAGGGCAAGCATCCAATGTAATCTAGTGAAGTGAAATAACTTAAGCATCCATTGACGAAGCAGAGGGGGCTGGGGCAATAACCAAAGCACCAAAATTCATTTTAACGCTACCATGACAGCAAAATCAACTAACTTAGTTTGACAGGTCGTTAAGTGGGAGAAGAAGTATAGAGCCCAAGGATAAAAGCTAGAGAAACTATATCAATAGGAAACCCAATTTTATTTGTGATGTAAAAGAAGACCTTGGTCCAAAAGGAATAGACATGTGGGCATGTATATATCATATGGAGTAAAGTCGCACTGGGAGTTTGACATTTAGGAAAAGAAGAAACTGAGGCAAGACCAACGCGATGGGCTACCAAAGGAGTCACGTATATCCTGTGCAATAATATATAAGAGAGGTCATGAAAGTAAGCAGATGGAAAGCAACGCAATCAACGCAAAAAGCTGGACTCCAGCTGGTAAACCGTTATCGTGGATATATCCATCAGCCAACCCGACAAGCTCAAAGGGTTCAAATTCTTATGACCCATTGAAAAAATAGTTCTATAAATATGTTTTGAAAGACACTGCCAAAAGCTTTTTAATTAAACAATCCAGCTGATTATCTGTAAGTTGTTTGGACAAAACCAGTAGAAGAGACTGAACGCAATGTTTGGCCTGTAAAAAAGCAAAAAGATGATTAGACGGTAGAGTATATTTGGATGGAAAATCTGGGAAAGAGTACATCTGTTGAGTTACGGGATCAAGCAAGTGACCCACCGATGTTATACCCAGAGTGGCCCATTGAAGAAACCAGGCATCAGCCTCCTCACCCTGAAAAGAGGAGTTATGCGTAAATGGTAGAAAAACCAAAACATAACGTGACTTGAAAAGGTGATACTGTATGTACTGCCAACCCTTCACAGTACATACCAGTAAAGGATTAGCCACACAGGGAGGGGGAAGAGTGGATAAGGGAGTATGCAGAATGTAAGAAAGACTCAATGATGGACAAAAACCACTGGTCTCTATCAAGGTCTGTATAAACCATGGTACCATCCAGCCAGTCTTTCTCCTACTGGAGAAGGCAGGCTACATTATAAAATCGTAGATGTGGGAAGTTAAACCCGCCAGACCATTTAGGTTGAGTTAATTTAGCCAAACTCATCTTGGGGCGTTTGCCACTCCATATAAACCCCTGGAAGCGACGGTTAAGTGACTGAATATCTGTTGCTGAAAGATATAATGGTAGCATGTGCAGTAAATACAAGATGCGCGGAAAAACTATCATTTTAATTAAATTACTACGACCAATGAATGTCAGGGGCAATGCCTTCCAGGCAAGAAAGTCCGATGTCAACCTGTGTAGCAAGGGATTAATATTGGTCTGGTGAAGCGTAGAGATATCCCTAGGCAAAAAAATACCCAAAAACTTGAGATGACGAGTGGACCATTGTAATGGAAAGGAAAAGGGTAGGGAAGGAGGGGGTCGCTGGGAAAGCCACATTGCCTCAGCCTTGCCCAAGTTAATTGTAAAACCCGCCACCCTCCGAAAGCTCTCAAAAACCTGCATAATGGAAGAAAGAGCAGAATAAGGATTACGGATAAATAGCAGTAGATCATCTGCAAGTGCCGAAAGTTTGTTTTCCACAGTTCCCACCCTAATGCCCTGAAAAGGCAAATAATGTACAAAGAAGGGGGTCCAGCGCTAGATTAAAGAAAAGTGGAGAGAGGGGACAACCCTGTCTGGTACCCCTAAAAAGTTGAAAGAGAGAGGAGTTGACAGAGTTAGTGGAAATTGTGGCTTGGGGTTTAGTATAAAACTGTTCAATTAGAGCATGGAACAACAGACCAAAGCCCTGGATTTCTAAAACCTTGAATAGATAAGGCCAAAGGATTTTGTCAAAAGCCTTTTCGGCATCAAGATTTAAAAGTATATTATTGTTACAAGGAAAGCCCGAGGTTTTAATAATAGCTGCAATCGCAGTACGAATATTAGTCACCGAGTACCGACCTGGAATAAAGCCTGTCTGTTCCGGCATAATGAGCTGAGGCAGTATTCGATTGAGTCCATTCTCCATAACTTTACTAAAGATCTTATAATCCATATTCAAAAGCATATCGGCCAATAAGATTCAACCTGGTTAGGATCCTACCCAGGCTTTGGCAGTAGGAAAATCCTAGCAAGAGTGAAAAAAGAAGGCATGACATGCAAATCAAATATAGTATTATGAAGAGATAATAACGTGGGAGAAATGTCCTCCCGCAATATTTTGTAAAACTCAGCCGGAAGACCATCCAGCCCCGGTGATTTGGCATTATGTAAGGATTTAAGCACCAGCTCTAGCTCCCTAGCAGTGATAGGCTCCTCCAAAACCGAGCGTTGGTCATGCGTGAGTATAGGTAAAGACAAATACAGCAAAAAATCAGATCGAGCAGAAGGGTCATCCGTTTCAGGACCATAGAGTTTGGAGAAGTATGTAACAAAAGCCACATTAATATCCGCCAGGTCCGTTGTGACTGTCAAGTTGCGCGGCTGTATAGAACGAATAATATTAGGACCACATGTAAGCTTAGGTTAGCATTGCGATAGAAATGCGCTGAACATTTAGACAATAGAAATTGCTCATCGGTAGACAATACCATTTCATATGCCCTTTTTGCATCAGGATATTTAGAACGGTTTAAAGCCGAGTCCGCAACAAGGTAAGTGAAGTAACGAGCGTTGAGCGTACACTGTAGCTGCGCAAGTTTATTCTCCGTTTCCTTCCAAAGCTTTGTAACATAAGAGATTATATGACCAGTCAAAGCAGCCTTAGCCGCCAGCCAGAATAGAATTGGATCGGAAGAGTGAAGAGCATTATCAGATTGAAAGACAAGCCATGCGTTCCAAAGACTAGCACAGAAATCAGGGGATTGGGTGAGAAAGGATAGCATACGCCAAGAAAAGTACGAATGCACAGGAGGACAAAAGGACAGATGCAGGGTAACAGGTGCATGGTCCGAGATAAGGATATCGTGAACTTGACAGACACTAACCAAAGGGAGAATAGCCATGGAACCTAACAAATAATCTAGCCTGGTAAAAGTACTGTGGGGATGAAAGAAGAAGCTATACTGTTAGTCTATAGGATGAGTAAGGCGCCAAATGTCAGTAAGAGGGACCTGATCCATAAAGCATTGCAAGGGATTGAAGGAAGGAGCTTCAGAGATGGTAGGGTGCCCGCTTCTATCCAATCGCTGGTTAAGAATAGTATTAAAATCCCCACCCAACAAAATATCACCAGGAGTGTGTGGCAATAAGTGCAGAAGAAGAGATGCGAAAAAAGAGTAAGTAGGATCATTGGGGGCATACACATTGTGGATTACAAAAGGTTTTTGATCAATCTCACAGTGTACCAACAGTAAACATCCTTCCGGATCGAGAATAGTTTGTAAAGGTACAAAAGCAAGGGATTTATGGATAAGAATGGCTAAACCCCACTTCTTGCTTTAATAGGAAGCAGCAATACAATGCCCCACCCATTCCCTTTGAATTTTACGCTTTACAGGACTACAGGAGTAGATATAGTTAGACAGGAAGAATCCGCTATGGTGGCAGCCAGTGACAGAGAAGCCAGAAAGGGTGAGCAGAAATAAAGAAAACCAAGGCCTCTCCCAGTGAGGAGACGCTAGTCCGACAAGAACAAAGGGATATAGGGCAGGAGAACCACAGATCAAACCACCCAGAGGCATGCACCAACAAGACAATAGACACAGACAGAACAAACACAAAAAACTTAGTCCATAATGGACTCATCAACCTATTAAAGAACTTTAGTTCTTATGAACCTGTGGACTATATCCCAGATTGAATAAGGTAAAGAAAAGATAGAAGTGGCAGTATAACAAACCAGGGAACCCAGTGCCAAGATAGACAATAGAATCGATCCCCGCCATGGCACTGCACCCCCCATAAGGAAGCTTGTTCAGCAAACAGTCAAGAGGAACCCACAAATCAGTAATCACTAAGAACATTCCCACCCGTCAACAATGGTAGACATGTAACCACTTCAGAAAGTACCCATTCGATCACTGTCCCCCACTTCCATAAATACTCAGACTCTGGAATAGCAGAGGAATTCCCTGTTCGGCTGACCCCAGGCAACCCGGAAAGGACCCAGAATTTGTAGCTGATCCAGGGGGGAAGACAGACAGAGAAGATGGTCACATAACCTGTAAGGAAGAAAATGTGAGCTAGCAACAGCAGCAAGAACAATCGCAATGAACAGCAAAGGAACAGAAAATAAAAGGGGATGTCATGCAATGCAAAAGCCAATGCATATGAGACATATGTCAGCATTGTAGCAATAAGTTGCCTAGTTGACACAGATGGGGCAGGATGGAGTGAGATAAGCTTCAAAAACAGCCCCACAAATCAGGCAAAATACTCTACATCCCCCCTATCCCAACTGAAGGAAAGGAGAGAGGAAGCCCGGTATCTCCGCACAGCCAATGAGGGCCTGACGGGTATACCACTCCACTTAACCTCAATCCATCAGCAAAGTTATCACCCACCCATTAACAACAACTTACACATAGAGCCACTCCAGAAAGCACCCAACCCACCACTGTCTCCCACGTTCCAAGACACCAATCCCTGGCGCAACTGATAAATTCTCTATCAGACTGGCCCCCTGACAACCCAAAAAGGACCCGGAAAAAAAAAAATCACAGCTGGTCCAGGGGAAGAGTCTGACAGATAACAAGATCCCAGAACCTATAAGGAAGAAAATGAGAGTTAGTCAACAACAGAACTATAGTAAGAATAATCATAATGGAAAAAAAAGGGGGGAGTCGTATGCAATGTAAAAGGTCCATGTGTAGGAGACGTGGTACATCAGCATAGCAAGCAGTCACACAAATGATACATGTGGGGGCAAGGTGAGGTGACTTGGACATCAAAAACAGGTGACTATCCTGGACATGTTCAGTAAAGCTGCACAGACTCCCTGCAATATGTAAAAGAGGTGAAATGTCTAGACAGGTGTCCAAAGGAGAGTGTCCATGGTAAGAGGCTGAATAAAAAGAAGACAAGGAAAGCCTCAACAGGTATATAGCATTCCTCATAAAAGTCTCATATATCCAGGGTGATACAGATCCAGGAATTGATGAGGTGGAGAGTAACATAACTAGCAATGACCCCCAGCCCTTATTTCACTATTACTTGCTGACAAACTCTCATAGAAATCCTGAGATCTGGGTGAATTAAACCAGTGAGTGGATGAACCATCCAGCACCTTAAGACGTGCAGGGTACAATGTTCCTCTTAATGAGCTTGCTGCAGATTTCCAAAAAACCACTCAGTTGCGCGGAAACCTTGACTGAGAAGTCCTGAAAAAACAAGAGTTGAGATTTAAGATATTCGACCCTGTCCATCTTTCTCTAGGCAAAGAGGAATTGTTGCCTGTCTTTGTAATGCAGGAATTTGAAGATGACTGGCCTAGGACGACCTCCCTCCGACGGGGTAGCCTGACCTAGCCGATGAGCTCTTTCAATGACAAATGGAGTACTGTAATCTTTCACTTTCAGAAGTATAGGCAGCTCTGTGCTCAGAAAACATGTTAAATCCTTGGCTCTAAGTGTCTCAGGCAGACCAATGATGCGAAGATTGTTCCGACGACTGCGGTTTTTGAGATCATCAGTTTTATCTGTAAGAGCATTAGCCTTGGCATCCAAGCTGTGAATAGTAACACGGAGGTCATCCACAAGCGTCTCGCAGGCATCCGCTCGCTGTGTAAGACCCGCGATCTGCTTGCCATGAGTTTTAACTTCACCCAAGATAGAGAGAATAGAAGACTGGAGTGCATCCAGCTTAGTATCCAGAACTGGAGTGAGCAATGCAAGGACTGCTTTGGCAGTGTCCTCAGCAATCGTGGACAGCACAACAGTTGTAGCCACAGCAGAGGAGTCCATAGTGTGTTCCTCAGCAAGGGAGACCTGATCATGTTTATTTTTGTCTTGCTTCTTTTCTCAACGCGGGGTTTTAGTTTGATCCGCAGACTGTACAAAACGCTCCATGATATCAGCAATAAAGCAAAATACTTGAGCAAAGTGCCTGAGGAAACAAGAAAGAATTTCACAGTTGAAGAAGGAGGCTGGGAGGGCACAGAGCAGAAGTATCGCATGTCTACATACCACAAACAAGGGACTGGGAAGTCCATAAGATACAAGGACAGTTTACATGGTAGTGGATGCCCCACAGGCCACAGCTGCAAAGACAAGAGGCCAAAAGCCAGAGAAGGCCATCTTGTGAGAAGGTACTGCTGCAGTACCAAAAATATATGGGAGAGGTAGGGGGACACAAAAATGGGAAAATAACAAACGGGGAGATGATTCAAGGACAGTAGTAGCGTCACAAGCAACTAAGTGTGTGTAATAGCAAATAGAAAAATGGCGTTGAATCAGAAGAAAGCCTTACAGAACCATAATAATACACGGGGCAGATGTGGGATACAAATAAGGGAAAATAACAAACATGGGATGAATAGGTGAAGGAGCACGCAGCTGATCTCTATGAAACAATATGGAACGAAGCGTAGACTCAGGCACAGGTCAGAATCCTGCATATAAACACAGGAAAGGCTTCAGAGGGTGAGGTGGTCAAGAATGATGTTAACAAACCTGGTAGTGGCAGCATGCAGAGTAGTTGACAGATTCAGCGGGGAGCAGGCAACAGCTCAGCAGATAGTAGTTAGCAGTAGAGTATAGTTGATAAGCACCTCACCCTGCAAGGCACTAAAGAGCAAAGGTCTGAGTATCCAATGAGCCTAAAGTCCACAGAGGAGCAATGCAGCAGGTAAAGATGGGTAACGGCTGGTGTGTCCTCAAGACTAGTATGGGCAGTATCCAGATTCGCTGCGGGTGGCTAACGTAGTGCTTATAGAGGCAAGTAGATGCAGGATAATGTAGCCATCCCCTATGAGTTGGCACAGACCCCCTAACAGGAGGAATCTCGGAGGGAATATGTGGCAGACAGAAGAAGAGCCTATGGGAGGGAGCAGGGTACTGGGAGAAAAAACAATAAAGGGATGGAGCACTAAAAAGAAGTAGGGGGAGACAGAGGAGCGGGCCTTAGCTGAGTAGGCAGGGTAGGATCCCTGCAGCAGAGAGTAGGGTGGCAGGCTATATTGAGGCAGCAGGACACCCAAAAGAGAGCAGGTAGAATGACAGCAACCAGTGTCCCCTCAGCCACTAGCGAAGCCAGATCAAGCCCCTGACAGAGGACACTCACGTGTCCATTGATTGTGCACCAATGACAGGAGCCGAGTGTGGAAGGGGCCCAGCAAGATCTACAGGTCGGCTGTTGGGTGATGCAGGGATGTCCGACCACTTAGGCAGTGATGCAGCAGTACCCCTGAGACACGGGCCCAGACACAACAGGGTGAAGTGGAGCTGCGACTCAATCAAGGCCCAGGCAGCACCACCAGGGCCAGCTTCATCCAGGCGTCCCCCAGCACCAAGCCGCACCGCCACAGCAATATAAATAGGAAGGGTCTCCCGACGGCAACCTCCGTGGTGAGAGGATCTGACAAAGGGTCACAGGCACACCGCAGCGTCAGATGGAACCAGCACCCGAGGCCGTGGCCTTGCGGCCTAGGTCCCCGCCAGGTCGGAGTGGCCACCAAAGATGTAAATGCCCTTCTAGAGGTATCTCCAGAAAGCACGAGATGCAGGGGAGATAGATTCGCAGACCAGAGAGGCACAAAGTTGAAGAATAAAGCTGGATAGCAGCAGATTCAGTTTGTATGGAATTTTAACCCCTTGCTTGTTAGTGTGGTTTGTGACTCATTGTGATGATCTCTCTAGCACTCAAGGGGTTAACCATCCCATTTAAAGGGATAGTAATGGTTAGGTATTAAGGTAAGATTGATTATTCTACATACTTTTTGTAACGTCCCTTTTCCATACATCACAATGAATCCCCTCAGATCTGGAATCCAGTCAGCAGATTCCTTGAGGGGTTAAAATCCCCATTTAAATCAATGGGAACTTTTAATTCTTCCCTACAGTATAAATGGTTTGCCCCAGAACTCCTACACTTTTCTTTTTGAACACATGGCCCTTTATCTTTAAGCTAAACATTTGCTAGTATTTAGGCTAATGTAAGGTATATGCAGCTTACGATGTGATGACTAAAAGATCAGTGTCTGTTAATGGTTCAGATATAACACTAACCGTAAAAGGTCCCCAATGACCAACCCTCAATTTAATTGTTCCTTATCCTCTCTGTCTCTTCAGTCCTGTCTTTTTATATGCATGCAACTGTTAACAGGTGAGTGCTTACCACACACATACTTTGAAGCTGAAAACCTGTAGAAAAACACACAAATGATTGGCCATAGGGGAAGTATGTTGTTGCTAATTTATTACATAAAGACATACCACGTTGTACTCACTGTAATATGATAAAAATAATCATGTAAAGAAATCATGACAGGGCAATTTCAACATCCTATGCTGGCAATCAGACAGCCTACTGTTAAATTAAATTAATGAAGCAATGCATTGGAGACATCTCAAGCATTCAAGGGGTTAAAAATCTCTATTCAAGTGTATGGGAATTTAGGAATTTTTTTGTTCCCAATGTTGCAGTTAGTTTACTCCAGGATAAGTCCAGTTTTATAAATATGGGCCACAGAGACCGACGTACTAGGAAGAAATTGAGTAATTTTGGGACAAACCAACTGCAAATAAAAATTCATTTCAAAATAAATGGTGCTTTTAAAGGAACATTAATGCTTAAAATGAATTGGATTTATATACACGTAAGTACCTTATTTGTTTTCTGGGCCCTAAAATCTAGTAATACATGTATATATACATATATATATGCTCTAAGGGAGCAGCCATTCCTACCTTTTTTCAGGATGGGCATGATTCACAATCAATTAACTAAATTTAGCTCCTATCTGTCATTATAAACAGCGAAAACAATGTTAACCCCTTAAAAGGACCACGGAGCATTTTTTTTTTCAGATTCCTGTTCCGGACTCCCCGAACGGCGTGCAGCCGCGGGGGGAGCGCGGAATTCCATGACGGTCATAGTATGTCATGGGTCATTAACGCAGATCGACCCATGAAGTGCTATGACCGTCATAGGTCGTTAAAGGGTTAAATATATTCTTTCTGAATAGGGCTGTTTACATATGTTTTTTTATTAGATTTTAGTAGCAGGAATAGTTAGTTATTACAAGTGCTAGCTGTAATCACATGGTACAAAGTTATATAAACCAACTTCATCTCAGGTGTGTTGCTTCAAATGCCCAGTTAAACCTAATGGAATTTGGGAATTTTTTCTTTGTCCCATATGATGAAACTGATTTCCTCAATGATCACTACAATTCTTCTTTGTAAATCAGCCTCAGCAGGTGTGGCGAGGAGAAAGAGCCACAGCATCACAATTATTACTTTATTCACAATAAATACATTTCACATGAAATAACTATTTAATGATTACATTAAAGGGGCAGTAAACCCTTTATGAAGATATTTATAAATAAAAGTTTGTTTACAATGTAACTTGTTTGAAGCCAGTACACAGATATTATTTAGGGTGATAGGGTGGGTGTTAAAGTTTCACAGACACAGCAATACTGAACTGCCCCTTCCTTTTAAACCCTTTGAGAGCTGGAGGGGTTAACTTATTGTCTCCAGCCAATATTCTCCTGACTTAACAATGTGCTTCCCAATTCCATGTACAGTTATTCTTGCATTTATAGACCACTCAGTCTGATTACTAGGCTTTTCAGTAATGCAGCCCTTGTGCTTTTGCCTAAAAGGATTATGTTCTGTCATCTTGTTTCATTTCTCATTATTTTATGCATTTTTATTTACCTCTTCTTCTTCATCTGAGTTACTTTTCCCTCTGCTAACATTTATAGCTGTCTCTCTCGCTCTAGCTCTCCCAGGTCAATTCATTCTTTATCACAGCCATATGAAAGGGCTCTACATGCCGCAGGTTGGGGAGCAATATTTTACATTATTGATCTAACCACTTTTACTTCAGACCATTTACAGCGAAGCAACAGTATTACTTATATGTTCAACTTTCCCAGGTCTGACTGTTTTCTCTTTCTCCATCTTTTGACCTCTTAGTCCCTCATCCAATTTCCCCAAAGCTCTGTTCTTGGACAGCCCAGAATCCTATGGCGGGATGTAAGAAATGTGTGCATGCTTTAACCCCTTAATGACCCTTGACGGTCATAGTACGTCATGGGTACATCTCACTTAACGACCCATGACGTACTATGACCGTCATGGAATTCCGGGCTCCCCCTGTGGCTGCACGCCGTTCGGGGAGCCTGAAACTGGAAAGAACGAGAAAAAAAAAAAGGTCTGTGGTCCTTAAGTGCCGGCCGCGTGTGCTCGCGGCCGGTCCTTAAGGGGTTAAAGGCATTTTTCACACGCAGATAGATATTATGCATGTTCTATTCCAGGAAGCTGAATACCGAACACTTCTTGAATTGCTCATAAAAATAATTTTTTATGACAATACTACACGGATGTATAAATTTGTTTGCAATCGCACTTCCTGCATTAGGCGCAATTGCTATTCCACTCAGACAGATTTTTCATGCGCAATTAAAAAAATCATGTGCAAACCTATATACCAGTGGAAATATTTCACACTGGAAATCGCGATTGTGCATGTTTCCTGCATCCCGGCACTCTAGTACAATCGGCATATCAGAAGCCCGGATTCACTTTTTTCTTTTGAAGCACTGCTTTATAAGAAGGCTTTGTTCAACTAATAAATAGTGGCATCTATCTATCTATCTATCTATCTATCTATCTATCTATCTATCTATCTATCTATATATCATCTATCTATCTATCTGTTCTACTGTGCAGAGTTATGTAAAGTACATAGGATGTTTTTTCAGCTTTGAAGTGATGACTGGGTGTGGGACCATGTGATTTCCCCTAATCCTTCCTTTCTGCCCCTGAATCCACATCTAAAAACACATATGCTGTTTGTTTATTGCTGCTTAATTAACTGTGAGACCAGTTAGCAGCAGTCCCCTGATACCAAGGGCTGTCAATCAAAAAAGAGAAGCTGAGATGAGTGACAGCTGTTCCTGTCTCCTCCCAGCTTGTAACTCCTATAACTGGGCTGAGGAACCAGTGGCCAAATAGCTTATGACATGCGACAATTCCCATTATCCTTCAGATGAAGGGACAATAGTTACATACCTCTGCTGTATACTAATTCAATCAATTGCTCACCTGTTAATTCAGTGAGGCAGAACTAGATTCTGGAGCAAACCAACTACACACTAGGGGTCATATACAAATTCCCCAAATCCCCATTGCTTTTTTATCCCCTTGAATGCATTCAAGGGGATTAAAAAAAATTAAATCAACTTTAATTTTTACTTGTTCCCTATGGTGCAGCTGGTTTGCCCCAGAATTGCACCATTTCTTCTTAGTAAATCAGCCTTGTTCTGTTTAATTGCAATCTGCATTTAGATATATATATATATATATATATATATGTTTATTGTTAACTCATTTTTAACCCTTTGAGTGCCAGTGTGGTACGCAACGCATTTAACTTTAGCAGCTTCTTAACCCTTTGAGTGCCAGGGGGTACGCAGCGCACTCAAAGGGTTAAGAAGCTGCTAAACTTAAAAGCTGCTGCTACAAACTAGTGGCACTGCCATAATTTTGATTGCCAGCAAGGTATCTGATGTATTCCATTGCGTTGGATAATTCTCTGGCACTCAAAGGGTTAATTAACTGACCTGTTAGTAACCTTTTGAGTGGCAAAGGGGTTCCCAATGCACTGGGTACCTGTCTTGCACACAAAAGGTGAAACTATATCTCTAGGAATAAGAGGTGGTTCCTTTCAGGCGAGTAACTGCTGGTAGTGCCAGGGACCAGACAGGTTACAGTAACTTCTACTTGCTTCTGTGGAAATGTTTTTGTGGGTCCAAAATATTTTTTCAACAGGGCCCTGCAATGACTAGTTACACCACTGGTACCTTTGGTTAGCAGGAGAAGGTATCTAGGTAAGTATTCTTCATATATGAGGCAGATATATTTATATACAAATTTGCACAGAAAATAAATCTATTGCTGGGACATGTAATTCAACAATTCAATTCTCTTACATTGTTCTAATAAAGTGGGCAAGTCTTGTTTCTTTGGGTTTTCTTACTAAGAGTGTCAATGCCTATTGTGAGGAAGTGTTATCTAAATAAAGACATTAAATGGAGATACTATACAATAAAAATTAGAACTTTTATAATGATATACGGATAACACTAGTTGAAAAGCTCGTGTACACAGGCCACAATGCCACCCGGCAACGGCCACGTTGCAGTCATGCATATTAGAGACTGTCTGTGTCGTGGCTGATAACGGAGCGGGCCGCTCCATTATCAGCCACGCAGCGGGCACTCTGTACTGCAAATGACTGCAGCGAGCGTAGCCAACTGTACTGCGCATGACAGCTTCTGACAAACATAAATTTAGCTAATTATTATATAGCAGGGCTCAAAATTTCCACTCGGCACTAGCCAATGGCGAGTGAAATTTAGCCCTGGCGAGTAGAAATTCAGCCCTGGTTGGTATGTTATGGCTTGCAGTGGAGAGTAACTTTTCAGGTCTGGCTAGTAGGAAAAGGACTTCAAATTTTAAGGCGTGTTATATAGGATATATAATGCTAACAATATATACATTGTTACATTTATAACAATATATAGACATTTTGCACAGCTGTACCAAGGATATCTACTTAGTTGGTTTATTATTATACTAATGTAAAAGCCCATGTACATGGGCCAAGGCCATTACCTCACTGCTCCACGCAATGCAGTTTTGCTTCGCCTGCCTCACTCACCTCACTCACGAGATGCAATCAAGCAAAGTAGAGACTGCCGAATGCATGCAGTCTCTACTGCGCATGACGGTTTCTGACAAACATCCTAGCAAATTATTATATAGGGCTGGTGTTCATATATTTAGATTTAAGTACAGTAGTCACGTTCACTATATACTTTATGCTGCAATTTCTAAACAACTAAAATGTGTAAATTTGCCATGAATTGTATTCTTGCTTAATTTTATGTTTCCTTACTGTTTTTGCCATTCTTTACCTTGCTAAATAAATATTTAACCCTTTGTGTGCTAGAGGGGTATGCGATACATTTTGTACCCCTCCCGCACTCAAAAGGTTAAAGGTGTGTTCATACTATTTTCAGGTAAGCAACAGAATGCCTGGTTCTGCCCTGAGATGATTTAAGAGTAAGTGACAATGGTGCACCAACACCTCCATATAACATCACCATGTTATATTGTGTTATATGGTTACTATGTGTTTTTCTTTTTTTGGGGGGTCGGGAGTGTTGTTCAAAACCGAAATATGGTCTTCCAGGAAAACACAGAAAAATTATAGCTTTAACACTTTGATGTGTATAGCATCCATGAGTTTAACCAGAGACTTAACCCTGTGAGTCCCAGATAAGCTATGTGTTGCAAACCACTATGTTCCTCGAAGTGTAAAATGTATAATGGGACATGCACAAAATGAGGAAACAGCACTGTCTATGTGGAAATATATAAGCACAATAAACAAGTGCCTGCCCCTATGTCCAGATGCCATAGGGCATATCAGTGAAAAGCTCCAGTGCTCACTATCTCATACCCCCCAACATTTCAAATTGCCAAAGAGGGACACTTGTGTTTTAGGGAGTGTTGTTGGGGGCGTGTCTGGTGGCCAGGGCATTACCAAGAATTTTTAGGCTATTTCATGACCTAATGACACCTACTTGTGAAACCTAATAAATGATTTAGAACAAGACCAAAGTATTTTATTTACACAGACTAATTTATAAACACACATACTGACATTTATACAAACAGTAATGTGACTTTTATTGCTGTAGAGCAATGTGATACACTTATATACACACCACACAGTCTGATTTCCTAAAAAGAGGGACACCAGGGTGGGAAAGAGGGACAGAGGGATTTGGGTCTAAAAGGGGGACTGTCCCTCCTAATGAGGGACACTTGGGAGGTATGCTATCTAGGCACACAATGCGGTCATGCCTCCAGTGAAGCATTCATGAACAGTGAACACCTATTTCCCCTACTCACATACCTTCCAAGTGTCCCTCTTTACAGTCCCTCTTGTAGACCCAAATCCCTCTGTCCCTCTTTCCCACCCTGGTGTCCCTCTTTTTAGGAGATCAGACTGTGTGGTGTGTATATAAATGTATCACATTGCTCCATAGCAATAAAACTCACATTATTGTTTGTTTAAACTTCAGTATATGTGTGTAAAAATCAGTCTGTGTAAATAAATTACTTTGATCTTGTTATAAGTCATTTATTAGGTTACACAAGGAGGTGTCAATAGGTCGTTACATAGCCTAAAAATTCTCACTAATGCCCCTCCCACCAGCCACACCACCAGCAACACCCCCTAAAACACAGATGTCCCTCTTTGGCAATTTGAAATGTTGGGAGTTATGTACTCACAGAATGTAAATAGTCTGTGCCTGAGTGTAGAACTGCACTCTCCAAAATGCCCACACACTTCTGCCCACCCTTTAATGCCCACAGAATACATTAGCTATTTAGACATGACAATAGCTCTGTACATAGGTGTTACACAAGAGGAGAACTTGCAGAGGCCTAGAAACATCTCTGTGCAGCTTTAGAGTCTGTACCTCATTTACATCCCCCTCTCTGCATTTACAAGACTTCACTCTTTTAGTGAATGATAACAAAAGTTTATTTTATGGCAATTTCCCTTTTCAAACATTACCTTACTTAAGCAAAGAAGAGGTTAACCTGTGCTCACTTCGGTCTCCCTAAACATGTTGTTGTGCAGCAGACTGAGAAGTAGGAGTTGAGGTTTGTTTATTCTCCTATATAAAGTATAGGGTGGGGGATTAGAATTTTGTTTTTCTCTGCATCCCCCACCACTGACAGGAGGTCCATAGGGGGCATGTGTATGATTCCCTTCTGATCCCACATCCTGTTGCTGCCAAAGTGACTGATGGGCCTAGCCAGGCTGACTAACAGTGTTGGCTGCACTGGCTCCTCTCATAGTATCTGACTGGGGGAACTCCTTATTGCTGGAGCTCTTCAATGAAGATCAGCTTTGTCCAACACAACATACAGCCACAGCTCATGGGTTAACCCCTTGGATTCAAAAGATGTGTCAAGATGGAGAAGCCTTTGTATATACACTCCATAGAATAACATAGCCATGGGAGATTTTTTTCACAGTAGAGATTTTATGTCACTTTTATCACACCATAGTTCAGTGGTGGGCAATGGGAGGCCTTCCAGCTGTTAACTGGCTACAACTCCCACCGTCCTGGCATCACATTGCCCACCCCTGTTTTAGTACAAAACCCCTCCTGGTATTTTACCATTATAGTTCCTTTAAAGGGATAGTAATACTTAAAAGGTAAAAAAATATATATTGTAGGGTTTATTCCCCTGAGTAAAACAAAGGTACTCCAACTTCTGAAAGGTATTTTATTCAAAAGATATTACAGCTCAAACTTGAATTTTTTTTAGGTGCAGTATCACAGCGACCTGAAATTGTACAATGGTGTGTAGCTACATCATCCTATGGAGATTTATGGTCAACTGAGCAGAGCTGTCCATAGGATGGTGTAGAAACAACTCCACTGTACATTTTCAGGCCTCTGTGATACTGCACCTAAATAATTCAAGTTTGAGCGCTAATAACTTTTTAATAAAACACCTTTCAGCAGTGGGAGTACCCTAGTTTTACTCAGGGGCATAAACGCTAAAATATATACTATTCCTTTAAGATATCTATTTTGGTGAGGCAGTTTTAAACTCTGCACACATGCCTCATTCACTTTTGGGGGCTGTGAAAGTTTAGAGAACATAGCAACCCTCATAGAAAAATATACAAATAGATATACTTGTTGTATGACGGGTTGTTACCTAGATAAGTCCTTGTGTTGAATAACTTAAAGAAGCATTGGGGAGATTTATAAAAAATCATTCCTGGGCCTTTTGCAAGAATTGCCTTTAAGTCATGGCAGCTGGCAATAACGTCAGGTCTCATTTATAAATTAATAAGGGTATCTTTATAAATATGGTGTTATAAATCTGATGTGATCACCTGGCATGCTTAGGAACACATTATAACTGCCGTTAAGATGCTGGAAAAAAATGATGTTTCAAAACTGTTGCAGTTATCGTCATCACTTTATAAATTTGCTGTGCCAGTGTTTCCTCCTAACCTAGTGCCAATTTGACATAAAAAAGTTGACTATAGAGCATTAAGACTTCCTAGACTGGGATAATTAATTCCATAAATTTCAGCCACACTTTTAAATCCAAAATAACGCTTCTTTTCACATAACTAAATTTTTAGAAATCTCTCCACTGAGTCCTAATAATAAACCTTCACCTGATTTACCTTAATCTGGGCAGATAATCCTAATGATCACTATAATTCAACATGGGGAGATTGGGTCTCTAAAATTATTCTTGAATTACTACTGGATATCATGTCCATGAAGGCAGACATGACTCTACAGGACCCCAAACTCCTCCTATTGACAGCATACTAGGGAGTGTTCAGTTTTAGGAGTCCTGGGGAGATATGCACTAAGAGTAGTGATAAAGAGGTGATACAGCAGAGATGACTTATCCAGTGATATCACATCTCCATTTTCTACTTTATTCTCTGGCGTCAATGCACTAAGATTTCTCGAACTATGGAGATCTTACAGCATAGGCTCTATAGAATAAAATAAGAATTGGAGAAGCGGTATCGCTGTAGAAGTCTTCTCCACTTTATCTCCTCTTTATCACGTTTTATTACATAACCCCCTGGAGCCCTGCATGAAAGAATCATGTCTGCCACCAAGGGCATAATATCCAGTACTAATTAAAGTTTAATTATGGAGAAAAAATACACTTAGAATTGTTTCCTTGTGACCATGCTGCCTGGATTAAAATAAATAGTCAATTATTTAGGAGGTGTCGGTGTTCCTTTAAGGGACACTTATTTCTATAGGTAAATACCCCTTTTGTATTGGTTTGTATTTCTATATCAGTTGTTTGTAACTATTACTCTCCGTTTTTGCAAAGTTGCTGAGTATGTTGGAACATTATGAATGAATGATAGTTGTTGTATTATCATCATCATCATCATTACTTAAAGGGATAGTAATACTTCGTTTTAACTTTATTTTATTTTGTAGGCATTAAGAAAACATGAAGAATGATATAAGTCTTATATCTCAAACATTTATGGTTTATGAGATATTCACAAGCAAAGTTTCCCCCTCCCGCCCCTTTTACCTAGTGTAAACAATCTCTTCTCAGATGTGGAATGCAGTCCATAGACTGGACAGATAACAGCAGGGGACACTCTTATTCCTATGAAAACAATGAAATCCCTGCCCCCCTTGACAAGCTTTTCAGGTTTTTCCATTATCTTAATTGAAGATTGTCCCTCTCTGCAATCTACCTGGGCACCTACCTTCTGCTCTGGCTGAGCAGTGTTACATCAGTAAAAGGGGCGGGAGGGGGACACTTTGCTTATATCATTCTTCATGTTTTTTTAATGCCTACAAAATAAAATAAAGTTAAAATGAAGTATTACTATCCCTTTAAGTAGTAGCCTTGGGTAGGTCTGCTTCTGCAGAAGAAGACCTGCCTTTATAACCAGTGTTGCATTGTGAATTCTGACGTATTAGTTGGACAACAGATTTAGTGGTTAAAAGCTGCCCTTCGGCTACCTGTGTGTCTTATAACATAATTGAGAGAGCCTTGGAAGTATTCAAGTTCAGGTTCACAGCCTCGATAGACAACAATGGAGCTGAGTTCTGACGCTTGCATCCTACAGGAAAAAAAGTCAGTGTGGCAAGTCAGGAATGTTTATGGCATAAACAGTGTATTTGATTTATTTAGTCCAGTCACCCGGCCAGGATTGCAGTCAACTGTCTGACCCCAAAATCACTGATTGGTGCCACTTTGGGGGTTGCAAAGCATAGCCATGGGCTATTTACTTTTGGCCTGTTTTCAAAAGAACAGACATGTTAACCCGTGGTATTAAGGCTTGGTTTAATGTGATCTGTGAATTAAAGGTGATCAACTCTAGACAGAATTTGTCCCCCCATCTTTTTTTTTACAAGGTAGGAAGTGCACTAAGGTTCAAGAAGAAAGTTGTGTGAGGATATAGAGGTGAATTTGACATGAATGTTTCTCATTATATGCACTAGTGACATTCAATATACTATCCCCTTGATATCACCTCAAATACATCCTTATTGCCATTTTGTTGCAGTTACTCTGTTTGAGTGTAGTGGCAGTGGCTTATCTGAAAATTGTAATTGTTCTTAATTAGTCATTTTCATATTCCCAATGTTTTTACATTATTGTGACTATATGCCATATGCTCTAAAGTCCGATACCTGTTGATAGTGTGTCAAAGCTCACAGAAACAATATTGGCTCTCTAAGGCTGGTAGAATCCCAGTTTTGTCATCCTATATAATAATTTGCTAAAACGTGTGTAACGACCAGTTATGTGCAGTAGACACTGCTGCTCGTGCTGCAGTCATGCGCAGTAGAGACTGCCCGCGCCGCGGCTGATACAGAGCTGGACGCTCCTTCAGAGAGTCCAGCTCTATAACAGCCGCGGCGCGGGCAGTCTCTACTGTGCATGACTGCCCCGCGACCGGCTGGCAGTGGCACTGTGGCACGTGTAACGGGCTCTTCAACTAGTAGCTTTATATTCAAGTATACCACCTTATTTGAGATTTTAGCATATTGACATAATTGGCGTATTTCATTGGGGTGTATTTCAAAGTTCTCAATATAGACATGTATTTCAATGTTTTCCACAGCTGTGTAAAATGAAATCTCATGCAAGAATGAAATGGTGAAGTTTAGCATTAGACTGCAATAGACAGCTTTGAAATACTCTTTTGTATAGAACGTCGAAATACACAGCTGTTGAGTAGTTGGCCATTAGACTGTTTTATAAGCTTACTGCAGACTTACACAATTACAGTTACTACATATAGGTGAGATTTATGCCAACATTATATGCCACATACAAAGATACTGTATTTTTTTTTTGGGGGGATGGGGTTTATTTTGTAATGCATTTTCCTGTACTTAATTACATTCATTGTATTCTGTGTTTAGCTCACAGTTACTCACAACAGTCAATATTCTCCATTAGTCTGAATGTACGATAAATGCTAAAAAGGAAAGTATAGCCCATGGTTCTTTAGTACACTGTAAAAATGTCCACTTAGTGGAATGCCCTCTCTATCACAGACCACAACAAATTGTTTGTGCACAAAAAAGTATATAGATATACCTAACTACTGTATGAAGGATACCTACCCTACTAGGCCTCCAATGCCAACATTGAGGTATGTACAGTAATGTGTTAAGAGAAGGATATAAAACAGGTATGAGTTTTTTATTTTTGCCTTGAATATTTTATTCACATACAAATACAAAAAAAAAAGTTTAGCAAGTTTCTTGTATTGTTTTGACAGAGAAAGAGAGTGTGTGTTCTCAATCCCTTCTTGCCTGTTGATATCATTCAGCTTTTTTCAAATATCCTTCAGTTGGCTTGTATTTGGTTATCAGTTGGAGGTTTAGCGGAAACAAAGGACATGAAGGGGAAGTGGCAAGTTGAATTTACTAGAATCTGAGAAATTCATAGAAGGGAGAAAATATCTGTTAAGTATCTGTACATTTTAACGTTTGGAGTGTCAGGATTACTGTCCCCAATGCTGTATTTATTAGGAAATAGTTTTGTGTGTTTGTAGCGGGCAGTGCTTCTTAACACATTAAGAGCCTTTTAATCGTATGTATATCTTTATTTATCTTATACTAGGTGTAGTCTCACCTTTAAGGACAGACTTGTGCATCTCATATTAGAACAGGAATAAAGCACGTTTACTAAATTTGTAAATATTTAGGTAAAACTGAAGTATGCCAAAATGCAACAAATTCACCAAAAGATACAACGCACTTTATATTCCACTGGCCTCAACCTACTGCAGGAGATATTTGATTTTCAGCATATTACTAACAATTCCCTGAAATGGCTTAGGAATCCTTTGGAAACATTCCCTTGTCAGACTAAGTTAAAATACTAAAGCGCTTAAGAGTTTTTTCAACTGTAATGAGATCAAGATAACCTTTAGCTTTTAAATGGTGGAGGTCAAACATGGGCTGCCCTCTGACCTGTCCATGTGACCTTGAGGCAGGCTGCAATTCCACATCAGGAAAGATCATTTTGATTGCTTCAAATGCAAGGACAGTCTCCCAGGTTTGTGTAATAGAATCCGTGTGAGCATAAAAATAAAGGTAGAAATTAACAAAGAGTAATTAACAATAATGAGCAATAATAATAATAAAACTCTCCAATGAGAAGGAAGAGCTCTACCTATAGTTAACTCTTAAAGTGACAGTGTCACTGCTATTATACATTCTAAGGCACCCTGTCTGGTGACCCCATACAGTTCTGACAGTTAAAAAAAGCACCCGTGCACACGGGCTTTTACACTAGTTTATTTATAAAACACCAGCAGGTTCCATAACACTGTACTTTTGGTTAATAAGACATAAGAACGGTGTAAAACAAGGGGTAAAATGGTTACAATGGGTCCTATGTATAAAAGCAAACTGGAGCAATACTGTCAGAGTTGTAGTTCAAGAATAATTGAATGATAAAGTATATCCCTCCCGCCCCTTTTACTGATGTAGCAATGCTCACCTCAGAGCAGCAAGACTATCCAGATGGATCATAGAGGGGGACAATCTTCAGTGAGCATAAGGGAAAAACCTGAAAAACCTATCAAGGGGGGCAGGGTTTTCCTTATGCTCACAGTAAGAAGACTGTCCCTGGCTGTGACCTGTCTGGTCCCAGGGCCATATTCCACATCTGAGGTGGCTTACACTAGGTAAAAGGGGCGGGAGGGGGATACTTTATCATTCAATTACTCTTGAACTACAACTCTGACAGTACTGAAATAGCACTCTCCATGGCCCAAATAATATGAAGATTAATTGGAGCTGCTGTTTTTGTGAAACATTACTATATCTTTAATCCCCTAAACACTAGGCAGATTTCCGCCACATTGCACTGCAAGGTGTTGGAGACCTCAGTATCATTCAAGGAGATAAACACCCCATTTACATCAATAGTATTTTACTAATAATTATTTCTCACAGTAATATGGTTGGTTTGCCCCATAATTGCTCCAGTTTGCTTCTATATACAATGTCCTATAGATTTAGAGCATTTCCCCAAGGAGCACAATTGATTTGCTACCTCTAAGTGGCTGTACATCTGTATTCAGCCTCTTCTCACTGCTTCCCTTATTAATTTTTTTGTCAGGACTATTGCACTCATTATTTAATTATGCATTTATTTTTGTTTTTATTTCTTTTTATATAGTTTTGTTGAGAAAAAAGAAGATATAAGAAAGAAAGCATTAACAAGATTGTTCAATGATTAATTACCAAAATTAAAGCAAAACGTAAAAAAATTAAAAAGATTCCAAAAGGTAGAGAAGTTCCATGGATTACAGAAAGAGGGCAAAATCCAGATCCTCACTATGCAAAAGCAGATCCTGGTAATAAAATACAACTGACATATAGCTAGGAGTAAAAACCAAACTATCCCTGATAGCATGAAATGCAGTTTGGGTGTCTAGGGCAAGGTAGGCCCAACCCTTTCACCCACACAGAATGAGAAAAGGCTAAGTAATGAGGAGCGTTGCAGAACTAATGGTCAGGATCTTTGTTATTAGATACCATGGAACCCTGCAACCATTAAGAAAATGACCAAAGGTGAAAAGATAAAAAGAGAAGATGATACACATGAAAAGGAGAGAAACAAAAGAGAAGGATTCATCCTATAGAGACGCTGAACTAGACAACCAGGGTGTCCATATCTTCCTAGTATTGAAGAAGAGAACAACAGAAGATGGCATGAAGTCTATCCAGGTCAGCAACATAGTTTAATCTATTCTTCCAAGCTAAGACTAATGGTCATAGCTGAGAAGTCTCCGTTGGCTGATTTTCCGGCTGTGGGGAGTTTTTACTAAAACTCTGCCCACTTCTCCTCCTTCCCAACATGTTCCGCCCACTCCCCGCCCTCTTTACCTCCTTCCCCGGCCTATTCCTCCAAGATTTTCATGTAGGTAGACCCAACCCTTTCACCCACACAGAATGAGAAAAGGCTAAGTAATGAGGAGTGTTGCAGAACTAATGTTCAGGATCTTTGTTATTAGATACCATGGAACCCTGCAACCATTAAGAAAATGACCAAAGGTGAAAAGATAAAAAGAGAAGATGATACACATGAAAAAGAGAGAAACAAAGGAGAGTGGGGCAGCAACATTAATGTACATGACCTAAAATATAGCCTCCTAAGAGAAGGCCACTCTAATAGCAAAACTTGCACCAAGAGCAGAATGAGACTCAAACATAACATATCTGCTACCCCAGGGGTTCTCCAGGCCCAAATTCACATCACCAGATCAGGGTCAATCAGTTCAAATCCTAAAGCATATCAGCCCACTTCCTTCAGAAGGGGAGCAAGGGAACATAGAGGTAATGACTTATGAAAATAGAAGGATTCATCCTATGGAGACACTGAACTAGACAACCAGGGTGTTCATATCTTCCTAGTATTGAGGAAGAGAACAACAGAAGATGGCATGAAGTCTATCCAGGTCAGCAACATAGTTTAATCTATTCTCCCAAGCTAAGACTAATGGTCATAGCTGAGAAGGCTCCGTTGGCTGATTCTCCGGCCGTGGGGAGTTTTTACTAAAACTCTGCCCACTTCTCCTCCTTCCCAACATGTTCCGCCCACTCCCCGCCCTCTTTACCTCCTTCCCCGGCCTATTCCTCCAAGATTTTCATGTTACTTTAAGTCCTGCCCCCACTCACGATTAAGCTGCGCCCCCTTTTTGGCACGCATTGTATCATTTATCTTCCCCAGCGGCAGCATGGGACTCCCCTCTGCGTGGAGTCCATATTGAAAAGTTCCCATGTATGCTAATGGTGTCTATTCAGTTTTACAAAACTTGGGAATTATCAACCTAGCAACATTGAACACCTGATAGTGTGTTCTTGGAAATGTTAGGGATAGCAAAAATTGAAAGGAGATACACCTCAGGAACACAAGGGAGAGATTATGTATCTTATTTAGGGCATAATCAATGTAATCCAAAATGAAGTAAGTTTCATGTAAGACCACTGAATGTGAGCTACATACCTCTAGCACATGTAATAGAAGGAAGAGCTGAAGTCATTGTGGGGTCATATACCATCTAAAGTATTTTGCACTTATTTCCCCAGATGCAGTATCGGAACAAAAAGATCAGGGGAGTTATGCACTAAGTGATAAAGAGGTGATAAAACAGAAATGACTTCTCCAGTAATATCAGTTCTCCAGTTCCTATATTATTCTATGGAGCCAATTCACTAAGCGTTCTCCAAAGTTGAACAAATCTTAGTGCATAGGCTTCATAGAATAGGAAGTGGAGAAGCGGTAAATGGAAAACGTATCTCTGCTTTATCACCTCTTTATCACCCCTTAGTACATCTCCCTCTTTTTTTTTTACTAAAAACATATGGCCAGTTTGAACTAAAGAGTGTAATCAGAAAATTGGATTCATATATATATATATATATATATATATATATATATATATATATTCTACAGACTCCCCTATATATATATATATATATATATATATAAATATGTAAAGTTTGGGCACTCCTAAATAAAAAAACAAATAACTACTGCCTGGTGCTACTGGTAATAAGGTTGTATAGTAAGAGAAATGGTAATATGCCATGAGACCAGTGCACACATAGGACTTCAATAGTGTGAAAAAATGTTTATTAAATCGACGTTTCGACCCCCTAGAGGGCCTTTATCAAGACCTTGATAAAGGCCCTCTAGGGGGTCGAAACGTCGATTTAATAAACATTTTTTCACACTATTGAAGTCCTATGTGTGCACTGGTCTCATGGCATATTACCATTTCTCTTACTATATATATATATATATATATATATATATATATATATATGCAAGGGAGTCTGTAGAATTTTTTCCGGGGGCGTTGGGGCAAAGCCATAATATGACCCCAAGGCCTGCCCATCCAGCCCCTTTGTTTAAATGGAGGGGGTAATTGTAGGGGGGCAATTGTTCCCCCCTCCGGACGCCCATGGTTATACGTAGAGAGATGAAAGGTGGGGGGAGATTCAGGTTCAGGAAGGAATAGGATTCTATATATCTTGGATAAAGTCTGCTTCTTGGCTTTGGGATCAAAGCCTGGCATAATCCCTAAAAGTAACCTGTAATAGAAAGTGATAGAATTGCCTGTAAGGCACAAGTCCGGGAGCATATTATGAGTCAAGCATAACATTTCAGACGTTGCAGGTCTAGTAGAATAAAGGAAAGCATATGGATCCCCCCATGCTTTCTATTGCAGAAAAGGGGTAGCTCCTGTATCAGTTGGGAACTTGGGGTTATTAATAATAGAAATGTAAGGGACCATGTCAAACCACTTATTGGTAAAATACAAATTAACTGGGATAGATAGGGTGACCACGGGTCCCGGAACGTCCGGGACTGTCCCTTATTTCAGGGACATGTCCCGCGTCCCGGGTCCCCTTCAACCGGGACAATGAAGTGTCCCGGAATGAAGCCAAGCCGCCCTGAATGTCAGCCTGCAAGCGGTGTGTCACATCATGGACGCCGCTTGCAGGCTGACATCCAGGGCGGCAATGCAACTTACCTGATCTGGAGGCAAGCGCTCTAGTAATACAGAGCGCTGGGAGATGACATCATCTCCCAGCGCTCTGCATTACTGAGCACAGCGCGTGGGAGCTTCAGCTCTGTGCCAGAGGAGGCACAGAGCACTTTGCACGCCGCTAGACCACCAGGTACTCAAGGTAAGGCAATAGGGTGACCACGTCCCGGAATGGCAGAAGGGAAATGTGGTCACTAGGGATGAGCGAGCACCCCGATGCTCGGGTGCTCGGGTGCTCTGACCGAGCACCCCCTGATGCTCGAGTGCTCGGCCGAGCACCCGAGCCCCATTCAAATGAATGGGAGCACTCGAGCATTAAACCAGGCACCCCCTGCTCTGATGAGCGGAGGGTGCCTGGTCAATGTCCCCCTTCATCTCCGCTATGCCCCTCTTCCACAATGTCCCCCTTCATCTCCTATGCCATAGCGGAGATGAAGGGGGACATTGTGGAAGAGGGGCATAGCGGAGATGAAGGGGGACATTGTGGAAGAGGGGCATAGAGTCTATGCCCCTCTTCCACAATGTCCCCCTTCATCTCCGCTATGCCCCTCTTCCACAATGTCCCCCTTCATCTCCTCTATGGCATAGGAGATGAAGGGGGACATTGTGGAAGAGGGGCATAGCGGAGATGAAGGGGCACATTGTGGAAGACGGGCATAGCGGAGATGAAGGGGGACATTGTGGAAGAGGGGCATAGAGTCTATGCCCCTCTTCCACAATGTCCCCCTTCATCTCCGCAATGCCCCCTTCATCTCCGCAATGCCCCCGTACCTCCATTCCCTGGTGGTCCAGCGGAGCGTCTTCGGATCTGTGCCTCTTCCGGCACAGATCCTCTTCACCCGAACATGTCGGGCGAGCACATGGCGGTACTCGTACGAGTACCGCCATGTGCCGAGCAGAGCGATGCTCGAGCCGATCCGAGCATCGGCCGAGCACGCTCGCTCAACACTAGTGGTCACCCTAGGGATAGAGCCAAGAACGGGATAATTCCTTAAAGAAGGCAGAGACCCAAATGCATTCATTATATATTTAAAAGTAACTGTGAAGTCTCAATGGCATGGACAGTATTGCTTAAGTTGTAAGAATTAGACACCATCTAATAATCTCTAAAATCGTTTGTTCCACTATAATGATGAAAGCTGCTTATCCATCCTAAAAATATCATATCTCCTGTGGCAAAGAGAAATATACAATAATAATAGTATGTGTTATTTAAACTATTCTAATATTATCTAGTAAGGAACAGTACAAAAAAATATAAAATTAATATACGTAGAAGGGATTTTCCTGCCTAGAAAAATCAAGGGTATGCCTTTAAATAATTTTAATTAACCCTTTGAATGCCAGGGGGATGCAAACAATGCATAGGGCATCCCTCTGGCACTCAAAGGGTTAAAAGTTATTGCAGTTGAAACGAAAGGCATATTTTCTATAGAACAGCTTGAATTGCCACATATGGCTTTTCATAGTAATTGATAGGAACACCACAATTGCATCTAATTCTAAACATAAAATTAGATTGAGCTGTAAGCTTTTCCAGTAGCAAGAGGACCTTTGTTTTACTCTGCAGAAAAATATATGCAATATATATTTTTCATTAAAAATGTACAGATCCTTTAATTTAGTAGAAGTACATTTTATCTACTGACTTTATTTTTATTTAATTCTGTGTATTTCCTTGTATCAGCTATTTAAGTTCTTCTCTGCCTTACACTCATAGTGATGTTAGCTCCCTCTAGCTGCAGTGTGTATCTGAAGCCTGTGGTACAAATACATCTGCAAAGGATAAGAACAATGGAAGAGATACATACACTAAGGTGAGAAAAGTCTCTCCAGTTAGAGAAATTTAACTTTCAACTGGGAGAGATTTCAGACATTTTAGTGCTGGCATGAAAAAATCAGATATAGAAGAGGGCCTCATACTCAATGGTTTCCTCTATGAAGGACCATGTAGTCAACAATTTCCACTTAGGGGGGCCGTTGATTCTCTCCAAAGAGGGCTGCAACAATGGCTGCCAATGTTTGTTCTATTATTTTGTTGGGGAGGTCTGGAGAGAGGGATGAAATATAAATAGTTTGCTGCTCTGCTGTGACTTTTCAGATAATGAGCCCAGTGTCTTGCTTATCTTTAGAAATAAGTAGGGAACCGTTGGATCTCCAGCTGTTGTAGACTGCAGCTCCCATCATCCCCAGCCAGTCAACATTTGAAAGTCAAAGGATGCCTACCCCTGTGATAGAAGATGACAGCAAACCAAGCTGAACTAAAATGGAATTTAGACTGTGGTTAAAATGATAAATTCTGTTAGGGGCCACCGTTTATTAACTAGGGGCCAAATATATCCCCAGAGCCGCATGTTTGTCATGGAACTGGATTGCTTTCACTTCCTAGAGTGACCTCTTTTAGTGCAGAAGTAACAGATCTTTGACTGCCTCAATGCATATCCCCCTCATGTCTGTTATGTCCAGTTTTACTCTATATTTGATTTCTATTGTCTGGTCAACAAAACAGCAAGCATAAGAGGAAAAGATTCCCCAGACTAAGGGCTTATTTAAAGATAAAAAAGATAAAGCTGCAGCCATTATCAGCTCACTGCAGGAAGAAGGCCTCCTCTGCAAGCTAAGTATGGAGAGTAATCTGCCACTCTGGTCCAGTGCAGATTGGCAGATATTTGACCCTGCCGGGGACTAGAACCTCTGTCACTGAGGTCTGAACAGATTCCACAGCTAGTGTTTTAACCCTTTGCTTTACAATACATTGCAAACCCCTGTGGCACTCAAAGGGTTAACCAACTGAGCCATCTCACCAGGTCAAGGGCTTATTTATCAAGCTAAAAACATGAAATTTGGGAGTAAACCAACCTTGCCATAAGGAGGAAATAAAAATTCCCTTTGATTTAAATTTGACATTTAAAGGGATAGTAATACTTAAAATGTAAAAAAAAATATGTTGTAGGGTTTATCCCCCTGAGTAAAACAAGGGTACTCCCACTGCTGAAAGGTGTTTCATTCAAAAGTTATTAATTTTCAAAGTTGCATTTTTTAGGTGCAATATAACAATGGCCTGAAATTGTAGAGTGGCGCAGTTGCTACACGATCCTATGGACAGCTCTGGTCCCAGGACCAAAAATCTCCATAGGATGGTGTAGCAACAGCGCCACTGTACAATTTCAGGCCACTGTGATATTGCACCTAAAAAATTCAACTTTGAAAATTAATAACTTTTGAATGAAACACCTTTCAGCAGTGGGAGTACTCTTGTTTTACTCAGGAGGATAAACCCTACAACATATATTTTTTTACATTTTAAGTATTACTATCCCTTTAACCTAGCAAGATCTTCAATGCATTGCTTGGCAACAAGAACAATTGAAATTGCTGTTTCGAAGTAAGCAAAAGAATTAAATATAAAATAAGGTAAACTAAATTAATGTATGTTAGTAAAATAATAAAAGTTTAAAGGGGATGTATCACCTTCTAAAAAGAAGTTCCCACTTGCTTTGTTAATACAAGTTCTACTATAAACGCTGTTGGTTTATTTTTTGATTTAACTACTTTAAAATATATTTTATCTTCTGTGCTGTGCACGTCCGCATTATGTGCACAGGACAGACCTTCAGTCCGTCCTATTTCTCCTTCCACCTCTCTCCCAGCTGCCCCAAGGGAGCGCGTTCACGCTTCCCTTCAGTGTGCTGTGAATAGTGTGTAGCATTACAGCAAGCCGCGATTAGCATTATACTGAGGTTGCAACCTCAGTATAATGCTAATTGCAGCTTGCTAACACTACGAGCTGTTCACAGCACACCGAACTTAAGCGTGAACGCGCTCACTGGGGCAGCTGGGAGGGGGGTGGGAGGAGAAATAGGACGTGCAGAAGAATGTCACTTTGATTCTTCTGCACTGCTCTTCTGCACTTGAAGATAAAATATCTTTTAAAGTAGTTAAATTTAAAAAAAAATAAAAAACAGCGTTCATAATATAACTTGTATTAACAAACCATCTGGAAACTTCTTTTTAGAAGTGATACATCCCCTTTAAATAAAAAAAATAATATTCCTTTAATTTTGACTGCTTAAGTACAATAGACAACTCCAACACTTTGCAGAGCAATGCGTTGACTAACTCTCAAGCATCCAAGGTGTTAAAAGAGATTAAAATGATTCCCGAATAAAGTTATATTGATATCTATACATCATGCCATCCAATTTAGCAACCTATGTAAACTATAGCAAGAAATGTAATTTTTCTAAGTCTTATACAATATGAAAATACTTTCCGCCACACAAATAGACTCAGCAGAAAACAGGGCCTTCGGAATATTCACAGGAATGCTCTTTCCGTTGATTTCTTCCTGCAACGGAAAGGAGTGAGCGTGCTTGCGAGGTCATGTTTGATGACCTATGTGTGAGTGTGTGATGACGTGCATGGCAATGTTGGGAATGTTGCATGGGAACATCAGAAAGCTGCACGGGAACCCATTGCTGGAATGTTTCATACTAGGCGTAACCCTTTGAGTGTCAGAGAAGGATCTAACGCATTGCATTGGATTCCTCTCTAAAATTCAAGAGGTAAGAAAAGGCAATTTAAATCAAAGGAATTTGTGGTGTTTTCTTTTCAACCATATGGCGCAGTTGGTACGCACCACAATTGTACCTCCTTAGCTTGCTGTGTAAGGCCCATTGGCCCCTATTTATAAAAGAAAACTAGTCTATTTTGGTGCAAAACAAGTGTACCACTGGAGAAATATTTATATTCCCAAATTTTCTTTTGATTTCAATTTTGTTTTTAATTCCTTGGATGCCAGAGAGTTCTTCAAAGTATTTAATTAAGAGGTTAAAGGGATAGTAATACATGGAATTAAAGGGATAGTAATGTTTTATAATAAAATCAGCTCTAATTAATCTTTATAGTATTTGGGCCTTGGAGAGTGTTATTTCAATTCTGTCAGAGTTGTAGTTTAGGAGTAATTGAATGATAAAGTATCCTCCTCCCTCCCCTTCTACTGATGTAATACTGCTCACCTCAGAGCAGCAGGGAGTGTACAGGTAAATTGCAGAGAGGGACAGTCTTCAATAAAGATAAGGGAAAAAGCTGAAAAACATGTCAAGGGGGGCAGGGTTTTCATTGTTCTCACAGTAAGAATTTCGATCCTTGATGTGAGCTGTATGGTCTATGGAATGGATTCCACATCTCAGGAGTGGGGGCTTACACTAGGTAAAGGGGCGGGAGGGGGAAATTTTATCATTCAATTACTCTTGAACTACAACGTTCACAGTAGTGAAATAACACTCTCTATGGTTCAAATACTATGAAAATTAATTGGAGCTGCTGTTTTTGTGAAACATTACTATCACTTTAAGAAGGTTTAATATTGTTTATATGAAAAAAATAAATGAAATGCAGCAAATCCTGTTGCTTAAAGATGTATATTTTAAGATTTATAAGCTTTTAAATTCCCCCCTTCCCTCCCCTTTTACTCACGTCAACAAACTAGCTGGCAGATCGAGATTCTGGTCATGTGACTGTAGAGTGTTATCTACAAAGAAATACTTCATTAGAATGGCCTACAAAGTGTGCTTGGGAGGGGGGACTTAAAAAGCTTATAAATCTTAAAACATACATCTTTAAGCAATGGGAATTACTGCATTTCATTAATTTTTTTCATATAAACAGTATTAAACCTTCTTAAATCCAGGTATTACTATCCCTTTAAAAGCCCCATTTAGATCAATAAGAATGTTTATTTGGTGTAGATGGTTTGCTCCAAAATTGCTTTTATCCATCAGGCCCATATTTATATAAAAAAAAAAAAGTTATTCTTCAGTAAACCAACTGCACCATAGGGGACAAATAAAAATTTGTGTTTAATTAAATTGGGCTTTAACCCCTTAACGATGTCGCAGTCCAGGGATGGGCACTTTTTGGGTTTTTTTGAGCGATGCATTGTGGGATTGCAATGCAGCGTGCAGCCACGTTGCTATCCCAGAATTCCATGAAGTGTCACTGTCCTTAAAGGGATAGTAATACTTCATTTTAACTTTATTTTATTTTGTAGGCATTAAAAAAACATGAAGAACGATATAAGTCTTATCTCTGAAACCTTTATGGTTTAAGAGATATTCACAAACAAAGTATCCCCCCCCTGTTCAACCAGATCAGAAGGGAGATGCCCAGGTAGACTGCAGAGAGGGACAATCTTCAATTAAGATAATGGAAAAAGCTGAAAAACTTGTCAAGGGGGGAAGGGCTTTCATTGTTTTCATACAAAGAAAATTGTCCCCTTCTGTTATCTGTACTGTCATACAACCAGACTCACATCTGAGAAGAGATTGCTTACACTAGGTAAAAGGGGCGGGGAGGGGAACTTTGCTTGTGAATATCTCATAAACCATAAAGGTTTCAGAGATAAGACTTATATCATTCTTCATGTTTTTTTAATGCCTACAAAATAAAATAAAGCTAAAACGAAGTATTACTATCCCTTTAACACACATCCACCGATGATGGTTCTGGTACGGTATCGGTCATTAAAGGGATAGTAATGTTTAATTATTCAAGTAAAATCGAGTCTTCTCTATTCCTTTTTATAACGATGTGTAGCAAGAAAACGTTATTAAACGCTGCCGTTTTTAATTTACTAAAGTTTCCCCTCCCGCCCCTTCCACTTACCTCAGCAGCCTCAGCAAGCCAGCCTGGACAGAATGCAACGAGTGACAATCTTCTTCCAGCATAAGGAAAAACCTGCCCTCCTTCGTCAGTGGGGCAGGCTTTCCCTTATACTGAAGGCGGAAAGATTGTCCCTCGATGCAGCATATCCGGTCCGCGGCCGGATTCCAAATCTGAGGGGAGGCTGCGGAAGTAAGTGGAAGGGGCGGGAGGGGGAAACTTTATTAGACTATAAATGAAAAACGGCAGAGTTTAATAACGTTTTCTTGCTACACCTTGTTATAAAAAAGAATAGAGAATATTCAGTTTTACTTGAATAATTACACATTACTATCCCTTTAAGGGGTTAAGCCCCTTGAATGCTAGAGAGGTCTCCAATGCATTGCAAAGCAGTGATTGGAGACCTCACTAGCGTTTAAGGGGTTAAAAAGCTATATTCAAGTGCATAAGAACTTTGTCTTTTTTTTACTTTGTCATCTATGGTGCTTTTGGTTTACTCCAGAATAACTCCATTTTATAAATATGGTCCATATGGGGAGATTTATTAAAAAAAAAAAAACATTCTTAGTACTTTTCATAGAATTATCATTAAGTCATGGCAACTGGCGATAACATCAGGTTTTTAAATATGGTGTTATTATTATGATGTTAACGCCTGGAATGCTTAAGAACAGATATACTTGGCGTTAAGATTCTGGTGAAAATTATGTCGCTAAATTGTTGAAGTTTGCGACATTTCTTTATAAATTCACAGCTCCAGACTTTTCACTAGTTGTACCAATATGTTGTGTTAAGGCTTCCAAAACTGGAGTAAACTCTTTTTAAATGCTGAACTTCAGTTTTAGAACAGATTACAGCCATTTTTCTTTCTATTCCACTTTTAAAAATCTCCCCCAATGTTCCTATTTCACAGAAATTTCCCCAAACAGGAAATGGAAACCTTTGCACATTCACAATACTGGGCAATGACAGTGATACTGTACAATTTGCCATCTACTGCAAGCCAGATCTCATTAGCTGCATGGATATATGCAAGCACTAGCATGCAGTACTGTATAATCATACTGTGATGGCTGAGCCATAGTCAGATTCTGAATACAAAACCAGATAAATAGCTTCTTATCTCTACATTTGCTGCTAATTCTATTTGCACACAGTGTATATATAACTTGTATTTACTCAACAAATTGCCCTCAAATCATGTTTTACTGACAAGTTCTCTTTAACTTCATTTGTCTCTGTGTATTTCTGTTTAAAGCACAAACATTGCAAGCCCTTTTACATGAAAAAAGTCAACCTGTGAAATATATACTCCTAATCAATATGCTTGTTTTCTTTTTAACTTCAATAAAAACTCAACAGTGCCCCCTACTGTCCGCTCTTAGAACATAGTATGGAATATCATTGGAGAAGGGTAAATGAGTGGATCACTGCTGACCCCTTCAGCACTGAAATCATAATGAGGCTGGTGTGCTAAAAAACATGGTGCAGTTCTGGAGCAAATTAATTGCATAACAGGAAACAAAACTAAAAATCCAAATTATTCAAATAGAGCTTTTAAACCCTCAAATGTCAGAGAGGACTTCAATGCATTGCTTTGCAACTGAATTGATATCAAAGAGAATTTTGTTCCATATGGTGCAGTTGGTTTATTTCAGAATGACACCACTTTCTTAGTACATAAACCTCACTGAGACTGATGTACTATGAAGAACAGGCACAATTATTGAGCAAACCAATTGCGCTATAGCGAACAAATCAAACTGATTTAAATGGGGCTTTTAACTCCTTGAATAATAGAGGTATCTATGTTGCCTCATTTCCATTTAAGTGAATGGGAATTTTTATAGAATTGCCCAACTTTTCATCAGTACAATAGTCTAACTTTATCCAAGGCAAAAGATGTAAAATATAGCCCAAGAACTGAGGGTCATATTCATACCTGGGAACTCTTCGGATCAGCCCCAGAGATGCGGTTTTTAGAGGTAATTACCAGGTCTCCAGGGACAGAGACTTATTCTCCAGTGGTGGCTGAGACGTAACTAGAAGACACCGGGCCCTGGTGTAAAAATTGCCATGAGCCCCTCCTTGACCACACTGCCCCCCATTGCCCCCAATTGCCACAATTGTCCCACATTGCCCCCAATCTCCACAATTGCCCCCAATCCCCACAATTGCCTCCACACTGCCCCCACTTGCCACAATTGCTTCCACATTGCCCCCAATCACCCCCAATTGCTTCCACATTGCCCCTATTGAAACCCCCCCAGTGCCCATTTCCTACCCCCCTGGTGGTCCAGCGGCATGACAGAAGAGGTCTGTGCCTCCTTCTGCACAGACCTCTTTAGCTGGAGCTCTCGAGCGGTCCTTTCTTCAATAATGCAAAGTGCTGGGAGATGATGTCATCTCTCAGCAATCTGCATTACTACTATTGTGCGGAAGAGGGAGCGCTCATTTGCTAGAAGTCTGTGTGGAAGCACAGACCTCAACTGCTTGCTGCTGGCTGCGGTCTGCAGGTGTCAGGTGGGGGGGGGTCACAGGGGGCGGCCAAGCCCCTGGAGTGACGGGTGTAACCCCTATTGTTACACCACTGAGTGGTGGTGAGTTTCCTGTGAAACACTGGTCACATCTCCTCTTTCTTCCCCCTGTTCTGCCCACTTCTCACACACTTTTCAAGTAACATGTTGATAAGCCCCACCCATCCGATTAAGCCCCACCCCCATTATGATGCAAATCTCAGGGCGCAGCCAGGGCCGGATTTACATCTCAGGAGCCTGTAGGCACAGAACTGTGAAGCGCCCCCCCCCCCCCCCCGATTTGCCAACTACACTAGACACCTCCACAATGCTCATCAGCTCCATATTGTCCCCCATCAGCTCCAACTTGCCCCATCATCTCCATATTGCTCCTCACATTGCCCCCATCAGCTCCAACTTGCCCCCCTCATTGGAACAGTTGGTTTGCCCCTTGCATATGGCCTGATCCTCCTTCTTTTGCCTCTTGGTCCCTCCCTCCTTTGCCTCTTGATTGCCCCTCCTTTCGCCTCATGATCCCCCCTCCATTTGTCTCTTTTTTCCCACTCTTGACCCCCCTCTGCCTCTTTCACCCGGTCTTGATTCCCCCTCTTGTCAAGTTGCCTCTCTTTACCCCTCTTGATTTTTCTTTTGCCATTCTCCTCCTCTTGATCCCCCTCTTTGCCTCTTTCCCCCCTCTTGCCTTAATCCAGCCTTGACTCTTGTCTTCATCCCCTTTTTGCCTCTCTCTCTCCCACTTGCCTCTCTCTTCCCCTTTCCTGATGCCCCCCTTTTGCCTCTTTATCCCCCTCTTGACCCTCCTCCTTTTACCTTTTTCTCCCCTCCCCCCACTTTCCTCTCTTGATCTCCCCTTTGCCTCTTTCTCCCCCTCATTAACTCTTGATCCCCCTTTTGCCTCTCTTTCTCCCCTTCCTGACTCTTGATCCCAACCTTTTGCCACTTTCTCCCCCTCCTGATCCCCCCTCCTTTTGCCTTTTTTTTTTCTCCCTCTTGACCCCCCTCTGCCTCTTTTACCCGCTATTGGTCCCCCTTTTGCCTTTTTCCCCCTCTTACCTCTATATAAATTCTCTTGATTCCCCCCATGCCCCTTGCCTGTGATCGTGTCTGGCGTCTGACTCTGTCTCTGCTCCCAGCATCCCGCTCTGTCACAACGCCAGCCTACCCGGCTTCTTAAATAAAAGTGCTACTTTTGCCACGCTTGCAGGCCATCACTCAGTAAACACGACCGGCGGTTGTTCACATCTCGCGGCCGCAAGCTAACAGGCGGCCGCGAGATGTGAACAACCACCGGTCGCGTCTACTTAGTGATGGCCTGCAAGCGTGGCAAATGTAGCACTTTTATTTACGACGCTCCGGACGGCCCCCAGGGAAGCCCAGTGCTGGCGGCCTACCGGGATTTTTCCCGGTATCCCGGTAGGCCAGTCCGGCCCTGGCACCACCTACAGGACTGTGCCAAGAAGGCACAGACATGTCCTGCCGGGAAGGTAGGAAATAGGGAAGGGGGGGTGGCAGCGCCAACGAGGTGCCTACTTTTTTTTTTTTTAATTAAAAAAAAGATTAAAAAAAAAAAAATCACAGTGGCAGGCGCCCCTAGGTGGCGTGCGCCTGTAGGCAGGTGCCTACTTTGCCTAATGGCAAATCCGGCCCTGGGCGCAGCACATGAGCCCTCGCTGGGGGCTCAAGCTGATAAAGTTCTCAGATATGGCCATATTCAATATGCTAAAGATGTGACATTTTGGAGCAATTGCACTACTGGGGACAAAAGTGGAGTTGCTAGGTTTCCAAAACACCATAGGCTTAGGTCAGCCCAATCCATTATTAGTGTACTGTGCAGCCCTATTTCACTATTACTTTATAAAATAGATTTGCACAGTTGTATGCCCTAAGCTAGCAACATGCCTAGGGGCTTTAAACATGAGACCTGATGTTTTAACCCCCTAAAACAGTACCTAGCAATGCCTCTGAGGGACAGATAAAAATTCCCAAATTCTCATTGATTTTATTCGTAAAGGTACGCATGTGGCTTTTTTAAAAATCATTGTACCATATATATGGTAAAAAGATTGCCTGAAAATTATGTACACAACAGGTTGACAACTGTGATCACCATTCAATAATGATTATGCTGTCTTCATTCTTCATAGAGACCATGGGGGAGAGTTATAAAAGTTGAGTTAATAAAAAAAAAAAATGTCTGTATGTGTCGCTGGTATTTATACAAATATTAATGACAGTTTAGGAAGACATAATGCTGTGTAGTACATTTTTTTTTAACTTTTTAATGGAGTAAAGAAGCTTGTAAAATGGTATGGTGAATTTATAGCGAAACGTTGCTGTTTGTGATAATTTAGAGACAGCATTTTATCCAAATATTTAAGGCAATGTCTGACCTGTTCTTATATTTATGGTCTCCACGTTTATAAGCATGACTAGAATACTTTATCAATACCAACACTCATAACAAGGAATGAGGGCATTTTAGGGATCCGTTCTCAAGAATGAATAAGAACACTTTTTATAAATCTCCCCCTATAGTTCCTTTTCTGAACGCCCTTAAGACAGTATTACATTATAGTGATAACAGACACTCCACATATACTTGTGATGTGTAAATTTTATTGTGCCCAGAACTGCACATGTTGGATGTTATGATACAGCAAGTTATTTTATTATGATGTTGTGGTTATACTAGGGAACAAATGTAATCATGCTGCAAGAATAACATCAACAAATCTATGTGGCGTATCATCTGCCAATTAGATTTTGACAGCTGGAGGCATGGCTGTTTTGATTGGTACAACTTTGCACAATAGTTGCCATGTATAAAAGTTATTTTGTGTTAATTCACCAACATACAATTTATATGTGCATACCATAACAAATGGTACTAGAGTATGCATTTGGATATTTGTTGTGTTTACAATGTATGAGATTATGATGAGGAGGCAAAGTTCAGCATTCACAGTCATCTTTGATTGGACAATCCAGTTTAGAGGACATTGTGAGGAGTTTTATCTTATTACTGTTTGAATTTGATAGGATGATCCACCAAGTATTGACAACATTAGGGGTATATAAATTGGATTTTCTATAATAATTGGCTGACGCCCCTGATGAAACCCAAACTTTGGGCAAAACTCATAAGTCATTTTTAGACAGCCCAGACTATAAATTCATAAGCTATAACATGCACTGACTTAAATTCTAAGCATTATATATGCTTATAAGATTAATCAGCCCCAGTAATACATTTTGTAGCTGACTACACTAGACAGTGAGGAGTTGCAAATATTCGGGTAGCCTTCTATCTGTAATATGTGGCATACCTTTTTGATCACTCAGTCTCTATTAGTCAGTAACAAAACGGAATCTGGGTTATTACTAAAATGGTTATGCTGATAGCCCATTCCTTTATGTTCCAGAGTACCCAAATTACTGAGAACATCTTAGAGAGTTACTCACAGTTAATACCATTCAGCAGAATACTTCTATACACCCTCTTTAGACTTGTAGCATGTATCCCTAGTAAATGGGGAGGTCTGTTAACCAATGCATTTCAATGTTGGGGAGCATTCAGTGAGTTAAACGATCACTAACACCAAAAAAGAACTAGGTTGATTTAACTTTAATATCACATAATTATAGTTAGCATATGTAAAAATGTATTTGTATGTTGTATCACTAAAATATTATACTAAGCTTGTTTTTAATGCATCTGTTAATGGTGCTGTTCAGATAGCATTTTTAATGTCATTTTTACTGTTTTAATTAAAAGGAAAGAGCTAAAATCTGCTAATTTACTGTGAATAGTTCCCACTGTTCGACTGTTCGCATCCTTTTTTACAGAAAATCCTGACAATCAGTGGGAGGCTGAAAAAGGCAGGAATGGCTACTCCTTCCCAGCATATGCAAGACTAGATTTGAGTCTCATAAAACATGCTACTGATTTTAGCATGAAGTGAAGGGTATTTAAAGAAATAGTAATGTGTCTTAACCCCTTAACGACCCTTGATGGTCATGGCACGTCATGGGTTGTTTTGCACGCCGTTCAGGCAGCCCGGAACCTGATACCAAAAAAAAAAAATGGTCCCTGGTCCTTAAGTGCCAGCCGCTTGTGTGCGCAGTCGGTCTTTAAGGGGTTAATAATTGCAGCTCCAATCATTCTGTAGTGTTATTGTAGTATGAAGCGCTGTATTACAAGTCTTTATGCTTTGTAGTTCAACAGTAATTAAATGATAAAATATCCGTCCTCTTGCCGCTTTTATTGACGCTGTGTGACGCTGGTCTCCAAGCCGGTTGGATGGAGCTCTTTGTGGACAATCTTCAGTGAGCATAAGAAAAAACCTGCCCTTCTTCGTCAAGTGGGGCAGGGTTTTCCTTATGCTCACTGTATGAAGATTGTCCCTCGCTGCGAGCTGACCAGTCTGAGGACCGGATTCCGCATCTGAGGGGATGCAGCTAACAAAAGATAAAAGGAGAGGGATACTGTATCATTTAATCACTGTTGAACTACAAATACAGCACTTCATACTACAAAAAAACTTAAAGAATGAGGAGCTTCAGTTATTACTAAACATTACTATCCCTTTAAGTGTATATAAAACCAGCAAAAATGTAGACGTTAATTTCCCTTTAATAACATGTTTATAATTCTTTCCCTTATAATTTGCTTGGAAAAAATAATTCCTCCTGGTCCAGACTAACAGGAGTTACTCAGTATAATACTAGAATTGGTTAATGAGCTTTCTGTGCAGCCAGATTCAAACTGCCCCAGAGACTGAAAGCATTTGCAAGATTAAATGGTATGTGGGCTGTTTATTTGTGTTATTTATCATCATTCCTCCTTCATAACTGACAAGGGCAAAATACACAACGTTTATCACTGGGAAATAACCAGTCATTCTCATTTTTATTTAATGTCATGCAACAATTTAAAAGTATTATGCTGACTTTGTTGCAGTTTTCAGGGGCAGAGCCAAGATTTTCAGAGAGAGGCTTCCAAAAGCTAACATAAGTAAAGTACATAAATAATACATTGGGCCTTATGTTCAAAAGAAAGTGCAGCATATCTGGGTTGACATGACTGAACCACAGGAGATAAATGAAAATTTCCATTGGTGTAAATGGGGTTTGTAAACCCTTGAACATGCATAAAGAGGTCTAGAATGCAACGCTATAGCATTCAAGGGGTTAAAAGCACAATTTAAATGGAATATTGATTTGTTCTCTGTGGTGCTATTGGCTTGCCTTGCCCACTACATCAACCAATCTCTACCAATCTCTCTTAAAGGCAAATCAGTTATGCCATGAAGGCATTATAAAAACCTTGTAACCCTTTGAATGCCAGAGGGATGCTGAATGCCGTGCATTGTGCACCCATCTGCCACACAAAAGGTTTAAGGATCACGGGGCATTTTTGTTTTTTTTTACGATCCGATTCAGGGCTGAGGAGCCCTGCGTTCCATGATGTGCCAGGGCCATCACTGGTCCTTAAGTGCCAGACAGCCGTGACGGTCCTGGCACGGCAGTGGACATTAAGGGGTTAAGCAATTTAATTTGGTAAGATGTATTAGACAGGACTTACCTAAAATGTGGCATCTTGGAGTGGCAAGCAGGCATAACCCTTTGAGTGTATTTAGGTAATTCATATAAAGCAGTACAGAATTGTCTTCTCTTGGTTTGGTTTTCAACTTGGGGGGTCCTGGAGGGTTCCCTTATTCCTTGCTTATTTTGTGCACTTACCTTCAGTTTTTCATATGTATACTAGTAGGAAAGCCCGTGTACATGGGCTAAAGTGCCACCCAGCGGCCCCAGCTGCTGCCCCGGAGCCGAGAGCAGAGACAGGCGGTGAACCGACTGGAGGGCTCCGCTCTGGATCAGCACGTTCGGCCATTCTCTACTGCACATGACTACATTGTTCCGTCAGTCTCTACTGCACATGACTGCATCATTCCATCAGTCTCTATTGTGCAGGTGCTGTTACCATACCTCCCAACATTTCAAATTGACAGAGAGGGACAATTGTGTTTTAGGGGGTGTTGCTGGGGGCGTGGCCTGTGTACGGAGCATTACCGAGATTTTTTATGCTATTTCACAACCTATTGATACCGCCATGTGTAACCTAATACATGATTTAGAACAATAAAGTGTTTTATTTACACAGACTAATGTATAAATACACATATACTGATGTTTAAAAAAACAATGTGAGTTTTATTGCTGTGGAGCAAAGTGATGCCCTTATATACACACCACACAATCTGGTTTCCTAAAAAGAGGGACATCAGGGTGGGAAAGAGGGACTGAGGGATTTGGGTCAAAAAGACAGACTGTCCCTCCTAAAGAGGGACAATTGGGAGGTATGGCCACCTAATATAGGCCAACAACTGCTGCAGAGCTGCAGGTTTCCAATTTGTGGCATAGACAAATGCACAACATGAGCAAACATGTTTCATTATTGAGGTGCTAAAGCTTTGCCTCTCTCTGCCCTGATTGGGCAATTGAGTGGAGTAAGGTTTATGTGCAACTGGTTTACCATTGTTCGGAAGTCTGATACATAAAGCTTCAGTAAATTTACTTATTTTCGAAGAGACGTCCATGGCTTTAGAAGTTGCCCTATTTTATCTGAACTTTTTAATGAATTACTAGAATTAATATAAAAAGATCAACATTAATGCTGAGAACCTTTTCTGGGCAATTTTATGAACTAACAGAGGCATGCAAGAAACTGGTGCATTCACTATTTACAGTGTAGCTTTGATGGGAAAAATATTAATACTAAAATGTTACCGAACTGCACATTTATTTACCAACGCTTTGTTTTTTTTTAACATTTTAAAAAGCCTGTGTGGCCAAAATACTCACCCTTTAGTTAGAGGATTAGTGATCGCACCTACTTTAGCAAAGCAATTAGCCCTCGTTTTCAAGTGTCTGACAGTGGAGTTAATGTAGAAGCATTTGCTGTTCAACTGCAAGGCATTAGTACACTTATGTCATTAAAACAGGCACAATCACAAATATTACATAAATTTATGGCTTTTAGAAATAGATAATGGTCTACTCTCTTGCATGTCGCTCTTAATAGCCTGGCAACACTGCAGGATTTGTTGATGTTTTATAAAAAACAGTGTAAATAATAAATATGGTGACTGATATCCTTTTAAACCTTTGCGTGACAGAGGGGTGCAATGCGTTATGTACCCCTCTGGTACTCAAAGGGTTAAACACAGGATGCAGATGAAAATTTCATTCTGCACAACAGCACAGGAATCAGTGCGAACCCACAGTGTGTGTTCCTTAACCCTTTCAGTTCCAGAGGGGTACGCAACGATGCCTTGTGTACCCCTCTGGCACTGAAAGGGTTAATGCCTTTTATTAATGCCATATATTACCCCTTTGAGTGCCAGAGAGGTGTGCAACTGTACCCACTCTGGCACTTAAAGGGTTAAACAAGGTGCAGAAGTAATGGTGTAACTTTATGCGATTTTCTGCCCCAGCTATGGGGCTGGTGTATAGGCCTTGCTGTCAATAAAGTCCTAACAATGGCAGAGTATGTGCACCATTATGCGCTAAGGTGCCCATACACTAGTATTGCATACCCCTAAGTGCAGTGGTGGGGTTGGAAACATATTCGTATGCCCCCCCTTCCCTTATCTTTGAGTCTTCAAAGAGAGAAGAGTGCTCTCCGTATGTGAGAGGTGTAAAGGACAGGACAGAACCTGAGGCCATTTCCAGCTTTTGCATTTGTCACTGAGGGAGCCTCTCAAAGGTTGGATGAAATGCTGCTTACAAAGGACCCAAGAGGCTGCAAGCGAACCGGCTGAGCCCTAAGGCTGTTCTATTTGTCCTAAGCCCTGAAGTGGAGGACATTCTGGGATTATCTGATGACACATCCTTTAGTAAGTGTCCCTGTCACCAAAGGTTCAACCCATGTTCAAGCAAAGGTGAAAAGCAGTCACATTATTTGAACTGTGATGAGATGGCTGATAATAACAAGACAGGGACCTGATTACAGCAAAGTGGATAAAGAAATGTTGGTTGTGCACAAGTTTGGAAAGGGAAGGGCCTTGTGTGTGTGTGATAAGAGCCTGGATGGCTTCCTCTTGCTGTCACCATTTGATGCATTGAATAAAGATGTTCACATTCCTTTTTTGCACTAGACCCCATCACCTCTACTGGAAGGCCTTACAATGTAACTACTGTCCCCTTAATGACCGGAGGGTTGAACAACACATCAAAAAGCAATGGGTTGAACACCCATCTGGTCCTTAAGGGTTTAAAGAAAAACTAACACCTAAATATGAACTGGGGTTATATACACTTAAATACACTGTAATGCATTCTGGCATCTGTAAACATTATCAATTTGTTCTCTGAGGCCTAAAATATTGTCTTA
The DNA here is from genome assembly GCA_037306005.1 of Rhinophrynus dorsalis. NCBI lineage: Eukaryota > Metazoa > Chordata > Amphibia > Anura > Rhinophrynidae > Rhinophrynus > Rhinophrynus dorsalis. The sequence goes on along the minus strand of CM074718.1, from coordinate 498,295,640 downwards.
CATATGCTCTGAGGGAGCAGTTATTCCTGCCTTTTACAGGACTCCCTTTGATTATTCAGGGTTATCTGTGAATGGGCTGAGATAAGACTACCTTACTGAATACTGGAGCAGTGGCCTCTAATCACAATTAAACAACATTAAAGGAACAGGAATGTCCCATAAAAAATGTTTAGCATTTTGTTGAGATTAAAAAAATAAGCTAATTGCCACAAATCCCATCTCTCAAACCGCTATGGTTTGAGAGCTATCCCCCGTTAATGTTCTCCTCTCGCTCACCTTCTCCTGACATCAGCTGTAAGCTGACAGCAGGAGTTCCTGGTCCGGAGACAGACAAGTGGCTCTTCAGCAGAGCCACAGTAGTGCGATTTAAAAAGAAATACTTATTTGGAATGGTCTACAAGGTGTGTCTGGTTTGCAAGCACACTTTTTAGACCATTCCAAAGAAGTAATTCTTTATAAAGGGATAGTAATGTTTCATAATAAAAGCAGCTCTAATTAATCATCATAGTATTTGGACTTTGGAGAGTGTTATTTCAATTCTGTCAGAGTTGTAGTTCCAGAGTAATTTAATGAAAAGTGTCCCCCTCCCGCCCCTTTTACTGATGTAACACTGTTCAGCCAGATCAGAAGGGAGGTGCCCAGGTAGACTGCAGAGAGGGACAATCTTCAATTAAGATAAGGGAAAAACCTGAAAAGCTTGTCAAGGGGGGCAGGGCTTTCATTGTTCTGATAGGAAGCATATTGTCCCCTTCTGTTATCTGTCTGGTCTATGGACTGCATTCCACATCTGAGAAGAGATGGCTTACACTAGGTAAAAGGGGCGGGAGGGGGAAAATTTGCTTCTGAATATCTCATACACCATAAAGGTTTGAGAGATAAGACTTATATCATTCTTCATGTTTTTTAAATGCCTACAAAATAAAATAAAGTTAAAACGAAGTATTACTATCCCTTTAAATCTCGCTATTGCGGCTCTGCTGAAGAACCTCCTCATGTCGGCCGACATGGATCTCCTTCCGTCAGCTTTACAGCTGACATCAGGAGAAGAGGAACTTTAGCGGAGGATATCTCTCAAACCATAGAGGTTTGAGAGATAGGATTTGTGGCATTTAGCTTATTTTTTAATCTCTTCAAAAACCTAAACATTTTTTATGGGACATTACTGTCCCTTTAAATAAGTGCTCTCTGAACAGGACAAATTATACATATATCAAAAAGCAAGTTTAGGATTATATTTTAGGGATGGCGCATGTTAACCCTTTGATTCCCAGAGGGCTATCCCTCTGGCAATCAAAGGGTTAATAATTAAACTTTTAACATATGCTAGCTAGTTCAATTTAATATTTAAAGTTATATTAAATTATTTAATTTTTTCCATAATTCCTTTCTCCTATTATGCCTTACATTGTATGGGTTATGAAGCAATAATCCCTAATGTAAACACTGAACAATAAGAAGCTAGCCAGATGCTCTGATAAGTTTAAATAGTGGGGAGGCTTCTGTGGCTTGCTGACATAACAGTCATAACTATGAAGTCATAACTATGTGTGTGCTGGTATGAACTGAAGCAATCATATGTTCTAGTGCATACTCTGAAGTGCAGGTAAAGGAATTAGAGGCCAAAGCCAAAAGAGCAGTGAGGGCAGATTTGTATATTCCCCCCACAGGATCTCTGGGAAAGCAGTCACATTGTTGTGCTATACATCACTGGCAGCCTCTCTCAATTCTGATCATAGGCTTTAAGGGATAGCAGCAGCACTTATTATGTACCAAAATATGTATTGTTTATCCTCTTGAATAAAACAAGGGTACTCCAATTGTTGGGAGGTATTTTATTCAAAAGGTGTTGCAGTTCATTTTGACTTTCTTTAGATGCAGTATCTCAATGGCCTGAAATGTTACAGAGGTTCTGTTGCTACTATATCCTATGTAAGGTTATGGTTAACTGACATGGGCTGTCCTTAGCATGGTGTAGCAACAGCACCACTATACAATTTCTGGGCATCAAGATACTGCACCTAAAAAAATGACTTTGAGCTGCAATAACTTTTTAATTAACCACCTCTCAGCAGTGGAAGTACCCTTGTCTTGCTCAGGAGGACAAACTTTAAGTTGGTTCCTTTCTGAAAATTTGGTCACAATGGGAACTCAATTTGAGACCCCCTGAAACAAGAGGAGACTGCAGCAGAAACAGAGAACACCCATGCATTCAAATTACCTTACTTCTGGTCAATGCCTCACTACCGCTCATATCACAATAATGGCTATTAGTTTTCTTCTCTATAAAATGCTACTAAAAAACAAAAATAACCAATAAGTGATTAATAGCCAGGTAATATACTTAAAATAGTTTGCATTCTTTTGGGTGGCTGTAATTCTCTCTGTAAAGCAGTGACACTAATAAGTAAGTAGTGATACTAACTGATAAGCAGTCACCATCCATAAGGCTTACTCACAAGTATAACCCTTTTCATAGCAATAAAAGAACATGAAAAACACAATATAGGTATCATTGAGTTATGTGTCTTTCCACACCTAGATTAGTAGCAACTATCTTAGAGGATGTTGTAGGTTAGAGCAGAATGCTTCAAGGTTACAAAGCCCATCCATTAACAGACTTACAAATTTGTAGTATGAGTTTCAGTGGAATTGTATAAATAGTGCAGGTAATTTTCCATGCAATGTTGTTGCAGTTGCTGATATTGACAGATATGGTTTGTCAGAAAGAGGAAAAGCCGTGCTTCATTATTGGGCGTAAAATGCAGTAACATTGCTACAAAAATGTTGCTCATGAGAACTTAGTCTTTACTTGTTGGCAGTTTGTAACACTCATTGTCACTCAATCTGAAGATGTGTTAATGATCACAGTGCAGGCTCATTCACTATTAAACTCATTAGTAGGTAGTTATGCTCATAGTTGAACAGTTTATCTCATTGGTAGGTACAAATGGTTATTGCTGATTTGTCTCACTCATTGTTAACGTGTTACATTGACTGCTCATGGGTGAAAAGCTGTACTCAATTAGTCACATTCCTCACAAGTTAATATCGCTAATTGTAGGTAATCACACTTATTGTATAACAATCTCACTCATTGTAAGATAGTTACCAATTAATTGGAGACATTAGTGTCTTACATTCATTTAGAAGCATAACCCAGTAATTGTTAACCTTCACCTTTAACCACGTTCACATAGGAAATATGTTGATAAAATTAAAGCAGCCCTCCTCCAAACATTTTTCATGTGTCCCTGAGTATATATATTAGGATGACCAGACCTCACTTTTAATGTGTACTTTACATATACATAATGTGCAACTCCTGCCTAATGCCAATTTACAACAAAACTTCTCCCCTCAATGTCAGTGGGCGTTCATGCGTATTTTAGGGCATTCCTTCCCCTGTGCCAAGTTAACCCCTTAAGGTCCCATGATAGTCCTGGACCATCATGGGTTGTTATACCCTTAAGGACCCATGACGGTCCTGGACCGTCATGGAATTCCGGGCTCCCCGCGCAGCTGCACGCCATTCAGAGAGTCTGGAATCGGATTCCGAAATTAAAAAATGGTCCCTGGTCCTTATGTGACCACACCGTGTGTGCGCGGCCAGTCCTTAAGGGATTAAACTGCATATACTAAACAAGGAGCAGAGAACATGACTTAACGTTATTCTTTTTCTCTGTGCATGCTAGATGGGAGGAGTTCAGGGCTTGCTACCATCAAAGCCTTGTGTAGAGGAGAGGCATTCAGGGCTTCCTGCTTATGCAAGAGGGGAAGAGTTCAGGGCTTGCTGCCATTAAGTCCTGCACATGCTAGAGGGGAGGAGTTCAGGGTTTTCTGTCATTAAAGGCATAGTAATGTTTTGCAAAAACAGCAGCTCCAATTAATCTTCATAGTATTGGGGCCATGGATAGTGTTATTTCGATACTGTCCGAGTTGTAGTTCAAGAGTAATTGAATGATAAAGTATCCCCCTCCCACCCCTTTTTCCTAGTGTAATCCATCTCCCCTCAGATATGGAATCTGGTCTTGAGACCCGACATCTCACAACAAGGGACAATGCTTTTACTGTGAACAAAGGAAAACCCTGCCCCGCACAAGTTTTTCAGGTTTTTCCCTTATGCTAATTGAAGACTGTCCCTCTCTGTAATCCACCTGGACATCACCTTGCTGCTCTGAGGTGAGCAGTGTTACATCATTAAAAGGGGCAGAAGGGGGATACTGTATCTTTCAATTACTCTTGAACTACAGCTCTGACAGTATCAAAATAACACTCTCTATGGCCCACATACTATGAAGATCAAATGGAGCTGCTTTTATTGTGAAACATTACTATCCCTTTAAGTCCTGCACATGCTAGAGTGGATGAGTTCAGGGCTAATTGTCTTTAAAGCCCTGCAAATGCTAGAAGGGAGGAGTTCAGGGCTTGCTGGTATTACTGTTTTATCAATGGCAGAGTGTGTATGCACAGGTATGCCCATACCTCCCAACATCTGAAATGACCAAAGAGGGACACTTTTATTTTAGGGGGTGTGGCTGAGGCTGTGGTTGGTGGGCAGAGCATTACCTATAATTTTTACACTTACTGACTAGGGGTGGGCGAAAAGTGTGAAAAACTTTGCGAAAAACTGCCGATTTTTGCTTTTCCCGCAAAAAATGTCGCCTTTACGCCTATGCAAAATTTTTCTCCTTTTCGCCTATTTTAACAAACTTTCTGCCTATGTCAACACATTTTTGCCTATTTCCTATAGGTACTACATTTCCCACTGTAATATTACTTCTTCTGAGGGCTGAAGTTTAGAAATAAGTAGCTGAAAGTCAAAGTTGTGCGTCCTACAGTAAAATATGGCTTGAAAAATGCATTTGCATGCAGAATGCATTTGTCCTTTGCACACAACACTTTCTTGCTTAAGTGACACTGGCACATATATGATGATATCAAGTAATAAAAAAATAAAGTACAACCTACAATTTGGCAGATATGTATTGTAGTGGTGGTGGTGGGGGACTGCCATGGTGAGATTTGTGTATGTATTTTTACCATTGTCGTACTCTATCCTCCTTCTCAGATTATTGACACACATTACTTATCATAGCAGTGGTCCTATCTGTCCTCCACCTCCTCATCTGTGCTGCTGTTAATATATTTGTCCTGGCTTTGTCTGTCATGTGTGGTTTCTGATACTACTACTACTTGAGCTAGATGTTGATGTAATTCTACTGCCACTACTACTAGGTGTCAAAAGTACAGCACTTACAGCAGCAGCACCAGAGGTACTCGTCATATCTAACACTGTGGATGTTAACCTGTGTTGCCATTGCTGGGTACTCAAAACAGGTGTGTGTGGCTGAGTGGGACTTGGACTTTGAAGCGGCGATGATACCGATGATGACTGATAGGGTGAATGTGTGCTTTTTGACATCTGTGCTTGTCCAGGGTCAGACTTTCCAATGGTTTTCTCAAACAGTTTATAGACAGGCACAGTGCTCCTTAAAAGTAGTGGAAGATTCAGCCTTTGACTTTCTGCTAATCTTATAGCCCTGTCATCATCCTCACTCTCAACTTCATCTGTATCTGAACAAGAGGGATATATTCTAGATTTGCATCATCATCATCAGTCATCATTAGGTCATCCTCAGCAACATCCCCTGACAGTTCTTGCCCACTACTACCCATATATTCCTCTAAGTTTTCAGAGGTCTCAAACAGTCTATTTTTACTTTTACTATAACAAAGTTCCCTACTACTTTCAGGATGGGTGTTTTGGTGCTTGTTTGTTTCACTATCTGATGCAGCAGACGCTTCAGCTGCTACAACTTCCTCTGTTATGCTGCTGCCAGCATCATCAACACTTGAATGTGTCTTCAGTGTTCTTCTTATTTGGTTCTTTATTTCTACTGGCACTGGTGGTGCTGGAACTAGTTTTGCTGGGACCTTGACAGACTGCATCCTCCCTTGGCGTAGAGGGATCATCATCACTGATTGCACATGCTGCAGCAACCATTGCTGCAGTCAGTTTTTGAACTACTACTTTACTCTCCCATCCCTGCACTGCTCTACCCCTTCCCCTTGTGCATTTGCTGGGCATTAAGCAACTATACTGTGTTTTTTACTGTATGGTACAACACAACACAACTGATGCAGCTGTATGATGCCTTGCCTAAGCCCAGTCAGCTGTCTGTCACTGTCACCTAAGATATATTTTTTTTTTATTCTTTTTTATTTTTTTTTTATTTTATTTTTGTTTTATTTTTTTTTAAGTTGTCCACCCTGTTGTCTTATCATAGTCTATCCAAAAAAAATTATAACTGAAAAACAAAATCAACAACTTCTTTCCCCAGACTTCCCCACCCAGCACAGATATAATAACAGCAAGATCAGAAAGCAAATAGGTCCCTAGCTGCCTGTGTCTTGCCAGTCAGTCACATGGAATTTTGGAGTATTTGGGGGTCAACCTCCTTCCTCCCTTCTTATCAACTAGAGTGCCCCCAGACTCCCCTAATACAGAGAACAAATGTCCTACCTAAATGACTCCCTACACTAAGCTTCAATTCTCCTTTATTTGACTATCTCCTGTAGCTCAAAAACATGCTGCTCTCTCCTCTCACAAACACAGAATGGCTGCTGTGAGAGCCTGACAGCCTTTTATATGGCTGTAGAAAACTTTGGTGTGGTGTAGAAATATTTTTCTCCCCATTGATTTCAATGGGCGAAAAAGGTGGAAAAAAGAGGAAAAATTGAACTTTTAGCAGGAAATTTTTCGCCAAGTGGAAAGTGCCATTATTCAATGATTTCAGTTTGAGGGGAAAATTTTTGCCCATCCCTACTACTGACACCTCTTTGCGTGTCTGAAAAAATACTTATAACAAGACCAAAGTATTTTATTTACACAGACTAATTTATAAACACATATACTGAAGTTTACACAAACATTAATCTGAGTTAATATACACATATACACACCACAAAATCTGATCTCCTAAAAAGAGGGACATCAGGGTGGGAAAAAGGGACAGAGGGATTTGAATCTGAAAGATGGACTGTCCCTCCTAAAGAGGGACAGTTGGGAGGTATGGATGCCCTAGAGTAAGCATATGCTCTAACACATACACCAAAGTGCAGGGAAGAATGAAAGTTTCAGGCTTGCACAGAAATCAGCACAACCCTGTATTGTGTGTTTTACATAACTGCCCATCATATAAAGGGGTATCTGGTCACCTTACCTCAGTACAGAAACTGAACTGATTTGTCAAATTTGTACATGTGCCACGTTGTATTTGATTGCATTGCAAGTGATCAGTTTATTTACTGAATTTTTTTACCATTGTAGTAGGGAAACATGGAGATGAAAATAACCAATCAATATATATGTATCATGAAATGGAGTACAGCTAATCATGGGATGTAGTACTCATTTATACAGTCTAAAGTGTTCAATATGTAACTAAGGGCCCTGTGTTAAAAAAAAAATTGTAAAAAGCCCTGCAATATAAATATTGTCATAAGAAGGGGTTACTTTTCTTTAAGGAACGAGATGTCCTTGTGCAAAGTATGATATAGTTTGAAGTATAGTTGGGCAACCTAAGGCCCTCCAGCTGTTGAGGACTACAAGTCAGCCAGGAAGCCACAGGCTGCTCATCACTGATCTGAGTCATGAAAATGGTTTATCACTTCAGATTTCCTGTGTGTTCTGTTCCTAGGCTGCACTTGTGATAATTGGATCAGTTTCATTTAATTTATATTAATACTGGTAATACTTGTACCAGGGAAAGAAAAATTAATTGGAGACTTTAATAATGAATATGCCTCAGAAACTATATTTATGCATATTACTCACATTCATGCTGGGCTTATTACAGTCTTTTTCCTTTTGGGTATAATGGGTTTTCTTATCTAGCTGAAACGCAAACAAAATTTGATCGAAATGTATAGGTGTTTTATCATGTTCGAAAATCAAACTGAATAGGAAATGAGCTATAAAATAATTGTGTTCACTCCCTATTTCATATGTAATTGAGCAGCTTGCCATGTTAATGCTCTCATCACATGGGACTTTGTCCTTCTCAGTTAATCCAACAGTGACTAGATACTCTGTATAGCAATCCATGTGCAGATCAATGCTATTTGTATTACTCTCTTTTAGTTATGCAGATGCCTTTTTTTTAATGCATTCTTACTGTTTGATTGATTGTTTTACCACTGCAGTAAACTTATTGGTGGTTTCACTCGTTGCATTGGATGTGTCATGTATTGTTAGGTAACCACAATGCCTGTGAGGTAACCTTGCTTATGAACACATAACTGTTTTCTTGTTTTAGGTGACCTCACTCATTGGTAGTTGCATTCAATGACAGATGATCTCACTCATTGGTAAGTAGCCACAATCACTGTAAGGTGACCTCACTCATTGGTAAATAGTCTTACTCAGTGATTGCTCATCTCACTTATTGGTAAGTGATCACTCAAAGTTATTACATGATCTAATTCATTGGTAAGTAATCATACTCTATATCTCACCAGTTTGCAGGTAGTCACACTTGTTAGGCAAGCTTAATCATTGGTAGGTAGTTACACTCATTATCAGGTGTTCTCACTCATTGGTAGGTAGTTACACTCACTGCTAGATGATTCCACTCATTGGTAGGTAGTTATACTCATTGTTAGGTGTTCTCACTCATTGGTAGATTCACACTCATTGAAGGTGTCCCACTTATTGGTAGGTAGTCACACTCATTGTTAGGTAATCACACTCATTGGTAGGTAGTTACATTCATTGTTAGGTATTCTCACTCACTATTACGTAGTCAGGGTCATTGTTAGATGATCTCACTCATTGCTAGGCAGTCCCACTCATTGATAGTTGGTGCTGTTCCTCCATTGTTATTCTCTGTTAGTGTCACAAACAGATAGAAGAGCTCTTAATAGCTTTCTATAGTAGGTTTTTGTAAGTTCTAATGAGCAGGAACCTCAGCACTTTTTGTTTTGGCTGTTGCTCGTCATATGTTATTTTTGTACAATACCGTGGAATATGTTGTCACTTTATAAATAAATGCTAGCGTTTTGAAGTCTCTATCATCTCGTTGGGTGGTATGGAGCAAAAGTGTACCTTTGATGCTGTCCCATGGAATAGGACTCTACCTGCATAGCAAGACATTCTCATTACCATGACCCAGCCTATCATTACTCAGATTCTTAAACCAAACTCTATCCCCCTTCACTTTCATGAACACCATTAAAATGTGTCAATAAATAAATAATGCTTTTCACGGGAGTGGCTTGTAAAACTCAACTGGGGGTCCCCTCTGTAGGATTCCCTTTTCCCGAGTCCCTCTTCTAACACTTCACTGACAGATTGGTGTCCTAGACAGGAACAAGAAGGCCATTTTGCCTAAATTGACAATGACACATTGACAGACATGCTTCCATCAGCCTGGTCTCTTGTTTGTGTGTCCCACCACTCCGTGCCTTTATGCAAATTGATTCTATTTGAAGTTGCTCCCCAGGTGCTGAAGTTAAAAGCTGCAGAATACGATGAGCTGGGAACTGGCCCATCCTGGTGCTGAAAGCCCCCTTGTGTTAGGAATCAATGGCCGACCGGAGCAGGTCTACATTAGAGGAGGTGATGACAGTTCCAGGCAAGAAGCTGCCACACAGGTGACTGGGTTTCAGCAAAGTTACAGAAAAAAAGGAACTTTAATGTTTGGAATGCAGAGGAAAAGCACCTTCCCTTTATTAGCCTCTGACCTCTGACACTTAACCCACTGGATGCTAGAAAAGCAAGGCACTGGAAACCTCTCTGACACTCAAGGAGTTAACAGTTGGCTTACATTGAATTTGCTGACAAAGAGTTAAAATTCACAGCAGTAGTATACTAACCTGTGCCACCAATTGTGTGACAATTTAATTCAGGTCAACCCATTGCCCATCTTGAGCTATTTATTTAAATAAGTGAGACAGTTGTTACCAATGTGTTTTATAATGTGGATGAATCCATTAGTGTAGCAGAAAAATGTCTCAATCGCACACTAGTGAGGATGATGGAAACCTTAGTTAAAACAGAGGGGGGTGAGTAATGTGTATTCCATTATGCACTTGGTGTCTAATCAGGCTGGCAGCGAAGGCACAAGACATTCACTATGGCATTTTTACTCCCACTTTGCAGGTGTATTTTTCCTGACCACTTGTCAATTAGTCCTGCTGGCCTCAGGCCATAAATCAAGACAATAAAAGGAGCCCTGTAAAATAAACACAAACTGTCCCTCCTACTCCCATTCAGATGTAGTGAGCTGGGAAGGGTTCTTTCTCTCTGAGTGGTTCAGTGATCTCCTGCTTCATTGCTCTCTGAAGAGGAAGCCACAGCTAGGCCGCTATCAATGCAGGTGACCAGGTCACAGAGGGGACCAGTGACTTCTAGTAAAGTGCACTGTATGCAGAGGTCAGTACAAGGACACAGACCCTGCAGGTAGCACACTGGATGAACTGGGGGAATTTCACAACTTCATACTCTGCCCCATTGTGTACATAACAATTAGTTATAGAAATATTGAGCTTTATGTATCAAGGCAAAGAGGAGTAATTCTGAGGTAAATCAGTGGCACCACAGGGAGATAAGCAGTTTCAAAATGCTGATTATGTTAAATGAGACTTTAACCCTTTTCATGCTAGAGGTCTCCAGCACATTGTAACGTAATGTACTGAGAACGCTGGAGCAGCCAAGAGGGTTAAAAAACGAATTTAAATCAATGGTAATTTTTATTTGTCACCAGTGATGCAGCTGGTTTGCCACAGTATTGCTCTAGTGCTTCTTAGTACTTCAGCTTCATAGAATTTTCTGAAAGATAGTAACCAATTGACCCATCTATTGTCCATTTCATTAACCATCAGACTCTTGTTGTGTCCACTCCAATACAGTGTCTGCCATTTCAGTAAAGTATTTTTTTCCGCCTAATGCCATTCAGTGTTCCAGGATCTCATTTTAGATCACAACCTATTGTGCTGACGTCCTTCTGTTTAGCAAAATACTTTCCCTCTGGACGTTATTAACCCTTTAAGTGCCTTTAAATGTATAAATTCCTTACATTTAAATGTTTCAGTCATATCACTCTCTCACGTCTAGCCTACAAGCTAGGTTGCAGAGTCTTTCCTGATATAGCTTCTTATTTAATCCATGGGGATTTAGCATTTTAATTGTCTGTAATTAATTAAAGGGTAATTATCATGTTTTACTCAGTCTGCTCCCATGTTATTATGTTATAGTAAACACCCCAGGGCAGCACTGTGCACCCCCCAAAATAGCTCCTGTTAGCAGGGGCTCAATTTGTGTTCTCATCAGTCACAGTGTTATATGAAGGAATCTATTTAAGCCTTTGATTAGTGAGGAGTGAGGCTGTTGTGGACGCACAATACATATATGTGGCTGCTCTCCCCACAAATAGGAAGGAAGCAAAAGGGAGGCTTCAACTAAACATAGTACATGTTTACCTTTATTTAGAGCCTCCATCATAATTCCACTGGGGGCCTCAGAGGTTCTTAAAACTGTCAGCTGTTTGTAGGGGTCAGGGAACTAATTCAGCTGGAACTCAGGTATGTGGCTCTTAGTCACAAATTTTGCAGGTTGTGTGCGCAGCTTCTAAAGGCCTTCTGTGTCGGGAGTTTCATTTCAAGCATGATTCAGAAGGTGTATGGAAACTGTATCATGCAGGACGCTATCCTATAGAAATATCACCCTCTATTTGGCAATCAACAAAACACCACATTAAAAATATTGCCTGCTTGAAAACGTTGAAATCAGAATGTTACCTGCATCAAATGGGCAACATTCTGATGTTGCAGGCTTAAAGGTCGTACGCTTGAAGAAACTAGAAAAAATCTGGAGATCCTGTGCGCAAAAGGCTTGTATGTTTAAAGATAACATAGCACAAATCTGGAGAGCAAATCTGAAATGTCACTCCTTAAAATACAATAATACAACTTGCAGAAGACCTATACCCCCATTAAATGTAACGTATATGTCCTCTGCTCTGAGTAACATAATGCATCGGCAAGTCTGCTCCTGGGGAGAGGTTCTTTCAGTCAGGGAGTATCTGTGTGATAGTTGCCCTATAATGAGGCTCTGGAATATGTGGGGGTTATGGAGAAAGTGTGAGGGTTATGGAGAAAGACAAAGAGGTGCAATTCTTGAGCAAGCCAACTACATCATAGGGTACAAATAATATTCCCATTAATATGATAATTTTTAACCCCTTAAATTCTACCGAGGGCTCCAGTGCTTTTGCATTGTAATATGTTGGCAACATCTCTTTAGAAGTCAAGCGGTTCAAAGCCCAATTTAAATAAATTATAATTTTAATTTCCCCCTTTGTTGCTGTTGGTATGCTCCAGAATTGCACCACTTAAGCTTTCTGCTTATGTCCCATAGTCTCCAGAACTTCACTCTATGTGGGCTTTTACTAGTGCTTTCATAGGTGACATTAACTAGTCCTATTAATGGGACCAGCAGGGCCAGCAACCATCATAATTTTACTGACAGACAGTAAATATCATTAACATTTGAGGTGTTTATAATAAATAAATACATTCATTTAGATGTCAATAAATTGCAGCTAAAACTCCATGCAAAGATATGAATTTATTTAGAATTATTTATCATTTTATTATGTTATTTAAATTGTATGCAATATGCTTTGAGTTTTTAATCTGATTTTTCAGGGGAAATATTGTGTTTCAAAGAAATATACAAGTAAAAAATGTGATTGTTAGTAGATTTTTTCAATATTGTTGTTAAAAAATATTTTGTGCTGTTGGTGACCCTGGGGACCAGCGCCGCTGTAATCCTTGATCCACCAGTGCCCCATATAAAAACTGCTTTGCTGCAGTATGGTGTGCAAAAGCTGCCAGTGTGTCAGTGACCAAACGAAACACATTAGCAACATATAGGGAAGAATAAATGATATTATGTTGCCGGTACATGTGGCATGGTGTAAATAAACACAAACAAGAACAATTTAACACCTCAGATAAGACCAAAATTGCTACATGCCCATGAAACATGGAATCACACTTTGAGAAATTTACTGTGATATGAATAAGACCTAATACTATAGACTGAGTGGCGATAATTGAGTGATGTTCCAGATTGCCCATAGTGCTTATGAGTTATGAGTAAGGTTCTACTCATTAAACTCATATTTGTGGACTTCTTTCATTTTTTAAACTTTTTCCATGTGACTCTTTAAAGCACATATGTGCACAGGAAGTCACATTATTTTTTTCCCCATCCAACACACAGTAGTCATTCATTTGCGAATATAGCAAAGCTGATTCATCAGAGTTAAGTTGAGGGCAGCTTTGCATATTGATATGTATAACCTTGCAGATGTCCACACCTGCTTCTCCTCAGCCATTTCACAGTGGGAAGGACTATACAATGCCCCAATTGACCTACGACAGGCATTGCCAACAAGTCATGAGAAATGAAAGTAACATTTCTGTGAGACAAGTACAGGAAAAAAAATATGAGCATAACACTAAAAAAATTGCTAATATTTATTTCAATAAGTTTGTGACTCATAAGGTTATAAGCATAAAAGAAATGATCGGTAATCTGGGGCACACCAGTAGACAAATAAAAATTCCCATTTAAAGTACTCCTGTCAACTTAAGGTAAGTTTAGCTAGTTTTAAAAATAATTAAATTCAACCTATATGTTGTGCAAGCCATTTATTTGTATTACAAGTGAATGGTATATGGCATTTTCCATAAAACTGGGAACACTTCAGGAACCCACTGAGTCTTGCTGCCCCTGTGGATGTCACTACAGTGATTTTAACTGGAGTGGGTAGGGGGCTTCACCCCCCCCCCCCGGCCACTCCTGTGAAAATCACTGCCCCTGATTCACTGCCTGCCGCCAATATCTGCCCCCTGCCGGCTCGTGGTGGGTCAGGCAGCGAACCAGAAACAGCTAAAATTTTATACATATAGATAACTAGCGTATGAGAAATTAGCCTGTATTTGCTGGTGTCAAATTGGGCATTTTACACTAATTTGCTTCTGTGCTGGGCCATTCCTATATAATAATTCACTAGGATGTTTGTCAGAAGCCTTCATGCGCACATTTGGGCAGCCTCTACTGCACCTGGAGCAGTGAGGTAGCGGGTGCTTAACATTACCCGGACCTCGGCCTGTGTACACAGGCTTTTACACTAGTATTCTCATACACTGCTATGAATGAATGTAAACAGCCCACACACAGAGCTTATTTCTTACAGCATGGAGAACAATCTATTTGGCGTCAAATAGAAAAAAATAGCATACTGTGCTGAAGTGCAACATGGTGCCAAAACATAAAGGTTAATTTCTAAGAAATTATTTACACTGCTGACATATGGTTAGTACAACACAGAGGTAGGTTTTAATCTATAAAACAAACTAAACCTGTTTTAAGATGACAGGTTTACTTTAAATCAATGACAATTTTCATTTATCTGCTATGGTACAGTTAGCTTGTCCCAGAATTGCTAATTTTTAGCTTCCTGAATGTGACTCAAAGTCCAGATTCATGAGCAACAGAGAGAACTGCTAGCCCTCTACTATCCCTGGCTTAGTCAAACTACTGCTCACAGTTATTTACCAAAAGGCTTATTTCCACTTCCTGGTGAGTTTACTGCTAAATACTTCCTCTCCCATTTTGGTAAATAAGGCCCCTTTCACACTAGCAATACCAACTAGGCAATAGTGCATTGGTGACATCATCCTTGGTGAAAGATAAAATGCTGGATTATTATCATCTAACATGAATGCACCAAAGTAACAGGTATTCTGCATATATTTACTGTGTCCACACAGTAACACAGTAAATATATAGCAAGGAAGCTCTACACAGTGGGTTGGGGCAGTAGACCTTTCATACACAAAGATGTTGGAATTATAGACTATGGCTTTCCATGGCAAGTGACTGGAACAACATCACCTGGTGATCACAGTAGGATATACATGAACCCCTACTGCATGGTATATACACACAAGTGTGTCTTAGTTTATGTATAAACAAAATAGCAAACACATGTACAAACACATGTACCTGGGACAGAAATAAAGAAAATTAAGGGATTTGCTACCTTGCATTTTTGTGCCCAGATAAATACATAGCTTGTGACTGGGTGCAGGTGAAAAACACCCCCGCATTTCATACCTCTTGGATGCAGATTTTTCATGAAGTGGCCATTTTGATGTGCAAAGTATAAACCCACTTTTTGTACAGAGGAACTTTTGCACAAGAAGAAAGTTCTGGAGCAAACCAACTGCACTATAGGGGGAATGTACTATATTGAATGCTAGAGAGGTCTACAAGGAATTGCAAGGTTTGTTTTCTCTGTTTCGTCATGTACATGGCCTAAAAACTTTTTATTTGCACTTGAAAAGGCTGTGTTGATTAGGGATGGAGAAAAAGTCCATTTTTGTGCTGATGGAATTTTCAGCAGAAATGTCCATGCATACAAACTCATACACTTCCCTGCATTTTTGTTAACACCAAAATACTAACCTGAGAACTTCCCTAAGTTTAAACTGTCTAGGTCTGTGGCTACCAGTACAGTGGGACAAGGCTGGGACCCAGTTGTTTGGTGGCTACCACTGAAGTGGGACAAGGCTGGGACCCAGTGGTCAGTATGTGTGGTTTAGAGGCTATCAGTGCAGTACGACAAGGTGTGTGTGTGTGTGGGGGGGGGGGGATCAGTATGTGAGGTTCTGTGGATACCATTGCAGTGTAACAAGACAGTGACTTAAAGGTTAGAACTTGTGGTTCTATAGCTGCCAGTGCAGTGGGACAAGATTGGGAGGGAGGTCAGTATGTGTAGTTCTGTAGCTACCAGGGCAGTGTGACAAGGCTGGAAATTGTAGGTTAGTATTTGTGGTTCTATGGCTGTCAATGCAGTGGGACAAGATGGGGGGGTCAGTATGTGTGTTCTTTGGCTAGCAGTGGAGTGGGAAAAGGGTGTGTGGATCAGTGTGGGTGGCGAAAAAAAGGAGAAAAAGTCACTTTTCACAAGAATTCCTGTAGAAGGTGAAAATTGCTGCTTTTCTCTTATAAGGAAAACATTTTTGGCAGTCCCTGGTGCTGATGCATTTGTCCTGTGAATGAAATGTATAACTATTTACTAGACTGCAGAAAAAAGTGATGGTTATTCAGTAGGTGACACTCATCACCTAACGTGTAACAGACTCTGTTTCATGTAGTTGGGGCCTTATATAGAATGCAAGACAGGGGCAGTTCTGGGGTAATCCAACTACATCAACAGAGCCGAATGGAAATTCCCATTTATTTAAGTGGAGCTGTTAATCCCTTGCATGCTACAGAGATCTTCAGTGAATTGCAAATCAATGAGAATTTGGTGACTTTTTATTTCTCCCCTATGACACAATTTGTATGATCCAAATTTACTCATGTTTGCTTTCTGCACTTGGCTTTAGTTTCATTCATCCAATGCATCTTTTTCTCAATCAAGTCTTGCATACCGCTCTGGCACTCAAATTGTTAACAAACAAAATACTGGATATTGCATTATATTTGGGTTACTGTATCTGAATATTCAAAATAGAGGACATTTTGACATGTCAGTCAGGCTTAACCCTTTTTCACTGGAGGGGTAAGCAACATATTGCAATACAATTCTCTATACATAAAGCACCAGTTAAAGACACTCAGGGTTCCTGCATGGTTATTCTTGTGTGGCTCTTACAAAGCTTGTAGCATGTATTGGGGACAGCAGCAGTAAGTAGTCTTAGAATTGGTAAGCAGACACACTCTGCCAGGATTATACATTAATGCCAACAAACCCCATAGTGCACATGGAAGCCAACAGTGACAGAGACAAAGTTGTCTGTGTTAAATGGTGTAGATCTTGGAGCTGTTTCAAGGAATGACCCAAAACTCCCACACACTGCACAATGGAAAGATGGATAGACAGACAGATAGATAGATAGATAGATAGATAGATAGATAGATAGATAGATAGATAGATAGATAGATAGATAGATAGAATTTTAACACTAAACATTACTATTCCTTTGACCCTTTGAGTGCCAGAGGGGGTGGACAATGCACTGGAAAATTTTGGATATGTCCTGGAAAATATGGACACAAGGTAACCCCAGATGAATAAAAAAAATAGATTTTCTTGAACCTTCTGTGAACTTTATACCCTAAATCCATGCTCTGCCAACAACTACCTACTACAAGAACAGGAAACCTCTGGCCTCCAGCTGTTGGGGATTACTACTCCCATCATGCCCAGTTGGCAGGTGGCTGGTTGAGGTTGATGACAGTTGTAGTCCACAAAAGCTTGAGATCCAGTAATTGACTACCCCAGCTCTAACATATCTGCCTTGAAAACCTACATTGTAGATACTCCTATTCAAAATAGGGGTGACTTTGCGGCTGCTGTCATGGAGTCTGATCTCACAGTGATTTCCATTAAACATACAAACACGAGACATCAGATAAGGACTCTGTGTCCCAACACTAGTTAACCCTTTGAGTAGCAGAGGGGTAGGTAACGCATTGCTCTGCACCCCTCTGGCACTCAAAGGGTTAACCTTTTCTACTCCTAATATACATAGTAACATAGTAATTTAGGTTGAAAAAAGACTTGCGTCCATGTAGTTAAACCCTTTTCCTATTCCTGTTTACCATCGCTGATCCAAAAGAAGTCAAAAACCCCCCTCAATACAGCAATTTCAAATTATGCATTGAATGGGGGGGGGGATTCCTTCTTGCTTCCAAATAGCAATCAGATTTCTCCTTGGATCAACAAGCACTAACTAAATGTTAATCCAAATACTAACATACATAGCCCTCTATGTTCTGCTCTTTTAAATAAGTATCCAGGCCCTTTTTAAAGGCATCTAATAATTTTAACAATCTGGATGCTAGAGAAGTGTCTAATACATTGTTTTACAATGAGTTGGAGACCACTCTATCATCAGTTTGGAGACTGCTCTGGCATCGAGGGGGTTAATTTGCCAGGCTCTGGGCCTTATGCAAAAAGTGAAGGGTCAGCAGTTATTGAGAAAACCATTTGCACCACTGTGAAATGTTTCCTCTGGACTCCCTGGAGGGGAAGTCCTGTGGTGCTGTTGGGTAGGATAAATGACACAATTTGCGTCAACAGTGGGTGGGGCTTAATCAGAAGTGTGGGTGTGGCTTAAGAAAAAGTAGGTAGAATAGGCAGGGGAAGGAGGAGAAGTGGGTGGGAAATGGGAGGAACAGACAGGGAAGGAGCAGAAGTGGGCAGAGTATCAACAGAAACTCCCCACATCCTGGAGACCTGGTAATGCAGTGTGAAAACCAGAGTATCTGGTGCAAATCCAGAGATCCCAGCTATGACGACTGGGTACAAATAACATTCCCCAAAGTCCTGGGGGGGATGCATTAAAGGGATAGTAATGTTTCAAAATAAAAGCAGCTCCAATTAATCTTCATAGTATCTGGGCCATGGAGAGTGTTATTTTCATACTGTCAGAGTTGTAGTTCAAGAGTAATTGAATGATAAATTATCCCCCTCCCTCCCCTTTCACCTAGTGTAAGCCACCTCCCCTCACATGTGGAATCTGGTCTTAAGACCAGACAGCTCACAGCAAGGGACAATCTTCTTACCGTGAGAACAATGAAAACCATGCAACCCCTAGACAGGTTTTTCCCCTTATGCTAATTGAAGATTGTCCATCTCTGAGGTGAGCAGTGGTACATCAGTAAAAGGGGCAGGAGGGGGATACTTTATCATTCAATTACTCATAAACTACCACTCTGACAGTATTGTAATAACACTCTCCATGGTCTAAATACTATGAAGATGAATTGGTGCTGCTTTTATTTTTTAACATTACTATTCCTTTAAGGTTTGATTCCATAGGGAAGTGTGTCTGGCGATATACAGAGATCACTTTCCCACAGAATTATCTATGAAAGGAGAGGGGAGAAGACTTTAATTATTAGCATATAAGGCTGGAATAATGCTGGCGATGTTTTAGGGATGGCAATTGGGGGAGCAGAGTGGATCCACTCACCCTCACACTTCAGCACCAAGAACAGCACATGTCCTCCCTTAACCCTTTGAGTGCCATAGGGATGTGCAGCACATTGCTCTACAATGTGTTGCACACCCTGTGGCTTCTGAAGGGTTATAACATACACAATCCCCTGCCCCACTTAACAGCTGATTCAGATACACACAGAAATAGCAGATCAGCCATTACACACAAGAAATGTTCTGCCAGTTCTTTGTATATATGAACTGCTAAGATGAGCAGTGAATTGTTTATGTTATAACCCTTTGAGTGCCACTGGGTTGTGCAATGCATTGCAGAGAAATGTGTTGTACATCCCTGTGGTACTCAGAGGGTTAATGGAGGGCACCTGCTGTCTCTTCTCTCTGGTAGAGACATAAAACTGTCCCATGTGGATGGATAGAAAGCTATGGGAATATCCTAACTTCTACATCCTTAGGTTGGTGAATATGTTTCTGTGAATTCCAACAGTACAGCTATGTATTGCAGCTTAGTGCATAAGGGGAGTAGTCTCATTAACATGTAAGCACACCCACAGGAATACAAATTGGGCTCATTGAGCTGTATATAATTATGCAAATTAGCCACTGTTGAAGAAAACACTTAAAGATCGTAAACCTGGTAAAGGCATAGCATAAGCATGGAGCTGTAGGCTTATATGTGATGTAGTCATTGATGGTGAAATCTTCTTAGTGCATACAATGAAATGGAATCTGTGCAAATACGCCGCAATGTCACCAACCTAGACCCTCAGTGCATTTCCCCCCTGCTGAATTATGGGAGCAGGTAGTGTAAAACAAAAGTTTATCATGTTTTTCCCTCTGAGTAAAACAAGGCTACTACCACTGCAAGGCGAATTATCATACGAAAGTGACTGAAGTTCAAACTTTTTTACATCAGTCTGTTACTATAAGTGCCGACTGATGTCACAAAAGCAATTTTTATAATGCACTCCATGGGAGAGCTTGAGCATGGACTACTGCACTTCATAGTAAATGATAGGAACTGCACCACTTGATGACCACACTAGAAAGTTGCAGTTTAAATTAAAACAATTTTGTGATTACTTTTTGAATGAAAACGTCTTAACAATGGGAGCAGCTTTGTTTTACTCATCAAGTAAAAGCCCAATAACATATATTATTTTTCATTAAAAAAGTGTACTGCTCCTTTAAATGGGGTGTTTCATCCATTGACTGCTAGAGAGGCCTCCAACACATTGCAAAGCAATGCATTTGAGACTTCACCTGCATTTAAGAGGTTAAAAGTTTAATTTAACGTAAAAGTCTTTTTTTATTTACCACTATGGTGCAGCTGGTTTGCTCTAGATTTATTCTTTTTTTTGCATTCTGCAAAAAGGACATTTAACTCTTTGCATTGCAATGCATTGCACTCCACTCTGGCACTCAAAAGGTTAATTTCTTCTTGACTGTTTTCTGTAGTTAGGATTGCACTATGTACATCCAAGTAGGTTTGAAATTTTGTCAAAGAGATCATTATGAGAGTACCCAGAGCCTCCCCAGGTGCAGCCGCTGACTGCTCCCTCTGAGGGTATTTTTTCCATCATTAGCAAAGATGCTAATTACTGTTTCATGGCACCTGCATGCACCATACAACAGGTCAGTGTCTGATCACATCTGTGCTGCAAAGGGCAGCAAGAGCATCAGGAGGCCGCCATTAACCCATTGCACTCTACAGATGTTCTAAGTGCACTGGAGATGTCCCTAGCATCCAAGGGGGTTAATAAGCAATAAATATATTAAGGACCATATGCACAAAAAAGTGAAGAAAGTCTGGAGCAAACCAGCTCAATCATAAGGAGCAAATACAAATTTATTTTTATTTCATTTATTTTTTATTTAAATGGGTCTTTTAATTTCTTGGATACGAGAGAAGTCTCCAACAGATTGCTTCTCGACCTCTCTAGCATTCAAGAGTTCAAATGCCCCATTTAAAGGAGCAGTAAACTTTTTTTTATGAAAACATATGTTATAGAGCTAAGTAAAACAAGGTCACTCCCAGGGCTGTCAGTTGTTTTATTAAAAAAACACAGTTCAAATAATCAGGAAATTAATTGACTGTGCGGTTACTTCCTGGAAGTTCTGACAGGAAGAGACTCAGCAGTTTCTATCACATTCTATGGAGAACTGTTTGTCACTTACTTTCCTCTCCATTAGAATGTAACAGAAAAACTAATTGGAATTTGACACTAGCGGGCACTGCTAATGTAAAAAAAAATGGGTTGAAACTGTAATAACTCTGGAAATATGCATCTCTCAGCAGTGGGAGGAACCTTATTGTACTGAACAGGAAAAGCCCTACAATTTATCATTTTTCCATAAAAAAGTTTACTGCTCCTTTAAATAAATGATAATTTTTGGATTTTTTATTTGTTCCCTGTTGGTGATCTTGGTTTGCCCCAGAATTTTGCCACTTACTTTTTGTATATGGTCCTAAAAGTGTTAACCCTTTGATTGTCATTGAGTTTAAAAAATAATAAAGCCCATCAAACAATATGATACAAATTAAGGGGCAAGTATTAGGTGGTGTTAGGGTGTTAAATGCAATCTTTTCTTGCAGATTATCACTATTGTGTGATGTATTCATGATTTGTAACAGATACAGACAAATCTTATATTATGTGAAAATGTGACATCATCAGATGACATAGACTTGTTTTGTGTTATACTATGCTGAATGTCTGAAGCATGGTGGTATTTAATATTTTTATCATCATCACTTACTTGTAAAGAGTCAACAGATTCCACAGAGTTGTACATACCTGGGAACTCTCTGGATCTGCCCAGGATACACTGGTTTTTACATTGAATTAAACAAGAAAACAGAAATAGATGAGCTAAAGAGTTGCTCTACTCTATAAATCAAGAACCGCAAACTCACTGTCCTACGTACTGGAGGCTAGTTCACTATCTTACAAATTATGTGATCATAAAACTTAACTTTTATTACCCAGTTTAGAAAGAAAAATTCCTATAGCTTAAAATACCAAGCCAATTCTATTTACTGAATATGCTTAAAGGGATTGTAATACTTAATATGTAGAAACATACTTATAGTAGGGTTTATCCTCCTGAGTTAAACAAGGGTACTCCCACTGATGAGAGACGTTTTATTCAAAAGTTATTGCTGTTCAAACATGAATTTATTTAAGTGCAGTATCTCGCTGGCCTGAAATTTCCCTGTGGCGCTGTTCTTACACCATCCTATGTAGGTTAATAGTCAACTGACCAGAGCTGTCCATAGGATCAGGGGCGGACTGACAGGACCCAGGGCCCCTGGTCCAAAAAGAGGTCTGGGCCCCCTGCAGAAATCTCCACATTGCCCCTTCATCTCATCTCCACAATGCCCCTATCTCCACATTGCCCCCTTCATCTCCACAATGCCCCTATCTCCACATTGCCCCCTTCATCTCCACAATACCCCTTTCATCTCCACATTGCCCCCTATATCTCCACATTGCCCCCTATATCTCCACAATGCCCCTATCTCCACAATGCCCCTATCTCCACATTGCCCCCTTCATCTCCACAATACCCCTTTCATCTCCACATTGCCCCCTTCATCTCCACCTCCACAATGCCCCCTTCATCTCCACATTGCCCCTTCATCTCCGCAATGCCCCCTTCATCTCCGCAATGCCCCTATCTCCACATTGCCCCCTTCATCTCCACAATACTTCTTTCATCTCCACATTGCCCCCTTCATCTCCACAATGCCCCTATCTCCACACTGTCCCCTATCTCCACAATGCCCCCTATCTCCACATTGCCCCCAATCTCCACATTGCCCCCTTCATCTCCACAATACCCCTTTCATCTCCACATTGCCCCCTTCATCTCCATCTCCGCAATGCCCCCTTCATCTCCACATTGCCCCTATCTCCACATTGTCCCCTTCATCTCCACAATGTCCCTATCTCCACACTGTCCCCTATCTCCACACTGTCCCCTATCTCCACAATTCCCCCTATCTCCACATTGTCCCCTTCATCTCCACAATGCCCCTATCTCCACACTGCCCCTATCTCCACAATGCCCCCTATCTCCACAATGCCCCTTCATCTCCACAATGCCCCCTATCTCCACATTGTCCCCTTCATCTCCACAATGCCCCTATCTCCACATTGTCCCCTTCATCTCCACAATGCCCCTATCTCCACATTGTCCCCTTTCATCTCCACAATGCCCCTTTCATCTCCACATTGTCCCCTTCATCTCTACAATGCCCCTATCTCCACATTGTCCCCTTCATCTCCACAATGCCCCCTTCATCTCCACAATGCCCCTATCTCCACATTGTCCCCTTCATCTCCACATTGTCCCCTTCATCTCCACATCGCTCCTTCCACCACCATGCCCCCTCATCTCCACACTGCCGGTACCTCCAGTCCCTGGTGGTCTAGCGGCGTGTCGAAGTCCCGCACGCCTCTGGTAATGTAGAGGCTGGGAGATGATGTCATCTCCCAGCGCTCTGTATTAGTAGAGCGGCGCGCCGGCGGCTGTGGTTTGACAGCGGCTGAGCAGCGCTGGAAGCGGCGGCGGGCCCCCTTCGGTCACGGGCCCTCGGTCCGTGACCGAATGCCTGTATGGTCAGTCCGCCCCTGCATAGGATGGTGTAGTAAAAGTGCCACTGTACGCTTTCAGGCCACTGGCATATTACACCTAAAAATTTCAAGTTTGAGCTCCAATAACTTTTTAATAGAACATGTCTCAGCGGAGTACCCTTGTTTTAGTTAGGAAGGTAAACCCTGCAATATATTTTTTTCTACATATTAAGCTTTACAATCCCTTTAAATTAAAATCTAGTATACTGTCTTCCGTGAGACCCCGTGTTCAGGGACTGTCCTTCCTAAAGAGAAACACTTGGGAGGCATGTTATCATACTGAGTTGTGTTAGAATCCAGTTAGAACACAAACATAGCAATCTGAAATAGATAGCTGTAATATACTAAGTGGATGGTCCCTCGAATTCCACATTGTAATGTTTTACAAAGAAAGCAGCTCTGATTAATCTTGATAGTATTTGGGCCATGGAGAGTGTTATTTCAATACTGTCTGAGTTGTAATTCAAGAGTAATTGAATGATAAAGTATCCCCCTCCTGCCTCTTTTACCTAGTGTGAGTCACCTCCCCTCAGATGTGGAATCTGGTCTCTTGATCGGACAGGTCGAAGCAAGGGACAATCTTCTTACTGTGAGCATAAGAAAAACCCTGCCCCCCTTGACAGGTTTTTCCTTATGCTCACTGAAGATTGGGACAATCTCTAAAATTTAAGGGGTTAAAATTCCATTCTAATTTTACAGTAATATTTCTTTGTCCTCTATGGTGCAGTTGATTTACTCCAGTTTTCTTTTATAAATCTGAGCCAAAGTTACCATAGCTTATAACTCACTGGTTCTCTGTCGGTTTGCTGTGCAGATCATTGAGATCTGCATCTCTGGGTGATGTAAGCAATGCATTGCTCAGCCCTCTAGTCCTTAATCCCTTAACGATCAGCGGTCCGGGGAAGTGAGATTCCCTTAAGGACCTCTTGGATAGTTTTCGGTGCACCTGCAAATGTGACTGATGAGAGAGACTGCTCCAAGACAATTTCAGACCCCACTAGTGCTTTCAGAGCTCCCTCAGGAACACTATAAGCACAAACTATGTGACGTTCCAGGACCATCACTGGTGCTTTAGGGAAAAAAAAGGTGACGGTCCTGACACGTCACCGGTTGTTAAGGGGTTAAAGGGTTAAGAGAATTTATCTAAAATTGGTTTATTTAATACCATAGGCTCAAAGAAACATTGAGTAATTCTGAGACAAAGCAACTGCATCAAAGTGACAAATTAATATTACAAAAAATTAAATGGGTTGACTATAATTTTAAAGGGATAGTAATTACTAATCCCTATAGTAAAGTCCTATTAAAAATAAATGTATTGCCCCCCAGTGTCATCTCTGAAACCTTTATGGTCTGAGAGATGATCGCTCCTAAAGTTGCCCTCTTCCGCAGAGCAGTGATCGCGTTAACAAAAAAACAATCTTTCACTAAAACGGTCTTCTACGTGTGCTTGAAAACCAAGCACACGTAGAAGACCATTTCAATGAAAGTTTTCTTTTTTATTAACGCGATTGCGGCTGTACTGGAGAGCCGCCTGAAAGTCATACTTCCCTGCAGTCAGCTAGAACACTGAAACGCTGGAAACTTTCAGTATTATCTGATCCTGAGATCATTGAAAATGTAACCTTTGTAGGTTTGCATACTGTAGATTGTATGCAATATATACCTGCTTGCTCTAACCCAGTAGGTCCACAAGAAACCTTTAACTTGATACAACTTAAAGATCTCACTGACTAAACACATACAAGAGAAGCAGTACATTTGCCCCTATCTTTCTGGTACAAATGGATGCAATTTAGAGACATTCAGAAACATTTAATTGATGCAGACCGTATGGTATATAACACTGGTCTCTCTCACCCTGAGATTTTGGCCCTTCACCCTGAAGCCCTGAGATTTGCGTCAAAACATAAAACCCTGAGCGTTCCCAGGTATGCCCATTTACAGACTAGGGTGACCACATTTCCCTTCTGCCATTCCGGGACGTGGTCACCCTAGTTGCCCCGTCATACCTTAAGTCCCTGGTGGTCTAGCGGCGTAGAATGTGCTCTGTGCCTCCTCCGGCACAGAGCTGAAGCTCCCGCGCGGTATGGCCAGTAATGCAGAGCGCTGGGAGTGATGTCATCTCCCAGCGCTCTGTATTACTAGAGCGCTTGCCTCCAGGTAAGCTGCATTGCCGCCCTGGATGTCAGCCTGCAAGCGGTGTGTCATATCATGGACGCCGCGAGCGGCGTCCATGATGTGACACACCGCTTGCAGGCTGACATCCAGGGCGGCTTGCCTTCATTCTGGGACACTTCATTGTCCCGGTTGAAGGGGACCCGGGACGCGGGACATAGCCCTGAAATAAGGGACAGTCCCGGACGTTCCGGGACCCGTGGTCACCCTATTACAGACAATCCTGGACAATCACCTCAGATTGCTATTGTACTTGTAGCCTTGAAAAGGGCAGGAATGGCTATTCATTCAGATCATATGTAAGACTAGATATTAGGCCTCAGAAACCAGAGACATTTTCTGGAATAAAGTAAATGTTTTTTAAATCTATATAACTGTAGTTAAATGGGGCTTTTAACTCATTGGATGCTAGAGTATATATAAAAGTAGATACTTTTTACAGGTGCCAGCATGGAGTGCATGATATTTAACATTATAAGACCCCAGTACATTTTTAGATGTTAGTATTCCTTTAAATTAATGGGATTTGTTTATTATTCCCTCTGGCACAGATGGTTTGTCCCAGAAATACTCCATATATTGTGTATATGGCCCATGGTGTTAATAGTAAAGAAATTCTTTATTTCTTTGAAAACTGTCGTGTAAAAGATAAAAAATATTCTAATGCTAGTAATAATAATAACTATTGTCACATTATTCTTTCCCCTTTGAACATACAGTCCATAGATATTCGTATTCACTGTTTAGTAATTAAGAGATTTCTATATGGTCTTTTCAGAATATGTGACAGAACTATTGCTACACGAGCAGCTTAATAAATTTCTCCAAATCTATCCAAATTGTATGAAAATACTTGAATGATGAACAAATAAGGATACATTTAGTCTTTCCAAAACAACTTCCTATGAAACAGGTCCCAGATAGTTTCCTATGGCTACAGAATGCTGCACAATGCAGATCCCATTGGGCTCTGTGACCCCTAGTATACCTCCGCTGTGCACAATGGACTGATAAACCCCATAGAGGAGGAAGGGAGGAAGGAGAGGAGGATAAAGAGCCTTTCACTGTGTCATCTCCCCTATACATACGCAACAAGTGTAGTGTAGCAATGCACTTGTGGTTTTGTCCATTCAGTGGTTTGATAGATTGTTGATATACAAGATGAGGCCTTGATTAGAGCAAGAATAGAGAGGTCTTTACATGGCACTTTCTGAATAGACTCCTGCCTTCTCCTATTTGCTTAGAGATAAAGGCAGAATGCCACAGTTATCAGTAAACAGGCCCAGCTCCTCCCTCCCTCCCTGGCCAGGTATGAGGCATAGGCTGGAGGCCTCTGCAAGTAAAATGGGCATCCATGCTGTTGGGGAAGATAGAGATCTCTGAGGTGAGGGCCACAGGCTAGGGACAATGGATAGAGCTGGACTGGGAAGCCATTCATCACCAGCAGACAATGCAGCTGTCAGGGGGAACAGGAGCATCCTGCAGGCACGTCAGCTGTGGAGTGGCCTAGATGACAGCATAGGCAGGATGATCAGGGCACAGAGTGTACTAGGGTGACAGGGAGAGACCAGCCTGGAACAAGTGTACACACAGATATGTATCGTATACAAACACTCGCAAACACTGGTACACATAAACATAACGTACACAAACACTCACACTTCTACACTCCGACATATTATGTGCAAACATACATACACACTCATATACATGTATATAACAGGCGTTTTCAAGTACATCCTGGATTCATAGTATGAAATTGCTAGTGGGGTACAACTCAGACACTGCAAACAGGCTGATACAGCTACTGTAAATTACAGCTATATACAGATGTAGTCTTGGGGATGTGTTTACAATAGCAAACAGTAGATTTTAACTCTTTGAATGTCAGAGGGATGCCCAATACAATGCTTTGCAATGTGTTGGATTTCTCTCTGCTATTTAGAACTTAGAATCCTAAATGCTTACCTGTGTACTGGGGGGCCATTTCACAGCCAGGAGCTTCAATAGTTCTAAAACTGCCATGCTTTAAAGAGTGAAGTTATTGTACAACTGGGTGCCACACAGGGCTTTTTGTGGGTACTGAGGGGTCCCCAGTACCATCACTTTTTTTATCCCAAATCACATTAACATATACATAATTTAACATGCAAACATAAAGGCTGGTTGTGAATGATAAAAATGACAAGAATCCAGAAACAAATGGACAGAAACAAAAGACACAGGTTTCCAATCCCTGAAATTCTCAGGCAGACTCACATAGACAATATGTAAATAATAAACTGGATGCAAACAAATGCATATATACATACACACACATGTACACGGACACACACACATGCACACCCACACACATCCAAATACCATTCCTGGGAACTTCCAAGATGAGCTGATCATGAGCTCATTGAAACATTAACCCTTAAAGCTTCCCATAATGTAGATTTTATGCAATATGTACCTACTTGCTCTAACCCAATAAGCTCCAGTCGGTCCGCAAGGAACCATTAACGTGCTACAATTTAGAGCTCTCACTGCCTAAACACAAACAAGACAAGCAGGACTTCTCCCCCTGTCTTTCTGGTACAAATGGCACTGATTAGTAGATTAAAGAAACATTTCATTGGTGCACATCATATTAGGGTGACCACATTTCCCTTCTGCCATTCCGGGACGTGGTCACCCTATTGCCTTACCTTGAGTCCCTGGTGGTCTAGCGGCGTGTCAAGAGGGAGCTCTGTGCCTCCTCCGGCACAGAGCTGAAGCTCCCGCGCGCTGTGCTCAGTAATGCAGAGCGCTGGGAGATGATGTCATCTCCCAGCGCTCTGTATTACTAGAGCGCTTACCTCCAGGAGATCAGGTAAGCTGCATTGCCGCCCTGGATGTCAGCCTGCAAGCGGCGTCCATGATGTGACACACCGCTTGCAGGCTGACATTCAGGGCGGCTTGGCTTCATTCCGGGACACTTCATTGTCCCGGTTGAAGGGGACCCGGGACGCGGGACATGTCCCTGAAATAAGGGACAGTCCCGGACGTTCCGGGACCCGTGGTCACCCTACATCATATAGTAGATAACACAGAACTCTCTCACCTGAGAATTTGGCCCTTCACCCTGAGACCATGAGATTTGGGTCAAAACCCTGAGAGTTTCCATGTATGACACACAGATATACATCCTACCAGAAATCTCTCTGTTCAGTCTCTCTCTGCCCCTTTTCCTCTTTGTCTGCCCCTCTGTGTCTGTGTCTGTCTGTCTGTCTCTCTGTGGACATCTCTCTATCTGTGGACATATTTGTTTCTCTCTCTCTGGTCACTGCTCTGTTAGTCTGTGCGCATCTCTCTGTGGATGTCTCTGTTCTCTGTCTGTGGACATCTGCGGAAGTCTCTCTCTCTCTGTATTGCTTTTTGTCCATCTCTCTGTTTCTCTCACTCTCTTTCTCTCTGTCTCTGTGAGTGCTTGTGTGTCTTTGTATGTGTGTTTCTCTTTCTATATACCTGATGAGAGCCACATGCTGCCATCCCTGCTGTAGTCTGTGCTCATAACAATGTTCTACTGAGTCTGGGAACTCCGACAAGTTCAGACACAAAAAATAGAAACAAATATTGTTACACATGACAGAAATTTGTTTTACATTTTGCTGGCTTCTAGTTTTATATGCTCAAGAGCTGCTATGAAATAAAGAACAATTTACAAAAAAAAAAAAAAAAAAAAAAAAATATATATATATATATAGATAGATATATATATATATATATATATATATATATATATATATGCACACCTATATTCAAAAGCACGGTATGTGGATATGTACTTATCAGCCTACTCAGTTGGGTGTCTCTGCTTAACTTTATTTCACTTTATATCGCCAAACAAAGATATATATAATCCTAATGCACTTATAATTCCAATTTGCACTTTTTCTTAAAGGGGTGTTTTCTATTAGCATAGTATGTGACCAGTTGCTTTTTATCTTGCCTGTCTGGGTATCCTTTTATATGTATAATGGGATCATATGGTTTGTAGTTGTGGCTGGGATTGACCTATATAAAGAGGCTGATGTTCAGCTTAGTCCTTTTGGGTCTTCACCTACTTACTGCAAACCCTTCCTGTTTGAAAGTAAACCAATCTTAGTAGAAGAATATTAGATGTTTCAGAGTGGGGGGCTGGGCTGATTTCAGTTAGTTTTTCATCAGATTTTAACAACCTACACTTCAACACGTTTCCACAAAACAGCTTTGTCAAGACAAAAAATTTTTTTTTTACAGTTCTGTGATATTTCCATATTTGTTAGGACTCTCTTAAAATTGAGACAACTTGGTGTGGTAACCAAGCTTAAACAGACCTTGGCCATCTTATGCTAACAAAAGCCTCCTTTATTTGAAAAAAAAATCAACACAAAAGGTATAATATACACTACACAGAGTTAATAATTTCCAGGTAATCTGTATGGATTAGAGCAGGATTTTTCTTTTTCTTGTATTATAGGTTTTTTCCTAGTCTGGGGATCTGAGGAACCCTTTCTTTCCTTGCTGCTTTCCATATCGTATTCATTAGGTATCTTAATTTCATTTATACTATACATGTATGTATATTTATGGTGTTCAGCGCTGTGAGATTTTCTTTTTTCTTTGTACACAAATTACAAATCTCAGATGGCCTCACATGCATTACTACATGCATTGCCAGCCCAGGGGTTTGGCCATCACAAAGCATGAGACTTTCATTTTTATATATAGAAGATATATCTTATATATATATATATATATATATACAGTATTGTGCAAAAGTGTTAGGTAGGTGTGATAAATTGCTGTAAAGTATATCAATACACTATATATATAGTTTGTTAAGGAACTCGGCAGGTAGGTTGTTCCAAACATCTTGGGGAACTTACCACAGTTGGATTTAAGCAGCCTCAGTTGCTTCTCTCTCTTCATGTAATCCCAGACAGACTCAATGATGTTGAGATCAGGGCTCTGTGGGAGCCATACCATCATTTTCAGGACTCCTGGTTCTTCTGTACGTTGAAGATAAGTCTTATCGACTTTGGCCGTATGTTTGGGGTCATTGTCATGTGGCAGAATACATTTGGGGCCAATCAGATGCCTCCCTATTGGTATTGCATAATGGATAAATATATCACTGTACTTCTCAGCACTGAGGAAACCATTAATTCTGAACAAATCCCAAACTCCATTTGCAGAAATGCTGGCCCATATTTGCAAGGAACCTCCACCATGCTTTAATGTTGCCCACAGACACTAATTCTGGTACCGCTCTCCAGCCCTTCGGAGAACAAACTGTCTTCTGCTAGATATTTAAAATTTTTACTTATCAGTCCTGAGCACCTGCTGCCATTTTCTGCACCCTATTTCCTGTGTTTTCATGCATTGTTGAGTCGCTTGGCCTTGTTTACACATCTGAGGAACTACTTTTTTGGCCACAAGTCATCCATGAAGACCACTTCTGTCTAGATTATCTGGACAGTAGGCGGGTGTACCAGGATACCACTGTTTGCTGCCAAATCTGAGTTGATGGCACTGCTGGACATCTTCCAATTGTGAAGGGAAGTATGCATGATGTGTCTTTCATCTGCTGCACTAAGTTTCCTTGTCTGACCACTGCATCTATGGTCCTCAATGTTGCCCGTTTCTTTGTGCTTCTTCAAAAGAGCTTGAACATCACATCTGGAGACCCCTGTCTGCCTTGAAATTTCTATAATAACAAACAAAAAAAGGAATATTTCACCTTCCCAGTATATATCCTGGGATCAGTATTCTTGTCCATCTGGTTCTCCTCTGGCCTCCAGTAACCTGTTGGTGTCTGGGGTACCCCTGTGATATCACCTTAGAGATAATAACCCCAAAATGCTGACCACATTAACCCCCTACAACCCAGCATGAACAGGCTCTGACATCCAGGACTATATAGCACTAAATAGACTCTATTAAAGGGTGAGGTTTAAAGGGATACTATTATTTAAAATAGACTAATCCCTATGTTAAAGCCCTTCAATAAAGAGGAAAAATGCCCCCAGCGGCATCTCTCAAACCCTTATGGTTTGAGAGATAACCGCTTTCAAAGTTCGCCCCTGGCTAACGTCAGCATTCTAGCTAACAGCCTGGGAATCCGGTCCCGGGACTGTCTGCGGCTCTGTAGTAGAGCCGAGACCGCATTAATAACAAAAGAAATCCTTCATTTAAAAGGTCTTCTATATGTGCTTGCAAGCCAAACACATGTATAAGACCTTTGTAGTGACGGATTTCTTCTTTATTAACGCAATCTCGGCTCTGCTGCAGAGACGCTGGCTGATCTCAGAAGAGGATTCCCCTGCTCTCAGCTAGAATGCTGACGTCAGCCAGGGGAGAACTTTGTAAGCAGTTGTCTCTCAAGCCATAAGGGTTTGAGTGATGCTGCTGGGGACATTTTTCATCTTTATTGAAGGGCTTTAACATGGGAATTAGTCATTTTTAAGTAATACTATCCCTTTAAAAAAGCAAGAGCTTTATTGGCGTTATCAAGCTCTATATTTCTGTTTGAAAGTACAGAAATTCAATATCAAAATTTGTATACAAAAATAAAATAACAAAAGGGCAATAAATATGTATATATACCAGCTGTTTAAAAACAATAGATCACTCTACGCGTTTCATGTTGCTACAGACCACATCTTCAGGAGCAAAAACAAAAATGGCTATCAGTGCTTACCTGGTTTTTTAATGTTCTCTAAATTTGGAACTTGTAGATAATTTCCCACCACTATACAGCCATTTCCATTAGGCAATATGGTCTTTCCATTTCCCTGTCCCATTGCAACCTTTCCTTCTCCAAGATTCGGGTCACATGTTGTTAAAAAAAACGTCATATAGATAAGATCCATTCTTTATGTATTGAGCTCCAAAAAATGGAACACATCGTCACTGTTAGGCTAATCACATGACACTCCGAGCCTACCTGTGCCTCCATCGCAATCACATGACTTGACAAAAGACCCAAATTTGGAGCTACACTACGCTGTTTCAACATATAGCCCCTCCATTGGGTAGAAAGATCAAGACACGTGATTACCACAAGATACAAGGATCAAATAAAGCTTTATGTTAAGCTTGCATGCATTACGTTAATGGAACACACCCTATACCTAACTTCATTATAGAGACCAAAAGTATAAAGGAAAACACAATTTACCTTCAAATCTTAGCTTTATATATTCTTCTCCATACCAAACCTTATTCTAAACCCTCTTATTTATATTTCTGGAATAAGCATATCAGTGTCACCTTTGTTCTCTCCATATTGACCATAACTTTTAGTTACATTCTTTATTAAATTTCCCATATCAATACAGCATTATTATACTAATCTTTAATCAATTCAAAGTAACATAAAACTCTTACAGAATTGGAGATATATTTATTCATAACCTTATACTTTAGTTTAAAAAAATATATAGTTAATCATAACCTCATACTTTAGTTTAAAAATAATTAAATCACTATTTATATTTTCAAATAGTCATGCTAAAAGCCACACTAATGTTTTCCATATTTATTGCATTATACACCCACATAATCACTATACCTCTAATAATCTACTCTTTTTACCACCACATTCCATAATAATCTTCTAACCCCCTATTCTCTACTAATATTATTAAAATACTTCTATGTGATTGAATTGTGAATTAACTGTGATTTGGCTTTAACTCTATTTATATTACATGTCAGTTCTATTTTATTTATGTGAATGAAAATAAATCAATTTCTTCATTTAATCCTAAACCTCCCAGAGTGCTAAGAGTATATATCCAAAATGCTTTGCATTTACACAAAACCTCCAACTTATTTCGCACATCACGTGATATTGATTCCACACCCATCACCCTAAAATTATTTAAATGTCCGTTACAGCAAACAGCAAAATGTTTGTGGACTCCATGATCTAAATGTTTCTTCAAAAATGTTCTCCTATGTTCTTCAATCCTTTGACTTAAAGGTCTTTTTGTTTGTCCTTTATATCTTGCACCGCCTTTACACTGAATCTGACAGACCACATAGGGAGTTCCACCATTAATAAATTGTTTCACCCAATATTTTCTGTCATCTTCAATGTTCTGAAATTCCTTTTTACCATACAATATTAGAGGGCATATACTACATTTAGTTTTATTGCATCTACAATTACCTACCAAACTTTTTTCTGCTTTTATAGTTGTTTGCACTGATCTTGATGTTATATTCTTTGGGCGGCTTGGTGCAATATATGCTCTAACATTTTTGTTCTTTCTAAAAATTACTTTAGGTTTTTCACTTACAGTCTCCTTTAATAAGGGATCCATTAGCAATATTGGCCAGTGTTTAGTAATGATGATAACATAGAGGGCTATGTACGTTAGTATTGGGATTAATATTTAGTTAGGGCTTGTTGATCCAGGGAGAAATCTCTTCTTTTGGATCAAAGATGGTAAACAGGAATAGAAAAAGGGTTGAACTAGATGGACGCAAGTCTTTTTTCAACCTAAATTACTATGTTACTATGTTATGATGTTCCTTATATTCTTACCAAAATAATTGCATTTAGTTATAAATGATGTTTGGAAACCCTGTTTTGGCACTCTCTGATTTATACTCTTAATAATAGAAATCCTGTCTAAATTCCTTGCTCTATGAAATGCACTATCCACTAGTTGTTTTCGATAATCCTTCTCCAGAAATTGTTCTCTCAACTCCCTACCTTTTGGGGTTGTTATCTCTAAGGTGAGACCGCAGTGGTACCCCAGACACCAACAGGTGACCAGAGGCCAGAGGAGAACCAGGTGGACAAGAATACCGATCCCGGGGTATATACTGGAAGGCGATTGTCACAGCCTACCTATATCCAGCGGTGCTGCTTCGGCTCGCTCTGGAGTCGTATTGCTGAAAATTATGCTTCAGCGTCATCCCACGCATTACTTTGGGGACTGGGCCTGGGCACGCTTGGCGTCAATAGTGGCCACCCGTGTCCTCTTGCTATTCGATGCTGTGGCTCAAGATGACGTGGTTGAGTTCCTGGTGTTTGAAGCATCTTGGTGTTGTGCGTCACTTTGGGCGTGAGGCTGTGTATTGGAGCAGGCCCCAACCTTATACTAGGTAGTCTGCTCTGTCTCCTCTTATCTTAATTGAAGATTGTCCCTCTCTGCAGTCTACCTGGGCACCTCCCTTCTGATCTGGATGAGCAGTGTTACATTAGTAAAAGGGGAGGGAGGGGAATACTTAATCATTGAATTACTCTGGAACTACAACTCTGACAGAATTGAAATAACACTCTCCAAAGTCCAAATACTATGAAAATTAATTAGAGCTGCTTTCATTATGAAACATTACTATCACTTTAAGTGGAGTGTGGGCTATTTTGTAGGCAGTGGGGATGGTAGTTTCAGGGTTTAAGTTTTTTTTTTTTTTTTTCTTTATTTTTTGCTGAAGATGCAGGAGGCCTGCTGCACCTCTGAAATTAAGGTAAGTATTTATTTTAGGGGCATATTATTGGTGAACGAAGTTCATTTACCAACAGAAATCACTGAATTCCTGATTAACCAAACCGGGGGTGGGAGGTAAAGAAAATTCACGTCATCCTAATGGGTAAAAAAAATATTTAATCATTTGGATAAAACAAATTTTATTTTGCTGTGCGGAAGTCTTTTTTTTTTTTTTTTTTTTTTTTACAAATGAGGAGCACTAATATGATCTTAAAATTTCACAAACTGAGACAATTTTTATAAATCAACACCAATAAAATTCTCTGCTCTGGGGCTTAAACGGTTAATTGTGTCATAAAACATGTATGCTGTACTTAGAACTAATAAGTACTTTTCATGTGCACTCATTTGTAATGTAAAAGTTTTGAGTTCATTATGGTGGTACCACTTTTATATATCTCATTTATAACAGACTTATATGATATACATTTTCATTCATGTGTAAGGTTAGAAAATCCAATTGAGCTCCTGTAGTCAGAGTGAATTTTTGATGTGTGGTGCCCTCTTGTGGCTATATTTTAGAAGTACAATTTCATTCACTGAAGTGGCTTGTGTACAGGCAGCTTGGCTGTATTGGAGATGTTTATGACCTTACATTAAAGGCTGCCCTTCTAATATGAACCAATACGCATACCCAATAAAAGTACACAGACAAGATGTTTGGATGGAACTACTACAGGAGGAGTTGTGATGTCACCCCAACAAGGTATAAAACTTAATAAAGTTAAAAAAAATTGTGTCGGGGTAGGATGACTCCAGCCATGTGTGGGACACAGGCTTGGCCATGCATTTGCACATGCCTAAGCCCTTGTCCACCTGAGGCAGGCACTGAGAGAATTAAAAAAATTGACTGGTTAGCTGCAGGAGCGACATAATTAACCACACAGTCCCAGCCAATGGGAAGAGAGAACTTATTTGAACAGGGATGTCCATATAAAAGTCATTACCTGTTCATTTTTCTCTCATTCTGGCTCAAGCAATACCATGAGCAGGATGAAGGGTTTTTTTCTTTATTGTATATGACGGAGGAGGGGTGTGGAGGGGATGGTGTTGGCAGGGTAATAGGATTTTTCTTATTCTTCAAACTTTTTTAAGTTACAGATGCTGGAGGACCAGGGAGGTGAGTACACCTCTGGACCGCCGACATCAAGTGTCATGTTATCACTGGTGGGTGAACTTAGAATTCTACTGAACAAGTTTTGTTTATTAATGAACATGTTTACACAAAGGAACAGTGTGTGGGGGGGTGTCAACAACATTAATTTCATCCTAATGGGTAAAAAATAATTTTACTGAATTATTTAGAGAAAATGCATTTTCTGGCTCTGCACAAGTATTCCCTCCGATATTCATGGGCTTAACCTACGCTTTTGAGAGCCAGAGGGGTGATCACTCTGGTACTCAAAAGGTTAAACGTCCACTTTAAGTCAATGGGTGTATGTATTTGTCCCCTATAGTGCCATTGCTTTGCCAAGGAATAACATTTCCTTTAAACATAAGGAAAGGAAACATAAAGAAAGGGTTACAAATGTAACCCTTTGAGTGCTAGAGGGAAATGCAAAGCAATGCATTGCATACCCCTCTGGCATGCAAAGGGTTAATGCATACGTCCCAAGTGTCCCTCTTTAGGAGAGACAGTCCCTCTTTTAGACCCAAATCCCTCTGTCCCTCTTTCTACCCTGTTGTCCCTCTTTTTAGGAGATTAGATTGTGTGATGTGTGTGTATATAAATGTATCACATTGCTCTACAGCAATAAAACTCACATTAATGTTTGTTTAAACGTCAGTATATGTGTTTATAAATTAATCAGTGTAAAAATACTTTGGTCTTGTTATAAGTAATTTATTAGGTTACACAAGGAGGTCTCAATAGGTCATGAAATAGCCTAAAAATTATCGCTAATGCCCCGCCCACCAACCACACCCCCAACCAACCCCCCTAAAACATAAGTGTCCCTGTATGGTTAATGTAGTAAAGGATTTGCTCTGCAATACGTTGCATACCCCTCTGGCACTCAAAGGGTTAAACGGTTAGTACAATTTTATACTTTTATTTTATAATTTTATATTATTATTGAAGCTATAAGCTAGAATAGAAGCTAGAATATCAAACAATGTAACCACAGCCAGGGGTCAATTGATTCTTGAAATAGTGTGATGTAATAGAGTATGATGTATGAGTGTGATTTGATCTCTCTCTAGCATTCAAGCAGTTAAGAGGACATGAATTAAAGGGATAGTAATACTTTGTTTTATCTTTATTTTATTTTGTAGGCATTAAAAAAACATGAAGAACAATATTTCTTATCTCTCAAACTTTTATGGTTTGAGAAATATACACAAGCAAAGTTTCCCCTCCTGCCCCTTTTACCTAGTGTAAGCCATCTCTTCTCAGATGTGGAATCTGGTTGTAAGACCAGACAGATAACAGCAGGGGACAATCTTCTTTTGTGAGAACAATGGAATCTTGGCCCCCCTTGACAAATTTTTCAGGTTTTTCCCTTATCTTAATTGAAGATTGTCCCTCTCTGCAGTCTACCTGGACACCTCCCTTCTGATCTGGCTGAGCAGTGTTACATCAGTAAAAGGGGTGGGAGGGGGATACTTTGTCATTGAATTACTCTTGAACTACAACTCTGACAGAATTGAAATAACACTCTCCAAAGTCCAAATACTATGATGATTAATTAGTGCTGCTTTTATTATGAAACATTACTATCCCTTTAACATTTTGCAGTGCCACGGACATGCACTAGCACTTGCTTGAAAACAGGAGAGTCAAAATGACCGAGCCTCTAATTAACTCACCTGTGTAGGGAAAAAATTGAATGGGAGATCGCGTTAGTGAAAAATAATTATTCCACCGTTTCAGTGAAATAATTATTTTTTACTAACGAGATCTTGGCTCTGCTGCAGAGCCGCCTGATGAAAATAAGACTGGATATCCCTGCAGTCAGGGAAGGGGGAGGGAGGGGGAACTGTGCGCTCGGTTATCTCTCAAACCATAAAGGTTTGAGAGATGAACATGGGGGCAATTCAATTCTTTTTCAAATAGCTATAATATGGGGAATAGTAATATTAAAGTATTACTATCCCTTTAAGTAACATTGGCACAACCATCCTCGAAAAATAACTGCTGCTTGGGATTTTCCAACAGGGTGTAACACATAACATCAGTCCTTTTTGTTTTGTTTTCAAGTAAAGAAAAGGGCAGCATGTCAACCACCAACATTTTGGTAAGTTTACTACTCCACATGTGTACTTTTGCATTATTTTTGTGCAGGTTTTAACTTCTTTCTAAGAACCTGGTATGTGTGGGATGGCAGTACATAGATAAAGAACTGTGTAACTTTATTGCTTTAACAACATCACCTGTGCAGGAGGTGGGGGTGGTGGTGGTATGTGTGGGAACTCTATGACTCTTGTCATCTCCAAAAAAGCACCTCTGACCTGTTGGTGGCATGTCTCCAAATCAGACCTGTGCTTCAGGTGGGATCACACTGAGGATTTGCTTAGTTTTGAGCCTGCTTTCCCACTGCTCACATGCTTCTTATTTAGACAAGAGATAGCAACATGGTTAGCATTTGGATAGTGCGTAAAGTATCTCTATACTGTGGACTTCATAGACTGGGGGGCTCCTGAGAAGCTGTTACTATTACTGGGGCTAGACGTTGCTGAAATTGTGCTACTACTAGGTGTCACAGTTGCTGTACTTCCAACAGCAGCAGCAGAGGCACTCACTGTAACTAAGGCAGTGGATTCTGATAACCAGTGTAGTTACTAGTTACTCAACACTATTAGTAGGTGTGTATGGCTGAGTGGGACTTGGACTTGAAAGCACTGATGATGCAGGAACGCTGTTAGTAAAAAAGGGGTCTGAAATTGATTGCACCAAGACTGGAGTGGTCTCTCTCAGAACCCAACTCGGTATGCCGGTAAATGCAACAGGCCACGTGTCCTGGCGCATTGGCAAGGATCAAAGAGGTCCTTAGGGAAGGTAACTTCACTGGAACGCTGGTCCTTAAGGGGGTAATTAATTTAGTGACAGACGACTTACCTGGTAAGTCCAGGAAATAATTCGCTATAATGGAAAAAAAAACCTGTCATTAAGGGGTTACTACCTTCCCATCCCTATCACTGTAAACAAAAAAACAGAAAAACCACACTCCCTGTTCAGCTGCTTCTTCACTAGACTCCCCTAGGACAGAGATGACAGCTAGATCAGGAAGAAACTTGGATCATGGTTGCCTGTGTCTTCCCAGTCAGTCACACAAAATTTTGGGGTATTTGGGATAATTCTCCTTTGCTCCCTTCTCACACCCCCTTAGGCTCCCTAGCACAGAGATAACAGCCAGATCAGGAAGAAACTTGGATCACCTGTGCCTATATATTCCCAGTCAGTCACACAGAATTTTGGGGTATATGGGGTCAACCTCCTTTATTCTTTCCTATCTCCCAGACTCCCGTAATAAAGTGGACATGTTTCCCAGAAAACTCCCTAAACTAAGCTAAACTTGCAACGCAATGCATTGCACACCCCTGTGGAGCTCTAAGGGATAAATAACACAATTACCTCAGATTAGGTGCTCCAAGTAAACACAAAAAAGTATAAAAAAATATCCAGTACACTGCTTTATAAAACAGCACTGCAAAACTTTACCCACTGCTCTATGTGGTTTATAGGCTCAGATAATCCACCTTCATGATAATGTCGCTTTAATTCAAGTTTGCATTTTTGAAAATTGCGTTAAAAACTACCTATATGTCATGTTAGCCAAAAGCCCAGCAGATGTATAGTTTAGGAGATAGTCACACTTTCTGGACAAAGTGAAACTCTCCTGAACTATATACAGTCGTATGAAAAAGAAAATACACCCTCTTTAAATTCTTTGGTTTCACATATCAGGACATAATAACAATCATCTGTTCCTTAGCAGGTCTAAAAATTAGGTAAATACAACCTCAAATGAACAACACATGATATATTATACTGTGTCATGATTTAACAAAAATAAAGCCAAAATGTGTGAAAAATTAAGTACACCCTTACTGCTTCCATAGAAATTTAAATGCTTAGTAGCAGACAGGTGTTGCTAATCAAATGTCCTTGATTAATTGATCATCAGCAAGTGTGACCACCTCTATAAAAGTCAACGTTTTAGCAGTTTGCTGGTCTGGAGCATTCAGGTGTGTTTTAACACAATGCCAAGGAGGAAAGACATCAGCAGTGATCTTAGAGAAGCAATTGTTGCTGCCTATCAATCTTGGAAGGGTTATAAGGGCATTTCCAAACAATTTAAAGTCCATCATTCTACTGTGAGAAAGATTATTCGAAAGTGAAAAACATTCAAGAGAGTTGCGGTCTTCCCAGGAGTGGACGTCCCAGTAAAGTCACCCCAAGGTCAGACGGTACAAAACGCAGAGAAATTGAAAAAAACCCAAGAGTTATATCTCAGACTCTACAGGCCTCAGTTAGCATGTTAAATGTTAAAGTTCATGATAGTACAATCAGAAAAATACTTAATAAGTATTGTTTATTTGGAAGTGTTTCCAGGAGAAAGCCTTATCAGCACAAACACCTCATTCCAACTGTCAAGCACGGTAGAAGAAAGGTGATGATCTGGGCTTGTTTTGCAGCCACAGGACCTGGAAACCTTGCAGTCATTGAGTCGACCATGAACTCCTCTGTATACCAAAGTATTCTAGAGTCAAATGTGAGGCCAGCTAAAGCTTGGCTGAAATTGGGTCATGCAACAGGACAATGCACACCAGCAAATCTACAACAGAATGACTGAAAAAGAAAAGAATCAAGGTGTTGCAATGGCCCAGTCAAAGTCCGGACCTCAACCAGA
Source organism: Rhinophrynus dorsalis (assembly GCA_037306005.1). Taxonomy (NCBI): domain Eukaryota; kingdom Metazoa; phylum Chordata; class Amphibia; order Anura; family Rhinophrynidae; genus Rhinophrynus; species Rhinophrynus dorsalis. The sequence continues at coordinate 498,254,409 of CM074718.1, read as the reverse complement.
TTGTAATGCTGTGGCAGGACCTAAAGAGAGTTGTGCATAAACAAATGCCCGCAAACCTCAATGAACTGAAGCAACGTTGTATAGAAGAGTGGGCCAAAATTCCTCCACAATGATTCTGAGAGACTGATAAAGTCATACAGAAAATGATTACTTCAAGTTATTGCTGCTAAAGGTAGCTCTACAAGCTATGGAATCATAAGGTGTGCTTAGTTTTTCACACGGCTTCTCTATTTTGGCTTTATTTTTGTTAAATAAATCATGATACAGTGAAATATGTCATGTGTTGTTGTTCATCCGAGGTTGTATTTACCTAATTTTTAGACCTACTAAGGAACAAATGATTGTTATTATGTCCTGATATGTAAAACCATACAATTCAAAGAGGGTGTACACGACTGTATATTTGCTGGCCTTTTGGTTAACATGACATATAGGCAGTTTTTAATGCAGTTTTTCAAATATGCAAGCTTCAATTAAGGTGAAATTTATACTTTAATCACTTGTGAGATATACAACAGTTCATTGAAAGAACATTTTCTACTTTGATATTCTAGTCCAGGGGTAGGCAAGCTGTGGCTCTCCAGCAGTTGGAGACTACAACTCCCATCATTCCCAACCGGAAGTTGTCTGGTTGAAAATGATCTGAGTTTTAGTCCCCCAACAGCTGGAAAGCCAAAGGTTGTGTAGTAGTTTTGCACATGTGGTCTGACGAGGCCTTGTTTATGGTACAAACCACTCTAATAAATGAATGAATATCTGGTAACCTTCTAGCCCCCCTCCCAGAGTATCATGGAGGGATGGGTATTGTGTCATAATGTAGGGTGGGGGCTTAATCAGGACCAGCAGTATTTGGAACACAAATGGTGGCATTTACACATACATGGATGAGGAAGTGGGAGGAGTGGGGCAGTAGTGGACAGACCTAGGCTGGTAGTGGGCAGAGTTACCTAGAAACTCAGCAAGCCAGAAAATCAGCCTATGTCTACTGAGGCCCAGTAATTATGTCTGAAAAAAGGAGTGTCCAGGGCAGATCCGAAGAGTTCCCATGCATGTATATGTTACAGAGCAGAGAAAATAAGGGCACTCCCACTGCTGTAACATTTTTCATAAAGAAGATGGAATGTATCTATTTATTTATATATTTTTTAGTTTAACTGCAGTTTTTTTATTGCAATGACCCAGAAGTGCTGTTCCTATCATTTACTATGGACAGCTGTAGTCTATGACCCAAGCTCGCCCATAGCATGCATTTTAAAAATAAATGCCTTTTGGGCACGTGATGGTGGAGACCTTGTTAGCATTCTATGGATAAAAACACAATTTAGATAATTGGCAATATTTTTCATTTTTTTGCAGCTGGATTTCCCCTAAATTACTCCACATTTATTTTTACCATAGTTGGAGCTGTTGCGAGCAGTTTGAGATTAAAATTGTTTGGGGTGTAATGACGTTTGAATAAAAAAAAACTCTCAATAGTGGGTGTACCCTTGTTTTACTAAAAAAAATGGGAACTGACGCTTGGTGCTCATGGTGCATATGGTTTATTGCAGAATTATTCCACATTTCTTTCGAACATAGGGTCCACAGATGGAGCAGTTGCTAACAAATTGATAAAATAAGTTTGAGCTGCAATGAATTGTGTACAAAAAAGCTCCCAGCAATGAGAATGCCCTTGTTTTATTCATCAAGAATGAGGATCAACAGCTTAAACTTAAGTCCTAATACATATATCTCCACTTTATCAGTTCTTTATGGGCTGGATTCTATTGCAGATGATAAATGTTAACACCCATTTTAGCAAACATTTTCCTATTGAAGTCTATGGGGAAAACTGTAAATAAAAGCAGTGATAAAATTAGTACCTGCAATAGAATCCAGCCCTATATGCCTTAGTGCATTTTCACCTTGTGTGACCATATGCTGCCCGTCTAATTAGTACTGGATATCATATCCACGGGGCAAATGTGATTTTTTTGTAGTCGCAGAACAGAAGACTTCAATGGAAGGAGCTTCAAGTACTTGAGTCCTGCAAAATTAATCATGTCTGCCCGCATGAACAGGAATTCCATAAGTAATTAAAACTTAATTTTGGGGAAATAATCCAGTCGGAACTGTTTCATAGTGGCCATTAGAATTTTCTGCCCAGCTTAAAGTAAGTGGTGGGGCTTATTATTAGAATGTGTGATATTTGGGTTTTTTTATTTCTCAAAAAAATCTCAAAAAACCACTACGGGACTGCACACCAATGTAGCTCAAAAGGAGCCTTTTGTAAGCTTAAAACAACAATGGAATATTGTCCTGAGACTTGAGGAGTCCTTCAGGATTAACTACCCTTCTGTTCGCTGTTTTATTCTTTGGGTGACACATATATTTTTCATAGTTTATATATTATATTGCTGAAAGGGTGGTGAAAAACTTTGTATTTGACCTGTTGCCTGTATAAGTGACAATCAGTGTGCAGTCCTCTGGGTTGTTTTTTTAGAATTCTACTCCAAGTTGGGCAGCCTCAAGCTGCCCAGTTGTTGAGTACTATAATTCGCATCATTCCTAATCAATTGATACAGCCTCTTTATGACTGGGCTACCTTGGAGTTTTGCACCCTCTCTTATTTTATGTGAAACCTGTGGCTGTGCAATATATTATCTTAGTTTAAAATGTGTGTCCTTCCCCCTCCTGTTTTCCTTAGTGAAGTTATTTGTCCCCTATGGTGCAGTTGGTTTTATCCATAATTGCTCCTCTTTTCTTTTATACATACGGCCCTGTGCGACCCCCTCTGGAGTAACAACAGTAACTGGCACCTGTATTTACAGAAACTAATACACGAAGTAAAGAATAGAAGAACACCACAAGCAGTTTTACTGATTTACATAACTGTGTCATAAATATTGCTAAACTAGCTGTTTCATTTATTTAGCCCTCAAATGGTCATAGCTGAATTCAACATTTATCATAACCAAATCTTCCTATTCTTTACTTCAGATCCATGACCATTTTCTGTGTGCTTGGATTTTCTTTTCATGTTGTTCATATCCTTATGTCCTTCCATACAGGGGTATGTTGTCATAAGTGTAGGATTCTGAGTTCTGTTGTAGCTCCTTGGCTGTGCGCCGTGCCTCTCTGGCAATCTTCTGGAACCGCCGGAGGGACCGGATGACAAACACGAGCAGGATGCCCTGTATAGCTATGAAAAGAAAGAGGCAGAGCTGGAATACTAGTGCCACATTACAGTACCAGTATTGGCAGGAGGTCACAAGCTCTTCCTCGGTCAAGTACATGATGACCCTGCCTTTAAGTGGCTCTGGGGACATGCATATGACATCACGATACAGCCCCCTCTTCTGCTGCCCTTGCAGCCAGTGTCGTAGGTATAGGATGTCACAGTCGCACTGCCATGGATTTTGTTGCAGGTAGACCTCCCTCAGTTCTGGCATGCCATCTAGGAGGCCATTGGGGATGGACAATAGATTGTTCTGGTTGAGGCGAATCACTTGTGTTGATGGGGGAAATGAAGCTGGTAATGACTTGGTGCTGAGGCCCCTGTGACTGCAATCCACAATATCAGAACCACAACTGCATTGAGAAGGGCAATGGGAGACCACAGTTGTCAGGACGAACAGCAAGAGCAGGAGGGGCAGCCAGAACCAATACCTCATCGTCATGCCTGAAACTGTACATTATATATATTATTATTACAAATACAATATACTTTTGTTTCAACATTATATGGTGCACTGTCCTTGGATAAATGCATGGCTTATTTTTGAGGGGTACTCAGTGCCTGCATCTACACACTATATGGTACTTTTTTTTTTAATTTCAAGTAAATAGCTCTGGGTAAAAATTAGTAATCATTACAGTTAGTGTGATTCTTTTTTTTTCAAGGACTTCCTCAGCTATAGATACACCTACCAGATACAGAGGTTCTTTAAATATTGTGTGAACAATAACTATAGTGGTAAGGCAAAAAAGAGAAAAATAGCAATTCTAAGTGGATAGTAAAAATGAGATGTCCCTAGTAATGTTTTTTGGGTCTATCAATAAGCAATAAAATTTTCATTATACATATATTCCATGTCAAGCAATTACAGTAACTATAATTCTATTCCAACATCAAATTACTAGAAATGCAAAATATACATACATTTATCCATGTTCCTACATAGTTTCATAGTTTGTTAGGTAGCATAAAGACAGACGTTCACCAAGTTCGAGCTGTGCTAAGGTATATAAGGTAACAAAGATAATACTTCCTAATGCCAAGATCTGACTACTTTCTAGGTCAACCTACCACAAATAACCCTGGCAGGATTAAAATGGGGAAAAATGGCATCTATGCTGCAGGCCCCCTTAAAATACAGGCCCACCTGTGTCTGAAACAGTAAGCAGACTGGCCCCAAAATAATCTCTACATTATCAGCTCCATATGATGGGCTCCAGTATGTCTGAGTATGTATGTGTACTGTGTTGCTGTTGAAGTGTATTAACTTTTTTAAGCAGCTAGCATGAATTGAGACAATAAGGAAGAAGAAAATTAATTTGTGGCCTACCACTGATACTTTTGCAGAAGATTTCTATGCGGCAGTTTCCACAGCTAATTATATGGCTTAGTAAATAGGGGTAAACATACAATGCAAACAGTCCTTGGGCTCTGCATACCACATATTATAGCAATATAGTAGTATAATAAAACATAGCTTTTATTCAATATTGTAAAATATTGTTGTCTTTCTGCAGACTTTCATCAGGGAGACGGTACATAGATGTTATAGAGACAATCACATATCACCAGTTTATATTCAATTTAGGCACCAAAACTAAATCGTCATGTTACTATAGAAACCTTGATAAATAACAACAAACTACAGACATGTTGGTTCATCCATTACAAAGTTAAAAACACAAGGTAAAAACAGATCAGTTGACCCTCTGACTGGTGAAGGTGCCACCAGGACAACACTCAGATGGCCAAAAGCAACATAAATTCACTGTGTAGTGCATAGCACAAGGATGTGCTTTACCCATAAAGGTCCTGTGAAGAATAGGAAATAGTAGCAAAACATATTCAGTTATAATGTATAAAGCTGAATTTCTCATTTGAGCCATTCGGTTTCCTGGTTTCAGCATATACATCCAATATATCTCCCTCTCACTATAGTATCCACCCCAATGGTGTGCATTTTGATGGTTGTCATCAAGATGGCATGCTGCATCATCACTCTCTTTGCAAGTGTTGTGCTCCTGTGGGTTCACAACTTCCTCTTCCTGAGCAGTTCAAGATTACACTTCTGATTCTTCATTATTGTCTTCCATGTTCTGTTCTCAAACTGCCATCCCACCCTACAAATGAAGTCAAAGTGCTCACTGTAGTGAGGGAGAACAAGCTGCCTGAGCTATCTTCCTTTTTGATGATCCTGATTGTCCTCCTTAAAGCCTGCCATTTGTTCTCACTGCCAGAGTACGAGACACATGGAGGAGTATGTTACCGAGTTCCGTTGTTAGTACAGTGACACCAAATGGAATGAGCCAGCTCTCAAGGATCAATTTTGTACAGGCTTATCTGATAGTATCAGTGATGAATAGGACCGAGCTGATATGCAGAAGTCTCTTGAAGGGCTCATTTTGATGAAAATAAAGAACCACTACTTTTGTAAACAAGTTCAGGAATGAGCTCTTCCCTTGGCACCAGTCTGGAGTCCTTAGGGTCCTGTTACTCTTCCGTCTTCTTCTTCTGAGGAAATGGCAACATCCATTTTTGTATCTATGCAAATTGGGTTAGTACGTCCCTCCCTGTCCTTTATAGAAAAGAGATGCAGAATAGCACTAAACCTTCGCCTTTATTGCAGAACAATAAATTCCTGTCCTCCTAATACCTGGTCTATTGCCAATGAGTACCTTTCACTTAAACCAGCCATTTTAGGGAGATTGAACACTCACATCTCCTACAGTGGGGTTCCAAAAAGCTGACTTTCCCATTCATCATTTACTCTGGAGCCAGTAACAACACCATCAACCTTCATCTGGCTACATTCCTGCAGGTTCTGCTAAGCAAAAAATGGACCCACATCTATATTCACATTACTGATGGGTCAACTATCTCTTCAGGGCCTGTTACTCACAAAATGCATGCCTATTGTCAACTCTCAGATCTGATAATGAAGAACAATGTAGCCACTTCTCCACCTTTTCCGTCTACTTCTGGGTCTACCATGGCATTGCATTCATAACCTACATATAGACTGGGCTACACGTAGACTCTCTTTCTCATCTGGCTACTGCCAACAACCATGTCTGCTTCTTTTAACTTCTGAGTTCCACGATGTCTTTGACAAGAAGGAAGAAAATAAACTGTTACCCCACAGGATTATAATTGCCCCATAGAACTGTGCCATGGAGCAGAAATTCCTTTTGCTCGTATATATGTATCCCCTTTCCAAGCCCAAACTGTAAATTCTAAAGGACTATACTGACGAGCACCTAGTTAAGGGGTTCATTCATCTTACAACCTCTCCCACTGGGCTGCTATCTTTTTCATGCATAGAACAACTGTTCAAATTCCATACCCACTTCTATTTAACTGAGAATTGTTCAAAGGACAGTTCTGCTTACATCTATAACAAATTTAGTCTAAGAGGGGAACACAACTTGGCACGTAGTGGTAGTCTGCTTCTTGAACTTAATATGACCACTTCAAATAGTGAATCATGCCTTTCAGTCTATGCGATGACATGCTACCTTCCAACACGTTATCAATTACATTTTCAGGGATCTTCTTGATCAGTTTATGTTCCCACACTTGCGAAACATCATAAATATGTCTTAAAGTGCTGTCTAGACTTCAAAATCCTAACCTTATTCAAAAGCTGAAAACTATATGTGCGAGACGTCCACAATTGAGTCCCTTGGGATTTTTAATTAGCTCTCAATCCTCAAAAATATCTATAATACTTGTCTGGACTGCGTCTGCTGACAGAAAAAGAGTTTGACACTTTATTGGGTTCAAAAAGGTCTACTACACTGTCATACATGCTATCTGAGTGAACTGGTCCCATCCAGTGGCTTTTCTCGTTTTTTAAACTGTTTTCATCAGAAAGCAACCACGATGTAGCCAGATGAGAGTTACTGGCCATCAAGCTTGCTTTAGAGGAGTGGTGTGGTGCTTCTAGAACATGCTTCTTATCCATTCCACATCTTCACAGATCACAAATACCTAGTGTACCCATGAACTGGTAAAAGACTGAAACCCCATTGAGCCCATTGAGATCTATTCTTATCAAGCTTCTCCTTTCAAATTTCCTGTTGGCCTGGTCCTTGTAATGGCAAAGTTGATGCACTCTCTTGCCAGATTCCTTCCAATAAGAGTTCAAATGAAGATCAGCTCCCCATTCTTTCTCTGTAACACTAACTAGCTACTAAAGTTTTGCTCCTTCACAACATTTTTGATCAATCGTCTCTCAATCTTGCAAGGAACTCTTTCACTTTGAAACCGGACTTTACACTTACAGTACATTCCTGGGCCTTTTTGGCTAGAGGTCCTTCAGCTATTCCATGACAACCCTTTAGCCAGTCACTGAGGATTGTAGAACATTGCTTTTTCCACGAAAATTCCTGCTCATTGAAAATGCAAAAATGTCCACCTTTCCATAGAGATCTTTTCCAATTTCAGCAAGTCCTTGATACTTCCCACTGCAATACTGGGGGGTGGGGATGGGTTGGGTTTAGACTTTTTATGCATGGTTCTGTGGCTAACAGTGCAGCGGTACTTGGCTGGGGAGGGGGGTCAGTATGTGTGGTTCCATGGTTACTATGGGACAGAGCTGGGAGGGGATCTACTGTATGTGTGGCTCTATGGCTACCTACCAGTGCAGTGAGATAAGGCTGGCGGTTTAGTGTGTGGGTCTTCCACACAAAAAGGTTGAGGAGGTCAGGATGTGTGGTTCTCTGGGTACTGTGGGGCAATGCTAGGGGTTCAGTATGTGTGTTTCTATGGCTCTCAATCAGTTCAGTGGGACAAAGCTGGGGGATCAGTATATTGACACAGGGTTGTGGGTCGGTATGTGTGGTTCTATGGCTACCTGTTAGATAAAGCTGGTGGGGGGTCCATTCAATGAACAGAAATGAGTGGAAAACTGCACTTTCAGGGGAATTCTCACGGAAGGCAAATAGTGCACATTTTTGAATGTTTCTCTTTTAAGGCAAAAGTTTTCTCCCATCCCTGCTGGTCACCTAGGAATAACCAAGATCTGCTTCAAAGAACCTTATAGTGATCTGGGCTGTCTCAGACTGGCAAAAATAGGTTTCGTCATGTATAATCTGTGCTATGCAACTAGACTTTCTTGCTTAAACTTGGCCCTACATTTCCTTCAACTTTTTTGTGGAGCTCCCTAAATCCAGCTGCTATGATACCATTCTAGTGTTGATAAACTCTCTAAGATGGCCCACTTCATTCCTGTGCCACATTTGGCAACTGCTACAGAAACTGCAACTGTGGAATTCATGGCATTTCTTCTGGTGGTATCTGACAATGGTACGAAATTCAGTTCTAGGTTCTGGAGGACTTTTTTGCAAAAACGTACATCTTCTCAGTCTTCTCAATACTATCTTCAGTTCAATGGGCATACAGAGCGGGTCAACCATGTGCTTGAGCAGTATCTGTGGTTCTTCACTTTTTACCTGCAAGATGACTGGTAATCACTACTTCCTCTGGCAGAGTTTGCTTACAACAGTCACAAATACCCCTCCACTCTACTTGACATGCTTATCACTCAGCCTCTTTCCCTGAAATCTTCTGTACCTGACTTAGACTGTCTCTCATCCAAGACAATATTCTCCTTCTCTGTGATGTCTTATCTAAAGCTCAGGATGCCTACCAACTGCACACGTTTTTCCTTGGCTTCAAAGAAACTGGGTTTCAGATATATAATTAAATTTCCTGTCACCCAACAAATCAATCCTTTGACCCATCAGCTAATTCTGCCACCTTCCTAGAAGGTCCAGTGTGTGTTTTATGTTTCTCTCCTGAAGCATGTCACACCAGGTCTCTTCCATGGAAGCTCTCCTCCTCCTTCAACTCCTGTAAATGTTTATGATCATGATAAATATGAAGTGTAGACCATCCTGAGCTCTTGCCTCTGAAAAGGTCAGCTGGACTACTACATCTATTGGAGAGACTATGGGCCCGATGAGTGCTCTGATGAGCCTGATGATTTGCAACCTCAGTATAATGCTAACCGGAGCTTGATATAATGATAGAAGCCATTCACAGCCCACCAAAGGGAAGCGTGAACGCACTCCCTGGGGCAGCTGGGAGTGAGGTGGGAGGAGATTAGGCAGTCAAGAAGAGCTTTGCTGAAGAATCAGCATGGTACATTATGCTGATTGGCAAAGCTTCAACAAGCAATATCTTTTAAAGGGATAGTAATACTTAATTTTTCCAAAGCTGCATCTCGTAGCCCTTAAAAAAAAGAAACAAAATGCCTCCAGTGCCATCTCTCAAACCTTTATGGTTTAAGAGATAATTGCTGTCAAAGTTCTTCAACGTGTGCTTGCAAATCAAGCACAAGTAGAAAAAAAAACGAAATGCCCCCAGTGCCATCTCTCAAACCTTTATGGTTTGAGAGTGTTAGCCACTTGAGTACTGGCCCCATGTATGCCCCCTGAATACTTGCTCTGCAAAGGCTACACAAAGGCTAGCAAGTGGCAAGAAGTATACTCTGAATAGTTTACAAAGACCAGCTGCCCTAAAGTCAAAGAGGAGAAACCGAAAGAAGCGTGAGGGGCAGGCTGAGGTCAGGGCTGGCAGAATACATGCAAAGTTTGAAAACAGGCTGAGGTTGAGGGCAGGGTGCGAGACAAAACGAAATCAGAGAAGGGAAGCCAAGGGTCAAAACCCAAAGAGAAATGCTAATGCTTAGGGTAAGGAGACTTGACACAAGAGCGCCCGAGACTGGCTCGCACTGTCCTTTATGCTAGTAGCGTCTGACATCGTGCACCATGACGTCAGACGCTTCCGAGACCCGGAAGTAACAAATACAGGCCGCGCATGCGCAGGCATGATAGCCAGACGCGGAGGACCCGGCAAGAGCGGAGGTAAGGAACCGGAGCACAACAGAGGGATAATCACTGTCAAAGTTCTTGGTTTGCAAGCACACGTAGAAGACCGTTCCAGTGAAGGATTTCTTTTCCATTAACATAATCTCGGATCTGCTGAAGAGCCTCTGCCGGTCCTGGGACCGGATTCCCCTGCAGTCAGCTAGAGTGCTGACGTCAGGGAGGTGGGGGACTTTGACAGTGATTATCTCTCAAACCGTAAAGGTTTGAGAGATGGCACTGGGGGCATTTCATTTCTTTTTTTAAGATGCAGCTTTGGAAAAATGAAGTATTACTATCCCTTTAAAGTAATTATATTAACAAAAAAAACAGCTTTCCTATTACTACATTATTAACAAAAGCTATGGTAAAAAAAATGTTATAAGGTGACACATCCAATTTAATATAAAATGTTTATATGTGATTGTTTCTGTAACATCTATATGCCATCTTTCTCTGATGAAAGTGCAAGCGGACTGAAACTTTAGTACAATATTTTACCATGCTGAATAAAATATGTTTAATCATAGCTATATACTGGTATAATTTGTCATGTGCCAAGCCCGAGGACTGTTTGACTTGTGTGCTGAAGCTTGTAATGTTTCTGAGCATCCACTTCATCCAGCATGTAAAGGGATGATTTGTTTCTGGTTAGTAAATTGGGTTCAATGTATGTTAGTGTTGTGTGCACCTAAACTGACAGGCCTCTAAAATTGTTTAACTCCAGACCCTATAGATCCTGAGAATAGTCTAATCCTTCTTGTTTGCTAATCCCCTTTTAAATGTTAATTTTGTATCTGTCATCAAAATATCCTTCGGTAGTGGATTTCATAGCTTACAGCAGTGAACTATTTCCTCTGCTAATGCTGGAACCTGTTTTCCTCTAATCGTAAGGGTTGTTCTTTAGTTATTTGTGCAGGCCTTCAGATTAAAATGTTTTTCTTCCAGTTTGCCTTTAATTTTCATTCTGAATGATATGTGCTGTTTTTAATACTTAAGGATGAGTTGTCCCACTTGGGCTGCCTGGCACTCTGCGAGTGGACTATTATTTTATTTTTATTGAACTTTTTCATTCATCTACACTAAGGGCCATATGTTCAAAGAAGTAGCAAATAGCTTTTGTCGTTTGTAACGACTTTTCAAAGTACAGTGTCGTTGGGATCATTAATATTTTCAGAGAGTGTCGGTTGTGATTGGAAATATGTCGTTTGTCCTGACTGAAATTGTCGTATGTAACGACAAAAAAATGTCTTAACTAACAACAAAAATGTCTTAAAAAATGTCTTAACTAAAGACAAAAATGTCTTAACTAAAGACAAAAATTCTCATTCCCGCCACTTTTTTTCTTAACGTACAAATTTTGTCTTTTGTAAGACATTTTTTTGTCGTTAGTTACAACAATTTTTCTTTTCCTCTATATGACACTGGAGAATAGTTTAGCCACTCCCCTTTGCCCGTCAGTTCTGGAGTTGTGTCGTACACAACGGACATTGCTGGTTTTTTGTTGTATACTCTATAGAAAATGTCGTACATACATACAATGACTTATTTTTGTCTTTCATACAACTTTTTTTTGTCGTTATCCCTTTGAACATACGGCCCTTAGAGTTTTATGTGCTATTTTTTTTTTTTTTTTACCCACACCGGATAGAAGTTGGGAGGGAAAGCTGAATCCAGTCTTGTCTCCTTAGTGGAGGTGAGCCCACCACATCTGGTAGTCATTTGGATCGAAAGCTGGAAATTTGTCACTAGTTAGTGACAAATACCAGTTTTGCCTATAGTGTGTCGCACATGAAACCACAGCTTTGACTTTAGTAATGGGGCCGAAGTAGCTGCTATGGGGGTAGGACAGGAAAACACAATGTATGGCTGAGTGGAAAGTTGTTTATAACCATGTTTCTTTTTCTTCCTGGTAAGCAGGGCCTCTGTCAGGTGTGCTACCAGGAGACATGAAGGAAATAAAAATTTAAATTGAAGGTCAAAGATGCTCAGCTGAGAACAGATATTTAGCAGGCTGTATAGGGTTTTATCCTATACACTGTGCTATCTCTTTTAGCTCACAGGTTCCGCACTCAAAGAACTAATATCCTGAAGCTCATCATAGTGAACCTTCCAGAAATGACAGTCCAACTGTGAAATGCCAGGCAATTCTCCCATACTAACAATGCAGCTAGTCTTAGATTTGTCCATATGTAAATAACACATGAACTGGGTCTCCCTAAGGGTTTTGGGGAATCCACACATGGTGGCTGGACTTCCATTTCTGGAAGATAAGCATGATGTGCTTTAGGATATTTTTCCTCTGTGTATGGCACATATGAACGAAAAGAGATTTGATGCTCGGTAGGATAAAGTCCTCTCAACACTGCCATCTATCCTGGTAGTCTCATTCCTAGTTGAGCATATGTGACCTTTAATTTACATATGAACCTACACAATTTCCAAATTCCCATTAATTCAAATGGGTCTTTAAACCTCTGTGAAGCAACGTGATGGAGACCTCTCAAGCACCGAACAGGTTAAAAGCTGCCTTTAAATCAATAGGAAATTTTATTTTACTCCTATAATGAATTTCTCCCATTCTTAGTACGTCATCCTACATATATATATATATATATATATATATATATATATATATATATATATATATATATAAATATATCAGATATGGCAAGTTGAGGCCCTACTGTTGTTGCTGGGCTACAATTCCCATCACCTCTAAATTCCATTGGATGGAAGAGGATGATGGGAATTTGTACTCTTGCACCAAACGAAGGGCTTCGTGTTGCCCATTCCTGGTATAGATATCACCACTTCCACTATCCACATACCAGATGGGGTTAGAGTGTCTTAGTTTACTCAGCCATTATTTCCTTGATCTGCCATCCCTCCAACACTCTGATATTTGGCCTCACAACACTTTGGTGACTAGGTACAGAAGGGTGATCATAGAATGGGAAGAAGGACACAACGAGATTCTCTTATTTCATTTCAATCCTTTTATACCACACTTACCATCACTATTTCCTCCAAGAAAGAGTAAGGGGAATATGAAATGGTTAAAAGGCAGAGAAAAGGGTCAGCCAGTAGAGTGTGAAACATGAAAAAGCTTGTTAAAGGGATAGTAATACTTAAAATGGAAAAAATATGTTGTAAGGTTTATCCCCCTGAGTAAAACAAGAGTACTCCCACTGCAGAAAGGTGTTTCATTCAAAAGTTATTAATTTTCAAAGTTGAATTTTTTAGGTGCAATATCACAGTGGCCTGAAATTGTACAGTGACACTGTTGCTACATCATCCTATGGAGATTTATGGTCCCGGGACCAGAGCTGTCCATAGGATGGTGTAGCAACAGCGCCACTGTACAATTTCAGGCCACTGTGATATTGCACCTAAAAAATTAAACTTTTGAATGAAACACCTTTCAGCAGTGGGGGTACTCTTGTTTCACTCAGGGGGATAAACCCTACAACATATTTTTTTTTACATTTTAAGTATTACTATCCCTTTAACCTCTTTGATGTATAAGCGCTTCAAAATATTTTAAAGGCATAGTAATGTTTCACAAAAAAAAAGCAGCTCTGATTAATCTTCATAGTATTTGGGCCGTGGAGAGTGTTATTTCAATACTGTAGTTCAAGAGTAATTGTATGATAAAATATCCCCCTCCCGCCCCTTTTTCTGATGTAACACTGCTCACCTCAGAGCTGCAAGACTGTCCGGATGGATCACAGAGAGTGACAATCTTCAGTGAGCATAAGGAAAAGCCTGAAAAACCTGTCAAGGGGGCAGGGTTTTCCATATGTTCACAGTAAGAAGACTGTCCCAGGACCAGATTCCACATCTGAGGGGAGGCAGCTTACACTAGGTAAAAGGGGCGGGAGGGGGATACTTTATTATTCAATTACTTTTGAGATACAATTCTGACAGTATTGAAATAACGCACTCCTTGGCCCAAATACTATGAAGATTAATTGGAGCTGCTGTTTTGTGATACATCACAATCCCATTAAGTCCGTTCAATGAGCGAAGCTGCAGGCAGGAAGACAGCTTCAAATGGTCTTTGATACTAGAGAGCCCTCCAACATATTGCTTTGTAATGCATTGAAGACATCTCTAGCTTCCAACGGTTTAAAGAGAAAACAAGGCATAGTAGAGGGCAGATAGTCTTACAATGACTAAGCATAGGCCAGGAGCAAAACACGCTAGGCCCTACCTATTCTATTCAGCTTATGTCATTTCTGTATCTCTATGGTTTTAAGGTTACTTCAGTAAATGAGGACTCTATTATTTATTTGAATGTGTGCATCTGCTTCTTTGATTATCTAACATTACCAGATATTTTAGTGCATGACATGCAAAGGCTTATAGGGCATTTTTGCAGTTCAGATACCAAGGTCCTATAGAATGCAATTGTTGAGGTAAATTCCAGTGAAAACGTGTTCAAGGTAATAGAATTTAGCCCTGTGCGTACACTGATAAAAATGTTTTTCACTGTGACTCCATTTAACCCCTTGGATGACAGACTGGTCTTTTGAATGCAACTGGCCATATACACAAAGAAAAGGGGAGTAATACAAGGACAAACAAACTGTAAAAAATTAAAAGAAAAAAATAAGCAAATTCCCACTAATTGAAATATGGATTTAAACTCCTTTAATGCTAGAAAGGTCTCCAACAAATAGCTTTTAAATCAATGGGAATTATCATTTGTCCTTTATAGTAGCATTTTGCCCCACAATTGCTCCTTTGTGTATATGGCCCTACACTGCATGAAAAGTATACCAACATATGATTATTGGCACCATTTAACCCTTTCAGTGCCAGAGAGGTAGGCAAAGTATCACAGTTTAACTCTTTGAGCACAAGAGGGGTGTCTAACACACCTTTCTGACTCTCAAATGGTTAAATGTAAGTGATAGGTTTGAGTGAAAATGTTTGACTACGAATAGTGGTTTTCAAGTCAATAGTCAAACCAACCTATAGACAACATTATGCTGCTATATTTTGTGTGAAAATTCAAATGATAACTTCATAAAGAATCAGGAAAAAAGTCTCCTGAAAAAAAAAAACTGAAATGGAAAAGAGACTTGTATTATGATAATTTAAAGCAGCAGTAACCCAGTGTGAACAAAACTGGGATTTGTATATATAAATATAACATGCTACAAGTTAGTATCTACATAAATTCTGTGTTTTGTGCACGTCTACAAAGTAATTTTAAAAATACCTTTTGCAGGGCCCCTGGGACTTTGCTTGTGTATGCATGCTTTAGATAGAGAGAGTGAACTAATGTCTGTCAGTGTCAGCTGTCCAGTATAAGATAACACTTCTGAATAGTAGAGAACTAGGTTCAGTACAAATCACTATACATTAACTGTCTTAGACCTTCTTATTTGGTACAAACTGACACAAACTCAGGGAATCAATTAGTGACTAAATACGACATGAATGGATTTTTACACATATAATAGAAACATTTTAGATTTGATTAAAATGTTAGCTTGTAGTATAGGATGTTTAAATATATTTGTGTTTCTTTTCTTTTATCATCTTTATATAGAATTTCACTCTTAGCTGTGTCTGCACTGTTGGCCTCTTCATTGAAGGGGAAGTTTACCACAGGTCTAGTTGTCACTTCATCTGATTTAACAGGAAGACAAGTAGGGATGGATTCCACTGCATGAGACACTTTTTTAACTTTATCATTGGGTTTTATCTCCAAATTCCCTCATACACTTCAAAGGGAATCTGTGAGATACAACCACTAATAACACTTAACATCTGAAATGGAATTCATACATCACACATTCAAAAGATGTTCATTAGCAGTGGTTCTCAATGCAACCCTAACACTCAATCAAAAATTTTCAGGGTACGCCTAACTAGTTACAAGTCATTTGTCAAGTGTATAAACAAAGGGACATATTATTTTTACATCTTGTGGGTCAGTCAGAATGACAGGAAAGTATATTGTTCATAAAAAATTCCATAAATATAACTTGAGCCTCAACATTCAAATTTTTGTCAAAATCTTCCCAGAAAAAAGTAGCACCATAAGCTGTTGCCATGGCACCCTGATTGAGAGCCACTGCATTCAAGCCAGTGTTCAAATTCTCACTTAGACAAACCAAAGATGGAAAATGTAGGGTTAATGTTTTATCGGCATTAACCCTTTAAGGACCAGTGGGGTGAGCAATGAATTGGAAAGCAATGCATTATGCACCCCTCTGGTCCTTAAAATATTACCTCTAGACCCTTCCCTTGTGATTTGCAAATAACATCTCGTTTATAATGTTATTAAATGTATTAATAATATGCATATTGCACGTTCTCAGAAATATAGCACTAAATTTCTGTTTTTAACACATTTATCAACTCCATAATTGATTTACCCTTGGAGTGCCAGAGAGGTATGTACTCATTGTGACACAATGCTTTGGATACCTCTTTGGCACTCAAAGGGTTAACATTTTAAAATATTCAATCGGTGATCTGCGCAGGTCCATGATGTTAACTTTAAGTATCTGAGACACAAGGGTACCAATTGTTTTATATTAACCTCTTTAGGGCTAGAGAGGTGTTCAGTGCATTACGAAACAATGAATTACACATCCCTCTGGTCCTAAAATGTTACTGTGTTACAGGACTTTATAGAATCGATCAATCCAAATTTCATACATTGATAGATATTATGGACTGCAATTTACTTATATTTAAAGGGATAGTAATGGATTAGTTTACTAAAATTTAATATTGTAGATATTAAAAAAAATAAATCAAATGATGCCATGTATAGTTTGAGAAATATATGCTGCTAAAGTTCCCCCCTCTCGCCACTTTCACAGACTCTTCAGCAGAGAGAACAGCACTATCTAAAAAGAAATACTTCATTGGAATGGTCTACAAAGTGTGCCTGGCTTGTAAGCACACTTTGTAGACCGTTACAATGAATTATTTCTTTTTAGATTGTGGTATTTCGGCTCTGCTGAAGAGCCACCGGCTGGTCCCGGGTCCAGGATCTTCTTTTGTCAGCTAGAGCAGTGTTTCTCAACTCCTGTCCTCAGGACCCACTAACAGGCCAGGACTTAGGGATTTCTCTGCTGGAGCACAGGTGTGGTGATCAGAGGCTCATTCACATTGATTAACTCACCTGTGCTCTAACAAGGAAATCATCAAATCCTGGCCTGTTAGTGGGTCCTGAGGATAGGAGTTGAGAACCACTGATCTAGGGGCTGATGTCTGTGAAAGGGGCGAGAGGGGTGAACTTTAGCTGAGTATATTTCTCAAACTATACATGTTTGAGAGATTGAACTGGCATCAACTGATTTATTTTTTTTAGATCTACAGTATAAAATTTTGGTAAAATAATCCATTACTATCCCTTTAAATATAAGTAAATAGCAGTCCATAATATCTATCAATGTATGAAATTTGGTTTAATGGATTCCTCGATTGTATAAGGTCCTGTAATACAGTAACATACAGTATCTGCAAGAACATCTCGAGGCAAAACATTCCCTAACTTTAGTGCCCTTACTGTAAGAAACCCTGCCTTTGTTTTACTTTGTAATGGAAAAAAAGTCCTGCCTGGAGTACATGCCCTTTTGCTGGGGATATTCGACTACTTAACCCACATGTTGACATATGAGTTAAAACAGCACAAATCCACTTACGTTTCGAACTTACAATACAGCTGTTTTTCTGTACCACATGTAAATTTGTAACACAAAATGCAGCAAGAATAACAGATTAACGGAAAGTATGTAAGTGAACATCCAGCATGATCCCACTGGTAGTCATAGAATCAGACATAGACACCCCAGCACCATTCCCTTATCCCCCTGGTAGCCAGAGAATAACATACACACACCCCAGTCTCATTCCATTGTCCCACTGGTAGCTAGAGATTCACACATAGACACCCCAGGCTTGTTCGACTGTTGCACTGGTAGCCAACGAATCACGCATAGACACCCAGATCCTATTCCCTTATCCCCCTGGTAGCCAGAGAATAAAATACACACACCCCAGTCTCATTCCACTGTCCCACTGGTAGCTAGAGATTCACACATAGACACCCCAGGCTTGTTCGACTGTTGCACTGGTAGCCAACGAATCACGCATTGACCCCCAGATCCTATTCCCTTATCCCACTGGTAGTCAGAGAATAATATACATAAACCCCAGTCTCATTCCACTGTTCCACTTGTACACAGAGAATCACACATAGACACCCCAGGATCATTCCACTGTCCCACTTGTACCCAGAGAATCACACCTAGACACACCAGTTCCATTCCACTGTCCCACTTGTGCATAGAGAATCACACATACACAGTTCAGTACCATTCCACTTTCCAATTTGTACACAGAGAATAACACATAGATATCCTAGTCCCATTCCACTGTCCCACATAGATAGCTCAGGCCTGTTCCACTGGCGCACTGGTAGCCAGCAAATCACACATAGACACCCAAGTCCCATTCCCTTATCCCACTGGTAGCCAGAGAATGGTATACATACACCCCAATATCATTCCACTGTCCCACCTGTACACACAGAATCACACCTAGATACACTAGTCCCATTCCACTGTCTTACTTGTGCCTAGAGAATCACACATACACAGTTCAGTACCCTTCCACTTTCCAATTTGTATACAGGGAATAACACATAGATATCCTAGTCCCATTCCACTGTCCCACATACCCCAGGCCTGTTCAACTGGTGCACTGGTAGCCAGCAAATCACACATAGACACCCAAGTCCCATTCCTTTATACCACTGTTAGCCAGAGAATGGTATACATACACCCCAGGATCATTCCACTGTCCCAGTTGTACACACAGAATCACACCTAGACATGCCAGTCCCATTCCACTGGCCCACTTGTACTCAGAGAATCACACATAGACAGCTCAGTACCATTCCACTTTTCAATCTGTACCCAGAGAATAGCACATAGACAGCTAAGTACCATTCCACTTTCCAATATGTACCCAGAGAATAACACACATACATCATAGTCCTATTTCACTGTCCCACAGACACCCCAGTCTTGTTTCAATTAAGTTAATATATAGATTGATATAGGGACAAGAGCATCCATATAAAACTGGACCTGTCACTTTGAAAACAGTTTTCATAAATGTTTACTTAACATTGTTATTTTTTTTTTCTAAGATGCACCTTGTATTTCTTTTTGTTAGAAATCTTATCACCTTTCCATGACCTGTTCTCAGTGGGAGCATCCATTTTGAAAGGATTTGCATGATTGTTCCTTCTTATCAATTTATTCCACATCTCTCGTGGAAACTGATAGGCTCTAGCAGCCTAAGAATGTGAAAAGAGTGATTTTTTTGTAATTAATTATGCATGCTATATCTGACCAAGTCAGACAGCAAAGCTCTGCTGAGATTAGATTCCCAACTGTTAAATCAGAACTATCTAAAACCATCAACCTGTTTTCAAAACAAAAAGCACAAGGTGTAAAGATTTTAAATAGAGACTAAAAGTGGTCTGGTCAACAGGTACACATTGATTAAAAATAAAAAATAAAAAAAAAACAAGGAACGGGACCGGGATGTCTATTTGTGATTCTTTGTTTACCAGTGGAACAGTGAAACAGGACTGGAGTGTTTATACTGTATATGATTGTATGGCTATCAGTGGGACAAGGCTGGGGGCAAGGGAGGGCTGGCCTGGGGGACAGGGGGCAATTGCTCCCTGGGCTGGTCATATGTCTGGGCTGGTAGGCCACTGCACCTCACTAAATCTCCCGACTGGTGCTTTAAATGGAGCTACATAAATGATACCACAGAGCTTACAATTGAAATGGTGCTACATAAATGATACCACAGAGGTGCAATCCAAATGGAGCTAAACTAGTAGCATAAACCATTTCCCTTGTAAGCTCTATAGTATCTCTAGATAAGCTTTACTTAAATTGTAAGATTTGTAGCAGCCCCAGTTTAACTGTAAGCTATGAAATATCACTTGACTTACATTACAACATTAATGCCAATTTTAAAATTAACAAAAGGGTGTGGGCTGGAACAGTGGTCTCGAACAATTATAGAAATGGGCCACAATGTATTTGCCCCCTGGGCCACAAGTTGCCAGCCCACCCCTGACTGGGAGTTAAATTTATTTGTGGTTTTCTGGCTACCCAAGGGATAGTAGAACAAAGCTGGGGATTCTATGCATGGTGAATCTATGGCAATTACTAGTATAGAAGAACAAGGATGCGGTGTCAGACAATAGGGTAGATTCAATAAGCAGTGATAAAGTGGTGATAAAGTGGAGATAACTTCTCCAGTTTATCACTTCTCCAATTCCTATGTTATTCTATGGAGCCTATGCACTAAGGTTTCTTCAACTTTGGAGATCTTAGGGCATAGGCTCTATAGAATAACATAGGAAATGGAGAAGTGATAAACTGGAGAAGTCATCTCCACTTGATCACCTCTTTATCACCTCTTAGTAAATCTCCCACAATGAATTTTTAACACATGTTGGGGATGTTATTCATGGATTTTGTATCTAATAGAATGACAAATGGAGTAGGTTGTCCCATTGTTTTTTTACGGGCACAATGCTAGCAGATGCTGTATACATTTATCAGGCAGAGATAGTTTACATCACAGATAGAAGAATGACAAAATGTGACTATGAAACCACAATTGGAACTTATTTCCACATCGGGGGTAATAGAATTGAGCCCTAGGAAGATATCATTTTAGGCAAATTCATAATTTTGTAGTTATGTGTTTTAAAAACAGAATTTAACTTAGAGTTTCCATGTGAGCATTAAAGGAGAAGGAACCTCCTAATATTAACTCCACACTTACCTTATTATGGCCAGAAAATTCTTACGAGTTTTGCCTTTGTGCATTTGCTCAAAATATAACATCTTCCTTCAGTGCTGAATGTCATGTACATGGTGGCTGATATTACAAGTGCTGGCAGTTGTTTCAGACAGGACCATACAAAGTAAGTAAGTGAGCCCACTTAAGATTACCATGTGCAGTCAGCAGTCTGAGGTCCTGTGGTGTTTCTAACAAATGTCATGTTCACCTCATTAGACATAACATCCAGGATAAACTGAAGATAAAATTAATATGGGCAAAGGGATTTTCTGACCATAGTAAAGAAAGAAGGGGGTTGTCATTAGGATGTGTTAGTTATCCTTTAATTATGGCAGTGCTACACCACTAAGAAATATTTTACATTGTATCTGTAGGTGCATGTATATAATGTTCTCTGCTTGTATTTCACATCTTTCAACCTTTGATTGCTTTATATCACAGGCACCTCTAGGCAAGGCATCCTAGATGCACTTAGCCCCACCCATAATTACTCTCCTGCTGGTTAATGACCCCGCCTCCAGCCCCATCCACTGTAGCTTGTGTAGAAAATATCTGTAGCCTATAACATACAAGTGCTAAATGTTTGTTAAGTTAACCTCTTGGATGCTTTGTCTGGGCTGTTTAATTGCCCAGGCAAACCCAGCGTACGCTGAAGGCCCCAGGCTGAGGTGAGCCTCTCTGACCCAGCACTTAATCAGGCTGTCCATTCTGCCAGAGGGCAGCCTGAGTCTAACTTAATTTTTTTTCTGCATGTAGTGTCTGAGAGCAGCACTCCTTCACTGCCCTCTGTTTCCAACAGTATAATGGAGCGTGCTCTCTGCATTCTCACTTCTTACCAGGAAGTACCTTGTAAGGAGTTTGCAGTAGGACCTGCTCCACTGTACTGTTTCAAACTGTAGGCAGCACAAGAGCACAAAATAATATCACTGTTAAGAAGCTACTCACAATATGCGTAATGACTGTGGGGGGACTTGATTTAGGGTGAAAGTTCCATTTTAATATTGGCCAAATTACTGTGTAAACGGGTAACATAAACTAGGACTGGTTGTTTGTTGCAGGGGCATGTGGATTGAGGCGACCGTACCCACAACACCAAAAACAGCATGTTCAGAAGAGCTGGGACTCCCAATCACACGCGGCTCTATATACCAATGCTGGGTAGCTTTAGGCCCTCCAGGGGGTTATGCACTAAGGTTGCTAAAGATACCTTCTCAAGTCTGCTAACCTCTACAGTTCTTATGTTATTTCATGTAGCCTATGCACCAACATGTCTTCAGCTTTAGATAGCTTATTGTAGAGGCTCCATAGAATAACACAGAAACTGGAGACTGTATCTAGCTGAAGAAGGTATCTCCTCATTATCATACCTCAATGCATCTCCCCCAACTGTTGAAGATTACACCTTCCATCATCCCTTGCTAGCCACTGTACCTGCTCACAACAGACAACAGAATTAAATAAATGCGTATCAGGGATAAGGTGTAACCAGTCCTTTTCCTAGTAAGCTACCAACAGTCCATGTTTTCTGGATATTCCTGCCTGTGATTGATCCACCTATGATCCAGCAGAGATATCTTGAAAATCTGCATGCTGGTAGCTTATGAGGATCAGGATTGTTCTTTCCCTTTCCTAGGGTACAGTTCACCTTTAACCTTTTAGGTACTATAACTGGAGACATCTCTTGCATCCATTAATACGTGGCAAATTGTATATTATATTGGTCAGCACCCTCCTTCTTCACTTGTTCATACTCCTGGTCCCAGTCTGCTGGGCCCCCAACTCTGTCCCCTAATGATGCAATTAGTGTAAGAATCCAACAGTGGACTTAACTCTTTAAGTGTTTTGCAATGTGTTGCATACCCCTGGCACTCAAAGAGTTTAAAGCAATAGTAGGCTTTTATACCCAGGTTACACAGAATATAAACAGTAAACATTTGTTTGTAAATGAACTTTTTCAAACTAAGTGCTGTCAGATTCCTATATTAACCCTATATAATCTGCAATCCTCCAGCACTGTTGGCTACAATTCTCATCATCCTCAGCTAGATGTTAGTTAGTTCAGTATGTTGGAAGGGGCTACAGGTTGCCCACTCCTGCCATGAGCCTTATGTACCAGACAAACTTGAAAAAATTATGGAGCAAACCAACTTCCCCACAGGTTAGAAATAAATTTCCCCATTGATCTGAACGAGAGCTTAAACCCCTTGAATACTATAGAGGTTTCCAGCTCATTGCTGAGAATGTGCTGAAGACATCTCTAATTATCAAAAGGTTAAAAGACTCAATTAAATTAATGGGAATTTGTGTAATTTTTATTTGTTCCCTACGTGAAGTTAGTTTGCCCCACAATTGCTCCACTTGTAACTTTCAACATATAGCCTCCTTAGCTCTCCCTATTTAATCCTGTGCATAAGGTATTGTATATCTGAACCCATATGCAGAGACCGGACGGTGACTTACCCGTGCTAGGCAGATGTCTCAATGCACAGGACACTCTGGGAGAGAAGGTCCCTGCGCTGGTGCTGACTCTGCCAAACCCAAGCTGAATGACAACAGCACAGAGTGTGTGGAACAGATAAGATGCCAGCAGTGAGCCCAGAGAAGCATAGAACACTTAACTCTTTCCTGCCAGAGTCACTCCCCCAACACAGCACAGCACAATCATCAGTAAACACGAAACAGGACTAGAGCTTCCATATAGATATTAAATCACGGGTTTAGGGCTGCCATCAGGGGGTAACATTTAGGCCCCATCTATGGGACCCAGCCAAGCAGTGGGACCACCTCCCAAATCAGACATGAAGACTTTCACAGCCCTGGAGTTGTGGGGGGCCCTGTGTCAAAAGTGGCCCCTAGATGAACAGAATGCCCCCTGATGATTCTGGACGATCTCTTGGTGAGCCCCCTTTTTAAGTATAATCTGTAGGTAGAATAGCAGAGAACTGGAGCACACCTCTGCTGCTGTGTCCTCTGATTCAGATTACACCACTTAGTGGAGTAGTTCCACAAGCTATGTCTTTTCATTTGCACACCTCCCACATGTCACTCTTTACCTGGGTCAGTTCCTCTTTGAGACCCAAATCCCTCTGTCCCCCTTTCCTACTCTCTTATCACTCTTTTTAGGAGACCAAAATGTGCAGTGTACTGTATATGTAATTCTATCACATTGCTAACTGCAATAAAACTCACATTAATGTTTAATTAAACTCTGGTATATTCATTTAGAAATTAAACTGTGTAAATAAAACTCTTGTTTTAAATCATGTATTCAGTTACATAAAGATGTGTCAATAGGTCATGAAGTAACCTAAAATCAGTAAAAAAAATCAGTAATACCTCACCCACCCATTCATCACACGCCCTTCTGTGGACCAGATTCCACATCTGAGGGGAGGTGGCTTACACTAGGTAAAAGGAACGTGAGGGGGAAACTTTATCATTCATAGTAATATAGTAATTTAAGTTGAAAAAAGACTTGCGTCCATCCAGGTCAACCCTTTTCCTATTCCTGTTTACCATCGTTGATCCAAAAGAAGTAAAAAAAACAAAAAAAAACCCCTCAATACAGCAATTTCAAATTCTGCCTTGAATAGGGGGAAAAATTCCTTCTTGATTCCAAATGGCAATCAGATTTCTCCTTGGATCAACAAGCACTAACTAAATGTTAATCTAAATACTAACATACATAGCCCTCTATGTTCTGCTCTTTTAAATAGGTACCAAGGCCCTTTTTAAAGGCATCTAATGTATTCGATAGCGCCACCTCCTCAGGCAGTGAATTCCATACCTTTACCATAAAGAAACCCTTCCGCTGCTGTAGACAAAATCTCCCTTCCTCAAGTCTAAGCGGGTGGACCCTTGTCCTTTGTTCTGTTCTGTTAATGAACAGGTCTTTGGAGAGCCCTTTGTATGGGCCCTGAACATATTTATATAGTGTTATCATATCCCCTCTAATATGCCGTTTCTCTAGTGTGTACAAGTTTAAATTTTCTAGCCTTTCTTCATAACTAAAACTTTCCATCCCCCTTACTAGTTTTGTAGCCATTCAATTACTCTTGAACTACAAGTCTGACAGTATTGAAATAACACTCTCTATGCATACCTCCCAAGTGTCCCTCTTTAGGAGGGACAGTCCCACTTTGAGATCCAAATCCCTCTGTCCATCTTTTCTACCCTTCTGTCCCTCTTTTTAGCACATCAGAATGAGTGGTGTGTATTAATTTGCTCCACAGCAATAAAACATGCATAAATGTGTTGTTAATTGTCAGTATATGTGTTTATACATTAATATGGGTAATTAAAATACTCTGGTCTTGCTCTAAATCATTTATCAGTTACACAAAGAGGTGCAGATGGGTCAAGAAATAACCTAAAAATTCTTGGAAATGCCCCACCTATCAGCCACGCCCCCAGAAACGCCACCTAAAACAGAAGTGTCCCTCTTTCGCCATTTGAAATGTTGGGAGGTATGCTTTGGCTCAAATACTATGGAGATTAATTAGAGCTGCTGTTTTTGTGAAACATTACTATCCCTTTAAATGTAACTTTTAACCACTTCTCTAGCATTCAAGAGGATAAAAGCCCAATTTAAATCATTGGAAGATTTCATTTATCCCCTATGGTGCAGTTGATTTGCTCCAGAATGTATCTCTTTATCCTCCCTTCCCCCGAATATGACCCATATGACCCAATGAGCCTTTCTTGTCCTCTTTCTTGGAGGACAGATGTTTGTGGTGCAGAGTACAAAGCCAAGGGAAGAGCTGGCTTCAGCTGATGGCATTACAGTGCTGGCAGCTGTCACTTATATCTACTGACCATGACCACATCCGATATTGGACACCGCCTGAAGCCAAAAATATAGCATGACAATGAGTCACACATATACCATATTACTATTCCTAGTGGTTCCTCAGAGCAGCGTGTGCACCTTTATCCAGAGCTGTGTGTATCTGTATTACACACAAAGCATTGTGTATATCTGTATCCTGCATTATTCCTAGAGCAGCGTGCTTATCTGTATTATATACACAGCAGCGTGTGTGTGTGTGTGTGTGTGTGCATTATACACAGAGCAGTGTATGAATGTATGTGTTTGTGTGTATCTATTATACACAGCAGTGTGTGTGTGTATACATTATACAAGAGGGGACTGACTGCCACTGAGCACACAGAACACATGTGGGGAACAGAGACACCAGCTGTTAATAAATCTGTGTGCCAGCGCTAGAATGATATGTTTAACCATCTATCTGCCAGAGTTGTATGCAACGCATTGCAGAACAATGCATTGTACAACCCAATGGCACTCAAAGGTTTTTTTGGGGGGAGAATGGAGCTGTAGCCTCAAAGAACTTGTTATTTAACCATTTCATTGCCAGAAATATGTCACTCAAAGAGATCAATAAATGTGTGATGCTCTTCACCCCTTGCTCCATTCTTACTCTCAGGGCCAGTTTCCCATTAGGCTCAGTAGGCAACTGCCAAAAGCAACACAATTTGAGAGTTGCCTCAGCTGTGCACATACTGAATTGTGGGTGTGGCAATACCAATGTTAGTGTTCCTGCACATGTTCTGTAGCCTTTATTTTTCTATTTTCATCCCTGTGAGTGCCAGAAAGGTATCCAATGCATTAGATACCTCTCAAAGGGTTAACTGCCTGGATGCTCGAGAGATCTCCAATGCATTGCAAAGATTTTCAATGCATTGTAAGGGGTTATTGGGTTTTTTGTCTTTGCTTGTTAAAGTCCAAGGGCATTTTCTGTGCCAGGAAACAGTAAATGGGACTGGGGGTTAGGTCATGTGAGGTGTGGGGTGTGGCCATGGGTGGAGCTAAGGGCACCTTGAGTTACTTCCCCAGGGGTGCCTGGTATGTAAATCCAGCCTTGATCCCTATGCCTCCTCCATTGCACGTTCTTCCCTATTACACCCCATATTATCCCTCTCCCTTATGACTCCTCACCCTGTTGCCCATCTTTATCTCATTTCTCTTCCCCCAATGCCCCTTTCTCTATCTCTCTCCTTCTCTCTCTCCCAGTTCTCTCCTTTTCTTTCTTCCGCAGCTTGCCTTTCTTCATCTATTTTGCCCTTTCCTTTATTCCCCCACTGCCACCACCCCCTTTTCCACTTTCTCCACTTCCCTTTATACCTTCCTCTTTCACCCGATCTTCTCTTTTGCCTTCTCTCTTTTCCTGGTAGAAATATAGCTACAATACTGATAATGCAGAGCTTTCAAGAATTATATCTACACTAATGATACCACAGAGCTTACATATCAATCATATCTTCACTAATGATACCGCAGAGCTTACATGTGAATATCTACACTAGATATATCTTTGTTGTGTCATCTGTGGTATCACTAGTATATCTCCATTGCAATGGTAGCTTCTGTGGTATCACTATTATAGCTCCATTGCAATTGTAGCCTCTGTGGTATCACTACTGGATCTCAATTCAAGTTGGTATCAAGTTGTGTAACTAGTCTAGCTCAATTCCAATTAGTATCAAGTGGTATAACTGGTCTAGCACAATTCCAGTTGGACTTTTGGTGGTGTCTCATGCATAAGTAGGATGAATATTAAAAATAATTGAAAGTAAATAATCCTATTGCCATATTATGACTAGGTGGTACATGATAAAAAAATCACACTGAAAGGGAAACACTACTCACTGTACATCTCTTTACATTATGTTAAACAGCATTAAATTACTGAATCATACTTTTCTTACTTCACAACATTATTAACAATTAGACAATTCACAAAAGGGGATTGGCTGGAACAGTGGGCTTCTGCGATAGTAGAAATGGGCCACTTAAAGGGATAGTATTACTTCAAAATTACTATCCCTCATATTGTAGCCCTTAATAAACAGAGTTAAATGACACCAGTGGCATCTCTCAGACCTTTATGGTTTAAGAGATAGCCGCTTTCAAAGTTTCCTCTCCCCTGCTGTCAGCGTTCTGCTGCCAGCAGGAGAATCCGGTCTCTGAATCAAGTGGAGGCTCTTCAGCAGAGCCGATATCTCGTTATGGAAGGAAAAATGATTAATTGAAACAGTCTTCTACGTGTGCTTGGTAACCAAGCACACATAGAAGACTGTTTCAATGTATAATTTTTCCTTCCATAACAAGACATCGGCACTGTTTAAGAGCCTCCGCCGGTCCCGGGACCGCATTCCCCTGCTGGCAGCAGAATGCTGACAGCAGGGGAGAGAAAACTTTGAAAGCGGCTATCTCTTAAACCATAAAGGTTTGAGAGATGCCACTGGTGTCATTTAACTCTGTTTATTAAGGGCTACAATATGAGGGATAGTAATTTTGAAGTAATACTATCCCTTTAAGTGTTCTTGCCCTAAGGCCCCAGTGTGAAATCCATCTGCAGGCAAGTTACAATAGGCACCTGAACCCCTTGTCAGAGGGATGTGCACTGAGCAGCAGAGAAAAGTACTGCATATCCACCTGTCACAAAAGGGTTCCAAGGCAGGTTGAATATCTCTAACATGGCATATAATTCGGCATACTGGGTAACCTGAGGCACAAAAACAGTTGTGGACTACAAATCCCATCATCCCTGGGCAGTTGGTAGCTGCCTAGCAATAAATGGGAATTGGAGTCTATAACATTTGGAGGGCCTCAGGTTCCAGTCCCTTCACTATGGGATAACTGTATCTCTGGAACCAACTGTAATTTATTTTTTATATCTAGACTCACACAGCAGCACCTGCACAGGCTCAAAAATCACCAGAATTTTCCTTATTTCCTTGGCTTCTTTTCTTCCACTTCTGCTTTCACATCATCTTCCTCATGATCTGGTGTTTTTCTCTTCTCAAGTGCTGCTCACTTGAGTCCTCCTCCTCATCTTTTGTATTGGAGTCCCCAATATAGAAAGTCACCCTTCTCTCAGCAGGATTTTCTTCCTTCTGGCTGTGCAATGTTTGTGAATGTTCTAGTAGAGGCCAGTCCTGTTGATCCTCTTGATAGGTGTAATAAGGAGTAAAATCCACCTCCAATGATGGTGGAGGTTGCTGTACAATGTAGAGAGGCCAGTTCTGTAACTTCTCCAGTTCGAAAGAAGAAGAAGGAAAATCACTCCCTACCAACTCATTGCCCGATGGTTGTGAAGATTCCAGTTTACAATTATCACCTTCTGATGGGTGTAATCAGAAGGAAAATCAACCTCTAATTCCTCATCATCCCATGCTTATTGAGGTTGTAGTGGAGACCAGTAATCTTGCTCCACCTGATAGGTGTAACAAGTAGGAAAATGTACCTCTTCCTCCTCATCATCCGATGATTGTGGAGGATCAAGTGGGCCTTAGATTTATACTTTTATATATTTAACCTATAGAGTTCCAAGCCCTTATAACGTATGAGAGTGGCCATGCGTATCTGGTGTGCGAAGCTCGTACAGACAGGCCCGTACAGACAAAATGTGGCCACTGCATAAGCCTGTATAACTGACATGCAGTGGCCTCATTTAAAAAAAAAAAAAAAAAAAAAAAAACATGTGGAGGGGAGGGCATCAGGACCCCTCCTGATGTCCCCTCCCCAGTTATTGATTTCTCAGCTGATTCGGCTGAGAAATTAATAAACGTGATGCAAAGGAGCAACATGGCTCCCCTGCTTACATTCTACCTGAACTTCTGGGTAAGAGTTGGCAGGATTAGAGAAACCCTTCCACGTCATGTCACTGTGTTACTTTTATTGCTCTCCCAGCTGAATCAGCTGGGAGATCAATACTAGGTAGGACACCTTGAGGGATCCTGATTCCCCCATGAGGTCTGATTAACTATCTGAGTGCCAGTTAGGTATTCATTGCATTACATTGCAATACATTGGATACCTCACTAGCACTCACTGGGCTAAAATATATAAATTATAAATGGAAAAAGAAAATAAAAAGTGTGCCAGAGGGGATACATCATTGAAACTCACCCCCACCCCAGCCTTCTTATCCACTGTCCACCCCCTCTCCTCGCATACACTATATGACCAGGCAGACCCATCTACTCTCAGACCCCCAAGCTTCATTCTGTTGCCCACTAAGAGTCACAGATTCTGACTATCTGACCCCACCCCCCCAGCCTGGTTCCACTGCCCACTTTTAGTCGCAGACTTAAACATGCACACTTTGAACCCCGCAGCCTTGTTTGATTGGCAGTCACAGAATCGCACATAAACTGCCTGCTCCCCCAGTAGCCATGCTACAGACATGTACTACAGTATGTCAACCCATACCAATGAAGTATAATTTTTTTCTGGCTGGCCCTAGGAACTGGCTAGACTAATAAATCCCATGGTGTTGAAAGATTTTTATATCTTTGAAGTGATTGAAGTGTAAAATAAAATAGGATTTTAGTGTTCTTACCTGTTAAATCCTTCTCTCTTTAGTCCATAAGGAACTCAGTTACAATTGGGGTTGAGTCCCCTCTCCTGGAGGGCAGGGCACATCACAAAGACAGAATCCTTCTCCAGCTCAACCCCCCCCACACACATCACCACCAACAACAACAACTAACTCCCAGAATTCTTGTGATTAAAGCCACACAAAAATAAGTAAGCAGCCTTGCTTGGCCCGGTGCTCCCAAACAATTCTGATGTGATAAACAGTATGCAGATAGAGGAACATTTAGGAAGTAGTGACCACAATATGGTATCCTTTTAAATTTGTTATGAGAACCCGAATCGTAAGGGTTTAACCAAAACATTCAATTTTAAAAATGCTAATTTTACAAAGCTAAAAGCAGTATAAAATGATATTCATTGGGATGTAATCTTCAAATATAGAAATGCACAAAAATCATGGAATTTGTTTAAATGGCTCTTAGTCAATATACACCATTGGGGAATAAGCACAAGATGTTTACATTGAGACCATTGTGGCTTAATAATAAGGTTTGCAGGGAAATTAGAAAGAGGAAGTAGGCTTTTAAAGTGTTTAGGTCAGATGCATCACATTAAAAATATAAGGGCCACAGTGCTACCCAGCAACGGCCGTGGTGCAGTCATGCACAGTAGATACTGCCAGTGCTGCTGCTGATATGGAGAGCGGCGCTCTGAATTCAGACCGATGTCGAGGACTATGGTTTGAATTTAGAGCCCTGCTTCATTTTCAGCCACGGCACGGGCAGTCTGTAGTGTGCATGACTGCAGCACACACAGCTGTCTCTACTGAGTATGACGGCTTCTGACAACAATTTAGCGAATTATTATATAGGATGCAATAAAATCTGCAAACAAGCTATTAAGCTAGCTAAAATTGAAAATGAGAGAAGTATTGCAAAAGAGAGCAAGAAAAATTCTAAACAATTCTACAAGTATATTAATAACAAATATACTAAGCTTGGTATTGGTCCTCTTAAGGCTGAGACAGGTGAATTGATTAGTGAGGATAAGGCTATGGCTGACACCCTAAATACATTCTTTGCTTCTGTATATACAAAGGAAGCAACAATGACAGACTATGGTCAGATAGACAAAACCACAGAATTTCCTCCATCATGTACACGGTTTACTGAGGACAAAGCCCAAAAGAGACTAGAAAATATTACCTGAGCTGATGGTATACACCCAAGTGTACTTAAGGAACTTAGTTCGGTAATAGCAAGGCCATTATACTTCATATTTATTGATTCGGTTTCATCAGAAATAGTGCCCTGTGATTGGAGGAAACTGATGTGTTTCCACTGTTCAAAAAGGGGGCAAGATACAAACCAGGAAATTAAATACCTGTGAGCTTGGCTTCTATAGAGGGTAAGATAATGGAAGGGTTACTAACTGACAGTATTCAGAACTTTGTGAAGACAAACAATATTATTAATTGGAGTCGGCACGGTTTTATGAACAATAAATCATGTGAGACTATTTTACTTTAATTTTATGAAAGGGTAAGTAGTAATTTGGACAAGGGAATTGCTGTTCATGTAGTATATTTGGATTTTGAAAAAGCCTTTGATAGAGTACCTCACAACAGGTTACTGAATAAATTAAAAGGTTTCAGTTTGGGAGGTGATTTCTGTGCATAGATTGGGAACAGTTTAGATGATAGGTAGCATAGAGTTGTTGTAAATGGAAACTTTCAAGCTGGTCTAGAGCTGTAAGTGGGGTGCCACAGGGTTCAGTCCTGGGCCCAATGCTTTTTAATTTGTTTATTAATGACCTAGAAGTGGGAATTGAAAGTAGCGTCTTAACCCCTTAATGACCCTTGACGGTCCTGGTACGTCATGGGTAAAAGTGACTGAACGACCCATGATGTACCAGGACCGTCATGGATTTCAGGGCTCCCCGCGTGGCTGCACGCCGTTTGGGGAGGCCTGAGTCGGATCTGCATAAAAAAAAATGCTCCATGGTCCTTTAGAGTACTGATAGATGATAGACTTCACAGCAATGTACAAAGTCACTCAGATGCTGCAAGAGCAAATAGGGTACTATCCTCCATAAAAAGAGGCATAGGTGCATGGGATGTTAATATAATTCTACCTTTATATAAATACTTGGTAAGGCCTCATCTAGACTATGAAGTAGAGTTTTGGGCATCAGTTCTTAAAAAAGACATTATTGAACTAGAAAAAGTGCAGAGATATGCAACAAAACTCATAAAGGGATTGAGTTATAAAGAGAGGCCAGCCGAACTGGGTTTGTTTACATTAGGGAAGAGATGTCTAAGGGGTGATATGATTACCATTTACAAATATATTCAAGTTCAGGAACTATCCAGTTAATTATTTATGCAAAGAGTTGTGCTAAGAACAAGAGGTCATCCATTAAGACTAGAGGAAAGGTGCTTTTGACTAAGACAAAGGCAGGGATTTTTTACAATAAGGGCGGTAAAGCTATGGAATTCTTTGCCTCAGGATGTTGTGCTTGCACATACTGTTACTGCTTTTCAAAAAGCAATGGATGCCTCTCTAGCACAGAACAATATTGAGAATTATGACAGATGGCTTCATTGCAGATAGGAAACTATCTGACTGTCATTTGGAGTCAGGAAGGATTTTTTTTACCCCTTGGGACTTAATTTGAAATGGCTCCAATGTTTTTTTCTTTTGTTTTTTTTTGCCTCTCTCTGGATCAACAGGGATGATTTGGCATGGGCTGGACTTGATTGAAATGTCTTTTTTCAGCCTCATCAACTATGTTATATGTTACTGTGTAAAGAAGAGAATATCTCTAAGATGACGCCTCTGCCCAGGAAAGCAACACCATGAAGGTCTTTTAGTCTGAGTGGGAGACCTGTGATCCATATTGCCTAAAGAGAAAATAATTTAACAGGTAAATCCTATTTTCTCTTACTTTCAATATGGAACACAGGTACCATGGGATATAGCAAAGCCAGGGTTCCCAGGGAGGGAAAGGAGAAGACCTCTTGCATGTTCCCATGATACCAGAGTTCCCTAGGACTATTCAGCATCTGAATAAAACAGAATGTCCCAGAAAAAATCTTTATAGTTTTGTAGTGCTTAAAAAATTAAACCATATGCAACAAACCCCATTTCTCAAGCCGCTATGGTTTGAGAGATATTCATATTCAAATTTCCCCCCTCCCTCCCCTTCTCCTGATGTCAGCTGCAAAGCTGACAGCAGGAGATCCATGTCAGCCGACACGAGGAGGCTCTTCAGCAGTGCAGAAATCGCGTTATTAAAAACGAATGACTTCATTGGAATGGTCTACAAAGCATGCTTGCAAACCATTCACACTATGTAGACCTTTCCAGTGAAGTAATTATTTTCCAATAATGCGATTTTGGCTCTGCTGCAGAGCCGCCGGTTGCTCCCCGGACAGGATTCCCCTACCAAATAGTGCCAAATATATCTCAAACCATAGCAGTTTGAGAGATAGGATTTGTTGCATATCATTTAATTTTTTAAGCACTATAAAACTATAAAGATTTTTTCTGGGACATTACTGTCCCTTTAAACAAACACTGAAATAGCACAGCACACCAAATAAGAGCCAACAGAGCTCAGAACTACTGAAGAACTGGCAGTAAGAGATTATATGTCCTTAAACAGGCAAGACTGCCTGAAGGACCTTCTGGCCAAAGCTGGCCTCGCAAGACTTTGACACGGCAGTGTCTGGGGAAAGTATGCACGGAGGACCAAGTCGCTGTTCAGCTGAGGCATGGTTCTTGTAAGCCCAGGAAGCACCTACAGATCTAGTGGAATGCTTGGTGTACGGTAGCCTTGATCCAAGAAACAATGGTTACCTTGGAAGCGGCCTGACCAGCTCCAGGACCATCAAGGATGACAAACAGAGAGTCACCCTTAAGAAAAGGGTTAGTACGGTCCACAAAGAACGTAAGGCAGTGCACCATGTCCAATAGATAGAGATCTCTCTCCTTAATGAACTCCAGGTCAGGAGTCTTCTGATTGATGTGAAACTCTGAGACCACCTTGGGAAGAAACTCCAAAAAGGAATGAAGTACCACCTTGTCCTGATGAACACCAGGAAAGGAGGTTTACAAGACAGAGCTTGTAACTCAGCGACCCGATGTACAGAGACCACTGCCAAGAGAAAAAAAACATCTTGAGCTTCAACTAGTGCAAAGAGAAGGAGGCAAGAGACTCAAAAGGAGTCCTTTGCAGGACACCTAGGACCAGGTTAAGTTCCCATGGAGGAGTGAGATCCTTTCAAGGAAGGGAAGACTCTAGCCACCTCTTGGAGAAAAACCTTGACATCTGGGATGATGGCAATCCGTCTCTGGAAGAGAACAAAGAGTGCTGAAATCTGAACCTTAAGGGAAATCAAGACGAGTCCCTTGTTAACTCCATCTTGAAGAAAAGACAGCACCAAGGGAATGTGAAAAATCTATCCAGATACGTTCTTGTCTGAGCACCACCTTTGAAAAACAGACCATACCCTATGCTATGCCTTGGAGAAGACCAGCTTCCGAAGCTGGATCATGGTGGATATGACCTCAGCGGAAAAGTCCTTCCACTCCAGGATGTTGGCTTCAAGAGCAATGCCACCAAAACGCCAGCTTCTCCACATCCTCGTACCTCAGGTGACCCTGAAAAAACTGGTCCGGTCTGGGAGGTAGACGGATTGGATCCTGAACAGATAGGCTGACCAGGTGAACCATGCCCCTCCTGGGCACCAGGGTCACATTGCAGCGATGACAGAATGCAATGATTCCATCTTGAAGCGCATAGCGACCACATACTTTTGAGGCATTTAAGGTCCAGAATGGGGCGGCAGCCACTGTCCTTCTTGGGAACCACAAACAGGTTGGAATAGCAACCTGAAGACTGCGCGGGTGCTGAGACAAGCACCAGCGCTTGTTTTTACAGCAGAGAGTCCACAGCTTCTCGATACAATTGTGCTTTGTCCGGATCATTTGGAACCTTTGAAAAAAAAGAACTGATTTGGAGGAAGGGATTTCAAAATCTATGCGATACCCTTCAGATACCACATGCAAAACCCACTGGTTCGGCACGGAGAATGGCTAAGAGTCTCAAAAAAAGCAGAGATGCTCCCTTACAGGCAACAACAAACCAGTATTGTGCGAGTCATGCGGAGGTGGTTTGTCAGACATAGCCTTTGAAGCTGATTGCTGCTGCCAGGCTTGTCTGGGTTTTACGGTGTGGCAGGCTTTAGAGGTTTGTAAACTGTGCACACTCTGCGCTCATTTGTCCGGGGGGATGGGTGGATATGAGCCTTCCTCAACAGAAAGAAATGCTTAGTGGAAATCTGGGGCAACAATGTGCTCCTATCACCTGTAGTGTCATTGATGATCTGTTTCTGATCAGGCTCAAAAAGGGACTTACCCTGAGAAAGTAAGGAAACCAATGACTTCTTAGAAGATTGGTCTGCAGACCAAATTTTAAGCCACAGGGAAAGCGGAGGCCTTTGTAGAAAACCTGGCATCATGAAATATTGCCTCAAAAACATAGGTATTGGCCTCTGTGATGTTGGCCATCAGAGCCAATAAGTCCTCTTTGAAAACATCAGCACACAGAGCATCAGAGAGTTGCTCGCCCCAACTGGATATAGCCCTGTTGTGACAAAAAATAGGACTCAGTGCCTTTTAGCCACAAAGGAGCTCATTCATAGTCAAGAGTGTTATCAAGAGTGTTACTGGGTGGAAACACAGGGGAAGACTTTCTACGCCTCTGGAAGATATCCAGAGAGGAGTTCCCCAAAGGTCAGAGACCCGAAGGGTCCCCAGGACTACCTTTATGAGCCTGTCAGCTGAGGGGAGCGAATCAGCTTCATAGGAATCTCCATAAGAGTAGGAAGAATCCATGTCCTCATATTCCCTATCATCATCATCCTCTGAAGACAATTCCTCCTCAGAAGAGACCCAATAACCTGAGAAAGACCCTGGAAACAGGGGTAACCTGTTTAAAGGTGGGCACATGTTTCCAGGAATGAAGTAGCCCCTGGACTGAAGAAGGGATTTGGGCCACTTAAGAGAGCAGTGTCCTAACCCATGCAGGCTCTTGATCGGTGCTAGAGGGGCCCAATGTGTAGTAGGGGCCATCGCACATGAGAGGCACAGAGACCATAAATATTCCCTAGGTAGACCTGTAAGGCAAGAGGAACAGTGATTGAGGGGGGTAAGGGAAAGCCCTGGATCTTTTGTGCTAGACATCTCTCAGAGAAATGTCCCAATTCTAGTAAAAACTAGATAAAAT
The DNA here is from genome assembly GCA_037306005.1 of Rhinophrynus dorsalis. Taxonomy (NCBI): domain Eukaryota; kingdom Metazoa; phylum Chordata; class Amphibia; order Anura; family Rhinophrynidae; genus Rhinophrynus; species Rhinophrynus dorsalis. The sequence goes on along the minus strand of CM074718.1, from coordinate 498,217,814 downwards.
TTCCCCAGAATAAAGATAGAGCCTTAAGTACCCAGAATAATAAATAATTATTGATATAGTGATAAGCATATAAATAATAGTATTATACAGAATAAGTCCAGCGTTATTAAGAAATCCTACTTGATCTGAGACTGGGCAGACTTCTTGCTTTAGATGCATCTGCGCACATGCACCATCAGGCACTTCCTGTTACCTTAAGGTACAATGCTAGTCCTTCTCACCAATCCTGGTGAAGACCGGGACAGACAGCGCAGGCATACAGATTTCTCTAAGACAAGATGTCTGCTCTGATGCCTGCCAGTTTGTCTCGGATCAAGTAGGATTTCTTAATAACACTGAACTTATACTGTATAATACTATTATTTATATGTTTATCACTATATCAATAATTATTTGGGGGCCACTTTATTTGGAGGGATAGTTCCGCTTTAATCCAAAAAAAAATAACATAGAAAAAGCAGCCATATTCATTCCAAAACCCACTTAGAAAATAATAATGATACCCATAAGGAGTGCCAGAGCATAACTAAGCTCACATATAGCCTCTGTATGGAGAAATAACACAGGTTGGGACATAAAGTGGAGCAAGGCACTTGAAATGTTACTCATCAACCTTCTTTCTTCAGGTTACCACCATAGGAGAAGAATAGAGTCTCAGGTGACTGTATAATGAGGGAAAACTTGAAAGCAAGATTCCCTCCACAGGGCAGAATAGGTCCACAGCGTACCTGTGAACTAGGCAATCCAACTCCAGTGAAGCCCAGTGATGGTAACCCACCTAAAGTGGGATTATACCGTTACATATCTAAAAGGAAAATAATGAAATCCTAAGGAAAACTAAGAGGCTGGCCTTACCCGTCCAGCTTGCTTGCAGGACACATGAATTCTGGGAGTTAGTAGGCAGGTGGGTTGAGCTGGAGGACAAGGTTGGAGTCTCCACCCCAAAGGCCCCTTCTTTGTGATGTAGCCTACCTTCCAGGAGGAGGGAATCAACCTCCCTGGTACCATATTAGATGTAAGAGAAAGTATGTTTCCTTTTCCTATAACACACTTCTGGAAATAGTTCTGCACACTAGCCTATGTTAAAAAGAAAAGTGACCCCTCATTTGATGCAGGAGATTGTCTGCTTTCTAAAATGGCATGTCTTTCTCACCTTTCTTTATATCTATAATAGTTATGACCATTTTAGTGCAGGCAGATCATTTCGGAAAGGAAAGGTTTCACAACTGGGTACCATTTTACTTGGGCTGGTAGAAAGTACTGAATACAGCAGGAAATTCCATCAAAGATTTTAGTATCTTTGAAGTGGTGGAAATGTAAAAAACAACCTGTTTAGGGGTAGAAAGGCAAGTGACCCCCTTATTTGATGTGGAGCGTTGCCTTCTTTCCCAAATGGTGTGCTTTCTCTACCTTTTTCTTTATTTCTGTAGTTTGGACAACCATTTTAGTACAGGCAACTTATGTTTGAAATAATGTAAGCAAAACGAGAGCTTGTAATTGGTAGCTTTGCACTTCTGGTACCCCTACAGTAAGTCAATTCATATGGGGTGCCATTTTTCTCGTAAGAGCAGTAGCTAATGATTACAGTAGAAATTCCATCACTTTAAAATATATCAGTATATTTGAAGTGGTGTAAATGTAAAACATGCCTATTTTTTCCATTAGCTCCACGTTCTGGAAACATTGGTGAACCGCAGGCTAGGGGTAGAAAGGCAAGGGATCCCTCATTTGATGCAGTGGCATACCTACTTTCAAGAAATGTATGCTTTCATATAGTTATTGTTTTACTGTAGTTTTACCATGTAACCAATGGAATGCATTTTAGTTCATAAAGCTGGAAATACCATTTTGCTCTCCAGATAATTAGCAGTCTCGGTAGGCCATGCATGAAGGTGAAATTATACAGACTTGGCATTTTTCTATCCATGGGGTTCATGGATTTTAAAATTGATTGAAATTATTACTACCAACATACATTCCTTTGATATATCTTTTATGATAGATAGTGGCAAAATATGTAATGTTTTACAATTTTTTTGTATTTATGACATCATGAATTGTCACACGATGCAAATTTTGTTTTTGTGAGGTGCCATGAAAAAGCTGTATTTGTTCTGAAAAAACAAAATATAGTTTTCCATACATAACTAGGGAATTATACCTAAAGAGATGAATAGCAAAAATTCTGAAAATGTGACCAGCCACAGGGTACAAAAAAATTCCCCAAGCCTCTACCAGTGAAGGGGATATAACCCAAATGTACTTACCTTTAGTTTTTGCACCCTGTACAATAAAATTCAAAGGGAATGTAAAAACATTAAAATGTATGTATTGCATGCCTTTACCTGCTGTGTAAAACAAGGGTATCCCAGGGAAAAACTTCATTCAAAAATATTACAGCCCAACCTTGCAGTTTTGTGAAAGTTTGAGTTTAACAGTATTTTTGTGGCCAAAGCTGGTGCTGTCACTAGTGCAGTATATGGATACACTCACAAAACTACATCTTATTATAGCTATAAATTTTATATATTTTCTTCAGCACTGTCTTGTTAATTCTGTAAAACTTATGTGTGTTTTGGTATCTGAACTTGTTTTTCCCTAAGCTGACCATTACTTTTTGAGTTTCCAGAAGGGAGTGAACGCAGTAGAACATGCACAGGGTTAATTACAAGGAACTCTAAGGGCCATATGTTCAAAAGGATAACAACAAAAAAATGTCATATAAACGACAAAATTAAGTAATTGTATGCATGAACGACATATTTTCTATGGAGTATACGACAAAAAACTAGTAATGTCCACTGTGTACGACACAACTCAAGAACTGTTTGGCAAAGGGGTGGGGAAATGACATGGCTAAACTATTCTCCGGTGTCATACAGAGGAAAAGAAAATTTGTTGTATACAATGACAAAAAAATGTCTTGCAAAACACAAAATTTGTATGTTAAGAAAAAATGGAGAGAATGTGAAGTTCTGAATGTGAGAATTTTTGTAGTTAGGTAAGACATTTTTGTCTTTACGTACGACATTTTCAGTCAGGACAAACTACATATTTCTGATCACAAACGACACTCCCTGAAAATATTAATGAGCCCAACTACACTGTAATTTGAAAAGTTATTACAAACGACAAAAGCTATTTCTCTAATTATTTGAACATATGGCCCTAAGGGTCTGTGTGTAAGTACATCTCCACACTACTGGGAGAAATGCAGACAAACCTGTATTAGTGGGCTGGACCACATAATAAAGGTTTGATCATGGGAGGGGTCCAGGCGGGGTTAAGGGAACTGGAGGGTACCTTGCCTGAAATTTAAATATAGGCCTGTGTGTATCTTTATTATATAGGGAGCTGTGTGTGTATTCTTATTTTACTCAGAGCAGTGATGGTATCCATATTTTACTCGGAGAAGTTAGTGTATCCATATTTTATACAGAACATTTATAATTATTAATCTTTATTTAACAGTATGTATATCTTTATTAAGTGTGTAGTGTAGTGTGTGTGTGTGCACCTATTCTAATGCACTGAACATTGTATGTTTTCTATACAGAGAGTAATGTGTGTATCTATTATGCAGGAAAAGAGTAGTGTGTGTCTGTACGCTGCACAGAGCAGTGTGTATATCTTTATTATACTCATAGTAGTGTGTGTGTGTGTGTGCACCTACACTAATACACAGAACAGAGTGTATCTTTACTGAACATAGAGTAATTTGCATACCTGTATTATGCACAGAGAAGTGTGTGTGTATATTTGTATTATGCACACAGCAGTGTGTCTGTGTATTTGTATAATACACAGAGCAGTGCATGTATGTGTATTATGCACAGAGCAGAATGCGTATCTGTATTATACATAGAGCAGTGCGTGTATGTATTATACACAGAGCAGTATGTGTATATTATACAAAGAACAGTGTGTGTCTGTGTGTGTATATTACAGAGCAGTATATGTATGTATTATGCACAGAGCAGTGTGTGTAATTGTATCATACACAAAGAAGTGTGCCCATCTGTATTTTACACAGATCAATGCATTTTTAAAGGTTTATTAGGATTCTCAGGTTGTAAACATTAAAACAGCAACAATCGGTATAAGAAATCTTTTTGGGGCAGATATGCTGTTGGACATTTTTCATTGGGGCAGAAGGATACACATTATATCTAAGGAGACAGAGGCACAGTGTGTTTGAGAACCCTCTTAATTCCCAACAGGTAGAAAAACTATAGAGAATGGTGCTCATTAACCCTTTGAGTGCCATAGGGGTAAGCAATGCATTGCGTACCCCTCTGGCACTCAAAGAGTTAACCATTTAGTGCTAGCAATATGTTAAAAGTCTCAAGCTAATACGTTTATAATCTGTCTTCGTGTGTCATTGCAAAGCAGTTTGCTTCAGACCTGCCAACCAAAAAGAATGACAAACTGCGGCTACACAGCTGTTGTTGGGCTACATCTTTCCTTATCCCCAGCTGACTGCTGTAAGTTGAGGATGATGGGAGATGTAGAATAACAACTGGAAGGTCATAGGTTGAACAACCTGGGTTCAAAAACGAACAAAGTGATGTCTAGGGGCACAAGATAGCACTAAACAAAATCCCTGCAAAGTGATCCATCATTGACTTTGGTGCACACACAGTTGATTCTCGTAGCCTTAAGTATGCACAGATAGTGATCCCTCCCTTGCCTTTGATGAACACACAGTTATCATTCATTGCACTGGTGTGCATATTGTGATTTCTAATTGCTTTGACGCATAGCCATAGAGGGGTCTGTGTTTGATGCAGGCATACAACATCCTCTCTCATTACCTTTGATGCACAAATAGCCTCTCTTTTATTTGCTTTTGGAGCTCCATCTTTTTCATTATATTTGATGCACAGACACACAGCTTCTCTCACTGCCTTTGGTGCATGAAATCCTTTCCCAAATTATCTTTGATACCTACATACAGTTCTTTCTAATTTTTTGATGCACAAGAGCTCTCCTTGCCATTGGTGTAATCACCTTCTTTCACAGTTATCTCATAGCCTTTGGTGTGCAAACACAGTTTCCATAATTGCCTTTTATGCCCCCCCCCCCACACACACACACACTTAATTACTTCTCATTGTCTATAGTGCACACACACACACACACACACACATTCTCTTTTGGTGTACACATTCTTTCTCATTGCCTCTGGAGCACACGCCACCTTGCCTCTCAATTTCATTGGTTTAAACACACAGTCTTTCATTGCCTATGATGCACACACCATCTTCTCTCCCACTGGTGAAAGAAGATAAAAAGTACCACATATGTGTTCAGTCAATATACATGCAGTAATGTGGGATCAGCCAAAGCAACAATATGCGTGTGTATAATACACAGAACAGTGGATATAAAAAGCTTGTATATGCAAAGATACCTGCGTAACTGTGTGTATAGCTGTGTGTATATATTCTATATACTATATTGAACACTGAGCGTGAAATTAGGCAACGCCTCTGTTATGCAGAGCTACCCATATTGGACAAGTGATTCTTGCCAAAACAAAAAACTGAGCATGTTCAGTTCCATCCATCCAGAAACCAGGATCACAGATACTATGTGCAATAGTATTCCTTCTTCTGGAGAACAAGATAGTACATAAATCTAAAATGGAATTGTACTGACCATTGGCAGTTATTCATGATATTGAGCAGGAGCTGCCAGTTAGCACTATTGACTTATTTTGGCATTTGGTAACAACAGATACACTATTTGCACGTCCATTATTTTACTACAAGATGTAGTTTGGCGAGTAATATTTGTTTGTGATATGCAGATAAAAGTAAAATTAACTAGTAAGCAAAGCAAGCAACGGTAGTAATGAGGTCTGAAACTAGTTAAAATTACGAAATATGTTCTACACCTTACAAAGTGATTATTTTTTCTCCCCATTCCTAATAAACACTTTTGCTAGTAGAGGGGAAAATGTAGGTCGCATTGTGTGCTTGAGTGTGCAGGACACTTTATGCTGTGGACACTTTTAACACTCACAGGGTCTATTTAAAGGGATAGTAATACTTGAAAATAATTGTATTTTATATTGTAGCCCTTAAAAAAACATGAAAAATGATATAAGTCTTATCTCCCAAACCTTTATGGTTTAGGAGATAATTCACATTTAAAATATAGTAAAATGCTCTTTTCCTGGCTGTTTCAGCCAAGTCTGCCATCTAGTGGACAGATTTGGAATTCGGTCCACAGAGCAACCGGCAGCTCTTTAGCAGTGCCGAGATCATGATCTTTGAAAGGAACTACTTAATTGGAACTAACTACAAAGTGTGCCTGGCTTGAAAGCACACTTTGTAGACCATTCCAATTAAGAAATTATTTTTAAAGATGGTGATCTCATAACTTCTGGAGAGGCACAGCCGGTCCGGGACCGGATTCCAAATCTGAAGGGTGGAGCAATGACATCACTCCAGGGGAAACTTTACTTCTGAATATCTCCCAAACCATAAAGACTTATATCATTTTTCAAGTTTTTTTAAGGGCTACAATATAAAAGAAACTTAATTTCAAGTATTACTATCCCTTTAATAAGGAGCAATTGAAGAGAAATATGATGATAATTAATCCATATCTAAAAGGGCCATCTCCATAAAAGGACTGAGTCATATGCTGAGAAGTAGTGATATCATTGGTCCCTTCATTTTCTGCACTGCCTACAATCCATTGTACTATGGAGCCAATGCCTCTAGAGATCAGCCAGAGAAGGCGGTGTGTATCCTTATGCTTTCACCAGTATAATGAGGCAAACACAGGGTTATCAGACACTTTAGGCATTGCAGGGCCTGAGTGTGATAAGAAGTTAGGACAGGGTTAGGAAAACTGCTGCTCTCTAGCTGTTATTGTACTACAGATCCCATCCCAAGGATTATGGAGGCTGCAGTCCATCAACAGCTAGAGGGCTGTTGTTTGCTTCACCCTGAGTTAGGGCAATAGAGAAAACTATTATGAGGATAGGGATGATTTTTACATCCACTGTGTGAAGACTAAGAAATGATTGTGACCTGAAGAGGAATATTGACCAGAAATAAACATGCTGCACAGACAAACCAAATATGACTGGATAACCTCTGTTAATGCCCGCACTTGTAACTGTCAGCACCAATTCAATTCTTTATCTCTGCTCCTGGAAGTACAACCTCTATACTGGGGTTCTATAATAATTAACGGGTTACTCGTGGAGTAAAAGTTATTGTGAGTAAACATCAATAAAGAAAAAAAATGTCCTGAGTCCAAAAAACGGCAACACTGTACAAATAAAAAATAACACACGCTTGTCTGAGTGGGGACAGGTAGAAAACATACAAGTAAATTTTTTCACCCCCACCCCATCCCAAAAAAATATTATATCCTCCTTCTGAATTAAGGTTACAGCCAGTTGGAAGAAACAGAATATGTTTTTGTAGAATGAAAATGTGATCAATTATCACCAGGAATGCGCTGGGTAACTCTCACTCTCTTTCCCAAGGCTGTGCAGCAGTCCTGCTCACTTCCCAGAATACCTTGCACTCATCTCAGTTGTTTCCTGCTTTCAAGATGAAGGATGCATGATAAACTTCCACAAAAAATGTTGTGGTGATTTTTTGAAGTGCTTGGTCCCATGGTGAGAATACCCAGGAGGGATGGGACAGACGAGTGAACAGAGGAAGGAGTTTATATTGGACGGGTGTTTAGAGAACAATAAATAAGATATTGCAAGGAGTCTGTGGGTACCACATCCATCTCCGTACTGGTTCTAGAGGTGCTGTGTTTTGGGGGTGCGGGAAGGTGTGAGGGGGGTAAGTGCCATCCTGATGAGGGTGTTCACTGCTCCTGTATCTGCTGCTGCATTTTCTGCAACATTTCCTGCATTCGCCGCAGCTGATGGAGAGAGATAATAGGAGAACAAAGGGTTAGAGAAACCAGAGAAAAAAAATGAGACACCCACATATACACAGCGTGATCAATATAAAATACAACCAATCACACCAGTTCTGTCTTGTACTTTCCAGAAATTATAAATACATAAGATTGTTTACTATGCCCACTAATTGCATCATACCACCAGTCAACAGAACTGTGAGCACGAGTTAAACAGGACTGTTTTTTCAGGACTACATTTGAATAACAGATGTATGATTCAGCCGTGCCCAGTTTAATTACTATTTTAACTTTGCATGCTGGGTCATGGGCGTCTGCACTTGTCCCCCCCTACAATTACCCCTCTCCATATAAATAAAAGGGCTAGATGGGCTGGCCTGGGGTCTTATTATGGCTTTGCCCCCCTGGAAAAATTTCTACGGACACCACTGTGCTGGGTTGCTCAGTTTTGCTCACCTTAGAGGGAAAACTGATCAAAAAAATTAAAGGTAAGAAAATAGTTCAACTGGTTAATACCTGTTCAGACCTTAAGGTCACAGGTTCTAGACCTGGCAGGGCAGACTCAGCCTTTCATCTTTTCAACTGGGTAACACTAAGAACAATTTATCAGTTGCTGCCAGTTGGTTAATTCCAAGGGTGCATATCAATGTCCTTAAAGGGATAGTAATACTTCATTTTAACTTTATTTTATTTTGTAGGCATTAAAAAAACATGAAGAATGATATAAGTCTTATCTCTGAAACCTTTATGGTTTAAGAGATATTCACAAACAAAGTATCCCCCCCCTGTTCAACCAGATAAGAAGGGAGATGCCCAGGTAGACTGCAGAGAGGGACAATCTTCAATTAAGATAATGGAAAAAGCTGAAAAACTTTTCAAGGGGGGAAGGGCTTTCATTGTTTTCATACAAAGAAAATTGTCCCCTTCTGTTATCTGTACTGTCATACAACCTGATCCACATCTGAGAAGAGATGTCTTACACTAGGAAAAAGGGGCGGGGAGGGGAACTTTGCTTGTGAATATCTCATAAACCATAAAGGTTTGAGAGATAAGACTTATATCATTCTTCATGTTTTTTTAATGCCTACAAAATAAAATAAAGTTAAAACGAAGTGTTACTATCCCTTTAACACCTTAGCGATGTATGTGTCAGGACCGGCGATGGTCCTGGGAAGTCATGGAATTCTGGAATGACAGTGCAGCTGCATGCCACTCTGCCATCCCAGAATTAATTGCGCAAAAAAAAAAAATGTGGCCCTTAACAGCCGCCCTCCCGCAGATCAGGCGGATGTTAAGGTGTTAACAGGTTATGTCTATTTTTTTTATGTTTAATTATTACATATAGTACAGACAAGGCCACATGATGCCACTCACCAATACTCAATAGAAGTAACACACTTCCTGACTTAGAGTGAAATGTGTTGTGAGTGAAAATGACAATGTTACGTTTGGCTTTCTGGTTACATATAATGGCCTAGATTGGATTATGGTTGATTACTTTATCAAGGGTTTTATCTACAAACTTCACCCTAGACTACAATGTGAATCAGTTACATGAAACCAATGATAACAAATATCAACTGCAATGTAATCTAGACCTTGTTTTGAAAACATAGCCCATGGGTAAGTAATTCAGTCACAGTGTGTGCGTCACAGGGGGCACAGTGAAACTTACCTCCTCGTCCTTCATTTTGATAAGTTTCTCTGTCTCTGCATCAGGAGTTGGCAGTGGCAGGATGGGGATTGGGCTCTCTATCCTGTTATCCTGAGTCAGTTTACTGTGAGTGAGACAGGGAATGTCAGGTCAGTACATATAGACTGTGTAACAGGAGCAGCAAGTAGTCCATAGAGCAGTGGTAGGCAACATGTGGCTCCCCAGCTACTACACCAAACTTCAACTCCCATCATGATGTGAGTTGCAATCCGAGACCAGCTGGGGGCTTCACGCTGCCCACTCCTGGAATAGACTGACAAGTGAATTAACCCAGGACAGACACATCGCGGGTACCATGCGCACAAACTGGGATGATGTATAATAATCTCCTAGTCAGGTAAAAATTTCCTCAGCACCATATCAAGTTCAAGCACTTGGAACAGCAATGTAGAAGAGTGGTATCACAAGACTTAAAGCAGAACTACCACCCCATCTAAAGTTGCCCCCAAAGAATTACCCATTTGGCAACTAGCTGCTCAACAGTACTAATCACCAGAATTATTACCTCGTTATAGAGAATTCCTACTGCTCCAGGGACTAACAGCCAGGAAATAGCACAGACGTCTTTGCATAGTGACGTCTGCGCACCTGCGCTGTCAGTCCCTTCCGGTACCATTTGGCTCCTAGCAACGCCTCCTAGTGCAGAATGGGACTGACAGTGCAGGCGCGGGTAGTAGTTCTGCTTTAAATGAGCAGTAAACTTTTTATGAAAAAATATATATGTTATAAAGCTTTTCCTGCTGAGAAAAACAAGAGTACTCCCACCGCTGTCAGTTGTTCTATTCAAAAGTTATAAAGGTTCAAATAATCAGGAAGTGATTTTACTGTACGTTTACTTCCCGATAATTCTGACAGGAAGTGTCTCAGCAGTTTCCATTACATTCTATGGAGAACTGTATGTCATTGACCGTCCTCTCCATTAGAATGTAACAGAATTTCTAACTGGAATTTGACCACTAGAGGGCAGTGCTAATTAAAAAAAACAACACAGGTTAAAACTGTATTAAAGGGATAGTAATACTTTATTATTACTATCCCCCATATTGTAGATATTTGCAAAATAATTGAATAGCCCCCAGGTTCATACCATAAAGGTTTGAGAGATAACCGAAAGCAAAGTTCGCCCCTCCCTCCCCCTTCCCTGAAGTCAGCGTTGTAATGACTGCAGGGGAAGTCTGTCGTACGACAGGCTTGCAGCTCTGCAGCTGAGCCGAGATCCTGTTAGTGAAAAAGAATTATTTCACTGAAACGGTCTTCTACATGTGCTTGGTTTGCAAGCACATGTAGAAGACCATTTCAGTGAAATAATTATTGTTCACTAACGCGATCGCAGCTCTGCTGCAGAGCCGCCTGATAAAAGTCAGACCGGATATCCCTGCAGTCAGTATAATGCTGACTTCAAGGAAGGGGGAGGGAGGGGGGAACTTTGCCTTCGGTTATCTCTCAAACCATAAAGGTGATGAACCTGGGGGCTATTAAGTTATTTTGCAAATATCTATAATATGGGGGAAAGTAATAATAAAGTATTATTATCCCTTTAACTTTGGACATATGCATCTCTCAGCAGTGGGAGTACCCTTAGTTTACTCAATAGGAAATGCCCTACAATATATATTTTTTCATTAAAAAAAGTTTACTGGCCCTTTAAGGGCAGCCTGCACAAACCTAAACAGGGGCAATTCTGAAGCAAACAAATGTAATTATAGGAGATAAAAATCCCTATAGATTTGATAGGAGCATTGCAGACCTCTCTAGCATTGAAGTGATTAAAAGGTCCATTTAAAGTGGAACTGTCACCTTGTAACAAATAGGTGATTTTGAAAGAGCTTTCAAAAGGACCTATATTTTATTTCAAACAATAATTTATGAGATATTTAGCTTTATTTATTTGTTCATTTATGCAGATGAGCTAGGATTTCCTTGTAGAAGGTGACAGTTGGGATGGGGATGCCTGCCAGGTTTGCACTAACTGACAAAGGCTAAATACATCATAAATGATTGCTTTAAATAAAAATGACTAAACTAAATATAGGTACTTTTGAAAGAATTTTCAAAATCACCAGTTTGCTACAAAGTAGCAGTTCTGCTCTAAATCAAAAGGAATTTATATTTGTCCCCTATAGTTCAGATGGCTTACTCCAGATTCACTTCTTTATCTTTGTGCATATGACCATAGGTACTATTGGATAGCCTGGTGCCAATTTCTTTATAGGGTGTTTGGCAAGAATCACACACTCATAGGAAAAAGACAGATGATAGCATTCAGGTTTAATATATATCACTGAATGAAGACAGGTAGGTCACAGCCCTTTAATTGCACCTGAAATTGTGCATATATATGTATTGCACACAATAAGTGGGTTACTACCCTTTAACAAAAAGTTGAGTGCTATCTTATATCTGTGTCCTGTGCCCAATTCAGTCACTGCCACTGAAACCTCATGAGTCACTCTGCAACAGAGTTTTTATACACTAGAAGATTTTTGCCCCACCCTATCCTCAGGGAGCACTAACCCTTTGAGTACCAGAGGGGTACGCAATGCATTGAAAAGCAATGTATTTCATATTCCACAGGCACTCAAAGGGTTAAGATACAATGTATTTAGGATATTCCTGCATGTCCATAGGTGAGATAAATAGCTGAGCTTCTGACTGGCCCACCTGTACTCAAGCAGGGAAATCCTTAGGTGACCCAAAGAAGATGTTTGGGAACCACTGCATTACATGAAGAGGACTATAATGAGTAAAAATCAGAGCAGTCTCTCAAGTTATAGGGGCAGTAAACTTTTTTTTAATGAGAAAAAAGTTATATTGCATTTCCTGCTAAGAAAACTGCAGGTACTCCCACTGCTGATAAATTATTAATTCAACAGTTATCATTTTTTTTAAATTAAACTGTTAGCAACAGCACCTGCTGGTGTCCAAAATATTTTTTATTACGCACTCTATGAAGGAGCCATAGAAAGTGATAAGAATAGCACCACCTAGCAACCACAATAGATAATTGCAGTTTGATGTTTAAAAAAAACAAAAAAATTGATCTGTCATAACGTTTGAATGAAAGATCTTTCAGCAATGGGATGATCCCCATTTCATTCAGCAAGAAAATCCTGATTTAATAATTATTTATTTATTACTTCATCTTTCATTAAAATATTATAGAAAAGGGGATAATAAATTGTACACAATTCACTTGTTTATACATTCATGTGCGCAGAACTCTTATTTTCAAAGAAAATGACTATATATGAAAATAATATTCATATTTATTTTTAACCCTTTGAATGTCAGGGTCTGTGCAATCCCTCTGGCATTGGATAAAGGTGTTTGTAAAAATGTGTCACAACTGTTATCCTCTGTGCTGGAGCTGCTAGCCAAACCTAGGTATAATAGGTACAATTCAAGAGCATTCAAGGTGTTAAAAGCCCCAATCCGCTTATAAAAGTGACTTGTATTACACATTTTCGTTGATAGGCATGCAGTGCAAATCTGTTAGCTAAAGAGATGCAGTTCTGGAATAAACCAAAAGCACCATATGGGACAAATAAACATTCCTAAAGTCCACACTGATTTAATGGGGCAGTAAAGGGTCAATATAAAACCATTTTAAACTACAGGCAGTGTCCTCATAGCTATGGGAGCCGAGTTCCCAAACTCATGCGTTCCATCTCCGTTACCCCTGAAGATATACTTGCCCTAAAGAGCTGGGTGATCTTAGCAACTCACTCATCACTTCTGGGGGATTTCTATCCTCTCCACAGAAGCCCACCAATGGCAATTGGCCCACTCAGGACTTCTATGGAAAAGATAGTGCTGTTGCTACCTCTGCCATAAGAACCGACTGAAGCTCTGACGTCACCCAGCCCTACAAATGATGCTGATTTTAAGGGTAAAAGCTCCCACAGTTGTGAGCACACTGTCTGTAGTATAAAAGGGTTTTATATTTACCCTTTACATCCTGGGAATTTTGGGACTGTTTATCTGTCCCCTAGGGTAAAGCTGGTTTGCCCCAGAATTGAATCTCTTTAGTTTACAGAATTGCACCTTAAAGGGATAGTATTGTCTCATTTTAATAAAATTGAATCTGATAGCTATTTAAAAACTAAAAGATCCCAGGCCTATATCTCCCCTTTCCCTGATGTCAGCGCTCTAGCTGACTGCAGGGGAATCCGGTCACGAGTCGTCGAAGGCTCTTCAGCAGAGCCGAGATCTCGAGACATAAAAAAGAAATACTTCACAGGAACGGTCTACAAAGAGTGCTTGCAAACCAGGCACACTTTGTAGACCATTCCAATGATGTATTTATTTTTATGCCTCTCAATTTTGGCTCTGCTGAAGAGCCTCTGATGGTGCCAGGACCAGATTCCCCTGCAGTCATCTAGACAGCTGACGTCAGGGAAAGGGTAGGGAGAAACTTTAGCTGCGATTATGTCTCAAACCATAAAGGTTTGAGGGACAGGACTGCGATTGTTTAGTTCAATTTTATTAACATGAGACAATACTATCCCTTTAAGTCTATCTAACCAAAATGTACAATATAAAGTATTAAGGACCTGTTTGTATTTTTTTTGCTTGTCCTCTCTTATGGACGACTATAACCAACTCTGAAAACTCTGCAAACTAAGATTCACTATTCTACATGGAGACCGTCTCCATTCTTTCCTCTCTTCTCCCTTCTCCTTTTTCCATATCCTTTTAATTTACCCAGGATTCTTTTCATCTTCCCTCCCCCACTTTTTCAAATTTCTGCCTCCTTTTATCCCACAACTATCCCCCTAATGCCCACTCTCTCATCTTTATTCTCACAATATTCTACTTATGAATTATACCCAAGTCTTCCCCTAGAAGATGAGCCCCATATCCCTGTTGTTCTCCATATTCATAAAAATGCAGTATATGACACCTCTTGTTAATAATGTATCACCTGTAATTTGTATTGTCATTGCTAAGAATAAAGTAAAAATTGCAGCATAGAGGACCGTATAGTACCCCCCCATAAAAAGATCTGTGCATGTGCATTAACTACCCCAGCTAAAAGGTGTGACAGCACCAGACAAGTCCCAGGACATAGGGAATCTGGGAGAGACAGCCAGGACATGGACTGTCCTGGGTTTTCCCGAGTTACCATCTATGGTGTGAAAATATATTCATGCAACTTGCACTGTTTTGGAGTTGTGCTTTGTAAGTAAATTCTAAGTGTCATAACATAACTAGGATAGGGGATTGCTCATAAATGCATTTATAACACGTCTTTAACCTTTTCTTTTTTACCTATGTCAACTATATATGTATATTTATTGGGAAAACGGTCTAGTTACTTTTATTTGACCCCTCATTGTGCAGTTGGTTTGCCTGAAAAATACTCCACTTTTTGGAACATAAGTCCCACAATTGCATTGATAAACAGTACCAAAATAGGATTACTGCTCCTGTTTTGATCCTGTATCATGTTGGCCTATATGCCCATAAGTCTCTTAGCCATCGTTCAACCTATAGTAAGCAAATGACAAATAGGAACATGACCACTAGCTGTCAGATTTCTCTCTCAGAAACACCTCTTCATTTGAGTTATAAACAGTCAAGACATTTGTCCAAATCCGGTACACATTTTTTTAAAACACACGTCAGTCCTTTAAGGAACTATACAAACCAGATGTTCAGATACATTAAAGCAAAAATCTCAGATGCTACTACTGTTCATGACAAGGTGGGCAAACT
The DNA here is from genome assembly GCA_037306005.1 of Rhinophrynus dorsalis. Classification (NCBI taxonomy): domain Eukaryota; kingdom Metazoa; phylum Chordata; class Amphibia; order Anura; family Rhinophrynidae; genus Rhinophrynus; species Rhinophrynus dorsalis. Next base: position 498,202,480 of record CM074718.1, on the reverse strand, counting down.
GGTTGTTACTGGTTTTCACTTCCCATGATACTCAGCTGGCCAGTTGGCTCATGGTAGTTGTAGTCTGACAACATCTGCAGAGCCATGGGTTTCCCACCCTTAATCTTAAGTAAGTATGCCACTATTCTACTTTGTAGTTTATTATATCCATTGAATCACTTAGATGATAGAGAAATCGTCAGCTCAAGATGGGGTTTATGGATCAACATAATAAATAGTTTTTCCTATATGAAAATTACAGCTAATTTGTTTATCTAAAGGACCATTACATAAACTGATACATGTACTGCATTGTGACAATGGAGGCAGAAAGGAAATATGATCTATTCCTATTTTCGTTGTGTCTCACCATTCCTGAAGAGAAGGAACCCAGACAAAATAAATTGCTTCCTATGGAGACTCATATTCTAAACTGACTTTCATTTAAAAAAAGAAAAGCTTGGGTAAACCATTCCAAATGTCATTAATGATTACACGACAACATGGTAAAAATGTGCCTGTGTTGCCTCCAAGGCATGATGGCTATCACATTTCTGGTGACAAAACTTACAATATATTGAGGCTATTTTGAAATGTTAGTGGAGATTTACATTCTGATAACAAACTTTAGCCCTATTGATAACGAGTGCCAATTCTCAAGAGTCCTAGTACGGACCCAGACATTATATAAGCAAGACTATTCCAGGAAATACGAAACTACAGCATTATGGGAGTCAATTCCCTGAGGAGCATTAGAAACATAGATTTTGACTGTAGACAAGAACCACTTGGTCCATTCACTCTTCTCATTTTCCTATGTAATTAAACTGCACAATCTTACATAATTCTCTTAACAGAATTATGTCTACCTCAGGCATTTCTTCATTCTCATACCATATTAGCCCCAACCACTTTTGCTCAGAAGCTATTCCATGAATCTATCACTCTTTCTGCAAAGAAGTACTTACATACGATACTGAGATTTACACTTTCTAACTTTCATATTGATTTGTTCTATTATTCCTCTTATTCTAAAAAAAATACTTCTCTCGTGAACTATAATCCTTTAAATGGACACTATCATCTATTAACAATATTGGTGATTTTGAAAGCACTTTAGACATATAAATTATGCTAATTAAGGCTAATTAAGGTATGCCGTGCATGCACTTCCTATCTTAGCCTTACATTACCTCCCCCACTCATTTGTACTGCTTACCAACTGAAAGGGTTACATGTGAGTTAATGGGAGAGGTAATAAAGGGCTAAGACAGGAAGTGCCCTCAAACCCTGCCTTAATTAGCATAATATATTTATCTAAATAGCTCATAAACTTGTTAAATAAAAATTGCTAATACAACAGATAGGTGATTTTGAAAGCTATTTCAAGATCAACAACATTGTTTTTAGATGATAGTGTCTCTTAAAGGGATAGTAATACTTCGTCTTATCTTTATTTTATTTTGTAGGCATTAAAAAAAGGTGACGAACGATATAAGTCTTATCACTCAAACCTTTATGGTTTGAGAGATATTCACAAGCAAAGTTCCCCCCTCCCGCCCCTTTTACCTAGTGTAAGCCATCTCTCCTCAGATGTGGAATGCAGTCCATAGACCAGACAGATAACAGCAAGGGACAATATTCTTCCTATCAGAACAATGAAAGTCCTGCCCCCCTTGACAAGTTCTTCAGGTTTTTCCCTTATCTTAATTGAAGATTGTCCCACTCTGAAATCTACCTGGGCACCTCCCTTCTGATCTGGCTGAGCAGTGTTACATCAGTAAAAGGGGCGGGAGAGGGATACTTTGTTATTGAATTACTCTTGAACTATAACTCTGACAGTATTGAAACAACTCTCCAAAGTCCAAATACTATGATGATTAATTAGAGCTGCTTTCATTATGAAACATTACTATCCCCTTAAAGGGAGTTAATATAGTTCAGGAGGGAAGCATTTTTCATAAAATGGGGCATACCACAACAAAAGGATATCTTTAGGTTTTTATCAACTCCCCCGCTCCCTTCTCTCTTACAAGCTAAATATAGGTCTCTGAGTCTATAATGGTACCATCTGTCTTGAAGATCCTGTATCATTTTAGTGGCTCTTTTTGAACTATCTCAAGTTTATTAATGTTCTGCTGGAGATGAGGAAGTAGATGCCCTAAGATTCAATAAGGGTCCACTTTGTCAATGTGGTGACAAACAGGGCCTGAATCCATCTCATGGTATGCACTAAGATGTCTTCTCAGTCTCATCCCTTAAGTTCCACCTCAAATACACTAGCATTGCCATGCTTTCAGCATGCCTTCGCAAGGTTATAATCTTGTAGTATCATCTTTGATAACAGCTCATATGCATAATAAAATGCAGTTTAATGAGCCATTGTCCTGGGGGTGTATTTATATGTTAATATGGATTTTTGCCACACTCACTAATCTCAGATAGCTGGCTACGATGTTGGAGTTCACAGGCCCAAATTTGCCAACCCGAGGATGGCACATGTTGGTTCTTCCATAGATTTATATGGAGTCACAAAGGACAGTTTACTGTCTCTGCTGGGGGCAGAGACAGCAGCTGCCATCCTTTAACCCCCTGAGTGCAATAGGAATGTCCTATGCATTGCGCTGCATACGTCTGTGGCACTCAAAGCGTTATAACATACACAATCCCCTGCCCCACTTAACAGCTGATTCAAATACACAGAGAACTAGCAGATCAGCTGTTGCATAAAACAGCTGATCTGCCAGTTCTGTGTTTACCTGAACTAGGAGATCAACTTTGATCAATAGGAGATCAACAGTGAACTATACACCGATCAGCTGATACATATAAACAAAAAACTTGCCACACTCCACTCTGCAAGACAAAGGGAAAAACCTCAGTGCTACATAGTGGATGAGTTCTACCTTAACATATAGATGTATTTATTCATCCAAAAAAGGCAACAAACATTTAATGGAAATTATTTTCAGTTTTGTCTGGTAATTGGTAAATATTCCATTCTAGCTCCAAAATAGCAGTCAGCTATATCTTAGTATAGAGGCTGCATAAAAATGGGAGAAATTCTGGGACAAACCAACTGCACTATAGGATCAAATGAACATTCCTATGGCTTTAAAGGGACAGTAGTGTTTCAAAATAAAAGCAGCTCCAATTAATCTTCATAGTATTTGGGCCAAAGAGAGTGTTATTTCAATATTGTTGTAGGGTTGTAGTTCAAGAGTAATTGAATGATAAAGTATCCCCCCTCCCGCCACTTTTACTGATGTAACACTGCTCACCTCAGAACAGAAAGGTGGTGTCCAGATGGATCACAGAGAGGGACAATCTTCAGTTAGCATAAGAAAAACATGAAAAACCTGTCAAGGGGGCAGGGTTTTCATTGTTCTCACAGTAAGAAGATTGTACCTTGCTGTGAGCTTTCTGATCTTAAGACCAGATTCCACATCTGATGGGATGTGGCTTACACTAGGTAAAAGGGACAGGAGGGAGAGACTTTATCATTCAATTACTCTTGAACCACAACTCTGACAGTACTGAGATAACACTCTACGTGGCCCAAATACTATGAAGATTAACTGGAGCTGCTTTTATTTTGAAAAAATGGTCACCCCTTTAAATAGGGGTTTAAAACCACATGGATGCTAGTGAGGTCTCTCTCAGGACTGACTTTTGCACCATTTATTCCAGGATTCTTAGAGCCAATGAACGATTTCAAGTTTTGATGTTGTGTAACATAATTCGAGATTTTACTTAACACTTTGATACTGAAGCGGAGCTATAGCATAAAGGATTCCATGTTTTTCTCAAAGACAAGACAAAAACAACTATTTTTAACAGAACACTGGTAGAAAACAAATGACTTAGCAATAACCCTAACCTTGGTGCAGTGTTGTGTCTTTCTTCATTCCTTGAAAAGACAGAAATAATATAACTTAATCATTCATCACTACATGAAGAAGTTACAGGACAGTAAGGGTTAATGGAATTAGAGGTTGGATATTGATGTTAATTGCTCCGTGTACAGCTGGCACCAGAGCGCAACAAATTAAAGGCTGTTCTATGAGAGGTGCTTCAGTCAGTGGGATAGCCTCAAATGGGCTCTTAATCTTAATCCTTTAAGGTCCAGAAGGGTTTCACTCACCTCTGGTCCTTAAAAAATTAATATTAACCCCATGGTTGCTAGAAAGGTCTGGAGACCTGGGAAGTTGCCATGTTCTCAAGAAACTTGTGGCTTGGGCCAATCTAATGTACTGTTAGGGCCCTGTGCAGCACAACTTCACCATTACTAATATGAATATGCTCAAACTTGACATTAAGGCTTATGGCTTGAAGCAGTACCCCCCACCCCTACCAGTTCTAGGAACAACCGTCCTAGAGACAATTTAAAGTCTAAAGGAATAAGGAAATAGCAATGTTTTATTTTAATAATTTGAGTGCCAGGGGAAGGTTCAAAGCATTACACTGGACACCACTCCTCTATAAATCAAAATAGGATTTTATTCTTACCTGTTAAATCCTTTTCTCTTAGTCCATACAGGTTAGTGGTAACTTTGGTAGGCACTCCGCCCCTTTAAGTAGGCAGGAACAATTCTGAGAAGTGAGTGCAGGGGTGGAGCCTACCCTCTAACCTTAGCTGCAGCTTCCTGTTAGCTTAAGTAAGTTTTGGAACAAACTACAACAAGTAGTCCACGAGGAAACAGAATACTCTTGTGGGCATGGACCTAAAAGTGGTCCCCCATGTTCTGTCACAGGAGAGCCAAGCAAGGTCCCTTGACAGGGTGGGAAAGGATTTAACAGGTAAGACTAAAATCCTATTTTCTCTGTCGTCCAATAGAGGTTACTAGTAACTTTGGTATGTCCAACCATTAAGTTCCCCAGGGCGGGAAGAAAGGCAAGGACCAGACGCAGGCCCCCCAAGTCACCAGAGCACCAATGAACCTACAGATCATGAATAGCTCAACACTAACCGTAAAGTGTCAACGGACACTGAACAGAAGTAAAACAAACCCCATGAACTGTAGCACAGCACACTGAACTAGAGCCAACAGGGCTCAAAAGTGAAAGAGTACTGAGAGACTAAAGAGATCCTAGACAGGCAAGGCTGCCTCCAGGATCTCCTCCCAAAACTGGCATCAGCTGATGCCAGCACATTCACACGATACAGTTTAGAAAAAAGTGCGCACAGACGAACAAGTGACCGCCATGCACAACTGATCAGCTGAGGCCTGGTTCTTGTAAGCCCAAGAAGCCCCAATAGACCTCGCAGAATGAGCCGTGACCCTGAAGGGAACAGGCTTCTTCCAAAGTTTGTAAGCCTTATGAATCATGGACTTGATCCAAGAGACGATGGTAACCTTGGAAGCAGGCTTCCCTGCCCTAGGATCCTCAGGAATGACAAAAAGAGTGTCAGACTGCCTCAAGAACTCAGTGAGATGCACACAGAACTTGAGACAACGCACAACATCCAATAGATGAAGACCCCTCTCTTTGTCAGAAGTAGGGTTAGGACTGAAGAAAGTGACCACAATCTCCTGATTGATGTGGAACTCCGATACCACCTTCGGGAGAAACTCTTGTGAGGTGCAAAGCACCACCTTGTCCTTGAGAAAGACCAAAAAGGGTGGTCTACAAGACAGGGCATGCAGCTCCGCAACTCGGTGAACAGAAACAATCACCAGGAGAAAGCCCATCTTCCACGTCAGCATACGTAGAGGAATGGTAGCCAAAGGCTCTAAAGAAGGACGCTGAAGTACTCCCAAGACCAGGTGAAGATACCACTGAGGAGCAGGGGACTTAAACACCGGACGGGTATGAGCAACCCCCTGGAAGAAAACCTTGACATCAGGAATGATAGCAAGACGCCTCTGAAAGAAGACAGAGAGAGCAGAAGTCTGAACCTTAAGAGAACTCAGACCGAGACCCTTATCCACACCATCCTGGAGGAAGGAAAGAACTGTAGGAAGGTCAAAATCCTGAGACAGGTCTTTGTCAGCACACCAAGACAAAAAAGTAGACCAAACTCGATGGTAGGCCTTAGATGAAACAGGCTTATGGGCACTAAGCATAATAGCCACCACCCCAGAAGAAAATCCTCTCTTCTTCAAAATTGAGGATTCAGTCTCCATGCCGTCAAAGCCAGACGATGAACTTCTTCCTTCCAGAGGTAACCCTGTAGAAGAAGGTCCGGACGGGGGGGAAGTTGAAGAGGTTCCGCCACTGAGAGGTCCAGAAGCTGCAGAAACCAAGCCTGTCGGGGCCAGTACGGAGCAATCAGAATGACTGGGCAGCGCTCCTGTCTCGTCTTCCAAAGTATCCTGGGAACAAGAGGAAAGATGTATGCCAGAGGAAATGTCCACGGGATCGACAAGGCATCTACTGCCAGAGCCAGGAGACCCGCCCAGAGACAGCAGTATATTGGAACCTTCCTGTTGTGCCTGGTTGCCATCAGGTCGATGCAAGGAAGACCCCACTGCTGGATGATGAGGATGAACACCTCTGGATGTAGCTCCCACTCTCCGCTGTCCACTGTGTGCCGACTGAGGAAGTCTGGATGACAACTTCTTGGCTGGAACTGGATCCAGAGACAGGATAGCCTGGACCCTCAGTGCTATCGGATGAGCAACTTCGTCCGTGAGAAACGACATCCCCCTCTGAGTGTAGAAGAGAAGGCCCAGAAAGACCATCTTCTGGGAAGGAACAAGGTCTGACTTGTCCAAGTTGATGATCCACCCGTGATGGGAGAGAGCATGAATGCAGTCCTGCACCTGCTGGTGAAGGAGTTCCAAAGACGAGGCCTTCAGAAGGAGGTCGTCCATGTGTGGAGTAACCCTGATGCCGTTCTGATGTAGGATGAAGATCAATGCTCCTAGGACTCTGCTGAAGGCTTGAGGAGCCGTGGTTAGGCCAAAAAGGAGGGCAGAGAACTGGAAATGCCCTCGGTCGCAGGAAAAGCGGAGATACTGCTGACTCTCTGGATGAATGATGATGTGGTGAGGTGATAGGCATCTTGAAGATCTAGAGAGTAGCCAGAAATTCCCCAGGAGACATGGCTGCTGTCACTGTGCTCAGAGACTCCTGGCGGTATTGGGACCTAACCACAAAGGAGCTAAGATCCTTTAGATCCAAAATGGGACAGACCCGATCCATCTTGGAAACCACAAAGAGGTTGGAATAGAATCTCAAGCCCCTCTTCTGAGGGGGAACTGGCTCCAGGACCACCTTGTCCAGAAGGGCCTGTATAGCTTCCTCGAAAAGGCGTCTCTTTCTGCTCCCAAGGAAGAACGAGAAACAAAGGTCCTTGGAGGAGGAAGAGAGGTGAAGGGAATCCTATATCCTGAGGTCACCACTTGTAAAACCCATGGGTCCGCCACAGAGGCCTGCCAAGCTGAAAGGTAGTGGCGTAGGCGGCCACCTACCTGCGGGTGGGGACCCGGGTTTGGTGAGTCATGAGGAAGATGGCTTGGAAGCCTTGGGCGTCGTGGAGGACTTGGATCTCAATTGCTGTGTGAGTCTGCCTGAAAGAGACAAAAAAGCTGATTCCTTTTGACAGGTGCCTTTTTCCTCAGGACCACTGGCAGGTGAGTACTCTTCCCTCCAGTGGCCTTGTTGATGAGATCCTTGAGCTCAGGCCCAAACAGGGAGGATCCCTGAAAAGGCAAAGACAAGAGAGCCTTCTTGGAGGCCATGTCAGCAGACCAGATCTTGAGCCAAAGAGCCCTTCTGGCTACCACAGACATGGTAGAAGCCCTGACTACCATATGCACAGCATCAAACAGGGCAGCAGAGACATAATGCTGAGCCTCACTAATGTTAGCAAGAAGTCGCAACAAGTCACAAGTAGGGGCCCCTGATGGACAGCAGAATTGAGCTGTTCAGTCCAAATAGCCACAACCCTATTTACCTATGCAGCAGCAAATGTAGGCCGAAGGGCAGAGCCCACCTTCGCAAAATTAGCCTTTAGAGAAGTCTCAAGCTTCTTATCAGTCCAGTCTTTGAGAACAGAGGCATCAGCCACTGGGAAGGCAGTGGATTTAGAAAACCTGGAACTGGGGCAATAACTTTGGGGGGATGAACCCAACTGAATGAGGGCCGTTTCAGAAAACGGATACAGTTCAGCAAACCTCCTAGACAGAGATGTCTGTGATGGTAATCCGCCTAATGGTGGTATTCCATATCTAGCAGAAAATAATAAAATTCTAAAACTAAACAGAACTGTTCTCTTGCCTTGTTGCTTGCAACGAGGAACAAAACTTAATGAAGCTAACAGGAAGCTGCAGCTAAGGTTAGAGGGTAGGCTCCACCCTTGCACTCACTTCTCAGAATTGTTCCTGCCTACTTAAAGGGGCAGAGCATTACCAGTAACCTGTATTGGAAGACAGAGAAAGGCTGTTTATTATTTTAGCAGTATGAATTAATTTACATTAACTACTGGCTTTCTTTTTCTGTAATTCTATGTACTATCTTAAATCAGCTATTTCAGTTTTTCTTTTTTCCACTTTCAGGTACATAAGAAACTTCTAGCTGCAGTCTATAAAACAGTTTGTAACTCAACTGTATCTGCAAAGCATCAAAAGAACCCAGTCTGTCAGTGTATTACTCTCTGTGCGCTTCTCAGCTGGACAGACAATAAAGAGAAAGACACATACATATTTAATTTGATTATTTGATGTTGCAGTTTAGCAGCAGACTCTTGTTACACACTGCAGGTAGAAGGTGCTCATATCACCAAAAGCAGAAGGAAGAGACTGAAAACGCTTGTTCAGAATTAAAGAAAAAAATAAAGCCAGCAATATAACTTAATATACACTACTAAATCAATACAAGTTAAAGTTGTATTCATTTTAAAGAGAATGAAAACCTGCCTATATATTATGTTAGCCTTTTGTTTGTATTATAATTATTTTTTGAGACAATCTTTATTTGTTAATGGAATAGTGTGGCACTTCATGGTAATACTTTTCTGTGCCAAACCAATATTGAATATGAATTAGGCAGAGCCTATACACTGGTGGCATTTCTAATAGCACAGTGAGTTTTAAGTTGACCTCAAAAATACATAACTAGCATACTGTGCCATACTGTGCTATCAAAATATAAAGATTAATTTCGCAAAAACTATTATTTATTTACAGAAAAAAATACTAGTACAACATATAGGCAGATTTTAGTTGCCTGGAAAACAAATTAAACTTGTCTTAAAGGACTAGCAACCTTCTATTTTGATTTCATATAGTGCATATGTGCAGTGAAACTGGTTACACTTTTTTTCTTTTTCATTGTCGTCTTTTTTTTTTTTTGTAACACTTTTATGTCCCTGCTCTGGGTGGTTTCTTGTTTACATTGTATCATTTTAAACTGTACCTCTAGACCTGCTTTCATGTTCCCTTACAGAAATCTCTCTGCAAACAGATCCAGATAGCTCATTATCAAGAGCCTAAAAAGTGTAACAAAAATAGGTGACAATGAAAAACAATAGCAGTACAGACAATGTGACTGTAAATATTATCTACTTGCAGAATATGAAAAGTCAAAATAAAAAGTTACTATTCCTTTAAGTAATATGGGCAAATGGTGTTACCACGTTAGCCATAAAAAAGCAGGAGAGTGGTAGAGTAAAATGATACATTTATTGGCTGACTAAGTGGTTCTAAGATGCAAGCTTAAAGGCAACTAGATCTCTTCTTCGGGTATAATAAGAATGAACTTATTATTCCTGAAGAAGAGACGTAGTTGTCTTGAAAGCTTGCACCCTAGAACCACTCAGTTAGCGAATAAATGTATAATTTTTACTCTTCTGGTCTCCTGTCATTCCTTTAGAGTAATAGGTTCACTTTAAAATAAAATATTACTATTCCTTTAATCTCTGGTCATACAAATACAAATTGCTGGAGCAAGTATCATGTGGACTATTCTCCCCTTTGATGGCACCTCAGGAGAACCTCCTATAGAACAGAATAGCTTGCAGGGGTCTGTGATCTGCAATCACCATTTGATCAAAACCACCTAGCAAAACAGTACAGGGTTACTAGATAAATCTTCTATTTGGGCAAAAGTAAATGTTCTGTATTCGTATCAAATTCTGCATGGATATCTTGTATCTGGGCATAAGGAAATAAAGCAATTTTTTTCTGTGGCAAATTTTGACTATGTCATTGAGCAGGGATGGGCAACGTGAAGCTCTACAGCGGCTGACTGACCACAACTCCTTGAAGGATAAATATGTAAGACTTTAAACACTTGTAATTGTTAATTATGTAGATCCAACAAAAAGCACCATACTGCCTATTCAATATCTACTTTAAGATAATTTCATAGTCAATGATCAGCTGCAATAAGAAGCTTGTACCTCCCCTTGCTGTTGCTAAATGGACTTCTTTCCACTGAACAAATAATGCTTTCAGATCACAAATGATGAGTGAAGAATTATTGACTGAGACAGATATTTGAGTGTCTGGTTAATAGCAAGATCGGTTAATAGCCTGGCCATGTATTATTAAGTTAGTTATCAGCCGTACTACTTATTAGCTGGAGTTGTTAGGTGCACAGATGTTGGTAGCTCCACAGTGAGGTGAGTTGTAGAAAAGAAGTTACAAAAAGAATCCATCTGTCGTTAGTTATGCAGCTCATTAGACAACAGCGTGGCATATTGTTACTGTATCGTGCTGCTGGCATTTTTTGCCCCTTGAATATAAAAGGATGCAATAAAGAACATTTGTTTGAAGGCCCACCTGGTCATTTGCTGAATGCACTGGGCTCTGTAGTTTTCATAGTGTACATCACATGTGACATCTTTCAGATCGTGCATGTGCGTCCGGATTAGCATGTTCCGTAGTTTCACAAAGTCACAGTGCGTCTGATTCTCCACTGCACACAGACAGAAGGAACATGTAAGGAGGTATGTTATGTAACAGCACTAAACACAATTACACTTACTGAGAAACATGTCCAATGACTGCAGTGCTCATTGTGGCCTACATATGTCATTAACCCATCCACTGACCACACACCCAGAAAAGCCATGTCTGATGAAAGTCCTAAGCACGGAAAGCAATGTCAGTTACCTGTTTTACCCGAATTACATTTTTTTGCATTTAATTCACATTTCCTAACACAAGATCATAGGCATCAACAGTCTGAATGAGACATCCTATACATAAAACCCCCTCCCCATTTGTTTGAAATGGCACTTTTCAGCTCTAGGCTACAACAGAGTTCTAACGCAAGAAAAAAAGTGTGTGTATTCCTGTATAGTTTCCCCTTTAATAAACCACCCATACAGATTGCTACATTCCAAAGTTTATTTTTAACAAACACCACATAAACTTTGACCTTCCTGGATATGGAAGCTAACGTTTTTGTTCATTTATCTACATAAGTATTCTGCTGCTATCAATTTTGTTTATCTACACAGATTACCCTTTGATTGCCAGAGGTATCCAATGGATTGCTTTGCAATGAGTTGGCTATCCCTCCAGCACTCAAAGGGTTAAAATCCTTATAAACAATAAAATGGCAATAAGAATAATTTGCCTTGCACTTGTTAAATCCAGTAGGTTAAAACGCTGTCTCCAAGAGGGGTTTCTAGCTCTGCTCTCTCCTGAGCTGTGTGTCTAAAACCGAAAGTGTATGCCTAACCAGAGGCCTATACTGACATGACTGGATTTCCCAATAGGCAGAATAGGCAGTGACCGAGTGCTCCAAATTCTGAGGAGCACTTCAGACTTCTTGGCCATGCTCACTGTACTTGTAGGTTCATTGAGCACAAATGCAATGCTCCATCCCGCACTAACTGTGTTATTTAATAGTTTATGTACTGCTGTAATGTTCACTTTTATATTGTAATTTGTCTTTGCAATGTACTGGAGACCTTTCTGTCATTCAAGTGGTTGACAGCCTAATTTAAATCAATAGAAATTGTTATTGGTTCCCAATGGTGAGGTTGGTTTGTCATTGAATTGCTCCACCACAAGGCACACAGAGTTTAGTGTATCGTCAGCATATTTGTCTGTGGCCTGCATTGAAGGGGAAGGTATGCCCAAAATAAATGCACCTCAGGAGCCACAAGATTAGCAGCATCGAAGACAACCAGGAAAAAAAAGAATGCAGTAAGCATCACACTCCTGTTTTTCTTTCTCTTCATGTTGACATGCATAAAGAATCCATGTCCAGTAGATAGCACCTGTTAAGAGGCTCATCTGAAGTACTCCTCCACAGTCTTTATATCAGGAATGAGCAACCTTAGGCTCTCCAGCTCTTGAGGACTACATTTCCCATCATCCCCAACCAGTCAACAGTTGGAAGGCATCTGGTTGGAGGGTGTCAGGCTGACCAACCCTGCTTTAGATACAGTAAATGTCAGTCACAATGCATGTTCGAAACTCACACGCAGCATGCAAGACTTAAAGGGGATGTTTCACCCCTTCACAACTTTGCCTACATTGTTTAGTTATATATTATAACTAATGAAACGTGTAAACATTTAAAAAAAAAAAAAAACAGCTTGCTTGGAGAAATTTAAAGAATAAATGCAGCACTGTACCCACTTCTGACCAGACTGTGTTTAACAGATCTGTACCGCAGTCTGACGCTTTCATCCAGCCTCCTCCAATGACAGAGGCTTCTGTCTGTAAGCTGGAGCGCACTCATTGGCCAGAAGTCGATCTCTGCCAATGAGAGCACAACAGCTTACAGCTTACACTAACCCCTTGAATGCTAGAAAGGCCTCCAACACATTGCCTCAGGGGTTAAAATCAGGATTTAAATCAATGGGAATTTTGGGAAATTTTAGCTCTCTTCTATAGTGAAAATGGTTTGTGCCAGGACTACTCCACTTTTCTTTTGAACATACGGTCCATAGAATTTAAGACTTAAACTCACACATAACATACAGATACCCCTGTGGGAGATTTCTTCTTTGCTGTGCTGTCGCATTTCTCACTCCCTTCTGATGCATCTTTCCCAGTAACAAGTGCCTTGCTCTCTCTCTTTATTTGTACCTATTTGTTCCTATTGCTTACTGAATTGTATTTACAGTGTATGTATGCAAAACCCCTGTGTGTGTGTGTATATATATATATATATATATATATATATATATATATATATATATAAATATATATATATATTTATTTTTTTATTTTAGTGTATTTTGCAATATTAAAGGGATAGTAATACTTTGTTTTAAAAATGTCTAATATTGTAGATATTAACAACAGAAGTAGAATAACCTACCTCCCATCTCTCAAACCTTTATAGTTTGAGAGATCGTAGCATTTAAAGTCCCCCCTCCCTCCCCTTTCAGAGACGTCAGCGCTCTATGGGACAGAAGCGGATCCTGGTCATTTGACCGGCCGGCGGCTCTTCAGCAGAGCAGAGATAGCGCTATTTAAAATGAAATATTTCATTGGAACGGTCTACAAAGTGTGCTTGCAAACCAGGCACTCTTTGTAGACCGTTCCAGTGAAGTATTTCATTCTAAATAGCGCTATCTCGGCTCTGCTGAAGAGCCGCCGGCCGGTCAAATGACCAGGATCCGCTTCTGTCCCATAGAGCGCTGACGTCTCTGAAAGGGGCAGGAGGGGGGACTTTAAATGCTACGATCTCTCAAACTATAAAGGTTTGAGAGATGGGAGGTAGGTTATTCTACTTCTGTTGTTAATATCTACAATATTAGAAATTTTTAAAACAAAGCATTACTATCCATTTAATCCTGAAGTGTTTTGAAAGTCTGCATCAACTTTTTAATAAGTTGGCCCTTAGCCCTCTGAGTGCCTGAGGGGTGTGGAATAAATTTTACCTCAACCAGGCCATTTGTAGGACAGTGCAAATGGGCACCGTTAGAAGGGAGACACCAGTACACACCTCACTTCCTAAAAAGTGTTTTACTTCGTGACCTCCATATATCTCTAGACAGAGAGCAAAATGCAGAGGGAAGTGGTACAGACAAGTCCACTGACAGGCCAGCTAATTGGTGTGAGGGGGTGAAGACCAGAAAGACAAGATTCTGAGCACATACATGTAACGGAAGGGAAACAGACAGGCTCACTGACCAATCTGTGGAAGGAGGGTTTAAAGAACAGAGAGGTTCACTAACAGGCCACATGAAGATAGACAGACACACTTGATGTGGTTGGAGGGGGCACAGGCAAGTCTATCGATGGGCTAATTCATGTGAAGGGAGGGCAGTGGCAAAGAGGCCTAGGGGGCATTTGTCCCACTGAGTAAGCACTATTACAACAGATTCAGGCTGTTCGGACCACTGCATTATACTCTCTGCAGTGATCTACATAATTTATTTGTTCAGGGCTGTCCAAATGACTGCCTGCATCTGGTCCAGGACCAATCTGCAAACAAGTTGTAGAACCATAAGGGAAATTCACAAAGAATGCAACTTCATAACAGAACTTTCTGCAGTCCCAATTAAAAGTAGGTAACAATGAATGAGCAGGAACTCTCCATCATTACCACCAGTGCCAATCTTTTTTAAGCAGTTTCATTCTATCTCTGCCATGGATGGACAATGTGAGGCCCTCCAGCTACTGCTAGACTACAACCCCCAGGGAATGTTGGGTGGTGTACTCTGTCAATAGCTGGAGGGTCTCACATTGCCCACTGGCCTAGGCAAACTAGGGGCCTTATGAATACAGACAAAGTGGAGCAATTCTGAAACAAACCAACTGTACTTTATGAGACAACTAACAATCCTCTATTAATTTAAATAGGCCTTTTAACCCCATGAAAGCTAAACAGACTTCTAGCATTCATTGAGTTAAAAAACTATTTTCAATGAATGGGTATTTTTATTTAACCTATAAGTTTTTGAGTGCCAGAGGGGTGTCCAATACATCCGAAAGCAGTTGGTTTGCCTCAAAATTGCTCCACTTTGATCTTTACACATAAAGTCCTAGGTGTCTACTCAGTTAGGTGTGATCTCTTATAACTGTATAAGAGTCATGTGTCCCACTTCCTTCTCTGTGACACTCTGTCTCCTCCTGCTTCATTAGTGGTCTCATGTAACGTTATTACACAGAATCAGAAGGGTAGGATACACCCAGGCATTAAAACATACCTGTTCTGTTGTTATTATGCAACAGAATATTGCCTGGCTTGTCACCACTGTGGTTGGACAAAATGCTATCTATAACAACGGAGATTTGGGGAGCTGCCCTGTCACTACTGGGGTTTGGAGAACCACTGCTTCTCTCACAATCATTTTCCCCTTTTTAAGAGAGATGCTATATCTGTTGAATGTGTGGTACAGCACTGCAGTTAAATGTGTGTGTTGTGGCACAACTGTAGTTGAATAGAGTGGAGAGTAGTCAGCCATTGTCAATCCACTACAGGATGTAGGCCTCCTCAGTAAGCCTCCAACAACTTCGGGCCTGTGTTTCTGCTGCCACTGTGCACCAACAAATTTGATAATTTCATCATCCCAACTTGTCTTTGGTCTTTTTTCTTGGGCGTTTAGTCAAGTGGAATCAATTCCAAATTTCATTTGGTCCATCTACCATCAGCTCTTCTTGCTATGTGACCTGCCCATTTCAATTTTTGTCGCTTTACTTTTTCAGTTATGTCATAAACCTTTGTTTGCTGTTGAATCCATGCACGTTTTTCCGTTTCTTTTTGTTATGTTCAGAATTCGACGTTCCATACTTCTCTGAGTAACCTTACATTTTTGTATGGCTTTGGAATTTAGTATCCATGTTTTACAGCCATACGTAAGAACTTGGATACACTGGTGAAAAATTAACCCTTTGAGTACCAGTGGGGTACGTGACACACGGCAAACATAATATTTCTTCCTCGGCTTCTATGCTGTTTCTTTTAGACTAAACCATTACTTGGATTGTTACAGGAGAAAGGTGAGGAATGAGATTTTACAAAGGTGGGAAATACATATTACCTCAATGTACCACAAAGACAATGTGGAGACCAGGAAGTTGATGACACTAGGGATATTGTGGTAATGATCATCACAAAAAGCCCCTACTTAGCACTGTGATGTATTAGCACAATACAGCAATGTATGAATGCATGTATGGCTTTGCATCATTCTGGGAATAAGTCAACTACGCGTGTACAGAATAAAAGGAACATGCCGGCTCAGTAGACCGCCACAATAAATGTCAAAGGTCTAGATTACACATAATATATGTTTCTGTTATTGCAACTTTGTACATCTCCTGTTGTTTCCATACACAACTCACCTTCCACAATGCCCCATGGGTACAGGCGACCTCGTACCCTCTGACCTTTGGCTTCTACTACAGTGTTACTTCCAATGACTGCAAATGGAGCACTTTCCTGCAGCAGAGACAGAGTTGTGAGTACACGTTCCAAAATATAGGATAAAGGCAAATGGATATCATCATCTTTTGTGTCAATTAACAGAGTGCACAGTGATTTCAGATAGAACAGAAACACAGTCATGGGGCATAGCAGTGCATACAGATACCACAGGAGACACAAGACAAAGGACAAAGAGACACGAGAGAAAGGACATAGAGACACAAGCCAGTTGGCACAGAGACACAAAAGAGAGGGAAAAAGAGAAACAAAGCATAGAGAGATACAAGGAAAAAGAAATGGCACTGAGGAACAAGACAGAAAGGGAGAGGGCATAGAGACATAAAGCAAAAAAGAGAGAGGACAGGGAGACACAAACCAGAGAGAGGACACTGGGGAGATTTATAAAACTGGATTTTATAAAGAAAGTATCTCAAAACGACATAGCAAAAATGTCACTAAACATTTATATATATCCTTAAGTGCTAACTCCAGTAAGTCAACCTTTTGAAAAGTGGAGTAGAAATGATTTTGTCCAAATAAAAGTTGTGGCTCAATGTAGGTATAAAGCAACTGCACCGAAAATAGTCAGTTTTATTGAATAAATCTAAAAGCTAGGTATAATCTGTTCTTAACCCCCTAAGGATGACCAATCGTGCATGCGGTTGTCACTTAAGGACCACGGACCATTTTTTTTTTTTGTCGCATCTGGTTTAGGGATCCCCGAACGGCGTGTAGCTGTGTAGGGAGCCCTGAATTCCATGACGGTCATGGGTCCTTAACACAAATCTACCCATGATGTTCCAGGACAGTCAAGGGTCGTTAAGGTGTTAATGGAAGTATATAGTGATAGCTATGTATGTAAAAATATATTCTGCACATTTTCTCAAAATATTCTGATAGACATTTTATAAACTTGACTTTACTTCTTTATAAATATGACTCCTTGTGAATTTTAGAGACAATTCTTAAACATACACAAAGAAGGATTTTTATACCTCTTCCTCATAGTCACAGGCAAAAAAGGAAAGGAAATGGAGACACAAGCCAGAAAATAGACAAGACATAGTGGGGGATGTATAAAAACCCTTTAATGTATAGTGGGGGATGCATAAAAAGCCTTTAGTGTATACATATGAATTGTAGCTAAAATTCACAATTTATAAATATGTCTATCAGAATATTCTGAGAAAATCTGCACCTGTGAATATATCTTCTCACACATAGCGGTGTTATATATTTCCAATAAGAACAGGCTATTCCTGGTGTTAAGATTTAATCAGTAAAATTGCCTTTATTTTTGGGGCAATTAGCGAATTTCTTTATAAATAAATTGGGACACAATTCTTATTTGACCAAGACCATTTCTACTGCACTTTTCAAAAAAGTCAACTAAATGGAATTAGCACTTAGCAAAATGTCGCTAGATGTTTATACATATACTTATGATGCTTGGAGACAATTTTAGACATTTTCTTAATAACTCCAGTTTTATACATCTCCCCCACAGGCACAAGGCAAACAAAATAAAAGAGAGAGGACAAAGACACAAGGCAGAGAAGAGGGCACAGAGACATGAGGCAAAGAAGAGTGAGGATACAGAGACACAAGGCAGAGACAAGACAGGACACAGAGACACAAGGTAGAGAAGAAAGAAGACACAGAGACAAGAGGCAGAGAAAAGTGAGTATACAGAGACACAAAGCAGAGACAAGACAGGACACAAAGTAGAGAAGAGAGAGACATAGAGACAAGACAGGACACAGAGACAGAAGAGTCAGGACAGAAGAGTCAGGACACAAGGCAGAGATTAGAGAGGACACAGAGACGCAAGGCAGAGAAGGGAAAGGACAAGGAGACTCAAGACAGAGAAAAGAAGACACAGAGACACAAGGCACACAAGAAAGTGGACTCATAGACACAAGATAGATAAGAGAGAGGACACAGAGACACAATGCAAACAAGAGAAAGGAAACAGAGACATAACATATAGAAGAGTGAGGACACAGAGACACAAGATAGAGAACAGAGATGAAACAGAGACACACCACGTAGAAGAAAGAGGAAACAGAGACACATGGCATAGAAGAAAGAGGAAACAGAGACACAGGACAGAGAAGAGGGTCGACAAAATCCTCCTCTGCTTTACCTTCAGCTCCCTATCCTGTTGCTTGAAGTCATCATCCTCATCTGAATCACACTCTGGGAACTGATAAACTTTAATGCCAAACTTCTCTATCTCCTCCCTTATCTGGGTACGGGACAAATAAAGAGTGCATAATTGAGGGAGAAAAGGAAAACTTTTCAATAAATGTAAAAAAACAGAAAATACAGGTAATGGCGAAAGAGGTAATTATAGAACATAAAGAACAATACAGTATGTAGATTTGAAGAAAGAGAGAGATTATGCAGCTATAAATGTATTTAGTAGAATAAGATTAAGTTTGTAGTGTGCAGATAAGATGGCTGAATGACACTGAATGGATGCAAGGTGTGTGGGATTTGGAGAGTAGACAGTAGCCCAGTGGCAGTCATTTCACAGATCCGAGTAGAAAACTGTGACTATTACTAATCTCAGGCCCTTAGTACCTCATTGAATGCCCTGGAAGCCTTACCCGGTCCTTCAGCTTGCGGATCTCACTAGGTATCAGGCAGTCAGCCTTAGATATTAGTGGAACAATGTTCACCTTCTCATGTAGAGCCTTCATGAATGCCACATCCACTGGCCGGAGCCTGGCAGAGATGAGAAAAGAGCTTAACTTAACAGGCAAGAGACAGATCAGAACACCGATCACCAATCAGTTTCTATGGTTGCCACATCATCCCTTTGAAACTGGACACTTATGGAAGGTGCTCACTATGCCCTATTGCTGCGCTGTAACAGAAATGTAATCCAACAACACCTGAAAGCCAAAGGTTATCCAGCCCTTAACTGAGGCTGCAATGGTTCCTATGCAGACCTTTTATAAGTATAGGTTATTATAAGAATGAGGCAGCAACCATATTAGTATAAGAGAGAAAACAGTACATCCATAACTAAGAGCTTGGCAAAGGAAAGAGATCAATATAGAGGTACCAAAAAAGACCTGCATAAGGGGGAACAGAATGCAACTAAATGGTATCTTGGCAAGGGATAGAGATTACCATATATATGACTAACAGTCTACCACAAGAGAGAGATCCCTATGGACATGTACAACAGCCTGGCACTGAGGAGGAATCACTACAGACGTGAGTAAAAGCCTATCACAGGAAAGGGATCATACATACATTAATAACAGTCTAAAAGAGGAGAGGGATTCCTACAGAAATGAATAGCAGCTTGGCAAGGAAAGTGATCTATACAGCCATGAATAACAGCCTGGCACAGTAGAGGGATCCCTACAGATATGCATACCAGACAAGCAAAGGAGAGGCATCCCTACAGACATGAATAACAGCCTGGTATGGAGAAGGAACCCTAAAGTTATGAATAACAGCTTAGCACAGTAGAGCGATCATTATAGACATGAATTACAGCCTGGGAAAAGAGATGGATCACTACAGACATGACTATGAGCCTATCACAGAAGAGGGATCCATACAGACATGATTAACAGCCTGACACAGAACAGAGACCACTATAGACATGACTATCAGCCTAACACAGAAGAGGTATCACTCAGTACAGAAGTCACTAACAGCTTAACATTCTGGGTTGTATAATACACAATACCAGCTCAGTGAAATAAAGGGCTGTCAATGTTATAGTCTCTTACCCATGTCCAAAGGGCGATATGAAGTACAGGCAGCAATGCACTCGGTTATCCTGGATGTTCTTCCGATTCAGTCCACTCTCATCCCGAAAATACTGCTCAAACTGCTGGTCTATATAGTCGGTGATGGCCTTCCAGCTGTGAAAGTGGGAAGAGATGATCTATGCCATCTTACCAAAATACCAGTCAAAGGAATAACACACAGGACTGGAAACTGTCAGTCAGCTTACCATTCATTGTTATTTACTGCATCCCCAAAGCCAGGAGTGTCCACAATAGTTAGTTTTAGCTTCACTCCCTTCTCCTCAATGTCCACGGTGTGCTTTAAAATCTCCACTGTCTGGCTAATCCTTTCTATGATTGGATAAACACATTATCACACAAGTCATAGATGGGCCAAGATTATCTAATTATGATGAACTGTGATGTCAAAATGTGTGGCTACTTCTAAATGTTTTAAACATTTAGTAACACTGAAATTATAGAAATTACAGAAATAAGGGCATATACACCAAATATTGAGACTACCCTTCAGAGGCCAGATAATGTAATATGGTGTAATAAGGGGTCGCACACAAGGCTAAACAATAAGCATATGGTATGAGGGATGTATGTAATGACATCACTGAAACTGTAATACACGGAGAAACATATCATGGCAACATTATTTAAGGCAATTTGTGAGAATAAATATAAGAAAGTGACAGGGAAAATGTCAGTTTACAAATATATGGCATGGGTGATGTAATATTATATCTGCACTGTAAGTTATATCATAACCTGTTGAGATAATAAAAATTGTGTACCTTCTGCATTGAGCAACTTCCTGTCCTTATAGAGATCCGTCAGGAACAAACTATTGACCAGGGTAGATTTTCCTAGACCAGATTCTCCTGGGAGGGCACAAAAAAGGCTCATTAATTCACCTGTGCCTAAAGCAATATTAAGCAACAGAAACCAAACTCGGAAGATTCAGATTTACATATATAGCAGGGGTAAGCAAATTAAGGCCTGCTGGCTATTGATGTACTACAATTTCCATCACCTTCAGCTGGTCATTGGCTGGCTGAAGATGACAGGAATTATAGTCTCCTAACTTCCCACCCTTGATGTTTAGTATCTCTATCTCATTTAAACATACAACTCTACAAGTGATCATTTCTCTTACCAGCCACCATGAGGGTAAAGTCAAATCCTTTCTTTACAGACTTCCGATGAACTTGATTAGGCAATGTGGCAAACCCAACATACTGCTTCTCCTGGTCCTATGTAAAGAGATAGAAAAATAGGATTTTAGTCTTACCTGTTAAATCCTTTTCACTTAGTCCATACAGGTCACTGGTACTTCTGGGGGAGGCGATTCGCCCCTTTAATAGGCAAGAACAATTATGCAAATGATTGCAGGGGGCGGAGCCTCCCCTCCTACTTAAGCCACCTTCAGGCCAGAGCCACTAGATTGATTTGAGACCCTAAAACTGACCCCAGGTAAGCAAGAAGAAAGACTCCTGTGAGCATGCCCCAAAGGTCTCCCACTGAATGCCACAGGAGAGCCAGGTCTGGTCCCTTGACAGGGTGGGAGACCAGTGACCTGTATGGACTAAGTGAAAAGGATTTAACAGGTAAGACTAAAATCCTATTTTCACTGTCGTCCAATACAGGTCACTGGTACTTCTGGGATGTACAAACACTGAGCTGATCCAGAGGTGGGAAATAAGGCAAGGACCAGAACAAGGCCCAAGTCACTAAAACTGCTATGAACCAGTTAATTACATAGCCCAAACTGTAAGTGTCAACGGACACCAACCAAGGGAACAACCCCTGAACTAACACAGCACACGGAAGTAGAGCCAACAGGGCTCAACAGTAAGGAAGCACTAAGGATCACAGAGCAGAAGACCTACACAGGCAAAACTGCCTCCAGGACCTTCCTTCCAAAACTGGCATCAGCCGAAGCCAGTACATCAACTCGATAGTGCTTAGAAAAAGTGTGCACAGAGGACCAAGTGGCCGCTCTGCACAGTTGATCAGCAGAAGCCTGATTCTTGTAGGCCCAAGAGGCCCCAATAGATCTGGTGGAATGGGCAGTCACCCGGAAGGGAACATGCTTATTCCGCAACTTATAGGCTTCACGGATAGTAGCCTTAATCCAAGAGGCAATGGTAACTTTGGAAGCCGGTCTCCCTGCCCTAGGCCCCTCAGGAATGACGAATAGAGCGTCAGACTTCCTGATAGACTCGGTGCGATGAACATAAAACTTGAGGCAACGCACCACATCCAACAAATGGAGATCTCGTTCCTTGTCAGATGAAGGATTAGGGCAGAAAGAGGGAACCACAATCTCCTGATTGATGTGAAACTCGGACACAACCTTGGGTAAGAATTCCTTGGTAGTGCGAAGCACAGCCTTATCATTGTGGAACACCAGGTAAGGAGGTTTACAAGACAGAGCTTGTAACTCTGCTACCCGGCGAACTGAAACAATAGCCAAAAGGAAGGCCATCTTCCAAGTCAAGAGACGTAATGGAATGGAAGCCAATGATTCAAACGGGGGTCGCTGGAGAACTCCCAGCACCAAATTGAGGTCCAACTGGGGAGCAGGACTCTTGAAGGCAGGCCGAACATGAGTCACACCTTGGAAGAAAACTTTCACATCAGGAAGGATAGCAATCCTTTCCTGGAAAAACACAGACAAGGCAGAAGTCTGAACTTTGAGGGAACTCAGACTGAGCCCCTTATCAACACCGTCCTGCAAGAAGGCCAGGACAGTGGGAAGATGAAAATCAAGGGATAATTTCTTATCAGAGCACCATGCAACGAAGGTTGACCATATGCGATGATAGATCTTGGAGGACACAGGCTTACGAGCACTGAGCATAGTCGACACCACAGAAGGAGAAAATCCTTTCTTTGCTAGAATCGAGGATTCAACCGCCATGCCATCAAATGGAGAGAGTGAACATCCTCCTTCCACAGATATCCCTGAAGAAGTAGGTCCAGACGGGCAGGAAGTGGGAACGGATCCGCCACTGACATGGCCATCAACTCCGGATACCAGGACTGGCGAGGCCAGTTTGGAGCGATCAGGATAACAGGACAACGCTCCTGCTTCAGTTTCTGGATGACTCTGATCAATAGAGGAAGAGGAGGAAAGATGTAAGCCAGAGAAAAATCCCAAGGAATCGATAAGGCATCCACTGCCAGAGCAAGGGAGTCCCTCCGCCGGGAGCAAAACACCGGAACCTTCCTGTTGTGTCTGGAGGCCATCAGGTCCACCTCCGGCATCCCCCACCTCTGGGTGAGCAAGTGAAACACCTCTGGATGAAGAGCCCATTCTCCGCTGTCGACGGTATGACGACTGAGGAAGTCCGCCATGACGTTGTCCACGCCTGGAATATGAACTGCAGAGATGACAGGCACGTGATCTTCTGCCCAAGACAAAATATCCTTCACCTTCAACCAGGCGGTGCCGCTTCTTGTGCCGCCTTGCCTGTTGATGTAAGCCACCGCAGTGGCGTTGTCGGATTCCACTCTGATCGGACGACCGGTCAGTTGAGATTCCCAGTGTCTCAGGGCAAGCCGGATGGCACGTAGTTCCAGAACATTGATGGAGAGAAGAGATTCCTCCAGACCCCATTTCCCCTGAGCACTGAAGTGACCCAACACAGCACCCCAGCCCCGAAGGCTGGCATCCGTTGTGATCGTGGTCCAACAAGGAACTTGAAAGGATCTCCCTTTCAGGAGATGTGAGAGATCCAACCACCAGTGTAGACTCGATTCCACATGAGGAGGTAGAGAGACTGACAGATGCTGATGACCTGGATGATTCTTGCACGTCTGGATCACAAATCTCTGAAGTTCCCTGGAGTGGGCCATGGCAAATGGTACCGCTTCGATCGTGGAAATGAACTTCCCCACCAGAGACGTCAACTTCGTTACCGGCACTAAGTCCAGTTCCAGAATCCCCGCCACTCGGATGGCTATCTGATGAGCCACATCCACCGGCAGAAACACCATGCATTGGCGAGTGTCGAACAGGAGACCCAGGAACAGAAGCCTCTGAGATGGGACCAAGTCCGACTTGTCCAGATTCAGGATCCAGCCATGACGGGTCAGAGTGTGGATACACCTCTGCAGTTGCTGGTGGAGAAGCTCCGCCGAGGAAGCTTTGAGGAGGAGATCGTCCATGTAGGGGGTCACCCTGACCCCGTCCT
Source organism: Rhinophrynus dorsalis (assembly GCA_037306005.1). Lineage (NCBI taxonomy): Eukaryota > Metazoa > Chordata > Amphibia > Anura > Rhinophrynidae > Rhinophrynus > Rhinophrynus dorsalis. Next base: position 498,178,248 of record CM074718.1, on the reverse strand, counting down.
GATGAAGCACAGCTATCAAGGAACCCAACGCCCTCTGGAAGACCTGAGGAGCTGAAGTCAGCCCAAAGGGAAGAGCTGAAAACTGAAAGTGTCCCCTGTGGCAGGCAATCCGGAGATACCGCCTGCTCTCTGGATGGATAGGGATGTGAAGATATGCATCCTGAAGGTCCAGGGAGGCCAGAAATTCCCCTGGAGACATAGCGGCAATCACAGAGCGCAGGGACTCCTGGCGGAAGTGGGAAGTTACCACATAGGCATTGAGATCCAAAATAGGACGAGCCCCTCCGTCCTTTTTGGCCACCACAAACAGGTTGAAATAAAATCCTGAACCTGTGTCCTCCGGAGGAACCACTTCCAGGACCTCTTTGTCCAAGAGATCCTGAATAGCGTCGTCGAACAGACGTCTTTTTGTGGGTTCCTGAGAAGGACGAGTAAAATGGAACCGAAAAGGAGGAAGGGAGGAGAAAGGGATCCTGTATCCCTCTGACACCACCTGAAGAACCCATGGGTCCGCCACTGACTCCTCCCAAGTCCGGCGAAAGATGTGGAGACGTCCACCTACAGCCGGATGCGGACCCGGGTTCGGCGAGTCATGCCGAAGCAGTCTTGGAGGTCTTGGCCTTGGGGGCCACTTTGCGCTTCCAGGACTGTTTGGGCTTGGAGGAGGAGCGCGTAGTGGGAGGACCCGTTTGGGCCGAGGAGCGTGTCTCAGTCTGAAAGGAACGAAAGGACCGATTGCGTTTGGCTGGAAACTTTTTCTTAAAGACTGAGGGTAGAAGAGTACTTTTACCGCCAGTAGCCTCACTGATCATTTCTTTGAGTTCAGACGCAAATAGCAAATTCCCCTGAAAGGGCAAGGAAAGCAAGGCTTTCTTAGAGGCTGTATCAGCAGACCAAATTTTCAGCCAAAGGGCACGTCTAGCCACCACAGAAGCAGTGGAGGCCCTCGCCATCATGCACACAGCATCAAAGGCAGCGTCAGCAACATAATTCTGAGCTTCAGTGATATTAGCAAGAAGCTGCAACTGTTCAGATACTGGTGCATCCTGGCGAACTGCGTCAGTCAGTCGTTCAGTCCAGGCCGCAATGGCTCTATTAACCCACGCCACTGCAAAGGTTGGACGCATGGCAGTGCCAATGGAGGCAAAAATAGACTTAAGAGAAAGCTCTAGCTTTTTATCCGTCCAATCCTGCAGGGCAGAGGCATCAGAGACAGCCAAGGCGGTAGACTTGGATAGCCTGGAAACAGGAGCATCCACCTTGGGGGGATGAACCCATTTTGCCAGCTCAGTCTCAGGAAAAGGGTACAGTTTAGCAAACTTTTTGGAGACAGAGGAGGATCTATCAGGATTCTTCCATGCCTCAGAGACTAGACGGGCAAGGGTAGGGTTAGTTGGAAAACAAACAACAGGCTTAGGTGGTTTCTTTTGAAAAACGTCAGTAGGATCATAAGTGGATTCCTGAGTCAGAGGAAGGTTGAGCGTATTCAGTACAGCTCTAATCAGACCCTCAGCCGAGACTTCAGGGTCACATTCATAAGGGTCCCCAATGGACCTGTTAGACTCAATAACAGTGCGTTCCTCAGCATTAGAATCCTGCAAGAGTTCTTCCTCAGAAGAATCAGACACATCAGGAGCACCCTGTGGCTTAGGCAGGGAGGTCCTGATTGTAGAGGGGGTCTGCCAGACCTGGAGAGCCCCCTGTACCTGAGAGGGAAAGAGTTGAAGAGTGGATCTGAGATCCCTAGTGGCAGCTTTAAACTCCCTCACCCAAGATGGCTCAATAGCGTGGCTGGGAAGCCCAGGGTTGCTATCTTGACGAGTGCAGTTAGGGCATAGATCCCCCACATTATCACTAGATAGCCCAGTGTGACAAGAGGAGCAAAACGCCATGGGGGGAGCAGACCCCCCATCCTCCTTTGACTTGGGTCTAGCCCCTAGCTCCAGTGAAGTAGACATGCTCACAGCGTCAATATACCCCACTTTAAACTCTATCACCCGGTAAAAGTGTGGAAGATTAAAGTTTCACCCCAGAAATGCCTAAATTTGGACTTATCTGGCCAGCGAAGGGTTAATCTGTTGAGGGGAGAGAAGGCTCGGTCCCTGCGTAGTGTACTCGCTGAGGAAGAGCTCCACAAAATAGCGGCCGTCAGGATAGCCAATCAGAAACGAGCGCGAACCGGGCTCTCATGGGAAATGTAGTTTTCCCCATACAAGTACCCCAAACAGTGCCCGAAGCCCCCCTGAACACCCCACACTAATAAAACACACACCGGATGATAGAGCAAGAGCCTAGCATTAAAATGAGCCCTCTCTGGAGTTGCTGTGACAAGCGGTTCCAGAGATATGTCCCACACTGTGAAATCTCATAGAGAGTAAAGGAGCCATAGCGTCTAAGCGGGAAAAGCCGCGCTTAAAGGCGCGGAACACCAATTTTAATAAAGTTTAACAAAACATTAAAAAGTGCCCAAACATACATTAAACACATAAATAAACACTATTCAAGGCTCCAAACCCAGAGAATACCACAGAAATTGCATTAAAACATTGAATGCAAATAAAAACACCCTATGAGTGCTGGAGTGCAAAGCAAACTCCCAAATACAAGCCCAGCAAAGGGACACTGTGGGGACAAGTGGATCTTCAGCACTCAATGGGTGACTCACCTTTCCTGCAGGACTTCTGTCTTCAGGTGACCATGATGAAGTGGGAATAGACCAGAGGTAAATTCCCCAGTAGGGAAGCTGCTTAACTCAAGCTGTTCCCTCTTCAGGGCATAAGGTCCACAGAAAATCCCTGGAAGCTGCACCAGCCACTTTAAAGAGGGCAATTCACAGCCATGGTCACCCTCCTAATGGTGGTATTCCATATTTGAATAAAAAATAACAAAATACTAAGTTGAATGCATAGATGTTCTCTACCTGGTGTGCACAGCACCCAGGAACAAATCAATCTGGTGGCTCTGGCCTGAAGGTGGCTTAAGTAGGAGGGGAGGCTCCGCCCCCTGCAATCATTTGCATAATTGTTCCTGCCTATTAAAGGGGCGAATCGCCTCCCCCAGAAGTACCAGTGACCTGTATTGGACAACAGTGAAAATTAGATTGATAAACCCATAAATGGAGTTGCATGATTCTGCAGTCGTTTACAAAGACTGATAAACCAAAAAATGGAGTTGTATGATTCTGCAGTTAGTTACAAAGACGGCAACATTTAATAAATGGTTTCTTGGGTCCTATTCAGACGCATTCACTAACCTAAACTTAAAGATTAAATAAAAAAACAACAGAACAGTAAATTAGGTTGAAAAAAGATACAAATCCATCAATTTTAACTTTTGCCTCATAACTCAGAAAAATGAGAATTATACAAGCCTTCATGCCTCCAAAATGAGTATTAGTCTATTACAGGAATTTCTTGTTTTTCCTACTTTCCCTCTTGAAAGAAATACATCTAATCCAATGGTTCTCAACCTTTTTTGCTTGGGGCACCCCTAACACATAATCTAGAACATTCGGGGCACCCCTAACATATTTAATGTGATTTATCAAGGGCATAATGAAGGGTACAATACACAAATATACAGTTATTATTAGGTCTTATAATCATAATAACAAAACTAAACATATTGTACATATTAATTTCTATAAATCTTTATCTAGAGGTCCATTTTAGTTGGTCTTTAGAGAAAACACGGGGCACCCTAAGTGGATGTTCGTGGCACACCAAAGTGCCACGGCACCCTGGTTGAGAATCACTGATCTAATCTCATCTTAAATGTCTCCATTGTATCTGCCATTACAACATCCTGTGGCAAAGAATTCCACAATTTAACAGACAATTATGTTTTTTGGGCCTGAAAAGAGTAGAAGAAAGACTAACACATCCAATAAACGCATCTTGGTCCAAAAGACAACCAGCACTGGACTAGGATGAACAGCAGACAATTTCATCTCAAAACTTCCTATTGTAATTTTTTGGGAAACCTATCTAGCATTCATGTGGTTAAAAGTCCTTCTAAAATAAATGGGAATATTTATTTGTCTCCTATGAAGCAGATGGCTTGATACACAACAGCTCAACTTTGCTTTACACATGAGGCCCTCTGTACTAATAAGAGCAGTGCACACATTCCAGTTGTCCCTGATTTCCATGGTCAGTCTCTGATCTGCAATGTTTGTTGCACTGTAGAAGTGCAGCTCTAAGTCTGTTGTATAAGGTTTTCTGCTTTTGTCCCGCTGCATGGTACTAATGGCACTCTCTTCTGTGATTACCCAAAGAAAAATGTCCCTGAATTTTTTCTTTAAACATTGGTAAGTATAGCAGTGTACTGTGTATAGTAATATTAAAAGGGAAATATACCCTTGTAATAAGTAGCTTTTCATTTAATCTTTGAATGCCAGAGGTGTACGCAACACATTGCGAAGCATTCAGAGGGTTAACAGATGGACTTACCTAGGTTTGCGTCCTTCAAATAGTAGTTATACTTATATACTGATTATACTGTATATACTGTTATATTATATACTGCTTTCTCTTGCTTTTTATCTCTCTTACAGTCCATAGCTAATAGTTTCTGTTTATAATCTGATAAAGACTTGTATCCCCTACATTCCAGTCCATTTTTGTTGTAAGGAGGTGTGACCTACAGGCAGACTTTAACAGACATCACTATATACTGTAAACTGCAGATATAGTGCAAACAATAAACAGATAGATAATTCTGGCCTAAATGAAGGACACTTACCTAGGTAAGTCAACGAGTTAATCAAATGATAAGCCACTTATTTTTAAGGTATAATTCCCATTTCAAATGTAAGGCAGGCATGCTTTGGCTGTAGAGCTACCAACAAACTCATTCTCTCAGAAGCATAATATATACATGTTTTGGTACAAAGTCCATGAGCAGTTGGCTCTGAGATTCATACTGTATCCACATCAAGGTCAATGTTGGCACACTGACTGGAATAGTTATTTAGCGAAGGAGTGGGAAATCTTGGTTCTGCATCTGTTGCTTTACTATAGTTTCCATCATTCTGAAGTTCTAGTCACAACAGCTAGTGAGCCATGGGTTGCCCATTCCCAAAATAGTTCCACTCCATAATTCTTTAACTGTTTAATACAAACTAATAAACCCAAGGCAACTGTCTGAATTTTCCAGTGCCACCCCACTGGCATCAGCCGCTAATACCAATGGCTGCACCTCAAGGTATTTACTTCAACATATGACCAAGGTTATACAAACAGGAGAACAATCTCTGCCATTGTTAGGACCTTAATACTAGCAAGTCTCATTTGCTAACCCTACAGCATGCTCAGGAAAATGGAGTACAATAATTATACAATTCCCTTAAATAAAGTGGAAAGAAAAAAGTTACCCCTCAGACTGCCCCCTTTTTCTCCCCTTGGTGCAAGTTGCATTAAGGGGATGAATTCTGGCATAAGTAGCTTAGTGAATTGACTGTAGGCAGGTATAGTGACTGAAAATCAGTGAGTTTGTTCTTGCATTGAATTGAATCATTCTGCCACAGACTGGACCCTATGCTCACAAAATGGCTGTCTGGTAATTCTAATCTAAATTTAAGTACAGTTTAGAGTGTTCAAATACATCACTTTTGAAAATAAGATGGCAGTAGCACCATATTGTCAGAAAAAGGAGGAAAAGAACATACTTTATATAGATATTTTGGGTATTATGTAAAAAAAGAAATGTAGAATTTTGGGGCAAAACAGATGCACCATAGAAGACAAATTCCCATTCATTTAAAAAAAGGTTTTTATCCCCTTGAATGCTTTGCAATGAGATGGAGAATGCTCATGCATTTAAGTGGTTAGAAGCCCTATTTAAATCAAGCGGTGCTGTTTTTTAATCCCATCTACTTTTCTTTTACATTGGAGCTAATCTTTAGAGTTAAAATTGGGAAAAAGTCTAATCATAAAGACAAAATAAAATTCTGGTGTTAATAATGTATTTTAACCCTTTGAGTGCCAGAGGAGTAAGCAAAGCATTGCTCTTGTGTACCTCTCTGACACTCATAGGGTTAACTCTCTGAGTGCCAGAGAGGTATCCAGTGCATTGTATTGCAATGCATTGGATACCTTTCTGGCACTCTAACGGTTAAGACTATTTTTGTGCACATACTGTAGGACTCCTATGATCAGTTATAAAGTGGAGCTATTTTAGGACAATTGCCAAATGCACTGTAGGGTACAGGAAAAAATTCCCATTGACTGAAATGGTCTTTTAGCCCCTTGAATGCTAGACAAAAGCATTGTGTGGGAGACCTCTTTATAATTCAAGGAGTTAAAAGCCCCTTTAAAAATCAGTGTGATTTTGAAAATATCATAGATATCTCCCCTACGATGCAGTTGGTTTGCCCCAAAAGTGTTCTAGTTTGTGTTTATACATATGTCCCATAGTATCTGAAAGATCAGCAAACTCTTCACTCCAGTACAGTAGCTAGTGGTGGGAAACATAAAGAGTCCAGTACAGTAGATAGTGGTGGGAAACATAAAGAGTCCAGAACAGTAGATAGTGGTGGGAAACATAAAGAGTCCAGTACAGTAGATAGTGGTGGGAAACATAAAGAGTCCAGTACAGTAGTTAGTGGTGGGAAACATAAAGAGTCCAGTACAGTAGACAGTGGTGGGAAACATAAAGAGTCCAGTACAGTAGTTAGTGGTGGGAAACATAAAGAGTCCAGTACAGTAGATAGTGGTGGAAACATAGAGATTCCAGTACAGTAGACAGTGGTGGGAAACATAAAGAGTCCAGTACAGTAGTTAGTGGTGGGAAGCATAAAGAGTCCAGTACAGTAGATAGTGGTGGGAAACATAAAGAGTCCAGAACAGTAGATAGTGGTGGTAAACATAAAGAGTCCAGTACAGTAGATAGTGGTGGGAAACATAAAGAGTCCAGTACAGTAGACAGTGGTGGGAAACATAAAGAGTCCAGTACAGTAGTTAGTGGTGGGAAACATAAAGAGTCCAGTACAGTAGACAGTGGTGGGAAACATAAAGAGTCCAGTACAGTAGTTAGTGGTGGGAAACATAAAGAGTCCAGTACAGTAGATAGTGGTGGAAACATAAAGATTCCAGTACAGTAGACAGTGGTGGGAAACATAGAGTCCAGTACAGTAGTTAGTGGTGGGAAACATAAAGAGTCCAGTACAGTAGATAGTGGTGGGAAACATAAAGATTCCAGTACAGTAGATAGTGGTGGGAAACATAAAGAGTCCAGTACAGTAGTTAGTGGTGGGAAACATAAAGAGTCCAGTACAGTAGACAGTGGTGGGAAACATAAAGATTCCAGTACAGTAGATAGTGGTGGGAAACATAAAGAGTCCAGTACAGTAGATAGTGGTGGGAAACATAAAGAGTCCAGAACAGTAGATAGTGGTGGGAAACATAAAGAGTCCAGTACAGTAGATAGTGGTGGGAAACATAAAGAGTCCAGTACAGTAGACAGTGGTGGGAAACATAAAGAGTCCAGTACAGTAGTTAGTGGTGGGAAACATAAAGAGTCCAGTACAGTAGACAGTGGTGGGAAACATAAAGAGTCCAGTACAGTAGTTAGTGGTGGGAAACATAAAGAGTCCAGTACAGTAGATAGTGGTGGAAACATAGAGATTCCAGTACAGTAGACAGTGGTGGGAAACATAAAGAGTCCAGTACAGTAGTTAGTGGTGGGAAACATAAAGAGTCCAGTACAGTAGACAGTGGTGGAAAACATAAAGAGTCCAGAACAGTAGATAGTGGTGGTAAACATAAAGAGTCCAGTACAGTAGATAGTGGTGGGAAACATAAAGAGTCCAGTACAGTAGACAGTGGTGGGAAACATAAAGAGTCCAGTACAGTAGTTAGTGGTGGGAAACATAAAGAGTCCAGTACAGTAGACAGTGGTGGGAAACATAAAGAGTCCAGTACAGTAGTTAGTGGTGGGAAACATAAAGAGTCCAGTACAGTAGATAGTGGTGGAAACATAGAGATTCCAGTACAGTAGACAGTGGTGGGAAACATAAAGAGTCCAGTACAGTAGTTAGTGGTGGGAAACATAAAGAGTCCAGTACAGTAGATAGTGGTGGGAAACATAAAGAGTCCAGAACAGTAGATAGTGGTGGTAAACATAAAGAGTCCAGTACAGTAGATAGTGGTGGGAAACATAAAGAGTCCAGTACAGTAGACAGTGGTGGGAAACATAAAGAGTCCAGTACAGTAGTTAGTGGTGGGAAACATAAAGAGTCCAGTACAGTAGACAGTGGTGGGAAACATAAAGAGTCCAGTACAGTAGTTAGTGGTGGGAAACATAAAGAGTCCAGTACAGTAGATAGTGGTGGAAACATAAAGATTCCAGTACAGTAGACAGTGGTGGGAAACATAGAGTCCAGTACAGTAGTTAGTGGTGGGAAACATAAAGAGTCCAGTACAGTAGATAGTGGTGGGAAACATAAAGATTCCAGTACAGTAGATAGTGGTGGGAAACATAAAGAGTCCAGTACAGTAGTTAGTGGTGGGCAACATAAAGAGTCCAGTACAGTAGACAGTGGTGGGAAACATAAAGAGTCCAGTACAGTAGATAGTGGTGGGAAACATAAAGAGTCCAGTACAGTAGACAGTGGTGGGAAACATAAAGAGTCCAGTACAGTAGTTAGTGGTGGGAAACATAAAGAGTCCAGTACAGTAGACAGTGGTGGGAAACATAAAGAGTCCAGTACAGTAGTTAGTGGTGGGAAACATAAAGAGTCCAGTACAGTAGATAGTGGTGGAAACATAGAGATTCCAGTACAGTAGACAGTGGTGGGAAACATAAAGAGTCCAGTACAGTAGTTAGTGGTGGGAAACATAAAGAGTCCAGAACAGTAGATAGTGGTGGTAAACATAAAGAGTCCAGTACAGTAGATAGTGGTGGGAAACATAAAGAGTCCAGTACAGTAGACAGTGGTGGGAAACATAAAGAGTCCAGTACAGTAGTTAGTGGTGGGAAACATAAAGAGTCCAGTACAGTAGATAGTGGTGGAAACATAAAGAGTCCAGTACAGTAGTTAGTGGTGGGAAACATAAAGAGTCCAGTACAGTAGATAGTGGTGGGAAACATAAAGAGTCCAGTACAGTAGATAGTGGTGGGAAACATAAAGAGTCCAGTACAGTAGACAGTGGTGGGAAAATGCAGCCTGTCTAATGTTTCTGTCCTATCTGCAGAGACAAAGCCAACATACATCACAAATGCTCAGAGCTTCCTAAGATTTTTTTAACTCTCTGACTGATAGGGGTATCCGACTCAGCATTGCAGAAACATGCGTTGGATACCTGCTGGCACTCAAACAGTTAGCCTTTAAAGAGATAGTAATGTTTCAAAATAACTGCAGCTCCGATCATTCTTTATAGTTTTTGGGCCATGTAGAGCGTTATTATCATTCTCTACGATGTGTAGTTCCAGAGTAGTTGAATCATACAGTGTCTCCCTCCCGCCCATTTTACCTATGTAAAGCTGCACAGCAAGACCATCCGGATGGATCACAGCAAGGGACAATCTTCTGTTAGCATAAGGAAAAGCCTGCCCTCCTCCTTCAAGGAGGGCAGGGTTTTCCTTATGCTCACAGCCAGAAGATTCTCCCTCGCTGCAAGCTGTAACCGGATTCCAACTCTAAGGGGTGGTGTTTTACATTAGGTAAAAGGGGCGGGAGGGGGATACTATAAAATTCAATTACTCTGGAACTAAATAGCACAGAGTATGATAATACCACTCTACATGGCCCAAAAACTATAAAGAATAATTGGAGCTGCATTTATTTTAAAACATTACTATCCCTTTACGGCCAAAACAACACAGTGTACACTCCTCTATTACTTAAAGAGTTAATGTTTATTTCTCCTTCTGATTTTCTACAGTGCATAATCTAAAATCATATCTTTTAGATCAATATTTTGCATTGGCTAGAACGTCATATTAATTCCTTATGGAGCCCTAACAAAGTAACACCTTAGAGAACATATAGAGAAGTTTCCAAATGCACTGCTTCCCAAAGTGTTGTGGACTCCTCTAGCACCCAAAGAGTTAACACAGTATAAGTATCAAACGTATATGAATGCAATCGAAATTTGAACCAGTAACATAAAACATAATTAGTGGGCTAGAACTGCAAGTGTATCTGATAGATTTTACCTTTCTTAGTTCTTATTTCAAGGCAAATCTTACAGAAAATAAAACTGCAAAGTTAGGGATGGATGGTGTCCTTCCTGCATGTCTGCATCCATGTGGATGAAGCCAGGGCTGAAATTGGACCCTGGCAAATTTGTGGAGACTTGAATGGTCTCCAGCATACCCTCAGTGCTCCTTCTCTGGTCCTGTGAGACTGAATGAATTGCAAGTCTCATCGTTCAGTCTCACTAGGCTGTGCTTGCAGCTTACATTGACATTAGTGAAGTGCTTTAAATCCAGGAACCAACTGTCTAATGGGGCCAGGTGGGCAACCAAAAGTTTTTTCTGGAATGTGTCACAGCCCAATGACAACCATTGAGGTCAGTTGTCTGCCCCTAAGCCCCCCTCTCCCCATTTCCTAAGGGCTGACAGGAGTTGTTTTGGAGCTGCACAGCCAAGTATATGGCTTTTTACTAAGTTTGCTGCCATAGAAATAAACATCATAATTGCCCTTTAACTACCTGGATGCTAGAGCATGTAGAGACATCTCACACTGCCGGCTATCATTACTGAAGTCTGTTCCATATAATGCCTTGTACTTTTTTTGGAACCCTCAGGTTACAGGAACCCAGATTGAGGATCACTGATTTACATCATTAGTGTAATGTGCAGCCTATTATCCATGCTTGCGCTAAGACTGCTATCAGTGCACTTGTTTCCCTGCTCTCTGTCCCTTGATGTCTCCTTTTTATCCAATCACATTGTCTGTAGACTACTTGGGGAGGGGACATATTTCCTGTTATTTATCCGATTCTGGCACTTTACCCAATGTATTTATTATATGGTTTGTTAGGCTCAAGGTATATTATGTGACATCATATAAATAAAGCTGCCCATACTTACATATATGTGTCCCACACATGGACAACATTTTGCAGCAACAGTTTTTGAAACTAAGCCCAAAAAGTTCTCATATATAAAGGTGGTGTCATAAAGAAGGTATTTCTGAGCATTGTGGCAAAGATGTGCTAAGGCAGGGGTCAGCAACTTGAGGCCCTCTGGCTGCTGTGAACTACAATTCCTATCATTCCTATCCACCAGCCATAGGCCAAGTGAGGATGACATAAATTGTAGCTCAATAACAGCAGGTGGTAAACTGCTCACCTCTGCTATAACAGTTTTGACATATCTCTCTAGTCACAAAAAGGCCTCAAATTCCATTGTAACTGTAACGAGATGAAATTACCACATGAGAGAAGTTTCAGGCACAATGATAATGATGCTCCACAGAATTACATTGGAATTGGAGAAATGATCACCTCTTAGTGTATCTTCCCCATGTGCTTGTGAATTCACACAAATATACCAATGTACACAGAATAACTGGAAACCTGTGGAGACAGCACCTGTTCATCAGCCCTCCAACATCTTGAAGAGCAACAGCACAGATGAATTGTTGGGTGAGGGGGGACTTGCAGCTCCCATTGGTTTCCCACCTTAGGACTGACCCCTAGTCAAGGTTTGTCCACTAATCTGTCTGTCAGCTGCTCAGACGTGTTTGCCACTTAATGATTCTTCTGAAATTATCCCTCTCTGGTTTAGTTTTCAAACGTTACCACTTCATCTCATTCAACATGCCCCACCATTAACTATCTTCTTCCCTGTCACCTTTCAAATACCCTGCTATTAACCCTCTTTCACATGACTTGCCATTACAACATATGCCTCCACAAAACCTACATTTACCCCACCTCCCTCTATATAGCCTGCCATTACCCCTCTCCATGCACATACCCTGTCATTACTCTTTTCCCTGAACATGCCGAGCTATTACCCCCTCTTGTTCCATATATCCTGCCACTGACTTTGTCCCTATCCTACCATCACCACATACCCTGTCATTTCATCTCTTCCTCCCCTGCCCTGCCATTACCTCTCTACCTCCTTATATTACACCAGTAACTTTGTCCATTCCCGTACCATCATTACCGCAGTCCCTCCACATGCCCTGCCATTATTCCAGTTCCTCCACATGCCCTGCCATTACCCCTCTCCCACCATTTCCTTTTCATTGCCATCTCATTATACCTCTTATTCCACATACCTTACCATCACTCCAGTCCCTCCACTGCCCTGCCATTACCCCTCTCCCACCATTTCCCTTACCATGACATATCATTATATCTCTTATTCCACATACCGTACGATTACGCCTCTCCCTCCACATATCCTGTTATTGCCCCCTCCTTCCACATACCCTGTTATTACCTCTCCCCTTTCATATATCCAGTCATTATTCCCCTCCCTTAACAGACCTGCCATAACCCCTCTCCCTCCATATAACCTATTTACCCCGCTCCTTCCACATACTTTGCCATTATTCCTCTCCCTCCTTGTACCATTACTCCCCTCCTTCACATGCCTGCCTTTACCCTGTGCCCCCACATAATATTCTGCCATTTCCCATCTCTTGCCCCTTCCCCATTCTTCCTTCCTATCTCATTCTAGACTCCACTGACAAAACTATTCCTCTCTTCCTCTGGGTTATTCATTAACCCATTGGATGCTAGTGAATCTCCCGGGCATTGCACAGCAATGTGGAGACATCTGTAACATACAGGGGATTAAGACCTAACAGTCCAGATTCCAGGCATGGAAATCTATATCTCTCCACTTCAGTCAATGGCAAGTTCCTTGTGGCACTCCTAGAACTATCTCATCTTAACCCTTTAAGGAGCAGAGGTGTGTGAAATGCACTGCACACCCTCTAGTCACTAAAGGATTTCCCACTTTGGTGACAGCAGGGCCAGCAAAACAACTGAAGAGGTTAGTGTAGAAGAAAGAAAAGGTTAGTTATTCACTGTGCTTGTAGTTATCTAGATTTCTCAGCCCCCCTCTCTCCCCATTTGATCCCTCTGCTCTGCATGTTACCTTCAACTTCATTGGGTAGGTTCTCTGTGTAAGAGTTCTGGGAGAAAGTAATCTCTCGGCCAAAAGTTCCTGAATTATGATGGCATCCATACCCACGGAGAGCGGCGCAAGCACAAGAGTCACATCCTCAAACACACACCCATTCATCCCCTCCCACCACTGACCACATCCATATGTGTGTGTGTGTGTCTGCCCTCCCCAGCCACTACTCTGGAATTTCCTGTAGTTCCCATTGGAAAGAAGATTATGTTTAAAGAGCCCAGGAGGAGGAGAGTGGGACAGAAGGGACGAGGAGGAAAATTATTAACCTCTACAGAGACAAGTATACTGGGCAGAGTTGAAGGACTGAATATTTTTATGCAATGGGTGTTAGCCATACATTACAGCACACCACAAAATATTAAGCAATGCACTGGAGACATTTCGAACAAAGAGGCTAGAGGAATATATGTGAATGGGGTCTTTTAACCTACAGTATCAGAGGAGTGCAAAGCAATGCACTCAGAGGTTTAAAGGAACACTACTGCTGAGATACAAATTGCTCTTAAATTACGTTGCATGTTATAACAGTCACAGATTCATATGTAATGGTTTACACAACTTTTCAGAATGTTGAGGGAAGAGGTTTTTCACACACTCTCCACTTCCTGCTGTGCCTTACACAGCATAATGCAGGCCTCTTGAGCAGGATGTGAACAGTGCAAAGAAAAATTACACCCCCACCCGAATGCTGACAAACATGCAACATCATGTATGTGAAAATTACTATGTTCTGTTTCACCGAAAAGCAACTTTTATTTTAAAATTAGCGTCCTTGTCCCCTTGTATATTAGAAAAGTCTTTTCAAAATATCTCTAGCATTCAAGGTGTTAAAAAGTCTAAACTTAGAGGCAATATACTGAGGCTTATGTACTAAGATGAATTTGAACTAGAGTCATTCTGGAGCAAACCAAGTCCACCATATGGGAGAACTCCCAGAGGTCACCAACACATTGAGATCAGTGCTTAGAGTACTCTCCAGCCTTCATGGGTTGAAGTGGAACTAACATCTTATAACAATTTAGGTTCCTTTAATATAAGCTTTTAACCCTTTGAGTGCCACGGGGGTATGCAATGCATTGCAGAGCAAAGGGTTAAAATCATTTATATGCTATGTCAGCCATTATTTTAAATAACAGTTTGTAAACTAAATAACTTAATTAATTTGTTAGTTTATGCTTGGACAATACTGGCCAGCACATCGAAGAGCTAGATAATAACATTCCACACCACTTTCCCTCCCAACTGCCACTCCTTCATGTTCTTTCTTTCTTCCGCTTACTTATTTTAGTAACTGGGGAAAGGGGGTTCATGAGAAATCTCTTTGCAGTTAAAAAAACAATATGGTCACATTTATTTTAACCGTTGGAGTGCCAGGGAATTAAACAGTGACAGGAGGGAGAGCAGTGTAGACTGTTAGTATCTGGCGCACAGCTGTGCCAGCCACAACAAATAAAGCTAAATATTTTATAAACTATTATTTTCACCCTTTAAGTAACAAAGGGGTGCAAAGCAATGTGTGGTGTGCCCCTCTTGCATTCAAAGCGTTAAATAAAAAAGGTTACAGTATCATATAGTTAATTTTGAAAACTCTCAAATTGACTTAAAATGGCATAAGGTGGCAATGCCACTTTATAGGTCACAATTAAATCAATGGTGATTTTAAGAAAAATCTGTCCACTATACTACAGCTGGTTTGCTTCATTTTTACTCTAGAGTGGTTATTCACTAAGTTACGATAAATATGTCACAAGAGGGGGTAACCCTGGTGTTATAAACTCTCTGGTTCGTATGTTATTCTACAGAGCCTATGCACTAAGATATTTTATAGCATCTCAGTGCATGGGCTCCATAGACAGTTTTCACTCACAGCTTCGGGCAACCAACCTTTCGATTATAATGGACATAGCTACTGCATTTATCCTTTTAAGCCTTTCAGGATTAGATGGGTAAGCACTGCTCTGCAATGCACTGTGCATCCCACTGGTTCTGATAGGTTTATGCAGTGTGTTTCAAAGCATCTCTGGCATTCAAGGGGTTAAAAAAGCCCTCATAAAAAATATAATGTGAATGAAAAGAAAAAAATAATCAGCATACCTCATATGCACTTTAACCCTTTAAGGACCAGAGGGGTGTGAAACACATTGCTTTGCAATGAATTTCTGACGCCGATCCTTGTTATTCCCATATATTAAATACTAGTGTAAAAGAATGTGTACGCAGGCCTCCCAGCACCTGCGTTCAGTCAGTCTCTACTGCGCGTGACTGCATTGGACAAACATACATCTGGCCTTTTATGTTAAAGGATAATCTGGTATTTATTTACAGTGTTTTTTACATTCTGTTACTGTATTGACTTCTGCCATGACTGCAAATTCAAAGAATTTAGCACCCTTTTCAGACACCCATGCTGCATACACAGGGACATTGATTTAAATGGAGCTTATAAACCACTGAATGCTAGAGTTCTCCAACCCACTGCATAGCAGCCCATTGCCCAGCGAAAACCATAATGACCCTGCCCACTTTCCTTCCCATAATACACACTCCCTGTGCCATTCTATCCATTTCTGGGGAAGCCCCACTTTCCTTTTTCCCAATCGTGCCCACTCATATTGTGCTCCATTCACAACATGACACAAATTCACCATTTGGGCACCCCACCTGCAGCCCTACCTATTACTCGGGGGCAGGTATATTCATGTCTTTTGTACATAAGACCTGTAATCTCAATTAACTTCAAGAAGTTTTAAAAAACAAAACTTTATAAACACTTAGATACTTCTTCCTAGACTTTGCTAATATCTAACTTTTTCCCTTGCTTGTTTTGTTTTCCTTTTTAACCCTTTGAGTGCCAGGGGGCTTTACAATGCGTTTCGTACCCCTCTGACACTTATAGGGTTCACCTATTCCACCAGATAGACACTTCGGGATCTGCTGGACTATTGTAATGAGGAGTCTTGCTGCAGTGATTTTCACAGGATTGAGTGACTGAAAATCGCTACCCTTGATTCGTTGCCTGCGGCCAGCCTTCTCCCCCTTGCTGCCCACGGCAGAAAGCAACAGAAACATTTAGAAATATACTCTTTATCCTGCTGAATAAAACAATATTATTTCCAATGCTGGAGATATTGTATTCAAACGTTATTGCAGCTCAAATATTTTTACATGCAGTACATCCATGGCCTGATATTTTACAGTACCACTGTAGCTTAAGCAGCCAATGGGAACGTTTTGCCACTGACAATAGCTGTCCTTAGACTGTTGTAATAACAGCAACACCATAAAACTTCAGGCCAGAGTAGTACTGCACCCAAAGATGCAAGTTTGAGCTGCAATATCTTTTTGAAGTAAACATCTCTCAGCAGTGTCAGTGACACTGTTTTACTCAGCAGGAGCTGACAGAATCCCTTTAAAGTGGAGCTATCATGATCCAGCTTCTCCCTCCCCAAGTTATTTAAAACCTCCCAGCAAGCTTAAAACCTCTCCATACCATTTATAAAATGTTCAACCTATGATTCAAAAGCTGACATCCTCAAAGGTAGCGAAAGGTGGAGTGCTGCCATCTTCATGATTTTCAGAGTGATTGGCAGTGCTCTCTGTCCACCCTAAGCCTGCCTCCCAACACACAAGAGGCCAGCCTTTATGTTCATCGTCCTCCAGTGTGCTGTGTTCCAGTTGAATTGGAGAACTGGGGAGGGAGGTGGGAGGTGATTTGAAGACCAGGGGATGTCCTGCAGAGCCGCATGGTACAACTTGTACCTCAGAAAGAGGAAGTGGTGATGTCACTGGGCCATCTTTAAAAGCCCATGTCTCATGAAGTATTGAGATTTAGAAATAAGATATTACAGCCTATACACAGTGTTAAGAGTTACATCCAATGACCTAAATTGTCTTGGGGGTGAAAGTTCCACTTTATATATGCACTAAGGTGTGCTAAAGGTAAGATAAATTCTCCACTGTTATAAATTTTCCACATTGCTTGTTATTTATGGGTCCTCTGTACTAATATGGCTCCAACCTGGTGAATGGGCTTCTCAGAATAACATATGAACTGGAGAGTTTATCTGACTGGAGACGTGATCTCCTCTTTATCACATCTTTATTTCCCCTTTTTGCATAACCTCCTGGAGTCTTGTCTGATATGTTTTGGTATTTAGATCATGTACCATTTTAGAGGCCCATCTCTGAATACTCTATAATATTGTTGTCCTCCTGGAGTTATGGAGGGGAATGTACAAACCGGTTTCAGTGTATAATAAACACGAAGAACAGTTTTAATCTACATGATTAGTCCTTCACCTGCTTTATTCCTAAATTCAAGTAGTTTTACATAACAAAATGGACAGGTGTGCTGGGGTGTAGTGCATTTCAAGGCATGCTGCTTTTTTACATACTGGCACCTAGCAAATGGGCAGAAAAATCTTACTTTTACTTAGGCAATAGGGGTGGCCTTACAGGGATGTTCTCTTAGATCAGAGATCGGCAATATACATTGCCACTGGGCCTGGCTGGATGTACCTACCAGTACAAATGAGCTATTCCTTCAGTTTACCCCTTCGAACGCCAGAGAGGCATCCATCTCATTGCAATACAAAAATGCCTTGGATACCTCTCTGGCACTCAAATGGTTAAAATCACTAAAAATAATTGATTCTTTGTATTTAAAAACAGCATGTAACAGCAAACAAAAGTTAAGGGGGAGATTCACTAAGGTGTGATAAAGAGATGATAAAGTGGTGATGATTTCTCCAGTTTATCACTTTTCCAGTCCCTATATTATTCTATAGAGCTGTTTACTAAGATCTCCAACACTGAAGTGCATAGGCTCCATAGAATAACATAGGAACTGGAGAAGGAAATAAACTGGAGACGCCATCTCCACTTTATCACCTCTTTAGTGAATCTCCCCCAAGGTCTTATTGCAATTTATTTATATATATGAAAAGCCACACTCACAGGACTTGTTGATGATCAAAAAGTGATGATTTATTTAAATCGACATTTCAACCCCAATTTCGGCCTTTGATCATCAACAAGACCTGTGAGTGTGGCTTTACTTTGTTTCATATCTACATCTACATTGTGACCAGCACCCAGGCAAGTTACATTTAATTACAGTGAGTGCTCTACCACCAAACTATATATATATATATATATATATATATATATATATAATATTTTTTTTCTTCTTTCAATTTGTGTAAATGTGTAACTTTTTAATTGTAAATGCTCCTCAGGACATACTTCTCATTGTATTCTTCCTGGTATAACACTTTCTAAATAAACTCATATAGCAGATCTGCTATACAGAGGAATATTACTTCTGTCTTTCTTTACAGGAGAGGAATGATACATTTTATCACAAAGAAGACATCTGATACAACATTTCATTACACCAGTCTACAGAGTCAAACTTGATACATTATCAGCTGTGTTCTTCTAGAGAACATAGTGTGGGATCAGAAGCACAAGGAATAGGCACACAAACTGTTGTTATTTCCACTACAATATATACATATACATTGCCCAGGTCCCATCAGTAGCTCAGATTAGCACAGTTATTAAAACTATAATTACCGACCAGAGGGGTATGCAATGCATTGCTTTACTGGCTCTGGATTATGTGAACTGTAGTCCAATAACAGCTGGAGGGCCTAAGGTTGCCCATACCCATTCTAGTAAATTCAAGTAAATAAAGTACAATGTTGGCCTCTTTTTTTAAGGGAGATACATTTTCAAAATGAAAGGAATCTGCAGAATAATTTAGTACCTAGGCAGTTTTTTCCCACTGGGGAGAGCTCTCACTGATTAGTCCATTAATCTCTATGTGATAGTGCAATGCTTTCCAACTTTCTCATGGAGTGGACAGGATCTGTTTAGACTCACATGATGATGGGTCAGACCCTATTAAAATGATGTAATGTAGTGAAAGCTGTGGAGTTCTCAGACAGGCTGCCAAAAGTCCCATGAAAGCCTCTCCCTCCCCTTTATCTGCTAAGTGAACAGCCTCTTCCATGTTGTGAGTCTCTGTCTCATTATAGCATGCAATATTATAAATATGCACCAGATGGCAGCACAAGTCTATGAACTGAATGGATCCAATCGTGAAGGCATTTACTAATATGAATGTATGTTACAGAGAACCAGCTCAATAACCCAGTGATTCTCAACCAGAGTGCCGTGGCATTTTGGTGTGCCACGGACATCAACTTAGGGTGCCCCATGTGTTAAATGAAGACTAACAAAATAGACTTTTAAATAAAGATTTATAGAAATTGTTATGCACAATATATTTAGTTTTGTTATTATGATTATAAAACATAATAATAACTGTATATTTATGCATTGTACCCTTCGTATGCCCTTGATAAACTACATTAAATATGTTAGGGGTGCCCCGAATGTTCTAGATTATGTGTTAGGGGTGACCCGAACAAAAAAAGATTGAGAACCACTGCAATAACCCTTTGAGCACAAACCAGGCTGGCGGGCCAGCCTCAGATTTCACCTGAGGGCCCAGCAGATTCTAGTTATACCCCTGTCTCTATATATTAAAGAGTCACTGAAAGCAGATTATTAGGTTCCATCCACAATCCTCATTCATCACAAAATATTCCTCAGTATCCTATAAAATTGTTAAGCATAAACAGATGTTTACTAGGAGAGGTGCTCAAAAAGTATGTGCCTGATTCCAACCCCTGATGATGGAAACTAATCAAGATGTAAGATCCTGGGGCTTTAGCCTCACACTAGAATGCCTCCCACTCTGTTATACCTTCTACTGGAGATGAGGAAAGAATGAACAGCATCCTAAAGATTCATCAGAATCGCAACCATTGTCTTTGTCAGCATATATAAATAACCCTTGCAATTCCATAAGGTTTATTAACCTTTTGAGTGTGACAGGGGATGAGAAATGCAGTGCATTTGCTGTTCGAGTGTCAGAGAGGCCTAAAGCATTGTGAAGCAATGCATTGGAATCCACTCTGGAATTCAAAGTGTTAAACACGCTTGTGGAGCCAGTAGGGATTACATATACATCTGTGTATGTAAAGATCTCTCTCTAGTGAAAGCTGTACCCAACTTCTGAATCTATGTAAACAAAACAGAACCAACCAAAACCATAACAACATAGCAGCCATTTTATTTGATACCCAAAAAACCTATAGTAGTGTAATTCAGCACAATACACCATGAGATAACAGTGGGCATTATCCATCAAGCTAAATAAGTACAGTTCTGGAGCAAATCAACTTCCCCTTGGGGGGATGACAATTCCCATAGATTTAAATGGGGCTTTGAACCCCCTAAATAATAGCAAAGTTGCTTCACTATACATTGGACACCTCTCTGTCATTCAATAGGTTAAAAGCTCAGTTTAAATCAAAGGGATTTTTGGAATTGTTACTTATTTCCTATTGTGCATTTGATTTGCACCAGGACAGCACCAACTGTCCTTAGTACATCATCCTCAGAGAGTGATAACTGTGCATGTCATCATCACCGATATCATAGTGCTGGGTATTCTGTACAAAAACAAGAGGAAATAAAAACAAATAACGGTAAAAACTGTTCAACTTCTCAGCTGACTAGGATATTTTTCACATAAAAGTGCTGAACCCTTTATAATTAACTAGTTGAAGAGCCCATGTACACGGGCCACAGTGCCAGGCAGCAACAGCCGTGGTGCAGTCATGCGCAGTAGAGACTACCCGCGCCACAGCTGATAACAGGATTTCTTTTTAGCGTTACTTTGAAGGAGAATGTCTATCGGAATAGGTGGCTCTGTGTATAACAGCATGATGCAGTAAGGTAGGTGTCCTCCATACAGAAATCAGTATGCGTATATATTTTTATTGTGCTTGTTTTTTTATGTAGTCTGTGCTAAAATATATTATCCTATATAATAATTCGCTAAATGTGTGTTTGTCAGATGCCGTCATGCTCAATAGAGACGGCTGCAGTCATGCGCACTACAGACTGCCAGTGCCGCGGCTGATAATGGAGCAGGGCTCCGAATTCAAACCATAGTCCTCTCAGCGCACCCCACTCAGTATCAGCCGCAGCGCGGGCAGTCTCTACTGTGTATGACTGCACCGCGGCCATTGCTGGGTGGCACTGTGGCCCATGTACATGGGCTCTTCAACTAGTAAGATATAGGTGACTGCTGTATAAAGGACACCTGCCTAGATAAGTACTTCTGTTAACCCAATTAAGAGCACCATATTCCTATAGATATTTAAAGAGGCCTTATCAACTAAAAACAACTGATGGTTTTGAAATAGCTTTCAAAATTACCTATATTCTGTATCAACATTGTTTTCATATATATAGATTATACTAATTAAGGCATGCTGAGAAGGCACTTCCTGTCATAGCTATACATTACCTCCCCCACTCATTGATACTTAGCCCTTTCAAGGCTAGAAGACGTGTTGAGCAGTATTGGCGACTGGGACAGGTAATATAGGCAAAAACAGGTACTTGCATGGAGTGCCTTAATTAGCATAATCTATAAAACTTAATAACTGAGAAACTAGCATTCTAAATACAAAATGGCTAATAGAACATGTAGATGATTTTGGTAGTTCTTTCAAAGTCACCAAGTTTTTTTAGGTGATAGTGTCCCTTTAAAGGATAGTAACTAAATGAAAAGTGCTTGAAAAAAAGGTGTGGACATTACACAGTTACTGTCACTGAATGATAAAACAGCAAGATAAAGTTATGGGCAATATGTGTAAAGTAAGTGGAACAATTCTGGGGCACACCACCTGCACCTTTAGGGGACACAAAAAATGCACAATGATTTAAATGGGTCTTTTAACCCCTTGAATGCTAGCTAGGTCTCCAATACATTGCTTCACAATATGTTGAAGACCTCCCTAGCATTTCAAAGGGTTAAAATATCAACTAAAATCAGTGGACATTTGAGCAGTTTTTATTTGTGCCATATTGTGCAGTTAGTTTATCCCAGATTTTTTCCACTTTTGTCCTTGCACATATGGGCCTATTGATCTTGTCCTAATAAAACAATAAGTTATGCAGGTCATACAAAGAAATGAGCATTGATAGAAGGAGCAGAGTCTAGTGCTACCAGACAGACACAGACCTGCAGACACACAGAGGGGAGGGTGGTGGGAGAGAACTGTGACAGCAGGCAAAGCAGTGTACAGATGTGTGCATAAGCAAGTCATAGTGCAGTACTGCTTCTCAGGGAGGCAGGAAGAAGGAACAGGTGGGTTTGTGGGGGATATTATTGATATTAGCTGGGTCCATACACAGCCCCAGAGAGAGATAGAGCAGAGGGAGAGGGGGAGAGCCTCTTACCATTGGGAGGGACTGGGGCCGGCCTTCATGGGAGGCCAGTGTTAACCCACTCCTGTAACCATCATAAACTGCATTCTGCAAGAGATCAAAGGGACAGTGGCTTCAGGGTCTTGGTGGAAATAGGGAAAAGGGATCCATTGTACTCATCGCCAGTAACAGGCTTCTGTCCTAGACATTTCCACTGCTACTGGTTGGGGATGATGTGGTTGTAGTCCCCAACAGCTGGAGGGCCAACTATTCCCTATCCCTGGTTTAACTCCTTGGATGCTAGGGATGCTGTGAAGCAATTTCTCTCTAGCATCCAAGAGGCTAAAAGCCGCACAACTCAAAAGAACATAAGGAGGCTTTGAGGCAGATATAAAAAGGAAAAGTGGTGCATTTCTGGTGCAAATTAACTTCATAACAATGAATAAAAATTCAAAAACTTCCTTTGCAATACTCTGGACACCTTGCTAGAATTCACCATATACTTAATGTAGCATTTGCATTTGTTCCCTATGTCATAGTCAGTTTTAATCAAAACTGCTCCACTTTTACTAAGTACATCAGCCACACTGATATATTGTGAATATAACTGAGACTTTGCCTGGATTACAGTGACTGAAGTCACTCCACAATGTTAGGCCTCGCATACACCAACAAGTCAGGCTCTCAAGATACCTCTGCTTGATCACAGCTGAGTAATCTGTGGATCAATCATTGTGATAGAGTTAACCCTCTGAGTGCCAGAGAGGTACACAACGCATTGCTCTGCAATGCGTTGCGTACCCCTCTGGCTCTCAGAGGGTTAACAGTGCTTAAAGGGCTAGTAATGCCCGAATTTTAGTTTATTCAATATGGCATATTTTTTAAAAATAAAGTATCTGGAGAAAGTCCTATCTCTCAAAACTTTATGGTTTGAGAGATATTTGCAGCTAAAGTTCCACCCTCACTCATGTCAGCTGTAAAGCTGACTGAAGGAGATCTGTGCCGGCCGACTCTAGGAGGCTCTTCAGCAAAACTGAAATAGTGCTATTTAAAAAGAACTACTTCATTGGAACAGTCTACAAAGTGTGCTTGCAAACCAGAAACACTTTGTAGACCGTTCCAATGAAGTAATTCTTTTTAAAGATCGCTATTTCGGCTCTGCTGAAGAGCAGTTGGCTGGTCCCAGGACCAGGATCTCCTGCTGTCAGTAGAGCACTGACGTCAGGAGAAGGGGAGGAAGGGGGGACCTTAGCGGCAAATATCTCTCAAACCATAAAGGTTTGAGAGATAGGACTTTCTACATATACTTTATTTTTTTTAAATCTACCATACTGAATAAACTTAAATTTGGGCATTACTAACCCTTTAATCAGGGATATTTGGAAAACTTGTCCTGCTGGTGTGTTCCGAGAACTGGATTGGGAGAATCTCAACTTTACTTATTAGATTTATTATATAAGAACTGTGCATTGCCAACATCTCCTGGTTAGCCCTTTAAGGACCAGAGGAGTATGCAACGGATTGCTTTGAATTGCACTGCTCATCACTCTGGTCCTTAAAGGGTTAATCAGCAATTGTGAGAATCTGTTTCCAATGCCTTCTGAAAGGTGTTGATACTAGGGGAGAGGATGAAGCCACCCTAACCTCTGGCATCTGGGCACACCCTGATATCACAGGGCTGGTGGCATCTCCACAGAGTTGTCAGTGGGTGTAACAATGGGAAGGCAGACAGAAGACACTTGCACACCTTGCAGGGAGATACAGAGGTATTACCAACACAGCAGATCACTTAGTTGAGCTAACAGCATGGCAGTTCTAGTGATATTGCAAGTGGAAACAGAATAAAATCAAAATTCATATATGGCTCACACCAGTGAATAAAGAAAGATATATTAGCACTGAAACAGTGTTGTGCACTCAGGAAAACAATCATGGAAATAAAACAGGTCAGAATGGCACACCTGAAGAAAAGTGTGTATGACAGACCAATAGCAGACCTATTTAAAGAGACGCTAAAAAGAAAGGTGTATGACACAATCTATAATTTATTATTATTACAATAATACATGGACACAAACATATAGATTATGCTTTCTATAAAACACTTAAAAACAACATAAAAATAGGGAGACAAATGTAATCAGACAAGATTACTACCTAAACCAGATTACCTCAATTAGTACATGCATAATCAATTAAGTAAGAGCATAACATGCTGGTCAAGATACATAATACACATCCTCCAAAATAAGACCCATTGCTAGACTGATAATCTAGATATGAACATTGTTATGTAACAAATCCTAAAGTGCACGTGTCACAAAAAATAAGTAAGGTGCATAAGATAAAGTGTATCAAAGACGTGCGTAGGTTAAATATGATAAACCTAATCCTCCTATATAATAATTCGCTAAATTGTGTGTAACGCCGCGACATGCGCAGTAGACACTGATGCGTGTGTTGCAGTCATGTGCAGTAGAGACTGCCCGCGCCATGGCTGATACAGAGCTGGGCGCTCCGAAGGAATGTCCAGCTCTGTATCAGCCGTGGCGCAGGCAGTCTCTACTACGCGTGACTGACCCGCGACCGGGTGGCAGTGGCACTGTGGCCTGTGTAACGGGCTGTTCAACTAGTACAATATAAATAACAAATATTCATCTGGTAAAAAGTAGGTACAGCACTCGGGGTTTATGCACTAAGGTGTGATAAAGAGGTGATAATTTGGAGATGACTTCTCCAGTGATACCTCTTCACCAATTCCTATGTTATTCTATGAAGCCTATGCATAAGATCTCTCCCACTTGAGAAATCTATTCATGGTGCATAGGCTCTATAGAATAACATAGGAACTGGAGAAGTGACATCACTGGAGAATCATCTCCACTTTATCAGCTCTATCACATCTTAGTGCTTAACCTTGTGGGACTGCTTTTGTCTCCCTGTTTTTTGTCATTGTTTTTAAATGTTTTTATTGCAAACATAAGCTATATGTTTGTGTGCATATATTCAGGGGAGGACTGGCAACTTGTGGCCTGAGGGGCAAATACAATCAAGTGGGCCATGTGTATTATCATCCAGCTCACTCTCCCATCCCACTCTCTTTTGTCAATTTTTAAATTGGCATTAGTGTTGTGAAGTAAGTTATACCATGTAGCTTACAACTAAAACGGGGATACTTGTGATACTAGCGCTAAAGTTTAAATGGAGATATACATTAGTGATACCACAGACCTTACACTTGATATGGAGCTACACTACTGAAACCACATAAATTACAATTGAAAGAGAGCTACATTAATGATACCACAGAGCTCATAACTTAAGTAAGGCTACATCAGTAATATCACAATGCTTACAAGGGAAATGGGATATGCTACTAGTGTAGCTCCATTTGGACTGTAGCTCTGTGGTATCACTTGTGTAGCTCTATTTACAGCAGAAAGCAGGAGACTGAGTGAGACAATGGCCCACGGGCCCTGACATATGATGGCCCAGGGGGCAATGGGGATGAGCTTTCCACTACATATATTGTTTTGATAATAATAAACTATAGGTTGTGTCATATACCTTTCTTTTTGAGTGCTTCTTTAAATGGGTCTGCTTTTGGTCCTTCATACATGCTTTTCTTCAAGATTTTCATTCTGACCTCTTTTGTTTCAGTGGAAACAGAATAAATACACTTTTTTATAATATTATTTTACCAGGAAGGATACATTCATTTTATCGACCTCAGAAGGGTGAAAGGCTGAATTTATCTTGCCGGGACAAGAACCTGTGACCTTGAGGTTTGAACAGATTCCAAAACTGGTGCATTACCCAACCGAGCTATCTCACACTGCCTATATATACCATATCCTATATAATAATTCGGTAGGATGTTTGTCAGAAACCATCATGCACAGTAGAGACTGCCTGCATGCATGCATTCTGTGCTTTCGGGTAGTCTCTACAGTGCATGGCTGCGTCGGTGGCAGGACGTAGAGCAGGACTGGCCTCTTAACATCACCCAGACCTTTTTTTTTTACACTAGTATGGTATAAAATGAGATGTTACATTCCCAAAAGACCTGGGGGTAATGCGCTAAGGTGTCATAAAAGAGGAGATAAAGTGGAGATCACTTTTCTACTGATAGCACTTCTCCAATTCCTAGGTTATTCTATGGCGCTAATGCACTTCCACTTGAATAATCTTAGTGAACAGGCTCCATAGAATAGCACAAGAATTGGAGAAATGTTATCACTGAAGAAGGGATCTCCGCTTTATAACCTCTTTATCACAACTTAGAGAATCTTCTCCCTGGTTCTTACGCCCATCTAATGCATTATTGTCTCCATTACAATTAGGGCTATCAGTGGAGTGTTGCACCACTATATGCTTGGGCTAGCAAAAAGATTCAAGATTTTAGACATGAGACCTGTAGCTTTAGCTCCTCCAGACAGTTTTAACCCTTTGAGTGCCAGAGGGGTACGCAACGCATTGCTTTGCAATGCGTTGCGTACCTCTCTGGTACTCAAAGGGTTAAGCAATACCTTTGATGGCATACAAAGTAAAAAAGGGAACTTGGTCTGATGCAAATATATCTGATTTGATGTGACTGCATTCAGTAATGTCTATATGAAAGAGTGGGAACCTAAGGCCTTTCTGCATTGGTGGCCTATAACTCTCATCATTGAGTGCATTTTATATACGTCTGTACATGTGCCCCCCTTCTCTGCTCTTAAAATGCCAAGTTGACACCAAAAATTGTTCCTGACTCCAAATGTTTTTATATTTTGTTGACATCTGGCTGGGGGGTCCTAGGTTGCTACCTCTGATACAGAGACACCATGTACCAGGAAGCAGAACAATACACTAAACAATCAACTTTATTCATTGCACAGAATTTCCCTATCTGTAACATTCTGTTTTAAGTAAACAAAGTTCCCTATGGAGGACAATGAAAGTTTCTTACCACATCGGGATGGCTACAGGAAAACTAACTCAAGAAATATCACAAACTTACAGCTAGCATAAGTAAAAATGAATTATTCATATGTTACATCCCTAAAATCCTATACTTATTTTTTAACATATATATACATTTTCCTGTTCAGAGAGCATTTATTTAATCATGTTTATGCTTTTTGTATTGAGATGAGAGCTAAAGTCAGTTAATTAACTGTGATTAGTGACCACTGCTCTTGTATTTTTTCCTACCTTAGCCCATTCACAGATAATTCTGCACAGGCAATGGGAGTCCTGGAAAAGGCAGTAATGGCTGCACCATCAGAGCATGTGCAAGACTAGACTGTTGGCCTCAGAAAACAGAGATGTTTTACAAATTCAGGCATCGAGTACATGGTATTTAAAGTGGAACGTTCACCCTCTATAAAGTTGTCCTCCAAAAATGAGGCATATGGCGATTAGCTTCATAATAGTGCTATTATCTCTCATAAGTACCAGCTTCTGAAGTAATACTTATTCTTGCTTTAGGGCCGTCTGCATGCCTGCACTGTCAGTCCCTTCTGGTGCCTTAAGGTACCATGCAATGCCTCCTAGAGGAGACCGGGACAGACAGTGCAAGTGTGCAGATGACTCTAAGACAAGATGTCTGCATGCATGCCTGGCTTCCAGTATCCAAAGAATAAGGATTACTTCAGAAGCGGGTACTTATGAGAGATAATAGCACTGAAATGAAACTAGTCGCCATTTGCC
Organism: Rhinophrynus dorsalis; assembly: GCA_037306005.1. NCBI lineage: Eukaryota > Metazoa > Chordata > Amphibia > Anura > Rhinophrynidae > Rhinophrynus > Rhinophrynus dorsalis. The sequence goes on along the minus strand of CM074718.1, from coordinate 498,150,153 downwards.
TAATTATTGGAGGGCACCTTTATAGAGGGTAAAAGTTCAGCTTTAAATATATATGCCAGCTGATTTTTAGGTGTTACACTAAGGACTGCTACATCTATATGGATGAATTTGTTAACAAACAGGAACAGATGAATACCATTTTGTACATACAAGCCAAGGTTTAAAGAGATAGTAACGTCCCCCAAAAAATGTCCAGTTTTGTAGAGGTTAAAATATTAATCAATATGCTCCAAACCCTATCTCTCAAACCGCTATGGTTTGAGAGATATAGGGATTCAAGGTTACCCTCCCTCCCCTTCTCCTGACGTCAGCTGTAAAGCTGACAGCAGGAGAATCGAGTCGTACAACTCGAGGATGCTCTGCAGCAGAGCCGAAATCACGTTATTGCTAAAGAATTCATTCATTGGAAAGGTCTACAAAGTGTGCTTGCAAACCAGGAACACCTTTTAGACCTTGCCAATGAATGAATTCTTTAGCAATAATGAGATTTCGGCTCTGCTGCAGAGCCGCCTGCTGGTTCCCGGACCGGGATCTCCTGCTGTCAGCTATACTCTGATATCAGGAGAAGGGGACGGAGGGGGGAACTTTGAATCCCTATATCTCTGAAACTATATCGGTTTGAGAGATAGGGTTTGGAGCATATTGATTAATATTCTAACCTCTACAAAACTGGACATTTTTTGGGGGGGACATTACTGTCCCTTTAAAAAATGAGTGCCAACGGTCAGGACACCGCTTGAATAGAAGTCAAAGGAAAACTCTCTCCTAAAAAGTAATAGATTGAAATAACTAAATATACTGTACTGTACCAAGCAAATTAATTATTCATACATTACATCCCTAAAATATAATCCTAAACATGCTCTTTACTGTATATGTAAACTGTACTATTTAGAGAGAACATTTATTTAATTTTGTTTTCACTGTCTGTAATGAAAGAAAAGCTAAATTCAGTTAATTTATAATGTTTTGTTCACTGCTCTTGCATTCAGAAAGGTTGTTATCTTATCACAATCCATTTACAGACAACCCTGGCCAATCACCAAAAGATTGCTATGACACTGTGATCCTTGGAAAAGGCAGGGATGACTGCTTCCTCACAGCAAGGGAAAAACTAGATTTTAGGCCTCGGAAAACAAATAGAGATATTTTACTAAGGTTAGCATGAAGTACAGATTATGTATATATTTTTAACCCCCAGTTTATTTTTAGATGTTAATGTTGTTTCAACAGGCTCTAAAATGTAAAACCTTTTAACCCCTTAACGACCGGCCGATCGGCGAGGTCAGTTAAGGACCACGGAGCATTTATTTTTTTTTGCTCCTTCCGGTTCCGGACTCCCCGAACGGCGTGCAGCCGCGGGGGGGGGGAGCCCGGAATTCCATGACGGTCATAGTACATCTTGGGTCGTTAACTCGAATCGACCCATGACGTACTATGACCATCAAGGTTCGTTAAGGGGTTAATTAATGTAGGCAGAGATAAGTAACCTGTGTAGTGACTCCAATAATTCGGTTGCTACCTCACTGCATTAAAACCAAACACATATGGAAAATGCCCGCTTTAGAGCTACATGATGACACTGCAGCTGAGCAGTAACCACTGCACTGTTGAAGGGTGAATTTTTCATTAGTGCTTGGTTTGCACACCTCTGGGACTTAAAGAGTTAAAATAATCCAACTATTCTTAACGGTATATGCTCAAAAAAGTAGTCATTCTGGGGCTAACCAGTCACACTATGGGGGCAAATGAATTAAATTGTGTTTTAACCGCTTCAATAAACTCAAGGGGGTTATACTCTAAGGTGTGATAAACAGGTGATAAAGTGGAGATGACTTCTCCTGTGATATTACTTCTCCAAAGCATTGAACCTATGCACTAAGATCTCCAAAGCTGGACAAATCTTAGTGCATAGCCTCCATATAATAACACAGGAACTGAAGAAGTGGTATCACTGGAGAAGTCATCTCTGCTTCATCACCTCTTTATCAAGCCTAAGTGCATCTGTCCCATTGTGTTAAAAATCCCATTTTCTGTGGCACAGTTGGTTTGGCCCAGAATTGTCCTAATTTACTTTGTGCATATAGACCTTACTGTTTCTTCTCCCCCGCCCCCACCCAAGAAAAAAAAGCAAGAGGTCACAGCAGAATAGAAGTATTTGCAAAATGCTAATGATTGGCTGACATCACACTACCGAGGCACTCTAATGGGCTGAGGAGATTGGCACTGCATGTGACATGGATCAGCTGTGGCCAGCGGCACACACATCAAACACAATGAATCTTCTCACCAAGGTGCAGGTGCAATGGGACGTCCTAATGTATGCACAGCTCTAGCAGAGAAAGCAGTGATTCACACAGCCACCTCTGGGATTAGACCCTGGCAGGGTGACACTGGAGCATCCAAAAGGAACAAAAGAGAGAGAGGAAGACACAATGCATGTATAAAGACAAATGTGGGGCAAACCAACTGCAAAGTATATTTCAAATAAACATTCAACCCATGGAGATGTGTACTTGTCCTCCATGGGGCAGCTGGTTTGCCTCACAATTGCTTCACTTTTTGATTGTGCATTTGGCCTCTAAAATAGAAACAGGTCTCAAGTAAACTGGATTGTATAGGGGTTTAATAAATGGCCAAATTAATATATAAATTGGACATTACAGCAAGATATAAAAGTGTAAATAGATCAGCCACAATAAACCAAGGATGTGTATCTAGAGCTGGCACGAGGATTGTGCTGTCCATTCCCACAAACTAGCATAGTGGTTGTGGCCAGTATGAGTACAATGACCCTTAAATTGTGGCATCCAGACAGATGTCTACTGTATCCGATGGCAAATCAGACCATGACATTAAATGTACCAAATTTATACTTTAAACCAAGTGTAAGCCCATCTCCTTTATCTATGTATATTTAATTCATATTGATTAATGATTAAACTAAGGGTAAGCAAGCTGAGGAACTCTAGCTGTGATTGGGCTATAACTCCATCAACAGTGGGGAGCTGCACTAAGGTTCAATAAGGGGTTAGGTTGGAGATACTGTGTTGTATTCGCTTCAATTATATCTTGATATATGCAACAACATTACTTTGCCATCATATCCCTGTGAGTACTCTGCAAGTATACCAACATCACCATGCTTTCGCCATGCCTTCACCAGGTTCACAGTTTTGTTGAGCTTATACAGGGTTTATAATGACAAATGGAGCTTGCTTTTATACTAGAGAGATGCACATCGATATGAAAGGAAGAGTGAACACACTTCCTGGGACAGCTGGGAGGGAGGTGGGAGGAGAATTACAGGACTGGGACGTCCTGCGCCGCTGTGCCGATGTTACATTATGCCACAGAATGTGGACGTGCCCAGCATCAAGTGTACATTTAATATACAATATCTTAGAAGTACAATTTTAATAGCTTAAGCAAATGCGAAAATGTGTTTTAAAGGTGAAAGTTCCCCTTTAAACAAGATTTAAAGACCTCAAGAGAAGTGCATTAGCGTAGGCTGGGAGGTAGAGCATTCCATAGATAAGGAGCAATGAGGAAAAAGAGGATTTTAGTCTTACCTGTTAAATCCTTTTCCTTTAGTCCATACAGGTTACTGGTAACTTTGGGTAGGCGATCCGCCCCTTTAAGTAGGCAGTAACAATTCTAGAATTGATTGCGGGGTTGGAGCCTACCTTCCCTCCTTGGCTGCAGCTAGCCAACCAGCTCCAGTAAGATTTGAGACACTAACTATTGACTAGATAGTAGAAGGGAAATTACAATCCTGTGAGCATGACCCTGAAGAACCCCCATGGTCTGCCACAGGAGAGCCAAGCATTGTCCCTTGACAGGGTGGGACACCAGTAACCTGTAAGAGGTAAGACTAAAATCCTCTTTTCTCTGTCGTCCATTATAGGTTACTGGTAACTTTGGGATGTCCAACCATTGAGTTCACCAGAGGCGGGAAGTAAGACAAGAACCAGACGCAAGGCCCCCACAGTCACCAGAGCCAATACAACCCATCAGATCAGAGATAGCCCAACAAAACAATGAAGTGTCAACGGACACTGAACAGGGGTAACAACACCCCAAAACTGTTACACAGCACACTGAACTAGAGCCAACAGCGCTCAAAAGTGAAGGAAGCACCAAGAACCGAAGAAGATCCTAGACAGGCAAGACTGCCTCCAGGATCTTCCTCCCAAAGCTGGTGTCAGCCGATGCCAGCACATCAACACGGTAGTACTTCAAAAAGGTGTGCACAGACGACCAAGTGGCAGCCTTGCACAACTGATCAGCGGAGGCCTGATTCTTGTAAGCCCAAGAAGCCCCAATAATTCTGGTAGAATGAGCCATAACCCGAAAGGGAACGGGCTTCTTCCTTAGCTTGTAAGCCTTACGAATAGTGGACTTGATCCAAGACGCAATAGTCACTTTGGATGCAGATCTTCCTGCCCTGGGGCACTCAGGAATGACGATCAGCGGGTCAGATCGTCTAATGGACTTGGTGCGATGTACATAAAACTTAAGACAATGCACCACATCTAACAAGTGGAGATCCCTCTCCTTGTCAGAGGCAGGGTCAGGGCAGAAAGAAGGCACCACAATCTCCTGGTTAATGTGGAACTCAGAGACCACCTTCGGGAGAAACTCCTGAGAAGAGAGAAGCACCGCCATGTCTTTGTGAAATACCATAAAGGATGGTTCACAAGACAGAGCATGTAGCTCTGCGACAGTGGCTCTATGAAGTCTCCTATCGCAGGCAGAGATCAATGGGGTAGATGCCATACTCTCTTACACTCCGTGTCTCCCTCGTCCAGTAAGGTTTGTAGAGCAACAAGTAGATCTATACGCAGGCAGTAAATAACAGGACAAAGTACACAATACTATTGCAAGGCATCTTAAGCGCCAATCATTAAATGTGAATACCTCCCATTTAACATAAATGCAAATATATATAAAAAAGTCTCTGGTAGATGTAATACTGGCTATAAAATATATAAAATGACACAATAGAGCCCAGTAATTCAAAGCGTTTCGTACCTACGTGGTACTTCTTCTGGGACAAATATAACAGATAGCCTACAGGTAACTGAAGCACCTATATATAGTATATTGGGTGTAACCAGGTGTACATGACCTCATCCCTAATTAGGTGATAAAAAGAAATTAACCTTTTGTGTGTAAAAAGACACACTGAGAGGAGGTTAGGGATAATAGAGCATTCATCTTCACGTTATTGTCCAAAAAATGCCACTAATGATATACTAGTGTGAATGAACCTAAGTACATACACACAATGAATTGATGGGAGACTGAAAGCTGCAAAAAATACTAAAAACACAATTTAAATAGATAGATCTCATGTCCATCTGTCCTAAATGGGAGGATCAATCAAAGTGCAAAATGTATGAAGTCCAAAAAAATAATAAATGGTATAAGCAGATCTCCTGTCCAACTGACCTAAGTGGGTGGATCAAACACAGTACAAAAAATACCTGCCATTGTCTATACAATGACAAATAAAATCTGGGTAAGACAGAGAATCAGCAGGCTATACAAATGTAGAAACATCTAATCTATCGTTTTGCCCCATAGGTGAAAGGGTATCACATGAATATATCCAACAGGTTTCCCGATGATTAATTCTGCAAAGTCTCTCACCTACACCCTGACCTAATGGAATAAACTCTAAAGGTAACAATACTGTGCCATCCATGCACGAGCGGTGATACTTCAAGTAATGCAGTGCCAATGGGTATTTTTTATCTACATTAAGGATGGCTCTTCTATGTTCAAGGAACCTGTCTTTAATCCTACGTTTAGTTTGTCCAATGTATATCTTTTCACAAGGGCATATAATAGTATAAACAATATATTCAGTATTACAGTTTATATATATGCATTTATCTTATTGTTTACTCCCTGTATGTCTTTAAATTCTTTAATATTGTGTCCTATATATTTGCATGTAATGCATCTTGAAAGTCCACACCTATAGGCTCCAGGTTGTCTTAAATAATTATTAACAACTGTTTTTCGATCAACTCGTAACTTCTTTTTAGAAAAAATATTTTTTAAGCATTTATTTTCGGTAAAGATTATTTGGGGGTTTTCTGTGAGACATGATTTTAATATCGAGTCTTGTAACAATATTGGCCAATGTTTGTTTATAAGTTTATATATCTCTCTGTGGCAGCTGTTGAATGTGGTAATGAATTGAACTGTATTTGTATTAACAGTTTCTTTTTTAAAATTTTCTACCTTATCTGGGAATAGTATTTCTTTCCTACCTTGTAATGCTATCTCTTCATTTGTATCCATTACCATTTGCTCTGGACATCCTCTATTGATAAATTTATTTTGCAGCTCCACAGACTGAGACCGAAAATCACTAAACTGTGAACATTTTCATCTCAGCCTGTGGAACTGACCCTTAGGGATACTTTTCTTCCAGTTCGGATGGTGACAGCTGTCATAGTGCAGATAATTGTTGGTATTAGTTGGCTTAAAATAAGTTTTTGAGATGATATTATTATCTGTGTGTGTAAGTGTTAAATCCAAAAATTGTATTTCCTCTTTTTGTATATCATACGTGAATTTTAGACCTTTATCATTTACATCAAATCCCTGAATTAAACTCTCTAGTTCTTGTTATGTGCCCTGCCAGATGATCAAGAGGTCATATATATAGTGGCCGTAATAGGCCAGCTTTGCCCCAAGCCCCGCCCCCCAAACATGGTCCATTTCCCAATGTCCCATGTAGAGGTTTGCGTAGCTAGGGGCAAAGTTGGCCCCATCGCCGCTCCCTTTATTTGGAGATACACACATACATACATTTGATACAAGAGAGCTGCAGACACAAAAGGAGCTGACAGAAGAACGTCGTTGGCTGATTGTAGGTGGCCAGATGGGGTAGGAGTAGAGAAGGGTCTTAAATGAGACAAGCAGTATTTTATAAGATATCTGGAGTTTGATGGGCAGCCATTGGAGTGACTGGAAGGGGGAGGGGCAGTGACAAACCTATGTGACAGTGTGACTATGTGAAGTAACTTGTGCTGCAGCATTCTGTATGGACCGAAGTGTATAGAGTTGGGAAGCAGGAAGACCAGATCAGCTAATTCATGTAAACACAGGACTCATAAGGCACGTCACATGGCAGACGGAAGTGCATTCTCTACGTCCCCCATCTCCAGCATTATGCCAACCCTGCATGCTAATGAATAGTATCGCCCTTCCCCTTGCATAGCTATTTCTTAGTGAATATGGTGAAATGTGTCGTATTCTCCATAGCAAAGTGATCTCCACACACCACTGGGTATATTCTGCTGCCTCTGTTTTGCCACTAGTTTTAAACTGAATTTCAGCCTCATATTGTAAGTGCTTGTCATTAGAAGGATTAGAGATTATGAGCTTCCCAACATGTTATCCCTTTATGGACCAAAGTGGGGAGCAGCATTTGCCTCCAGTCCTTAAAGGGTTAATATTGCTTATTTACGTGATGTAGTATTTATGCGTGGGTAAGATTTATTTTGCTGTAGAAGTGTATTTTATGTCTGTTATATAAGGTTTTCTGTTAACCTTGAGATTAACCACTCTATACACCACTAGCATGTGCTGTAATGTGACTGCTCGGTAAAAAAGTGCTGATGGAAATTGTTTAGAAATGTTGACAAATATGAATACCACCCTAATCACCAGTGAATTGAATGCACTGGCTATAATGTGGCTGCTCGCACTGGGGCAAATTGCAGTTCAAGTCTCAGGGCTTGCTATAACTTTTGTTTGTCCACGCATTGAACTCAGGAAAGTTCAGGAGAGGTGAACTGCACTGCAGCCTATGGGCCACGGTGCATATCTGTTTGCACTGGTAATGAGGATGGTATGATATACATGAGTTGTCATGTCATGTCTACTCCATGCCCTCTTAGTGACAAGATCAGTGTGAGAACACAGGGACATTGCAGTCATCTAAATTGGGTGCTTTGAACTGATTTACCTTAAAACATTTGTTATCGGTAAGAACCTGCTTATTGTTTAAATCAGTCATAGACAACCTTTGGCACTCTAGCTGCTGCAGACAAGAACTCTCTAGGTAAGCATGATGGGAACTGTACTCCACAACAGTTGGAAAGCCAAAGGTTGCCTACTACTCTTTTATACATTTAATATCCCTAGTAACTACATGGGTAGCATGGGTTAGTATCAGATACCCCTAGTAACTACATGGGTAGCATGGGTTAGTATAAGATACCCCTAGTAACTACATGGGTAGCATGGTTTAGTATCAGATACCCCTAGTAACTACATGGGTAGCATAGTTTAGTATCAGATACCCCTAGTAACTACATGGGTAGAATGGTTTAGTATCAGATACCCCTAGGAACTACATGGATAGCATATGTTAGTATCAAATACAAAGAGGAGAATATTGCATCAAATCCGGATAAACATCACCTCATAGTGTAAAATAATAAAAATGAAGTGTGTTACTAAATTAGTATGTGAATCAATCCCAAAATGTAATTATGACTGAGAGTAGAAAGTTTTAGGTCCAAGATTCAAGGCTTTCTGCTTCTCACAGGCGTAGTGTAGGATCCTAAAATAGTCTATACAGACAGCAGAGACAGAGAACACAGACCAAAGCTGAATATGCTGAAATGTAAACACACAAAACAGTGGCGCATGGGAAAAAGGCATACTTAAGCGATGTGAGCTATTGCTATGTAAATGATACCAGAAGTGCTTAAAGAGATAGTACCTCCTACTTTTAACCCTTTGAAATCCTGAGCAGCATAATGTGTTGAATACTTCTCTGGCACTCAAAGGATTATAAATTACTTTTCTAGACAGTGCACCATTGGGGACTTACTTTTTCACACGTCAAAGTGACCCACATACCATAAAAAGTTGTTAGTATGATATTTTTACATTTCTTTGAACAGGTCAGGTAGGATTTCTTTAACCCTTTGAGTGCCAGAGGGGTATGCAACGCATTGCGTACCCCTCTGGCACTCAAAGGGTTAAAGTTAAACATAAGTGGATTAATTACAATCACTGACCTTCTGATTAACCACATGAGATGAAGCAAGGATATCTTGAAAACATGTACCGTTGTTGAGCCCCAAGGACTAACGCTGAAAATCCCTGCTGCAGAGGCAGGCTTTTCTACATTGTATCACTATGTTCTTTATATTGTATCTCTTTTACATTGTTACACTAGCACTGCTTTCACTGTTCCTGATAGAAAGTTCCCTGGAAACAGATTCACAAGATCGTCAGGGACATAAAAGTGCAAAAAGCATAATAGGTGAAGACAATCTAATTTTATATATAATGCACTATCACTTTATTGAGGAGAATGAGCTGAGAGGGCTGTGTGAGATTTATTTAGCTGACATCATCAATAGAGATGAGATTGTGAGCACGAACTCATAATAATCCAAAAAGCTTACTAAACAGTTTTTTTAAAAATATATTTTAGGTTAATATGAAAAGCAGAGACAAACATATTTTTTAATTTTATTCCCTTAACATGATGATGCACTTACTTTAACTTTAATCCTAGGAAGTAGAACTTCTGTGTTGGAATCAGTATAAATATGATATAAGAAGCCTTATTTATCTGGCTCTTGTTCCTTTGTCAATTATGACTGTATCAATGTATATAAGTTTGGATATGCACTAAGGTGTGATAAAGATGTGATAAAGGGACAACGATTTCTGCTTTGATATCACTTCTCCAAGTCCTTTGTTATTCTATGGAGCCAATGTACTAAGAGCTTAGTGAAAAGGCTCTATAGAATAAAAATAGAAATTGAGGAAGTGATGTCACTGGAGACGTTATCTCCTCTTTATCACCTCTTTTTCTCCCCTTAGTGCATCTCACTTAAGGAGTAGTTAACAATATCTCTCCTGGACTTTTTGAAGTTAATTCCCATTATTCCCAGCCAGCAGTGTGTTGGTTGAGAATGATGATATTTGTAGTCCAATAACAGCTGGTGAGCCACCACTGTCCTCCCCTGAAGTTCTGCCACTCAGCTGACACATTAGATATTCACATTATAAGACAACACAGGTTACAGCATTCAGCTATGAAATGTGTAGATTTACTAGTACCGTAATACCTTGTTTGTTCTACAGGCATCTCTGTTTTATTGCCCCATCAATTTATGGTAGTCTTCTAGACCCCATTTACCTCTTCCTTGTCCAGCAAGCCACCTGACTAATGGAAACCCCATTACTTCCGGGAGCAATTGTTATATGGTCTGAGGTTCTTGTGTAATATCTGTGGTTCATTGGCTCAGGTGAGCGGCTGTACATTGATGCAGCCAAACATGACAACAGAGCAGGAGAACAACAAACAAGCCATTGATTACCTATTTATACTGATTCCATTATGCTTCTAGTATCATCTATAACAAAATACCCACCATGCTTGTGAAGACACTATTTTCCATTATAGAAATTGCTTTTGTATATACATTTTAGCATACTTCACCATGGGCTGGCCTCTCCATTTCTACTTTCTATACCAGGAGATGTAGCTGGGCAGGTCCTAGCATGTTAAGTTACACAGTGAAACAAAGCCATTCCCAACCTGCCCTCAAATTACTTGTCATTGGAAGTGTTCCATTAGCCCCTGCTAAGGCCAGGATACCCCATTACACAGAATAGATACTTGCATATGAATGCCTCAGTCACGCTAGCCACACCCACTGTATTGAGTTGTGACTAATGTCATTCCAATACGCATGATACACAAACTTCATAAAATGTATGGTGGCCAGTTTATTACCACATTACACATTGCTATAATGTCCACCTTATATAATATTTGGATAATTTATTTGACAGTTTACATACCCCTATACTGGCCAATTTATGATAAGAGTTTTTGTGTTTCTGTGTTATAAGCTAAATGTTTCTGTGCCAGGAAACACTTTATGGGGCCCGAAATAGGATCATGTGAGGTTTGGGCTCTGTGTACCTGATATAAATATGGTCCTGCCCCCACATCACCCACTTTTATTTCTAACATACCCAGGGAATGGTACTTCAGGGCTTTCTTGCACACTTTCTTATAGAATCCAGTAAGTTTATGGGAGATTTAAGTCCACCACCATAAAAGTGACTCTGTTTTTTAACAGAGCTTTACCGGGTCTCCGGGGCAGAGGCAGATTCCTCCGGATGTGGAGAGTTTCTATTGAAACTCTGCCCACATCTGCTGTTTCTCCCGGTGTTCCTCCTTCCCCAGCCTTCTGTGTGTCACCTTTAAGCCCTGCCCCCCAACTTGCATCAAGCCCCGCCCCTTTTTGACACGATTCACATCATTATTGTCACCACCTGCTGCACCAAAGGACTGCCCTCTGGGCAGACCTCAATTGGAAGTTCCCAGGTATGGGAGTGGTAGTTAAACAAATATTTGATACACCAGTCAAGCCATAAGATTTGCTTTTCCCACAGAAATCTCACATTTGCAGAGTTTGTTACTACTGCAAGGGATTCTGGGTAGGCATATGCAAATAAGTTTAACAAGGAATCACCTTTTTGCCTCAGATTCCACTCTATACATGGATTACTTACAGTATGTGTATGCTAAGCAACAGCTTTAAGACACAACTCAGGAAGAGATGCAAAGCCAGTGAACCACTCATGGACAGCCATTTCGTTGTTAATGCAACTCATCAGCATGAGGTTGGTTGTACTGGCTTGCTACTGAGGCTGAGTGCACTTGTGGAGCACAAACTGAAAAGGTTATGGTGGGAAAAAAAGTGAATGAAAACCCGAGTGTAATTGTGCTTCCTCTCTAATTAATGACAAATGAGACACTGATGTCACCTACTCCTTAGCTGTGAGAACACTGCCGTTAGTGATATGCTTTCAAAACCACCTATATGTGAAATTAGCTATATTTTGTTTAGAAAACTTGTTTTGTGTTATTTATAGATGATTTACAGATGATTTTTATTAACGCATACTTTGCCAGAATTCCCTGTCTTAGCCCTACATTGCCTACCCCACTCACTAGCACTTAACCCTTTCAGTGCTAGGAGAGATGAGCAATGCATTTCTGAGCAGTGTCAGTGAACGGAGGAGGTAATGCATTGTAGGTTTAAGACATAAATTGCTTGTGTGACATGCCTAAATAACTCAAAAACTAGATTTACAAATTAAAAATGACTAATAGAATATGCAGCATTTTTCAAAATCAACAAATTCATTTTTGGTTGGTAGCGTCTCTTTAAAAGGGTAGTTCACTGACCATTCACTGTCCTTTTCAGTTTATCTGGCAACACTTAAGGTAGAATACGTCTTAGCTGTGGATTACATACACCATCTTTACTGCTATTGCATATGTTACTATGTAATATGTATGTGGCCCTGAATTTGCTTTTTTTTCCTCAATTTGACCTTCAGGACAACAGTTTGGACACCCCCAGTGAACTATATGTGATTAATGACATTATTTTTTCTTTATTCAGTCAATCCCAAAGGTAGGCATCCTTTGTCTCTCCCAGTGTTGGGTACTACAACTCCCATAATGCCCAACCAGATATTGGCTATTTAAAACCCATTTAAATCACTAAGAATTTTGGGAATTTTAATGCCCCTATGGTGCAACTGGTTTGTCCGATAATTTTTCCAATTTTCTTTTGTACATAAGACATCATATGGGATCTTACTGGGTGTGAGCCTGGTACTAAGTCAAGCATCCCCGACTTCTGTCCATGGACACTTTATCTGCCTGTGTCTCTGGTAAAGTGACCATGCATATTTTTAAATCAGGGACACTTCCAACACCACATACTGCAGGGTTGCACTGATTCCTGCGCGATCCTGCAGAATTACATTTTCATAAGTGTTCATGATTCAAAGGGATATTTGGTCACTTTGGTGTCAGGCACATTAGTTTGTACATTTTACCAATGTCCTTGACTTATTGATGTCTCCCAAGATGGCTGTCACTACTCCTCTCTCATGTAAAACATGTTTTGAGTTCCCTGGGTTAAATATATTACATTAAAAAATATTATTACAATGAGTCCACAGCAAAGCAGCCCCCACACCCCATTTATGTTAGGAGCTGATGCTGCACTGCAGAAGTGGGAGTTCAGAATCCTGGCATTCATACTGCCTGGTCTGACTCCCAGCTGAGAAAACAAGACAGCCCATCTGGTGTTCAGAAACACCTCCCCCAACCTTTCTGGAGAGCTCCATTAACCTGCTCAATATCAGATGGCAAGTATCAGGGTATGATGAACTAAACCAGTGGTCCCCTAACCCATCTTCAATAAGGTAACTGCGTATACCTTTAAATCAGACACACTTAGGAAATTTCAGTCTGCAGGGCTGTACAGAAATCAGGGCAACCCTGATGTGTGTGTGTGTGTGTGCTTTATACGAGTCCCTGCTATGAAAGGATATGTAGCTTATTCCTCAGGTACCACTAAGAAAAATGGAGCAAGCTATCTGCGCTGGATCAATCCATTTGCACTACAGGGAACAAATTCCCCCAACTGTCATTGATTTTTTTAAATATAACACTTTTTATTGACTTTTCATGTATGTATGGTTGCCCCTGCCTTAAAGGGCCATGGATTGCTTCTTTCCATGTTTCAGCACAGGTGAGTGAAGCAAAAACCCTTATTGCCACTAACTGGGGGGGGGGGATATACTAAGGTATGATTAAGCCGTGATAGAGAGGAGATAACTTCCCCAGTGAAATAATGTAATAAACCCTCCAATTTATATATTATGCTTTGGAGTCTATGCACTAAAATTTCTCAAGTTGTAGAGATGTTAGTGCATAGACTCCATAGAATAATATAGGAACTGTATTATATTGGAGAAGTCATATCTATTTATCACCCCTTTATCTCACCTTAGTGCATAACCTGCCAGGCCTCAAGGAGAAATTCTATTTCCCTGCACCTTGTTTCTTAATATATTCTAACAAGGCGTACAAAAAACTGGCATACAATGAGTTCATTTTCAGCACATGCTAAAGGAGTGGTGTACAAGGCTTGCTCAATGTTAAATACTACCTATGGTACTGGTATGCACTAAATCAATCATAAATACTCATACTACAAAACTCAGCTGTATGACTTTTAAGCTAACCTGTAATCTTTACTGGAGGATTCAAATATTGCCTCCAGTATATTTAAAAGGAAAAGCAGGGCAATTCTCAGTCAAAAACAATTCAACAATATTTATAAAATGTACCCTTTCAACATTAGACGTCACTTGAATTTAAAATACTTTAAAATGCAATGGAGACCTTTTTAGCATCCAAGGGGATAAAAGTTGCATTTAAACCAACAGAAGCCTTTATTTGACATCAACCGAATGAGCTGCTGGGGACAAATGAACATTTATTTAAATTGGGTTTATGACCCAGATGCTGGAGATGTTTAAAAGCCCAATTTAAATCCTAATAATTTTTATTTGTCCCCTGAGGTGCAGATTAATTTCTTTTATACATAAGGGCTTATAGTGAAATACTGTCCCTCTGTACAATGCCAGGCAGAGGAAAAAGACATTCCTACTGTCCAGGTGTCCTGTATACACACCTGACAGCGGTAATGGAGATGTTGACTGTCTGAACTGCTAGTAAACAACTGTTTGTAGTAGCACCAGAAGGTCATAAGCCAAAGGTTTACTGCTCTTCCCTGGAGATGGGAATTCAACCTGGGATAATATAAAGCCACTGCCTCTTATAGCAAGCTTAGAAGAATAATACTATAGCAAAGGATTCACACAAAGATATCCAGGAGAAGCAGAAATTGTTCTGATCTATCCTCCCTGATTCAATAACAGAGTAGAACATATTTTTGATAGGTGTATGGATTGCTCAGGAATTGTAATATCAAAACAATAGTGGGAAACAGCAGAAGGAAATTACAAAAGAGGATTGGTGAATCTGAGGCGTTCCAGCTTTGAAAGGCTACAACTCCCATCATCCCCAGCCAGCCATCTGGCTAGACATGATGTAGTCCACCACAAATGGAAAGCTTAAGGTTGCCCACACCTACTGTATAACTTTGTCTCGATCGGTCTTCATTATCTTCATAAACACAAGGTGTGGACAAAGTCCACATAAAAACGGTGTCCCAAGGGTATAAACACTGTTCCTATGCATTTGGACTGTATATAAATTTCTCGATCATGATAGATTATTCCAAGAAATTAGGCAATTTAATAGTGGTCTTTGATTAAGTCAATATTTAGGACAGTTTTAAAAACCTTTGAGGCCACTGACTGAATTGTGAAAAGAGATACTCTTAAGTTTAGTTGTCGCTTTCCTTTTATTTCCTTCCTAATTGAAATAAAAGGTGCCACATGTATGTGATATGCAGCCAGAACAACCTTACTCCTCCCTAACATACTGACCTACGGATTATACTGGCTCCTTTCTGTAAAATGGGACTGTTGTGAACCCAAGGTTTATCCTCTATGACCTTTCAATGAGGTTACATTTTTATCAAGGGAGGGAGGAGTTTAAGAGCTGGTTTATTAGGAATGCCTGGCTATGATGGAATCAAGGGATCTACTTTCAACCTGGGGGAAATACCCTACCTAGAAAGTTTACCAAGACAATTCAGACAAGAGCATAGCTACAGAGGTGTAGTTGTCACTGGGGCAGCCATACTAGGACCTCTTACAATCAGATTTCCCATCTTTCCTGGTGGATGCTGACATCTTCATCACAAGCCACTGCCAGCCAGTTAGATAAGATAGCATGGATGAGCCCATTCCTTTTTCCTTCATTAAATCTTTGAGTGTGAGAGAGATTACTAATACATACGTTTTCAACACACTGGAGACCTCTCTATCATTCAAAGGGTTAAATAGTTCCATTTCATTGAATGGAAATGTTATGGATTTTAATTTATCCCTTATGGTGCAGTTGGCTTGCTCCAGAATTGCTTTTCTTTTGAACATAGGGCCCTATGTCATTAGAAGGAGCCTATAACAGCACCAATCCTTATAATCTGAATGCCACAAACAGCACCTGGAAGGCATATTGATGTACGTACTAGTAGTTCAGTAAACACTGCTATAGGTATTCCATTACAGCTTACATGCAATCCAATCAGGGCTTGGGAATCTTCCAAGGCTTAAGATGCTTTGGGGGAAGGCCTGGGGCTAAGTCAACCTGTTATGAACCATTTTAGGATTAGGAGTTGGGTAAATTGTTCCCCTGGCATTAGGAAACAATTTCTATTATTATGTTTCAAGGAAACTATCCCTATAGGAGCAAGTGGCTTAATTTTAACAGAAAAAACCTATCTATGTATATAACTGTCAGATTTATCTATCTACATTATGTAAGTTTCATCTTTCTGTGGCAAAATCATTTGGACCCCCAGTTCACAGGTGTTTTCAGCAACCAGAGGGTTCCTAAATATGTCTTTGCTATATTACCCAGCGGTAATTCTGCCCCAGTGTTCATTGAAGTCTACCTTCAGTTATCAACATCTTGCAGTATACAACAGTTAGGACCGAAACACTGACCCTATATTTTGCCATTTATACTGAATAAAATTTGTCTGTTCATAAGAACCACAGCTGCTGCCCTTTTCTTATTTTCTATTTCATCCTGCGTTGCGTATTGTGCACCTGGGCATGTGACTTTTTTAAAATCGAGTGTTTTCAACTAATATTTTATATATATATATATATATATATATATATATATATATATATATTTATATATATATATATATATATATATATATAAATCTAAGTGTTTCTGATTTGATGTCAGCCACGCCCTGGGTTGTTACAAAGGGGGGTTATATAAAACTCCCCTTTGTGCGTCCAATGGCATGTGGCTGGCTGAGGACACCCCCTGCCTCCTCTGAGATGTGGAGAACGGTATAGGGTGGCAGATGCTATTAAGCAAATACAAATAGAAAAAAAAATCAAACCTTGTGGTGGGGCATCTGGTCCCTACTGATGTCCCCCAGCCATTGATGTCCCAGAGGGCTCCCCTGCTTCCATCTGATCTGAAGTAGCAGGCAGGAATGGGCAGGACTGGGAAACCATTTCACGTCAATGTGGGATGCTTTCCCGATCCCGCCAACTCCTACCCGGTACTTCAGGTAGGATGGAAGCAGAGGAGCCCTCTTGCTCCCCTGGGTCACCTCTATTGATCTCCCAGCTGAATCAGCTTAGAAGTCAGTAGCTGGGGGGGGACATCAGGATGGGTCCTGCTGCCCCATCACGAGGTCTAATAAAAAAAATAATAATAACAATAATAATAATAATAATTAAAAAATGTAAAAAAACAACAGGTTCATTGCATGGGTAAAGCCGTGCCACACATGCTAGTGTAACATAAAAAAAAGAGAATGTCATTAAACCCTTGAGTGCTAAAGAGGTACGCAACACAAAGGGTTAACGCCAGTTTTGACCCAAAAAATTAACGTTAAAACATATTTGCATAAATACAGGACTACATTTCTGGAAAAAAGTTCTATACATGCCAGTTCTATGCAATTTAATTTTTAAATTTTTGGAGAAAAGTACTGTATAGCTAATTTTTTTATTTTTGTTTGTTTGTGTCATACTGCGTGCCTCCATGTACCCACATAAAATAGCACTGCATGTATTTATCGTCTACACTTACAAAGAATATTTCTTTCCACCATTTTGTTAAAAATTATGCTAATAAAAGTTTCAGGAGTCACAAGAGAGGAGATGCACTAAGGTGTGATAAAGTGGTTACATAGTAGTTTAGGTTGAAAAGAGACTTGTGTCCATCAATTTCAACCCTTTTTCTATTCATGTTTACTGCTGATCAGAATATTCAAAAGTATAATGGGGGTTATGTACTAAGGTGTGATAAGGAGGTGACAAAGTGTAGATGACTTCTCCAATGTGATAAACTCTCCAAGTACCATGTTATTCTATGGAGCAAAAGCACTAAGATTTCTCCAATTTGAGAGATCTTAGTGTATGGGTTCCATAGCATAACAGAGGAACTGGATAGTTTATCACACTGGACAAGTTATGTCCACTTTATAACCTCCTTATCAGACCTTAATGCATAACCCCCATTATGCTTTCGAATATTCTGATCAATAAAAGTTACACTAAAACAACCGACTTTAAATTTAGATCAGAATTTCCAAACAGCCATTTTTTTAACATAAGGCCTGTGATTATTATTATTATCCTTTATTTATATTGTACCAGCTTATTACACAGCACTGTAAAACATGGAAAAGATATACAGAGATATAAAACAGTATAAAAGAAACATAAAAACACAGAAAACCCAAAAGGATCAGAAGGCCCTGCTCATTACAGCTTACAGTCTGCACTAGTGATACAATTAATGCAGACTATGTTAAACTATGTTAAAGGAAAGAATTGTTGAATATCTGAATTTGAATGGCTTGCAAGATACCAAACAGCATGGGTTTACATGGGTTACTTTGTCAAACTAACCTCATAGAATTTTTTGACTGGGTAACTAAAATCATAGACCAAGGGGGAGCAGTAGATGTAGCTTATCTAGATTTCAGTAAAGCATTTGACACTGTCACTCATAGAAGACTCATTAATAAATTGCCGTGTTTGGGTCTGGATGTAAAAATAGTTAAATGAATAAGGCAATGTCTGAGTGACAGGAAACAGTCAATGGAGAATATTCGGAAGAAAGGAGTGTGGGTGAGTGGGGTGCCTCAGGGATCTGTACTGGGCCCATTCGTTATAATATTTTTATTAGTGATATTGAAAAAGATCTTCAAGGTAAGGTATGCCTTTTTGCAGATGATACAAAGATCTGCAATACGGCAGACATTCCAGGGGGAATGAGCCAAATGACAAATGATTTAGGTAAATTAGAAGAATGGACAAGAGTGTGATAGCTGCAGTTTAATGTTGATAAATGTAAAATAATGCACTTGGGACATAAAAATCCAAAGGCAAAAATATAATATTATGGGCAGTGTGCTGTCAGAGACAACAGAGGAAAGGGATTTGAGTGTAATTATTTCTAATGACTTTAAAGGGATAGTAATACTTCGTTTTAACTTTATTTTATTTTGTAGGCATTAAAAAACATGAAGAACGATATGTCTTATCTCTCAAACCTTTATGGTTTAAGAGATATTCACAAACAAAGTATCCCCCCCCTGTTCAGCCAGATCAGAAGGGAGGTGCCCAGGTAGACTGCAGAGAGGGACAATCTTCAATTAAGATAAGGGAAAAAGCTGAAAAACTTGTCAAGGGGGGGAAGGGCTTTCATTCTTTTCATACAAAGAAGATTGTCCCCTTCTGTTATCTGTCTGGTCTTACAACCAGATTCACATCTGAGAAGAGATGGCTTACACTAGGAAAAAGGGGCGGGAGGGGGAAACTTTGGGAAAGGTTTGAGAGATAAGACTTATATCGTTCTTCATGTTTTTTTAATGCCTACAAAATAAAATAAAGATAAAAAGAAGTATTACTATCCCTTTAAGGTAGGCAGGCAGTGTAATAAAGTGGTGGGGAATGCAAGCAGGGCACTGGATTGTATAGCTAGGGGCATTAGTAGCAGAAAAAGGGAAGTGGTCATGCCACTCTACAGATCTCTAGTTAGACCTCGCCTAGTGTATTGTGTACAGTACTGGAGACCCCATCTCCAGAAGGATATAGATATTCTAGAGAAAATTCAGAGAAGGGCTACTAAAATGGTGACTGGTATACAGGAAAAGAAATATGAGGATAGATTAAAGGATCTGAACATGTATAGCTTGGAGGAGAGAAGAGAGAGAGAAAGGGTATGTGATAGAAACATTCAAATACATGAAGGGATTCAACAAAGTGCAGGAGGGAAGTACATTTCAAAGGAGTAAAAATGTTAGGACAAATCTAAAACTAGAGGGACACAGGTTTAGATGTAATGTAAGAAAGTTTTACTTCACTGAGAGGGTAGTAGATAAATGGAAAAGCCAACCAGCAGAAATGGTAGAAGTTAATAGAGTGACAGAATTTAAGCATGCATGGGATAGGCATAAGGCTGTCCTTAACATAAGAAAAGACCAAGGACCAAATAAGTGTTGAGGTTTTTACAGTAGGAAAATGGGCAGACTAGATGGGCCGAATGGTTATCTGCTGTCAAGTTCTATGTTTCTAATATAGAGGTACATAAATAACTAGTAAATTAGGTTGAAAAAAGACACAAGACCATAAAGTTCAACCTATGTCACAGTATAGCCTAGAAAATAAGAATGATTTAAGCTTTCCCAACTGCAAAATGAGTATTAGTCTGTTTACAATAACTTCCCATTTTATTTACTAATACACAATATCACCCTGTGTGTTCCTTTCTGCTAGAAATGCGTCTAATCTTCCGGGAAAAGTATCCATTGTATCTGCCATTAATTACCACATCCTTGAGCAAGGACTTCCACAATTTTACAGAACTTAATGGAAAAAAATACCCTTCCCCTGCTGAACTTCCTTAACACTAATAGCAAGGGGTGGCCCCTAGTTATTTGATCAGTTTGTGGAATGAAAAGCTCCCTACAGAGATCTTTGTATTGACCTTGCATATACTTATACAATGTAACAAGATCCCCTCTTAGGAGTCTTTTGACTAGAGTAAATATACCAAGTTTAGCTAGACATTCTTCATACTTCAAATCCTCCATTCTCTTAATTAATGTTATTGCTCTTGTGTGAACTCTGTCCAGTCTAGAATATCCTTTTTCAGAAGTGGTGCCCAAATCTGAACTGCTTATTAGAGGTATTGTTTTACTAACAATTTATACAGTGGCAAAATATGTTAACCACTCTTGCTTCAATAACATGAGTTTAACCCTTTGAGCACTGGCACACACAAGGTTAAATAACAGTACTCTGTTCTTTCAGAAGCAGGGTGCCAATTTTTAATTTGTCAAAAAGTGTTGGTTAGCCTATAACAGTCCCCTTCTCCCACTGTTTCTTCTTCTATTACCCCTTCCCTTTCCCTATGATCTACACGTCTCTGTATCAAATGGTCTCTCTCTTAAAGTGTTAGTAATGTCGAAAAAAAAACTTTTTTGCATTTAGAAGAGCTTAAAAAGCTGATCTAGATGCAAAAAAATGTATCTCTCAAACCGCTATGTTTTAAGAGATACGGGCGTTTAAAGTTTGATTTCTCCTACTGACAGCTGTAAAGCTGTCAGTAGGAGATCCGTGTCGGTCGACAACGTGTGCCTGGTGTTCAGGCACACGTTTTAGACCATTCCAATGAAGGGATTCCGTGTAAGTAACGAGATCTCGGCACTTCTCAAGCGCCAGCGTGTCGACCGACACGGATCTCCTACTGACAGCTTTACAGCTGTCAGTAGGAGAAATCAAACTTTAAACGCCCGTATCTCTTAAACCATAGCGGTTTGAGAGATACGTTTTTTTGCATTTAGATCAGCTTCTTAAGCTTCTTAAGTTTTTTTTCGACATTACTAACACTTTAAAGGGGAATTCTCAACTCTATTAAAGTACTTCTCATCTTAATGTTCCATGTGAGTAAATCGTCAATCCATTTTTATTTAATATAGTATAGCTCAAGATCTAAGCTTTTAAAAATAAGATAGTGACATCAGTTGAGGACAGAGTGTGGTACAGCTCTGTACCGCAGCCTGTCAATCTTCGCCTCTTCCACCATGTGAGATGGAGCGTTCTCTATTTGTGTGTGTGCACTCACATATACAGTATGTTTTAGTATGTGTGTGTGTATCATACACAGACATAAACACAGAAATGTGTTTGGTTAATAATAATTATAATGCTGTACATTTATAACTGATATACTGGTAGAATATTTCACTGTGGTAACAATAAGTTCAAGAATAAAACACAAAGTTGACTGGATGTCGCCTTGCAATCTAAAGATAAACACTGCTTATATATATATATATATATATATATATATATATATATATATATATATATATATATATATATATACATATATATATATATATATATATATATATATATATATACTCACACATACACATTATTTTTTTACTTTTGTACTTTCTTGTGTAGCTGCCTATATGTTTAACAATACCCAACTACAGTCCTTAGCTGCATTTTTCTAACAGTAAAGGAGTGCCCATTAAATTGACAGACATAGTCAAAAGATGTTTCCGTAGCCCTTATTAGGTGCCCGTGTTAGAAGGCGGAAGAACAATTGAGGGGGTTTATACTCCAGATCAGACTGAGTTCTATGTTCTAAAAAGAAAATTATAAGCTATTGCATTTGATCCTGCATGTAGGGGTGGTCAATTTGTGTTTTATTTCACCACCATTCCTCTTTCCCAGGCTATGATAGGCAACTAGCCAAGGTAAGTTTGGACTGTGGCCAAAAGTATTTGCCAGCTATGTGGAATTATCTACCATTAAAGTAACAAGTTCAACTATTTTTAAAATTAAACTTGTTGACGCCTATGTGTTTGATGGAGTATATATGTATTGAGTCCCGATTCCTCAAAATTTCCTGTTACTCAGTCACACAACCCATAACAAAGGGAAGCCTACACAGCAGAACTAAGGGAGATCAGCAGGGTGAAAATTAAGTCTGTTCCATTCTATGTTCAAGACTAGATGAGTCTGAAAAATGTTGACTGTCAAGGGCAAATTACTAGTGCAGCTGATGAGTCCCGATGGCAGATAGCCAGAGAGAATGGAGTTGCAGAGAAGATAATGTAGTATATGAGACCTGCGTCACGCAGGGACAACCGCTCATCTCCAGATGTTGAGCGCCAAGGTTTGTGCGACCATTGGTGAGCATAGATAAGGCTAAGATAAAGAAGCTGAATGTCCAAGGCAAATGCATAGGTCAGGGAAAGCTGCAAAGATTCATAGTCAGACAAGCCACAGGACAGGATCACAGGCAATCAAATGATAATTAAGTAATCAGGTCAAGGTCAACAAGAAAGGCTGCGGAACAACTGCAATCTTGTTAAGCACTTGGTCACAAAGGACATAGACCATTGAATGATACAACCCTGTGCAGGTCACTTTTCCTCTATCAATGCTCATCATGACACAGCAGGAAGTACTCCAGTGGGCAAGAGCATAGAGGTACCCTGACATCACCCCCCACAAAGGGAAGCAATCAGATGCCTCTAGGCACAGGTCATTAAGGATGAGAGTTATGGAACTGCCTGATCAGCATAGGAACATGGACTGCTGAGGTAGTTTCCCGAGAACGTTCCTCCAGGCCACAACCCTTCTAGTGCATCAGATATTCTAAATGGCCCCAGTGTTGATGAGAGTCCACAATTCTTAATCATCAAATGTTTCAAAATTTGATTGACACTTTCTGTTTGTCTATTAAATTGTGCATGCAAATTGATGGAGCATCGATGTCAAGGTTTGGCTGAGCTGCTCTAACTCTGCCTATTGATTCTGCTGTCTGAACTAATCTAATGCACTGCTATCCAAGCTGGTTCCTTCTGAGTTCCTGGGTCAGGCTGAATCAGCTGACCTCTCTGATTACTCATCTGACTGTTATCAGCCAACCCTCTCAGGGTATTTAAAGTAGCTTGGCTCACTTCCTGACTGTCCTTGTGTTTGTTTCTGCTGACTGCATTCTCCTGCGCTCCTGTTTAGCTGTGTTCCAGACCCTTGGCTTGCTCCTGACATAACGGACTTCTTGTCACGGTTTATTATGACTCTCAGACACAAGTTTTAGGTAAAAATCAATTTTATTGAAATAATAAATTGATAACGTAGGATGGCAACCACATACATACAGATATATTCAGAATGTAACAAGACAGAAGGCAGACTCTACCGGTCCTGTCAATATACCGGACAGGACAGTCTGAAGTAATAGAATGTTAGGCTCTACCGGCCTTGCCAATACCGGGTAAGGCAACCTGCAGATGGAATCGCATAACGGTTCTACCGGCCTTACCAAATTACCGGGCAAGGCAGCCTCAATAGATTCATAATGTAGGCTCTACCGGCCCTGTCAATACCGGGTAAGGCAACCTCAGATGGAATGTGGCAAAAGGTTCTACCGGCCTTACCAATACCGGGCAGGGCAGCCCAGAGATAGTAGCAGCAGTCAGATGGTAATGGCAAATTGACAGGATCGTAAGCAACCCAGTGTACACACACTGAGACTAACAGGGGAATCGTAAAGCCGCAAGGCTTTGGAGCAAACCAGCATCCGCACGCTGGGGCCAACACTGAATGTATAGCCGATAGGCTTAGGAGCAAACCAGTGACCGCACACTGGTGTAACAAGCGAGTTAGTACAGCCGTAAGGCTTAGGAGCGAACCAGCGTCCGCACGCTGGGGCCAACACAGAATTGTATAGCTGATAGGCTTTGGAGCAAACCAGTGACCGCACACTGGTGTAACAAGCGAGTTTGTATAGCCGCAAGGCTTTGGAGCAAACCAGCGTCCGCACGCTGGGACCAACACAGAATTGTATAGCTGATAGGCTTTGGAGCAAACCAGTGACCGCACACTGGTGTAACAAGCGAGTTTGTATAGCCGCAAGGCTTTGGAGCAAACCAGCGTCCGCACGCTGGGACCAACACAGAATTGTATAGCTGATAGGCTTTGGAGCAAACCAGTGACCGCACACTGGTGTAACAAGCAAGTTTGTATAGCCGCAAGGCTTTGGAGCAAACCAGCGTCCGCACGCTGGGACCAACACAGAATTGTATAGCTGATAGGCTTTGGAGCAAACCAGTGACCGCACACTGGTGTAACAAGCAAGTTTGTATAGCCGCAAGGCTTTGGAGCAAACCAGCATCCGCACGCTGGGACCAACACAGGATAGTACAGCCGATAGGCTTTGGAGCAAGCCAGTGACCGCACACTGGTGTAATAAGCGAGTTTGACTAGCCGCAAGGCTTTGGAGCAAACCAGCGTCCGCACGCTGGGACCAACACAGAATTGTATAGCTGATAGGCTGTGGAGCAAACCAGTGACCGCACACTGGAGTAACAAGCAATGTCGCCGACACGACCAGGCAGGAGGTCGCCAGGATACAGGAGACAGGCGATGCGATGACAGGAACCAGCAACGATCAGTCAGGTCAGGAAACCGCAGAGAAGAAGTTCAGCAGGAACTGCAACACCAGAGACTAGGCCGGAACCAGGACTGGAAGTACTTCAGCATGCAGGAAACACTGGAACAGTAGAGATCAGGAACTCAGGAACACATGACATCAGGAACTCAGGAACACTGGAACAGAGGCCCAGCTATCACTGGCAAGTGATAGCAAGAAGGTCAGAAACAACACGAAAGGGCAACCAAAGGGTGCCCAATCCAGGTTTAAATAGGCAATGAAAGGCGGGCTGTCTGCAGACAGCCAATAGCAGCCCCCTACTGGTGACAGACAAGGAACTGCAGCAATCACGGGCACCGTGATAGTACCCCCCCTTCAAAGACCCCCTCTCCTAGAATAGGGTCTAGGTTTCTGTGGGTAATTGGCATGAAAGGCCCTAGTTAGCCTAGGTGCATGAAGGTCTGTACTATCCACCCATGATCGATCCTCAGGACCATACCCTTTCCAATGTACCAGGTACTGTACCCTTCCTCTAAGCCTACGGGACTCAATAATGCTCTGAACCTCGTACTCCTCCTGGCCCTCGACCTCAACAGGTCCTGGCACCACAGGTGTGGTAGTATAGCGATTGCAAACCAGAGGCTTAAGAAGGGACACATGGAACACATTATGGATACGCATGGATGCAGGTAGGTCTAGTGCATAGGAGACAGGTTTAATTTTGCGAATAACTCTGTATGGACCAATAAACCGGGGAGCCAACTTATTAGACGGAACCTGCAGCTTGAGATTTCTGGAGGAAAGCCATACTCTATCCCCAACCTGAAAGGAAACCGCTGGAAGCCTTCTGCGATTAGCATGGCGCTGATGACGCTGAAAAGACTGACCAAGTGCCCTCTGAACTCTGCCCAAGGCAACAAGTCGGACCAATTATCATGATGGTCAGTAACGAAACAACGGAGAAATTGTTCCAAGCCCTGATTAGCTCGTTCAGCGGCTCCATTGGTCTGGGGATGGTAGGCAGAGGAGAAGGACAGCTGTATGCCCATCTGTTGGCAAAATACCCTCCAAAATCTAGACACAAACTGGCTCCCCCTGTCAGACACCAGTACCCTAGGCACTCCATGCAACCGGAATACTTCTCTGGCGAACACCATTGCCAATTCCTTCGCTGAAGGAAGACCACGGAGGGGCACGAAATGAGCCATTTTAGAAAACCTGTCCACCACCATGAATATAAAGGAGTACCCCTTGGACATAGGCAACTCTCCCATAAAATCAATGGAAACATGAGACCAGGGGCGTTCGCCATTAGGCACCGGTTGAAGCAAGCCCACAGGGAGATGTCTCGGGGTTTTAGCGCGGGCACAGGTGGCACAGGCATTCGTAAATTCGGCACAATCGTTTCTCATGGAGGGCCACCAAAATAACTGAGAAAGGGACCATAACAATTGGTCTCTACCAATATGTCCCGCAGCCTTAGAGGAATGGTAGGTTTCAAGCAGCCTAGTACGAAATGGTTCATCGACAAAACATTTGCCCACTGGAGTTTCATGGGGAGCGGACCCCTGAGAGGCCAGGATCTCCTCCCCTAAAGGAGAAGTGATACTCGTGCGTATAGTAGCCAGTATTCTATCAGGTTGGATGATGGGTGCTGGTGCTTCCACTCTGTCACTTTCGGCCTCAAATTGTCTTGACAGTGCATCCGCCCTGATATTCTTTGACCCCGGTAAGTATGATACAATGAAATTAAATCGAGACAGGAACAGTGCCCACCTGGCCTGACGCGAGGACAATCTCTTGGCCTCCGAGAGATAAGTCAGATTTTTATGATCTGTTAGGATTAATACGGGAGTCTTGGTACCTTCAAGCAAATGACGCCACTCCTTAAGAGCGAGGATAATGGCCAATAATTCTTTGTCACCTATCTCATAGTGGCCTTGAGTGACAGTCAACTTCTTAGAGAAAAACCCACAAGGTCTGAGAGTACCACCTTTCTCGTGTCGTTGCGAAAGTACTGCCCCAACCCCAATATCTGAGGCATCCACCTCTAACGTAAATGTAAGTAGAGGATTGGGGTGGGATAACACAGGAGCCGCAGCAAATGCCAGCTTCAAATTCTCAAAGGCATTCTCAGCAGATACCGGCCAACAAGAAGGATTAGCGCCCTTGTGCGTAAGATCGGACAAAGGTTTAACAATGGAAGAAAAGTTCTTAATAAACAGCCTATAATAATTAGCGAAACCCAGGAAACGCTGTATGGCTTTAAGCCCCTTGGGTTTTGGCCATTGTAAGACAGCTGACAACTTATCCTTGTCCATGGCAATGCCATCATTGCCAATTATGAACCCCAAGAATGGCACACTGGTTCTATGAAAGTCACATTTTTCCAGTTTACAAAATAATTTGTTCTCACGGAGTCGTAGCCATACTGCGGATACATCTTTGATGTGCTGTGCCATGTCTTGAGAGTAAATCAATATATCGTCCAGATAAACCACAACACATGTCTGTAACATATCTCTCAGAACATCGTTTATCAGTTCCTGGAAAACTGCGGGGGCATTACATAGCCCAAATGGCATTACAAGATACTCGTAGTGCCCAGCTCGAGTATTAAAGGCAGTTTTCCACTCATCACCTGCTCGAATGCGCACCAGATTGTAAGCGGCCCGTAGGTCCAATTTGGTAAAAATCGAAGCGCCCTTAAGCCTGTCAAAAAGCTCGGTGATGAGTGGTATTGGGTATGCGTTTTTTGCCATTAGTTTATTCAAGCCCCGGTAGTCAATGCATGGTCTTAATTCGCCATTTTTCTTTTTTACAAAAAAGAACCCAGCCCCAGCTGGAGAGGTAGATTTTCGTATGATCCCTCTAGCAAGGGCATCAGAAATGTAATCCTCCATAGCCTGTTTTTCCTCACAAGATAATGGATAAGTGCATCCTTTCGGAGGTACTGCCCCAGGCTGCAATTCGATGCAACAATCATAAGGTCTATGCTGAGGTAGCAAACTGGCCTCTCCTTTGCTAAAAACATCGCCAAACTGTTGGTACACATCCGGTATAGCCGAGGAGGTGCACAGGACCTTAACAGGCTGGATGACGCACTTGTCCATACAAAACTGGGACCAAGCAGCAATTTCACACTTTTTCCAATCAAATTGTGGGTTATGTAACTGTAACCACGGAAAGCCCAATATTACCGCATGGTGCGGAGAATTAATCAGTTGACACTGCTGCTCTTCTCTGTGAAGTGCCCCAATAGTCATAGACAGTGGCATAGTTTCAAACATAACCTGAGGCGGTTCTAAGGGTCTACCATCAATCGCTTCAATAGTCAAGGGATTTTCTCTTTCAATGCGTGGAACTCCGTGCAATTCAGCAAAGGTATTATCCATAAAATACCCTGCTGCACCAGAGTCAACCAACGCCAAAACCTCCACAGAGCGTTGTGCCCAAGATAATACCACCTGTATGGTGGGTTTCATTGTGCCCGACACTGGGGACGATTGTACACCACCTAGGGCCTGTCCCCCAAGGTACCCTAGGTGTGTGCGTTTCCCGGACGTACCGGACAGGAATTTAGCAAATGCCCTTTTTTAGCGCAGTATAAACACAACCCTTGTCTTCTGCGATAAAGTCTCTCAGCCTTGGTTAGTCTAGTGAAGCCTATTTGCATAGGTTCACTTGTCTCCCGTACAGGTTCACTAGACTTCAATGCCAGGGGAGGGATGGGTGGGCAAAACATGCCACTAGGCTCATTATTCTTTGACCGTAACTTACGATCTCTAGCAATTGATCTCTCACGTATTCTGGAGTCAATTATCATAACATATTCAATGTAGTCATCTAGATCAATAGGTAGATCTTTAGCAGCGATTTCGTCCTTAATGTGGTCATTCAGGCCTTGAGAAAAAGCTGCCAATAATGCCTCGTTATTCCAACCTACCTCTGCTGCCAATGTGCGGAATTCGATGGCGTAGTCGCCTACTGTACGCCTGCCCTGATGTATCTCCATAAGGCGTTTGGCAGCAGAGGTGGTTCTACCAGGAGGCTCAAACACTCTTCGAAAGGATTGCACAAATTCTCTAAAGTTTTTAGTACAAGGTTTAGCATTCTCCCACAAGGGGTTAGCCCAAGCCAAAGCTCTTCCAGTGAGCAAAGATATTGTAAAGCCCACCTTACTACGATCATTGGGAAATGCGTGTGCCGTCAATTCCATAAAAATCTCGAGTTGGTTGATGAACCCTCTGCAGAGACTAGGGTCACCATCGTATCTTAGCGGCAAGGGTGCAGAAGCCGTTAACCCTTTAACAGTGCCCCCTAGGGGTCTGGTATCACTCTCCGGTGTCTGACTTGGCGAGACCACCGGGCTAGAGCTAGATTTGTCAGCAAGTACCGTGCGTTCAAGGATCGTTTGAATTGCAACTGCCAACTGATCCAAACGTTGCTCGTGCACATCCATCCTCCAATGGATATTCTGTGCATTACCTTCACCTTTGCTGTCTGAGGTCATGGCCCTTTCGTACTGTCACGGTTTATTATGACTCTCAGACACAAGTTTTAGGTAAAAATCAATTTTATTGAAATAATAAATTGATAACGTAGGATGGCAACCACATACATACAGATATATTCAGAATGTAACAAGACAGAAGGCAGACTCTACCGGTCCTGTCAATATACCGGACAGGACAGTCTGAAGTAATAGAATGTTAGGCTCTACCGGCCTTGCCAATACCGGGTAAGGCAACCTGCAGATGGAATCGCATAACGGTTCTACCGGCCTTACCAAATTACCGGGCAAGGCAGCCTCAATAGATTCATAATGTAGGCTCTACCGGCCCTGCCAATACCGGGTAAGGCAACCTCAGATGGAATGTGGCAAAAGGTTCTACCGGCCTTACCAATACCGGGCAGGGCAGCCCAGAGATAGTAGCAGCAGTCAGATGGTAATGGCAAATTGACAGGATCGTAAGCAACCCAGTGTACACACACTGAGACTAACAGGGGAATCGTAAAGCCGCAAGGCTTTGGAGCAAACCAGCGTCCGCACGCTGGGACCAACACTAAATGTATAGCCGATAGGCTTAGGAGCAAACCAGTGACCGCACACTGGTGTAACAAGCGAGTTAGTACAGCCGTAAGGCTTAGGAGCGAACCAGCATCCGCACGCTGGGGCCAACACAGAATTGTATAGCTGATAGGCTTTGGAGCAAACCAGTGACCGCACACTGGTGTAACAAGCAAGTTTGTATAGCCGCAAGGCTTTGGAGCAAACCAGCGTCCGCACGCTGGGACCAACACAGAATTGTATAGCTGATAGGCTTTGGAGCAAACCAGTGACCGCACACTGGTGTAACAAGCGAGTTTGTATAGCCGCAAGGCTTTGGAGCAAACCAGCGTCCGCACGCTGGGACCAACACAGAATTGTATAGCTGATAGGCTTTGGAGCAAACCAGTGACCGCACACTGGTGTAACAAGCAAGTTTGTATAGCCGCAAGGCTTTGGAGCAAACCAGCGTCCGCACACTGGGACCAACACAGAATTGTATAGCTGATAGGCTTTGGAGCAAACCAGTGACCGCACACTGGTGTAACAAGCAAGTTTGTATAGCCGCAAGGCTTTGGAGCAAACCAGCGTCCGCACGCTGGGACCAACACAGAATTGTATAGCTGATAGGCTTTGGAGCAAACCAGTGACCGCACACTGGTGTAACAAGCAAGTTTGTATAGCCGCAAGGCTTTGGAGCAAACCAGCGTCCGCACGCTGGGACCAACACAGGATAGTACAGCCGATAGGCTTTGGAGCAAGCCAGTGACCGCACACTGGTGTAATAAGCGAGTTTGAATAGCCGCAAGGCTTTGGAGCAAACCAGCGTCCGCACGCTGGGACCAACACAGAATTGTATAGCCGATAGGCTGTGGAGCAAACCAGTGACCGCACACTGGAGTAACAAGCAATGTCGCCTACGCGACCAGGCAGGAGGTCGCCAGGATACAGGAGACAGGCGATGCGATGACAGGAAACCAGCAACGATCAGTCAGGTCGGGAAACCGCAGAGAAGAAGTTCAGCAGGAACTGCAACACCAGAGACTAGGCCGGAACCAGGACTGGAAGTACTTCAGCATGCAGGAAACACTGGAACAGTAGAGATCAGGAACTCAGGAACACATGAGATCAGGAACTCAGGAACACTGGAACAGAGGCCCAGCTATCACTGGCAAGTGATAGCAAGAAGGTCAGAAACAACACGAAAGGGCAACCAAAGGGTGCCCAATCCAGGTTTAAATAGGCAATGAAAGGCGGGCTATCTGCAGACAGCCAATAGCAGCCCCCTACTGGTGACAGACAAGGAACTGCAGCAATCACGGGCACCGTGATACTTCTGTGTTCCTGACCCTTGGCTTGTTCCTGACATCTCATACTTCTGGGTTCCTGACTATGGTTTGGCTGTATACCTGTCTTGGTTCCTGACCCTGGTGTGTCTTTTGGTTTATGCTCTTGGATCACAATTCTGTTTTTGTTACTTTAATAAAGGTGTATTGTATTTTACATTTTTGTGTCCTGCCTGGTTCCTGGTCCCTAACAGCAGATGGACTTAAGTCGGAAATCTTTTCCCCTCAGCAGAGAGTAGATACTGGCACTGAAGTCGTTAATGAAGATTAGAATGTTACTGGAGGTGTTGCACAGTCCAAAGGGTATTACACAGTATGCAAAGTGCCCATTATGAGTTATGAATGTCATTTTCAAATCATCACCCTCCATAATTTGTATAAGATTATTGGCATTCCTAAAATCTAATTTAAGTAAGATGTTGGAAGAGTGCAGATTAAACCAGTTTAGGTATTAAAGGTAATGAATACCTGTAATACTGTTGATTTCCCTGTAGTGAATGCAAGACCTGAGGCAGTAATCATTCTTTTCAACAAAGAATATTCCTGTGCTAGCAAAGAGAAAAAAAGTTGGATGACCCATTTAGATACATTTTCATCCAGATACTCCCTCAAAGTTTTTAGTTCAGATTCATAGTGGATAGATTTTGCCAAATGGCACCTTAGAACAAGGTGTAATTCATCTGGGGCTAGATTCTATTGCAGGTGCTAAATGTTAACACCCATTTTATCAAACATTTTCTTATGCAAGTCTGTGGGGAAAACTGGAGATAAAAGCAGAGATAAACTTCGCACCTGTAATAGTATCCAGCCCCTGGACAGTAGTATAGCCTGTGTGTGTGTGAGGGGGGAGGGGTAATTATAAGCCAGTTTTTGACAAAAACATCCTTCAATTCCACATAGGCCTTTGGGAGGGAGCATGAAGGATTCTCTACTGGGAGAGAAGACATAAGGAAATGTAGGTAAAAAGTAGTGGTTCTTGTAGAATGTGGAGGAGAATATTAGTTCTCCTGTAATCCAGTTTATGGTATGATTATTTATCTTGAGCCATGGTAGACCTAGAATGACTGGGGACATAGAAGATGTCTTAACATCAAGAAAAATAAGTTTGTGGTGATCAGGTTCTATAAGAATCTAGAAAAGACCAGACCCAAGGGTAACCTGAACTGAAAGAAAATCTGTCGAATGCTTGATTAAGGATTTGGGTGGACAGAGGAATATGTAACAAGTGGCCTAACAGCAGATGCACAAGGCAATAGATGGCCCCAGAATCAAGCATGGCTGGAAACTGCAGATGTTGCAGACACTATCAGAGGGCAAGAAGAATGGCTAATTGAGAACATATCATGATTGATGATCCACACCAGTCAGACTGGGCAGTTGCTGCAACTTACCCGCAGAGGTAATAAATCTACTTCTAAATTGCAATACAGATGTAGGTTCTTGGCTCTTCTTCAAGTCTTTTCCACAGAAAGACAGGGCAGCTGAGGCGAAACCAATCTGCATAGGCTCCATAGGAGAGGAAGCTGCAATACAGAAGCTTATAGGTTCTTGGGGCG
Source organism: Rhinophrynus dorsalis (assembly GCA_037306005.1). Taxonomy (NCBI): domain Eukaryota; kingdom Metazoa; phylum Chordata; class Amphibia; order Anura; family Rhinophrynidae; genus Rhinophrynus; species Rhinophrynus dorsalis. The sequence goes on along the minus strand of CM074718.1, from coordinate 498,117,192 downwards.
ACTGGAGAGGCCATCAGGTAGGGGCAAGAGGATGAGATTTTTATTGCCTTTCCTCCTGTAAATGACAATCAGTATGGATGGAAAGGGTGGTAAATCCATCAGGTGTTTCTGGGATCCCCACTTTTGTCGGCTAGTGTTTAAGCCAGTAGCAGAGCCCAATCTGGAAGTGAGCCCTGGATGATGGCCCCACAGGCAGCTCCTACTCTCCTGCGGGGGAGAGTGAATGCTAGGATAGGAAGCGGAGATAGCGAAGGTAGGCCGGGAGGCTGAAACTATCCTAAAACAAAAGAGACAGAGGGAATAGAGCTTACTGTCCTAGGAGGGAGAGAACAGACCTGTCCTGAAGATACAGCACTGGAGACCAGGAGCTGGGGAGCAGGAACTGGTACCAGCCTAAGAGGTAGCTAGAAAGGCTGGAACAGGCAGTAAGCTGGCAAAGAATAGTCCAGGACTAGCCAGGGTCATACACGGTCTAGATATCAAGAACCAAATTGGCAGGTAGAGAACAATCCTGGGACAGGCAGGGTCATACACAAACTGGATCAGCAGGAACCAAATTGTCTGCCAGAGAATAATCCAAGGACAGGCAGGGTCATACACAGAATCGATCAGCAGGAACCGAATCGGCTGGCAGGGGATAATAAGGCAGAACGCAAGTAAACACTATCTGAGTGCACCCGCGCGTCGTCGTCGTCTTCTTGCTGATAGATTTTATCCATCAGCAGTGATTTTTGGATACCGAAGCTTGAGCCTCACTACTCCACCTTCTCGGGTTGGGTTTGATGTCGCAGGTTTGGATTCTTCTTGGTCTGTGTTGACTTGTCACAGTTGGGTTGGTCCCACAGGGTCTTCGCTGTGATGGGCCACTGGTAACGGTCAAGTGCACCCGCGCCTGTCCGGAGTGTTTGGATATAGACGCCGCCGGATGACGTCACGGTGCACGTGACGCAACATCGGGATGAACCCAGAAGTGGCCAAAGGCAGCAGAGAGCGCTTCTGAGGAAAGACGGGGACCCAGAATGGAGGGCAGAATGGGACAGAGGATGACAGCATGAAATTTGAGATTAAACAGCAACTTGCATGCATTGTCAAATGCTCTACATTGAGAGTGATCCCCAGAAAACTTGTCCAGAAGGGTAACCTGAGATTCTGGTATGGGTCCTTCATAAGGAAGTTTTGGGAACCAAGAAGCTAAAACAGGGCCAGGAAGTACCAGGGTAGAAGTAGATCAATGTTTTTGAATCTGACTGTTCAGATGGGAGACAACCCTTGTAAATCTTGGACCATATGTGTAAGTGTATCCAGATGTTGAGATAAGGTTGCCAAAGCCTGAGCAACACTTGCGTAATCCATAGTAAGGTTCAGTTGTTACGTGAAGCACAATTTACAAGTGCAGCTGATAAATCCTGATGGCAGGTGGCCAGGTAGACTGGAATCACAGAGATGTTAGTGTAGCATATGAGAATTGTCATGCAGGGCAAACAACTCACCTCCAGGGGCTGATCCCCAAGGATTGTGTGGCCATAACTGAGCACATATAAGTCCAAGTCAAAGTACACAAGGCTCAGGATAACCCATAGTCCAAGATAAATCCAGAGGTCTGGACAAGTAGCTCAGGTGATCAAAAGATAATACAGTTAACAGGCCAAAGTCAGCAACAAAGGATCAGGAACAACAGGAACACTAAGTCACCAGACCAGTGCAGGCGCCAAATGAACTAAGCACTGAGTGAAGAGTATCATGGGTTTAAATAGCTTGAGCTTGATGCCAGTTTGCTACCACCAGCAGATACTGAATGTGAATGCAACATCTCTACATTGATATACATCAATACATCAATATATCAATACATCAATATACATTTGTGCATAGTGGCCACATAGTCACAAAGGACCCTGGCTCATCCTCTAGAGATGCACTTCAGGACACTGGTTAGCTCTCCAGTTTTCCAAGGGAGGTAGAGGTATGCTGACATGGATCATGAGAATTCTGTCTAGGAAAAGAAAATGGATAATAGAACTGCAAGTTGTTATAGACCAGTGACTTTTCATCAGTATGTCAGACAATTAAACTTAAAGGGAAACTCTCACCTGTATTAATGTTGCCTTCATTTGAATGCTCCTGTGGACTGAATCTGTAATCTCTTTTTTTTATATAATGCTGTATTCTTCAAGATATTGGCTTTTAAAGTTAATCTGGTGACATCAGTTCTATACGGGCTGTGGAACAGCTCTGTACCGCACCCTGTCAATCTTCATCTGTTCCCCTCCCCAAGTAGCACCTCGTTCTCACCTACTACTCTGATGGAGGCTTTCTCCGTGTGAACTGGAGCATTCTCACTGGCAATGGTGCACTCTAGCTCACATGGAGGAATCCTCCGTCATCGGAGGAGGTTGGAACAAGGCACTACATGGGGAGGGGAACAGATGAAGATTGACAGGCTGCGGGACAAAGTTGACCTGCAGCCTGTCCTGAAGTGATGTCACCGGATTAATTTTAAAAGACAGTATCTCCTTTAAATGAAGGCAACATTAATATTGTTCCCCTTTAAAAATAAATAAATGAAAAAAAAATGTATATATATATATATATATATATATATATATATATTTTTTTTATTTTATTTATTTTTATTTATTTTTTCTTAACTATCTGGTTAAGACACAGCTTTTAACCATTTGCGTGTCAGAGAAATATCCAACACACTGGATACCTCTTTGGCACTCAAAGGGTTAAAGTGAAGTATGCCTGGGAATCAAATGCATTTTTTTGGTTGTTGTTTTTTTCACTTTACCTTGAGTTGTGCTAATGTATCTTAAAAAGTAGTGCAGTGTGCCATAGTCTGGGAATTTTCCAGATAGCCAGGTCTCTCCTAGAAGTTGAACTGGATAAACACATTTTTCAGTGTCAAACAACTAAATCCAGAAATGGGCTCGGTTACAAGAATGTGCACAGGTTCACACTGCTGGTCAGCGCTAAAGTTCAGATGCATCCATGATACAAGGGGAATCATGGATCCTTCCTGGTACACTGACCCTCCTGTAGTGCTTTGGGGAAAGTTTGAAAGTTGTGAAGGTAGAAGACAGTCTTATGTCAGTGAGGCTGATGTACTAAGGAAGGGGTGCAATTTTGGGCCAAACCAACTGCACTTTAGGGAACAAATAACAATTTCCATTGACTTAAATGTGGGGTAACCCAATAAATTCCAGAGAGGTCCCCGACATATTGTGAGACCTCTCTAGCCCTCAAGGGGTTGTTAATAGCCGCATTTAAACAAATGAAAATTTTGGAAATGTTTATTCCCTATGGCGCACTTGGTTTGCCTCACGATTTAAACACTTCTCCCTTAAACAGCCTTAGTGAATTGCAAAGATATAGATGGAAGACGGATGCACAAAGGGACACTCAAACAGTTCTATACCAATCTAACTGCACCATGTGGGACAAATTAACATTTCCATTCATTTAACCCTTTGACTGCCAGAGGGGCATGCAACACATTTCTCTGCAAAGCTTTGTGTACCCCTCTGGCACGCAAATAGGGTTTTAAAGGGATAGTATTGTATACTTTTAAAAAATGTTATCTAGTAGCCATTAAAAAATAATTGAATGATCCCTGTGCCATCTCTCAAACCTTTCCCTGACGTCAGCACTCTAGCTGACTGCAGGAGAATCTGGTCCTGGTCCTGGGACTGGCGGAGGCTCTTCAGCAGAGCTGAAGTAGTGCTATTTAGTAATAAATACTTCACTGGAACAGTCTACATGTGCTTGCAAATCAGACACACTTTGTAGAATGTTCCAATGAATTATTTATTTTTAAATATCGCTATTTCGGCTCTGCTGAAGAGCCTGCACCAGTCCCAGGACCAAATTCTCCTGCAGTCAGCTAGAGAGCTGACGTCAGGGAAAGGGGAGCGAGGTGGGAACTTTAACTGCGAATATCTGGCACTGGCATCGTTTGAGTTATTTTTTAATGGCTACAAGATTCAATTTTTTAAAATATGATACAATACTATCCCTTTAACTCATTAGAGACCTCTCTAGCATTCAAGGATACCAAAGTCTCATTTAAATCAAAGCGAATTTGAGGAATTTGTATTTGTTCTCTATGGTTGGCTACACAATTGCACCTGTTTTTCTTCATACACCAGCCTCAGAGTGCAGTTCTGGGGAAATCCTGGAGGAGTGAGTAAAAGAGGATTATGAGTGAGCAGGAGATTATGAGTAGTGCACAGAAGGTGATTAGGATACCTAGAAACGAGCGCAGGGCTAAAAGGGGAGTAGAATTGTGAAGCTTTTGTCACTTTAGTGATATCAAGTGTAGTCACTGGCAAAATGGGCCAGCAGGAAAGAAGAGGGTAGCGTGATGATGATAATCCTGAATTAGAGAGGTCAAATTTCTTAAAATGTTAAAGCCATGGGAACAAAATCTTTTTGTGAGGGTTGTGGAATTGAAATTTGGAGAAAATTCCTATTTCTATTTCATTTTTGCTCCTTTTAAAGATCTAAAAATGTATACAGGTCTCAATATGAAGGCACAATGATGCTTTTAAGTTTAAACCTTTAGATTAATCTTCCTCCTCTCTTGAGTCTATCAATTAAAGGGATAGTAATACTTTGTTTTAACTTTATTTTATTTTGTAGGCATTAAAAAAACATGAAGAATGATATAAGTCTTATCTCTGAAACCTTTATGGTTTAAGAGATATTCACAAACAAAGTATTCCCCCCCCATTCAACCAGATCAGAAGGGAGGTGCCCAGGTAGACTGCAGAGAGGGACAATCTTCAATTAAGATAAGGGAAAAAGCTGAAAAACTTGTCAAGGGGGGCAGGGCTTTCATTGTTTTCATACAAAGAAAATTGTCCCCTTCTGTTATCTGTCTGGTCTTACAACTTGATTCACATCTGAGAAGAGATGGCTTACACTAGGTAAAAGGGGCGTGGAGGGGAAACTTTGCTTGTGAATATCTCATAAACCATAAAGGTTTGAGAGATAAGACTTATATCATTCTTCATGTTTTTTTAATGCCTACAAAATAAAATAAAGTTAAAACGAAGTATTACTATCCCTTTAAGCAGTAAGCTCCAAGGGCCTCATTCGTCAATTCTACAACACAGCAACTGACCCGCAGAGGGAAATCAAAGTCCCAACCATTTAAAAGGGGCATTTAAGCCATTCAGTGTTAGTGGTTCTCCAAAGCATTGCATGGCATGGACCAAGGACATTATTCAGGAAAAATTAGAAATCCAGGGCCAAACCAACTGCACAATATGGGATAAATAATACTTCTGCAAAGTTACATTGATTTAAATTGGTGTAAATAGGGCTTTTGTAATCCCTTGAATGCAAGTGAAATCTCCAGTGTATTACAAAGAAAATCATTCAAGACCTCTCTAGCATTTGTAAGGTTAAAAGACCCATTAGATAATTGTGACTGTTCATTTATCCCATTAGGTGCAGCTGATCTGCTCCACAATTGTTCCTCTTTTTCTTTTTCAATACTGCCCCAAGTCATAGTGACTAGTCATCCAACTAGCTACTGTTTTTTTGCAATTCATATAGCAAAGCACTGTCATAGGGGGGGGCAGTAAAGAACATCATACTGTGTGATGTCATTCATGCACCTCCCCTCAGCAGTCACCAGAACCACTTACAGTCCCAGCAAAACTGTTGGTAGAAGTTACGGTACTTACTGTGGCCTGAGGACATATACTAGGATGAATAAACACCACCATAACCCAGACTAATACACTAAAATTCCTGCACAGTTGTATGTCAGAAGCTGCAACTCAGGCGCTTGTGTTTACATTTATAAGCCGTGCTTCTGACACTAAGCTGGGGAGTGTGAATGTGCAGTCTCCAGCTTATCCTGCCTTACACAAGGCTCACAGTGTAGTTGTATGTGTCATGAGCTCTAGGAGAATTACAAGGCCTTAGGGACAAAATAGCAATTCTGTGGCACAAATTCTGCACCATTAGGGGGAAAAGTCAAATTCCCTTAGATTTAGATGGGGCTTGGTTAAAAGCCCCATTTAAATGCTTGAATGCTAGGGAGGTCTTCAAATCAAGGAGTTAAAAGCCCAATTTAAATGCTTGAATGCTAGGGAGGTCTTCAAATCAAGGAGTTAAAAGCCCCATTTAAATCAATGAGAATCTTCATTTGTCACCTACAACACATTTGGTTCCCCCAGAACTGCTCATTTCTTGTGTCCCTCTATTATCATTCCTGCTTTCATAGCCCCAAATGGACACAGAAATTCAGTGAGCTCCCTTCAAGGACATAAATGTGTTAAAAAGAAAAAAACTGGAGAGGAATAAAAAACATATACATAGGCAACTGAAATTTACATGTTATGTACTTGTGGAACTTGTAAACTCATAAAAGAGACTGACTTTCACTTTATGTGAAGGAAAGAAAACTCCTGTAAGTCATTTGGACAGCTTAATAGCACAGCTGTCATTATCCCACCTGAATCACGACCTCAGGGTAGGGGCAGTGCATCACCATGACAGGAGCAGGTGTTGCAGGGAATGGGGAGGGGTGATGCAAATTAAAAGAAAGGGTGAGGTCCCAGCTTGTTATGGGTGTGTTTGGTAGAGACACCAAACAGGTTGTAAAGCACCAACTTTATTTATAGTAGATAAACAAAAGAAAAAATCAGACACTTAGAGGAATCTGTACAATCATATTTGACTGAGCGCATTCTTGTGAGTGTCTGGTATATTTAACCATAACATTTAGTAACATAAACACACACATTTATGTATGAGCACTAGTCCCCTTAATGCTGATGGGAGAAAGTTCCCTCATATCAGCTAGCTGCAGGGCTGTGAGCATTTTCAGAACCACCACTAAGGTCAACCAATTACTGGTTGCCCATCCAGACCCCTAACAGGGTTATATTACCTGCTGACAGTGAGCATAAACTGACCTTCAGCCACAACGGTATTAATTATAAAAAACATTAAAATATAATGCAAAAATAATCCATGGCTATACAAAAACTCTAGCACTAGCATACATAAATTCCAAAACAATTGCAAACACCATTAAGCACTGATTCCTTTTGACCTGAAAAATAGAAAATAAATAATACAGAAATAAAGAGAAAAAAGGGGAGGAATGGTTGTGTTGGCCAAGGCCGCTTTAATAAGTGGGCACAGTGGGTATTTGCCTAGGGCCCAGTCTCAAAAGGGGGCCCACTGATGGAGACACAGTTACTAACCAGAGGGGTCAGGGCAGACAGGCAGGGGAGAGCTGGTCTGGGTCAACAATGCTGGTAGCACATCAGCGTTCCCACTGTCCCTCAGTGTTTTCCTCTCTCTTCTCTCGCAGCCAGTGAAATTCACTCTCAGATTGTCAATGGCAGTCTGGCAGGGAGGAGTATGGAAGAAAATGGAACACAGTAAATGGGTTTTCTTCCTGTCCTGCTCAGAGTAGACTTGATGATGGGAAGCACTTCCTGTCATCAGGATACCACATGACTTGCCAAAGTCTCATGTTCCACTGCAGGCAGCATCTGAGAACTCCCAACAGAATGGTCATAATTCCATCCACAAGATGGTAGGTACAGACTGCACCATGGTATGGGTAAGGGCATTTAACTGGATTTTATGACTTTTGAAGTCTGAGCATAGCTCTTAAAGTGAAAGTTATTGTGACAAATCTATATATTACTCTATATTAGGGTTGCTTTGAATCACTGTTTGTAAAAGTTGCATTGCATTTTGTGCGGTATTTTGTGCACTTTTTAATGAGTGGGATTATGAAGGGGGGAACTAGCATAAGCTTCGCCCAGGGCCAACCAGAGTTTTAAAGCAGCCCTGGTCTTGGCATACCTTCCAAAAGAGTGGGTAGCATATCAGTGCCTCAATATAAGGTGCATACTGCACCTCCCACCCCCTGTCCCTTGGCTAATCAATGTCCCTGCACTAACCAACAACCTGTTCCCCTAAAAGCCATGCTGGCCCATACTTGCACTTCCTGGTCTTAAACACTGAGTTGATGCACAAATAGGAAGTGATCCAATTACAAGTCAAACCAAATACACCACAGGACACAATTTCAATTAAAAACCAATGGCCATTGTTAAAATCCATATTCAGTCAATATTAACTCTAAGTGCTGCTGAACCCTGCCTGCATATAACCATTGTATAAAGATATAATATGCCCATAGTATGCTAAGCGTGCCACCATGCCAAGGTACCACACTATGCAATGCGCTGGATACCTCTCTACCAATCAGTGGAGCCCTATGTAAATCAATAGTAAGCTGGGGACACTTTATTTGTCCATATGGTGCAGTTGCTTTATCCCATATTTCTTCCACTTTTTTGTGCGTATTGGACTTTCAGGTGGTATAAGTCCCAAATAATTAATAGTGTCCAGGGTTGAAAATCGTCAGTATAATTATTGACATTCAGTAAAAAGAAGCTAAAACTGGGAGGTGTCCATAACAGAACTGAGGTGTCAATAAAAATATGGCAGTTCACATAAACGTGGCAGTAAATAATTTGCATGATGATAATTTTGCTAGTAATAACAGCATAAAAAAGAACAACAACAAAAAACTTGAGTGTCTTTACTCTCCCTGCACTGATCTCAATCATAAAGAGCTCTGTAACCCTGGGATCCCCGTACATGTCCCAGCACAGCCCTTCCTCGCCAGGTGTTACCCAGCAGTACACAAAGTGTCACAATAAGACAAAACGAGGAGCAATGTGGTCATGCAGGATAAACCGCACACACCGGCCAGACAATCAGGAACAGGCTCTCCGCCTCATCCAGAACTAGGAGAGGTACAGTAATACCAGCTACTACAATGAGGCTGATGTACTAAGACCAAGTGTAGTAATTCTGGGGAAAATCATTGTACCGCCAGGAGTCAGTAAAATCCCCATTGACTTAAATGGGGCTTTAAATGCCAGAGAGGTCACCAAGGTTAAAAACCCCATTTTAATGAATGGCATTATTGGGAATGTTTATTTCTCCCCTGTGGCGCAGTTGGTTTGCTCCAGCATGACTCTAGGGGGTTATGCACTAAGGTGTGATAAAGAGGTGATAAAGTGGAGATAACTCCTCCAGTCATATCACTTCTCCATTACCTATGCTATTCTATAGAGTCTATGCACTCCCACTTGAGAGAGCTTAGTGCTTAGGCTCCATATAATAACATAGGAATTGGTGAAGAGATATCACTAGAGAATTATCTCTGCTTTATCACCTCTTTATCACACCTTAAAGGGATAGTAATGTCAGAAAAAAAGTATTAACTATATGGTAGATACAATTAAAAGAGGGTATTTGCACTCATTCGTATCTCTCAAACCATTGTGGTTTGAGAGATATAGGACAATAAAGTTCTCTGGTCCCTCCCCTTTCTGCTTGACGAGCTGTAAAGCTGTCAGAAGCAGATTCTGGACGCGCGACCAGATGCGGTTCTTCAGCAGCAGCGCCGATATAACGTTATCTAAAGACAAATACTTAATTTTGAACGGTCTACAAAGTGTGCCTGGTTTGCAAGCACACTTTGTAGACCATTCCAGTGAAGTATTTATTTCTAACTAGCGTGATTTCAGCTCTGCTCAAGAGCCTCTGACTGGAATCTGTAGCTGTCAGCTAGATGGCAGACTTGAGTGAAACAGCCAGGAAAAGGTAACTTTAGCAAATTATATCTCTCAAATCATAAAGGTTTGAGAGATAAGACTTACATTGATGTTAACCTTTTTTTAATGTCTACAATATTAAATCAACTTAAAATTAACCATTACTATCCCTTTAATTCATATTCCCTCTGTTATTCTTAGTGCATTAGCATCACTCTCTTGTTCAGGATTAACATCTCAGATCCCCTATGCACCCTTAGCTCCACGCATGGACACACACACCCTCACACCTCACATGATCCTGCCCACAGCCGCCCACTGTTGTCAGACACAGAAAATACCCTGTGCCAGCACAAAAAGTTCTCAATCTCTTGGTTGCTAGAGGACTGCTCCAAATGTTTGCTTTACAATACATTGTAGACCTATTTAGCATTCAAGGAGTTAAGAAATATGTAAACTGATAAGTCAACAGTCACCATAAACCAGAGGCACTGTGATTGCCCTGAACACACCAGTGAATTTGAATGTGGGAGTAGATAGCATAGCTGCAACACCCCTAACACCCCTGAAACACCCCTAACATTTGGCACTCTAGGTCAGTGGTGCTCAATCCTTTCCTCAGACACCCCAATGATGCAGTTTTTCAGGATCTCCTCACATGGATTGATTCAATCATTAAAAGAATGTTTGAGTTCAAGGCATTCACTTGTGTTTAACCCCTTAACGACCCTTGACGGTCATAGTACGTCATGGGTAGATCTGAGTTAATGACCCATGACGTACTATGACCGTCATGGAATTCCGGGCTCCCCCCGCGGCTGCATGCTGTTCAGGGAGTCCGGAACCAGAAATGAAAAAAAAAAAAATGCTCCGTGGTCCTTAAGTGACCACCGCATGCATGGCCGGTCCTTAACAGGTTAATTTAGGATATCCTGAAAACATGTACTGTTGGGGGACTGAGGACAGGTTTGGCTGCCCCTGCCCTAGGTGGTTGCCTAATTTGACTAATAGGAATTCCAGGCCTGGCCTTATTGTGTAGCTATATAAAAGACAACGCTAGACTCAAGGAAATAGCCACTTGTATCTTTTTGTCATATCTTCCACTGGCTCTGTTTTATTTATGGACTATTTATTGGATTCTAGAGACATATCCAGGCATTGCTTTGCAATGCATTGGAGACTTTGCTAGAATCCACGGGGTTAAGAAAAGATACAGCATATTTTACATTCTCTTACTGTAGTAGTCCAGAGATCTGCAGCCTTTCAAAAATGAAGAGGCATTTTTTTATCTTTACATGTTTTGGTCTGTGACCAAAATATTTCTAAATCCGCATCCCCCACCAGACCGTTTACACATTCCCACAGATATTAGCATTAAACCAGCGGTTCTCTTCACCCCTAACACAAAATCTGGAAATGTCATGCACCTTAACATTATATAGATCATTTCTGAGAGACTTATGAAAGGGACAAAAAATATATAGTTATTTTTGGTCTCACAATGTAGATGACAAAAAGTAGCACAGAGTGCACAACAATTTCCATAACTATACATTTCAGTCAAACAATGAACATCACTGTCAGTCTTCACCCAAAAAATTGTCACACTAAGCTGGAGCCCCAGATAGACCAAAGCGTCACTGTACCAGCTGATTTAAACCCTTGGTCCTCTGGATCAACAAGGGTAATATGGCATGAGCTGAACTTGATGTCTGTATGGTTTTTTCAGCCTCTTCAACTATTTTACTATGGCCCAGATTTATAAAAGAAAACTGGAGTTACTCTGGAGTAAACTAACTGCACCATAGGGGACAACTATGTTAGAGGTAGAGGTCTCCAAACCAATACTTAATAAGTCTTTGGAAGTGCTTCTAGTCCCAAGGAGCTTAAAAGTCACATGAGGTTACACAGCATTTGTACTAGAGTCTATCACCTCTGCTGAGAGGCTTAGGAAGTCTCAGTTATACCTTCCTCAGATGCCTCTGATCCTTCCATCTCTCAGCTTAGGTGTATGACCTCTCCTACTACTAGACTTGATGTATCTGATGTCATCTATCATTTTGTTGTATTTTTCTCCCATCAATAAACCCCTTGGATGCTTGGCAATGCAAGGGGTTAAAATGCACTTTCAGCATAGGTAATATATTAACTCCTTTGTTGCCATACTGCAATTTGAGATGTTTGAAATGGGGTGTTTAACCCCTTGAGTGACAAAGAGGTTGCTAATGAATTTAAGGGGTCCAAATCATGATTTACATCAAAGGGAATTAATGGAAATGTATTTGTCTAATAGGAAGCAGTTGGTTAGCTCCAGTTTTATCTTTAATATAGGACCAAATAGGCATATCACTGAGCAGTCATGTTAGCTTCCTGCTCGTGTGGATAAACTTCAGGGTATGTATGAATGCTTCAATGCATATACCGCACACAGTCTGCCACTGTTAAGACATTAAAGGAACACTAACACCTAAACATTGTCTAGGATTATTGTGACAAAACAAGGAACAAAAAAAAACACATACAGAAGGAACAATGGGGATAAGTACCCAAGATACAGAACTCGATGCAAAAGAAACTGAAAAGTACACAGGATGGGGGGGATCCATTACACTGCCTGGGCAGCAGGGAACCAGAGAACATATTAATGGTGGTTAAGCCGGATGTTCTGGACCTATCATATGTTCTTAAATACTGTAATTGTTGTGCAGGTTTGTATATGTGTCCCACTTCCCATGCTAGAACTCAAGCATTCTTCTATATCTGTGTGTGGCAACCTGGGTTCAGCACCATGGTCAGTGCTGAAGGCATTCAGCACCGGCGAAGCCGGAGCCATTCAGACAAAGAGACCGGCCCAGCTATGGAATCAGAGCATCACAAGTATTACCCGAATATGTGCACTACCAATAGCTCTCCAGTGGATCAACAAACCTGATGGGATGGTCTGGAAGGCACAACAGGGAGAGGTGATATAGGATTAGCCATTGTGTAAAAGACACTGTCAGTGGTCTGTGACTGGGCAGTTTCAGGCCCTGAGTATTGATGGCAATTTTCCCATTGGCTGATCCTAACTTCCCACAGTGAAGCTTGCACCTGGATTGACTGAAGGACCTCCAGAGGACAATCATAAAGAGCTAGAGATTGTGCACAACCAGACATTCCTGGGAGCTAGGGAACATATAAGGCAGAACTGCAAGTACCAAGGTGTGATTGTACCTCTGTAACTGCGCATGTCATCACACTGTGGGCATAGTCTTAGTACATGCGCCGATGCCTCAAGAACATTGCCACAAATAAAGAATAGTGAATTAAGCTCTTAAACTTGATTTGGTCCCTTTCTTCAGGGAACTCACTACATAGATCCAGTGTAGCACAGGTGATATGTAACCATTATACACACTTAAAGAGACAGCATCCCCAAAAATGAAAATGGCTCAAATCCATTAACCCCTTAAGAACCCATGACAAGCCAGGACCATCATGGAAAACTTCCCTAAAGGACCAGTGATGGTTCAGGCACACCATGGATTTCAGGGCTCCCCACGCAGCTGCACACCTTTCGGGAAGCCCTGAATCCGATCCTGAAAAAAAAAAAATTGCTCCATGGTCCTTAAGTACCTTAAAGGTATAGTAATACTTAAAATGTACTAATCCCCATATTGTAGGCATACAAAAAAGAAACAAATTGCCCCCAGTGCCATCTCTCAAACCTTTATGGTTTGAGAGATATTCACTTGCATAGTTCCCCCCTCCCTCCCCTTTCCCTGGAGTCAGCACACGCAGAAGACCTTTTAAGTGAAGGATTTCTTTTTTATTAACGTGATCTCTGCTCTGCTGCAGAGCCGCCAGATGGTCGTATGACAGGATTCCCCTGCAGTCAGCTAGAACGCTGACTTCAGGGAAAGGTGAGAGAGAGGGGAACTTTGCAAGCGATTATCTCTCAAACCATAAAGGTTTGAGAGATGGCACTGGGAGCAATTAATTTATTTTTTTATGCCTACAATATGGGGGTTTGTAAATTTTAAGTCCAAGAACATGTAGAAGATCTTTTAAGTGAAGGATTTCTTTTTTATTTACGCGATCTCGGCTCTGCCACAGGGCTGCATAAGCACATGTAGAAGACCTTTTAAGTGAAGGATTTATTTTTTATTAACGTGATCTCGGCTCTGCTGCAGAGCCACCGGATGGTTGTATGAAAGGATTCCCCTGCAGTCAGCTAGAATGCTGACTTCAGGGAAAGGGGAGTGAGGGGGGAACTTTGCAAGTGATTATCTCTCAAACCATAAAGGTTTGAGAGATGGCACTGGGGGCAATTAATTTATTTTTTGTACGCCTACAATATGGGGGTCAGAAGTATTACTATCCCTTTAAGGGGTTAAAATATTATGTACTCCAAGACAGGGCTTTTAATTTTTTTCTTTAGTGACAAAGTTTTAAAAACTTTAAAAGTATAAGGTAGAAGTAGCCACTTTTTATCAAACTCGTTAAAAAAGTGATAAAACAATAAACAGTGAAAATTGTTTAGAGGTTACAAGGTTACCCACCCAGTTCAGTAAACTGAACCATTTATCTCTTCGTTTACCTAAATCATGCCTTACATTAACCTTATCACTTGTACATACAACGAGGTGTCAAATGGTCATTCACAGCTGCCTTAAGATGAATAGAAAAATTACATTTATAGTACATTTCGGGTTTATGCACGTAAGAATTAATTTGGTTAGGAGTACATGATATTTAGAAAGATATGAACACTATTCATTTTAAGTGATCATATCCCTTTAAATACATTGTACTCCATATTAGGAACACAAAATGGAGGGAGCTAACATCAAAGTGTGGGAATTGTAAAATATAGCATGTACTCCCATACAGGAAAAGCCAGTGAGAGTTCTTCTATTCACCGTCATACAGGGGAATTCATTATAAAATATATTAAAAATGGTGACACATAGCGTCTCTAAAAAAAATACATCTGTGTAAGATATTAATTATCAACGTGTTTCAGGGTTACATACAAGTTATTAATCAGGATACAGACAGTATAATTATACATCATATAAGGACTCATAGGATGTATCCTGATGAAAAGGTTGGATGTACCCTGGAAACATGTTGATAATTAATATCTGACACAAACATGTTTTTTAGAGACTCGGTGTCTCACTATTTTTAATATATTTTATAATAAATTAATTTATTATTCTTAAGCTATGGATCAAGTTTTATATATCTTCTTGGACGCACGATCAGACGCAAGCTTTGATTCCCCTGTTGCTATATCCTGGTGAATGGAAGAACTCTCACTGGCTCTTCCTGTATGTGAGCCCATGCTATATTTTACTATACCGACACTTTGATATTAGCTCTCTCCTTTTTGTGTTCTTTTGTTGGTTTGTTGCCTGGCCGTTTTTATCTTTTTTTTAAGGGAAATCGCTCCATTCTTGGAAGTGGCTGCTTATCGATGATATATTGAGATCGGAAGCAGACATAATATCCTCCACTTGCTGGTATGCTACATTCATATGTAGTTATTCCTTTTGTAAGCATATTGTGTGAAGATTGGTATATATAAGATTTTATGTTATTCGAATGGTGGGGCGCCCTCTCTTTTTTCTTCTGCTTTTGCAATCCATGTTAGCTTCTGTAAGAATTCTGTTTGTTTTCTGAGGCCTAAAATCTAAACTTACATATGCTCTCTGGGGGCGCCCATTACTACTTTTCCCAGTGTTTCCAGTACAATAGCAATCTAGATAGGTGTCTCAGAAGGGATATATTTTTCTTTGATAATGGGCCTATGATAAGATGTCATTCTTTCTGATTAGAAGAGCAGTGAGTGCGAACATCAAAACATTAACAACATTAGCTGTGCTCAAACAATTAATATCATTGTGTCTATTTAGGAGAATTTACAAATGCATTAAAATATAAGTTTAGGATTATATTTTAGGGATGCAAGATAAAATAACTACATTTAGAGATGCTACCTGGAAGTACAGGATATTTAACATTTTATATAGCCCAATTTTACTTTTTGGCGCTAGTGTCCTTTTAATGGCAAAAGCCCTAAACTCCTCCCCTACAGCATGCACAGGAAAATGGAGTAAAGTTATAACAATGCTCCTTGTTACTACATGACATTAAACTACTAGATACAAAGGTAAAGGACACCTTGAAACAGACATACTCTTCCCCACTGCTCCCCACTTAACACAGGTGGCATACAGAGGAATTTTTTGGCATAAGTAAATTGATGTTAGGCAGAAATCTATTCCAATGAAGAATCATGTTAGTAAATCCCTATAGTGTGTTCTGTGCCATCAAATTCTAAGGCTGGGATTTGCTAAGGTGCACCAATAGCCAAGCATTGTTTCTGATGATATTCACACCTGTTGGGTACAGATAAAAATCTCAGATTTAACCCTTTAGTGCCAGAGAAGTATCCAAAGTACTGCAAAGCAATGCTTTGGATACCTTTCTGGCACTCAAAGAGTTAATATGTTCTTGATGAGAATTTTTCAATGCCAATAAGTGCAAATAAAATTCAGTGAAGTAGCTGGTATTTGGATAGTGCTACAACAGTAGGGGCTAGATTATATTACAGGTGCTAATTTTATCACTGCTTTTATCTCCAGTTTTCCCCATAGACTTCCATAGGAAAATGTATGATAAAATGGGTGTTACTATTTAGCACCTGCAATAGAGTCTAGCTCCTGATGCTCTCATTGAGCAGAGCACCTGGAGAAAACCCAGCCAATACAAGAACTGCTCCCACTGAATTGAAAAGATTTCCCCTAGGAAAAGTGATGCAAGAACAACTCTGTCCAAGCACAAGGTAGTAACAGTAACTACCACAAGCAACACGGTTAAGTGAGAATCTCATTGCTGATATAGTCTGACATTAGTAACAGGGCTTTTTGGCAATTAGCAAATCACAGCTTATGTGTCAAAGATTTTCATTCACTCATTTCCAATTCTTGTCAATAATGAAAAAAAAATACAATTCCCAGGGATACTTTTCCTCTGAGACGTCATATGACAGAGCTTCATTAGTTGTCTATAGTACTGCTTAGGGTGCGCGGCCGGCACTTAAAGGGATAGTAATACTTTATTATTACTATCCCCCATATTGTACATATTTGCAAAATAATTTAATAGTCCCTAGGTTAATCTCTCAAACCTTTATGGTTTGAGAGATAACCAAAGGCAAAGATACCCCCTCTCTCCCCCTTCCCTGAAGTCAGAGTTGTGCTGACTGCAGGGATATCCGGTCTGACTTTCATCAGGCGGCTCTGCAGCAGAGCCACGATCATGTTAGTGGCAAAGAATTATTTCACTGAAATGGTCTTCTACGTGTGCTTGCAAACCAAGTACATGAAGAAGACTGTTTCAGTGAAATAATTATTTTTCACTAATGGGATCTCGGCTCAGCTGCAGAGCCGCAAGCTTTTCATACAACAGACTTTCCCTGCAGTCAGTACAACGCTGACTTTAGGGAAGGGGGAGGGAGGGGGGAACCTTTGCCTTCGGTTATCTCTCAAATCATAAAGGTTTGAGAGATGAACCTGGGGGCTATTAAATTATTTTACAAATATCTACAATATGAGGGATAGTAATAATAAAGTATTACTATCCCTTTATGGACCAAGTACCTTTTTTTTTTTTTTTTTTTCTTTTATGAATCCGATTCAGGGTTCCCCAAACGAAGTGCAGCCGCACGGGGAGCCACAAATTCCATGATGGTCCTGGCACATCATGGGTCCTTATGGCTCGCCAACCCACAATGTGCCAGGACCGTAAAGGGTCCTTAAAGGGTTAACATGATTCCAAAAGAAAACAAATCAAACAACAAACTAATAGGGCCCTATTATTAAACGAAAAGTGGATTTATTCTTGGGCAAACTAACTGCAACACAGGGGACATATACAAATTCCAGATGATTTAAATGGGTATTTTAAACCTTTGAATGAATTCCTTGGGCTCCTTGAATGTGCCTCACAGTTACTGCATACACTAAAAGGATTAGGCTTGGGAGATGATATCTGTGCATGGATAGAGAGATAGTTAAATGATAGATGGCAGAGAGTTGTAAACAGAACCTCTCAAGGTGGTCTAAAGTTGTACGTGGAGTGACAAAGGGTTCAGTCCTGGGCCCAATGATTTTTGTCTATTAATGACAATAGGGTATTGAAGGGTATTACAAGTAAAGTCTCAGTCATTGCTGATGACACAAAACATGTCAAACTCAAATACAATTGTGGGCAGCATACTCAAAATTCCCTTTAAGGAAAGCCACAACAATGTCTGCCGATTTCTGTACAATTTTTTTGTGGCGGACTGGAGAGAGGGATAAAGTTTGCATAATATATTGCTCTACTATGGCTGTTCTGATAATGAATACAATGTCTAGCTCACCTCGACAGTAGGAGTAGGGAATCTTTGGCTCTCAAACTGCTGCAGGGCTAGAGCTCCCATCATCCCCAACCATCGAACAACCAGAGAGAAAAAGGTTGCCTACCCCTGTGCAAGGTGACAGCAAACCAAACAGAATTTGGGCCAACAAGGCCACACTGTAGTTAAAATGGGAACTATTTACTCAAAGAGCTGAGCAAAAAAACAAGAGGTAACCTTTAAGACCAGAAGAAAGGTACTTTCAACTAATACAAAAGCAGTGATTTTTGTTTTACAATAAGGGTAGTAATGTTTTAGAATTATTTGCCCTGAGATGCTGCGCTTTTCAAAAAAGTAATACGGCACTTAAGGACCAAGGAGCATTTTTTTTGTGTGCAATCCGATTCAGGGATCCTCGAACCAGTGCAGCCACATGGGGAGTGCTGAAATCCATGACATGCTAGATCAACAAAGATGATATGGCAATGGTTGCATGTCTTTCTCAGTTTAGCAAATATGTTACTATGAATATTAGAGAGGTCTGCAACACATTGCTTTACAACATGTTGGAGACCTATCTAACATTCAAATGAACAAAATCTCAGTTTAAATCAATGGGGATTTTGTGAGGTTGCACACTATGGTATAGTTGGTTTGCCCCAATATTAGTCATTTGAACACTTGTTTTTTAAATCTGCACTTCTACAGCAGAATACCCAATTAAATGTAAATTCATACATGTGGAATCAATATAGCACTTTGATCGCTGCTCTTACCATCCATAAATACAACAGCTAGCCCAAGTAGCACTGTTCACTAGATCCTCACCTAGCAGTATGTAGTACAATGCAAAATGCTGCAACTTGCATATGTTGTATAATGGCACAATCCAAGTTCCAGCATACCTGATCTGCACAGTGGCTTATCCACTACTGTACATTTCACATGAGTGCTATCTTGATGATTTCCATTGGAACTTCCAAACGTTGGCCGACACATGTGGGTGCCAGAAGAGAATCACAGAGGAATACTGGGGAATCAATGGGGAATACATGTGATCACAGGTAATTAAAAGAGTGCAGCCAAATCACCCATATAAACATAGCCTGAATAATACAAATAAGCAGTAGTAACATATTTTGGGAATTGCATAGCCTACTAATTCTCCATTGACAAGCACATATATGAAGCTGAAATTCAAGTTTAGCGGGGACAACAAGATCTTAGAACAACAGGAAGAAGAAAACTAGGACTGCCCTTGGATATAAGATGCAGAAGGCAAACATACATTTCCTAGCAAGTTTCTCAGAAATGATGAAACAACACAACATATGGAAAATAATACAAAAGGAATTTATCATGAAATGGGAACAATGATTCATAGACCATAGAACAGTAACTAATCAGTACAATTAGTAGTAGAGAAGGAGTGTTTACATCAGGAGAGTGAAGCTGTGGCTCTTCAGTTGCTGTTAGATGATAACTCTCTCAATCATCAGACGGATGATAGGAATTGTAGTTCAACGATGGCTGGATGCCACTGTTCAATCCCCGTGCATTTAACCCCTTGAGGACCAGACGGGTGATCAAAATGCATTGCATACCACTCTACCCCTTAAAGGGATGAACAAGTATTGATGGTTTACACCTGTGAATACATGTGGAAGTCATCTCTCTAATTCTGGGGTAGCCAACCCTGGTCCTCATAGGCTTCCCCAACAGTCCATGTTGTCAGGATGTCTCTGCTTGAGCACAGGTGAATTAATTAAATTAATTATGTTAATGAGCCAATGATGAATCCATCTCTGCTCAAATAGAGAAATCCTGAAAACATGCACTGATGGCAGCTCAAGTGGATTAGGGTTTCTACCTCTGCTATAATTTCTCAGCACCTCCACAGATTTTACAATCCAAATTGCCTGAAAATGCCTTTACTTTGGTACAGCTAATAACTCAGCTGATGTCACAAAATGACATACCCAGAACCACGGGTGTAACTGCAGGGGGTGCAGAGGATGCAAGCTGCTCCAGGGCCCAGCCCCCAAGAGGGCCACATCTGCCCCAGGCTCCAATAGGCTCTAGTTATGCCTCTGTATAAATATTTTGTGATATGCGCACACCTGTGAACTCTCTGGGGTTGACTCAGGGTTTTGACCCAGTTCTCAGGGTTTCTGGTTGAATGGCCAAATTCTCAGGGTGAGAGAGGTCTGTGTTACCAGTTATATGATTTGCCCCAGTTAAAGTGTTAGTAATGTCCAAAAAATAGTTTTTTGCATATAGAAGAGCTTAAAAAGCTGAGCTATATGCAAAAAAAATGTATCTCTCATACCGCTGCTTGAACACCAGGCACACGGTTTAGACCATTCCAATGACGGGATTCCTTGTAAGTAACAATATCTCGGCACTTCTCAAGCGCCACCGTGTCGACCGACACAAATCTCCTGCTGACAGCTTTACAGCTGTCAGTAGGAGAGATCAAACTTTAAACGCCTGTATCTCTTAAACCATAGCGGTTTGAGAGATACGGTTTTTTGCATATAGCTCAGCTTTTTAAGCTCTTCTATATGCAAAAAACTTTTTTTGGACATTACTAACACTTTAAATGTTTATTTTCCATCTAAATTGATGCCATTTCACCAGAAAAAAGGGGGATATGTCCTGCTTGTCTTATTTGTGTTTAGACAGTGAGATATCTGAATTGTAGTATGTTAGAGGTTCCTTACGGACAGACGGGAGCACCATTGGGTTAGAGAAAGCATTGTATACATGTACATACATTACATGTATGTACATGTACAGAAAATCTACATTATAGGAAGCTTTAAGAGTTAATACCTCAAAAATCTCAGGATCAGTTCATCACAAAAACTCTTTAAGGTATGGATATAAAGCCAAAAAATGTTTACATCGGCCCCTCCAGTGGCTAGTTATGTCAATGCCCAGAACCTCCGTGACACAGACATTTAGTGCTCAAGGATTTGCTTTGCAAATGAGGAGAGGCTTGGCCTACTGGGATGAACAGAGCAATAACAAACCAAGGCTAGTGGAATTCCCTGCAAGAACAATGGTGAGTGAATCAAAATGACTTCTTAATGGATTAACCCCTTAAGAACCAGTGTGGTATGCAAATTGCAAAAAAAATGCATTGCAAACCCCTCTGGTCCCTAAGGGGTGAACACTCCTGAACTCAAGCAAGCAAATCATGGATTCCTGGACGGATAGTAGCACAACAGGACAGGTTTGGGAACCATGCAATTACAGTAGATACATGCACTAACACACATTTCACATCTGTTACCATAGAAACTGTACCATTCACAAGCAATTCATATACCACCAACTCTAAGGAGGGTATTTAACTAGAGGTGGGTGAGCCATAATAATTTAACCCATTGAGTGCTAGACAGTTCTTCAGTATATTGTGTCACAATGCAATGTAGACCTCACTCACATTTAAGTGACAGAGTGATGTACAACTGGTTAAATCTACAACACATTCAGAAGTGGCATTGACAAACACTGCTACCTGAAACAGTATAACCATTTAAGGACTAGAATGGTGTGTAACACATTACAAAACAATTCGTTGCACACCCTCTGGTCCTGAAATGCCAATACTTTACTGTTGGACGCATTCTAGCATCCAAAGATGGTGTACCCCACATAAATAAAATAGAAATACATTTATTTTCTTAACATTGAGACAAATCTTTCTAACTCCATCTTGATCACACTGCAGAGATGTAGCATTTGCAAGGGAAACAGAAAAGATATGGCTTCCCCAAATGATGCCATTGCTATAGCAGGCCTGTAGTTGCTTACCATATGCCACGGTCAGCAATAAGGTAACTTTTCTAACTAACAGGAGATTTGGCTAAATTTTTTTTAGCAGCATGCATTTTTACCCTTTGAGTGCCAGGGCGGAATCCAATGAATTGCAACGCAATGAGTTGTATACCTCTCTTTCACTCAAAGGGTTAAACCAGGCCTTTGTCAGATCCCCTTTATTATATTAAGAATGAGTTATATAGCTGAAGGGCCTGCATTCCTGCAAATGTTCATAACTCAGGTATTATCACGAGATGTGCATCATATATAAATAGGATCATGGTTGACCACCCTGAGGCAAATTCAACAGCTGTAAGACCTCAGCTTGCCCATCCCTGGTCTAAAATATGAAAGTACGAAATATCATCTGTTCTGTATATAATGTATTGCTGTACACTTACGTGTTCTATGCACACATACTATATACATATTAACCCTATGAATGGTAAAAAGCTCTTTAGCATACTAGAGGTTAAACAGGCATTGCAGACAGCCTGAGGTTCTCAGCTAGGGTGCTGTGGCACTTTGGTGCATCATGGGCACTAGCTTAGGTTGCCACAGTTCTCCTATGAAGATGTTGATACAATTGGGAATCTTGACTTTCACGAGCATTCATAGAAATAGTGACACACAATATGCTAGATTTTGTCATTGCAATTATGAACTTAGGTGTGCCCTGAGAATTCCAGACTGCATATTAGGGGAGCCAACAGCCAAAAAAGAGAACTACTGCCTCAAACTGTGCTTTATGTTAGGAATGAATCACGGCACCGCTAAAAGACATGATTTGTATACGTCATATGCACAAATATATTGGAGAAATTATGGGGCAAACTAACTGCAGGCATAGTGGATAAAGACTCCCCAAAATACCTGTGA
The DNA here is from genome assembly GCA_037306005.1 of Rhinophrynus dorsalis. Lineage (NCBI taxonomy): Eukaryota > Metazoa > Chordata > Amphibia > Anura > Rhinophrynidae > Rhinophrynus > Rhinophrynus dorsalis. The sequence continues at coordinate 498,094,485 of CM074718.1, read as the reverse complement.
TTTGAATTGGGCTTTTAACCTCTTGATTGAAAGCTAATGGGGGTTAAACTCCCCATTTAAATTAATTGGAATTTGTATCCTAAGGTGCAGTAGGTTTGCTCCAGAATGACTCCCCTTTAGCATGCCCTATTGACTGTTATTTTTGTGTGCAGGGAAGGGCACCTACAGTGCTTGATAGCTCTGCACACACCAACATGCTGATTCCTCTCCTCTCTGTACATACAAATGATGATGATTCAAATGCTTTTCTAAACAATAAATAGGTTAAATCCTCATTTAGATGCCAGCTTCCTTCCCCTTTGTAATATGTTATTAGGACTATTCCATAAAACCTCGCAAGGAGATTACTCATGGAATAGCCACACCGGTACAATTGCAGGTTTGTTATATGGGTGATGCTGAATAAGCCAACCCTTTGGGTGCCAGAGGGTTATTACATGCATTGCAAAGCAATTCATTTGATACCCCTCTGGCACCCAAAGGGTAGTAAAGCCACTGACATAATTACGTTTATTTGTTATGTTTGCCTGTGAACATTCATTTTTCCGATTAAGCGAAAAATCTCTGGTTATCTCGTATGCATCTGTTTTATCAGTTATGAATGGATCCCGGCGCTGTTCTTATTATAATATAATCAGAAAAACCCATGGGCTGGTACAGTCTAATATTAATAAAGGGCAGAGTGACTGTTCTTAATGTATAGTGAATATCATTGGGTCCTATATATTGTAATTACAGTGGTAATGAAGGGTTAACGCCCTCTGTGTCATGGTTTCCCAGGACTTCTGTTTTCCCAGTCACATTCATGCAACATAGAAAAATAGATGGTGTCCTTACCTCCTTCTCATCTGTGGAGGGGTCCGGGGAGGCCGCATAGGATTCAGCAGGAGAAGAGAGAGAAATCAGACAGGTCAGGGATAGGATCCAGTCATACAGGGTCCCCCACCCTTCACCCCCAGGGCCTCTACAGCTCACCTGTCTTGAGCAGCTTGCTCTTGTACCTGATGCTGGTGCTCATGGTACACGGGGAGTACGATCCAGTGAGTAGTGCAGTGAGTGGTACCGTGTGAAGTGCAGTGCGTGCTCTTTGTGCTGCTCTTGCCTGCTGCTCCCTTACAATAGACTCATAGGGATGGGGAGACCAAGCTCCTGCTGCATTACAGAGCCCAGGGACGCCTGCGATTGGGTGATCGCGGACCAGCCCACAGCTTTGAACCAATAGGAGGCAGCGAATGCACTGAATGAATCCGCCTCCTGCTGTCTGATTTTATTTTGCGGTGCTGTGTCAGTGTGTGACTGCTGGTACTGGCTCAGTGACAGTGACACAACTGGAAACATCTAGGGGTTGGGTAACCTGCGGTCCAGCTGTTGTTGGACCACAGTCCCCCGTCATTCTCAGTCGGCAATTGTCCGACCGAGGATGATGGGAATCTTTGCTCAACAGCTAGGTGCACACACTTTGCTAATACACAGAACTGTCTGATCTGCAACCTGTAGTCCCCGGTTTCTGGACAACCCCCATCATCCTTAGCCCACCATTACCTTTTGAGGATAATGGTAATTGTAGTAAAAAAACTGTCCTAACTACAATGATACACATATATACACTATTATATACATAATACTATAAAATAAGTAGATATTGGGGTCATTTACTAGGCAATGGACAAAACAGCATATTGGACAAGGGACACTCTGCCACCGTTCATGCTTGGCTATTTGAAAGGTTAAGCACGTTTATCAGTGCTGGAGTACGTTTTCCTATGTAGCATAAACTTAGGTGCTACAAAGGGAATACAATAAGCAATGAGTGTAAGTAAGACTGTCTGCACATTATAAAATATGGGTGTCACGAGACAGGGACAACTGGCACCTCTATCCTTTTCTGTTAAAGAGTGCCTTGCAAGTTCTGTGTTTTCCTGAATCAGCTGATTGGGGATAGCCTGCTTAACTGCTTCGGTTAGTACAGAAGGGCAGAGAAGCTGCTAAATATAGCTTCTCTGCCATTCCCTCATTTTGGAAACCTTTCAGTTCCATGGGGGTGTGCAATCCACATCCATGTGGCACTGAAAGGATAAATGGAGTGATGCTGTTTGTGTTGCTGAAGTCTGAGCAGATTCTCTCCTCTTCCCTAGTGGGCAATTAAGGAAACAGAGAGGATGCGCTCAGACTTCAGGGTTGTTGATCTGCTGTTGATGTGTAAGGGAGGGCATCCCATACACATCACCAGCATTTCAACAACCCTGCATACTAGCAAGCTGATTCTCCCTCACTCCCCTTTCAACCTTAATTTTTTGTGCATATGTCAATATGCATCTACATTGCCAAGGCAATGTGCCCGCCACATATCGCCAGATACATATTGCCATTGCATCACTCCATAGTGCATCTCTACCCAGGGTTTACCAATTAAATAATATCGGTAGCTGGAGTAACACCCATCTTGGAGTTGGGAAAAATTATTTAATTTTCATTTTATGGGATACACTGTGGCAAATATTGAACCTGATGGAACTGGGCTATTTTCAACCAGAATTACTTTGTAACTATAGTATTTAACTATTGGTACAGTCATCCATCATTTTCACTTTACATATTTACATAGGTGTGCTACATTGTTTCACTGTCCTTTTTACATTGTATCTTTTTACATTATTTACATTTCTGAATTTAAAAACAAATTCAGACAGCTCCCTCTCAAGGACCTAAAATAAGTGAAAAAAGAAAATAATGAGTATAGCCAATCTGACTTTACATAACATGCACATTCAGAAAATGTAAAGTCAAAAAGGAGTTTGACTGTCATTTTAACTCAATAAGAAATTCTTCCTTGAGATGGTCCCCCCATTACAGTAAGGAGTAAAATCTGACTTTACAGATCCAAAAACTTGGTGTCGTGGTATGAAGTTCTAAAAAGAGTACATAAGAAATCCCCACAAACAATGTGTAATTAGTTCCTTGTCAGTCAGAGTCTATTCATTCCTAGTACCCTGTATATTACCAGTTTGTATAAAAAATATATTGTAGCAAAAGAGAAAACGGGGGGGGGAATCAAGAAACACAACCATTTACAGACCTGGGGCTGGATTCTTTTGCAGGGTATAAATGTTAACACCCTTTTTATCAAATATTTTCCTACTGAAGTCTATGGGGAAACCTGGAGATAAAAGCAGTGATAAAATTAGCACATGCAATAGAATCCAGCCCCAGGACTCATCAAAGGGCAAATGGATAAATACATAGTATATAAGCTTACTGTATATTTATCAATTCGCAGAACAAATGTTGTTGTCAGTTATTCATCAGTACTACGTATATATGCCATTTCCATCTTACAGGTCTTAGCTGGCAGATTCTTATTGATGTATGTGGAGGACATATGCAGGATACATAAGTGGATATATCATAGTCATGGCAACACTTTGACCAGCTAATCCAGATTTACTTGCCTTGGACCATAGACAAGGAAAGGGATATGGCCAATCATTTATAAAAAGTTGTGGGTATCTGTAGATGATTGCATGTAAAGAACAGTATTTTAAAACCTAAAAATGAACTGGGGTTATATACACTTAAATACCCAGTACTTCATACTAGCATAGTTAACAATTCAGTATTTTTTTCTGAGGCCTAGAATCTAATCTTACATACTATGTTAGGGAGCAGACATTCCTGCATTTTCAGGGCTCTAGGGTATCCATTTATTGTCCAGGATTATCTGTGAATGGGCTGAAATAAGATAAAATACAAGAGCAGTGGGCACTAATCACAATCATTTAACTGATGTTATCTCTTCTCTATCAACACATACAGCAAGAACAACTTTAAATAAATGCTATCTGAACTGGAAAACTTGCACATGTTAAAATGTAAGTGTATTATTATGTTTTAGGGATATAAAACAGGATTTATTTTTTACATATGGTATCTGGAAATATGTGAAAATTAAAGTTATATCAGCCTATTTCATTTTTTGGTGTTAAATCTGAACATAATGCATTACAGTCTTACTCTTGTTGAGTCATGTGTATGTGTGTTATTAATCTCAGATCTGAACAACATGCCCTTCTTATCTGTTTCCTGTTATAGACTGGTGGTAGTGGTAGCAGTTTTTCTACCTGTATGTCTTTTTATACCGATTGTGTCTTGATTTGTCAGTTTACAGTGGGAAAATAAAATTGCATACAAACATTTCTAAGAATGTCTTGATAGCTCTCATCATTTTTCATCTGGAGGATCTTGTTTTATGCCCTCCAAACTAGAATATTCCTGTACATATTTGTAATGTTTTGTGTGTGTTTGTTCTTCCTAATACTAGCACTAGTATGTGTATGTGTTCTGTATCGCATACTAAAGTCTTTCTGTTCTCTGATCATCAGGTTGATACTAAAACTGTACTTAATGACACATTTCATCACTGCATTTTTATTCTTCTTGTATTTTGTTTTTTGGTTGAAAGGGTGTTTTGGTGTAATGTCTGGGACACCTATGACATTGTAGTTTACTGAGGTCAAGAGGCCGCAACTGCATTGCTTACACACTCTTAGAATCTCTCTATGCTCAGGAACATGTGTTTTCCCATAGGGAGGTCACTAACCTGAAGATTTTTAGCAGCCTGTGGTGGCCCCATATGTTCTGAGTCCCAATAGATTTCAGCTGGTGAAATGCTACATAAGAAACCTTAGTATTTTAAGTAAGGGTACCTGATGATGCCACCAGTGTCGGTGTGACTGTAATTCAGATGGTCTATCTGAGACTTGTCATAAATCAGAGACCAGGTAATCATGTGTCATTTACTTTTCCCCATTCTAAAGAATCCAAGTTTCTCTTCCTTTGTCCTTTCTTTGAACGTTAGAGGGGAAAACTCCAAAAACAATCTTTCATTGCAGCTACAGTACCACCTCTTATATTCTACTTCACAGTGTAGGTTGTATGTAAAGTAGAATAAAAAAGAGATGCACAAAACACAAAGGGGCATTCATGGTATAGACTGTAACCTCCACCAAACACCTGGGTACTCACAATCTAAAAGTCTGCTAAAGGCGGGTAGTAAAGGATATGGAGGATACTCACTGTCTCCATTCAGTGTCTGCAAATATCTCCGCTGCTCTCCAAGTAAAGAAGGACATCCAAACTGACTCATCCAAAAAACACAAACACAAGAAAAAATTGGGGCTATAATAGACATTTGTAATATACAAATATAACTTGCATGTGGATTCACAATGGCTTTCTTATCCAAGCCAGTTATCTCGCTTACAGGGACCTTAATCCAATCATCTTGGGGTAAACTTCTTTCAAGAAATCTCCTCTGCACAATATGCCTGAATCCATGGTCGATATGAATTCAAATATAATATAAAGGCTGAAACATTAAAAGCTTAACGAGTTTCAGACCTGTATGCTCTTTATTCAGGAGTAAAACTGACACATTTTTCTCCTGAAGAAAGAGCCTACAGCTCTGAAGCTTGTTGAGCACTTTAGTGTTTAACCTTTTAATAAATTCTAATTCATATCAAACATTGATTCAGACATTGTATTGTCCGGAGGAGATTTCCTGAGAAGTTTACCCCAAACAGGGTGGGTTAAGGCCCCTGTAAGTGATATAACTGGCTTGGACACGAAAGCCATTATGAATCCACATGTAATATATTTCTGTTATTTTACCCATGAGGATATTACTTACGTCTATTAGCTCTCCCATTTATTTTTTGTGTCTAAAGTAGGGATGGACAACCAGCTATTGGCCGGCAGAGGTTGATGAGAATTATATTCCAGCAACAGAAAGAGACCACAGGATGATCATCACTGGATTAGTTTTGAGTGAGTCATGAAGTTGGTGGTGTCATGACCCTGGTGTCTCACTCCACTTTGCTGCCTATGTAGACAGATGTAGAAAGGTATCAGACTGTACAACAAGCAGGCAAACCAGAGCTTTATATATATATATTATATATACAGGACTCAAAATTTCCATTCGCCACTAGCCAATGGAGAGTGAAAATTTAGCCCTGGCGAGTAGAAATTCAGCCCTGGTGGGTATGTTATGGCTATGATATATATATATATATATATATACAGTATCTCATATAAGTGAGTACACCCCTCACATTTTTGTAAATATTTTTATTTTATCTTTCATGTGACAACACTGAAGAAATGACACTCTGCTGCAATGTAAAGTAGTGAGTGTACAGCCTGTATAACAGGGTAAATTTGCTGTCCCCCTCAAAATAACTCAACACACAGCCATTAATGTCTAAACCTTGGCAACAAAAGTGAGTATACCCATAAGTGGAAATGTCCAAATTGGGCCCAATTAGCCATTTTCCCTCCCTGGTGTCATGTGACTCATTAGTGTTACAAGGTCTCAGGATGAATGGGGAGCAGGTGTGTTAAAATTGGTATTATCGCTCTCACACTCTCTCATACTGGTCACTTGAAGTTCAACATGGCACCTCATGGCAAAGAACTCTCTGAGTATCTGAAAAAAAGAATTGTTGCGCTACATAAAGATGGCCTAGGCTATAAGAAGATTGCCAAGACCCTGAAACTGAGCTGCAGCACAGTGGGCAAGACCATACAGCGGTTTCACAGGACAGGTTCCACTCAGAACAGGCCTCGCCATGGTCGACCAAAGAAGTTGAGTGCACGTGCTCAGCGTCATATCCAGAGGTTGTCTTTGGGAAATAGACATATGAGTGCTGCCAGCATTGCTGCAGAGGTTGAAGGAGTGGGGGGGGTCAGCCTGTCAGTGCTCAGACCATATGCCACACACTGCATCAAACTGGTCTGCTTGGCTGTCATCCCAGAAGGAAGTCTCTTCTAAAGATGATGCACAAGAAAGCCCGCAAACAGTTTGCTGAAGACAAGCAGACTAAGAACATGGATTACTGGAACCATGTCCTGTGGTCCAATGAGACCAAGATAAACTTATTTGGTTCAGATGGTGTCAAGCGTGTGTGTCGGCAACCAGGTGAGGAGTACAAAGACAAGTGTGTCTTGCCTACAGTCAAGCATGGTGGTGGGAGTGTCATGGTCTGGGCCTGCATGAGTGCTGCCGGCACTGGGGAGCTACAGCTCATTGAGGTAACCATGAATGCCAACATGTACTGTGACATACTGAAGCAGAGCAGGATCCCCTCCCATCGGAGACTGGGCCGCAGGGCAGTATTCCAACATGATAGCGGCCCCAAACACACCTCCAAGACAACCACTGCCTTGCTAAAGAAGCTGAGGTTAAAGGTGATGGACTGGTCAAGCATGTCTCCAGACCTAAACCCTATTGAGCATCTGTGGGGCATCCTCAAATGGAAGGTGGGGGAGTGCAACATCCACCAGCTCCGTGATGTCATCATGGAGGAGTGGAAGAAGACTCCAGTGCAACCTGTGAAGCTCTGGTGAACTCCATGCCCAAAAGGGTTAAGGCAGTGCTGGAAAATAATGGTGGCCACACAAAATATTGACACTTTGGACCCAGCTTGGACATTTCCACTTAGGGGTGTACTCACTTTTGTTGCCAAGGTTTAGACATTAATGACTGTGTGTTGAGTTATTTTGAGGGGGACAGCAAATTTACACTGTTATACAGGCTGTACACTCACTACTTTACATTGTAGCAGAGTGTCTTTCTTCAGTGTTGTCACATGAAAGATAAAATAAAAATATTTACAAAAATGTGAGGGGTGTACTCCCTTATATATATATATATATATATATAAAGTAGCTTGTATATTATGCTAATATCATGCTGGCTCTGCACCATCTGTTGTCATAATTAGCTATTTTTATAAAGTCCTGGAATACCTGCTTGTAGTGTGGTCCAATATCAGTTTGGCTTGTGCTTATTAAGATGGAGGTAATCAATTCAAAGGGACCCAGCTCCATGGCCCATCAGAGATAAGGGAGTATATATACAGTAAGCAGTTGGGCATGATATATCTTAACATGGTATTACCAGCTACCATTCTTGTTGTTGTGTCCTGTACAGTTTCAATAATGGTGGACCTTGGTGTGGGCACCTTACCTAGAGACATGAAACAAACATGGAATGGTTTGGGTCAATACAGCTGTGCCAATGGATTTATGGAAGTCACCTTGAAGCATTCTTGTCATTGTGAATGGGATGAGAAATGTCATTATCTGAAGCTAAAATTATCACTAGCTGTGGCATTGCATTGTGAGACTGTTCCCAGCTGCCAAGTGCTTTGGTGTTCTTGCACCCAACAGTATTAACATTGTTGCATAGTTATAACATCATGCCAGCCATGGCTAAAATGGATGATCTAATCTGCTACAGTTTGATGATCCTGTTCCTCCTGAAGTGTTAAATGTATTTATGATTAACAGATGGTATTTCCAGCTAGTAAACTTTACATCCAGTCATCCACAATTACTGAAGTCACCCTATCAGAGGAACTATAATAATAATAATAATAATAATAATTGACTTATCCCAGGCAGTCCAATTTTGGTGCAATCTGCATAGCTCACCTTCACCTTCTTTGTGTTACAGTTCTAATATTGGTGTTGGTGTACATTGGTTCTGCGCTATATGTATTTCTACTGCTCTGTCCTGCCTAAAGAATCACAAAAGTCCACATTTGCAACTTTTATACCAGTGTGTAGCATTGTTTCATTCTTGTTTTTAGTGTGGCCTGACAAGGGTCACCCTCCATGCCAAAAGTATTAAGCAGTTTGCAGGCGTTATTGCTATTAAATGTACTAAGGTCTGGAATACAATAGAGCGGAATCACTTAGCGCATGAGAATTCTCTAAACAAATGCTCTTTAGTAGCTTTTGTAAGATTCAAGCCATCACATTTTGACAGTTCAGCATCTCAAGGCGTTCACTTCAAGACTGTTTGGAAGCAAAGAAATTTACCCATAAAACATAATCGGAAGACCACAGTTTAGCAAATACAATGAGGCCAGTTAAAATTTCCAATTTCACTTCAGCTCCTGATCAGACACTTTTTGCTTCACAGCCTGAGGTTGTTGAAGAGACTAAATTGAGCCAATTTTTAACTTAATTTTAGTCTATGCCAATCACATGCAGGTTTATAAAAAACAAGCCTATATGGAAGTCTTGAGTACAATATTAAACAATGCCCTGGATTGAATCCATTTTAATTTTTAATATATTACCAACCTTTTTGGTAGAATATTTAATACAGTACTGTGATGTAGCAATGTACTGACCTGATGGCTCTCAAAATTGATTAAAAATGTGCATTACAGACCCTGACACTTATCTGTGGTTTGGTCAATAATCAGCATATACAAATTAGCATTATCATATGTACATACCTATTAGCTGTAAAGAATGGACTGGCACTAAGCAATGGGTAGGTATCTATGCTCCTAGAGAGCAAGCCAAGGACCAGGAAGTTTCTTGAAAAGAGAGAGTGAAGCTAGCTCTCTGGGTCTCTGGTAAGATGCTAATAAATGCTTCCCAGACCTTCCAGAAGGCAAGAATTTTCGTCTCTTTAGCTTGTAAGGTGACTATGCACTCAGCATAAGCAACGTATATATATCGTTATGAAGCCATTGCATTCCGGAAGGCGCTTTATCAGAGAGCCAACTGCAAAGGATAGTTATAAGTGCGATTGTAATGAGAATATGAAAAGGGTGTTTTTGATGTGATGAAAAGGGACCGGTAGAAGATAAAATACCTAAAAGGAAGACTGGCGGGGTGAAAGCAATCACTGACCTGAACACATCCCCTTTAAAATTTGAAGTACTCTTCTATTTTAAATGTGAAAGCAAGGAATAAAAGAAACTCACTGCGCTAGCACACCATAACATATACATATGATATAGAAATCAACATAAGAATCCAAGTGAATAAGGTATGGACAGCAACATCAAGGAAAGGGATAGTAATGGATCGTGTATTTAATATTGTAGCTATTCAAAAAATAAAGTAATTGAGGCTAGTTTTATCTCTTAAGCGTTTATGATTTGATAGATATTCGATTACAAAGTTCCCCCCTTTCCCTGACGTCAGCGCTCTGTCTTAGAGCAAGAGATCCTGGTTCTGGGACCGGCGGAGGCTCTTCAGCAGAGCGGAGATCGCGAGATCAAAAACCAAATACTTCATTCGAACGGCCTACAAAGTGTGCTTGGTTTGCAATCTTTGTAATCGAATAATTCTCAAATCAAAAAGGTTTGAGAGATAAAACTGGCCTCAAATACTTTATTTTTTGAATAGCTACAATATTACATTAAGTTTTAAAGATCCATTACTATCCCTTTAACCCCTTAACGACTGCCTCATACATTGTACAGGCAGCTGTTAACCCCTTGAGTGCTAGAGGGATACACAACTCATTGCAAAGCAATGCTCTGGCACTCAAAGGGTTAGGGACCACAGAGCTTCTTTTTTTGTGTGTGCAGCCACAATGCCATCTCAGTATTCCATGACGTGCCGGGACCATCTCCTGTTCTTAAGTGCCAGGATTGGCGTGATGGACCTGGCACGTCAAGGGTTGTTAAGGGGTTAAGCAAGAGCTAGAAAGAAAAACAAACCAGCAATTCTACATAAACGTTACCCATATGTGAACCCTGTATCAAGCATATATTATATCATTATGGGGATACATTTTCAAAAAATGTGGATATTATTGCATAGTTCAGCCAGAGTATGTTTAATCATTTGAGTGCCAGAGAGCTATCTGCATTTGGATTCCTTTCTAGCACTCAAAGGGTTAAGCTCACTTACCTTGCCAACAGGTAAATAAATGTCTTTAAATCAATCAACAATTTCATAGTAAACTAGGATGAAAAAAGGCATAAGTCCATCAAGTTCAACCCCTACCTCATAACCCAGGAGGCAAGGGGAAAAGGCTGGAGAGGGCCAGACAGTGCACACCTGGATGCGCAGCCACCAGCAGGCAAGGGAACAAGCCTGGATCAGGCAAAAAGTGGAGGAAATCAAAAGGATAAACCTATTGTTAAAGTCAGCATTACGTTTTTCAGTCATATGTCAAAATTGGGAAAATTCATATTTAGTAGTGAGAATTTAAACATTGGCTTTAGTTTTTTGCCTCTTAATACATATATGGTTTATGTTATTTTATGCTGAGGTGACCACACTTAGAACTGGTTTACAAAATGATCTAATGTCCCTTTTCTATGCTCTTTTACTAAATTCCCAGTTTGTCTACTTTTCCCTGGGGCAGCCATACTTGTCTAGCAGTGTAATAAGCTTGGAGTTCTCATGTACCGTGAACATGCCCCTCCTGCTGACATTATGAGTGATGTTCACACCGCTCTGATGGATGTCTGCAAACAGATTCTTGCCAGAGGCACCTGGAGTGGAATGAAAAACTGTAACAGGTAGTTTGGGGGTCAGGCACTAAATCCATCAGTTACAAGTGTGTCCAGCAGGGATCAATATAAAGACTGTGTCTGGAACTTTGTTTACTTCTCAAGGTGACTATTTAGAACAAGAGAAACCAAAAGTAGAGTACAGCAGGGAGCATTGTTGGTATCAATGACACACTCATCTCAAATGCAAGCATGGTAATGGACGTCAGTCAGGGAGCTGGAAAGGGAATTTAGAAATAACTTTCAGGATTGAACCATTTTTAAGCAAGCTCTTACAATGATAGTGTGACCTTTATTATAGCCTTATTTCTAATGAGGGACTGATTTGCCTCTATGTTTTTCAAGTCACTAATCTGTGGCCAACCAGGAGTGATGACTTACAGCTTAACCCTTTGAGTGTCAGAAGGGTGGGCAATGCTTTGCAAAGCAATGCGTTGCACATCCCCCTGGGATTCAAAGGGTTAATACAGAGAGCAAACAACGAGCAATTCTGGAGCACACCAACTGCATTATTGGGGAAACATTTTACAAAAATCCCTTTAGTTTAAATGAACGGATTGCTTCTCAGTCATTGGAGACCTCTCTAGCATTTATGGAGTTAAAAGGTCCATTTAAATCAATGTAAATATAAGGACTTTTTATTTATCCCCTATGGTGCAGTTCGTATGCTCCTGAATTGCTTTTCCATAAGACACATGGAATGATGTCATGTCTTGACCCACAGCTCAGTAAAATAGGAAGCTGCAACTACTACAGCATTTCATACCTCCCAACATTTCAAATGGCCAAAGAGGGACACTTTTGTTTTATGGGGTATTACTGGGGGCGTGGCTGGTGGGTGGGGCATTACCCAGAATTTATAGGTGATTTCACGACCTACTGACAGCTCTTTGTGTAACTTAATAAATGATCTAGAGCAACACCAAAGTATTTTATTTACACAGACTAATTTATAAAAACATGTAATGGCTTTAAAGTGGAACTTTCAGATAATAGCCAGTCGCCGTGCATTCATTAAATGCATGGCGACTAGCTTGAAAATAGATGTCTTACCATTAAAAAATATGTGTGTCTAAAGGAATCCGTCCCGTTTGGAGACCGGAACTGAATCTAGAGCGCAGACATCTTGTCTGTGCGCATGCGCCGTCAGTCCCGGTCTCCATAGAGTAGACTGCTTTGCACCATATGGTCACCGGAAGGGACTGACGGCGCAGGCTCACAGACCGCACTAACCTGTCCGTCAGTCCCAAAACAGGATGGATTCCTTTAGACATGTTTTTTTTACAGTAAGACATCTATTTTCAAGCTAGTCGCCATGCATTTATTGAATGTATGGCTACTGGCTATTATCTGAAAATTCCACTTTAAACAAATGAAAGTTTTATGGCTGTGGAAAAATGTGATACACTTATATACACAACAAACAGTCTGATCTTCTAAAAAAAGGGACACCAGGATGTGAAAGAGGGACATAGGGATTTGTTTCTCAAAAAGAGACTGTCCCGCCTAAAGAGGGAAATGTGGGAGATGTACACCATTTGGTAGAGCATTTGAGCTGGATGCCGTGCTGTGCTGTGCTGTTTTTATCTCTTAAATTCCTGCTGTAGTCTGTGGGGAAGTTAGAGATAAAACCAGTGATATATTTATTGACTACAGTTCAGTTGTGTTACAAATATTTTATCTGTGGCAACTGGCTGTCCTCTTTTGGGCACCCATGCACCCTTTTACCATCTTGGAAACATGGCCCTGTTTAAAGTACATCTGACACATTCAGTGTGTTTCACAAAGATTTAAAACCTACCTATGTTTGTTCTCTGCATCTTTTCTGTAAAATAAATATATTTTGAGAAATTAGCCTTTATGTTTTAGTGGCACAGTTTGGCACTTTATGCTAATTCCCTGCAAAGTATGCTAATTATTTATGTTTGAGGCCAAATTTACTGCCCACTGTGTTATTAGACGTGATCCCAGTGTGTGTGTGTGTGTGTGTGTGTGTGTGTGTGTGTGTGTGTGTGTGTGTGTGTGTGTGTGTGTGTGTGTGTGTGTGTGTGTGTGTGTGTGTGTGTGTGTGTGTGTGTGTGTGTGTGTGTGTGTGTGTGTGTGTGTGTGTGTGTAGTGTCACACTGTGCCACCAGCAAATAAAGGTTCCTTTCTCAAAAACTATTCATATTGCAGATAAGTGGCTTGTAAAATATCTAGGCAGTTTTTAATTCTCTTTAACCTTTTATCGACTATAGGGGTTGCAATGCAATGTTTAGCAATATTTTGCACACGTATTTGATCCTTAAAGGTGTTAAAGTGACAGGTCTACTTTAACCCTTAAAAGATGACTGGGGTGTGCAATGCATTGAGAAGCAAAGCACATACCTGGGAACGTTTTCCTTTGAAGCCCCCACAGAGAGCTCATGGGCTTGGACTGGGCATGTGTATATGATGCAAATTGTTTCATAAACTGGGTGGGGCTTAATTGGGTGGATCTTCCAATAACTAATTACATCACTGCAAAGGGGATCATTACTGCTTCAACAATGAAGAATATCTTTATTGATCTATCCCAAGATCTCTCTCCCTGGTCTGCAGCTAATCCTCTTTAAGAGTAGGACATATGGTATATTTTGGTTAAATGTCCCTGAACTAAGCTGATTCCAGCTGATTAATGGGATTGTAATTTTGTAAAAAAGTAGATTGCAAGTCTTCTTTATAATAAAAGTAAAACATTGCTCTATTTCAAATCACTTTCTGTAGTTCATAAGATATTAACTGGAATGATCCCCTCCCTGCTCCTTTCTGGCCGCCTCCCACCAAATCTGAAATCTGATTGCGCACGGCTGCAGCGAGGGATGAACTTCAGTGAGTAAGTATAAGGAAAACCATGGATCCCCCTTGACGAAGGAGGGCAGGATTTTCCTTTGCATAATGAAGTTTGTACCTTGCCGTATCCGTTCGGACAAGAGAGAGCTGCAGCAGCGATGTGGCCAGAAGGGGCAGGTGGGGGATCCTTTAACAGTGAATATTTTATGAACTACAGAAATGTAAGTGGTTTGAAATAGCACAATCTGTTTCTTGTATTATAAAGAAGACTCGTCAGTGTAGTCTTTTATAACATTACAATCCCTTTAAGTTCTGTACCACTATGTGCATAACTAAACCAAGTCACAAGCCCATCTATTTCAACTCTAGACTTCCTGTTATGTAACCTAAGGTACCTTTAAACTAAATGTGACCAGATCACCATGTTAATGTGGGATGCTAATTACATATTTCACAAAACATGCTTCTATCATTAACATTAACAATTAATTAATATTGATTTTATGTTTAAAATTTAGCCATATGTGCTTAGTGTGGTAAAATGAACTTAGGAACTCATAAAACATGTTCTTGTCATTGACATAAGGGTTAATTAACTTCAGTTTAAAACAGAAACATGTGCTCATTGAAGACATTCATAAAACATCATGCTCTCGTCATTGAACTCCAAAGGTTAATATATGATATAGAGTATATTATAAGTGCATTGGCAAGAGCATGTTCTATAAATTTCTTCACTGAGAACATGTGGTTCTATTTTAAACAGAAGTTAACCTGACAAATACAGTATTGAATTTGTTTTAAAAAGTCATTTTACTGTTTTCTGTCTGTAAAATTCTGTTTGAAACAGCAGCATTAAAATGAATGTGCAGCAGCTAACTCTCACCCCATAAAAGCATTCTAAATCACAATATATGCCAAAGTGGATAATTTCAAATTCATAAAGGTTCATTTGGCAACATCAGTTGGTCACATTGTATAACTAATCTACTACAATATGTGCATGTTGTGTGCCGATTTGGTGCACAGTCCAGATTAATACAAGGTGGTATGGATGTTGATATTTAGAATAATTTTGGCCAAATTATTCTAAATATCATCATCAACACCACATTGTTTGAATCTGGGCACCAAATGGGCACATATACAAGTGTATTGGCAAATCAGTTACACAAGGTGACCCACTGCTGTTGCAAAATGTACCAATATGTGTATAAAATGTCCCACTTCAGAATATCTGGTGAATTATAATGCTTTTGTGGAAGGCAGTGAGGCTCTGTGGTGGCATGCCATGCTGTTTTGCTCTGCTGGTGGCATATAACTCTGTATTGCTATGCTGGTGGCATATAATTCTGTATTGCTGAGCTGTGGCATATATGTATTGCTCTGGTAGCGACATATAACTCTGTATTGCTCTGGTGATGGCATATGAATATTGGTGTGTTGGTGGAATAGCTGTATTGATGTGCTGGTGACATATAACTGTATTGTTGTGTTGGCATATAACTCTGTAGTAATATTTTTGATGGACTATATAGACCCTAATGAACTACAGATGAATTATGGTTCCACTAGTACAATATTATTCAAATTGTAATGATTTGCTTTGTGAAATAACTTTTAATTTTTGTAAGATACACATCTTATTTATTCTGTTTAAGACTCCCTCATGGTACCTTTAGAGCAACACCATCTAGATGCAAGAAATATGTCTTTATACAAAAATTCTTTATTACCACTCTAATGGTAAATTAAAGGGATAGTAATGCCTCAATCAAAATGCAGCTATGATTCTTCTTCATACTAGTTGTCCCACTGTAGTGCTGTAGTTCAGCAGCAATTGAATGAGAAGGATCAACCTCCCACCTCTTTCACTTGCATCACTCTGCCTCTCCAAGCCGGTCCAGATGGAGTGCAGCTGTCATTGTCCTCCTCTCTTATCTCTCCAATGGCAGTAGTTAGACTGGCTTCAGGGCAGTTGTGCGCATGTGTGTCTTGCGTTGTGTGGAGGATGATGTCGGGCCTACACTTTCTTAAGTTGGTTAGGCCGGGACTTGGCGCTCGGTTGTAGCTCGAGTCCTGGGCATTAGGTTCTGCTGCTTGCTCCTGCTTGTACCCTAGACCTTGCCTGTATTCCTATAGTTTCCTTGTGGCCTCTTTCCTGACCATTTGGATTTTCATCTTTACTTCAGGACTGCTTCCTGGATCTTGTATTTGGACTGACCTTCAGGTACTGACCCCTGGCTTGTTATACTGGACTTGCATCTAATCAGCCTGCCCTGACCAGTGGCTTGTTATACTGGACTTGCATCTAATCAGCCTTCCCTGACCCCTGGTTTGTTATACTGGACTTGCATCTAATCAGCCTGTTCTGACCTTGGTTTGTTATAGTGGACTTGCATCTAATCAGCCTGCCCTGACCTCTGGCTTGTTATTCTGGAGTTGCACCTACTCAGCATGCCCTGACCTTTGCTTGATAACTGGACTTGCACCTACTCTGTCTGCCCTGACCATGGCTTGTTAACTGGACCTGTATCAAATCAGCTTGTCCTGACCTCTGGCATCATTAACTGGACTTGCTTTTATTCTAACCTGCCCTGACCTCTGGCATTCCTCCTGGACCCCGCTCCTTCTCTACCTGCTCCCTATATTTGTCTGTCTGATTCTGGCCTATTGCTGGACTTGTCTTTGGCTTTCAGTCATTATTCCTCCTAGTTACCCTGCATACTGGGGTTCCTACTCGTTACTTCAGACTAAATAGCTTTCTGCTATCCTCTGGGCAGCTTTATCTGCTGAGAGTAAGTTTCAGCAACATGACATTTCTAATAGCAGCGAGGGACAATCTTCATTAAGCATAAGGAATCCTGCTCTCCTTCAACAAGGGGGGCAGGGTTTTCCTTACACTTACTGCATAAAGATTGTTCCTCGCTGAGATCTGTCCAGTCCCAGGACCGGATTCCACAACTGATGGGAGGTGGCTAAAAGGGGTGGGGGGGATACTTTCTCATTCAATTGCTGCTGAACTATAAGACTGATAGTACTGAAATACAGTGCTACATAGGACAAATAGCATGAAGAAGAATCGGAGCTGCATTTTGTTTGAAATTAAAAGGATAGTAATGTTTCATAATAAAAGCAGCTCTAATTAATCATCATAGTATTTGGACTTTGGAGAGTGTTATTTCAATACTGTCAGAGTTGTAGTTCAAGAGTAATTCAATGACAAAGTATCCCCCTCCCACCCCTTTTACTGATATACCACTGCTCAGCCAGATCAGAAGGGAGGTGCCCAGGTAGATTGCAGAGAGGGACAGTCTTCAATTAAGATAAGGGAAAAACCTGAAAAACTTGTCAAGGGGGGCAGGGCTTTCATTGTTCTCATAGGAAGAAGATTGTCCCCTGCTGTTATCTGTCTGGTCTTACAACCAGATTCCACATCTGAGAAGAGATGGCTTACACTAGGTAAAAGGGGCGGGAGGGGAAACTTTGCTTGTGAATATCTCTCAAACCATAAAGGTTTGAGAGATAAGACTTATATCGTTCTTCATGTTTTTTTTTAATGCCTACAAAATAAAATAAAATAAAGATAAAATGAAGTATTACTATCCCTTTGAGTAAAGCATGTACCTTTCACAAGCATAGCACAGCTTCTAGTATTTCAGATAAGTAATGTTGTAATTATGGCTCTATCATGTAATTGCCAGTTCAGATATATATTAATATAGTATTAAAAATATCTCAGGCAGTTTATCTGCTTCCATTAGATATGTACATGCAATGTGACGTATCTGAAGCTGATTAAGACAGGGATTCAAACGGACCAATGATGAGATGCATAGTTCTAGAGCTTTAACACTTGCTAGGAAAACGAATCAGCATTTTACCAGTTCACCAATGTTTTCCATATATATAATTTCTGTACACACATACCCACTGGTGTGAATGTCATTTTTTAGGTGTAGGATGTTAGCATTGCTCATTAAAGGTGTCCCTCCAATTTTTCCTGTGGCCCCATGTGTGCAACACCAAATATAATTCCTAGAGTTGCCATTAATTGTTGGGTGCATCCAAGGCATTAACCTGGATTGTATCAATCTGTAAGTCACTGTGCCAAATGATATATAACAATTTAACATGTTAAATAATATATTATTATTGATGCTATTGTCCTTATATTATGTACCATCATATTCAGAAATGCTGTACAATCAGGCATAACGTATACCCATATGTGCTACACTGCAAAATATTGATATATTAATATATTAGGAACTACACAGAGCACGGAAAAGTATTTTCCCACTACAATGATGGTTTCTGAGAACCTGTCCCAGTGTTCTGGCTAAAGTTGACCAGAGGTTAATTGTTGCAGATTACTACCTTGTGAGACTACAATGGAAGAATTGGGGTGTCTGGTCTAAAATAGTGCACATTTTGGGATATCTCAGTACAAAATCAGTGTTAATCCAAAAACCTGCACTCTCGACCCTTTAGGAATGCAGTTTAACACCTTTAGTCCCTTGCCTTTTTTTAACCCTTCGAGTGCAAGAGGGGTATCCAATGCATTGCAACACAATGCTCTGGATTCCTCTCTGGGACATAAAGTGTTAAACCAGGCCGTTATTTAGATGACCTCCATTATAATGCTCAGCAGTCCCATAATAAATGTATAATTTATATACACAAAATGGTGCTGTTCTGGGGCAAACCAACTGCACCATAAGGGACGCAGAGATTTTCCAGTGATTTACTTCCGATTTTTTACTCATTGCTTACTTGAGAGGTTGCACTGCCTTGGAGAACCCTCTAGCATTCAATGAGTTAAAAGACCCATTTTAGTAAATGGGAAAATGTATTTGTTCCCTGTGATGCGGTTGGTTTGCCCCATAATTCATCCATATTTACTTTGTGTATATGGACCTATATATGGCTGCATGTCACACTGTAAGGTTGTGTATATTCTGTAATGTACCTTGAACTGTATTAGACTGGTGATGACTCACAGATGACATGGAGAGTTTCTCCAACTTGGGGGGCATGCCTTCTTGGTGGGGGTCAAGTCGCTTTTTGGGTCAGGGGGATTTATTGTTTTATCCCCAAACTTCTACACCTATATGTAGCATAACAGTAATTGTACTGATGAATAGCACTGACTTTAGAAAAGACTGGATCAGACAGTGATTGTGAACAGCACAGTGTGCTGTGTTTATACATACATATACGGTATGTTTGGTAAGTAACATATATAATGGTATGTAGAAACATTTGCAGGTAACATGTAT
The DNA here is from genome assembly GCA_037306005.1 of Rhinophrynus dorsalis. Classification (NCBI taxonomy): domain Eukaryota; kingdom Metazoa; phylum Chordata; class Amphibia; order Anura; family Rhinophrynidae; genus Rhinophrynus; species Rhinophrynus dorsalis. The sequence continues at coordinate 498,075,062 of CM074718.1, read as the reverse complement.
GATGGTATGTAGAAATGTTTGCAGGTAACATGTATGATGGTTTGTAGAAATGTTTGCAGGTAACATGTATGATGGTATGTAGAAATGTTTGCAGGTAACATGTATAATGGTATGTAGAAATGTTTGCAGGTAACAAGTATAATGGTATGTACAAATGTTTGCAGGTAACATGTATAATGGTATGTAGAAATGTTTGCAGGTAACAAGTATAATGGTATGTAGAAATGTTTGCAGGTAACATGTATAATGGTATGTAGAAATGTTTGCAGGTAACAAGTATAATGGTATGTAGAAATGTTTGCAGGTAACATGTATAATGGTATGTAGAAATGTTTGCAGGTAACAAGTATAATGGTATGTAGAAATGTTTGCAGGTAACATGTATAATGGTATGTAGAAATGTTTGCAGGTAACAAGTATAATGGTATGTAGAAATGTTTGCAGGTAACAAGTATAATGGTATGTAGAAATGTTTGCAGGTAACATGTATAATGGTATGTAGAAATGTTTGCAGGTAACAAGTATAATGGTATGTACAAATGTTTGCAGGTAACATGTATAATGGTATGTAGAAATGTTTGCAGGTAACAAGTATAATGGTATGTAGAAATGTTTGCAGGTAACATGTATAATGGTATGTAGAAATGTTTGCAGAAAAGAAAACATAGACTTCATTGGTTTCTTCGAAGTATGTTACAATATAAATAAAATGCAAAGGAATAATAATATAAATATGTGTGCATCTGGTTAAATATATTTTTTTAAAAAGGTATAGGGGGTCATCAGGTTTTGGTGAAAACCGAATGGGGGGCATCATATCAAAACATTTGTGATCCACTGATATTGTGATCCACTGATACAGAGAATACAAGGAGTGCAGTAGACAAGAAGTGCAGTAGAAACTGTGCACCTTATTCAGGATATTAATAGGAGTAATTATGGGGCAAAGCAACTGCACCACAAGGGAAGAATGAAAAACAGCATTTTTTAATGAGTTCAATGGAATTTTCAACTCCTTGAATGTTATAGTCACCAACGCATTGCAAGACAGCAATTGCATTGAAGGCTTTAAAAACCATATCGACATCATTGGGAACTGTCATTTATTCCCTAGGCTGTGGCTGGTTCTTTTACAAGACAAGGTCAGGTGAACACAGGCATATACCCTTGACACTATTGTGTAGCAAAGAACTGTATTTTTATTTGCCAGAGGGGAAGTGGTTTCAGCCCCATGGTGTTAACAGTTTTGCAGTCAGTTTTCAGCAACAGTAACACATGATAACCACCAGGCCCTCTTGCAACACTGAGCTCCTTCGCCTGACAATTGAGAATTGGAACTCTTATTTTTTGTGTAACAACAGAAATAAATATATATATATATATATATATATATATATATATATATATATATGTATATATATATATATATATATATATAAACTTTTTTTATTTGAAACAATAGATCATGAGATAATTAGCAATATTTGTTGATTAATGCACATCTATTGGGCACACCCTACAGATACAAGCATTTCACAATGCTCTTCATTACCAGCTTCCACTTCCTACCAGGATGTGCTAGCTCAATTGCATAAACTGACAAATAAATACATTTAAATATCTCTTAAACATGGTTAACATCAATAGAAAGCTCTTCAAAAACTGCATAATTGTTATAAATCAACAGTTCCTCTTTAAAGAGCTGAGTATACTTAAACAATTTGCACACTTCAACTCACGGAACTGATTAAGCTGATAAACCCTGTGATTACCAGAGAGGTGATCAATGCATCTATTGCACATAAGGTGACAACATATCAATTTAAATAAGGGAAGTTTAGGAAAATGTCATTCTGCAGGATTGTACAGGAATTAGGCAGTCCCACAGTGCATGATCTTCATAAGTGTCTCTGATTTAAAGGAATAGTAATTCTTAATATGAAAAAAATATATATTGTAGTGTTGAAAGCTGTTTTATTCAAAAGTTATTACAGCTCAAACTTGAATTTTTTAGGTGCAATATCACAGTGGCCTGAAATTGTACAGTGGTGCTGTTGCTACACCATCCTATAGAGGTTTATGGTTAACTGACCAGAGCTGTCCATAGGATGGTGTAGCAACAGCCCCACTGTACAATTTCAGGCCACTATGATATTGCACCTAAAAAATACAAGTTTGAGCTGTGATAACTTTTGAATAAAATACCTTTCAGCAGTGGGAGTACCTTTGTTTTACTCAGGGGGATAAACCCTACAATATATATATATATTTTTTTTTACATTTTAAATATAACTATCCCTTTAAAGGGAAAAGTGGTCACCATAGCTGCACCCCCTCTGGCACTCAGAGATTTTTTCTATTTTCTTGGGTGCCAGAGAAGTTCAGTATTGTTGTGCTTGGAAATGTTTATGGTTCTCAAAAGGGTTAATCCTTGCAGTGGTTGTCTTACTTACTAGCCCCATTCAGTTGGAGTTTGTGTGTCACAGTTAATTAGGTAAGAAGGTCCCATCTCAGCATTGTTCTAAAATATAAACTAACCTAAAGTGGCAGCATTAGGCAGCTCATAACCTCACAGCCCTGGCAATGTGCAAGAGAGTGGCAGTGCCTGTCAGTGTAATAATCCATCGGTGGCACTTCAGTGCATAGATCAACCTGCATTTCTTCTCTTCTTATAGCAAAAGGAGTCCTACTTCTGGATTTAAAATAAAGCGATTTAAAGAGTATCTTTGTTATACTGAAAATGTTCAAGCTGCAAATGCAGCACAATGAGGTCAGAGGATTTCCTTTTCCCTTAGCCGTTCACCCATTCATCAATGTCTGGATTGTATATGGCCATCTCTTTCTCATCAAGAATGATGGCCATATAGATTTTACTATTCAATCAACTAGCTTCAGTCAGGTGTATTCTGTTAAAATCAATGGGGGCGAACATACACATTCACTGCATATGTGTGTGTAGTGCCTGAATGGCACCATTTATACCAGTTATGTCCCACATTTCTCTTCTTCCCAAATGCAAGGCAGGGAAATGTGATAAATCATTGCTGAAGGACCATTAATGATCATTCAGAAGTGCTGGTCAGTATCAGTGTACTTGGTACAATGCTTTTCCTGCACTATGATGAATTTTGGCCTTCTTCTATATTTGTGGTTCTCCACCAGGGTACCATGAATACCATTTAACCCTTTGGATGCTAGAGACATCTCCAACAGGATGTGAAGTAATGTGGTTCCTCTAGCTAGCACCAAAGGATTTCAAACAGACATTTTAAGAACTATACACAAAAGAAAAGAAGATTAATTCTGGGAGAAAACCAACTGCATAATGGGGAGAAATCAAAATTCCCATTGGCTTCAATGAGGCTTTTAAACCCTTGAATAATAGATATCCAATTCACTACTATGCAATACACTGGAGACCTCTCTAGCATTCAAGGGGTTAAAAGCCCCATTTACATCGCTGGGAATTTTGGCAGTTTTTATTTGTACCATATAGTGCAGTTGGTTGGCACCACAATGTCTCCTAATTTATTTTGTGCATATGGACCATTGTTCTATACAGAGACAGATTAAAGCTCCATAGGGCCCACAGCAAGGTGCCAATTTGGGCCCCGATATCTCTTGATCCAGTGCTTCTGACACAGAGTGCTGTTAGCAGGTAATAGAATTGTGGCTCTAATTTAAGTGTGAGCAACTGGGTGATGCTGGTTTCTTTCAACAAAAAGGGTGTCTCACACAAATGTTAGCAGGGCCTTAGTCTGTGGCCCATCACTTTCAGCCAGGGCCCTTGGTAGTAGTCTAGGTTGCAATAATGGATGATACAGCTCTGGTTCTATATAGACTGAGACATCCAATTTGTTACCATCCAGGTACAGATGATCATCTCTTCATCAGATGATTCTTATTGACAGAGGATGTGTCAGCTGCCAATCAGAACCTTAGATGTGAAAACCAACATAAGCTTCTTATATGGAAGCACAACTGCTGTGTAATGTTTGACTATATTCATCAAATGTCCTGCTTTTATATCAAGACTATCCCCTTGTATTTCACAAGGGATTTTCTATGTTTCTTTACTTACCAGCCTTGGCCCTGTTCAGTGTTTCCTTTAACTGGGCACCCATCTGCCATGTATTGAGATAAAAGTAAACTGGCACCTTATAATCTTGCATTCTCTTTTCTTTATTATAATTAAGTTACAGAAGTATCTTCCATGATATATACCAGCAATCTCTAAATGGACTAAGATATGATACATTTCACCTGTAACTTCATGACTTCTGACTCCCAACGCAGTTCATAATTCCTTTTCCTGCAGCCTCAGTTTATAGCTGTAACATTTTAAAAGTTGGGAGTTACGCTGGTGCAAGCCTGTCTAGCAGGTCTGTGTCAGAGCCTGAACCATTGTCTTTCATGCAGAGAAAAGAAGTGTGTTCTGTACAGTAAAGTAATAAGCAAAAGAGTATAGAGGGGTCAACAACCGCAAACAAAATTACACTGACTGAAATCATGTAAAAACAAAATAAAATATATTTTTGTGTGTGTGTGTGTATATGTATATACAAACAAGCATGCACGTGCGTACACACATACATATATATATATATATATATATATACATACACAGTGAGGGGAAAAATTCTTTGATCCCCTGCTGATTTTGTATGTTTGCCTACTGACAAAGAAATGATCAGTCTATAATTTTAATGGTAGGTTTATTCGAGCTGTGAGAGACAGAATAACAACAAAAAAAATCCAGAAAAACGCATTTCAAAAAAGTTATAAATTGATTTGCATTTTACTGAGTGAAATGAGTATTTGACCCCTTTGCAAAACATGACTTAGTATTTGGTGGCAAAACCCTTGCTGGCAATCACAGAGGTCAGACGTTTCTTGTAGTTGGCCACCAGGTCTACACACATCTCAGGAGGGATTTTGTCCCACTCCTCTTTGCAGATCCTCTCCAAGTCATTAAGGTTTCGAGGCTGATGTTTGGCAACTCAAACCTTCAGCTCCCTCCACAAATTTTCTATGGGATTAAGGTCTGGAGACTGGCTAGGCCACTCCAGTACCTTAATGTGCTTCTTCTTGAGCCACTCCTTTATTGCCTTGGTCGTGTGTTTTGGGTCATTGTCATGCTGGAATACCCATCCACGACCCATTTTCAATGCCCTGGCTGAGGGAAGGAGGTTCTCACCAAAGATTTGATGGTACATGGCCCCGTCCATCGTCCCTTTGATGCGGTGAAGTTGTCCTGTCCCCTGTCCCCCAAAGCATAGGTGGAGATGGTGTTCTTGGGGTCATAGGCAGCATTCCTCCTCCTCCATACACGGCGAGTTGAGTTGATGCCAAAGAGCTCGAATTTGGTCTCATCTGACCACAACACTTTCACCCAGTTCTCCTCTGAATCATTTAGATGTTCATTGGCAAACTTCACACAGGCCTGTACATGTGCTTTCTTGAGCAGATGGACCTTGCGGGTGCTGCAGGATTTCAGCCCTTCACGGCGTAGTGTGTTACCAGTTGTTTTATTGGTGACTATGGTCCCAGCTGCCTTGAGATCATTGAAAAGATCCTCCCGTGTAGTTCTGGGCTGATTCCTCACCGTTCTCATGATCATTGAAACTCCACGAGGTGAGATCTTGCATGGAGCCCCAGACCAAGGGAGATTGACAGTTATTTTATGTTTCTTCCATTTGCAAATAATCTAACCAACTGTTGTCACCTTCTCACCAGGCTGCTTGCCGATGGTCTTGTAGCCCATTCCAGCCTTGTGTAGGTCTACAATCTCATCCCTGACATCCTTGGACAGCTCTTTGGTCTTGGCCATGGTGGAGAGTTTGGAATCTGATTGCTTCTATGGACAGGTGTCTTTTATACAGGTAACAAGCTGAGATTAGAAGCACTCCCTTTTGAGTTTGCTCCTGTATAAAAGACACCTGGGAGCCAAAAATCTTGCTGATTGATAGGGGGTCAAATACTTATTTCACTCAGTAAAATGAAAATAAATTTATCAGTTTTTTGAAATGCGGTTTTCTGGATTTTTTTGTTTTTATTCTGTCTCTCACTGTTTAAATAAACCTACCATTAAAATTATAGACTGATCATTTCTTTGTCAGTGGGCAAACACACAAAATCAGCAGGGGATCAAATAATTTTTTCCCTCACTGTATACTAGTAGGTGTGTGGCACGGCTTTGCCCATGCAACAAAACTTTTTTTTTACGCTTGGTTTTTCATTGTATTAAAAGTCAGACCTCATGGTGGGGCATCAGGATGCATCCTACCCCAAGTACCGGGCAGGAGTGGATGGGCTCAGGAAAAACTATCATATCAATAAGAGAGTCTTTCCCAGGTAGAATGGAAACAGGGGCATTATCTTGCTCCCCTCTATCGCCACTATTGATCTCACAGACTAATCAGCTGGGAGATCAGTAGCCGGGGCCACCCTGAGGTCTGACTTTTCTTTATTGTAAGCAGTTGGTGGCTGAGGAGGCAGGGGGTGAAGCCAGTGGGTAACATTTTTTTTTTATTTTATTTAAACAGTGGCAGTGGATGTTGGTTGAGGAGGCAGGGGGTACTACTACTTTTCCTGCCTCTTCCTGAACCAATCAGAGTTTTCTAGCCATGCCTCCTGACAGCAAACCAGATTCACTTAGATGTTAGAAATATATATATATATATATATATATATATATATATATATATATATGTATGCATCTATGCATAAGGGGTTAAATTAGTTGCTCCAGAGACTGCACTCAGATTTGTATTGGCTGATAATGCCTCAGGCTCCTATATCTGGATATAAAGTACATTTCTTGCTATACTATATTTCTATCTTGTATAAATATTAGTAGCTAAGAATACTTTCCTGAGCTAGCTGCAGTTCATGAGCTGCAAAACCACAGTCATCCCAGTATCATCGAGTAGAAATGTAATATATTCCATACAGTAAGCGGGTCCTCCTCTATTACCACAATAGGGCAAGAGCAAGAGAGTATGTCATTACATAAAACCTTTAAGCTACAGTACTGGCCCAGGGCAGGCTGATCTATGACTGCCGTCCAGATGGTGAGCTCAGAAGTATGCAGGAAAATTGCAAACACAGAGGTACAGTGCTCCAGATGCGAGCACACACACACACACACTAAATGTACTGTATAATAGTCCTGTGTTTGCCTATAACTTGATGTTTAAATAGAGGTGATTTGTAGACTTCCTTTAACTAGGTAAATAATTACATACATTTAGTACCAATGTGTATGTGCAGGAACAATCTCCACTTATGGCTCCTACGAGTATTAGAGTGAAAGAGTCAGACAAAAGATGGATTATTAGAGTGTGAATGAGTTTATGTGAAAGATAGACGACACCAAGGCTAATGCACTAAGTAACAGTAGAATAATTCTGTAGCAAACTACCTGCACTATAGAGCACATACAGAGATTCCCAAAATGTCAACTGATTTAAATGGCACTTTTAACCCCTTGATTGCTAGAGGTCTCATTTTTATATTTCTTTGTAGTGCATGTATACCTCTTTAGCATTCACTGGGTTTAAAAGGCCCATTTAACTGAATGATAATTTTGGAAATGTGGATCTGTCCCTTGTGGTGCAGTTGATTTGCTTCAAAATCTCTCTACTGTTCTTCCACAGGGGACAAATTCAAATTCCCCAAATTTCCATGAATATAAATGGAGATTTTAACCCCTGGAATGCTATGGAGGCTTTCAGCACATTGCTTTTGCAAAAAAATGGGAACATCTCTAGAATTCAGGGGGTAAAGAATCCCATTTAAATTCCTTTGAGAGCCAGAGGGGTATCCGATGCATTGCAACACAATTCTTTGGATAACCCCTGGCACTCAAAGGGTTAAATATACATTAACATATTTGATGATGCTGAAAAAACAGACCTGTATCTATCAAGTTCAATGTCTGAGGAAGGCAAAATACAAACAAACAACAAACAAAAAAAACATGAAAGTAATTTTCAAGCAGGAAAAATATTTGTCACTGTCTGCAAATGGCAGTCAGATATCTTTGTGGATCAACATTCGATCTGCATTGAAACCAACTCTCATAAATATCTATATTGTTGTAAACTAGGAAGGAATCCAATACTTTTTGGAAAAAATTCTTACAATATCTGCAAAAGCAGCCTCCTGAGGCAAAAAATGTGAAAACTTCCTGCCCTTACTGTAAAAAAATCTGTGCCGTTGTTTTTGTCACAAGTGTTTTTCCCACTTGTTTTAACCCACTGAGTGCCAGACAGGTACCCAACGCATTGCGTTGCAATGTGTTGGATACCTCTCTGGCAATCAAAGGGTTAAACGATGCTGACTTGTGAGTATAGAGTTGCCCAGAGATTTCTTTGCATTGGCCCTGAATATATATGTAAATCACCTGCCATTTTTCCACCTATTCACTCAGTTTATCCATATCTTTCCACGAAAAAAACATTCTGCTCTGTATGTATTTTCTTACATAATTTAGTGTCATCAGTAGTGATGGAAACACTACTTTCAATATTCCTTCAAGATCATTAACAGTGGCATAGTCTTTGGAGGGCCCCTGGTGCAAATTTTTTGCCCCCCCCCCCAGCACAGAAATATTCTGTTTGATGCATAACTGGAGCCTGTTAGGCCTACTAGGGAGATGCACTAAGATCCAGTGCTATGGCAATGTGTCCGTCAATGTGTGGTGAATATACCTTGGAACTTTTTCTTCTGGCCCCCGGAGGGGGAGGCCTGGGGTGCCAGTGAGGGTGAAAAATTCCTCAATTTGCGTCAAAAGGGGTTGGAACTTAATTGTGATGGGTCAGGGCTTCAGAAACGAGTAAAAATACAGACAATAGGCTGGGGAAGGAGGAGAAGTGGGTGGGGAGTGGGTGGAACTGACAGGGAAGGAGCACCAATGGGCAGAGTTTCTTAAGAAACTGCCCACACCCCAGAGCATCAGACTCTGCCCCAGAGACCTGGAAATCAAAACCAGAATCTCCAGGGCAAATCCGGAGAGTTCTCAGCTATAGTGGTGAGCACATCACCTTGGCAAGGACACACATCTCCATATGCACTTAGAATTATAGATGCAAGGGTAGGGGGGAAAGACTGTGATCATAAGCATATCATCCTGTCGTAATGGTGTTGATGTGTTGGGGATGGGAGGGATAAGAGGGGATGAAGAAAGCACCAAAAACAGCAGCAGCCTTCACCAACCCTTTGAGTATCAGTGGAGTAAGCAACACATTGCTGAACAATCCCTTGCTCACCCCTATTACACTTAAAGAGTTAATATTTGATCAAGTGCATGAATATCCTATTAGAAATAGCATGTAAACATAGTGTGTATGGATGTGGGTGTGCTTACGTATCTTTGTGCTGGCTTCATTATTCTAAAGAGTCACAAACACAGACATCCTATATAATAATTCGCTAGGATGTTTGTCAGAAGCCGTCATGTGCAGTAGAGACTGCGCGCATTCGGGCACTCTCTAGTGCGCATGATTGCATCACGTGGAGCAGTGATAGTGCCCGCTTAACCCTTTGATGCCAGAGGGGTATGCAACGCATTGCAATGCATTGCGTACCCCTCTGGCACTCAAAGGATTAACATTACCCGGACCTTGGCCCGTGTCCACGGGCTTTTACACTAGTACGTAATAAAACAGATTTATATACACTGTGTCAGACGATGTGCTCACCAGTGAATTGGTGCATGTGTTCATGAGCTTCCCTGTGGTACACCACTCACTTTCATAAGAATGAGATTATAATCACATCTGCCAATTAGCCAATATTTTTTGGCAGGATAGAAAAAATTATACTTGGAGAAAATAAGAAGTCAGTGGAACAAATAGGATGGCCGCCATTTTTTGCAGTAAAGATGGCAACCCCCTTGAAAAACAAATATGATATAATGCATAAAAGGGCAAAGCCTGCAAGTAAGTGGAAGGGAGTGTATATCTGAGCATGTTAATATTTGTACTGTTGCTCTTTGGGAGTTTCTCTGTTGCACATACAATGGTCCTGGTTGTATTCACTAGAGGCGAAAGTGTATTTTAGAGATAATACGTCTATTGTCAGACTGAGGATGGTGGGAGTTATAGTCCAAAAACAGCTGGAGGTCAAATGTTAATTCTCCCTGCTTTTGGAGGGCATTGGCAAACTGGTGGGGTCACAAACTTTGGTGCTGTCAGACACATAAAGGGGCAAGGCTGTAGTTGAGAAGGCACTATTGGGCAATGCTCATCCAAGAAAGCATAATTTCCTTCATCTACTTATATACGGGATAGCCAAATCCGGTCCTTAGAAACACTGTTTTCACTATTTGAGTTAAAAGAAGAGTGGAACACACAAGTATAGAATAATAATCTTAAAAGTCACTCTACACATTATACAATGCATAATATTCCTAATCATATATCTCTGTGTGGCCCTGGACCTGTATTAACTTGCACTTCCTGGATGCAGGCAGCAGCACCATAGTACCAGAGCAAACAAGTAATGCTGGCTGTATGCACTTACACGGTTTTCAGGATGTCTCTGTTCCATCACGGGTGGATCAATTAAAGTGGTAGTGACACTGATTCATTCAACTGTGCTCATACTGAGATTTCCTCTATATATGCAGTTAGTGACTCTAGTGGACCAGATTTGGCTACTTTTGCTTTATAAAACAGATTAGTGTAAAAGCCCGTGTACATGGGCCAAGGTACGGGAGATGTTAACCCTTTGAGTGCCTGGGGGTATGCAACTCATTGCTTTGCACTTAAAGGGTTAAGAGGCTGGTCCTGCTCTGCATACTGCCGCCGCCTCAATGATAGTGCATGCGATTCAGTCATGCTCTGTAGCGACTGCCCGAACGCACAGAATGCTCCCAGCATTCCTACACCTCCCAGCATTCTGTGCGTTCGGGCAGTCTCTACTGCACATGACTGCATCGGACAAACATTCTAGCGTTTTATTATATAGGATAATATTGTATTTTCTAATAGACAAACCAACCATTTTAGTCCTCTTTGGATGTTTTTTATTTCCCTTATTACACTCCCCCTTCCTATTACTGTAATTCAAATATTAAATTAAATAAAGTTTTGTTTTTGTTTTTTTTCAAATATAATATATATGATATCTCACAGATGTACTTGAACTTAAAGTAACACTGTAACTGTCTAACTATAAGCATGCACCTATCTTAACCCTTTGAGTGCCAAACAGGTATCCAGAGCATTGCATTCTAATGTGTTGGTTGCCTCTCTGGCACTCAAAGGGTTAATCTAGGAAGATTATCCTGTTGGCCCCTATGAAGGGCTAGGTTTATAAAATTAACCTTTATTTATGCACTAAGAATTTTCAAGCAGGAGAGATCTTAGTACATAGGATATATAGAATAATATATGAACTGGAGAAGTGATGTCACTGGAGAAGTCTTCTCCACGTTATCACCTCTTTATCACCACTTAGTGCATCCCCCCCCCCCCCCCCCAGAAGACACTGCAGGTGAACTGTCTGGACACCAGAGGGAACTGTAGGTGAACTGCCTGGACATCAGAGGGCACTGTAGGTGAACTGTCTGGACATCAGAGGGCACTGTAGATGAACTGCTTGGACACCAGAGGGCACTGTAGGTGAACTGTCTGGACACCAGAGGGCACTGTAGATGAACTGTCTGGACATCAGAGGGCACTGTGGGTGAACTGTCTGGACATCAGAGGGCACTGTAGATGAACTGTCTGGACACCAGACGGCACTGTAGATGAACTGTCTGGACATCAGAGGGCACTGTAGATGAACTGCCTGGACACCAGAGGGCACTGTAGGTGAACTGCCTGGGCACCAGAGGGCACTGTAGATGAACTGCCTGGACACCAGAGGGCACTGTAGGTGAACTGTCTGGACACCAGAGGGCACTGTTAATGTAAAAAAAAAACTCAACAGTTTTAACCTTATAAACTTCGGAATTACCCTTTTTCCTATCAGTAGGAATATCATTATCTTACTCAGAAGGAAAAGCCATACAATATATGTTTTTTTTCTTCATGAAAAACAGTTTACTTGTCCTTGAAGATAAGTGAAGGTTTATCAAAAGGAGGTGTTACTGTTCCTTTAACCACTTAAGCAATGTGGAGCAATGTATTGGAGACCTCTCTAGCATCCAAGGTGTTAAGTACAAAATGCTTTCTCAGCATGATGCTTTTGTTTGCACTGAAGAAGACATGAGATCCTGAGCAGTGTCATTCCTTGTCTTCAGGTCTAAAGACTCACTCAGGCATGGTCAGATACGGACACAGTCCCTTGCTGCCACCGTTAACATAAAGGGATAGTGTTACCATGTAGTTACATGTGATCAGACACAAAGAAGGAATTAAACACCATGTGGTTCTGTATGAGCAGACACAATGTATGCACTAGCTATAGCTTTGCCAGTGAATGTTGTAATGCCATTGTTTACACCCTAGTCACAAGCATCCCTTTATCAATGATGGATTCTTAACTGTAGCCACCTCCTACACTGGGAATAAATGCCAGGGACGTTGTCCTCATTTAACCCTTTAAGGATCAGAGTGCTGTGCAGCTCAGAAAAGTGTTAATACAATTACAAAGGATGAAAGCAACATGACAAAAAATAAATCAGATCAAATGTATGGGAATGTGGTTCAGTAAGTACAGAGATTGGGGGTTATAGGACCCATATTTATAAATGGATTAATTATGGAGTAAATCAGTTGTACCATACAGGACAAATAAATATTCCCAAATTTCCCATTTATTTAAATGGACCTTTTTAACCCTCTGAATGCTAGAAAGGTGTCCAATATATTGCATAGCATTCAAGAGGTTAACAGCCCCATTGACATCAATGGAAAGTTTCACATATCCACTATGATGGACTCACCCAGAAGTGCATGATTTTCCCTTTATACATAATGCCCATTGGCCCATCCTATATAATACTTCGCTAAGGATGTTTGTCAGAAGCCGTCATATGCGGTACAGATGGCTGCGTGCGCTGTGCGCGCCGCGGCTGATACAGAGCGAGGTGCTCCGAATTCAGACCGGAGTCCTCTCTGCGCACCTTCCTGGGACCGCGTGCAGCGGTGGCACTGTGGCCAGTGTAAACGGCCTTTTCAACTAGTATTTATATAAGCAAACTGGAATTATTCTGGAGTAAACCAACTGCACCATAGGGTACAAATAAATATTTCAAAATTCCCATGCACTTCAGTATAGCTTATTAACCCCTTGAATGCCAGAGAGGTCTCCAGTGTATTGCAAAGCAATGCACTAGAGACCTCTCTGGCATTCGAGGGGTTAAAATCCCAATTTAATCAAACAGGAATTTTTATTTATCTCCTATGGTGCAGATGGTTTACTCCAAAACTGGAAATATCTGGAGATTCCAAGGGATCTTAATATGTTGGGAACATCCCTAGGATAATCAGGGTTAAAGCTACTAAACTTCCATGTCTTGCAGTAGATGGACTCAATCTGTCCTTCCTACAGGGAAAAAACCTCTTCAATACTCGTCTTATTCTGCAGAGCCTGATTTTTAGCCCTCTGAGTGCTAGAGGGTGCCCAACACATTTCATAGCAATGCGATGGACACCCCTCTGGCACTTACAGGGGTTAAGCTGAAGATAGTTCAGACACCTTTATCACAAGTAGACAGCCACTGGCTCTCCAGCTGTTGGAGACTACAATTGCAATCATCTTCATTCAGCCTAGAGGATGATGGGAGTTATAAACCCCATCAGCTAGAGAGCCAAATGCAGTCTATACCTGCCTTAATAAATTCAATCCATAGAATGAGAGGAATTAGAGGTTTGCCTTACTGTAGAGGGTTCTCGCACACAGACCTGCACGATCTTCCCTTCCTACCTGCATGTCCCACTAAAGGGAATTTTTTGAAGCTGACAACAGTGGGTCACGTAGCCTCCTGGAGGAAATGGAAGATGTTTATAAAGAGGTCTTAAAATAACTGCCTGTCCAAACAATATATTCCAGTATTAGCACCAGGACACATAAAGGAAAACTAAAACCTCCTAATAATACCCACTTTACCTTACTAAGGTTTGAAAATCCTAATGTCCTAAGGTTTTCAGTCAGTTCTTCATTGAGACAGATATGACAGTTGCAAGCAGGCCCTACTATCCTCAGACTCTGCATACTGAATATAATAACCTTCCAGGAACAATGTGGTTACTATTCTTTTAAGGATCAGAGGAGTGTGCAATATATTGAGAAATAATGCATTGCACACCCCTCTGGTCCTTAAAGGAATAGTAACTGTTTATTTTGACTTCACATATTCTTCAAGTAAATAATAAATACATTCAAAGTGTATATTTTTACACTGTCATGTCCCTGACAGTAAGCTACCTGGATCACAATTTCCAGAGAGTTTTCTAGTGAATGCACCATCAAAGTGAGATGTAACACAATGTTAGACTCTCCCTGCAACATTGAATGCTCTGGGTGCTTTCTATTTTACATTGGGTTTTTATGTTATACTAGTTGAAGAGCCCGTTACACGGGCCACAGTGCCACTGGCAACCGGTCGCAGTACAGTCATGCTCAGTAGAGACTGCCCGCGCCGTGACTGATACAGAGTGGGACGCTCCTTTGGAGCGCCCCGCTCTGTATCAGCCATGGCGCGGGCAGTCTCTACTGCGCATGACTGCAGCACGCGCAGCAGTGTCTACTGTGCATGACGCGGCATTACACACGATTTAGTGAATTATTATATAGGATTATTAGTCCTGCTTTCATGTTTCCTGAAAGACAGCTCTCTGTAAACACAGTAAAATCATTGTCAAGGACATTGCATCTCTGCAGTGTTCCTGACCATGACTGCCTGCTGATTTGGATCCTGAGATTTTGGTTACTTGTAAGACTTCCTTGGAGGTTGCTGAATTTGCACCTGCTTATTGCCTCTGGAGTTCCTGCTTTAACCAACAATGAGCAACTGTATCATCTTGGTCCAGATCCTGCTCAATTGGACTTGGCTATTCAACTTTGTGGTCAACAAATTTACCCATGGCTAGTAGATGCAGCAAGTTCACACTTACAGTTGAAATCACTTCCAAGCTATGCATTCCAGCTTTGCTCTCTAGCAACTCTCCACAGCAGCTTTGGGTGTTGCACAGTCTGCCAGCCCATGGTTTGCCAGCAGCCCAGTACTACCACTGTCAAGTAAGTTTCAAATTTTTCTCCTCTGCCCAGCAGGTCTGTCTCCTTTCAGCAAGGGTAGGCATGAATTGGAGTAAATGCCATGTGATCACTTGATCACCATTTATAAATGTACTAGCAGTGTGGAATGACGTTGCCCGTCTTTTTTTATATATCTGTTGAGTAAAAGAGGATTTTAGTCTTACCTGTTAAAACCTTTTCGCTTAGTCCATACAGGTTACTGGTAAGTTTGGATAGGCGATCCACTCCTTTAAGTAGGCAGGAACAATTCTAGAAGTGAATGCAGGGGGTGGAGCCTACCTTCCCTCCTTGGCTGCAGCTATCCAACCAGCTCCAGTAAGATTTGAGACACTAACTATTGACTAGATAGTAGAAGGGAAAGAAGACTCCTGTGAGCATGACCCCATAGGACCCCCACGGTCTGCCACAGTAGAGCCAATCATGGTCCCTTGACAGGGTGGGAGACCAGTGACCTGTATGGACTAAGAGAAAAGGATTTAACAGGTAAGACTAAGATCCTCTTTTCTCTGTCGTCCAATACAGGTTACTGGTAACTTTGGGATGTCCAACCATTGAGTTCCCCAGAGGCGAGAAGTAAGGCAAGGACCAGGCGTAAGGCCCCCAAAGTCACCAGAGCAGATATAAACCATCAAATCAGAGATAGCCCAACAAAACAAATGAAGTGTCAACGGACACTGAACAGGGGTAATAACACCCCAGGAACTGTTACACAGCACATTGAACTAGAGCCAACAGGGCTCAAAAGTGAAGGAAGCACCAAAGAACCGAAGCAGATCCTAGACAGGCAAGACTGCCTCCAGGATCTTCCTCCCAAAATTGGCGTCAGCCGATGCCAGCACATCAAAACAGTAGTGCTTCGAAAAGGTGTGCACAGATGACCAAGTGGCAGCCTTGCACAACTGATCAGTGGAGGACTGATTCTTGTAAGCTCAAGAAGCCCCAATAGATCTAGTAGAATGAGCCGTGACCCGAAAGGGAACAGGATTCTTCATTAGCTTGTAAGCCTTATGAATAGTGGATTTGATCCAAGACGCAATAGTCACTTTGGATGCAGGTCCCCTCCCGCCCCTTTTACTGATGTAACACTGTTCAGCCAGATCAGAAGGGAGGTGCCCAGGTAGACTGCAGAGAGGGACAATCTTCAATTAAGATAAGGGAAAAACCTGAAAAACCTGTCAATGGAGGCAGGGCTTTCATTGTTCTCATAGGAAGAAGATTGTCCCCTGCTGTTATCTGTCTGGTCTATGGACTGCATTCCACATCTGAGAAGAGATGGCTTACTCTAGGTAAAAGGGGCGGGAGGGGAAACTTTGCTTGTGAATATTTCTCATAAGGGTTTGAGACTTATATCGTTCTTCATGTTTTTTTAATGCCTACAAAATAAAATAAAGATAAAAGTATTACTATCTCTTTAAGGGAACTCAAACTGAGGCCGTTATCCACACCATCCTGCAAGAAAGCCAGGACCGTAGGCAAATCAAAATCCTGAGAAAGGTCCCTATCAGCACACCAAGAGCGAAAGGTTGACCAGACACGATGGTAGGCCTTAGAAGAAACAGGTTTGCGGGCACTAAGCATAGTAGCCACCACACCAGAAAAAAACCCTTTCTTCTTCAGTATTGAGGATTCAATTTCCAAGTCGTCAAAGCTAGATGATGAACATCCTCCTTCCACAGGTAACCCTGTAGAAGAAGATCCGGACGGGAAGGGAGCCGGAATGGCTCCACCACTGACAGATCCAGAACCTCTGGAAACCAAGTCTGTCGAGGCCAGTACAGAGCAATCAGAATGACTGGACAGCGCTCCAGTCTCAATTTCCGTAACACCTTGTGCAACATGGGGAGGGGAGGAAAGATGCAAGCCAGAGGAAATAACCAAGGAATGGACATGGCATCCACCGCTAGAGCTAGAGGATCCCTTCAGAGAGAGCAGAACATCGGAACCTTCCGGTTGTGTCTTTCGTCATCAGGTTGATGCAAGGAAGACCCCACTTCTGAACAATGAGGGAGAACACCTCTGGGTGCAGTTCCTACTCTCCGCTGTCCACCGTGTGTCAACTGAGGAAGTCTGCCATGACGTTGTCTACGCCAGAAATGTGCACTGCGGATATGGCAGGAACATGTTCTTCTGCCCAGGATAAAATAGCCTTGACCTCTAATCAAGCGGTGAGACTTCTTGTTCCGCCCTGCTTGTTGATGTAAGCCACGGCCGTGGCATTGTCAGACTGGACCCATACTGGGCATTTTGAGTGACAGAGGGACAAGCAATGCATTGGGAAGCAGTATGTTCCTCTGCATCAATATTTTTTTACTTTAATGAGGTTTTCACATATGATTGCCCATCCCTGGCCAGCTTTAAACAAAGTAGTCAGTCACCTTTTTTCATAAAATAACCTCTTGAAGGCCAAATGTGTCTAGAGTGCACATTGGTTTTCAAGGCATTGTACACCACTCAGATCCAAAAGAGTTTAATCAGGCATAAGGTTGTGCACAATGTATTGCACAGCAAAGCACATTGTATATCCATTTAGTCTTCAAGGTGTTTATTTTGGATTGCGTGGGTTTAAAGCTGGCCAGGGATGGGCCATCATAAGATGGTTCATTCTTGGCCAGATTTAACCCTTTTAATGCTGATGGATTGGATAGTCCTTTGGTACTCAAAGGGTTAGTAATGACAAATATAAATAAAAAGTATTATTGTAGATACTGAAAAAATAAATCCATTGATGCCAGTCCTAGCTCTCAAACCTTTATGGTTTGAGATATATAACATTTTAAAGTTCCCCCTCCCTCCCCTTTCCCTGATGTCAGCTGTAAAGCTGAAAGAATGAGATTTGAGTTGTGCTACTAGAGGCAGTTCTTCAGCAGAGCTGAAAGTGCTATGTAAAAACAAATACTCCATTGGAACGGTCTACAAAGTGTGCTTGCAAACCAGGCACACTTTGTAGACCGTTCCAATGATGTATTTCCTTTTACATAGCGCTATTTTCGCTCTGCTGAAGAGCCGCCTGCCAGTCCCGGGACCAGGATCTTCTTCTGTCAGCTAGAGGCTGACGTCAGTGAAAGGGGAGGGAGGGGGAACTTTACCACCTTATATTTCTCAAACCATAAAGGTCTGAGAGATAGGCATCTATGAATTTATTTTTTTCAATATCTCCAATAATACTTTTTATTTATATATGCCATTATTAACCCTTTAAAGCAGATCTTTCAGATATTACTAAGTTGCCATGCATTCATTATGCGCATGGCGACTACCTTAGAAATCAATTTCTTACCTTTAAAAAATAGCAGATTCTAAAGAAATCATTGCCATTTAGAGACTAGAACCCAGGCTACAGCACAGACATCCTGTCTGCGTGCCTGCGCTGTCAGTCCCGGTCTCCATTGAGTTGCACTGCAGTTACTGCAAGGTAACTGGAAGGGACTGACGGCACAGGTGTGCCGACCGCACTAACCTGCCCGTCACCTGCCATTTTTCTGCACCCCAGTTGCTATGTTTTCATGCGTATTTCAGCCACTTGGCCTTGTTTCCATATCTGAGGTATGGCTTTTTGTCCACAAGTCTTCCATGAAGACCACTTCTAACCAGACTTCCCCGGACAGTAGATGGGTGTACCAGGATCCTCCTCTTTTCTGACAGTTCTGAGCTGATGACACTGCTGGACATCTTACCAGTTGCGAAGGGAAGTAAGCATGATGTGTTTTTCACTAAGTTTCCTTGGCTGACCACTGCGCCTATGTTCCTCAGCGTTGCCTGTTTCTTTGTGCTTCTTCCATAGAGCTTGGACGGCGCATCTGGAAGCCTTGTGTCTCGTTGCTGTGCTCAGTCTTGCTATGATGTATGATTTTTGACATTAAACTGTCTTCAGCAACTTCATCTTGTTAACTGAGTTTGGCTGTCCCTCACTCAGTTTTATTCCTCCTACACAGCTGTTTGTGTTTCAGTTAATGATTGTGTTTCAACCCACATATTAAATTGATGATCATTAGCACCTGCTTGGTAGAATTGTTTAATCATACAGCTGACTATATGCCTACAGAATCCCTGCAAGTTTACCTAGAAGAATTGATGCTGTTTTGAAGGCACACCCAATACTGATTTGATTTTTCTTCTGTTCACTCACTATACGTGTTCTTAATTGATGAATATAAACTGTTAGCATGTCTTGTTTTTGAAAGCATTCTTACTTTACATCTTTTTTTTCAATATTGTATAACCTTCGTAAACCACAGAAGTTCTTGAAGCAGTCCTTTCCAGAAAACATGCTTTTTCCTCAACAAAGGAAACTGCTCTGTCACATTGTAGGGAGGGTGCATTCCAAAATTGTACCGGTAGCAGTCCTGTCCTCCTTGCAATACCCACGCTGCAGTATGTGTAAGCCCAAGAAAGTCCCTAAAACACTTAATCGTTTGAGGGGCAGGGGGGTACACAATGCATTGCAAAGCAATGCATTGTGTACCTTTGTGGTAGTCAAAGGTTTAATGTTGTTGTAGAGGTGTAATCCCCCCCCCAAAGCAGCATCCGCCAAGATTAAAGTGGAACTTTCATCCGCTATAAAGTCACCCTGCTATAATTAAGCAGGTAGCAACTAGCTTCCGAATATATATTTTACCTTTGAAAAGTAGCCCGTTCTAAAGAAATCAATCATTGTAGGAGACTAACGGCTGGGTTAGTGCAGTCTGCGTGTCTGCGCTGTCAGTCCTTCCTGTTACCATGTGGTACGCTGCAATGCTTCTTGCAGGAGACCGGGACTGACAGCGCAGGGATGCAGACAAAATGTCTGCACTGTAGCCTGGGTTCCGGTCTCCTACAATGATTGATTTCTTTAGAACTTTAGAACGGGCTACTTTTCAAAGCTAAAATATATATTCTGAAGCTAGTCGCTACCTGCTTAATTATAGCAGGGCGACTTTATAGCGGATGAAAGTTCCACTTTAAATCGCTACCACTGGGGGGAAAAAAAAAGATGTTACTGTGATAGAAGTCAAAGACTTAACCCTTTGAGTGACAGAAGGATACACAACACATTGTGTTGCACACAATTATGCCACTGAAAGGGTTAATGCCACCGTACAGCTTTAATGTGGGACTCCCCCCCTGCCCCAGAAGCAGCATTAAAAAGTGTCCCCTGGCCATATAACAATTAGTGGACGTCGAGAGCTGCACCTATACGGACATGAAGCGGCTGGGGAGCAGTCAGACAGACCACTTCACATTATCAAGGGGTTAAGAGGTGTGGAGGATCCCTCTTGGTGATATATATTATACTTGTTCAAACATGTGTTATATTAACCATTTGAGTGTCAGATGGGTAGACCTCTTGCAATAAAAGGGTTACCTGCTGCCGATGCAAAAGCGTGGGACAAATAATATATTTTTTATTATTAATCATGTACCTTCTTGATGTTGCCTCACTCATACTTGGCCCTGACTACCTTCAGTTTCACCCCAGGCAGGTCCTGTGTGCATCCTCGCTCCACCACTACTATGTTGTCTTCATGCAGACTGTGCCTTTCTCCTGGTACGAAGCAAATCACCTCCGTGCCGTTGCTCAGGAGGACACTGACACATTTGCAGCTGTCAGACTTGGGTTTCTGGATCATGGTTTTCAGCACCACTCCCTTCAGCTGTGGGCAGCAGAATTAACCCTTTGAGTATCAGAGATGTATCTAATGCCTTGGATACTTTTCTGGAATTCAAAGGGCTAACCCTCATGTACCTCTTGGCTCAAACCACATCCGACTGTGCCGCTGATGTGCAATATGAGGGGGAGGGAGGACTGCTGTTTTGAAGAGGAAAAAAGTGGGTATAATAGCTGACTTGAACTGGACCGCCCTTTTGGGCGGGATTAGTCTAATATGTACATGGAAATTTCTCCTCTGTAATGGCACTAGAAAGCTAAAACGTGATGCTTCTGAGCAGTGACTAGCCATAGGACAGACCATTGTGCCGTTGTTCGTCCTCAGAAACTTCTCACATTTTGTATGCTGATTTTGAATACTCTTAGGGGGTCTCCCTAAGGGTGAAGGATAATCCGGACGTGGACCCCTTGCTCTCAGTGCCTAGGGAATCCAGCTGCACACTCCTGACGAGGCCCAACAAGGCCGAAACGTACGTCGAGGGTTAGCTGGTGTTCCCATGCAGGGGGAACTTGCCCATCATTTTGCAACTGGACCTCCCTTTTGGGTGGGATTAGTCTAATATGTACATGGAAATTTCTCCTCTGTAATGGCATTAGAAAGCTAAAACGTGATGCTCCTGAGCGGTGACTAGTTGGAGAACACACCATTGTGCAGTTGTTCGTCCTCAGAAGCCTCTCACATTTTGCATGTTGATTTTGAAAACACTTAGGGTGTCTCCCTAACAATGAAGGGTAATCCAAACATGGACCCCTTGCTCTCAGTGCTTAGGGAATCCAACTGCACCCTCCTGACGAGGCCCAACAAAGCCAAAACGTACGTTGGGGGTTAGGTGGTGTTCCCATGCAAGGGGGACTTGCCTGTCATTTTGGAACTGGACCACTCTTTTGGGCAGGATTAGTCTAATATATATGTGGAAATTTCTCCTCTGTAATGGCATTAGAGAGCTAAAATGTGATGCTCCTGAGTGGTGACTAGCCGTAGGACAGACCATTGTGCTGTTGTTCATCCTCAGAAGCCTCTCACATTTTGTATGCAGACTGGAATGAAAAGGGATACGGCAGTGGATAAAGGTTGGCAGTGGTCTAATTTGGTGCGGGTGTAAGTTGGGCATTTTATGTTTTTTTTGTTTAAGAGGAAAGAGTGAGGAAGGGCAGTGTGGAGGAGATATGCATATCTCCTGCTAGCTTCCACCTCGGGGTGGGCAGAATTGTTTTTTACAGTATATGTTGTACTGAGGCAGTGTGGAGGAGATCTGCATATCTCCTCCTAGCTGTTGCCCCAGGGTGTGTATAATTCTTGGTCACAGTGTGTATGTTGCACTGAGGCAGTGTAGAGGAGATATGTAGATCTCCTCCTAGCAGCCGCCCAGTGGTGTGTGAGGCACGGTTGTAGAATTTGTGGGCATGTGACCACTTTGTCTTTTATAGTATAGATATACTTTGTCAGGAGCTGAGGGGTCTCTCTTTTTTAACCTCTACTTTAGATTACCTCAAGGTTGTTTGGTTTGCAAGCGCACTTTGTAGACCTTTCAACAAAGTATTTCATTTTAAATAGAGCTATCTCGGCTCACTGAAGAGCCACTGGCTGGTCAAATGACCAGGATCCGCTTCTGTCCATAGCAGTTTGAGAGATAGGATTTGCACCATTCTTCTTATTTTCTTCTGCTCTATAAAAGTATAGAAAGTTTTTATGGGACATTACTGTCCCTTTAAACATACTTTGACCAAATTATGCAACAAAACCCTCATTATTTGTAAACCTCAACACAGTGTAATAATAAATGCTTTAGACAGGGTTCACATCTGGGTTACTTTTAAGGAGAAGCACAGGTGTGTTTTTCTGTTTTATGTTGATTCGGATGCCCAAGATGGAAGAACAATGGATTTCGTAATGTTGTCTTTTTTCATTTGTTTAAAAATAAAGGTTTGAATACAATCCCATATTTTTGATCACTATATGCATCAGATAATTAATAGAATAACTGATTATATTGAATAGCTGTTTAGCACAATGTTAGATTTACATCTCAGCACCCACTACCACCTCCTAAAGCCACAGCTACACTTTTTACCAGACCTTACTCCATCTCATGTCTAATATACAAGCCCAAACGTGCTCAACCCTTGGGTTACTAGAGCATTCTTTCACTGCATTGCTTCAAAATGGGTTGGAAACCTCTCTAGTATGCAAAGAGTTAAATAACAAACACTAACACTTTATGTAAACTGGTATGTAAATCATCCACCATACAACTGGAGCTGGTATCTGAAGGGGATACTGGGATTGCCTTGGTCACATTTATCTCAGAATGTGGGTGTGGCCAGCATAGCTATGACACCACTGAAAACTGGAACTCTAGGCATTTGTCTATTGGGAAATCCAGCTCTACTTCTGTAACATTCCCATTACTATATACCCCCCCTCCCCCCGAGGATCAATATGACAGTGGTTTTCCACCTGTGTCCTCACCGAACACTAACAAGCCAGGCTTGAGGATTTCCCTGCCTGAACACAGAACAGAGAGTTATAGCTGAGGCCAGGACAATACCAGTGACATTTAACCCTTTGAGTGACAGACAGGTATCAAACGCATACCCCTCTGGCACTCAAAAGGTTAACAGACACCAGTTCTGGTTGTATGACATTTTGTTTAAATAACCTGAAGTAATGTGATAAAAAAAGCTCTCTAGGAACCAAAGGGTGAAATGATAGTAATGTTTCATAATAAAAGCAGCTCTAATTAATCTTCATAGTATTTGGGCCATGGAGAGTGTTATTTCTATTCTGTCAGAGTTGTAGTTTAAGAGTAATTTAATGACAAAATATCCCCCTCCCGCCCCTTTTACTAATGTAACACTGCTCAGCCAGAGCAGAAGAGAGGTGCCCAGGTAGACTGCAGAGGGGGACAATCTTCAATTAAGATAAGGGAAAAACCTGAAAAACTTGTCAAGGGGGGCAGGGCTTTCATTGTTCTAATAGCAAGAAGATTGTCCCCTGCTGTTATCTGTCTGGTCTATGGACTGCATTCCACATCTGAGAAGAGATTGTTTACACTAGGTAAAAAGGGCGGGAGGGGGAAACTTTGCTTGTGAATCTCTCTTAACCCCTTAGCGACCCTTGACGTACCAGGACCGTCAAGGGTAAATGTGCTCCAACGACCCTTGACGGTCCCGGTACGTCAAGGGTTAAACTCTTCCATCGCGGCCGCACGGAGCGATGGAAGAGTTCAAGCCGCTTGTTACTAAGTGTCCCGGTATCGGGACACTTAGTAACAAGCGGTAGAAACATTGTTGCAACATGCGATTCGCTTCAAAAGCGAATCACATGTTGCAAAACCTGAATGACAGGGACAGTATTTGTAAATACTGTCCCTGTCAGATCTCTATGCCTCCCTCCACCTTGCATACTGCTGAGGTGGAGAGAGACAGAGAGACATGGTGTTCCAGCCTTACTGTAAAAAAAAAGTTTTAAAAAAAAAAGTTTAAATAAAGAATATTAACCCTTTGATCACTGTTCTGCAGTGATCAATAAGTCCCCCCCCCCATCTGATCACTCTTGGAGTGATCAATTTGCTGCAGATCAGTGTTTTCTGATCTGTGGGACACCCCCCATCCCCCTTGAATTTTTTTTAAAAAATTTTTAATTTTTTTTTTTTTTTTTTAAATAGTAAATATAGTTTAGGTATTTTGGTAGGTAGTTGGGTAGGTTTAGTGTAGACGTGTTAGGGAAAGTTTTAGGGATAGATTTAGGTTTAGGGGAAAAAAAACCAACCCCCCCCCCCCCGCCCCCCCAAAAAAATATATATATAATAAGCGCAGTTTAGATAGGTAGTTCAATTGGGTTAGGTAGGTTCAGGATATACGTAGGTTGGGGTAAGTTTTAGGGTTAGATTTAGGTTTAGGGATAGCGTAAGAAAAAAAAAAACCCAAACCCCCCCCCCCAAAAAAAAAAAAAAAAAAAATATATATATATATATATATATATAATAAGTGCAGTTTAGATAGGTAGTTCACTTGGGTTAGGTAGGTTCAGGATATACGTAGGTTAGGGTAAGTTTTAGGGTTAGATTTAGGTTTAGGGATAGCGTAAGAAAAAAAAAAAACCAAAACCCCCCCCCCCAAAAAAAATATATATAATAAGTGCAGTTTAGATAGGTAGTTCACTTGGGTTAGGTAGGTTCAGGATATACGTAGGCTAGGGTAAGTTTTAGGGTTAGATTTAGGTATAGCGTAAGAAAAAAAAAAAAAAGTTTTTTTAGTGGGCAAAATGCAGCGCAGGTACAGCGTTGAAGAGGCATATGCCTTTTTGGCGTCTGACTCTGAGGCAACAGACACTGCATCAGATTTTGACATAGCGCAGTTTTCAGAAAGTGAGAGCAGCTCTAGTGATGACGCTGGGCCTTCTGTCAAGAAAAGACGCACTGCCCCAAGAGCTGCTCTGGCAACTGCCCCAGCACCTGCCAAAAGAACTGCCCAAAGACCTACCAAAATACCTACCCAAAGAAATGCCCCAAGTGCTGCCCCAAGAGCTGCCCTGGCAACTGCCCCAAGCACCTGCCAAAAGATCTGCCCAAAGACCTACCAAAGAAATGCCCCAAGTGCTGCCCTGGCAACTGCCCCAGCACCTGCCAAAAGATCTGCCCAAAGACCTGCCAAAAGACCTGCCCAAAGAAATGCCCCAACACCTGCCACTCCAGATCCTAATGAATGGGTATCAATTTATGCCCACAAATCTCAGAATTCACAGGCAACCCAGGGATTCAAATTGATGTGGAAGGATTTACCCATGATCATTTTTTTGATTTGTTTTTGGGGGGAAGACATTTTAGGTGAAATTGTTTCCCAAACCAATTTGTATGCAGCCCAGTATACTGCCGCCAACCCTAAGTGTGAAAAACGCTGTTTTTTTTTTTTTTTTTTTACTTACGTCATGGTTTACGAGGGATTGGTGGTAAAATGGCTGTGTATAAAATTGGAAAACACACCTAAAACGAGAGCCTGGGGTGTCTACTTTCCAAAAATATACACTTCTGGGGGGGATATCTTAAAAAAGAGCACTGTTACACAGCCCCAAATGAGACATGGCACCAGTAACGCAAGCTGTGAAGATTCAAAGTGTGAACCTGGAAATGCGCATGTTCCAATTTGGCCCCCGTAGCTCCCCCAAACCATGAGAAAGCTATGCATATGGGGTATTGCCGTACTCAGAAGAAGGAGCTGAACACTAATCAATTCAGTTTATAAAATCTTCACCTATTCTGTGCTTGAAATTCACATCAACATTGAAGGCAAAGTGTGAAAAATGCTGAATTTGTTTTACTTACGTCAAATTTTCACAGGATTGGTGGTAAAATGGCTGTGTATAAAATTGGAAAACACACCTAAAATGAAAGCTGGGGGTGTCTACATTCCAAAAATATACACTTTTGGGGGGAAATTCTAAAGTGCAGCACTGGAACATAGCCCAAAATGAGTAATGGCATCAGTTAACCAAGATGTGAAAATTCAATATTTGTTCAAAATTGGGCCCCGTAGCTCCCCCAAACCTTGAGAAACCTATGCATATGGGGTATTGCCGTACTCAAAAGAAGGAGCTGAACACTAAACAATGCATTTTTAAAAATCTTTACCTATCATGTGCTTGAAATTCACATCTACATTGAAGTGCAAGTGTGAAAAACGCTGTTTTTTTAACTTACGTCAAGATTTACGAGCGATTGGTGGTAAAATGGCTGCGTAAAAAATTGAAAACATACATAAAATGAAAGCCTGGGGTGTCTACTTTCCAAAAATATATACTTTTGGGGGGAAATCTTAGAGTGGAGCACTGTTACACAGCCCCAAATGAGACATGGCACCAGTGATGCAAGCTGTGAAAATTCAAAGTGTGAAACTGGAAACGCGCATGTTCCAATTTGGGCCCCGTTGCTCTCCCAAACCTTGAGAAACCTATGCATATGGGGTATTGCCGTACTCAGAAGAAGGAGCTGAACACTAAACAATGCATTTTTAAAAATCTTCACCTATCATGTGCTTGAAATTCACATCAACATTGAAGTGCAAGTGTGAAAAACACTGTTTTTTTAACTTACGTCAAGATTTACGAGCGATTCGTGGTAAAATGGCTGCGTAAAAAAATTGAAAACATACATAAAATGAAAGCCTGGGGTGTCTACTTTCCAAAAATATATACTTTTGAGGGGAAATCTTAGAGTGGAGCACTGTTACACAGCCCCAAATGAGACATGGCACCAGTGATGCAAGCTGTGAAAATTCAAAGTGTGAAACTGGAAACGCGCATGTTCCAATTTGGGCCCCGTAGCTCTCCCAAACCTTGAGAAACCTATGCATATGGGGTATTGCCGTACTCAGAAGAAGGAGCTGAACACTAAACAATGCATTTTTAAAAATCTTCACCTATCATGTGCTTGAAATTCACATCAACATTGAAGTGCAAGTGTGAAAAAATAGGATTTTAGTCTTACCTGTTAAATCCTTTTCACTTAGTCCATACAGGTCACTGGTACCATGGGATGTGTAGTCCCCTTTAATAGGCAGGAACAATTATGCAAATAATTTGCAAGGGGCGGAGCCTCCCCTCTTACTTAAGCCACCTTCTGGCCAGAGCCACCCATATTGATTTGAGACCCTAAACTGACCCCAGGTAAGCAAAAAGAAAGACTCCTGTGAGCATGCCCGAACGGTCTCCCACTGAATGCCACAGGAGAGCCAAGACTGGTCCCTTGACAGGGTGGGAGACCAGTGACCTGTATGGACTAAGTGAAAAGGATTTAACAGGTAAGACTAAAATCCTATTTTCACTGTCGTCCAATACAGGTCACTGGTACCATGGGATGTACAAACATTGAGCTGATCCAGAGGCGGGAAGTAAGGCAAGGACCAGGCGCAAGGCCCAAGTCACTAGAACTGTGAACCAGTTGATAACATAGCCCAAACTGTAAGTGTCAACGGACACCAATCAAGGGAACAATCCCTGAACTTAACACAGCACACGGAACACGAGCCAACCGGGCTCAACAGTAAGGAAGCACTAAGGATCACAGAGCGGAAGACCTACACAGGCAAGACTGCCTCCAGGACCTTCCTTCCAAAGCTGGCATCAGCCGATGCCAGTACATCAACTCGGTAGTGCTTAGAAAAAGTGTGCACAGAGGACCAAGTGGCCGCTCTGCACAGTTGATCAGCAGAAGCTTGATTCTTGTAGGCCCAGGAGGCCCCAATAGATCTGGTGGAATGGGCAGTCACCCTGAAGGGAACATGCTTATTCCTCAACTTATAGGCTTCACGGATGGTAGCCTTAATCCAAGAGGCAATGGTAACTTTGGAAGCCGGTCTTCCTGCCCTAGGCCCCTCAGGAATGACGAATAGAGCGTCAGACTTCCTGATAGATTCGGTGCGGTGAACATAAAACTTGAGGCAACGCACCACATCCAACAAATGGAGATCTCTTTCCTTGTCAGATGAAGGATTAGGGCAGAAAGAGGGAACCACAATCTCCTGATTGATGTGAAACTCAGACACAACCTTGGGTAAGAATTCCTTGGTAGTGCGAAGCACAGCCTTATCCTTGTGGAACACCAGGTAAGGAGGTTTACAAGACAATGCCTGTAACTCTGCCACCCGGCGTACTGACACAATAGCCAAAAGGAAGGCCATCTTCCAAGTCACAAGACGTAATGGAATGGAAGCCAAGGATTCAAACGGTGGTCGCTGAAGAACTCCCAGCACCAAATTGAGATCCCACTGGGGAGTAGGACTCTTGAAGGCAGGTCGAACATGAGTCACACCTTGGAAGAAGACTTTCACATCAGGAAGGATGGCAATTCGTTCCTGGAAAAACACAGACAAGGCAGAGGTCTGAACTTTGAGGGAACTCAGACTGAGCCCCTTGTCCACACCGTCCTGCAAGAAGGCCAGGACAGTGGGAAGATGAAAGTCGAGACAACTGCTTGACAGAGCACCATGTCACGAAAGTTGACCAAATGCGATGATAGATCTTGGAAGACACAGGCTTACGAGCACTGAGCATCGTCGACACTACAGAAGGAGAAAAGCCTTTCTTAGCTAGAATCGTGGATTCAACCGCCATGCCATCAAACGGAGAGAGTGAACATCCTCTTTCCACAGATACCCCTGAAGAAGCAGGTCCGGACGGGCTGGAAGTGGGATTGGATCCTTCACTGACATGGCCATCAATTCCGGAAACCAGGACTGGCGAGGCCAGTTTGGAGCAATCAGGATGACAGGACAACGTTCTCTCTTCAACTTCTGAATAACTCTGATCAATAGAGGAAGAGGGGGGAAGATGTAAGCCAGGGAGAAGTCCCAAGGGATCGACAAGGCATCCACCGCTAGAGCAAGGGAGTCCCTCAGACGGGAGCAAAACACCGGAACCTTCCTGTTGTGTCTGGTAGCCATCAGGTCCACCACTGGCATCCCCCACCGTTGAGTGAGCATGTGAAACACCTCTGGGTGAAGAGCCCATTCTCCGCTGTCGACGGTGTGACGACTGAGGAAGTCTGCCATGACGTTGTCCACGCCTGGAATATGAACTGCAGAGATGACAGGCACGTGATCTTCTGCCCAAGACAAAATATCCTTGACTTCCCACCAGGCGGAACCGCTTCTTGTGCCGCCTTGTCTGTTGATGTAAGCCACCGCCGTGGCGTTGTCGGACTCTACTCTGACTGGAAGACCGGTCAATTGAGACTCCCAGTGCCTCAGGGCCAGCCGGACAGCTCGAAGTTCCAGAACATTGATGGAGAGCATGGATTCCTCCAGACCCCATTTCCCCTGAGCACTGAAACGACCCCAGACTGCACCCCAGCCCCGAAGGCTGGCATCCGTTGTGACTGTGGTCCAATGAGGAACTAGAAAGGATTTCCCTTTCAAGAGATGAGAGAGATCTAACCACCAGTGCAGACTCGACTCGACATGAGGAGGAAGAGAAACAGACAGATGTTGATGATCTGGATGATTCCTGCACGTCTGGATCACAAATCTCTGAAGATCCCTGGAGTGGGCCATGGCAAATGGTACTGCTTCGATCGTGGAAATGAACTTCCCCACTAAGGACGACAACTTCGGAACTGGAATTTCGTCCATGTCCAGAATCCCAGCCACTCTGACGGCTATCTGGTGAGCCACGTCCTCTGGAAGAAACACCATGCATTGGCGAGTGTCGAACAGGAGACCCAGGAACAGAAGCCTCTGAGAAGGAATCAAGTCCGACTTGTCCAGATTCAGGATCCATCCGTGACGGTTCAGGGTGTGCATGCACCTCTGCAACTGCTGGTGGAGAAGCTCCGCTGAGGAGGCCTTCAGTAGGAGATCGTCCATGTAGGGTGTCAATCTGATCCCATCCTGATGGAGCACCGCTATCAAGGAGCCCAGCACCCGCTGGAAGACTTGAGGAGCTGTAGTCAGTCCAAAGGGGAGCGCTGTAAATTGAAAGTGTCCCCTGTGGCAGGCAATCCTGAGATACTTCCTGCTCTCTGGATGAATAGGGATGTGAAGATAAGCATCCTGAAGGTCCAGGGAGGCAAGAAACTCCCCTGGAGACATTGCTGTAATCACAGAGCGCAGGGACTCCTGGCGGAAGTGGGAGGTCACCACATAGGCATTGAGATCTTTGAGATCCAAGATGGGACGGGCTCCTCCGTCCTTTTTGGCTACCACAAACAGGTTGGAATAAAATCCTGAACCTGTGTCCCCCTGCGGAACCGCCTCCAGGACCTCTTTGTCCAAGAGATCCTGAATAGCGTCGTCGAACAGACGCCTTTTTGAGGGTTCCTGAGAAGGACGAGTAAAATGGAACCGAAAAGGAGGAAGGGAAGAGAAAGGGATCCTGTATCCCTCTGACACCACCTGAAGAACCCATGGGTCCGCCACTGACTCCTCCCAAGTCCGGCGAAAGATGCGGAGACGACCGCCTACAGCCGGATGCGGACCCGGGTTCGGCGAGTCATGCCGAAGCAGTCTTGGAGGTCTTGGCCTTGGAGGCAACTTTGGGCCTCCAGGACTGTTTGGGCTTGGAGGAGGAGCGCGTAGTGGGAGGACCCGTTTGGGCCGAGGAGCGTGTCTCAGTCTGAAAGGAACGAAAGGACCAATTGCGTTTGGCTGGAAACTTTTTCTTAAAGACTGAGGGTAGAAGAGTACTTTTACCGCCAGTAGCCTCACTGATCATTTCTTTGAGCTCAGAGCCAAAGAGCAAATTCCCCTGAAAGGGCAAGGAAAGCAAGGCTTTCTTAGAGGCTGTATCAGCAGACCAAATTTTCAGCCAAAGAGCGCGTCTAGCCACCACAGAAGAAGTGGAGGCCCTCGCCATCATGCGCACAGCATCAAAAGCAGCATCAGCAACATAGTTCTGAGCTTCAGTGATATTAGCAAGAAGCTGCAACTGTTCAGATACAGGCGCATCCTGGCGAACCGCTTCAGTCAGTCGTTCAGTCCAGGCTGCAATAGCCCTATTAACCCATGCCACAGCGAAGGTGGGGCGCATGGCAGTGCCAATAGAGGCAAAAATAGATTTAAGAGAGAGCTCTAATTTCTTATCCGTCCAGTCCTGCAAGGCAGAGGCATCTGAGACAGCCAAAGCAGTAGATTTGGATAGTCTAGACACAGGAGCATCCACCTTGGGAGGATGAACCCATTTTGCCAGCTCCGCTTCGGGAAAAGGGTAAAGTTTGGCAAACTTTTTGGAGACAGAGGAAGATCTATCAGGATTCTTCCATGCCTCAGAAACCAGACGGGCAAGAGTAGGGTTAGTTGGAAAACAAACAACAGGTTTAGATGGCTTTTTCTGAAAAACATCAGTAGGATCATAAGTGGATTCCTGAGTCAGAGGAAGGTTGAGCGTATTCAGAACCGCTCTGATCAGACCCTCAGCCGAAACTTCAGGGTCACACTCATAGGGGTCCCCAATGGACCTGTTAGATTCAATAACAGTACGTTCCTCAGCATCAGAATCCTGTAAAAGTTCTTCTTCAGAAGAATCAGTGATATCAGGAGCTCCCTGTGGCTTAGGCAGGGAGGTCCTGATAGTAGAGGGGGTCTGCCAGACCTGGAGAGCCCCCTGTACCTGAGAGGGAAAGAGTTGAAGCGTGGATCTGAGATCCCTAGTGGCAGCTTTAAACTCCCTCACCCAAGATGGCTCAATAGCGTGGCTGGGAAGCCCAGGGTTGCTATCTTTATCAGTACAATTAGGGCATAGATCCCCCACATTATCGCAATCCAGCCCAATGTGGCAAGAGGAGCAAAACGCCATGGGGGTAGAAGACCCCCCAGCCTCCTTAGTCTTGGGTCTAGCCCCTAGCTCCAGTGAAGTAGACATGCTCACAGCGTCAATATACCCCACAAAAAACACTATCACCCAGAAAAGTGTTAAAGATTAAAGTTTCACCCCAGAAAAGGTCTAAAAACGGACTTATCTGGCCAGCGAAGGGTTAATCTGGTGAGGAGAGAGAAGGCTCGGTCCCTGCGTAGTGTACTCGCCTTGGAAAAGTACCACAAAATGGCGGCCGTCATGACAGCCAATCAGAAACGAGCGCGAGCTAAGCGCTCATGGGAAATGTAGTTTTCCCTATGCAAGTACCCCAAACAGTGCCCGAAGCCCCCCTGAACCCCCTACATTAATAAAACACTAACCGGATGATAGAGCAGGAGCCTAGCATTAAAATGAGCCCACTCTGAAGTTGCTGTGACAAGCGGTTTCAGAGATATGTCCCAAACTGTGAATTCCCATAGAGAGTAAAGGAGCTCTGCTGCTGAGCGGGAAAAAGCCGCGCTTAAAGGCGCGGAACACCATTTTTAATAAAGTTTAGTAAAACATTAAAAAGTGCCCAAACAAGCATGAAATACATGAGAAACATAAATAAATGAATACCCAATGCTCCAAAACTCAGAGAATAACACAGAAATTGCATAAATAGTGATAATGCAATAAAAACACCCTATGAGTGCTGGAGTGTATTAAGACTCCCAAATACAAGCCCATCAAAGGGACACTGTGGGGACAAGTGGACCTTCAGCACTCAATGGGTGACTCACCTTTCTCGCAGACTTCTGTCTTCAGGTGACCATGATAGGGAGGGAAAGCACCAGAGGTAATTTCCCCAACAGGGGAGCTGCTTAACACAAGCTGTCCCCTCTTCAGGTATAGGTCCACAGAAATCCCTGGAAGCTGCACCAGCCACTTTGAAGAGGGCAATTCACAGCCATGGTCACCCTCCTAATGGTGGTATTCCATATTTGAATAAAAAATAATAAAACTCTAAGAAGCATAGCTGTTCTCTGCCTGGTGTGCAAGCACACCAGGAACAAATCAATATGGGTGGCTCTGGCCAGAAGGTGGCTTAAGTAAGAGGGGAGGCTCCGCCCCTTGCAAATTATTTGCATAATTGTTCCTGCCTATTAAAGGGGACTACACATCCCATGGTACCAGTGACCTGTATTGGACGACAGTGAAACACTGTTTTTTTAACTTACGTCAAGATTTACGAGCGATTCGTGGTAAAATGGCTGCGTAAAAAAATTGAAAACATACATAAAATGAAAGCCTGGGGTGTCTACTTTCCAAAAATATATACTTTTGAGGGGAAATCTTAGAGTGGAGCACTGTTACACAGCCCCAAATGAGACATGGCACCAGTGATGCAAGCTGTGAAAATTCAAAGTGTGAAACTGGAAACGCGCATGTTCCAATTTGGGCCCCGTAGCTCTCCCAAACCTTGAGAAACCTATGCATATGGGGTATTGCCGTACTCAGAAGAAGGAGCTGAACACTAAACAATGCATTTTTAAAAATCTTCACCTATCATGTGCTTGATATCAACAGTAGTATTGAAATGTAAGTGTGAAAACTGCAAAAAAACAAAATATTACCACAATTTTGAAATTTTTTTTCTGGAAAAATAGCTGCATGAAAAACTCCAAAATTCTCCTGATTATTTACCTTATGTTGTGTAGTTTTCAGAAACATATACCTTTGTGGGACATTTTTGGTTCTGGCACCGTCAGCTAAGCTATGATGCTCACATGCCAATTGTTGAAAAATCACAAGTTGGAAATAACGGCAGCCATCTTGTAATATTTACCTTGTAAATGTGAGTAAAGGACTAAAATACTAGGCATATGGGGTACTCTTATATTCAGGAGAAGCAAATGAATATATTTAGGGGTATTTTTTTTTCATTAACTAATAGTATGCAAATCCTGACAGAAAAATGTAAGCAAAATGTTGTTTTTTTTCAATTTTTTTCCTCTTTTTTTCTATTTTAATCAAATTAAACAATGAGGTATTCATATAATTGTGGTATCAAAAGAAAGCCCTACTTGTGCTTAAAAAAACAGTATATAATTTATGTGGGTGCACAAAAGGAATTAAAGAGAAAATATGGTTGAACAAAGACATAGTCAAAAAAGTCAAAATTGCTCCGGTCCTTAAGTCAAATCAAACTCAGATTTTCCCGGTCCTTAAGGGGTTAAACCATAAAGGTTTGAGACATAAAACTTATATCGTTCTTCATTTTTTTTTAATGCCTACAAAATAAAATAAAGATAAAACTAAGTATTACTATCCCTTTAAGAACTTTTGGTCCTGGCCTGTTTGTGGTCCATGCAGACACGGGTTGAGAACAACTGCTCTCTGCTGAAATGGATGAGCAGCTGTAAAACACCTCTGGGAGAAGGAGACGTGCAAGCTAAAATCAGGACAGCCAAACCAAAGTAACAATGTGTGAAGAGGAAGAAAAAGATTTTATGAAGCAAGATTACTTTATGCATAGAGTTGCCTGGCCATCCCTTTAAAATGGAAAACATACTACAGTGATTAATATTGGGCTGCAACAGTTCCCATATAGAGGTGCAGCATGCCTGTTTCATATACCTCTTCAAACAGATGATATGGCAACCTTATATGCTTCATACCAAAAGGCATAACCACAACAATTTCGCTATAGCTCTTTAAGTGCCAGTGGGTTAATTAAAAGTAATATAAAATGACATACTAGGTGACTAAGTACTTAAATGGCATGAAACGGTGTATTCACATTAATAAAAGCATGCCATTCTGCAGGAGAGCGCTCACTATTTCTCTCCTACATTGTGGTGTGAAGGACACAGGGACAAGTCTGTGGTTTCAGCTCACCAAGCACGAAGAATCTCTGCCTCTCTCAACAAAAACAAAATATAAACATCATGTAGCAGTTTTACTATTAACTAGAACAGACTAAAAATGCAACAGTGTGCATACCCCAGAGTCCTTTCCACCCATTCTAGCTTCAATATGGCTAATAATTGAATTAATGTGTTAACCCCTGAGCCAACGTCAGGGGTGTGTCTCTTTCTGGGTAGCTTGGAATTTAAAGCAACAGGAAGGGACAAGAAAAGCAAAACAATACTATCACACCTTATAGCAGAACACACAGTACCTTAATATAACACCTTGTTCATAGGCTGTGGGGAAACTCCAAACAAAACGGCTGCATCGGCCGTCCCTGTTCTCCAACCGCCGAGTCACAGATATACTTGTAACAAGTTTCGGGGATTATTTTTCCCCCCTCTGTGTCCACCATCACCTACACCTTACTCTGTTTTTGCTTTACCATTCACCATTTGGATTTTAATTTATGCTACAATAAATGGAAGTTTTATGAAAGCTGGAATAGTTTGCGCATAATTGATGATACTTTTGTTACGACTCCAATTATTAACCCTTTGGAGTATTCACTGCATTGCTTCACCATGCATTGGATACCCCTCTGACACTCAAAGGGTTAAAGGCAAAAAATCACTTCTAAAATATATGTCTTATCTAGTCTACCTTTTTTTATTACATCCCTATTTGTGGGGAAAGCAGCCACATCTACATGTTTTGCACCCAGAACGCCATCTCTGCTCTTGGGCCATCTGACCACAGGATTAAATCGGCTCCTCTCTGTAAAGCTGGGACTGTTGGGAAGCCAAGGGGAAATGCCTTAAAAAAGGCGGCCTTTTTTAAGTGGCAGTCATAATAATGGGCAAGTTGTAAATATGTACTCTTTACAAAAGGGGGAAAAAAAACTACAAAAAAGTTAATAAAAAAAGGGGGGGGGGTTATATTTGGATATGATTCTCCCAAGAGAGGCTATTATCTGGTCATTAGAATAGAATGGATCACAACCTTCAACAGTCATTGGCCTTAACTGCTGCCACTAAATCCTATGAGACCAGATTTTAAGGTTCTTGCACCAGTCTTTTTATACACATACATTTTTTCCCACACACATGTATGGAAATACTGGCTATTCATATATATATATATATGCATATAACCCCTTTGATATTTTTAGCTGTTTGTTTACCCATAACAGTTATGAGAAAGTGTATAACGGCAGTTAACCTAGGAGAGGGTTGGACATTGCAATCACAAGTCAGTTCAAGTGTTAGACGTCACCCAATCATTAACCCTTTGAGTGCCAGTGGGGTACACAACTCATTGCTCTGCAATGCGTTGTTTACCCCTTTGGCACTCAAAGGGTTAAGGCATATACAAGGGGTGTTGTAACATCCAGTATTTAACTCTTTGGAAAAATATTCAGTCTACCAGGGAAGAAATTATATTGTTTAAATTTGTCATCACGTAAAGGCAAAAGATTGCTGGTTTAATTTTATTTCCACTAATTCTGGTAAAAACGGATACAATTTTCCTGTTTAAATATGTTTCTATCTATCTGTTAAGCTAGGACTATTGGGAAGCCAAGGTGAAGCACCCTGCAAAAGGAGGCCATGAACATCAAAGTACATTAGAGTGTTCCTGCTCACACTGCTGGAAAATGCTTCATTTAATAGTGCTGTATACCAACGGCCTGTCCATTTTATTTTTGTGCTATTGCCATTACAATCTAGGGAGGGTTATTGTCAATGACAAAGTTGTACACAGACAGCAACAGTGTTCTCATAAAAGGGACAGGCAGTGTGTATACTACACCAGCACCTGAAGAACCATGTTTTTACTCAACAGGAAAACCCTACAAGAGCATTATTTATAACCATGATTATTTGCCAGTTCACAATCAGACATGCTAAAGGGAAAATTACACCTTATAATTTGTTTTACATAGGCTTTGAATCTTGAAACAGGATATCTTTAGTTTTACTTTTATACACAGACACTTGCCTTAATTTGGTTTTGATCACTCATGTTTTCATTATGTTTTGTGAATCATCACCCACCAAATTACATTACTGCATACAACACTTCCCCTCTGTATAAAAGTCTGTGTATTGGGAACAGACACATAGACCTGCTATAAAGGCTTGGAGTAGTCAACTCTCAATTCCATAATGTCATAGTTGTAAAGGGAGTCTGCAGTAGGCAACAACAGACAGGTGACATTATATTGAGAGTCAGAATCAAGGAAACAGCACTTGAAAACCGATAAAGATTTGCTTGCAATTTATTATACTGATTTTAGGAATAACCAATTAGTAACAGTGAGTAGAGCCTTCTTTGGACAGAATCCACTCCCCAGGGAGTGGACCCCATGAGCAGGAGGAAGCTTTTCACAAGGATGCTGGGCAACATGGACATGATTGTAGCCTGAGGGCAGGTGGGTCCCTGGATGATTTTTGCCACCCTCCTCTTACACAAAGATGAAGTCCCTGGCTATAGGACTGCTGCTTGTTGAATACTGGATTATTCTCAGCATACTTTAGATCAGGGGTCTCAAACTGCATTTCTATAGGGCTGAAACATAGAATGTTTTAAGGATGTCCATGCTTTTGCACACTTGTTAATTTAATTGCTTTTGAATTCACCAACTGTGCAAAATCAGGGATATCCCCAAAATCTGCATAGTTCTCAAGTAATGCAATTCAAGACTCATGTGCTAGATCTGTGGTTCTCAAGGAATTTTTTTCTGGTGGCCGCCAATGCGGCCACCACAATGTCCTGGTAGCTGTAATGCGGCCACTGCCATGTCCTGGTGGCTACACTATGACATTACATGCAAAATGGTATAAGAGGATTAATACATCCAGAAATTGCATATAAATAAGTGCAACAGCGATAAGTTCACATCATGTTACAATTTAAACATTCCAGAAATCACAGTATTAAAAAGTACCCCATAAAATGGTCTTAAAACTAGTTACTGGAGATCTATAGTTCAATTCAGATACAATCATTTTCTCTTCCACTACTACACCGCATGGAACACAAACAAAATACAACTGACTCAAATGTGATTTTTAATCCCTTGGATGCTTTCTAATGCATTGAGGACCTCTCCAATCCATCATCCAAGTGGTTCATTTTTTTAAGTATTCTGCATTTATTTTGCTCCAAAATTGCTTCACTCTTCTCCTTACACATACGCTTACATATTTTGCTATGCATTGTCCAGCAACGTGCAGCTCCTGACATGATAGTAAAAACTGAACTGTATTTGCTGTGTGTGTGTGTGTGTGTGTGTGTGTGTGTGTGTGTGTGTGTGTGTGTGTGTCACTCAGCACTCACTCTCTCTCAGCCTAGGGCCATCTGAGGTTGAGCCTTAGAGGAGTGACTGCAACAGTGACTCACATTGTCCACTCCATCTCACACACTGTCCACTCCACACCCATTGCTTACCTAACACTGTCCACTTATATTGTTCCCCACACTCTGTTCAACTCACATTATCCCAAACACACACACTGTGCACCCACATTGTCCACTTCACCTCACACACTGTCCACTCACATTGTCCACTCCATCTCACACACTGTCCACTCCACACCCATTGCTTACCTAACACTGTCCACTTATATTGTTCCCCACACTCTGTTCAACTCACATTATCCCAAACACACACACTGTGCACCCACATTGTCCACTTCACCTCACACACTGTCCACTCACATTGTCCCCCACACTCTGTTCACCTCACATTGTCCCACACACGCTGTGCACACAAATTGTCTGCTCCACTTCACACACTGTCCACTCACTTTGCCCCCCACACATTGTCCACCTCACGTTGTCCCATACACACTGTCCACTTAACTATTTGATGACATCCTCATAATTTACATACTATCTGCAAAACAGGTTGATGTATTAAACAGAACTGGAATAATTCTAGGGCAAACCAACCCCCATAAAAAATCCCAAAATGTCCCATTGATTTAAATGGGGACTTTAGCCCACTGAATTAGAGAGGTCTCCAACACTGCTTTAAGATGCAATGAAGACTTCTCTAGCATTTGAGTGGTTAAAAGTCCCTTTTAAATCAATGGGTATTTTTATATGTCCCCATGGGGATTTGGTTTGCCCTAGAATAACTCCATTTCTCCTTAGTATATCAGTCCCACAGAATGAACTGGTTAGAATCACACTCCACAGCAGTGTGTTCTGAGGACTCCAACAACACAAAACAGAGACAGAGCAGGAAACCTCTCTCAGTGTAACAGTATTATTCTGAGGATTTGGTACATTTAGTGTGTGCAGATAAAATAGCAAACACACACTGTCACTGACAGGAAAGTCCCCCCAACAAACAGTTATTCTCTTCTGTGGCATACCTTGCTCCCTGTATTAGTTTTGCTCCCCTGTGCCACTGCTTTTCCCCAGTACCATCGGAACCTCTTCTAATGACAAACATTTTTAGAATTTTGAACATATTACCTCTGTCCCCTAAGGTAGGCTATGGCAGCAGCAACAACAACCCTGCTCAGGGTCTCCAGCAGAGAGAATTTGCAAAAGCAATCAGGGGCACACCACTGGAGTAACACACCAAAAATGATCTAGATCACAGATTCCCAACCACAGTCCTCAAGTACCCCCATCAGTGCAGGTTTTATAGATTTCCCTACCTGAGAACAGGACACTGATTCAGACTGAATGATCCACTAATTATACACCAGTGCTCAGACAGATAAATCTAGGAAACCTACACTGTTAGGGATACTGGAGCACTGCAATTGAGAAAATCTGCTCCAGGTAGTGTTGTGGGTAGCGTAACCAACCCACCTGGGGGGTGGTGTCAGTGATACCTGTACCAGCACGTTTGGATTCTATCACACCATTCTTAAATCACTCTGGTCCTGTTGTTGATCCATTGTCTCAGTGAAATGCACATGTGCACACACACATCCTTTGGTAAGCTACCACCCTCCTTTATAAAGACTACTAAGGACTGTCTGTACCAGTCTCAAAGTGGTCCTTTACTTAGAACGGGGGTGGGGGGGTGTACCCAATAAACTGGACACAGTGTCTAAGTTAAACTAGATTCGTTAAAGAAGAAAGTAAAAATGCTTATAAAGCAGTGTGTCCAATTTTGTTTTTCCCGACACAGGCCAGACTAAGAAAAGAAAAATTAATCTGGGGCCACATATTAATAAATTATGCAATGGTATTAAGGACAAGAATGCACAAAATATGTTTATAAGGACTATTATTTATCAGTAGCTATGCTAATTAGCAACCTTAAATTTTGCTATATAAATTTACATTCTAACCAAGAAAAATCCTCCTCATTGCTAAATATCAGGAAAGGATCACTATATTTTACTGCAGGTCACTTCTTTTTAATTATTGAATAAATCTACATTAGAAGTGGACGTGGCCATACCCAAGAGCCACAGATCACCCTAGGGTCTTAGTCTGGACATCCCTGTTACAAGGGGACAAGTTTCTTTTTAATGTCCTTGATTCTACAAACAGAAATGTGTTGGATGCGTCTACAGTCCATATGGGTTAACCCTCTGACTGCCAGAGGGGTACACAATACATTGCAAAGCAATGCGTTGCATACCCCTCTGGCACTCAAAGGGTTAAGAAGCTGGGACAGGAGAGCAATCAGAAAGAGCCTGGTGGATAGACTTGTATCTAGCTCGAGTTGAAGCATTCACACTGCACTCTGTCATTCAAAATTCCTTACACTCTGTGAGAGTGAATCAAAATAAATCCATCATGCAGAAGCTGTATGATCTGTACAGTTTATTAGATATTACTTCTGTCAGGAGTTTTAAAAATAAAGCAGAGAAGTCATGTGGTACGGTTTTGAACCTGCTAAAAAAAAAGTAAATCCAGAAAGAATGTGTTACATAACTTAATATCTAACAAGCCAGTGCTTGCTGTGATTAACCCCCTCTCCTGCTCATGTAGCTACGTAATAGAGTTTAATGGAGATAGGGCATTCAAGTCATTGAGACTAATGTACTAAGAACTGGAGTAATTCTGGGGCAAGCCAACAGCACCATAGGAGGCAAAACATCCCTATTGATTTAAATGGCAGTTTTAGCCATTTTAATGCAAGAAAGGTCTCCAGTAAATTGTGAATCAATTCATTGGGGACCTCTCTAGCTTTCCAGGGGTTAAAATGTCCAATTTAAATCAAAAGGAATTTGGGGAATGCTTATTTGTCCTCCTATGGTGCAGTTAGTTTGCTCTACAATTGTGACAGTTCTCCACAGTACATCAGTCTCATTGTGTTACTGCTGATGTTACCTCAAAAAGCAAGGACTGCTGTACATGACACAAATACAATATGGAGTGAATGAGAAGGCATAGTCAAGGTATTTGTAAATCACTGGTGGATAACACGTGGCTCTCCAGCTGTTGTCAGACTAAAATTCTCAGCATGATCAACCGGAAAATTATAGAATTTCATTCCTAAAAAAGCTGACATGAGTCAGGAGTGGCAGATTACCAGCTGGAGAGCCAACCGTTACCATCAATGATGTAAACAGTGCATACTGGTAGTAACAGGGTTTGTAAGTAACATTCGAACATCAACTTCTAAGTTATTACCCATTTATTATCAAAGGCTGTCAACACATTTTTGATGGCACTGAAAGGGGTAAAAATTACTATACATTTTCTTGCCGTTGTTCACCTCTCTGGCATTAAAAGTGTTCTACTCTCACTTCCTGGATAAAATCTATGGGGATGGATTTGTATTTAACAAACATTTATTCAATTTAATTAGTTGCAGGTCAAGTACTTTTAAGGTCATGTGACAGTGTGATCAGGAGTTCACATCATTCACCAGTTTGCGTCTGGCAGTCAGAAAGGTTAACACTGAGTGCCAGAGGGGAAGCAGTCACATTGTGTTGTATATACCTCTCACACTCAGAGGAATTAAATGACAACTACAACTATATGTAAAGGTGTTTGTTAAATTGTATACTAAAAAGGACTTGCTAAAGTAAGTGTACATCATAGAGTGGTCAGTAAAATCTATATACTTTTTAACCGCCACCCTTTTTTTTTTTTTTTTTTTTTTTTTTTTGAGCATTGAATGCATTTTACCTTATAGCTGGACAATGGAATTTATCAATAGTGTAAATGCTTATATGATTCTAAAGAACTATGGGTGGGGATTTTCTCTATGACTAATCTCATACAGCCTGGTTATTGTGAGAAATGCACTAAATGCAGACCTAAAATGGGGATCAACAAATACTAGCACCTGTAGTCTATGGAAAAAATACATAAACACAGTTGACTGCTCAGGAAGGACACTTACCTAGGCAAGTCCTTCTGTTCAATAAATCAAAGTCACTTATTTCCACAGTTATAGTACCGCTTTAAATAAATTGCTCTTTTTAAGATCACCAGTTTGGAAAGGGTTGAATGCTTAATTTAGGTGTAACAATTCTACTTCCACACATGGAGATTTGGGAAAATGCTGACAGAGCGCATTCTGACTCAGGCATGCCTGATCCTTATCTTTTGCTTTATACATTTGCAGTGCACGAAACCCCCCCTCCACTAGAACCATTTGCAGGTGTCAGGTAAGGTGGGCCTCTTCTTACACAGTAATTCCGAGTTCAGCCATTGACAGTTGCACAAAGTCTTCCCTTGGCTTCATTTCAGTGCCTAGGGGCTGCATTAACTTTCACAGATCATCTGCCGTGAGGACACTAACCTTACATTCAAAGAAACCTGTTATTGTTCTGGGGCAAACCAATTGCACCATAGGGAACAGACAAAAATTATGTTTGATATAACCAGGCTTTTAACCTCATGAAAATTTTACAATGCACTGGAGACTTTTCTAGCATTAAAAGTCCCACTTAACACAATGAGAACTGTGACGACTTTTATTTGGCCCCTATAGACAGCTGGTTTGCTCCTGGAATGACTCAGAGGGGGAGGCACTAAGGCGTGACAGAAGGTGAGTTGACTTCACCAGTTCCTATGTCATTCTATGGAGCCAATCTTGGAGATCATAGTGTACAGGCTCTATAGAATAACACAGGAACTGGAGAACTGATATCACCAGGAAGTCATCATCACTTTATCACTCCTTAGTGTATAACGCCCTTGTTTTCTTTTGAACACAGGTCTCTAAGTGTGTCAGTTTGTAAGAACAAAGAATTGTAAACAGTCATTCAAGAGGTTAACTGTTTAATTACTTTTGTCTGTTCAAGCTTTATTGAGGAGGCAATTATAGTCAAGTTGATACCTTTATTGGCTAACTAAGCAGATTTAGAATGCAAGCTTTCAAGACCTCTTAGGTCTCTTCCTCAGGCATATATGCCTGAGGAAGAGACCTAAGAGGCCTTTACAGCTTGCATCTTAAATCTGCTTAGTTAGCCAATAAAGGTATCAACTTGACTATAACTGCCTCCTGTATTTCTACGGCTAACACGTTACCAACTCATCTTTTTATCAAGCTTTACTTGAGACACAGTAACCAC
Source organism: Rhinophrynus dorsalis (assembly GCA_037306005.1). NCBI lineage: Eukaryota > Metazoa > Chordata > Amphibia > Anura > Rhinophrynidae > Rhinophrynus > Rhinophrynus dorsalis. The sequence goes on along the minus strand of CM074718.1, from coordinate 498,031,519 downwards.
ATATATAATTTTCTAGGGGTATTCAAATGTTAATTCCTAATGTTTTATTCAAGATTTTGTTAATCCCTTGAAGAAAAGCAGGTTGTGCACCCATGCATCTATCTGCTCCTCAAGGGATTAAGGGGCAAAAGTTACAAGTATTTATTCATAATAATGGCTGTTGTAAATCTGTACTATCCGTTTAGAAAAAAGAAATACAAAGCTAGCACAACAAATAAGAAAGGGTTAAAAGTATGAATGCAATTTCACAGAGAGAGGAAAGTACCTAGTTGTTAGACTACAGCTTGTTACCTACTACAGACATTGTCCTCAACTGCTGCCACTAGACACTAAGGCCCATGTGTATAAAAGCAAACTGGAGCCATTCTGGAGTATATTTGTCAGGGGACAAATAAACATTCCTGTTAAATCAAATTCAAATTGGGAATAATGCTTTTATAAATATGGTCCTATGGGCATTATTCATCAAGCTAAAAAAGTGCAATTCTGGAGCAAACCTGGCTGCACCATAGAGGGCAAATTAACTTTCACTTTTATGGGCCTGAATGGTATCCAACACACTGCAAACCTTGTTGGCGCTCAAGGGGTTAAAAAGATCCATTTAATTCAACTGGAATTCGGGAAATTTTTTCTCTCTCCCCCTACCTTATGGTACAGATGGCTTTCTCCAGAACTGCACCTCCTGAACTTGATGAATAAAGTCTTATGAGACCAGAATTTTAAGTTTCCTGTACCAATTAATTTTATATCCATACATTTCACCAAAGATTCTGGTTATTCATTTTTATATATATTTAGTTGCTTTTTTACCCATTACAGTTAGGAGGAACGGTATTCAGTAGCAGCTGACCTAGAGAAGGGTTGTTTATTCAAAAAGAAAGCTTCAGTTTAAGTGTTGGATGTCACCTAGTCATTAAGGCACATACAAGGAAGCAGCCAACATTCAGTATTTAACTGTTATGTACAAACATTCGGTCTGCCAGGGAGGAAATTCTACTGTTCAATCCTATATCGTACCGTAAAGACAAAAAAATGCTAGTTACATTTTATTTCCACCAGTTCTGGTAAAAACCGACAATGTTTACTGTTTAAACTCTTGGAAGCTAGAGACATTTCCAACACATTGAAAAGAAGTGTGCTGCTGACATCTTTAGCCTCCAACGGGGGTTAATAGAGAAGTGATCTTGATCCCAATGTTTTGGTACAAAAAGGTTGGCGATGCAACGGGGACAGGACAATTACACACCTTGTGATGTTGACATAAACAGGACAGTTCAAGTAAAGGCAAAGTTGGGAATGAGGAAAGATTCACAACTTTTTTTGTATCAATGGATAAGAATTAAAATCTCTAAGCACAAGCATTGGCTTCAGTTCAGTGCTGTGTGTGAGTTACTAATATTATATAGGAAAGTATAAAAAACAAAAGTCACTAAATTAGACAGGTTACATTGTTAAGAAAGAAAGTAGCAAAGACAGATAAAGGGCAGAATTCAGACTGGGTACAACTAGGCTATTCCATCCCTTGAGGACTTCGACTTCCAATAACCGTCTGAGGGAAGGGTGCCCAGCGCAGATCCAGAAACCCTATTAAACAAACCATAACAAAGACAGATTAGTGAGGAAGCAGAATTTATTAACCCTTTGAGTGCCATAGGGGCACTCAACGCATTGCACTATGGTACTCATAGGGTTAAAAGTATATAATAATTAGGAATGTGTATATGTTGCAACCAAAGTCCGTAAAAGGCCAATGATTATGCTCTGCTGTCTGTACTGTCCAGCAACACATTGCTTATATAAGGGAAAAAAGCAGCATGCACAATACATTCCATTTAAACCCTTTGAGTGCTACAAAGGTAAACTCTGGCACTCAAAGGGTACAGGAAAACGGGTTATTTCTGGGGAAAACCAATGACTGCATAGACTAGAACTAAAATTCCCCACTGATTTACCATGGAGCTTTAATCACTTGAATGCTAGACGTCTCCAGTCCATTGCAAGGCCTCTAGAGTTCAAGGTGCTAAAAGCACCATTTATATTATTCGGAATGTGGGGATTTTTTTCTCCTCTACAGGTGGTTTGCTCCAGAATTGCCCCCACTTTTCATTTGAATTGATGGCCCTGACACTGCATCATAATAATAAGAAGCCCTACGTACCTTACTAGGGCCAGAAAATCCTTATGGCCTCTATGAATTTTGCCCTTGATACTTGTTTCAAGAAAGAACACCTTCAATCAGTCCTGGATGACATGGAGGCGGACATGACAGTTTGTAGCAGAAGTACTGGACCTAACACTCCACCCACAGGAATTTTCTCTCCATTTGAAGCAGCCAGACTGCATGAGCTACAGAAGATAACAATGTGAAATAAGGGGAGCATGAGGTCCAATAGTCCTGCTAGCAACTGTCATGTCTTCCTCCATGGATATAACATCCAAGGATGGTCTGAACATTAGATAATTTGAACAAAGGCACAAAGATACAATTCATAGGGTTCATTAGGATTTGCTGGCCATAGTAATATAAGTGGGAGGTTATTACGCGGTAACATAGTAAAAAAGTTGATTAGGATGAAAAAAAAAAGACATGCGTCCATCAAGTTCAGCCCATGCCATATAACCCGTTGATCCAGAGGAAAGCAAAAAAACCCACCAAAGAAGCCATTTCCAATTGAGCCCCAAATGGGTAAAAAATTCCTCCCCAACCCCAAATGGCAGTCCGATATATACTTGAATCAATATCTTATCTTCTGTGAAGCCAAATGCCATAATTCTCAATATTTTCTATGTTGCATGGGTATAAATTATTTTTTTAAACCAATTAGATTATATGCAAGCAGAGCATCCCGAGACAAAGAATTCCATAACTTTACTGCCTCTACTGTAAAAAAATCCCTGCATTTATTTTAGTCAAAAGCACCTTTCGTCTAGTCTAAACAGATGACCTCTTGTTTTTAGCTCAGCTCTAAGGTATTAATTTTCTTTTAAATGTATTTCCATATGTACAATCTGAGAAGGGCAAGAATACTGCATATACTTGTTGTGCTTTCCAACACTAAAGGAAATGAAAAGAGAACAGACAATTTGTTCTGTTTTACATACTTCAGTTCCAAAAACGCCTATTAAACTGAATGGTGCTTTTAATCCATTGAATGAGAGAGGTCACCAATGCCATTTCAAAGCAATGAATTTGACTTCACTGACATTCAGGGGGTTAAGTCTAATTCTATTCAATGAGAATTTTGACAATTTTTATTTTCCCCTATAATGTAATTATTTGCCTGGCTTGAACTTCCAGACTACAGCCCTAATACTGCTGTAATAAGGTGTTGCACAACAGAGCAGTGAGCAACACATTTTTATGCAATGCATAGATCACGAGCACTCGAAGGGTTAATAGACAAGTGATAACAGATAGTGCTAATTCCCACTCTCCAGTTAGTGGAATCCTATTTACAGAGCGCATGAGAGAGAAGTGGGGGAAAATGTTTAACCATTTGAGAGCCAGAGGTATCTCTGGAACGCAAAGGGTTAAAAAATTAAAAACGACAGGGCTGCACACTTGCTGTCACTGCTCACGCAGCTATTGAAACCTATGGGCCACAGACTTCCTAGTTTAGTCCAGACGCTCTGCCAGCTGAGTGGTTCATTTTGCTAATCACCCCCCACCCCCCTGGGAATCAGTGTAAAAAGGCACTCCATCAATGTATGGTTCTACAGATGTGTACAAAAACACCATTAGAACCAAGGGCTTCTACAAATACTGCTTGGGCAAGCCTGTAACTGTAAATACCAAGCGGTGTCAGTGCAGGTCTCAGTTACTTTATTTCACACTGATAATAGAGCCCCATGGCCGTCCTCTGTAAAATCCATCTTGAAGAAAAGAATTCAGCAGGAGACATGAATCAGATTCCTAACTTATCCAAAACAGCTGGGAGCTCTTAGCAAACATACCTGCCTCCTAGGGGATGTACAGCTGTCTGTAAGGAAGTTCAGGGTTAAACAACCCAGCCATGGTACAGAAAGAGAACGCATATGTAGCTCCTTTTAGGCTCTTTCACAAACTATTTTCCTTACTGAGTGGAGCTTGTAGTACAGCTGGGTACACCGTAAGAAGAGTCACTTGTGTTTGTGAGTATACAGACTGTTGGTCACTATAACACACTGTCTGGAATGTGCATAGTTCAGATGCCCGGCTTAATCCCACAAAGCTTCCTGACCAATTGTGAGGCCTCTGATACAAGTCTTCATCACAGTAAAGTCAATATTTGGGTTATAGAAAGAATATAAATCAGAATGCATGGAAACATAGAACCTGAACACAAACAGTAAAGTGCCTACATTATCCCTATGGGAATCTGCTCTTGCATTTTATACATCTGGATGTCAGGGAGCCCACTCTCCACTAAGAGAGGCCAAACCTTAGGTCTGGATTTCTTTACAATTAATGACTTCACCAAGGCTTTTATCTACAAATGTGTCCATAAACTTCAAAGGGAATCTGTTATATAAAACCAATCGATAACATTTCTAAACTGCAATATAATCTAGTCTCTAAATAGGTTTCATAGCATTGTGCTCAAAGGAATCGGGGCTACGGAAAGGGAAAACTGCATAAATGTGACATTAATGCTAATATACATGTTGCTCTTATATGAAACCAATGTAGAGATAGGATAGGACCTTGATCAAATTTAAAGATTCTAACTATATTATAGAAATAAGTGGTTGATAGGTGAAGCCTTGAAGACCAGAGTGGTCTTCAACATATTACAAAGATATGCACTGTGCACCCATCTGTCCTCAAGACGTTAACATAATAATTTAAGAGTCCTTCATGTAGCAGTATGATAAGTACAGTTGTGTGAATAAGAAAGTACACCCTCTTTTAATCCTATGATTTACATATCATCTGTTCCTTGGTAGGTCTAAAAATTAGGTAAATACAACCTCAGATGAACAACAACACATGACATATTACACAATGTCTTGATTTAGTTAACAAAAATAAAGCCAAAATAGAGGAGCCATGTATGGAAATACTAAGTACACCTTTACTGCTTCCATAGGAATTAAGATGCTAAGTAGCAGACAGATGCTGCTAATCAAATGCCCTTGATTAATTGATCATCAGCGAGTATGACCACCTCTATAAAAGCCAAAGTTTTAGCAGTTTGCTGGTCTGGAGCATTCAGGTGTGTGTTAACACAATGCCAAGGAGGAAAGACATCAGCAATGATCTTAGAGAAGCAATTGTTGCTGCCTATCAATCTGGGAAGGGTTATAAGGCCATTTCCAAACAATTTAAAGTCCATCATTCTACAGTGAGAAAGACTATTGAGAAGTGGAAAACATTTAAGACAGTTGCCAATCTTCCCAGGAGTGGATGGCCCAGAAAATTCACCCCAAGGTCAGACCATGCAATAGGGGGAGAAAAAAAAAAAAAAAAAAAAAAAAAAAAAAAAAAAAAAAAGATACATCTCAGACTCTACAGGCCTCTCTTAGCATGTTAAATGTTACAGTTCATGACATTACAATTAGAAAAATACTGAACAAGTATGGTTTGTTTGGAAGGGTTGCAAAAACCAAACACAACATATCAGCACAAACACCTCATACCAACTGTCAAGCACAGTGGTGGAGGGATCATGATTTGGGCTTGTTTTGCAGCCACAGGACCTGGGAACCTTGCAGTCATTGAGTCGACCATGAACTCCTCTGTATACCAAAGTATTCTAGAGTGAATCGTGAGGCCATCTGTCCGACAGATAAACTTGGCCAAAATTGGGTCATGCAACAAGACAATGATCCCAAGCACACCAGCAACAGAATGGCTGAAAAAGAAAAGGATCAAGCTGCTGCAATGGTTCAGTCAAAGTCCAGAACGCAACCCGATTGAAATGCTGTGGCGGAACATAAAGAGAGCTGTGCATAAACAAATGCACGCAAACCTCAATGAACTGAAGCAACATTGTAAAGAAGAGTGGGACAAAATTCCTCCACAATGATTCTGAGAGACTGATAAAGTCATACAGAAAACGAGTACATCATGTTATTGCTGCTAAAGGTGGTTCTACAAGCTATGGAATCATAAGGTGTGCTTAGTTTTTCACACATGGCTTCTCCATTTTGGCTTTATTTTTGTTAAATAAATTATGCTACAGTGAAATATGTCATGTGTTGTTGTTCATCTGAGGTTGTATTTACCTAATTTTTAGACCTGCTAAGGAACAAATGATTGTTATTATGTCCTGATATGTAAAACCATACAATTCAAAGAGGGTGCTCTTTCTTTTTCACACAGCTGTATAGTACAAGAGTTACAGGCTTTATTAATTGTCACCCTACTGAACAGCACTGAAGAATATCCAGTGATACAGCAGGATAAGCCAGTCCTAGTCCTTAAGAGCTACTAAACAAGGACACAAGAAATAATCATTGTCCAGGATGAACATGTGGTCTACACTGATTGTGAGGGGTCGCCTTTGGGGTGGGAGACGCAATGTATACGAGTCTTCCAGATATTTGATGGAATTTGGGGAGAGTGTTATGGAGTTGTACCATCATAGTGTACCACCATATCCTAGAATATATCTAATTTTTTGGATAATGGCCTGCTGTTTTGGTGTGCACGGTTGATTCCAGAGCCCAGTATGTAAGTAACTCCCAGGGAAGACAAACTAAGGTTCCATAATGATCCAAGTTGATAACACTGTAGCGCATTTGTACTGATTTCATCTTGTCATGTGAATTAATTGTCTTCTCCATCATATCCCTGAAATACATGGGCATCACCACACTTTCACTAGGTTTACGATGTTGCTGTGCCTACTCCAACAATGGCTCATTTTTATCCTGAAATGCAGCTTAATGAGCCATGCCTGTGTTTATATGTTAATGTGGCTGATCACCACATGCATGAAGCTCTGATAGCTGGTCATGCTGTTGGAGGGAACAGACACAAATTTGCCAGTTTGAGATGGCATAGATTTCTGTTGAGCCACAGAAAACAGTTGGCGGCCTCTACTGGAGAACAGTTTGCAGCCTCTACTGAAGAACAGAGACACAAGCTCTCTGTTAATACTTTGAGTGTCATAGGGATGTGCATGTGCCTCTCTGCAATGTGGTGCACACCTTTGTGTCTTTCAAAGGGTTACATAATACACAATCCCCTGCCCCGCTTAACAGATCATTCAAATACACACAAAACTGACAGATCTGACAGATGATTCAAATACACACAAAACTGACAGATACATGTTTAGAGGGGCAGGGTATTGTGAGCACCATAGGGGTATGTTATGCGCTGCAGAGCAATGAGTGGCACAATCCTATGGCACTCAAAGTTAAAGGAGGGACGGCAGTATTCTTGGTGCTTTAGTTGCAGTGCATCCTCTCCATTACCCACTTGCCCACCTTAACACATTGCCAGCATTACACAAACCATATGTATGCCACGTGCATCCAGTGTGAACCCACGGGCCAAATGTGGCTCGTCTGAGATTTTTACAAAAAAAAAAAAACAAACACAAAAACAAAAAAAACCTAATTAACTAGCACACAAGAACTAGTATGCCAGTAAGACCTAACTGACTTCCAGTACCGTACAGTAGTTGTGTTAAATACCAGTATGGTTACAACTTGTTCAGTAAATACATTCATTGTTTTACTAGCCAACATGCTACAATTAGATGTAACTGTATATGATTTTATGTACTATATACATATAGGTATCTCTATTTGTGTAAATATGTAACCGTTTACTGTAAATACTCTCCAGGACATACCTGAAAATGAGAGAAATCTCAATGTATTCTTCCAGGTAAAACATTTTCTAAATGAATAAATAAATTATTGTGGCCCTCATAAGTATGGATTTCTGATGATGTGGCCAACCACTGAAAAAACTTGGACTTCCCTGCTATATGTTAATGATTAAAGTGTCTCCCCCTTGCCTTGCATCAGGGCCAGCACCACCTATAGGCGAGGTAGGCGCCGGCCTAGGGCGCACATCTACTGGGGGCGCAGAGTCGCACGCAGCTCGGCTGCCGGGCACTTCCCCCAGTAGTCGGGAATTAGCGCATGTGCAGGGTCCGCACTTGGTGAACAGTGCGGGTCTGTGTCATGCGCATGAATGGTTGATTGTGCGAAGACTGATGGGAAGGAGCGCAGCAGGTACCGGCCGAGTACAGGGGAGGAGCAGGATGTACTGGCAGCGCTGAGCTCAGGTGTGAGGCTCCCTGTGGCTGTGATCTCATGGTCTGCTCAGGCCCCCACAAATACATATGCAAAACAATGGCCCCTATGGACAAAGGCTGACTGATGTTCAGGGGACAGCTGGTTTAAACCTTTGAGTGCCAGATCACTGCTTTGCAATGCAATGCCTACCCTTTGGCACTCAAAGGGTTCAATCAACTGCACCCCAGGGGCAAATACAAATCCCCAATGATTAAAATGGAATTTTAACCCCTTGGATGCTAGAGAGAGGTCTCGCAATCCATTGGCAACCTCTATAGCTTTCTAGGGGTTAAAAACACCATTTAACCCTTTGAGTGCCACAGAGGTATCCAACACACAATGCTCTTTGGCTCTTATGAATGGTATTATTTTTTAATAAAGAGAGAAAACAGATAGCTCTGCTATATCACCACTCAATACTGTACCAATACTCCGTTCCCATTTTAACCCTTTGTGTACCAGAGGGTACCTTGCCTACCACTCTGGCATTAAAAAAGGGTTAAATATGCATTTTTCTAAGTTTTTCTGTGCCCCCTCTGGTGAAATTGGTTTGCTTCAGTTCTTATTAGATCAGACTCATTTTAGACCAGTTTTGGGACAAACGATCAGCAGCATAGGGGAGACTAGACCTTCTCAAAATGCCCATTGTGCCAGTTAGGGCTTTTAACCCCTTAAGCGCTAGACAGATCTACAACACCTCTCAAAGCTCCCTAATGTGGCATTTGAGGGACTAAAATGGAAGATTTAGCCATTTTTATTGTCAGTTCTTGTGTTTTCTCAATAATTTGAGAAAATGGACAAAATGTCTTTTTATGCACAAAATAGAGAGACTGGACAATGCACCAAATTCTGTAGTTATTGGTCTCATTACAAAAGACACAATTCAGAACATATTCGTAGGGGAGGATTCTTACAATAAACATATCTATATATGTATAATGATTTACAAACCTTAAGAGCCTGTAAGATCTAGTCTTAGTGTAGATTTAAAGGGATATTGCAACGAATGAGGGTGAACAACTCAAGCAGGTGTGAAGGGTATATATACACTAAAGGGAATGTGCTATTCTGCATGCACCTTGGTGGCTGTTGTGTGAAAAAACTAAAGAGAGAGAGAGGCACTCGCTCTGAAAAGAGCAAGCACATAGAAAGCCTCCTCTTGCCTTTTAATGGATGGATATTTTATCCATTTTAGAAGTACGCACATATGCATAATGAAATAAAATAATAATCACTTTTAAAATGCAAAATTAGAGCGATGTATTACTCAACGTTTTGGTCCAAAATCTGCTGACACTGATACACACAGAGATAAGTACACACACTGATACACATACAGACAAGCATTCAAACTGACACACTTATACATATATACAGAACACACACACTGACAAACTGATACACATATAGAGAAGCACACACTTACACATTGATACCCCTACAGAGACACATACATTGACACACTTATACGCACACATAGGGAACACACACTGATGCACACATACACATATAGGGAACATACATACATACACTGACACTTATAAATGTATAGGAACACATACATTGACACTTACACACATATAGGGTACACACAAACACACTGCTACTTATATATGCACAGGGGTGGGGCATAAGGGTGCGGGGCACAAGGGGTGGCGCTAAGGGGGCATCAAAATGAGGTTTTGCCTAGGGTGACAAAAATCCTTACACCGGCCCTGCCTTGCATAGATTACTTTTAGTGCATATGGCAATGTGACCACCAGACATCATCAGACATGCTTTGCCACTGAATGGAACCTTAGTGCATGTCTCCCCAAGTATTACAAGGCTTTGCTGCCACCAGGGTGGGTGGAATGAAGTCCTGACCTACACGTACAGTCTGGTATTGTTCCAAAATGGCACAGTGTGTTCTGGTAAGGGGGGCAAGCAAATACATAATCTGTTGGATTCCTGTTGGTCCAAGCAGCTTCAAAACATGGGATTAGGTAGATGTTTTGCAGTCTGCCTTGGAATACCAATATAGCAGATAAAAGGCAGATGTAATGGGATTCTGGAATGTAATAATAGGCAAGCAGCAATCCTTTTTATCTTGCAGTAGCCTTAAGTACAGTTGCATAAAATACCACATTTTATTATTGCTGTGTACTTGGAATTAAGCCATCCATCTGGTATTGTTTGTCAAGCTGAACCCCCCCCCCCCAAAAAAAAAAAAAAAATCTTTCAGGAGTGCCACAAAAAGCAAAAATTATCGATAACTGCTCAAAATGAATGGAAAAAGTCAAATTTCTTCCCTATGGTACAGCAGGTTTGCTTCAGACTTGCTCCTCTTTTCTTTTGTGCATAAGGCCCCTTGGCGTTATGGGGTCTATAAATGGAGGCCCCTTTAGCACTCAGTTTAAGAGGAATTTGTAATTTGTGTTTTCCCAAATGTGCCGTAATTTGTCTACATACACACATATACACAAACACATATACATATACTCCATTGTCCCATTCTTTATACAGCTTCTTGTAAAGCACTGTGTAATCGGGGAAAGGGTTTCTAGTCTGAAATTTGGTTTGACAAGTATTTACTTAACTAGGTAGTACGCTACAGTAAACAAACTCAATTTAGCTAAAAAACATAATTGTGTTACTTTAAAGCGGAACTACGACCTTTAACAAAGACGGCCCCAAATAATTCCTCATATGGCGACTAGCTGCTCAGTAGCGATAGTCGCCAGAATTATTACCTGGTTAATGCGAATTATTCACTGCTCCAGGACTGAGAGGCAGGACGGAGCGCAGACATCTTTCCATAGTGACGTCTACGTGCCTGTGCTGTCGTCCCCTTTTGGAGCTGAACGGCTCTTAGCAACGCCTCCTAAAGCTGGCTGGGACTAACAGTGCAGGTATCACTATGGAAAGATGTCTGTGCTCCCTCCTGCCTGTCAGTCCCGGATCAGTGGATAATTCACATTAACCCGGTAATAATTCTGGTGACTAAAGCTACTGAGCAGCTGGTCGCCAGATGAGGAATTATTTGGGGCCATCTTTGTTAAAGGTCGTAGTTCTGCTTTAATGAAAAAGAAAGCCAGTGGTGAAAAATGAATATATACTACTAAAAATAGGGTTTTAGTGTTCTCACCTGTTAAATCCTTTTCTCTATAGTCCATATGGAATATATACTACTAAAAATAGGGTTTTAGTGTTCTCACCTGTTAAATCCTTTTCTCTATAGTCCATATGGAACATGGTACCATGGGAGTCTTGTAGGTAGAGACTCTCAGTCACTCTTCCAGCTGAACCCTTGAGCTGCTTACTATCCATGAATGTGACTGAAGCCACACTAACTAGGTGAGCAAGAGAAGGAGGAGGAAATCTCCTGTCAGAAGTAAGACCTTAAGCGGATTCCTCGTCCCTGACAGGCAAGACCAAAAGGAGGTACCTTTCGCTGGGTGGCAGACCTGTGTTCCATATGGACTATAGAGAAAATGATTGAACAGGTAAGAACACTAAAATCCTATTTTATCTTACGCTCAATATGGAACACAGTTACCATGGGGATATACCAAAACTAAACTCCCAGGGTGGGAAGAAAGGGGAATGACCTCACGTCTGTCCTCGTGATACTGTAGTTCCCTAACACTACCCAAAATCGGAATAGCACAAACAGAAAAAAAGCAACAATAGACACTGAATTGCCACAGAACACAACAACAAGAGCCAACGGTGCTGAACAACAGTATGGCAACGAAGCGTGCAGGTGCTTAAGACAGACAAAGCTGTCTGAAGGACCTTCCGGCCAAAGTTACTGACACTATAGTGTTTAGCAAAGGTGTGCAAATAGGACAAAGTCATTGCCTTGCACAACTGGTTAGCGGAGGCCTGATTCTTGTAGGTCCAGGAGGCCCCTAAAGACCTAGTGGAATGTGCAGTCACCCTGAAGGGAATAGGTTTCTTCCCAAGTTCATATGCCTGTTGTATAGTAGACTTGATCCAAGAGGCCATAGTGATCTTGGAAGCAGCATGCCCTGCCGTAAGACCCTCAGGGATGATGAAAAGAGAGTCAGCCTTGTGAAAAGGCTCAGTATGGTGCACATAAAATTTAAGGCAATGCACAGCATCCAACAAAGGGAGATCTTTGTCAGACTTAGGGTCATCAATCTCTTGATTGATGTGGAACTCTGATACCACTTTAGGAAGAAATTCCTGAGAGGTCCTAAGCACCGTTTTATCCCTGTAGAAGACCAGGAAAGGTGATTTACAAGACAAGGCCTGCAATTCAGGAACCCGGCAAGCTGGACAAGAGCCAGGAGAAAGGCCATCTTAAGCAAGGGAATAGAAGCAAGGGACTCAAAAGAAGTTTCTACAAAATTCCCAAAACCTAATTAAGGGAAGCTTGCAGGCAAGGAAGGCATGAGCCACCCCTTGAAGGAACACCTTCATCTGGAATGGTGGCAATATGTCTCTGAAAGAACACAGAAAGTGCTGAAATCTGCACCTTCATGGAGCTCAAACGGAGTCTTTTGCTCACACCATCCTGCAGAAAGGATAGTACCAAAGGAAGGCAAAACTCCTAAGTGGACAGAGACCTTCCTGTGCAGCACTCATGAAAAAGAGACCAAACACCATGGTAGTAGGCCTTAGAAGATACAGGCTCTTGAGCCTGAATCATAGTATAGATGACCTTAGACAAGAATCCTTTCCTCTTCAAGATGTGGGCTTCAACAGCCATGCTGTCAAACCATTTTTTCCACATCCTCTTTCCACAGGTAACCCTGAAGGAGGCAGTCTGGCCTGGGAGGGAGGTGGAGAGGGTCCTGAATGGAAAGACTGACCTGGTCTGCAAACCACGCCATTCTGGGCCAGTAAGGAGCGACCAGAACCACTGTCTTGCTGTCCATCTTGATCTTCCAGAATACCCTGGGTATGATTGGAATTGGAGGAAAGACATAAGATAGATGGAAGTTCCATGGAATCAACAGAGTCTGTGCCAAAGGCCAGAGGATATCCCCTCTGGGAGCAGAAGGTCAGAACCGTCTGGTTTTCCCTGGTGGCCGTGAGATCCATTGTGGGCACACCCCACCAAAGCACAATCAAGTAGAACACCTCAGGACTGAGATCCCACCAGCACATTTCCTACCCCTGGAATGTGCACGGTAGAGATGGCCAGAAAGTGGGCTTTTGCCCAACTGAGATTGTACCTTACCTTGAACCAGGTCGCGGCACATCAAGTGCCTCCTTGACGATTGATGTATGTTATGGCTGTGGCATTGTCTGACTGAACCCTCACTGGCTTGTCTTTCAAGTGTAAGGTTCAGTACACACGGGCCAGACGAATCTCCCTCAGTTCCAGGCCACTGATGGACTGGAAACCCAGGAGATCCCAGAACCGCACCCCAGTTTCTTAAGCTGGCATCTGTAGTGACCAGAACCCATTCTGGTATCACAAAGGGTTTTTCTTGTTCCAGGTTGCGCCGGCGCAGCCACCACTGAAGGTCTTGGCAGGCTTCTTGTGAGAGGGAAATCTGGAGATTCAGGTGTGCCAAATTTCCTGACCAACTCATGTCTTTGAAGCTCCCTCATGTATCCCTGAGACTAAGGCAAAGCATCTAGTGTTGACACTAGTCTGCTGAACACTCTCATATACTCAATGATTGTGGTAAAAGTACACTCCAGGACCTGACAAACCTCCTGCGGCAGGAAAACGTTCCCCTGACTGGTGTCAAATCTCATCCCCAGGAACTCCAGTCCCTGAGAAGGCACTGGAGAGGACGTCACCATGTACAGAATCAACTGAGGGAGCTTTGAGCAAAAGATCATCCAAATAGGTTCATGGAGATGCCCCTGGTGTGAATCTTAGGAATAAAATGACCTAAAATGAGTGCAGGAGTCAACAAGGTCTCAGAGACCACCTCTGTAAGGAGAGACACATGACTGTGACAAGGTAGACCAAGGCACTCAAAGGGTTACTCCCAAGTCTTATTTCTTCAGGTTGCCATTATAAGAGAAAGAAACAGAGCCTATGTTGGGAGTGAAAACTTGGCAGCAAGATTCCCTCCACGGGCCTGCAATGGTCCAAACAGCACCTGTACACTGGTCAATTCACTCCAGGGGAAGCACAGTAATCAAAACCCTCCTAATGGAGGAAGTCGAGAGCCCCATATCTACCATAAAAACGATAAAACCTAAGAAAGTATCTTTGCTCCATCCATACACCTGAGAAGACAGTTATACTGGATAGTAGGTGGGGCGAAGGCTGAGCTGGAGGAGTGGCTGGGAGTCTACATATACAAGACTCTGCCTTTTGAGATGTATCCCGCCATCCAGAAGGAGGCACTCAACCCCACAGGACCTGGGTTCCATATTGGACGTAAGAGAAATTAAATAAAACACTCCTACAGTAATTCACTGTGATTAACGGTATATGAAAAAGAACATGAGTGCTAGTACATCATTATTTAACATGGTGACTAGAGGTCATCTTGAAAGGAACATACCAATTACTCTCTTATGAAAGAGCACTCTATACCACTTTCAGGGCTATAAATGTGTGCAAGTTTCAAACCCTTGATAAAAGGTATATTTGAAGTGGTATGTACTGGGTTTTTTTATTAACATAAACTAGGAAAACAATTCTTCTTTATACAGCTCATTTACTGGAAAGAAGGCTGTGATTTACCAAGTAAGAAAAAGCAGGAAGCAAGACATTCAATAGTAAATTACTTTGAGAAGCGCACTAAATAGGAAAAAACACATAACACATACAAATTCATATCAAGATCCCTTGGATGCTAGAGACATCTATCCACTGAGCAAAAAAAAAATGCATTGAAGAGGTCTATAGCATCAAAATGTAAAAGTTTCAAATCCAATGTGTTAATGTGTCACCTTTACCACACCCTTTAGATGGGAACTCACTAGGAAAAGAGGCTATAATGGTCTCTTGCTGTGCATATATATTTATGTACACCCACCAGGCAGTCAATCGGTAGTATCACCAACTCCACCAGGAACTTGATTCCACATATAACATACATATGTTTTTTATGGCACATGTGCTAAGTTAATATATTGTCTCTGTGTACTGCTTTATCTGTATTTTTTAGATTAAATTGGATCTATTTATTCCTTGGGAGAAGGTGTTTCTAGATTCGATCCCTACAGAGAGCTTGTCCTGGGGCTCATTCCAGACAACGTGCAGTACCACTAGAGGCTGTTAGTCTTTTACACGTGAGAAACCCATTTATTAGGTGTGCTATTCGTGGTGGTCATATGCTGAAACACTACACTTAAAGTCTTCCTAAATGTTTTCATGTTATATGTGGAATCGGTTATACTACCGATTGACTGCCTGGTGGTATACCTAAATATATGTGTACTACAAGAGGCAGTTATAGCCTCTTTTCCTAGTGATTTCCCACCTAAAGGGTGTGGTGAAGGTGGCCTTAACATATTGGATTTGAAACATTTACATTTAGAGTGTGTGTGCTTTTTTGCTTTTTAATACAGGATATTTGGAGGGGAAGAGTACCCACAAAGAAGTGCAGCACCATTGTTTTGATGCAGCTTATTTGGGACTGTACATCATTTTTTTGTGTATTTTCAAATTATTTTTCTGAATTTTTTTTTGAGTGCTTTTGTTTTCTTATGTACATATCATCCAAGGGTATAGGTTCTATCAAAATGGGATATCTGTGAGTCTTTCAACACATTTCATCTACTAAAAAAAGAAAATTCTATATTTTCGCATTGGTGTTAAAGGAATAGTAACGCTAAGGGTTTTTACAGCTTCAACTTGTCTAATATATAATATATATCCTGAGAAACGACATGGAATGCGTGGATCTTGAGAAAAGAAAATGTGGTTTATTTATAACTAGTGTAAAAGCCTGTGTACATGGACCAAGGTCCGGGTGATGTTAATCCTTTGAGTGCCAGAGGGGTATGCAATGCATTACAATGTGTTGTGTACCCCTCTGGCAATCAAAGGGTTAAGAGGCCAGTCCTGGTCTGCGTCCTGCCGCTGATGCAGTCATGCACAGTAGAGACTGCCCAGAAGCACAGAACTCCCAGCATTCCATGCATTCGGGCAGTCTCTACTGCGCATGACGGCTTCTGACAAACATCCTTGGCGAATTATAATATAGGATAGGCCAATGTTCTGGTCCCCGACTTGGGCCTTTGTAGAGTTTTTCAGCATTTTTTTTCCTCCTCAAATTCCAATTTATGAAAAGTCACTAATAGGTGGTGCTGCTGTTATTCATTTCTATGGAGAACCACAGCTGGTGGACTACAAATTCTCCACACTACAAAAGAATTCATTTTGTAGTTTGGTTTGAGATGTATTCATTTTTGAACCAGATTACAAAATGCATTTTAATTTTGTGGTCTTTTTGAGAACTTCTGGTCCCTGACTGTACTTCTGCAGGGAAAGCAACAGCAAACCTAGGGCTGTGTGTTCAAAAGAAAACTGTGGGACTTCTAGGGCAAACCAAGTGCTTTATAGGGGAGAACTAAAACATTCTATTGATTTAATCGGGTATTTTAACACCTTGAATACTAGCGAGGACTCCGATGCATTGATTAGCAATGCACTGGCGACCACTCTGAATTCAAGGGATTAAAGTATACATTTCAATCAATATGAATTTTTGGAAGGCTTTTCTCTCCCCTATAATTGGTGTGCCTCAAAATTCCTCTACTTTTCTTTTGAACATATGGCCCCTAATTGTGACATTTCATAAACTTAATAAAAATGTGTGTACTTTCATAACTTGTGAATAAAGCATCTCTCATTATTAAGAATATTCCTGTTTTACTCTGCAAGAAAACCTGTACAATATTCTTTTAGTCCTCAAAATAACATTACTATTCCTTTAGACCTAACCTGTACTCTGCATGCAGTGGAAATGCTAGGACTGACTGCAGTTGATTGGGAGCTTGCTGTGCAAAGTGGCACGTTGTTTTAAAACAATGATTTTCCATTATGCTTTGGTTGGGTAACCTGAGGCTCTCCTTCTGCTAAGGACTACATCTCCCATCATCCACAGTCAGCCACTGCCTGGCCAGTGATGATGGGAATTGTGATTCTCAGCATTTGGAGGGGCTCAGGTTGCCCATCCCTTCATAAGACAGGTAAATTGTTAAACCTGCAAGAGGAGAGTGAAGATGCAGACAACTTCCCTGGTCCTGCTCAGCTTTGGAAAGGGCACAGATGAGTTTAGTTCAGCTGCACAGCTGTCTGCAGGAAGTGAGAATTCTCCATCATGGAAAAAAAAAGTAGAAACTGTTTGAGGACAATCGGGGACTTGTGAGTCTCAACGTCTGAGCCAAGGTTCCACTTTTAAAAAACCCTATTTATAACTTCACTTTCATTAACAAAATGTAAAGAAGCCCAGGAAAACAGGGAGGGATTTGTAGAACTGCAAAATGACTGGATTCTCTAGACCCAGTTAAAGTATTTTAAAACAAACATAAAATGTTGAAAGGAAATTAAAATCATGGGTACAGTTAATTTGGTGTTCACTTAACTCCTTGGATGCTGGAGTCCTCCCTAGCACCGCTATATCAGTTTTCTCAAACAATAAAATTAAATGCTTAGCAAATTATATATATTTTACAATTTTTTTTTTTTGCTAGCAAATTTTAGATTTTCATAACAAAAATAATTAATAAAATAAAAAAGCACCAAACCAAATGTTATTGGCCAATGCTCACACGGGTCGGTCATTCATTGTGAAAGGTCTGTCGGTTGTTCCATAGGGCTCTGTGCAGATTTCACTTTAAATGGTGTTTTTACCCCTTTAATGCTAAAGGGAATTTTGGGGATTTAAGTTTGTCAATTGCGGTGCAAGTTTGCATTTGTCAATAGTGCACAAAGTGTCAGTGTGCGAGAGAATGCAAGTGTGCAAGAGAGTGGGAGAGTGAGCGAGTGTGTGCAAAAGTGAGTGAGTGTGAACATGTGCAAAAGTGAGTGAGCATGTGTGAGAGAGTGAGACTGCACACACTGTTCTGCACTCAAGAGGGACAGAGAGAGCGTGCAAGAGAGAGAGAGCGTGTGCAAGAAAGAGAGCATGCAAGAGAGAGAGGGAGCATGCAAGAGAGGAAGCAAGAGAGAGAGGGAGCATGCAAGAGAGAGAGGGAGCATGCAAGAGAGAGAGGGAGCATGCAAGAGAGGAAGCAAGAGAGAGAGGGAGCAAGAGAACTGCTCTCCAGGTAAACCACACCTATTACGAAATACTGTTTACAGGAACACTATGCAAAGAAAAAGGTGCAAAAATAATTTGATGGCATTTAAAATGCCTTTTTTTTGGCTAATGGATCTGCACTATGTTCAAAACCAACAGTTTTGGGATGCATCATTCTTCTCACACCTGATGAAGGGTATAACACTAAAACAGCTGGCTCCGGTGCAGCTTCAACAATAATAATACAGAAATCTGTTTGGATGACTGTTCAAAACAAAGTGTTACAAATAGGGCTTATAATACTTGAATGCTAGAGAGCTCTATAACGCATTGCCCTGGGAACAAATGCAAACTCAGACTTGATTTAACCCAATTCAACGCACTGCACTGGCTACCCCTCTGACACTCAAAGGGTTAAATAGGACTTAACTTGTGAAGCCGTGTGTTGGAAACCTGTCAAAGGTTAAAATATCAATCTAAAATCAGTGGGAGAATGTGTTACATATTGCAAATGGTACAGACGATTTGCTCCACATTTTCTTAACTTTTGCCTCTGTACATATGTCAAACTGACTGTAAGAATACTAACTGCCACAGGGCTCCCCTTGAGACCCAGGGAGTCATAATGTAAGACATGTATAAGAAAGTGTGAGAGACTAGATGTGCACACAGAGAGGGGCTGGAAAACACCCAATGAAGCTTTAACATTGCCAATGTCTTTGCAACTCTAGGGGACGCTGCATCTCCCCACTCACACAGTGCTGGCCACTTTGGTAATTAAAGTCAGAAATAATTAATGGTTTGTTAACTAAAGAAAGGGGCTGAACCGCAAATGATAAAATGGCTTACCTAGTTAAGTGTTCTGCAAACAACAGTGTGATATTATTTTATACATATTTACATGTATCCAAATGTCTCTATTAAAGTGTCTTCCTTTAGTTCTCATAATATCCAGTTAATTTCAGTAGTGCTGAATGGGTTGCAAGGATCACTTGTCTATTAGATGGTAAACAAACAACTACAGTAGACTACAAGAGAGGTCAAAAGCAAATGTATATAAAATAAGTGTATTAAGGAATCTTACTAAAGTAAATCTTTCAGTTAAACTAATTATTCTCAGGGCTTAGGTCCCTTTAAGAAATATTTAATGGTTATACAACAATTCACATTCATTCAGTACTTCTCCCAGTTATGTAAATGGATTGAAACACTCATTTGGAAGAGAAGGGGTTAAGAGTGGCTTGCGTTCCAGACTCAGAAGCCCCATGAAGGTTAAGCCAGACAATTAGAATGTAATTACAGGGGTGCAGGGACACAGATTTTTCCAGAGAGTCACAAATCAGAAAAGGGGAGTATATTAGAGGTGGCTATTTCTGTCATGGAATGTGGCCGCAGAGGAGAGGTCAGGGCAGGGAATGGGACTGAAAAAAGCAAGCTGTGTAGCCCAACCACATGACAGAAGGTTAACCCTTTCACCAACAGACTACAGCCCCAAAGTCACGTTAGTGTCCTCCGTTATCCCCACAGATTTAGGCTGGGCACAGAGTCTCTCCAGCTTTTGTTGGACTACAAATCCCATCATTCTCAGACAGCCAAGAGCTGGCTGAAGGCAAATGGGATTAATAGTCCATCAACATCCAGAGGGGCTCACTTTGGCCTCCGATCTTTCTTGCTGTTCTTAGTCAAAACACCCATGGACAAGACAAAGTGGGTTTCCCTCACAGAGCAAGAGGGGGAATTGAAAAATGAGTGTTAGAAGGTGTGTAAAGCCTTCATACCAGGAAACACTGACTAACAAGGAAATACAACTTTATAGGAATTAAGAGAAGGTCTGTAAGCAGCACCTACCCACTATGGTTTTGTATGTTACATCTAGTGAACCAGCATGAGAGTTCTACATGTATAAACCATGGAGGGCACAGCTCCCACATACTATACCAGGGCCTTGTCTGTGAACCAGCTATTAGGGATGGTAGCACCTAACATTAGTTGCAGTGTCCAACAGCTGGAGGTTCAATGATGTTATACAGTCTGTACTATACTTTATAATTATATTATTTTTATTATTATTTTAGAAAATGTTTTACCAGGAAGAATACAACTGAGATTTCTCTTGTGTACCCTTCTGACACTGAAGGCGTTAAAGTAAGAAGTTACATACTTACACAAACTAATAAGAATTTAATCTTACCTGTTAAATCATTTTCTCTTAGTCCATACAGGTTACTGTTAACTTTGGGTAGGCGCTCCGCCCCTTGAAGTAGGCAGGAACAATTCTGAGAAGTGAGTGCAGGGGTGGAGCTTACCCTCTAACCTTAGCTGCAGCTTTCTTTTTTAACTTCAGTAAGTTTTGGAACCAACTACTACAAGTAGTCAGCGAGGAAACAGAAGACTCCTGTGAGCATGAACCCAAAAGTGGTCCCCTAAGTTCTGCCGCAGGAGCGCCAAGCATGGTCCCTTAGACTAAGGGACTTAGGACTAAGAGAAAAGGGTTTAACAGGTAAGACTAAAATCCTCTTTTCTCTGTCGTCCAATACAGGTTACTGGTAACTTTGTGATGTCGAACCATTAAGTTCCCCAGGGCAGGAAGAAAGACAAGGACCAGGCGTAGGCCCCCAAAGTCACCAGAGCACAAATGAACCTACAAGTCATAAACAGCACAGCACAAACAACTGAGTGTCAATGGACACCGAACAGGGGTAAACAGACCCCAGGAACTGATACACAGCACTCTGAACTAGAGCCAACTGGGCTCAAAAGTGAAAGAGTATGGAATGAATAAAGGATATCCTAGACAGGACCTTCCTCCCAAAAATTGGCATCAGCCGATGCCAGCACATCAACATGGTAGTGTTTGGAAAAGGTGTGCACAGATGACCAAGTGGCCGCCTTGCACAGTTGATCAGCAGAGGCCTGATTCTTGTAGGCCCAAGATGCCCCAATGGAGAAACTGGAATGAGTTGTGACCCTGAAAGGAGCAGGCTTCTTCCTCAGTTCGTAAGCCTTACGAATAGTGGACTTAATCCAGTAAGCCATGGTCACCTTAGACGCAGGCTTCCCTGCCCTGGGTCCCTCTGGAATGATGAAAAGAGCGTCAGATTGATGCAAGGACTCAGTATGGTGCACATAGAACCTGAAGCAGCACACAACATCCAACAAGTGAAGATCACTTTCCTTGTCAGAAGAAGGGTCAGGGCAGAGGGAAGGAACCACAGTCTCCTGATTGATATGGAACTCCGATACAACCTTCGGAAGAGACGCTTGCAAAGTGCGAAGCACAGCTTTATCCTGTGAAACACCAAAAAAGGTGGTTTGCGAGACAAGGTCTGGAGCTCTGCAAACAGACACTATCGCCAGAAGAAAAGCCATTTTCCACGTTAACAGGGGCAGAGGAATAGTAGCCAAAGACTCAAAGGGAGGGCGCTGAAGGACGCCCAAAACCAAGTTAAGATCCCACTGAGAAGCATGGGACTTAAACACCGGATGGGTATGAGCAACACCCTGGAAGAACACTTTGACATCAGGAAGAATGGCAATGTGCCTCTGGAAGAAAACGGAGAGAGCAGAAGTCTGAACCTTAAGGGAGCTCAAACGGAGACCCTTATCCACACAATCCTGAAGGGAGGAAACTACCGTAGGGAGATGAAACTCCTGAGAAAGATCAGCACACCAAGAGAGAAATGTAGACCAGACTCTATAGTAGGCCATGGAGGAACAGGCTTACGGGCACTAAGCATAGTAGCCACTACACCAAATGAAAAAACCTCTCTTCCTCAAAGTTTAGGATTCAGCCTCCATGCCGTCAAAAACCAGACGATGAACGTCCTCCTTCCACAGCTATCCCTGTAAGAGAAGATCCGGACGAGGAGGAAGCCTGAAGGGGTCTGACACTGACTGATCCAGAAGCTCTGGGAACCAAGATTGGCGAGGCCAAAACCGAGCAATCAGAATGACTATACTGCGCTCCAGGCGTAGCTTCCTCATAACTCTGTGCAGCATTGGAATAGGAGGGAAGGTGTACGCCAAAGAAAAGATCCAAGGTATCGAAAGAGCCTCCACAGCTACAGTTAGTGGGTCAGCCCAGCAAGAGCAGAACACTGGAAACTTCCTGTTGTGTCTTGTTGCCATCAGATCGATGCATGGGATTCCCATCTTCTGAACTACCAGACTGAACGCCTCTGGGTGAAGTTACCACTCTCCGCTGGCCACTGTATGTCGACTGAGGAAGTCTGCCAAGACGTTGATGACACCTGGAATATGAACTGCTGAGATGGCAGGGACCTGGTACTCTGCCCAGGACAAAATAACCTTGACCTCTAACCAAGCTGTGAGACTTCTTGTGCCACCTTGCTTGTTAATGTAAGCAACCGCTGTGGCGTACTCTGACTGGACAAGTGTCCAATGGCGCAGGGTATGAAATAACGCCCGAAGTTCCATGTTGATGGGAAGGAGAGATTCTTCCTGAGACCACCATCCCTGAGCATTCAGGTGCCCCAGAACAGCCCCCCATTCTGAGAGGCTGGCGTCCATAGTCACCATCGTCCAGAACAGTATCAGGAAGGGCTTGCCCTTCGGGAGATTGTCCAGGTTCAGCTACCATGAAAGACTCAACTCTACATGAAGCAGGAGAGACAGAGACTCCTGCAGATGATCTGGTTGACCTTGCATGCCAAGATCAGAAACCTCCAAAGCCTCCTGGCATGAGCCATGGCGAATGGGACTGCTTCTATTGTGGAGATGAAGTTCCCCACTAGAGAGGACAATTTCTTGTCAGAAATTGGATCCAAGCTCAGAACCGTACAGATCTTCTGAGCCAGCTGATGAGCCACCTCATCTGTGACAAAGACCATCCCTCTCTGAGTGTCGAAGAGAAGGCCCAGGAAAACCATCTTCCGGGAGGGAACAAGGTCCGACTTGTCCAGGTTGATGATCCACCCATGAGCGGATAGGATCTGAATGCAGGTTTGAACCTGCTGGTGAAGGAGGTCTGGAGATGAGGCCTTCAGAAGACGGTCATCCATGTATGGAGTGACCCTGATGCCATCTCGATGGAGAGCAGAGACTAAAGCTCCCACAACTCGATTGAAGAATTGAGGAG